>JARFIY010000303.1:2070000-3540535 GCA_036346155.1 Sinelater perroti | reverse complement strand
AACTTTTCTTCTCGTTTTTGTAAACACTTAAATCAAGTTAATTCTTTCTAGTTTAGTGCGTTTTCTCACCTTTAATTTCGTTTTCTAGAGCTTCAATGGCAGCCACGGCGAGTAAATACCACACAAATTGTTTAAGACAATTAAATTGCATTTTCAAATCGTAAGTAGAGCGTGTCCGCGGTTTCACTTATTGTCTTCCAGGATCCTCTCGAACCACTAATTCCACATTGTTCAATCCACATTTATTTCCCAACGCGCGTTTGGACGCTCGATCGCGTATCGGGTGGAGGCGCCGAGCACGAGATCGAGAGTAAAAGCGGCGGTCTCCGGAGAAATTTTGATCTGGCTTGAGCACCGCTGCTTTAAAACATGCTCGTTTTGACGCATTTCTCTAATGTGTTGCCAAACTCGACTTTATACCACTTATATGTAGTGACAATGAGTCAGCGCTGCGAGCACTTTCTTCTTAACAGGGTTAAAGAATTCGATCAGAGAGAGGAGATCTGGAGGTAGAAATCAAAAGTGGCGATTTCCGATCGATGTTACACAATTCGGCCTTTTTGCGCGGCGCTCGGCTGCTATCTGCCCGAAGTGATCGAACTAATCAGTAGCTTTACATTATTTTCTATGACTTGCATTTAAGAGCCGCTCTTCCTTTTGTTTGTAATAGTAAAAAAGTAAAGCAAAATAAGTAATGTTAGAAAAGAGCTTAAAACTGTCCTGCATATAAATACATTGGGAATAAAAATAACTTTCATTTCATTTTATTTAAGTGTGGAATTTAGTCGAAATTAAATTAATGGTCCGATTTAAAACATTTCTTAATAGGCATCAAAACAATCTCAATAATTTTACCGCTTGTTTTGAATTTACTTTCTTTAGACAATTTGAAATTATTTTGCAATAAACTCACTCATTCATTACTAATTTTGTTTATTAAATCATATGAAATTGCAACGTACTATATGTTGACTGTTTAAATTGTTGTTGATGTACTACTACCTTCTAATCTACTGCTCTTTAAAAAGTCAATTAAACTTTAAGTTACATTTTCAACTACAAATAGTAAATCTAATTTTAAAAAAATTGTTTGGTATCATTATTTATTCTACTAAAAGCTTCAATACTCATCTAGCAAAACAACGTGACTCGATTTACATTGCAAAAAAAGGAATTAACAGATTTTTTTATAGCGAGTATTTTATGGCTTATGCCGTTTGTCATTCCATGATCCTTCTTCAAGGTTCCTGTCCCTCATGTCCTCTTGCATTTGTTTTATTCACGTATCAGGAGATTTGCCTTGTCTTCGTCGTCCTGGCGGGTTCCACTTTAGTATTCGATTTGGCGGTCTGTTTGCATTCATTCTTTGTATGTGTCCATACCATAAGAGTGTTCTTTTTTTTATTTCATCTATGAATGTTGAGTTCTGCATTCTGTGTCTCATTTCTTCATTCGCTACGTGTTCTAGTCGCGACTCTAAATCCTCTTTGAAGGAAATCCATTTTGATTCCATTTATTTGTTGTCTATGTTCTTTGGACAATTCCCAAGTCTCCGAGATATATTAGTATACTTTACACTATACTATTATAGATTCTAACTTTTGTGTTATATACATGCTTTTTGATCACAGTGACAAATTTAGTCTTTGTGTAGCTTATCTAGCTTGTCCCATCTTACTCGTGATACCTTTTTTTAAATTTACTTTTGATGATATTGTGCTCCCTAAGTATTTAAAGCACATTTTTCGATTGTTATTCCGTATATTCTCGAATCGTTTTCACGGTTTTTTGTTGTTAGATATTTGGTTTTCTTATAATTGATTTTCAGACCATTTGCTTCATATGTGTCTACAAGCTTTCGCATCATATATTTTATGTCGTATTCATCACCCGCCATTATCATTTGATCATCTGCAAATAATAAGGTATATATGTAATCGTTTTCTATTGGTAGACCCATATATCTACGTTTTGTTTTCCATTCCTTTAAGATGTATTTTAAACAAGGTGGGAGACAGACATCATCTTTCCTTTATTTGTTTTAAATTTGAGATTTTGTTCAAGATCTTGATAACATTTGTCTGATCTTTATACATTTCCCTGATAGTGTGTATTTAATGGTGGTTAGTGTTAGTGGTCGTAAGAATTTGAAGCAGTTTTTGGTTAGGAACAGTATCAAACGCTTTTTCCAGGTCTATAAAAATTAAATAGGTATTTTAAGTTCTTCAGCTTTTTCTTTTGTAGTATTTGCTTCAGAGAGTAAGTGTTATCTGTGTAAGAGCGTCCTTCGGTAAACCCACTTTGTTCTATGCCTGTTGTTATTTCTCGCTCCACTCTTTTCTTCATTATTCGTCTATACAATTTTCCTACTGTAACTAACACGCTTATTTCTCAATAATTTTCGCAGTTATTCCTTAATTTTTGGTGCTCAAATTTTGGCGTCAAATACCCTACTTTCCAATGATTCGGTAGCAACATCTATTAAATATGTAGGTGAGGATTTCATATATTTTAAAAAAATTGTGTTTTAATAATTCAGCAGAAATATCTCCAAGATCAGGAGCTTTTTCGTTTTTTTGATCCCAAACGACTTCTTTTACTTCCTTTTCTGTTATTTGGTTTTTGTTACACCTACGTGCACAGTTTCCTTCCCATTGTTTGTTTTTTGCTTCCTTAACTTTCGGATTTACTTGGTTTCTTTTTTATTGATAAGTTCCTCGATCATCAGTGTCATTCGTTACTAACCATATATTATAAGCATCTTTTTTCTCGATTATTAGTTTGTTGACTTCATCGTTATCAATCTTCTCCTTTTTGTTTTGAATGACGTTCTTGCTCTCCCAAGGCCTCGAATTCCGCGTCATGGATAACATTTTTTAGTTTTTCGTATTCTTGTTGAGCAGTACCTGTGATGTTATTTGGTTTTGCAGATAATCGTATTTTGTACAAGAAATGTATAGATTCAGCCTTTAGGGACATTATGTTGTATTTTCTCTGTTTGAATTCACGCGTATTATCTTTGTATTGATTAGTGTTTTGTTTAGCCGCTCTATGTGTCAGATGCATTCTCATCTTAACTAAATAGTGGTCTGAAGCGCATTCTGCGTCTCGGAATACTCTAAAATTCACCACGTAAATTCTCTGTGTTGATAATGTCTATTCAGTATTTTTAATTTATAAGCCTCGCATATAGCTATTAGCCGATTTCCGTTGTTACTTGTTTTGTCTTCACCGTAGTTACCAATGACTATCTCCTAATAGTATTATTTATTTTCTGCTATTTGTGTTATTTATTAATTTATTTTTCAAAGAATCTTTTAATTCTATGTTGGAATCGTCTGTAGGAGCCTATACTGCTACGAGAATTATTTCATGCCCCCAATATATTGATTTCAATTTTCAACATTCTTTCATCTATTTTTTCCTACGATCTTATATGCGGTTTTAATTTTTTGTGTATACTGATGGCCACTCCAGCTCTTGCTCTTTTATTTTTTGGAACCCCACTGAAGAACAGTATGTATTCTCCATATTCTTCCTGAGCCTTTCTTTTTGGTCTCTGTAAGTGCAGCCATATCTACTTTGTATCTATTTAGTTGTTCATAGATTTCTGTTTTTTTCGTGAAGACACTTTGTACATTCCAAGTTGCGTAGGTTAATTTCTTTTTCTTCTTTTGTGTTTGGGATTTTTAGCAACAGAACTGCCCCTCCTCCTCCGCATCCGATAGGGCTCCTTTAGACGAGGTGTGGATGTCCACCCGGAAATTGTCTTTATTTGACGTATTTTTCATTCTGTTTGAGTTTTTTTCCTGTGATGGGCTGCAAGTTTAATTCAGCCGCTGTTTGTAGCCATTCGTTTCGAAGCAGACGCTACTTGCTGATTTTGGTTATCGCCAAGTATTTGATTTCCTTGGTACCATCTATATCTGGAAGACATTCTCCTCTCCACCACCTAGGGATGTGCCTGATGGGGGACTAGCAACCCCTCACGGGACAATTCAAACTATATGGAAAAAATAAACCTAATGATGAGTCAGATACCCAAGTGCGTTAAAAATTTTACTTGAAAAACTACAACAATTAATGTGCTTTATATCTATATACAGGATCATTGAAAATGATGAACTCAATTTTGTATGTCCACAATTCAAAACTAAAGCTGGTGATACATATGATGGAAATTACATTTGATTGTAGTCGCATTCAAGTTTATAAATGTTCGATGTTTCCCTTTCGCTGCGCGGATATCTAGATTGTAACAGAATTTATCCCACATACTCTGAAGAACACTTTACGTCACTGAGTTCACCGCAGCTGTGATACATTTTCTTAGATCGTCCAAAGTTGATGGTAGAGATAGCACATACATTGTGCTTTTTACAAAATCGCACAAGAAAAAGTGCTAAGAAGTGAGATTAGCAATTCTCGGAGGCCAGAACATTGTTGAGGTAGCGATTCACTCAAAAAACACCGCGGCGATAATAAAGTGGAACCACGTCCTGTTCGAAAATGAAGTTTTCTGGATCCTTATCATTTAAGGAAGAAGTCAGTTTTGCAACATTGCGTGATGCATTACCCCAATAACCGTATTAACATAAAAAGGAAAGGTACATAAACATTTGTTCTCGATACGGCACAGAACACATTAACTTTTGGGGAGTCTCTCTTATGTTCTAGTGTTGCATGGGGGACTTGTAGCTCCTATATTCGGACAGTGTTACTAAAAATTAAACGCGACAGAAAAGTATCACCTTATATGGTTTCAAACATAACATTAAAAAAATCTACACGCTTTAGCTTGTCAACTGCGCAAAGAGCTTGTATCAGCTGTGGACGGTATGGTTTAAACATTAAACGACAACTCAACACAAGGTAGGCAGTTGTTTGTGACAGTCCAAATTCTCTGTTCTCTCTTACTCACCTAGTATTAGGCCTTTCTACCTTTAGGTGTAAGGATGGTAAAGTTGAGTCCTGTATTCCTATCTCCATCGTTTTCTATTTTGCGTTAGGTTTCGTATTCTATCTCATTTAAAACTCTTTTTTCTGTTTCTTCTTTAATTAAGTCTAACCATCTTATTCTTGGCCGTCTTTTCTTATTTTTTCTCGACACTCGCGTTTTAAACACTCTATTGGTAAGTCCTTTGTTCGAAATTCAACAAACATATTCAAACCATTGGAGTTGTCTTTCTATAATATTTTCATTAATTGGTTTTATTTGTAGTTTTTGTCTAAACTTTTTTTTATTATTTTGTTCTTCCTGTTTTTGTTTTCTATTTTTCTCAGGAATTGCATTCCATTGCGTTCATTCTCGATTTTCTCTTTCTATTAATGTTTCTATCTCACTTTTTTACAACTTCGATTTTTACCTTTTTTGGCACTTTTTTTTGCTGCTATGTATGTTGTCTTCATTGTATTAAATACGGTTTCTACTTTTTGTTTACTTTGAGGTTACATTTTAAATTCTCTTTTGTCTCTGCTATCAAAACCATGGCATCTGCGAATTGTTAGTTTTTTATCTTCTTTAGTGTCTCATCTAGTACCATTGGAAATAATAGAGGACTTAATACACGTCCCTATTTAACTCCTTGTCTAGTTTCAATTTGCTTAAATTCTTTGTTATTTGTTTTCATTATGTTAGTATTTCCTTTATATATGCGTTTTATTACTTCTATTCTGTTTTTATTTACTGGTAGTTTCTGTAGCACTTTCCACATTTGTTCTCTTCGTATTCTATCAAACGCTTTTTTTAAAGTCGGTAAAGCATATGTGTATTTCTTTATTCTTATTGATTAAGTTTTCACTTACTTGAGTTATGAATGTCAGGTCTTGATTACTTTTATTTTTCCTGAATCCGCATTTCGTGTTTTCCAGTGTTGTATCAATACTATTTCTTATTCTTTTTAGCGGACCTAGCATCCAAGCTGGAAACCAGCTTTACTTTTGTCGTGTCCGTCGTCTGTTATGTCTGTCGCCTGTTACACCTTATAACTTTTGATTAAGGCAGCTTCCAAACTGGAGACCAGTTTCTATTTCTGTCATTTCTGACATCTGTCACGCCTTATAATTTTTGATCTGTGATAGATAGAGACATAACGTTTCCATTATTCGACTAAGAACTATAATTCAAGTCCAGACGCCAAAAATTAGCCTGATCGAAAAATCTCGAGACCAGTGTGACCGGAAATGGTCGCTAAATTTTTACCGCTATTCACTTTCATTTGAATATAATTCACTTTCATTGGTTTAAATAAAATTTTGTTAAACCCTATAAAGCAAAATTTTGATTGTTTCTATTATTTTTGCAAATAGTTTTCCAAGAACCCTTGATAGCTTAATTCCTCTGTAATTATTGCAGATTTTCTTATTTCCTTCTTATACTTGGTTTTTTAATCTTTAGGTATTCTTGCCATTTTTAATACATCATTCATTATTTCTGTTAGTTTGTATATTCTATGCATTTTATCACGATAGTAATAATGCTCACTATACGGGTTGATTTAATTGAGCTACGTTCTAAATTCTATCAAAATGCAAAAAATGTTGTGCTATATTTAGTCAGTTTACTTATAACTGTCGATCTAGCTATAATATTTAAAACTTTAAAACATTTTCTTTAAATATAAAATAAATCATTCACATACCATATGAAATTTAGAAAATATAGCCGTATAAAATCCTTTACTTTGAATCACTCTGTAATATATTCAAAATAAATTTATGTGACACTCCTGATGTTTTAATAATCTAATTTTAAACCAATACTAAATTATATTAGAAGTTTTTATTACTTTCTGTTTATATCAAAAGCCTATGACAAAAACATATTTAAAAAAAAATGTCACATGTCCTATATCATTTTAAAATAGTGTAAAACGTATTAATCTACAGCATTTTTTTAATTTTTTGTTAGGTTTATGATATCTGATAAACATAGCGTGGCTAAACACTCCGCGTAGGAGCTAGTAAACTGAGATATTAAGGCTCTTATATGTTTGCCTTCTCTGCCCGGTCGTCGCCTTAGACGATCGCCATTGTTGCCCCTTGTTCGAGTAAACGCAGATACTCAATTATTGGCCATTTGATGATAAATATACAATTTAGATGTTAATACAGTACTCATTTTTACGATTGACGTTGAGAATATAGCAAATCAGAGAAACGCTGTTTTGGTGAAGACATGAGCTTGGAAGATAAATTGCGTTTAAATTCGTATATCTTGAATTAACAGATTCTATACGATGCGCTTGAAGAATGAATCTATGCTAGTACTCATGTGTTTTTAAGATTGTTTGGGTTTTCAAAACACGCTATTATTTGACTTTACATAAAAAATAAATCTGTTTTGTTAATCCTGATAAGGAACGATAATAGGTCCTTGGTAAGCAATAGCTCGCCGATAAGATCACTTTGAAAAATATTATATTGAGCTAATAGTAACATTTTAAAGTAATTGTGCATTCCAAACTAATTCTTGATGGCAAAGCTGTTAATGTTGAACTATTCATCCAACAGCTAAACAGATTGCAACCAGGCGTAAAAATATTTGTTACTAGTGAACAGAAAGCGAAAACTGCTCTTGCACAACAAGGATCGTAAAACTTTAAACGTTTAAAAAAAAACTGATTTTCAAGTGAGTTCCGCAATAATAAAATACCTTACAAGAAAATATATAGCTGGCAAATGAGCAAATGCGTTAGCAATATCATTTTATTATCATAAACTGTTGCCCTTCTACAACTTACAATAAAAACTTTAAATAAATGTATACTATTACTACTGACAAGAAAATAAAAAGGGTAACGTACTCATAGATAAATAAGAAAGATTAAAAAATGCACAAAACAGATAAAATAGAAAACTTTATCGCAAAAAAAGAGAAATTTGAATGCATAAACTGTGTTGTTATGATTTAGGAAGTTAGCGTAAGATTTTTATGTTTAAAAAATTATATTTATAAATGTTTTCATAATATACTACAAAAAAATCATCAGGTTTTAAAAATATGTGCATATAACAAAGCATTAAAAATACAATATTAAATGATACATGAAAAAAATTTATATATATTATAGTCTGTGTATATCAGGAATTTATATACAGTATTGAGTTCGGAGTTGCAACCTAGTACCCAATAGATTTTGAAAAAAATTAGGCCTAACTCTTTACGTTTAGTAAAAATGTGTTTTTTCTGGGTTAATCTCTTGTCGAGATGCAATCCTAGGTATTTAACTTTATCCTGTTAGGTAGCGAATGGTTATTTATGTGGGCGGGAATTCATTCTTCATTTTTTGTCAGTTTTGAATCTCCGTTAGATTGGCTTGTAGCAACTGTGTAGCTATTTCTGGGTTACTATCAAAGGCTAGGAACGCGATGTCATTTGCAAAGGTTGCTATTACAACGTTTGCTGTAATATGAAGATCTGGGGTATATAATAGGTCTAATAGTGATCCAAGTACGCTGCCCTTAGATACACCACTATTTATGGGATAGAGTACCGTATACTCAGTTCGAACTTGACAAGGAAGTGTCGGTTATGGTGATAGGATTTGAGGATAATGAAGTAACTTAGAGGGAGGAGGGTACACAACTTAAATAACAGTTCAACATACAAGACTTTATCAAATGCCTGCGATATATCCAAGAACGCTGCAGAACAGTTTTGTTTCATTAATTTTCCGAACGACAGAATGTATTTATTTAGTTGTCTGTCTAAAGCCAAATTAGTGAGCAAGAATTGATTGTTGGTCTAAATTAACGGCAGCAGTCTCTTTAGTAACAACTTTTCGAACACCTTGGATACTATAGGCAGTACAGAGTGATTGGTTAATAGGAATTTAATTCGTTTTATAGTTTACCTGGTTTAAGAATTCCAACAATTTGAGCTACTTTCCACTGGGCTGGGACGTACGCTATGTGCATAAAAGCATTAAAGAGCTGTGTCAAGTATTTTATTCCGATGGAGGGCAATTTTTAAAATACTTTTCCAGTAAGTAGGTCATATCCTGGTGCTTTTTTTGTGTGCAAGATTGTAATAACCTCTTTAAGATCAGTTGTTTTTAAGTATTGTTCTAATGGTTTTATTTGGAATTTTTAGGCCGGTTTTTCAATAGAATACCTGTGCAAAGGCCAATATTTTGTTTTGTTTACTTCTTGCCCTGATTCCAAATCTTATTTTAATGGGGAAGTGAGAATTTTGTGGTTTGTTTAAGTTTTTTAGTTGTTTGCCGGAGAGAACGCTAAGTGGTGTTAATGGGTATAAGGCCTTATTGAAAAATTTGTATGCATTCATTTTTACTGCTGTTTAATAGTTGTTTAAGTTCATATGTAGCTGCATTGGATAAGCGTTTGCCTTTAAGCGTTCTTAACATGAGCCACTGTTTACGAATGTTTTGTTTTTCCAGAATTGATACAGGACAACTAAAGGATTTGAAAGCTTGTATTTGTCTTGGTCAGTCCAATCATTATATTGTGTCGTTGAAGTATTTAACAGTAGATTTTTAGTTTTAAGACAAACATTCAAGGTCAGCTTGCTATTAACTAGTTGTCTAAATTCGTGCCAGTATGTATAGCTAGTGCTGAGACTTGGTTGTACGCTTATCGCTCTTGTTGATAATTTGGCAATAATTAGAAAATGATCTGAAGACAAATCAAAGCAGGAGGTGGCGACAGCGAAGTCTTTCGGGATATTTTGTGACGTAATAGTCCAGCAAATTTATTCCAGTCACTTGACCAGTAGGTAGGCTCGACAGTAAATAGGTGTCTTAAGTTTCTTTCAATTGTTTTAAGTAGCTCACGTCGTTTGGGTGTTATAATTCTAAATCCCCATATAGTGTGTTTGGAATTATAGTCTGATCCACCAAGAAATCCATGTCCCAGAGTGTTGTAAAACTCTTGGTATTGTTTTTGTTTGACTCTCTATTCGGGAGGGAAGTAGAGGGCTGAAAAAATTAAGGGGCCAGTGTAATCTTCTATGGCCACATTGGTTGCTTGCAGGTGATTTGTACAGTAGCTATTTATTTGATGATGTTTAATTGTGTTTTTAATCATAATAGCTGATCCTCCTCTGGAAGTGGAAGTTTTTGGTGTGTCAGTATCTTTAGTACTTTGCACATTGTATAATTTCTCTTTTGTTCTTCGGGGATTTAAATTTTATTTTACACTGTTTCAAGTGTTTCGTGTTATAGATGTCTTTATTGTTAGGTGTCGGCTATCGTTCCACAAAAAACATGGAAAGCGATATTTTTGTTCTGTATTGCTTGGTATTCCAGATGTTTGCGACTGTGGGGTTTAGTTTTTCTATTTCAGTTTTAATGTCGTTGCAATCGATGGAATAGTGCAAAATTTTTGGAACAACTTTATAGCTTCTTGCCTCTTTTAATATAAATGTGTAAAATTTAGTTTACTTTTCGTTCAGGGCTTCTATGATTATTCCATAACTCTCAGTGGTTTTTGATTAAACTTTTACATAATTATTCGTGAAAGCTTTGATTTCATATTAAAGTTTGGAAATTTCTTTAAGTAAATGAACAACAGGTGTTATATTTTTTAACTTCAGTTACAAGTATTGAAGGAAGTTTTGGGATTTGCTTTTCTGGGTTAGTGTTTTGTTGTTCATTAGGGGCTTTGTTTTCTAGGATTGAAAAGCGATTTAAAGAGAGCGATGCGTCAAACCAATATTTACTTGCTTTGCTATGTTTAACAGGCAATTCTCTTTTATTTTTTTTATTATTATTTGAGTTTGGTCTGGTGCCATTATCGTCGTTGGTAAAACTATTTGAGGTAGGATCTGCGGGGATTGCATTCCTCCAGGAGGCTGGTAGAAGGTTATAACGGGCCCCACGTAAGGGTTTTAATTACAGTGTTTGACTTAATGCAGCGGTCGTGAAAGTTTTACCTTATAGATCCAGCTGGCGTACGAATAGTACCTTAAATAGTAGGTAGAGCATTTCGGGCACAGATATATCGAAACGTGGCACATGTCCGCTTGCTCCGAATCAAAGCGAAACAATTTTGAAGTATCAAGCAAAAAAATTAGCTTGTATTTCTCATAATCAAGACCTATTCCAACTGTAGTTTAGGGGACGCAGTGGCTCAGCAGGTTCAACCAGTCGGCTCTGTCCTCTAACCAGCGTGCGCGAGTTCGAGTCTCGCTCAACCCATGGGTGTGTGTGAATGTCCTAGAATAAGTGCATGTTAATGGGCACAATAAGCCCTTGAGGCTGCATTGCCTGTAGTTTAACTGTTGTAGATAAAAATAAAGTAAGATTACTGTAAAATAGTGCACAACAGTGTAGCTATTAGATGTTGAAGGCTATTTTGGAGTAAACAAAAAGGGAGGTCATTCATTCTGCGCTATAATAACATTTTAAGTCAAAACACCCATAAAAAAGTAACTTTAAGGTCTTCTGGTTAGAGGTAATATATACAATTGAGTATAGTGATCAATTGTACAATTAGGTCGAAACTTCTGACCACCTTTTTGAACTCCTCATTAAAAAGTAGAATAGGAATGTCTCATAAACCCGACCCATTGAAACACCCCTAAGGGGGGTTTTCCCGCTTTTTTTATTTTAAAGTGACATATCTCATGAACGATAATATATAGAGTGCTTAGACCTTCATAGTTGATTGGTTGGTCTACGTTTGAGTTTCCAAGGTGTTTATGAGTTTCAACATTTGTATATATTACCGTTTCGCCCCCTGATCTTGTTAAACTTATTAGATTAGTCCCGTATTGTCCTGACTTGATATCATATGATTACTTTTAATGTTCCCGACTAAAGAATAAAATCCGCGATTAACGATTTGCAACTTCTTAGAATACCATAAAAAGTTCTGTTTTTAAAGCAACTCAAAAAAGTAAAATTTTAGATCAAAAACCTTTTTGTTAGATTATAGAAATTTTCTGTGCTATTTTTTTATTTTATACGCAAAGCCTTCTGTACAATGGTAGGAGACCGGGATTAGCGTTCGGCAAATTCTTAGCGCAAATCTCTGGAGAATTGATTTTTTTATAACTAAAACAGAACTTTCTATGCTACATCTAAAAACTAAAGCTATGAAATTAATTAATAGAATCTTACATAATACCTTTTAGATAGATCTTGTAAGTTTATAAATGAAAAGATAAATGACTAGGTGTATTATGCGCTATCATCAAACACGAGTTACTTCCATAAAAATAGTGATAATAATACAGTCCGAGTGAAAGGAATCTCTCCATCGAAACGTAGAAGACAGAATTATGTATATGTACTTTCTCGATTGCATTGTAAAGCTGGTTTATTTAAAACCCCTTATTACGTAAATCCTGCTTTACATTGCTAAAAGGAAAACAGTTAAATGTTGATTTTTGTACATCAACAGAGAAAATGTACTAACAATTGAACGAGATGTCAAACACTCTCGACCCAAATATTCACCACTTATCGTTCCATTTGTTTTCACCGGCAATTAATTCACTATTATTTTCACCATGACAAGCGTGGCGCTTTTTGAAATTCTTTTTCGCGCGCAAATATCATTTATTTGCACCGATTGCCCCAGTTGCGGTTGCTGAAGAGCTCGTTGGAGTCGCCGGAAAGGAATTTCTTTCGCAAGAGTGCTTGCCGGGGGTTTTTGTAGGAACAATCCTCGAAATGAACCGTTTGCTCGCTTTCAAATACAAAAACTGCATTAGAAACCTATAAATTAACTTTTCGACAAAATAAGTCTATGACATCTTAATTTAACTAAAAGGTGCAATCTAGACGTAATAAATTACCACTGCCGCGCAAGCTTAGAAAGTGGAGGAGCTAAAAAAGGCATTTGCATTAAGATAGGCAGCTTGTTTACAAATTACTGAACGTGTTATGGTTTTTACTGCTGAGTATACAGGATATGATATGCCTTTCATCTTTTCCAAGTAAGAAAGCAGAAATGATGGGTCTTAGATAGCGGTCTCTTAGGAGAAATGTTAAAAGCTAATTTAACGTGGCAGAGATTAATAAAATGACAATATAGAAATTGGTAGAAAACAGTCTGATAATCCCGCTGTTTTTATACGAAACGGGAAATTTGAACGCTAATGGAAAACTTTAGTACGACATATAGTAAACAAAAAAAGTTAAACATGATTTTTTACTATGCAGAATGTTAATTTAATTATTACATTCACCGCAAGAGGAATTAGTAAATTAATGATCCAAAAAATTTCTAAGAATACAAGATGGATATTTATATTCCAAGAATAAATGAAAGTGCCTTTGATTGGAAATTTACCATTAAGAGTATTATTTTAGCTTTTATCAGTAAATAATTAGTAGAAAATAATATTTAAATATTTTGATAAAATATAAATAAAACTAAATGGTATAACAAATTAGTAATTATATGTATCAGTTCCCCAACAAATATACATATTTAAATAAATAAACTAGTACATTTTTTTTGAGAGTATGATATCTAGAACATTAAAGAAAATTAGTTTAAATTCTTTTATTGTAGATTTTTATTTGTATAAAAAAATATAATCTTTTGTTACCACCTGTTCTTAATTTTAATTTTCATATACGTGGAAACCTAACTTTCTAACCATTTCTTCTGTGGTCGTTCCGAATCTCCTTCCCCTTTTGTTATTTATTTTGACTAATCTTTCCTCAGTGGTTTTTAGACATGGTCATTCCATTTTATATCCGTTATGCAGCACTCATTTCTTATGGTTTCATTTCTTATCCTTTATTTGCTTTATCTGTCTAGTATAATTCTTAATGTATTTATCATTGTGGTTCAAAGCAGTTGTTTTATCTGCATGTATCTCTGCAGCATAGATCATCATATTTTTGTTTAGATCTTAGTTCTTATTTTCCAGATAACGTTTCTTACATATCCTGATATCCATGACTTACTATTTGAGTTCGTGGTAGTTATTTCACTCACTTGATATTAATACCCCTTGTTATCTAATGGACATTTTCCTTCTTTAGCCCTCTGTCATCCATCTTTGAACATACACCTCTACCAATTCACGTTAATGTTTCCAATTTTGATCAGTTCTCATATATTCGAAACCAGCGATTTTTTTCACGTTGACGCCCTATCCCATTTGAGGTTTTCTTCTACTTGTTTGTCTATATATGGCCTTTACCGTTCAATTACAGAATATTATCTTTGGTCACTGTACCTTGTGTCGTGGCCCGCAAAACTCCACTTTAGTCTCGCTACCTGATCAACCACATCCTTTACTTTCGTTCTTTGCCGAATTCAGGTGTTAGCCTTCATGTCTTTTAAACGCTCTCTGCGTCTTGATGAGTTTGTCCATATTTGCTTTAATGAAAATCTTAGTTTGGAAGCCGCAAGTCAATACTGGTAGCACACACTGATAAAAAACGCGAGTTTCGAAATATTGCGTTTTTAGTTTTCCAAAGCTTGCAAACTCGAGTCTTCTTCTTCTTTTAATTTCAACAGTCTGGTTTCCTTTGTTCGGTTTTATAACTTGTCCTAAGTATATATGCCCACACATTCTCAATAATTTGACCTTTTACTTGGATTTTTTTATTTGTCGTCACTATTCATCATTGTTTTCATTTTTGTAAAATTTATGTTTAATCCATCTTTCTCACAGGCCTCCACTAGTTATACAAGTATGGTTTACAGATATTCAAAATTATAAGTAATCAGGGTGATGTCGTCAGCCGTTTTCTATTGGTTTCTTTGCTCTATCCTTCTCAGAGTAAAGTTTTGAATACATATTCCAGTGCCAGCGTAAATAGTTTTAACGATATTACGTTTTCTTGTAATTTTATTAACATAGATGTCCCTTTATTGATATTATGTATTAGATTTACATAACGGGAGTCAATTCTACTGTTGCTTAAAATATATTTTACAGTGCACAATTCCATCATACCCAAAGCCTTTCTATAATCGACTAAGGCCGCGTACAATGGTATGTGATACTCATTCGCCTTTTCTATTAGAGTTCTTAGAGTTAACAGATGGTCGAAAGCTGTAGCTTTTACAAAAACGGGCTTGCTCAACTGTTTCATAGGAATCCGTTTTATTACTTAGGCGTTTTATAATAATTTTCATAAATAGCTTATAAAGTTGCAATAGGAGATTGTCCTGTAATCTGTCAGTTCGCACTTATGATCACTGTTTCATTTTAATGACTGGGAACCTATCCATAGTATAAGCAATTGTTAAATAGTTGTTTCAAATTTTCGAGGAGTTCCTGCTCGCTTTCCTTTAAAGTCTCTTAATATTTTATCTTATCTGATGCCTTGTTGTTTTTGATTTCTCTTGGGGTTTTTGTTATTTCGTATTTCTTTATGTCACGCAATTGTTCGAGTTCATGTTCATGACCTTGTTTGTGAGTTGTTTGGTCTCATCATCTGGAACTGTCCTAGAGCTGTATAGATCAGCATAGTATTTTTCCGTTGCTGTGGCTATTATTTGTTTACCTCTGTGTCCTCTACCATCTTGACTTTTGAATGAGATTATTTGTGTTTTACCTAGTGTTGGTCATAAGCTATTATTCTGTATTACTCCTATTCTTTGTTATATTTTTTAATATCTTCTTTGATTATTTTTCTTATTGTTCTGTTTATTTTTGTATTCTACTGTTTCTTTTCTCTTGTATTTGTGTTTTATTAACTTCAGTCGTTATTTAAACATATACTTTGTACTGTTGCTAATTTTTTCTTCTTTCTTTCAATCTAAATCTTCTAAAATGTTTTGTTTGTTGGTATTTTGGTTTTGGTTGCTCCATTTGGACTTATTCACGTCCACTTCCTCTGGAGCTTCTTTTAAAAAAAGGTATTCATGTGTTTTAAAGAAGGTTTTATGTAATCTAGTAGTTTTCAATTTTGTCTTCTTTCTCTTCCCCTTTCTTGTCCAGTTTGGCATTAAAATCTTCTATCAAGATTGTTAGTTTTGTGCGGTGGTCTTCAATCGCTACTGTTACATATTCGTAGAATAAATCGATTGTTTTTGTGACTGGTTGTCGTAGGTGCGTATATTTGGATTATTTTTATAGCACGGGTTTTATTTAGTTTTAATATTAAAAAGGCAACTCGGTCTGAAATTGCTTTGGACATTTTAATGTGGGGTACTATCTTTTTATTTATTAAGAATCCAACACCATTATTTGGGTCTTCTTCGTTATCACTGATTGTAATGTACATGGGTTTTCTTCTTTTTTCTTATTTTTGAGATATCTGATCTAATTTCATTCAGTCTCTCTTCTAGTTTGTAAACTCTTTCGTCTGCTAACATTGACCTATGTGTAATCTTGTTTTATATTGTTGTCGATTGTTTGACATTTTTCTTGTGTCTACTGAGCAATTACCTCCCTATAGGTGTATAAATAAGTTTTTAGCTTTAGATTTTACAGGACGCAAATCACCGTTTACATGTAACGTATTAGTCCGCCCTCTTGCGGTTTTAAAGCAATGACATTTGGTCTTTCGAAACATCATGCGATTTGGCGTTCGATGCACATAACCTCAATAATCAGCTGTGCTCACGATGGCAATCGCAAAAGAGCATATTCGATTTTCTATCCACTTCGCGTTTCATCTTAAAAAAAACGCTGCTGAAGCCACCGAAATGATTTGTGCTGTATATGGTGAGAATGCTGTAAGTCATGCAACGTGCAAAAAGCGGTACCAAAGATTTCGGGGAGGAGAGTTTAATATTGAAGATCAACCACGCATTGGATGCCCTCAAACATTTGACACGGATGAGCTGCAGACATTGCTGGATCAAAACAATGCGCAAACTGAAAAAGAGCTTGCAGAACAGCTTGGCGTCACTCAGCCAGTCATTTCCATATGTTTGCATGCAATGGGTAAGATACAAAAGGAAGGGTTCTGCATAAACTGTCCGAAGACAACAAAAACCGACGGCGTGACACCCCACTCCATTTGCTTTCAAGGAACCGAAAAAAGGATTTTCTGCATAAAATCATTACGGGCGATGAAAAATGGATCTTGTACGACAATCCCAAACGCAAAAAATCATGGGCAGACCCTGGCAAATCTTCGACATCGACTCCAAAGCCCAATATCCACGCCAAAAAGAATTTGCTCTGTATCTGGTGGAATTGGAAAGATGTGCTGTACTATAAACTCTTGAAACCAGGTGAAACAGTTACGGCGGATCGCTACCAACTCATCAATTTGAGCGACGCAATCGAAGAAAAGAGGCCATTTACTGGACAAGGAAGTCGCAAAATCATCCTGCTCCATGATAATGCCTGACCACATGTTGCGAAGGCGACACAAGAACACATCTTTGCGTTGGGCTGGGAACTTCTCCCACTTGCGGCGTATGACCCAGACATGGCCCCTTCCGATTATCATTTATTCCGGTCGTTACAGCATCACTTGGCTGATACGCACTTCAAAACAGAAGAAGTCCGAAAATGCATCGATAACTTTATCGTCTCGAAGCCGGTGAGTTTCTATCACCAGGGAATTCGCAAGCTACCCGAAAGATGGCAAAAGTCATCGATGCCAACAGAGAATATTTTGATACCTAAGCTTTTTTTGTTTGTTTTTAAATAAAACTTTAATTTTGCAGAAAAAAGCTGAGAACTTATTTATACACCTATAGGACCAGATGTGCCGCTGTTACATTTTAGGCGTGACCCCACACTCCTGACCTTCGCTATGGGAGTTAACTACTGCCTCACTCTGTCTGCCTGTTAGCCAGCCGGAGGTAATAGACATTACTTTCTCTGTTATCTTTTTTCTGATTTTTAATTTAAATCGTGTTACCTATTTCGAGGACTATCAATATCTTTGTCTTTTCGGTAGAAATTTTCATATTGTGCATTTCAGTCGTGTTATAAAAAGTGAAAAAAAGTTTTGTAAGTTTTCTTTGGAGTCTGCTGTTATTAGAGCATTATTCGTCCAACGCAGAATAGATATCCTTTTGTTATTTATTTTATATCCATCCATCTTCTTTAAGCTATTGATTGTAGATTGTAGAGGTCTTCTTCCATATTTCAACGACTCATTTTTTATTCCATCGTTTCTGGGGTCTTTCTACTATTGACTACTTTCAGTACGTTGTTTATTGTAAAAAACACTTCATCAATATTACTATCTAGTGATGTTATTTATAATGGGGCGTATTTTTGTTCTTTGTATAATTAATCAAAACAGTTTTTTTTTCATTATATATTATCAAGTGTGTTTCTTCTTAATAACCGATTTTCTGTTCTTTATGTTTCCAAATACATCTTTTCCAATTGTCTTATTTTTTGCTTGATCATAGCGAACAATAATAAGTGGTCACTGTTGTTTACCAAATTTGGCGCCTTTATATCTAATGTTTGGATTGGTGTAAACTTCTGTTAGTTATGTAATCAACAATAAATTTGTGATTTTATGCATTGTTGAAAGTGAATATATGAACGTACTGTTAATTCCCAAGTTCCACCAAGTCTGCGTCATTAATAACATCTGTATGCAAGAGTTATTTCACACCGTTAATTGATAATTTTTTATATGAGCGTTGAAGTTCACCCATTATAACGAAGTGGTCGTTGGTAAGTAAGCCGATAATCAAATTTTACAGTTCTCTATTTTTCCCTCTTGTTTTGTGATTTCAAGGGCACAATCACTGATTACATGCAGATAATTATTGTCAATTTTTAAAATAATTATCGTTGATTATTTATATACATAGTTAATTTTGTTAACATGTAGTATCAACTTCCTGTATAACAATGTTTCTACATCCGCAGTTGGCCGCAAATTTTTATTTTTTCTATTGTATATGAAGATGTAGTTCATTACCTCATGCTCCTTGTTACTTCGAAATCTGACGTTTACATTCCATACCTCAGTATATTTTCCTTCTTTCACCTCTTGGTCCTATTTTGCTGCCGAGACAATGCGTGGTGCTTTAAGCACTTGCATTGTTTTATGATGGGTACTTTGCTGGCCTAATCCGTTAGTCTTTCTCCTTTTTTCAGGCTTGGGATAGGCAGCATAACTAATATCGTAAGTTTTCTAAGCTTCTCTTACGCTAGTGAGATTACATCTATTTACTATACTTCCAGTAGACAGTGGCAAGTTTAATAAAAAAGATGTGTTTATGAGAATTCATAATTCCATGCGGGCGTCTGTTTATTTAACTCACAATCAGAAATAGTTAGACTTTTAAAATAAATATCTGGTAAGCGAAGCCATCTTTACAACATTTTTAATTTCGAAACGGCGAAAGCGTTTTCCTTTTAAACACAAATGTAAAAATTTAATAAAGGATTTTGTTTTTGTAAATGAGATATATTTATGGAAAAACTGTAAAGTTTGTTTTTTTGTTTTCCTACTGGCCTATATGCTTAACAATTCTTTGTTTAACTATGGAATCCATAGAAACTTTAGATATTTTTGGGACACTAAACCTTTTTTTTTGTTTGTTAAAGTTCTAACTCAATAAGGCTATTCAACCTTACCAAACTACTCCACTGGGAATGTTGAAAGTCAGATTATCCATTTTATATAAAATTTTCCCAAAATATATTCACTATTTAAAAAACAACAAACGCAGTATTTATTGGCTCTAAGTAAATAAATAATAGTTTGTTAATTTAAATTAAAAAACACTGAATAAAATGTAATACTTCAAATATTCAAATTGACGACTGTCTCTCTACAAACACGGCTGATGACGCGAACCAGCATTTCTAGGCATTTCATTTAAAACTCCGAGACATTGTCTTTCAATTTCCTTCTTCAGCTCATCTATTGTTGCTGGTTTTGTGCAGTAAATCTTATCTTTAAGGTGTCTATATAAAACGAACGGGAGCAAGCAGGAAATTAAACTCCACCTCCTCTCTCAATCTATTTGTTCGGGGGAAATTGTATCGGAATGAGCTTCATTTTGCTGAAAGTAAATAAAATATTTAGGCACATATATTTAATTTGATTTAAAATTTTTTAATTTATATAATTAAGCAATTATTCCTAAAACAACAAATACCGCTTTTCTTATTTTTTGTTTAAAAGTTGAGCACACTTTTGAGACATCCTGTATCAGCAACTGCCTACTTTTTCTCGTATTTTGTAAGTTTGATTACAAATTATTTTAATTTTCTTATAGTTATTTTGAGCACAACAAGAATAAACATGATTCGTGAAACACTTTATATATAGTAATTACTATAATTTAATTACAATATTTATTAAAGCCCTACTTATATAATATATCATTAATACTATAAATATTTGTTCTAACATAGCTATTAAACTTTAAAAGATGTTTTTAGGGAAATAATTTAAGGAAACATGTAATGAGTGCCTTAATTTTCTTTTAAACCTATAAAAATAAGTAAATTATTTAAAAAGCAAAGTGTATGGGCTCTGCTAAGAAAACGCCAAAAATTCCAGTTTAACTTACATACGAATTTTAAGTAGTTATTTAGTAAATCATTAATATGTTCGAGTACTTACTTAATCCCTCCTATTCTATCCGTAGATGTCGAGGTTTCAGAATTTTTCTGTTCTGCTCTATTCCTTGCTTATGTCTTTCCTTCTTTCCGGGTAATCGCTTTATTCTCTAATAATTTTGTTATTTGTTCATTCTTAGATAATTGATTACTTTTCTTTTTGCTGGCTCCCATTTTACATATTTTTTTACTACATTGATGTTAGCCATTCTACTTAAGGGCAAACTAATCTAATTTTTTTTGTATGATATCTAATAAAGGTTCTACTCTTAAGCAGTCGTTTATTTCGTTATTTATTATCCTGTTCTTTCTTGTTATTTTACATATTTCTTCTTAAATAGCACATTTAATTTATTTGTATTTTACTTTCTAGCTTTAGTGAGGGTCCATGCCCACTTTCATAACAATACCTATTATGTGTACTAATTAATAATTCTCACCTTTGTTTCTTTAGATACATCTTTTTCCCTTTAAACACTTTTTCTAATATTTTACAAAGTCATGGTTGTTGCTCCTAGTCGATTGTTTAACTCTAGTTCTAGGTCTCCTTCGGAATCTTCTATGACCCCTAAGTACTTTATTTTCATAGCCTGGTTAATATTTTTATTTACTATCAGCATTGTTTCAGTTTTCTTTATGTTGATTTTTATGTTAATACTCGGTATATTGATACTATTTTGAAGTTTTGTTTTGAATTGGTAATTAGTATTAGACATTTTAGGTGCATTAACTTAGCTATTTGATTGATGACCACTATAAATAATAAAGAACTTAGGGTTTCTTCTTGTCACACTCCTTTGTAGCTTTTAAATTCTTGTCTGTTAGCTTGTCTGACTTATGCAGTTTTTAGTTTCTTCTTATAAGCTTTGGATTATTTCTAATAAATGTCCTTTTAAATGTTTTGATATTAATGTTATTCAAATTAATTCTCTATGTAAACTATCGAAGGTTTTTTCTTTTATGGTTTATTATATTTTCAATAATCCGCCTGAAACAGAAAAGCCAATCTTGGGGATCTTTATCGTGTTTAAAGCCTGCATACTTTTTATTCATTGTAGGTTCAATTACTTATCTTAATTTTTTTAAGTTGTTTTATGAATATTATATGCTACACAAAGTAGTGGTATTCTCCTACAGTTGTCACATATTTGGTCTTGTTTATGTATTGGTATAATAACTGCTGTCTATTGTTCTCTAGGTATTGTTTTTGAATTCGAGGCCCTATTGATAAATTTGCGTTCCATCTTTGCCAATGTACTTTATTATTTCTAGATTTATATTGTTTATATGTTATTGTTAATGTGTACATTTTACTAATTTTAAATAAATATTCATTAATCTTTACGAAATATAATTCCATTTTTTAATACACTCAATGAATTCAGTGCCCAGACTGTTTTACCTACTGCGCTAAACAGCAACAAGCAACCTCTTTTTATTACCTCCTGTCATATATTCTCTTTTTCCTTTATGTCACTGCCACTATTTTATTATACTTGCTTTCTTAGACTGTTTACATAATTCCATTTATTTCTCATTAAAACTTTCAAGTGCTTTTTTTGATTTCTGTTACTATGCTCTTAATATTAGTATTTGAGGTTTTCTTCTTTTATGTTCTATTAGGTTAACTTTATTTACCACTACATTATTTTTTCGTTTTTCTCTGTTTTGCTTATTAAGTCTAATTTTTAGTGTCCAAATCTATTTTCTAGATTCTAGATTTTATTTTTTTCACTTTTCTGCTTTTTTTACATTCTACTTTTGCAGTTTGAAACTCTTTATTAGCCATTTTCATTTTCGTCTTTAAACCTTTATGGTTTTAAAATCATTTTTGTTCCTCAAGCTTTCTTTTAACAGGGTCTAGCTCACTAGATGTGCTCGTGCAATTTAATTTGATAATATTTGTGTTGTTTAATTTGGAAAATGCAAAAATGACATTAAGAAGTTAAAAAATAATTTTATATAAGAAAATTCTAAATACATAATAAAAATAAAAATACCATCTCTACAGCTAGAATTGAATCAATGATGTTATAAGTGAAGCTCTCATCTAGGAAGGAAAACTAAAAGATCACAAAATAAACAACAAATTAAATAATTTTCAGAAAACTTTAAAAATAATATTAAAAATGTAAAACACTGAAAAGCTTAAAATAGGTATATTGTGCGTTTTATCTTCTATATTTAAATAACGTTTTCTTTTTCTTTATCATAAATCCTGGTACTCTATTTGAATATGGGGTTATTTTTTGATGTTTGTGTTATTCATGTTCTCCATATACTCCGGTCTCTGTCATATTCTCTTATTTCGTTTAACGTTTTGCTTTTGCATTGTCCTATTTTAGTAATTTATTTTAGAAAGTCATTCTAGGCTTTTCTCTTTTCTTTTTTACTTACTTAGCTTCCATGACATTGCTTGGATTTTTGTTATAAAGCTAATTTAATTTTTTTATTGCTATTTTTATTAATTCTTTTATTTCCATGACTGACAGTTTTAACTTATGATTCTGTTGGTTGGTTCATGTAAAGCAATGTTGGAGTTATTACAGTGTTGTGCATTATTAGCTTATTGTTTCTGCATTTAAATAACAAAATCTATTTAGCATGTAAACTGCCAAAAGTAGTGAAGTATAAGGGTAATACAAATTAATTGATATTTCTATTTACCAACAAATTATATATTACTTTTAACAAGAAAATTTTTATATGTGTTTTTCACTTCGCTAATAATTTTTTATTACTCTCCTTAAAATCACCCAGCACATTAACAGGCAGTAAATATTTTTTTATTACACACACACCACCAATTTAGGATATTAAAATGACTATTGCTTTTCGATTGATAGCCGTGGGCAATACAATATGCTGTGAACATCAAGTTCGTGCATTGTATAGAAATTGGTGATTTTACTTTCATTAGCATTGCACACTATCACGTCACCATCGAGTCCTCACGTTCTAACTCAATCGAATTCTAACAGCTCAATGTACAGAGCAAAAGTTGTATTGCGCTGCTTTCACATTCTAATTTGAAAATGTTTGCTTTTCAAGAGTTTAAAAATATTTTAGAAAGTTAGTCCAAAAAAAAAATTAAAATGTTTAACAAAATTATTTGTTCCAAATTTCTTTAATTTGGGCATTAATAGTGTACATTTTAAATACTTGATGTAATAGTAAAATTCAAACTCTGTACTAAATAATTATATATTTTCTATGGACTAATCAAATTAATTACATTTTCTACTACTGATTTGATTTATGATACACCCAATTGTCTGTGCACAAAGTAAAATATTAATAATGTAACAGCCATTGTAACAAAACAGTTTATGTTTATACAATGCACCAGTAAATGGTGTTAGAAAGTATTTAATTGACTTTAAATTTAACTGCATCTATAATATCAATTTTCAAAGGCAGCAATTAAGGGGACAGAAAGAGCAACAGTTACCACTCTGTTAGAAAATATTTTAATTTTATCTTTAACTTTAAAATTAATTTTTAGCTTATGCAAAGTTTTGATCTGAAATTTAAATAAGTAACATTGCTTTTTCTACGCTTCTTTCGCTCCTCATTTTGTCTATATTAATACTTATAGCCGCCATATATAAACACAACTCGGTCAACCATTGAATGTTTATTTCTTCTTCGAATGGTTTTAAATTATATGCTATATAACCTCCACGATTTTTGACTTTGAAAGCAAATATTAGGTTGTTCCAAAATTATTCGCTGTTGGCTGTTTTAATATATATTTTAATATAATTTTGCTATGTTATTGAACGTTTTTGATATCATTTAAAAGCTCGCGTTTTCCCGCACATTTGAGCATATAATACTTATATCTTTGTTCCAGATGGAGCTTTCCCGTGAGCAAAAACGATTTTTGATGTTACATAAGTACAAGTTGGGTTCAAGTGCAACTGAAGCTTGTCGCCGAATTAATGGGGGTTGAGGTGCAAGTACATGCGTGTATGTATATATATATATATATATATATATATATATATATATATATATATATATATATATATTATTTATTTATTTAGAATAATAATGTATACAAAATATTTTTTAGTTTAATGCTTAGAACAGACATTACAATTACCAAAACTGCCTAAGTTTCTTAACATTTTAGAAGAACAAATGTAACACAACCTTTCTCTTTTTACTGGTGCTTTATCTGCCAAAGAAAATGAAGCTCATTATTGATTTGATCTTGTAATGTCGTTAGCACTTAGTCAAACTTTTTCCCCCTTTTTTATATGAGACTTCACTAATTGGGATGCTATTTTTCTTAAAAACATTTTTTTTAAAATATTTTTACCCTGGTTCCTAGTAGGATATAATAAGTAAATCAATATCAACAATATCAAATATATATTTAAAAATGCCATTGGCTCACTATTTGTTTTACGTCGAATTGTATATTCATGTGCCACTCGATATAAGGTATCGACCCCGCTTTTTTTTTAACATTGTGATATAAATTAACCTCTAATTTATTCTTATTTTATCTACTTTTTTTGTATGACACATAGTAAAGAGAAAATAACGGAACGATTTTTTCACGATACATATGTTTACATATTTAAATATATTAGTTTCAATATTTCATGTTCAATTTATTTGAAAATTTTGGCATATATAACGTTTATTTTTTTCCACTGTAGCTACTACTGTCAATATTGTAAAATAGTGATTGCACAAGCTCCGATTTGTAAAATAGTTGTTTTATGTAATGTTCCTTACTTACTTCCTCTTCTTCCAGTTTACCATTTTTGCACAATTCATACACAACATTTGTAAGCCAAATTTTCTGTTTTCGTATATCCTTTTCCAAGATACAGTTTTTCGCACAAAGGATAACTTGTCTTATTATAATAAATATACCACAATTTTATACCATACTTGTTAGGAGATTAAGATAGGGACATGGAAACTACGAAGCAGTACGGGGAAAGAAAAATGCTAGTAGAAGAAATGATGCAAGCTATAGAAATATTCGGAACCACAGAACCAAAAAGAAAATAAAGATGTTTAAGAGTCGCATTAATAATTGTCCCTAAAAGATGTAATACATGAAGATTATGTAAACGAGAGTATACTGACAGTCAAAATAAATTTTGATGACGAGGAAATATGGACAAAAATTATGGCATACGGGGAAAACGAGGAATGCGAAAAAAGAAGAAAAAGACAAAGTGTATGATGAGAGATGATGGAGAAAGGTAGTAATAATGGGAGATCTAAATGGTCGACTTGGGAATAAGAATACGGGAATAATAGAATATATGAGAAAAAAACAAAAAAAACATTAAACAATAACTAAAAAGTATTAATAGAAATATATGTAGAAAACAATCAAATAATAGCAAATACAAAATTTAAACATCAGATATACACGATATAACACGAGATATACAAATTTACGAGAGCGTGCGAAAGCATAATGAGAAATCAATCATAGACTATTTTCTGGTGAGTAAGAACATATGGAAACGAGTAAAAGATATAAAATCAAAAGAGAAGCAGAGGTAGAATGCAATTATTATCTAGCAATAATAAAATTAAACAGAATAAATCGAAATAAATCGATAAAAGACGGAGAAAAACTAATGAAAAAATAGAAGGTTTCAAAATAAAGAGAAAACTACTGAAAAAATATCAAAAGATACTAAGGGACAAACTAAAACATAAAGAGAAAAACGAAAGCACAGTGAAAAAATGGGAACACACTAAGCACAGCATAATAACTGCAACAGAAGATAGCTATGGAAAAACAAAAATATCTAATAATAACATGAGAAAAATCGACTGGCGGACAGATAAAATACAAACAAAAATAAAGAACAAGAAAAACAAATGGAAAAAAGTCTAAACACAAGGAGAATGGAAGATTATAAATAAACAAAAAATAAGTTATATTAGTAATCAAAGAGGCTATGGAAAAGTCGTGGGAGCAATTTGGACATAAAATAGCAGAAGAGAGAATAAAATATTCTTTTATAGTGCAATAAAATAACTTAGGAAGAAGAAGGAGTACAGCATGCCAAATATAAAATATAAGAAAGAAAATATAACTGAAGAAGATAAAATAATGAAGAAAATTCTTTAAAGAGCTACCACACACGGACATGCAAAAATTAAGAGGAAAATAAAAAGCAAGACGGGAATCAAGAAATAGAAATAGAAATTATCTAACTGAGAGGTTAAGGCTCTCATACGTTCGCTTTCTCTGCCCGGTCGTCGCGCACCATCTCTGATGCGGGGCGATGTGGCAAGCACCGCGCCTAAGACGACCGCCATTATTACCCCTTGTTCGAATGAACGCAGGTACTCAATTATTTTTAGTGACTGAGTAGGCCACCCGCCAGGCATCAGAGAGCACCGGGAATTGAACCCTGGTCCGTCAGCATCGCAGTCCGTCCCTCAACCACGGGACCACGCTGGCACACACACACACACATACGTGTTTGTGTATATATATAAATATAAGAAAGGGGATAAAAGAAACTGTAATAATTACAGAAGAATAACGTTATTATGTGTTCCAGGAAACAGTTTTTACAAAATAATAGAAAAAACAATAAGTAACAAAATCTATACAACACTGGAAGAGACGCAATGTGCATTCAGGAAAAATAGAAGTACTCAAGATCTTATATTCATAATTCAACAAATAGGCGAAACATTAATTAACAAAAATAAATACATACGCATATGCTTTATCGACCTGCTAAAAGCGTTTAATAGAATATGAACAAAAAATATATGGAAAGTGTTGCAGAAAAAAAGTGTAAATAGAAACACCATAGAAGTAATAAAGAACATGTATAAAGAAAATAAAAACAGAGTAAGAACAAACAACGAAGAATTCAGTGAATTTTAAACTAAACAAGGAGTCAAACAGGGATGTGTATTGAGCCCGCTCTTATTTTTAGTGGTACTAGACGAGGCAATAAAGAAGGCCAAGGAAAAGATGAGAAAATTAACATTGGGATACTGACAATTGAGACGCACACAATTGACAAAACTGCTGTTTGCAGATGACATTGCCATGATATCAAACACGGAAGAGAATCTACAGCATGATCTCAAAGAAATAGATGAAGAATTAAAGAAGATTTACATGAAAATTAATACTAAAAAAAGAAAAACGATGATAATATCTAACACAACGAAAACTCACGACATAAGACTGAACGGAAAACAAATAGAGCAAGTTGAATACTTCAAGTATTTAAGAGCAATCATAGAAAAAAACCCAGAAATTTGGGCAAGGAAATAAATGAGAAATTGGGAAAAGCGGGAAATATATTTAATACAATGAAGACGACATTCTTGGGTAAAAGAGAAGTACCGAAAAATATAAAAACAGAAGTCGTTAAGAAAGTGATCAATAATTACATACAGCGGTGAGATTGGACATTAATAGAAAGGCGAAAATCGAGAATCAACGCAATAAAAATGCGATTCTTGAGAAGAATGGAAAATAAGAGCAGGAGAAACAAAATAAGAAACCAAACGTTCAGACAAAACCTACAAAGACCGTCAATTAATGAAAAGATTACAGAAGGACAACTCAAATGGTTTGGACATGTGCGTCGAATGTCGGATGAAAGACTTACACAAAGAGTGTTTGAAACGCGATTGCGGGGGAAAAACAAGAAAGGGCGTCAAAGAACAAGATAGTCAGAATAAAAAAAGATCAGAGAAAAAGGAAATAAAATGGGGGGAGGGGTATACAAAACCAAACACAAGATAAAAAACAATGGAGGCAACAATACAAAGCTCAACTCCGTTAGCCTTACACTTAAAGGTAGAAAGGCTTAAGACTAAGTAGTAAGTAAATACGTGTCAGGTTTACTTGTTAAATATTGTTTGAATGATACAGGTCCTCGAAAAGAAATCAGTTACTTAGCGATTGTAAAATTTTCTCCTACTAAATAAAACTGTTGTAATTCTCTTATAGGAGCCCTTATGTATTTTGATCTTCTGATTATGTTAGTAACTTTTATTCAAATCTTAAAAAACGTTGTATAGCTGCAAATCTGTCTTCCCATAGTAGCACGAATTAATGGATTGCCAAATGTCGGATCACCAGAACTCTCTAATATCGCATTGTTCGGCTTATTAGTATCAACTGCCAATAGTATACATATAAATGCTTACGACTCAATAGTATCCACTGGTTTCCAATCATTTCTCAATACTCTTTTGGCTTCGAAATTCGTATAGTTAAAAATAAGTTTAAGTATACTTTGATCAACCAATAAGAACCATCTGTCGATAAGATCAAGAATAATATCTTCTGAAGGAAGAGCAACCTTATGAATACCGCTACTGATTATTTTATGTATTGGAGTTTTTCTTGTTTTTTCAGGTTTTAATTTCCACTTAGTTCCATCGTCAGCTGCATATACAAATAAACTTGCAAAGCTTACAACGCATAGCGAAGTGGCGAAGCAGTCTCTTAAATTTCAGAAATCGCGTTTCCGGGTTAAAGGTCACGTAGTATTTCAAAGTTTTATGTTTAAATTAATCAGTTTTCAAAGACGAGTTGAATGATATGCTACATGTCCTATGTTGCTAATTTGAAAATTTGAAATCGTAAAGGTCACTAACGCTGACCTTTGACCAATCAGTTTCAAAATCACTAGCAAACAAGCCTTTTTGGTCACCTGTCGATTGGTGAAAACAGAATTTGGAAATTCCAAGCCGTTTTTGAGTTATTGCTCGGACGGACGGACGGACAGACAGACGGACAGACAGACAGGCAACATGAAGTTAGTTGTAATAGTTAGTAGTAATATTTACGTTGTTTTAATTTTCTAGTACATTCTCTTCAGTTAAATCTTCAATATGGCTGCAAAATTGCTCACCATCCTTTTCAGATGCTGGTTCCGTCAGGTCATCTTTGTTATAAGAAACTAAATTAGCGACAAAATCGTCATCCTTACTCTTACTCTTTCTAAAGGCATAATTTTGATTTTAATCGGCCAAAACCTTTCATTTGGCCATTTTAATATAAATAAAAATTAGACGTTTATTTCACACATCAAATTAATATTACTACTTAAACAGCTACGCAGATCTTGAAAAACATTCGACTATCAACGTCTGCAGTTGAAAATGGATATCGATAAGAAAGGAACCACAGCATCGAATTACAAGTAAATTGCTTGATTGCTAGTCATAACATTTAAGCAGTTACATTGTTATTTCAAACATTCTTATTTAGGAAAAAATTCCTTTTATAAAGCTTTAACGCTATAATTTGGAAAAGAAAGCAAAGAAAATAAATTTAATTTTGCAATTTCACAATAAAATATACATTTTTTATTTACCATGTAAATAAAGTTAATTAAGGTTAGTTGTTAAGGCTTATCCAGAGGGCATTTGGGTAATTGTCTTATTTATTCTTTCTGCAAAACATATATTATTTTCTCTTAAGAAATCCTTACTTCAGCATAGTATAGTAGCTCAAGATTAAGTCGGAATATTATTCTCTTATTCTGATGATGAGCATCAATAAAATTTATGCATCTAAATCTCCACTTACAATTCTTTAGGGGTTAGTTTTAAAATTTCTTTTTCAGAACTAGCGGATCAGAACAAAATAATGTTTCAAAAATTTGCTTTTTGTTTTCCATTTTACTTCATCAAGACATTTTTCTATGTTAGAAGTATAAAAATTACCATTACGCTTCATTTCTTCATTTCGTCATTTGGAAATTCTCTCAAGTTGGACAGCTGCGTATTTAAGGCCCCTCTTTGGTCAAAGTTCTGTAAACATTGTGACACTATTCCAGCTCTGTTTTCAGCACATTTGATAAATTTGTTGGTTTTGATTAAGTCCAACCCCTTTTTAATAAAGTCGCGTATTTAACACATTCCTTGCGCTTCTTTATTGTTTAATAAAAACTTATATTACATACATATGTTGCATATTGTTTCGTTTATTAGTAAATAAATGATTAAAATAAACCTAATCATTTTTTGAATTTTTTTTGAATAGATTACTATTGTACTATGAATATTAGATTGTTAATTTTGTAAAATGTTTGCGTTAACAAAAATTGTAATAAAATTGATAGGGTATCGGAAAAACGCCTACGTAGTAGTAGCTTTACTTGAAGTAGGACATGGACAACATAAAGTGGCTCAAAAACTTTCTTCAAATATACCAGATGTCCAACGTGTGACAATCAGTAAGGCAAAGACTGCGTAATAGCAATTTGACATACAAACTTGCAATTAGTTTAAAACTATTTACAGCTTACCGCCGATCTCGGCTTCATTTTGCTTAATATATTTGAATTGGAATTTAGAACAAGCAGCAGAGTGAAGAGTTAATAACAGATTTATTTAATGTAGTATCATTGCAACTCTTAGCTTTGGTGAAAATTTGTGTATTGTATGGGAAAACTGCTTCAGACACGATACTTCTACGCACGGGTCACGCCAGAATATTTTACAAATATCATAATTTAACAAATTGAATACCTTAAGGTCTATAGAATATATGGGAGATTAATTAACTTAGAGACTTTCAAAGATTTTCAATGTTTTTACAATCTCACACTTATTTAGTCAATTAATAATTAAATGTAAACACATATTAGTGTGTAAAATAAGATACACATATTTAAGATTAAATATGTTTTTCACTTTTTTAACATTTTAAATTCAACATCTACTATTCGTGAATCCTCATTGGAATCAATATATTTTTTTAGAACCAATAATTTAATAATAAATATCTACTACACAATAGTGTACCTCGGCTTTACAAATAATTAAACAACAAAAACCACATTTGTTAGTATATATACGAGGGTGTGCTGAAAAGTAATGCCTCCAAATTTTCAACGAACTTAAAAAGTTCGTTACTGAATTCTATATGTCTGTCGGTCGGTCCGTCACAAAATTTTTAAAATTTGAAAATGGATTCTTATAGGAAATTTTACGCTGAATTCGAAAATTCTATGTCGAATAATTTTCGAGATATTCGATTTCGAATTTTCCCGAAAACAAGAGACCATCAATGGACTTCCGCCACAAAGGATCACCGACGCCAAAAAAGTTCAAGACCATACTGTCAGCAGGCAAAGATATGATCATAGTGTTCTGGGATGTTCCAGGTGTAGTGTATTTAGAATTAATGGCTAAAGGAGCCACCGCAAGAGTTACTGCGAAACCCTCAGAAAATTGAAAGCACAAATTCGAAGTGTTCGTTCACACATGGACCACCCTCTCATCTGAAACAATATGACGCCTTGGCTTCACTGTCATCGGTACAGTCCCGACTTGGCCCCATCCGATTTTCATCTTTTTCCAAAATTTAAAGAACACCTTCCAGGAGTTCACTTTAATAGTAATGAAGCGGTGCAAACAGAGGTAATGTGGCTCCGTCAACAAAGTCAAACATTCTACAGTGACGGTATCAACAAACTGGTCTCTTGTTGGGAGAAATGTGTTCGTCACCAAGGTGACTATGTTGAGAAACAAATCTGTAGACATGAAGAATAAAGATGCAGAATGTTAATAAAGTTTGTTTTATTTAAAAAACTTTGAGTTTTCACCTGGCGACTGGCCTACTCATTCACTAAAAATAATTGAGCACCTGCGTTCACTTCAAATAAAGGATAATAATGGCGGTTGGCTAAGGCGCGATGCTTGCCACATCACCCGTATCAGAGATGGTGCGTGAAAATCGAGTAGAGAGAGCGAACATATAACAGCCTTAACTTCTTTACTTCTTACTACTTCGTTACTCCTGACCAACTTTTCAAATAAATTTATTGAAATTAAACAACGTATAACACTATACTTTAATATAATCTATGAATACACATATTTTTACAAAAAACAAACGTTTTATGTAGAGCTAACAGATTACTATAAATTTTAAATATAAATGAGCACACTCATATAAATGTCAACAATAGCAGCAACAGTAAAACGTTGCTCTAATTCGTTAGGTCTCTAAATAATAATGATATGTTTAGTGCTACTCATATGGCAAATATCACAAAATACTAGATTATCGTAACTGTGAAAAAGAAGATCGAGTTCAAAGTAGTGTTGGGGAAAATTACTGGATCAGGTAACTAAGACCCTTCTTACAAAAATAGTGCAAAGCTTTATATAGCTGGATATTTCTCTAATTACAAAAACATCTTCTGTGCAGCATAAAACTCATATAGTAGTAAAAACCGCAAAAATTTGTTTTTGAAACGTAATACAAATGTCAATCATTTCGAAGTTTTTTAGTGGAAATAAAAATTTGCAGTATTTTGCATAAGCATATTAGTACATTTTAGTTTATTGTTCAAATAGAATGTTGTTTCATAATTAAACAATGGATTATTATACAGAATAATTAAATATTATAACAACAGAAATAAATAAGAAACAAGACAGCCTGATGCGTTTGTAACTCATTCTGGTTCAATTGTTGGACTTCGAAAAAACTGCTTTTACTTATTTACAATATTTATTTTCACCAAACTATCTTACTTTTTTTCGTTGAAGCACAATTACCAGCACTGCAACCTCGAGGATTTATTATGCCTACTAACTTAATAACTAGGACGTCACATACACCCATAAATTTCCAGCGAGACTCAAACTCGCTCATGCCGGGTTCAAGCTAAGGCGGCAGCCAATGATTTTACTTTAGTATATTTCACATGCGCATTTGTTGTATAAACTGTTTGTATTAATAAACACTCGTGTAGTTTATAACGGCCTTCTAAAACCATATCCAAAACTCATATGTAAATCAGTGACAGAAATGGTCTTACAGAATTCCATCATACAAAATAGTCTCTTTATATTTGTTTTAATACTTGCAACATGAATGAAAATTTTGATTTTGCAGTTTAATATATTTAAAGAGATTTCTTACAAGTGCAAGAATTTATCTTTAGACATGTTACATTTCTAATTATCTCATATATAATAAGCCTTCTGTTTGGTTTGTACTAATTCTAACTCAGCATGGTTTCTAATTTGGATTATCAAGAGTGTTCTTGAATATAAACACAGAACTCGATTATAAGTTTAAAAACTTATAACAAAATTTGATTATAAACTACCTAACAGAAAATGAGAAGTACGTGCCAAATTAAATTTTTATTGTAAAATATGTAAATTTCGGTAATATAACCAGTTCCCGCTGGAAAAGATCTACACGTATTATAAATTTAAAAAGACGACATAATCCAAAATAATGAAAAACTCAATACAATATTACGACCTCAAGAATTAGTTAAATAACATAAGTTAAGAATAACAGATAAATTGAACAAGACAAAAGACAACTGTGAAAGAAAACGGTAAATAGCTTCACTTGTTTTGTCAGTGTCTTACTAGTAAAAAATTATGATCGCTACAATTCAATATTTTGCCAAAATTAGTCGATCTATTGTGGAATTCTTTTTCTTCTTCTTCTTCCTCAGACTACTTCCCTCCATTTTTGGATATAGTCCTCCCCCTTCTTTTTCCATATTTGCGTGCTAGTTTCATCCAGTTTTTCCCTGCTACATTTACAACATCGTCGGACCATCTCTTCATCGGGTGTCCTCTACTTCGCTTACCTAGACGTGGTCTCCAATATATTAATCTTTTTGTCCATCTTTCATCACTTGTTCTTGCCATATGCCCAGCCCAGCTCCATTTTTCACGTGCTATTCTTTCTACTATGTCTGTTACTTTTGTTATTTGTCGAACCCATTCGTTTCTTTTTCTGTCCCGTAATGTTACATTTAGCATTCTTATCTCCATCGCCCTTTGCGTCTTTAATAGTTTGTCCATAATTCTCTTTGTGAACGTCATAGTTTTTACTCCATTCGTAAGAACTGGCAATACGCATGTGTCAAAAATTTTGGTTTTCAGTTTGATTGGAAAACATTTTGATTTAAGAATGCTCGACAGCTTTCCGAATGCTTTCCAGCCAAGGCTTATTCTCCTGTCTATCTCAGCTTCTTGATGTTCTTTTCGTGGAATTATCTATTACAAAATAATCTAGAAAATAATTAAATAAAGCAATAAAACTGCAAATTTCTTACCATGAGCCTAAAAAGGTTTAAAAAGATCGCATAACAGAAAAAAATATAGTAAAAATAATACAATAATATACACCGAAAGATAGAGTTATTAAGTTCAAGTGCAATGTGCTAAACTAGTGGACTGAAAGATAAACATGAAAAGAATTAAAAATAGGTATAAAAACTAAAAAAATAAAGATGATAAGATATCGGATGATATCACTATATTGGGAGAAAGTGTACAGGACCTTAAATTAGCGCTTAATTAAATGGACAATATACAAAAAAATAGAATAAAGATAAATCATCTACAACAAATATGCATTGGCAAATTAAACCAAACAGAAATATGTACAACAGAATTAAGTGGAAGAGTTTCACTATCTAAGGAACATTGTAAAAAAAGACAAAAAATGTAAAACGTAATTTATACAAAGGCTACAAGCCAAACTCATGTTTTTCAAGAAGGAAAGATTTCTTACCTTGGAAATACATCAAACGTTCTGTTTTTAATTATAAAACACTTTCCAAGATATTACCCCTCAAAAGCCGTCTTATTTCTATGTGATAAAACGGATTCATATAGATAGAAACCTGTTTACAAACAAAAATTCTAAACATAAAAGTCTGCAATACTTTTCTTTTAATAAAATACAACTTGGATAACAATGTTTATAATGTAGTTTATTTTAAGATAAAGATTTTGATGTAAGAGCTTCTCGGTGTAAAAAATAGTGTAGCTGCGTATTATTTGGCATTATTTGTGTTATATATATTATCGGCCATTTTTAAGATAATTTAGCTCAATCGATGCTTTAATCTATCTACTCTAAAAGAAGGCTAATCTTTTGTGGTACCTACCTTTGCTAATTATAAGTTATCACGTCAATTGCGTAATACTTTGTGAAGACTATGAAAGGACTAATATAAAATAAACGAACAAGCAGATATCAAGGACGCATTGTGATTATTCTTTAACCGTGCACAAAGGCGACAATTCTTCAACACTCCCTAAGCAATAAAGAAAGTGATAATAAAGTTAATTTTTCTAAATTAAAAACATGTGTTTCCATTTCTCGCCCTACTAACAGAGTTATTCACAGGACAATTAAAATAAAAAAGAACGTCCTTAATGCTTTAATACTCGAGGCCATATTTTTTTTACCCATTAGTTGCAAACTCAGGTTATCAGTTATGCAGTCCTTCTAAACCCACAAATTTTGCTCAACCTGGTAAATTTCTTGCCAAAAAACTTCTAGTTCAATAAATCCAATGAATATTAAAGGTAGTCTATAGATTAAGTTTCCAAATAAGTCATGAACTGACTCCAAGCTCTCTCTTGATGCTGAAATGTTTAATATTTTCTAATAACCAACGCTGTTCAGCCCGTGAACTAAATTCTAGAAATAATGCAACTTATATTTTTACAAAAACGTTTTCTTTTCGTTAATATTTTTGCTACACATTTTATGTAATAGGAAATATTGATAATCAATGTTAATAAAACCGTTTTATTAAAATTCTTACATACAAAAATTTAACATTGTACAACAAAATATGTTGGCAAAAATCTTTACCTTAATAAATGCAAAAGCATTTTATGTATGCAAGCTAGAAGTTTAAGTAAACCAGTAACCAATAAATATATCTCAAGGAAATAAATAAACTAGTACAAGTTGTTCTTGTATTTAATTATTTTAGCACTTACCATAAAACTTTAAATATTATAAAAAACTGTTTAAAAGTGTAAAAAACTACTAAAATTATTAAATGTAAAAAATAATACAGACAAAATCTCGAAATGTGTTTCGTGTCTGATTTCTTATTTATTTAAGCATAAAAATATTATACTAATCGCTTCTGACAACCACTGTTAACGAACTGCTGATGGATTTGCAAGAACCAGAACAATTTATATTTTAAAGCAATACGAACAGAGACTACGATTGTTAACATACTTTCACGAGCACATAACACTCCAAAGAACATAAAAAATACAAGGTAAACGCAAACATTTTTTGGTCTGACTACTCCAAGGATTAAAACAGTAGAATTATTCTTCAATATAATCTTCAAGTATTTCAACACATTTACTACATTTGGATATTAGCATTTCAATGCTTTTGAAAAAGTACAGTAAACTGGTGTAATAATCTCCGTGTACCATTGTGTTTTTTTCCTAAAAATTCTTTAAATCTCCATTATTGTCATAATATTTTTTTACCAATTGAATCACCTTTATCTTCTTCCTGTCTTATTTCATCTGGTCTGCTTTATTCCATTGACTCTTTTTGCTAGATTATAGTACAAAAGGAGTAAGGATAACAGAAGGCATAAGAATTACACTAAAATGAATAGATAAAAAAGTAACCAGCTGAGATACCATAAACTCCAAGGCTATAACTATAAACCTAGAACTAGAGGAAAAAATATATGCACCAACAGAAACGGCTATCTCACACGACCAAGATACGTTCACAAAGAACAACAACGTACCATAAAGAAAATTTAAGAAGCAAAGAGTCATGTATTGATTATGGGAGATTGGAATGCATACATAAAATCCGATAAAGAACAAGAATATGGAACAATGGGTGCACACGGGTTGAAGAGCAAAATAAATAACAATAAAGAAAATTTAAGAAGCAAAGAGTCATGTATTGATTATGGGAGATTGGAATGCATACATAAAATCCGATAAAGAACAAGAATATGGAACAATGGGTGCACACGGGTTGAAGAGCAAAATAAATGACAATGGGAAAATAATAATAAAACACTGCATCACAAACCAACTACTAATAGGAAACTCATGGGTTTACCAGAAACACATCCATAAGATAACCTATTAAGTGAAACAACTATACACCTATACAAGAAATATAAAATATGCTATCCATGACGTGAAAGCCATAAGAGAGGCAGAACTAAGTGCAAACCACAAACCAGTAGTAGCAGAGATTAGCTTTCAAAAACATAAAAAGAAAGATACAAAACTATACCAAAATAAACTTTCATACACTAGAAAATCTACACATGCAATAATAATATGAAGAAACGCGAATAAGAAATCTAAGAATATTAAAACAATAAGAACAACAGAAAGAAAACCCACGGACATTAAATAACAGATGTAATATATTTCAGGAGACAATACTACATAAGTATGCGGGATAACAAGGATACAAGAAAACCCAAATAAAAAAAGAACCAAATGGTGGAATGCTAACATAAACTTAAAGATTAAAAGTTATAGGAGGTATAAAAGGTCTATTTAAAAGAAAAAAAAGTTTAAAGTAGAAGAACATATACAATTAAAAGAAATGAAGCAAAAGAAGTAGCGAAATAATCCAAAGAAACAACATAACAAAACTTCGGTAAGAAAACTAAAGAAAATTGCATCTAAAATCACAAACGATTTTGAAATATAATAAAGAAACTAAAGAAAGATCGTTCACCAAAAATTCGTAACATCAGAAACCCTGAACATACAGATACAAACAAATACAAAATAAATAATAGAAACCTGGAAGGAATACTACACGAAGAAGTTTAAAGAAGAATATTTTAAAAACCAAAATAGAAGAAGAAACACTTAATAAAGAAGAATAAACAAACAATAAAACAAATAAATACATAAAAGAAAAAAATTGAAGAACCCCTAAAGAAAGCAAAAAACGATACACCACCAGGGGAAGACAACTTATATCCGAAACTAATCAAAAAAGGAACAACAGCAGTGATTAAATCGTTGAGACGCATATTCCAAGTAGCATGAAAAGAGGAACAAATCTCAGAAAAATGGACAAAAAATATTATAATACCCATCTACAAAAAAGTCAATCCACCTACTATACAGATTTTAAACCTAGAAAATGCTAGACAAACTTAGATCGAATATAACAGCCACAGAAATTAAATACCTTAAACGTTTGATAGCCAAAACAAAAGGAGACAGGGTCAAAAATAGAAGTGTAAAAGAAGAACTAAACTAAGACCGATAGTAGAGAAAATAGAACATAAACAACTACAATGGTACGGACACCTGCACTGCATGAAAAGCACCAGATACCAAAAAAAAAATTTTTGATGTGAGGACTGATGGAAAAAAAGCAAAAAGGGGATCAACGAAAGGATGAATGGACAATATCAAAAAAAGCTAGATGAGAAAAATAAAAAAACCATAGAATAAATTCGGATCCTTTTTAGGAATAGACAAATACCCAATAGCCCAACACCATAATGGTAAACTGGGAAAGGAGGAAGAAAAAGTAAAAAAAGAAGCCAAAACCTTTATTAGTAAGAGATTTAATCTCGACCCGGTGCTCAACATTGTACAAAATGACGCGGCACTACCAACTTAAGTAACTGTTGTTAAGCAACAGACACCAATCAACTGCTGAAATGTATGCAATTTTTCAACCAAATACATATGCATTATCTGACACTACTACTATTTTGTTTCTATTATGACTGGAGTATTTTTTATTACAAATTTATTAATTATAAAAGCAACGGTAATTTACAATAAAATACAGCATTCAGAGAAACTGATGTTTGTGAACTTTGCACACGATTAAACTAATAATTACATATGTATGTCTTATAATAGTGTAAGTTCTACTACCAGAAGAATGGAAAACACCGCTAAAAGTTCTGTATTAATATATATAAATATATAAAATTTGTATATATATTTTTTATTTGTATTTGCATATTTACAATCTATTCATGTTATACAAATTGAGTAATAAGAAAATTTGATCTTATGTAGAAATACTTGTTATGATCTGGGATCAAGCTATTGCCATCAATCTAGGAGAGAATATACTAATATAAATCGCTTAGGGAATTAGATCTTGTGGCCAGTTACGCTTGAGCCTTTTTACAACGGCTGGCTAGTTTATGAGGTGCCCTATGAGGTCGCTTTCATGTCTTGGTAAGTTGTGGATGTATAATTTTGCAAGTCTTTGAATTTCGGATGCTACATACGAGATCTTCAGGTTATTATGGATGGTCTCGTTACTTACATACCATGGTACATCAGTTATTATGCGAAGGGTTTTAGACTGAACCCTTTGGAGTATTTTTACATGGGATGCTTTTGCGCAGCCCCAAAGTTGAATACCATAAGTCCAAATGGGCTTTATGATTGTCTTATAAAGTAATAATTTATTTGATAGCGATAGCTGAAAACGTCTTCCGATTAACCAGTACATTTGCTTCACCTTTAAGTCTATTTGTTTTCTGTTATTTTGGATATGCATGCTCCAGTTGAGTTTTGCATCAAGGTGCATTCCTAGGTATTTGATTTCAGATTTGATTAAAATTGCAATATTGTTGAAAGTCGTCTATTAGTAATGAAGGTTACTTGAGCTGACTTCTCACTGTTTAATTTTTATTCTCCACTTGCCAGTCCAATCTTGCAGTAGGTTTAGGTGATGCTGTAAGTGAGCTGCAGATGCTACGGGCTTGTCACTGGTTGATGGCAAACATGGCAATAGAAGTGTCCTGCGTGATTGGCGTATCATATGAATAGATCAGGTAGAGTAAAGGACCAAAAACACTACCTTGTGACACTCCTGATTGGATTTAGTGATAGTCAGAGGTTGAACCAAGTATCTCTCGGCAAGGTAGGATTTTAGAACTAGATAGATTGGACTTGGGAAGTGTAATTTTATCTTATAAAGCAAGCCTGTGTGCCAGACCTTGTCGAAAGCTTCCTTTATATCTAGGAATGCAGCTGTAGTTAACTTTTTGGTTTCAAGGTTTTCTATTATTTGATTGACAATTCGGTGGCATTAGTGTATCGTTGAGTGGGCTTCATGAAAGCCGAACTGATAGGGTGGGATTATCTGGTTGAGATTTACTGTTTCTTTTATTCTTTTCAGTAGGAGTCTTTCAAAAATATTAGACATTAAGAGTAAAAGGCTTTTAAGTCTATAGGAAGATGGATAGTTAGTTAGGTGCTTTGCCAGGCTTTGCAATCATAGTAATCCGAACATACTTCCATAGTACTAGAAAATAGCTTAACCTCATTATACTATTAAATATGCTAGTGCTTTCCTTGGAAGATGCTGCAAAACTTCTCCTCCGATTATATCATAGCCAGGGGCTTTTTTTGGTGTTCGTAAATTTAATTTGCTGAAGGATTTCTGGTAGGGAGAAGGGTTTTATTGGTAGCGAAAGCTGGCATGGAGCAGTCAGGAAATCTTGAACTTCTGTGTCGTCATTGTTATCATATGAGTTTGGGGTGGTAAATACGTTATCGAGATATTCTGCGAACGTATCCGCATTATCTTTATCTGTTCTGGCCCACGTATCATTAGGTTTTCTGATTGGTGGTATTGCTAGTATTGGCCTCTTAAATTTCTTAGTTGCTTTCCAGATTGTATGATCGTTAGGAGATAGTTTTGTAATGTATTCTTTAAATGTTTCATTGCATGTTTCTATAAGGGTATTATGTAGTTGTAAATCTGTATATTTGCAGAAAATTTTATAATTATGTTTTAAAAGTTGGTAAAACTCTACAGACTATAAAAATAAAGCAAAAAAATGACTAAATAAAAAAAAATTTAGAGTATAAAAAAAATCGATTTGTCTACATAAATCAGTTCGCATTTGGCATTCGTAGCGCAAGGTGCTAATCTCCGCGCGCGACGGGTAAAGTGATAGCGCTTCCGTGATAAATTTAATTTTAATAATTTCATTTTATTATAATTTTAATCATATTTATTTATATTTATGCTTAATAATAGTCACGATCTGCAAACAATTTATATTAGTGATCAGAAGTGAATCACTCAGTTTTAGTGTCAGCCGTCATGGTTGGCACTAATCAACCATACTCCATGCCTTACGCACAACCTCCAATGATGCAGTATCAAACACAGTATCCTCAGCTTCCGGGCAACGTGGTGCAACCCTAGGTCCAAGTAACACAACCTCACTATATGCAACCTGCACTCAATCACCAGGTAGGTCAAAATGTAGCATCACAATACGCGGCACCTATTACACTATGGCAACAACCCTAACATCAACCATCTACGTCACATCAGCAAAATTCAGAATGGACCACTGTTACCCCGAGGAAAAATAAACGTACCATGCAAGATGACGAAAATCGTATAGTGAAGCAAAAGGTCTCAGAAGACTCATCGCTGCTTAACTTAACAAATCGATTTCAAGCGCTCCCAGTATCAGATAATACAATGGAAGCAGTAAAACCACCACCAATATTTATTTCGGACGTGCTAAATATTAACCCACTGGCCGTAGAACTGAACACTACAACTGACAAAAAGTACACTTTAAAAGTTATAGGAAGAAACCAAGTGAAAATAATGGCGGAAACCACAGATATTTACAGGAAATTAGTAGCTAGACTAATAGAACTAAAAGTACAGTTCCATACATATCAGATGAAAGAAAAGCGCAGCTTTCGCGTCGTAATCAAGAACATACACTACTCTATCGATATTAATGAAATAAAAGCTGAGATAGAAACTCAAGGATATAAAGTTCTGAATATATACAATGTGAAGCACAGAATAACTAAACAACCACTGTCAATGTTCTTTGTCGATCTAGCCCCCAACGAATCTAACAAAAAGATATATGACATTAAATATTTATTACATACAAAAATTACAATAGAACCACCTCATCACAAAAGAGAAATCCCACAATGCGCCACTTGCCAAAGATATGGTCATACGAAAAGATTCTGCACGCACCAACCTAGGTGTGTAAAATGTGGCGCAAACCACCTAACCAGCACGTGTAGTAAATCAAAAGAAACCCAGCCAAAGTGCGTTTTATGTAACGGTTCACATCCTGCCAAGTTTACCAGGAACTGAAGCAGAGAAAATTTCCATCACCACGTCCTAGAGGGTTTGCACCGCAACCAACTACCGCACCCATACAAATGCCAAACAAAAATAAAGGAACATTCGCTCAAGTTGTGTCAAATGGACAACAATCCTCTCACCACTTAAACGTGCCACAAACGTCTCACATGCTAAATCTCCTCACAGTCATCGTCTCCAAACTGCAATAATGGCTCAAATACTCAAGATTGCAGAATGGAATGCCAATGACTTGTCAAACCACACCCTAGAGTTACGGGCGTTTATTACTAATTATGATTTAGATATAGTTTTAATATCCGAAACCCATTTTACAGACAGAAGTTACTTTACAATACCCAACTATATTATGTATGACACACAACATCCTAGCTGAGCTGTACACGGAGGATCTTCAGTACTTATAAAAAGTTTCATCAAGCATTACCAAACAGATAAGTACATTCATGAGCACATTCAAGCTACCAGCGTGATCGTAGAAGATTGGACAGGACCAATTACAATTACCGCTTTGTATAGTCCCCCGAGACATAACATAAAAACAGAGCATTACACCCAATTCTTTAACACACTTAGTCCACGCTTCATTGCCGGCGGTGACCACAATGCTAAACACCAGGAATGGGGTGCTAGAGTAACCACCACTTAAGGCAGGAAATTGCTACAATGGCTCGTCAACAATAATCTCAACTATCTCACCAACAGGCAACCCACATACTGGCCTACGGACAGGGCTAAAATCCCGGATCTACCTGACTTTTGTGTTACCAAAAACATAGCATAAAATTACCTAACAATCAAATCATGCCTTGATATGATATCAGATCATTCTCCAATGATAATCACATTAAGTACACAAATACTTCACAGGCCTAGACCAATTAGACTCACCAACAACAATACCGACTGGGACTTCTTTAGAATGATAGTCAACGAAAAAATAGATCTAGGCACACCCCTCAAGACCACCGATGAGATCGATGATGCAGTAGAGCACCTGAACCGTACTATACAGAGTGCGGCATGGGATTCAACACCCTTTTCGAAAGTGAGCGATGCTCGCAATACTCTACCTATGGTAATAAAAACAGCAATAGCCGAGAAAAGAAGGCTTCGCAGAATTTGGCAGAACACTAGGTCACCGAATGATAAAAACAGGCTCAACAATGCTACACGAAATTTGAAGACAATGCTTCAAGATCAAAAAAATCAGGCTCTACAGTATTATCTATCAACCCTGTCTGCTACCGAAACAACAGATTATTCCTTATGGAAAGCCACGAAGAAACTAAAACAACCACAACAAGCAATCCCTCCAATTCGGAAACCTGATGGAAGTTGGGCTAGGAGTGAGCAAGAAAAAGCCGATTCTTTTACAGCACATCTAACACGTGTTTTTCAACCCTTTCCTTCTGCAGTAACTCCAGAAGAAGAAGCCGAAATATAACAATATTTGGAGACACCCGATCAACGAAGTCTGCCAATAAAAAAGATTACGGTAACAGAAGTAAGGTCGTTAATTACATGCGATCTAAACCCTAAGAAATCAGCAAGGTATGACCTGATTACAGGAGAAATTCTGAAACAATTGTCGGAGAAAGGATACAAACAAATAACAGCCATTTATAATGCTATTCTAAGATTAAGCTATTTCCCAGCCCAATGGAAGGTGGCCCAAATAATACTTATACCTAAGCCAGGAAAGTCTCCTGAATAACTGTCATCTGATCGTCCGATCAGTTTGCTACCTGTAATATCTAAAATTTTTGAAAAACTGTTACTCAGAAGACTCGAACCAATCCTAGAAAATCACGATCTAGTACCAGTACACCAATTCGGTTTTAGGAAAGACCACGCCACTATTGAGCAAATTCACAGGATAGTAAACGAAATCCACCAGGCCTTCGAAAAGAAAAAAAATATTGCTCCACTACTTTTCTCGATATAACTCAAGCGTTCGATAAGGTCTTTTGTATAAGATCAAGAAAAACCTGCCACACACTTATTTTCAACTGACCAAATCCTATCTGAGCAATAGGTACTTCCAGGTAAAGTTTCAGGATAAACTAACAAAACTACATCCTATTAACTCCGATGTACCGCAGGGAAGCGTACTAGGACCTGTGCTTTACCTACTATACACGGCAGATATACCTACCATCAATCTTACGACCACGGTTACATTTGCAGATGATACTGCAATTCTTGCAACTCACGAAGATCCTATTATAGGCATCAAGAAACCTGCAAATCTCTCTTAACCAAGTGCAAAATTGGCTTCGGCTCTGGCGTGTAAAAGCAAACGAAAACAAGTCAGTACACTCAGGAGGATAACATGTCCACAAGTTACCCTTAATAATACACCACTTCAGCAAGCCGAAGACGTCCGATACCTTGGTATGCACCTTGATCGCAGACTAACTTGGAAAAAAACATATACTTACTAAACGAAAACAACTGGGCCTAAAGCTCTCCAAGTTATACTGGTTATTAGGTAGAAAATCCAAGTTAACTTTATACAACAAGGTACTACTCTATAAATGTATACTAAAACCAATTTGGACATACGGGCTGCAACTATGGGGAACTACAAGCAACTCCAATTTAGAGATTTTGCAGAGATTCCAATCTAAAACCCTAAGGATAATAGCAGATGCACCGTGGTACGTTAGAAATGAAGTCATTTATCGGGACCTCCGAGTGAAACTAGTGAAAGACGAAGTGAAGTGCGTGAGTGCAAAGTATATTTTACGACTAGAAAATCACACAAACTATCTTGCTGTGAATTTGCTGGATAACAGCAATTCAGTTTATAGGCTAAAAAGATTCACTCACCTGGATCTTCCATCAGCTGCTATAAGTTTCTTGGGCCAAGGTATAAACTAACTGTACGCCCTATTAGCTCTTCCTCGTTTTTATTGATTCTGTAATAAAAGTCTTTAGACATCGGTATTGTAAAATATTTTTTATTAATTTTCTCCCTGTATTGAAAGGGAGTCCATAGAGTCGGGAAAGGGACATCTAAGAAGGGTCAGTGGTAGCATAGGTTGCCATAAAATCAGGTAAAATTCTGTATACGTACTCTCTTCAAGCATTCATTGTGTCTTTATATTAATTTAATTATTCGTAATTATCTTCAGGCTTTCTTAGCTATTTAAAAGCTCCAACACTATCATATATTGATAGTAATTAAGCTGATTAAATTTCTTGGTTATCTTGTAAACTTTCGTTTGTTTATAACTACGAAGACTAATGTTTTCAACCTTCGATGGCGTTGCTAAGTGACCAGCCGAGAAATACGAGGCGGATTTGCGCACTGCGCTACTACGCAGCTTTCCCAGCATAACATCTGTTACTACCAAACAATGTTTCCAAGCATACGAAATTTTATGACTCTGGACGTTCCTTGTGCGCATGTTTGCTCCTGCGCTAAACGCTAACTGTACTGTTCTCAATTTCTAAACATTTACGTATTTAATATTTTAGATTTTAACAATTGGGAAACAATAAGTTAAGCATAGCGGGAAGCTACTGCAGCACAATTATTTGTATTAATTTACCAAAATTATTTATTTATTGTCATGTTATATATTTTAAACAGATTGCGTTACAACAACATTGAATAAATCAAATGCAAACAGTTTATACTGACAATAATTTAAGCAGGAAAAATATTTACTAATAATTGAGTATAAGGTACTCGGACAAGACGCAACGTGCCTATATTTTCCTAATTAACATACTGTAAAAATTTATTTACCTATTGGTATTTTAACTTTATAATTTTTAATAATCGAGAACAATGTCGTTAGCATTTGAGCGTAGAGTCATAAAATTCAGTACTAGCAGTGCCAAGTGCAAAACATCGGTTGGAGCTGAGCTGCAGGCTTGCTAACATGGCGGGCATAACTGATTCTCCCGCCAAATGCGAGTTGCGCAACGTCATTCGTTTCCTACAGGCAGAAGTAAATAGTAGAGCAGAAATTCATCGAAGAATGAGTTACGTTTACGATGCAAACTTTATGAGTGAGGGTGTTGTGCAAGAATGGTGTAGAAAATTTAAGGATGGCCGAACTGATGTTCATGATGAAGGCAGATAAGGTCTGAAGTCTGTCGCCAGCAAAGATCTTGTTTAGCGAATTGACCAAGTGGTTTGATAGAAACGGAGGTTTACCATTAATGAATTGTTTGTTAATTTTCCGGACATTTCAAAATCAGCTCTGTACAGGATCGTAACGGAACACCTACACTACCGAAAACTTCGTGCAAGTTGGGCTTCCAAAATCTTGTCACAAAACGCAGCGTATGACATCAGCCTTAATTTTTCTCATACGTTACACTGATGCTGCTAGTGGAGTTTATGGAGGCGGGGACTACAATCAATGCAAATGTGTATTGTCTGACATTACGTCAACTGCCATGAGAGAGACACTCAGTACAAAAGAAGATGTATAATTACTTCTGGAAATTGTTTTGATCTATGACAAGGCACGACCGCATACTGCTGTGGTAACCAATTAGTTTTTTGCGCGATTTCAATCAGAAGTGTTCAATCACCCGGCGTACAGCTCAGACCTAGCGGTGGGTGACTTTCACCATTTTGGAAACCTGCAGAGAGGTTTGGGAAGTTGGTGTTTCTACAACAACTAAAAACTGCCAATCAAGATGCCGTAGAAACCTATGTCAACTCGTCCACCGGTATGACAAATGTTTCAATATTCAAGATGACTACATGAAAAAGTAATATTGATTGTAACTGACTCCTGATAATAAAACCATTTTGTTATTTACACTTGTCCTTATTTAATATCCCATTGGAGATTGGAAAAAATAGCTCTCGTAAATATCACACTGATTTCTGTGGGCGATTTTTTGGTACAATGCAATCTGCTGGGTGGTCATATTTTTACTACAGTATCTTTATATAAAAATGGAAATACGAAAAAATAAATTATCACCCTTGCTGTTACTGTAAATGTATAAACTACTCAGTAAAATTATCAACAGAGTTAACACCAAATTAGCTGGATTTCGTAACTAATAGCGCATGCGACCAATAACTTACCCCAACAAACTTAACTTTTTTTTTTATTAAGTAATATGCAGATTTACAATTTACTAATAGTCAGTATTGAGTATTAAGTAAATGTTCTGTTGGGTGATGTCATGAGGGAAGCTGTAGCCATTGCTAGGCTCCAGGTGCTGCGTTACTGCAGGTTAGAATGCAGTTGTAGATCAAGTGGCCAGTGGCGCTTGAGACGTTTCGTGATGGGTGGTTGGGTGGAGAACTGGTCGACAAGGTTGTTGCTGTGTCCCGTGAGGCGGTTGATGTATGCAGTTGACAGTCTTTTGATTTCGCTGACTATGTACGGGATGTTCAAGTCGTTTGTGATATACCAAGGAGCATTGGCTATTATGCGGATGGTCTTTGACTGGAATCTCTGTAGAATCTTTGTGTGTGAGGCCTTGGCACATCCCCATAGTTGGATCCCATAAGTCCATATAGGCTTCAGTATGGTTTTGTAGATTAGAAGTTTGTTAGATAAAGAGCGCTGTGATCGGGTACTAAGTAACCACATCATTTACTTAAGTTTTAAGTGTAGTTGCTTCTCTTAGCTTTTATCTGGGTGCTCCATGTGAGTTTTTGATCTAGATGCATTCCCAGGTATTTTATTTTTGTTTTTATTGGGATAAAGACGTTGTTGATTCTGGCTTGTGGGCATGCGATACGTCGAGTAGTGAATGTTACATGCGCAGATTTATCGGTATTAAGTGTAATTTGCCATTTAGAAAACCAGTCCTGTAAAGAGTCCAGATGGGCCTGTAGGTGTTTTGCTGCTATTTCAGGTGATCTGTTGATTGATAGTATGGCTGTATCGGCAGCGAACGTGGCTATCATTGTATTTGGTGTAGTTGGAACATCTAAGGACACTGCCTATGTGGTGATAGAAGGGTATTGTGGTGCTAATTTTTACTTGGTAAATTCGATCTGGTAGGTATGATTTAAGCAGTAGGTACACCTGACTTGGAAAATGTAGTTTAATCATAGAGGAGTCCTTTATGCTAAACTCGGTGGAATGCTTGTTTTATGTCCAGAAACGCTGCTGCGCATATAGTTCTTGTTTCTAGACTTTCCAATATGTGATTAATAATTCTATAGGTTTAATGGACAGTTGAGTGGGATTCTCTAAATTCGAATTGGTATTCTGATATAAGTCTTTGATTCGTTTAAGTGGGAGTCGTTCGAAGACTTTGGATAGGAGGGATAGAAGGCTTATAGGTCTGTAGGATTGTGGTTCTGTAAGTGGTTTACCAGGCTTAGCAATCACTATTACTTGGGCATATTTCCATGTACTAGGGACATAGCAGAGTCGAAGGACATTGTTATAAATTGTAGTGAGTAGTCTTATGGCTTTTCTAGGAAGATTTTTAAGAACTTCGCCTACTATAAGATCATGTCCAAGAGCTTTTCTTGAATTTGTTGGTTTAAGTTGTTGTAGAACTTCCGCCGGTGAAAAAGATTTGAGTGGTAATGATAACTGGTAGGGGGCATTAAGGAAGGAGCTAATTTCATTATCATCTGGATCATCTTATCGCTGTGGTGTCTGGAAAACGGTGTCGAGGTATTCAGCGAATAAGTATGTTTTGTCTTCGTCAGGTTTGGCCCAAGTACCATCTTGCTTTCTTATGGAGGGTATTGCTACAATCGGTCGTTTGAACTTTTTGTTTTGTTGTTTTGTGATGTATTGTCTGAAGGTTTTATTTCGAGCTTCTTCTATCACCTTGTGGAGTTGGTGGGTGAGTCTGTTATAGAAAGTTCTATCCTTTTGTTCTCATCCATTTCTTCCTTGTTTTTTGTTTCTGGGCGATGTCTCGGATATAAATAGGAATGTTGTTTATTTCATCCCGGGAGGAGGCTAGATTGGGTGCAACTTTCCAGGCAGCGTTTTGTATCACTGTAGTTAAGTGTTGGACTGCTGCATCAACTCCTTGTTCAGTTTGTATACCGATGTCAGGTTGAAGTTCTTGGTCGACGTAACTTTGAAAGAAATCCCAATCGGTATGTCTGGTGCAAAGCTTTGGTAGAGGTTCTTTTCTGATAACCGTGGAACTTAGGGTTACAATGACGGGGGTGTGGTCAGAAGATAGATCGTAATTTGATTCTGTTTTAGTGTAAGTACTTGCTATGCCATTAACAACTGCATGATCAAGGAGGTCTGGGAGTTTGTGTGGGACGCTAGGCCAGTACGTTGGCTCGCCTGTTGATAGGTAACCATAGTTATGCTGTTGTATTAATTTAAGTAAGTTGCGTCTTTTTGGGGTAGTGATTCTTGAACCACAAGCTGTACGTTTGGACTTCCAGTCTCCCATAATGGTGAATTTTGAGCCTAAGGATTGAAGAAAGTCCTCATAGTCTTCAAAAGAGATAGTATGCCTGAGTGGACTATAGATAGCGGCAATTACTAGTGGGTAAGGGAGTGCGTTAACTTGTATTTTTACGCTTTGAATTTTGTCTGATTGATAGTGTTCAAGTTCGTAATGGACGATTGTGTTTTTAATTAACACGGCCGATCTAGCATGAGCTGTGCCATCTGGGTAGTTAGCGTAGTAAATGGTAAAGTTTGGTATTTTAATTGTTGTTCTTGTGGTTGCATGGGTTTCCGAGATTAGTAAGATGTCTATTTTTTGGAGGTGTAGGAATGTTATTATTTCAGGTACATGATTAGCAATGCCGTTGGCGTTCCAAGTTGCAATTCGAAGCGAGTTTGAGATTATTATGCTATTTTATTTATTACCGTTGAAAGCATGTTGAGGACCGTGCTGTTTTGGCTGATAAGCTGTGCAAACATTGCTTTAAATTCTGCAAGAAAGTTGGAAAGTGTTTCATTAATATTCGTTGGTTGGACATTGGTTGATGAGTCAAGATTTCTTCCTATGACTACTTGTTGATAGCTTACTGTATTTTGAGGGAATCGCATAGATTCGCCGTTAGTGGTGTTGACGATTTAAGGGAGGGTGGTCGTTGGCATTTGGTGGTGCCTGTCTTGCTTGTGGTTTGTTCATTACTGGCCGGAATGAGGCATTTCGCACTCTTTGGAGGTCTTTGTACACAGAGCACCTTTTGTAGTTGGCCGGGTGACTGGCTCCACAAAGGGCACATTTGGCTGTGGTGTTCGGAGGTTTCTTGCATATAGAAGTACTGTGGTCTACACCACATTTAACACAGGTGAAGGGCCTGTTAAATTTAATTATAAAATCAAAAGAATACACGTGCTTTTAAAAATTACCAAAAGAATTCGAAATGCACTAGAAAAGAGTAGACTAGATTATAGATACACACAAATAATTAATTCCAAAAAACAGAAAAAGCGCATGAAAACAATAGACCAACAACAATCTAAATGTCTAAGACAAGGCGCCATGTTTAGCCCAAAACTGTTCGTATCCGCTCTAAAAAAAATTTAAAAACGAGGATGACCCCAAAAAGACGTAAATATAAATGGAAGGCGGCTTAATAACGTACGGTATGTGGATAACATAGCCCTCATTACAGACAATTTTGAATATCTTCAGTCTATGGCGAAAGAGCTTAAAACACGATCGGAAAGACTGGGAATACAAATAGATAAAGTCAGAACTAAAATGACGACGACCAAATATAATAAAACAAACAGCACAATAGATGGAAAAGTAATGGAAAATATTTAAGTAGATCTCGATCAATTAATTAAACGGGACAAACAAAACCTGTCAACTGAAATAGAGAGGTGTATGCGATTGGTAAGATCTGTATTTATTGGCAACAGCAAACCCCAAAGAACTAAAGAATAAAAAGATCTCATTATATTTATCACATTTAAGTGCCGATTCTCAAAATTTAGACATTAACATAAGGTATCATCTATAAATTAGTCAAGACACAACAATCAATGGAAAGAGAAATGCTAAACATCAAACCAATCTAACCGAGTTAGAAATAAAAGTATTCATCAACAAATAAAATGAAAATAAATCAGTTACACAATGAAACAAGCGGGCAGCAAATAAAACAAAGTGGTATAGTATTGCAAACCGCGGATTGACAGATGGGTGGTTGGCCTAAAAGAATTATTTACCTGGAATGAAGATTTTTTTCTTTGAGGCTTTTTAGAAGAAACCTATAACCGATAATAGATGAATAAATAAAAAAAACAATCAACCTACTCTTAATATCCGAAGTTTTCTTTGTTGTGGAAATGCAGCAGATTTTAGAAAGTCTTACCGTAGTAACCATTTTTTGCCTTCTTCAACGTATTCGTCTTACGATAGCTTTATATAATTACCAAGTTTCTAAATAAACAGATTATAAAATACTAAAATAAGTAACTTCAAATGTGCCAAAAATTTTAGTTTTAATTTTTACTGTAGAAATAATTTTTACACTTTCCTAATTTCATAACACTTACCAATAGAACAAAACGTTCTATAAAAATATTAAATTTTTATTAGCTTTTAAATAAATTTATTGTTGCAGAACAAATTAGTTATAAATGATATTCACACGGCATATTGATTATACCCTGTATATAGCTTTCTAAAAATAGAACAATTTAAAAAAGATGCAATTATTCCAAAGTGCTATGGGAAATAAATGCCGCCAATTTGCAAACAGCGCTCATTTTCCCGGCTTTTTAATTATCATTTATAAAACCCACGCAGTCGCCGAATTTTTCACGTGCAGTTTAAAATTTCTACAATACACTTCCGGCCAGCTCGAATCCGGCGCAGTTTGTACTTCTGCTTTCTCTTGACATTCCTCTCAGTGACTTAGACCTTTCTTCGAGAAAGTATGCCAGCGCTTTAACCTTAACCCAATGACAGGTTGGTAGGTGCTGCTGCGTTAATGGCAGTTACAGCGCCTCGCGGCAGCAACGAAGACTTGGTCATTATCCGATTCATGCGTCACTGCTTTTCACGAAGCATTTTTCGCAGTCGTGTGCGTCGAATCGACGTGCTCCATTTAATTCGATGAAACTAATGTAATTACAGTTCTATTTCCAGTAGCTACATAATTTCTCGTGTTTACTTCAAATTTGTATTTGCAGAGAAAAAGATAATTCGTTCGGTAGCTTGCATATATGGGGCCTTTATTAAGTTTAATAGTTCATTTTTGTACGTATAATTAATTATTATTAATTACTTACACATAATTGTATTTTTATGATGAATGGTTTCTTTGATTACTCAATTTAGAAAGTTATATTCTTTTCTTTCGCTTACTTCGTTTTAACCGGATTTATTGCTTCTTTCACAAATTTTCCTAAACAATACATGCCTATTAATTTACTTACCTACAATTTTTTATCCTATACGTACAAATCTCTATTCTGGATTTGCATTTTATTTAGTTTCGTTTATTTTTTACTGTTGCTATAATTTTACTACTTTTTATTTTTGTCTGTATTTTTTGTGTATCCAATCTCATTTTTCTCTTTCATTGTTTGTATAGTACTAAATGTCTATTCAATGATTAAATCTGACCATTTTTTTCAACTTTTCAATGTTATATAGCTTTACTCTTTTAATACTATTTATTAAGTAGTTTATAATTTCTATTGTTAGTTTTTATTTTTTTTAGTATAATAAGGCCACAACATAAAATATAATATAAAATGCTTTATTCCACAGCAAAAGAGCAGAATGAATAACTTACAAGCATCACAGGAGGTGTTCAAAATTGGCCCATTGGCATTGATGCACGGATTTTCGAAGATACCTGGCGTTTGCTGATGGTAGCAGCAGCGAGGGAAATTCGTGCCATCAGGCCCATTTCAAAATTTACGAGCGTGTCGTATACAATGTTCTTTATGGCACCCCAGAGAAAATAACCAAGAGGAGTTAAATCAGGTGATCTCCAAATATTTACGTGCACACGTTGCGTAATGACGTGGCGTCCCATTATGTTAAAGCCACATTTTGCGTAGAATATGTGATCGTGCTGTTCGCTGCCGCCCAGTAATAGTTTTATGATTTGGTTGGAGCTTCGTTGGATATCTTTCCCAATACAACCGAACAGAAGCGCATCCATTTCCATCGGCAAGGCCGTAGATGAAGTGGATGTCCGTCAACTCGGCGTTTGTGATACGATTCACGTTGATCGCACGTGCCGACCTTGAGAGGTCGCGTACAGCGCCACCTATCAATCTCTGCCCATGCTTTCCTATGTAATTATGGTTCTGAACGATGTTTTCTGCCTCTCCTCCAAGTTTGTACACCAAGTTCTAGGACACCTTGTTGAAGTGTATCGGAGGCAATTGAAAATCTTACAAAGTCTAAATTGCTCCGAAAAGCTAAAAAGCCTGGAGAAAGCAATAAAAATTTAGATAATTCCTCTTTTAGTAGCCATAAAGAAATTTTTTGGTTGATTTTAGTCGCAGTTTTAGATATCAAACTCAGTTTTAGCATTATTTGTTTAATTAGACTTGATAATTCGAATTTTACCACTGACGTAATAGGATGAAAGCGTTTATTATTGGTGGCTGCTTATATCCAATTTTTTTCTTAGTATCGCTTTCTTCTTTCCACTTACTGCAGAAATTTTATTTTTTGATTGAAATAGTCCGTTTCTGGGTTATAATTCAAAGCAAACCTGTAAAAGAGGACGTATTATCTATGTGAAAGGGCAGTGATATTTTGTAAATGTATCTAATAATTTATGTAATAGACAGAAATAAATTTGGAGTTGTACAGTTTTTAGTACAAAATTACTATCGTACCCGATTGCACTCAAATAAAGTTTTGTATCTTTTACCACACTCACTGTTCGATGTAATTTCGTTGTTAATTTAATCAACAGAAACTTTTAATTATTATATATTTACTTTGTCTTTAATTTGCCACTAGTGAACTTTATAGTTAATTTATAAAAATAGATTAACTGAGCTTGGATTAATCTAAAGCATTTGATTTATTTATATATTACATTTATGATGTAAGTACTGTTTTGCTTATTTCAAGTTTTTTATGCCAATATTTTGCAATGAACAATATGTTGAAAACTAGTTATAAGCATGTATTAAAAAAAAGACATCTTTTAGATAGTTTGGTTGCTATTGAAATATAGCTCTTGTTCTACACAAAATATAAACGTGGCTAAACCATTAGATTCATGTACAATTTTCAAACAAATTTTTATTTAGGATTGAATATTTACAAAAAATAACAATATACGTTGATCTTAGTATTTAATATGGAATTCCTAGTTTCCCCTTAACTTTATTACTTTCGCAGGTACAGATTTTATCTTTTTATGCCTACATCGTATTGCCACACATATAAAAGCTTGTCATAGTCTATATTGGTTTTTTATAATAATAACAATATCATACATTTTTTGCTGAGTTTATACTTAGGCAAAGTTTTGATATTTTTTTCTTTTGACATGCAACATCATGGTACACAAAAATATAGTTTTAATTTGGAGACCAATCTTTAGTTTGAGGCAAAAGTTCATTTTTGAAATTTTTAAATATTAAACTTTACACGCGCTTCTCTTTTTACCTACAGCCTGCTTGGACCATCGGTATGTATTATACTCCATAACCCGGTGTTTGGTGTATTGTGCACTTATTTCAGCTAAACAGATGGAAGATTAATAGCTGAAGCATACCTAAACATAGAAATTCTTTTTATCTTACTTATGGAATTAAAATAAAATAACTAACAAATTTTTGCAAACCAAAAATAGTACTCCAAATTAATCATTACACAAAAGGTAACTCATTATTAATAATGAAAAATTGCTCGCTTCATACCAGTCTTCAACACTAATTTTTTAGACTCTCAACTCAAACCAATCGCTTTTTGAAAAATGTTTCTAAAAGTGCAAAAAATAAAATGTATGCTTACAATAGAGCGTCATTTGTGGAACTTAAATTTAAGATAAACACGTCCCATTAAATTTTACATAGGCATAGTATTTTCAGTGAGTTTTTAAATAAAGCAACTCAACATTTTAAATCTATTTTTATATTAAAGCAGCTTTGCTACATATTTAGATTTTTTTTAATCTTCACTCTTTTTAATTTGACATGGCTTGCGTTGAAGTCTTTTTTTATATAATCGACCTTATTTTTGATAAACCGCTGTACCACGAATTTGACTCAACAGTCAGATGTTAAATCTAGCTGGTATATCTGAGAATATAGTGCTATTCGTTTCGAATGTATGTGTGTCTGCACTTATTCTATTTGTTGGTTATTTATAATAAGTTGCACAGGCTGATTGTTATTTTTTATATATATACCCTTACCATTACTTCTTGCAGACTTTCGAAACCGTCCAAAACTACCACTGCGTCATTTGCATATCTTATGTTCTTAATATACTCGCCGTTAATTTTGATACTACCATTAATCTCTTCTAGAGCTTTTTGAAAAATTCCGTCAAGTATACATTGAACAGCAAAAGTGACAATACTCAACTCTTTTTTAATACGAATATCCTCAAAACGCTCTCCTTAAATACGTATGGTTGATGTTTAAAAGCTTTGTATATATACAAAACTCAGCAACAAGAAAAGACGTAAATTAACAGCCGAAATATTGCAAATTTATTTTTACTAGTATAAGGCAAATAAATATACAAAACATTTGTCTATAAATATTTACATTTATACAATAATATTTAGCCCCACCTCAGACTCTTATTAGGCCCCAACCAAAGTTGCCTTGATGGATTGCATTCCATTCATTATTGACACGCTCCCGCAATTCAAACAGATTCCTTAGAGATTGAGAATACCACTATACTCTACGCAATAGTAATGTTGTATCTAACTCTGACTAGAGGTAACCTGTTATAAATACTTCCTTTCTTTGCGTCTACAGCGTATTAATATCCGAGTATCGTTTCGGTTTAATCAAAATCTACGTTTGTCAGAAAAAAATTTTGTATCCATAGATATATTTCCATTGCTTATTATAATCTTCTTTGTCAATGTAGACAAGTTATTGGTAGCTGCAAAAAAGAACATTGTACTGTTAGTCCTATTGCGAGTACTTGACGGCGAACAGTATAACGATATCGTATAACGGTCTACCATTGCTGAGCTTGGGTACTTGAAGTTGCGTTACGGTCTGTAATCAGAGATTTCTGAAGATGAACGTTTCGCTTGGTCGTTTACGTCATGTAGGCCAACAATACAGCCCCTTTCAAATTTGCTCACTTGTCGCTAATATATTTTTTGACGTTGACGAGGCTAAAAACACTTTTATGATTATTTTGCACGTGATATTACTTCACTACTTACCGCACATGAAACCATATAACTACATCTCAGGCAGACATAATCATATGGTTATCAAACTTCAATTATTTTCTGATTTTAATATGCTTCATTTAATGTAAAGGTTCCACTGCAATATAATGTATTTTTAATGGTCATCTAGTGTTAGTAAACAGTCTAAAATTCAAAAATGTGCTTTTTAGTATGATGGCTATAATTCAACTAAAGTAATATTAATAATTTTCAGGTTTAACTGATTATAAATCGCTCCATTAACAAACTGCAATAAACACAAGGCCTTTATTAAATGCAGCTGCGGGCAGCTGCGACTACACAAAATCCATGAGTTAAGGCTCGAACAGCCGCGAGCAACAAATAACAGCTTTGCAATAAATGATTTACTACAGGAAAATATCACAATATCATGAGTAAATGACGGATCGTATCCAGTCCGCGGTTACGACCGCAGAGTGGTAAATTCCGGGCTGATGGGGTTCGCCGCAGCCGAAGCCTGCGCTAATAATGCCCGCCAAAGTCCAGCGGCCGTTCACGAGCACAATGAGAGGACCTCCGGAGTCCCCCAGGCAGGCGTCCCTATGGCCGTCTTTATGGCCGGCGCACAGCATCTCTTCGTGCAGCTCCACCCTTATCTCTTTAATCCGGTGCCACGACATGCATTCTTTAATGTCTGAAATAAACAATGTGAAGGCTATTACGGTTATTTGAAAAATCTGTGTAAAGTACGCTTTATGATTAATGTAAGTATTTAATATCTAGAAATTCCCTTCATTGTTTCATTAATTTTTGTCTAAAAAAATACAATTCGTTCTATCAATTTTATAAATGTAATAAAAAACAATAAAACTTTTTTGATGTAGATTGGTTATGAGCAGAATCCTAAAGAATTTTGTACTTAGTACTAATATCCACTGATTCAATAAAATAATATTTATACTCTAGGTGCATACTAATTCCCGTAAGGCTAACTAATGATTATATATACATCCACGATATAAATGAAAGTGGCCAAAACTTTGATAGTGTGCAATGTATATATGGTTGAAAGAAGTCGCTAATTAAAAAAATTACCAGAAAGTAGAATACTTAAAGTATAACACGTAAAATGCACTCGATAAAATAGCAAAACCCGGTTATTTTAAATTAGTTTGTTAGTTTTAATCGCACTATGAACATAGATTAACCCACATAGATACCAAATAGATTTAATTGTTAAAAAGATTAAAAAAGAGGTGATTAGGACTAATAAACCTAGCAGAACGGAATTTCTAATCACTCCAATAAGTTATTTAGTAGAATAGTTGTAGCGGTTACATGATAAACATGTAACAAAGAAAAAGTATATACAAAAATAGGTAAAAAGTTTGCATTTCTTAAACTCATAAGTGAAATGTTAATGAATGTAACCACGCACAGAAGACATCAATACTGCTCAAACAAGTAGGATGGCTACCGTGTTACAATCCCCATCAAATCTGTAATAAAATACATTAAACAAACTATTAATAAAAATATATGATTAAAATAATTAGTTGATATAGGGAACATACATGTAGGTACATAAATAGTAATGTGATATTGAGGGTTGGGCAAACAAATAAACAAAAATTTTAATGCAAAAAAACTAAAATGGCAGTGTGGGAACGGCTGCAGTTATACGAAGATGATCTGAAAAGTTCTCAGCCTTGACCACAGAAGAATTGTTTTTCTAAAGTTAGTTCACCAGGCGGAGTTGCTAGTCCCCAACCGAGCGCCACTCTAGGTGGTAGATAGGGGAACCCCGATAGATATAGTGGGTACCAGGGAAATAAAATACCCGGAGCGGATCACAGCTAGCAAGGAGGCAACTAGTAGATAACCCATCTAATGGGTCCTAAAGATCCTGATAGAGAGCAGCAGTAACTGTCAGTACTGAAGTACGGCTGAAATGGAAGTACTATGGATTTTTTTAAGCGTGAAAGCAGGGGTAAACTACTTCACTATTTCCCAAAAATAGCCACTACGGAAAATACAGCTAATGACTCGGCTCCGAGTGCCCGGCGCCACTTAAATGAGGCAGGGTGCTAAGAATCTTCAGGCGGAATTTAAAATTTACAATAAAGAAAATCTGAATATGGAATGTAAAAACGTTTTTGAAACAGGCAAATAAACTAAAGCCATATCAGAATTTAAAAGAACAAAATCGCAAATAATCCGCTGGACTGGATCTGGCAGATATTTACATATGTTACATACACATACAATTACATATTATTCTGAAAGAAGCCACACTAACCATCAGAAAGGAGTAATCTTTATGATCACCGACTAAATAGAAAATGCAGTAATTCAGTTTTTTCCATCTCAGAACGAATGGCAATACTATAGCTAAAAGTTAACCCAATAAATATTAACTCAGTTTTACGCTCCCATTGCTGAAAAAAGCGAAGACTAAATTGAAAGATTTTATAAAAACCTAGATATTGTTCTAAAATCAATAAAGAAACAAGAAGTAATTATAATTATGGGAGATTTTAACTCAAAAGTCGGTAAAGGTCGAATACTGAATATAGTCGGAGAGTACGGTTTAGAAACTAAAAATGATACACGTGACCGTCTAATTTGGTTTTATTAAGAACATCAAAAGTTTATAACCAATATATGGTATAAACTGGTTATATATACATGAACCTCACCACAAAACACTAATAATAAAATTGTAAAAATCAGATTGATTACATCATCGACAATAAAAAATTTAGAAATGGGATTAAAAGCGCCAAAACTTATCCCGGTGCCGATATACATTCGCATCACACCTTATTGATAGCAAATACAAATGTAAAACTGAATAAATAAAAACAAATGCCAATAAAGTTTAGGATAGATCCAAGTAATCTGAAAAATGACAAAATAAAGCAAAAGTTGAAACTCAAACTTAATGAAGACCTGGCGTATATAGACACTAACATAAACATTCATCTACAATGTAAAGTTGTACATGAGGAAATAATAAAAAATAACAAAGAAATTCTAGGTAAAAAAGAACAATTAAAACACAGCAGTGGATGACAGATGATATATTAAAGTTAACAGAAGAAAGAAGAAAATATAAAATTACAGGACTACAAATATCAACACATTTAAAAAAATAAAAGAAGTGCAAAACAAGCAAAAGAGTAATCAGAAGAAAAGTGTAGAGAAATGGAACAGTTACAAAGCAAATTTGACAATTTTAATGTACACAAAAAAATTAAAACAAGTAAACGACAATTATAAACGAAGAACTCCGTACACTCTCAGAAGTGAACAGAGATTTAATACTTGACAAAAATAATTTAATAAAAATATGGGAAAGCTATATAAAAAATCATTTCAACAGCAACCGAACAGAAACAAGAACGGTGTAATACCGTAAAGGAACAGCGGTGCGAAATCGTAACAGTCACTTCCGGTTGCCGTTAACCGATTTGGCTGAAAATCAATCCCATGAAAGGTACTGACCTAAGATGTCTGTATGCCAAGTTTTAAGTGAATCCGTTTAATAGAACGGAAGTTATAGTGTCTCCAGACACACAGAAAGACAGACAGGGTGATAATTTCATTAACTTTCTACTATAAGCTCTGCTGTAGAAAGTTAATAAAAAAACAGATATTAAAAATAAAACCAATATGAAAAAATCAGAAATAATGCAGTTTGAAGTTGAATATGTATTACGAACAGCAAAATCGAGCAAGGCGGTTAGACCTGACGAAATACCCGTTGAGATTATTAAATGTTTGATAAAAATAATATAAAAATGTTGGGTAAACTTTTCAATCATGTATATGAAAGTGGAAAAATGCCTGACATTTAGACCAAATCTATCTTTATTTCGATACCTAAAAAGAATATCATATAATGACTTTCACTTGATCAGCTTAACGAGTCATGCACTAAAGCTTTTTCTTCAGAATTATACAAAACAGAATTTCAAGAAAATGTAAATTATTTGCGAAAAGTTCACAATTTGATTTTAGAAGCGGACTTGGAACAAGAGATACTATATTTGAAATGAACATATTACAAAACATATTACATATTACAAAAATGCCGAGAATTTCGGAAAACTGTGTATATTGGATTCATAGACTTTGAAAAGGCCTTTGATAGGATTCAACATCCAAAGTTAATTGAAGCATTACTAGAAATATGAGTAGATGGAAAAGATATTAGGTTAATCGAAAATTTGTAGTCGAACCAAATTGCCACTGTATGTACTGATATTGAGCAAACAAAAGAATGTCCAATAAAAAGAAGGATAAGACAAGAATGCGTTCTGTCACCTGTCTTATTTAATATAAATTCTGAGCATGTGTTTAAAAAGGCTTTCTGGGAGCGAATAGAAGGGATTAGAATAAACGGAGAAGTTATAAATAACATTAGGTATGCGGACGACACTGCTATACTTGCAGAGAGCCCTAAAGAGTTACAATTTCTCATGAATAAAATAAACGAGGCCAGTGAACAGGTGGGTCTAAAAATTAATCCCGAAAGAAACCAAAGCCATGGTAATGAGTCGACAAGTAGTACCAAAAACACAAATAACGACAAACAGAATAGCAATAGAACAAGTTAATAGAATTAAATAACTAGGAGGTTGGATAAATAATGATCTTAATCCTGTTATGAAATAACATATCAAATAAAAATATAAAGAAATACTTTCTAAAAATATAAAACAATGTTATGCAACAATCACTTACAACTGGATATTAGAATAAAGTTTATCAAGTGCTACGTTTGGTTAACTCTGATCTACAGAATAGAAGCCTGGACGTTAAAAGAAACCATCATAAAGAAAATAGAGTCGTTCGAGGTGTAGTTGCATAGGAGAGTATTAAAAATATCTTGAACTACGCGAATTACAAATTAAAAAATCTGGTGTGAACATCACACGACTTTCCTTATCCTATTATTATTATATACTATACCGGGTCCATCGTCTCGGCCCTGCGCTGCTCTCGTCCCGGGACTTGTTATTTTAAAAAAGGACGAGGCGCGAGTCCAACACTCGAAAGCTGATTAAAATAAACAGTACAAGACAATAAGTGACTCGTACATAAAATTTTGCTATGTCACTGAAGGTAACCGCGCGAGCTCGGTCGCACGGCCTTTCCCATTATCGCCTGCGTGCTCCCTCCTAGCGGCCAAGCGCTCACACCCCCCCCCCCCCGTCCTCCCGTAGTAGAAGCTCTCCGAGCGTGCTGTGATTGGTCCATTTAATTATTTTTTAATCGGCTATAACTTATTTATTTGACCTCGGATCAAAACATTTCATTGTAATTTTTTGTTTATCTCGGTCTGATCTATCCGGTAATATAAATTTCCCGAAACATTTTATGAACACCCGGTATATTAAAAATCCTGAGCTCCAATTTTTTTTCGAGTTTATTTTACCAACTTTTATTTTTAATTCATTTTTATCTTATGATAACAAATCATTTTTATTCTCATGAATTTTTTGTATCTTCAACCGTTTAGATTCGCAGCCGCTTTGCAACCGATTTTGCGACCTTGCGACCAAACGACTAGGCCGATTTTTACCAAAAGCTTCGCACTACGTCCGCTACCTACAAGTAACTTGCATACCAAATTTCAAGTCCCTAGCTCTTACGGTTCTCGAGATATCCTGTTTACTGACAGACCGACAGACACACACACACACACACACACGAACCAATGGCCCAAAACAACTTTTTTGGTGTCCTGAGGCTATATTTCGTCCAGAAATGTGAATAACTGGGTAGGTCAAATTTCCGCCGATTACATTACTTTCCTTATTATAGGATAAGGAAAGTTATAAAGAAAAAAACAGCCTACTTTGGAAACGTTCTAAGTAATGACAAATATAAATTACTCCAAATAATAATAAATGGAAAAATCCAAGGAAAATGACCTGTAGGAAGGTAAATAGACTGGATTAACTGCAATACAATTGTTCCGTTTAGCTGAAGACCGAGAACATTTTAACCAAGTGGTAGCCAACCTCTGAAATAAATAGAGACGGTCTACAAGAAGAAGAAGTTAGTCCATCTTTTAAGAGTATGCATTTGGAATTGAGATGCCAAATAGTTGGATTTTTCACTAATTGTTAAAACAGATAAAATTGTTATCGTGCAGTTATTAAATCCTGCATGAAAGTTTTAACGAGACAAAAATCATTCAAAGTTTATGACAGTTTATGCGTGTTCTTCTTCTTCGTGTTCAATAATTAAAAAATGATTGAAGTTTATCCTCGTGAGAAACTGAAAACAGCAACCTTAGAAATTACTAAACAAGCTCGCGATGTGATATTGGGTGAGCGACGAATTAAGGTGCATGAAATTTCTGAAGTTGTAAGCGAATAGGATGTATTGTACATGAAGAATTGCACATCAAAAAGCTTTGGTTGCCGCACTTGATTACAGAAGAATAAAAACGTATTTGAATGACAGTTTACGAACACCTAAAACATTTTTAAGAAAGGACGAAAATTGGATTCATTATTATACACTGGAATCAAAGCAATGAATTTAAAGAGATTATTTAGCTCCAAAGTTTCATTCGCAGAAAAGACTTTGGCATCTATAATTTGAGATAATCAAAGCATTTTGTTAACTAATTATCTTAAATATGCAAAACCAGTAACTAAAAATGTTATGCAAATCTTCTAAGAACGCTTAATAAAAATATTTGTGAAAAAGACCACCAAAGGTTCCTTAGCAAAGGCAAAATTGAGAGATTTGCCTTACAAATTGTTAAAATATCCTCTTTATTCTATAGATTTAGCTTTGTCTGGCTTATATCTTTTCTCAAAACTAAAATTGTTCCTCGCCGGTTAACGTTTCTTCTAATCAACTGCAGATAGGCATTTTGCAAACCTTGAGAAGAATCCTACTGAAATGACACAATAATGCTGAAGCCTTACTGAAAAAATGTTTCATTTCAGGAAATTATGTTGAAAAATAAAAAAATATAAAAAAATAATAGATTTGTTTGGTTAGGCTGAGACTTTTTCAGACCAACCTCATATTGTTGAATACCATTTCCATTACAAATATGACGAAGAAATGCATTCACCGTCAAAAATCATTTTCAATTGTTTGTTACCTAAATACTTCATGTTCGATTTTAACGCTGCAGCTTTCGACAGTAGGAGCTATAAATTCGGTTTAAGATACAAATTTTTTAGTAACATTGTAGCATTCAAATAACTGTGAACGAGCTGATCATTATGTAGAAACGCTATACGACTTCCTGGTATTGAAACCGAATAAGCTTGGCAATTCAATTTTATGGTTCCAATAAAATTGTGCCACTGCTTATACAGCGAAGTGACCTACAAAAACCTTAAGAAATGTTTTTAGGTGCCTAATCTCACTAAAAATAAATCATTTAACCGATATATTTAATTTTAGCTTATTATTTGCGACCTTTTTATGAGGATGCCTAAAAACTGTTATTTAGAAGTGCTGACAGAAGAATCGATAAACCGAAAACTACTATTTAATATAGGGCGATCCAAATTAAACTTTACGATTTAAATTGAGTTTTGTGAACGTTGGAAGTTTGCATTTGTAGAGTTGGTATCTAAACATGTAGCGCCGTATACTGTGCAGCAGCGCATCAATATTATTTAAGTTTATTAAGAAAATAGGCTATTGAGCTTATTTTTCTTTAAATGGCTTTACAAATCGTCAAAATTGTCTCATCATAATGAAAATCAATTTGCTATTTACGAAAAACCAATTCATTCGTAAAAATGTACCGTTTGGTGTATATTGTAGACTAGAGGAACCACTGTCCGAAATTTTATTTTAAGAACAAACCTGGCAACATTATCTGGAGATGCCAAACAACTTTTTTTTTTATGAAACTAACAATTTGGACTTGAATAACAAGTTGTTTCGTGCATATCTCTAAATCCCCTTTGTCCCTAATCCCATCTCTACCCGCAACCTTGATTTGTCCACCTGCGCATCCCTATTCACAACTAAACGAGATTTTTACTGGCGCATTCCAATTTAAACCCTTGTGCGAAACGGAGCGTAGTTAGCCGCCAGCCGAAGCTGACCAGGTTTTGTACAACTCGATAGCGCGTTGTCGATTGCCTTTTTGTGTGTTCCGCACCCGTCTGTGGTGCTCCAATACATCTGGCCAAGTAAGAACCCACCCTCGGTTAACGCCGCCAAGCCAAAGCACGCGGACATCCTCCGCCCAGCCTACAAGAGAATGTTACGTGGTAAATCTCCTTTAGTTGTTCCGTCGTGCATTTGATCCCAACAGCACCTTTTTTTCGCGTAGTCTGGAGAGCTTACAGCTGACCTACCGCCCGTCGTATTTAATTTATTTAGTTATGTTTTGTATTGTCTTTTATCAATTTTTTTGTTTGTTTCATTCATTTTTAATGTTAATATCAAACACAAGTGGTTTTAACAAGATGGAGCCACAAGTCACGCATTACCTGGAGAACTCACTTTACATTAAACCATATTTTTGGACGTGTTATCTGGCAGATGAGTGACATTGACTGCCCACCACGATCTTGCGATCTAACACCATTAGACTTCTTTCTCCGGAGCTATTTGAAAGAAAGGGTTTATGTCAACAGATCTGTTACAATTCCAAGGCTAAGAGAGAAACGACATCGCTGATATAGAAGGCATTGTGGAAAATTTCGCTAAAAAATGTCATCGGCGTTATACAGGAAATTTGGCCAACGTCATATTTTATAACTATCAAATCTAAACTTTACATTGATAATAATAAAATTAAGATTGTTCCATATTTTGGGTTTCATTTAGAAAAAATTTTCTAAAATTCAATTTAGATCACTCCATATAAAATTGCAAAGATTCTACGCCGAATAAAATTAAAAATAAAATGTAATGTTAAAGTCAAAACTTCAAACATGATAAATATTGTTACGTGATGAGTAATTAATATAGCAAAATGTATTTAAAAAATAGAACCAGTGGAAAAATAGGAAAATAGAACAATGAACAAATGTACATTAAAATTCAATAGAGAAAATAAACCTGGAAAGAAACAAACTAAAAATAAACCTTGAAGCAATATTTAACTATTTCAGCTCTGTCGTATATAACTAATTACAAGTGATCTCACTGAAAAGAATATAAATAAAAATAGAAGAAATTCAATCGGTTCTCTAAAATGTAGTATTGGGTTATTAAATTTTTTAATTACAAATATATGAAATAAAAAACAAATAAATACAAATTACTGTGTATAATAAAAGATAATTTTCTGTACCTAATATGGGGACGGTAGCGCTTTGCAGCACGTTAGTGCCCGTCAGATCGGCGGAAGGCTTAGTTTTACCCCAGCCTGCCACAACTGCGTTTCGTCCCTCTAGTTTTAGCCCACCATCAGGCAAACAAATCGGTAGAATGTGGAAAGCCTGGGAGACTTTCGAGGTGAGCTCTAAAAGTGCCAAGTCGTAACGATCCGGTTGGGTCGTCTTGAACCGAAATTTTGGGTGGATGATCTTTTTCTTTACCTAAAATGTAAACACATAGAGATTTTCCTTTTATATCTTAATTTTGCAAAATATTCTTTATAAGCAATTTTGCTTGAAAGGCAAACTTAAATTAGATATTAAAACGATATCAAATTTAGCTCAGTTTAAAGCTAACACGTAAACACTAGAGTTGTATTGGTTGTAGCCAACCATTTTATAAATATTTAGTGGAAACTATAATTAACTGTAGCTTGGCTGTGGTGCAGGCGGATTCGGGTTTGATTCTTAGCTTCCAATGATAGCTGGTAGGATATCTACTCATTTTCTTCTGCTTTTATAAACTTTTATTACATAAATTACTAGCCCTTTTTGGACGTACTCTAAGCAGGTAGTTAGCCTAACCCGTTAATTTGGAAGAAGAATATATTTCACGACTACCAAAAGCATTTGTACGACGGTCCACCAAAGTGGCCTTTCAATCACTAAATGTAATTGAGTAGCTGCGTTTACTTTTAACAAGGGATAACACAGCGATTGTCTAAAACGCAGTATCAAATAGAGCCTTAATTTTGGTGTTTGTAGGCCATGCTCTCACACGAAGTGTAATAATTTTGCATTATAACTAGCTGTGGTATATAGCTCAACTATTGGGTTACGATAATCAGTACTACAGATTAACTCAAACCACAAACATCACACTATAAATGCAACAAGAAAAAAGGAGGACCACTAGGTCAACAAACATAAATGTATTAAGCAATTGCAACATTAATTATTTATGCATCATCTGTGCAACCAAAAATATATTTTCCAATCACGAACAAAAGCAAAATTCACTTGTAATATTGTTATCCATACTTACCTTATGTCTCTCAGAAGGTGCAAGCTCCAATACCTGTCCGGTGTTTTGCGTGTCAAGTTCTCCCAAATACACGGTGATGTCTTTCGTTCTGGCCCTAATTATGCAGTGGGCAGCTGTGGCCACGAAACGCGTAGAAACTGAAATGCACTTCGGTATTTAAGCGACCTACTCATACGTAGCAAGTACCTAGCACGCCACCGCATTGATAGGTAGAAATTTTGATGTGCGCCTGCCAGGGGAACTGGGCAAACCACGCTTCGTTGCCTCCTATAATCCGCTTCTGCATTATTCTGTCCGCAGACAAGCCGCACTCGTCGTCCACTTCGTCGTTCCTCTTCTGCAATACTGATGCTTCCACGTTGTGGTAACTGTGAAGCACTTGAATTATCTTATTTATTTTGTAATGCATATGTAAGATCATCTAAAAGATGCGTAGAGCGAAACATAAAAGCGGCCAATTTTAAAAGCGATCGCCGTCGGTGCACCCGTTAACTTGTCGTCAGCACCATCCCATTTAGTTATTATAAAGTACTAGAGCGAAAAACAATGTGCTGCTACCGCAAACGCTTCTAGCAAAAACAATGATAATTACGGAGCACCTAGACTTGCATTTAGGCGTGAAATGAATTTAAGACGCCATGATCCCGTTACGGGTACTCATGCAATAAAAACGTGATATTTCAAGTTCAAGGTTACATTTTGGTAAATGCAGTACTAGGCTGCCGCGCTTAGCTCAATGGTCAGGATATTCGTTCCTCTGACCTCAAGCCGGCGCAAGCGAGTTCGAGTCTCGCTCAACCCATGGTGTATGTGATTGTTCTATTATTAAGTGTACGTTAGTAGGCACAATTAGCCCTTGAGGCTGCAGTGCCTGTAAGTGCACCAAATAAAAAAAATACAATACTAAAAGGAATGATCATATCCAAGGACAGACATAAAATACCCAAGTTAATTATTTACAATAATAGAACAATACTTTAAAATACAAGATTTTAAACACTTAAGTTATACAGTTTTATAAAAAGTTTAATTTGAATTACACCTTATTTAAAATAGCACTAAGAATTGTGGCCGAAATTCCTAAAAGTTTTCCAAGAATATTTCCCTTTTTCATTTTTTAATTTTGAATTGCCATTTTCTCCACTTTGCTTTGTATTTTTAGTTTCAAAATAGCAAAATTGTAGCGTAGTAACACTTACTCCAATTTCTGAAAGTTGTCTTCATACATTAAATCGTACTTTAAGTACGAACTCTCCTTTTTCGGGCGCGATTTAACGCAGCAAGCTACCAGCCAGGGGCTAGCTCCGCAACCAGCTTGGCTCGAACCTCCGACCCACCAGCAAGCCAAGGACAAAGTGCATGCATGGGAGATACCTTTCCTTTCACATCTCGGTGGATAGCCCAACATTGTGACGAACACTCTTCCTGAAATTAAACTTTCCAAATCAATTAACCAACAAAGGACATTAGGTTGCGGATACTTTCGAATTCCCCCAAAATGATATATTTCTGGAAAGTCTTGGTTCGTATATGATAAAATAGCAATCAAAAATCCAAATGACTGCTTTTAAACTATGATAAACAAAACATGACTTTAATGACAACACAAATTGTAATCATGTACATGTCACGCCATATATTAGAAGTAACCATTCGAAATATTAGTAGTTTCTAACTTAATCTCTACGTTAAATTCTAACAAAAATATCTTTTATCTATCCACCTTATACGATGCTAATCAAATTAATCAGAAACCAGGAAAACATAGAAATTAATGGCTTACATTACCTTCTCTATAGAATCTTATTGCTATACTTAGATGACCATCATTGCAGTTTTTGTAGTACCTCATCTTAAAATTCACATTTTATCAATATTACAAAATTTTTTTGTTGGGTATTTTTGTTAATACATTATTTTTAACTTACGACAGACAAAAAATTAAGACAGACTTCACTTCCAAAACGCCTATAAATTTTTAAGTCACTATAATTCCTTCAATGGAAAATGCTTTTAAGAAAAAGGCTCTCTACATTTATCCAAATATTTTGAATATGCATCGTAAAACATTGACCGGACGCTTACGCATTTATTCTGATTTCAAAAATGATGTACTTTTTGTGTTACTTTTAACTACAATTATCTAAAAAAAAATCATAATATTTGCAACATATGCTTCATTTTCCTTACTGCAATACAGATAGTACGCATTATAATGTAAAATTCGGCTACGACTCGCGAATATTAAACCAGTCGGTCCAAGAGGGTACCTAATTGTGAAGATTGAGATCTGGAACAATACTCAAGACAACCAACCAGGGCGAATATATTCCTCAGATGCTTACAATGAAAGCCTGTAGCGCGACTTTAACTGCCCTAGTACAACAACAGTGGACCATTGCACGGTATATATTGTCTACCTATTCTCTTTAACGTCGATTACTCGCAATAGCACTAGCAGCGTAACGTCTTTTCTTGCAACTTCAAACTAACTTCTCTGCACCGACAACGAATGTTACAATGTTCAACGGAAAGGCATTTGTAAACACACAAGCAGCCTAAATTGTCTTTCTTGATAAATCCAAATTTTGTTTAAGTTAAAACGATGCTCGTATATTAATATACCATTGTCGCGGAGAAAGGAAGCGAAAAGACTACATTTCTACAAGGCATACAACACTCACCATGGGTATAAGTATGGTAAAGGGAGTTGTCAGTTATCATAACAGGTCACCTCTAATCAGAGTTAGAGGCAGTCAGACCTACATCTACGCAGTTTTTTAACAAGACAACGCTCGACACGTAACACAATACACTTCTTTTAACAAAATAGAAGGAAAACTCATGGCCGGCTCAATCATCTGACTTTTCATCGATCGATAATGTCTGAAATAGTATTGAGCGGTATCCATGACCTCCAAGAAGTCTGGTTAAATTATGGGAGCGTGACAACAATAAATTGACTGTGGTATATCAAGACACTATTCTTTATTGTTTAACTCGATGACAAGAAGATTGAAAGCGGTCGCAATAATTTAAAATAAAGCCATAAATTATTAAATAAATGTAAATGTGTATGGATAAATATGTTTCGTAAATTTAATCATTTATTTGTTTTACACTATTAATTAAATCTCTAAAGTTTTAGTTGTAAATTTGGATTTTTTCTTAGAGCTGCAAATCCAACAAGCAGTAGTGCATCTAAGAAAATTAAATTTTTTTAAAGAGTTCGGAAATACGTAGAAAAACAACTTAGAGAGAGAGAGAAAGAAAATATTTCCTAAAAAGTATTATAAATAAAATTTCAAAGCTAAATTTCTGTAACTCATTTGAAAAAGAGCTGGAATGTTCACATTTAATTATAATGTAAATTGAAAACGTGTAGAGGAAAACATTGAAATAAATTATCTTGTCCATGTCCTTATTCTTATAAGATTTAGTTTAAGTTTCCTAGCCCCTTTTTTGTCAAAGTTGATCTGGGTCTATTTAATTTATTTATTGAAAATCTTTAAAACACGACTTAAAGAACACTTTCAAAATAAGAGACACTACTTGGCCGATGTTTAAAATACATTGAATTAAAACTTCCAGTTTTGGGATTTTTCTGTAAAAATAGATTTTACACATCTCCTGTCATTTTTGTTATTCAATCTGAGAAAAGTGAGGAATTTTATCTTATAGTGTATCTTGTAAATAATAAAATTTAAAGATGTTTTTTGCTTTATGTTTGTTAACATTTGTTGAGATTCAGTAGATTTAATAATTAATATTTAAAAATAGATCTAAGTGTTTATTTATTTTATTTTTAATTTTTTTCTAGCGAAAGTTCCTCTATCCACAAGATAGAGGCACAGACAAAATTTAATACATTTTTATCTTTTTCGGGGACGATTTGTGTTTGCAAAATATTAATCTATAACAAAAAAGGCTTACTAGTGGCGACTTCAAAAAAATAAATCGATGAAAAACTGATTAGCAGAGCGTTCCCTTGACATAGATTGCTTAATCCATTTACAGCATATCGAAACGATGCAAGTAAAATAATTAACAATAAAAAGTTTTTAAATAGTACGAATAGAACCTAACGACCTTTAACCTATAGCCTACAATATATATATTTGTGTTACAGTATAGAACGTAAAGCACAAAAAACTAATAAGTATCCTTTATATTTCGTAAACTTGAAACTAAACTATAGCAACAAAAATATCTATAAAGTTAAACTACCTCTGAATACGAGCGTTGTGTTTGAACCACCACACGTTAAAACAAGGATTCCGTTACTGCATGAAATATTAACGTTCTGAACACACCAAAAATTATGGAAACAATAAAATGTGCTATGTGAAATTCTCAGCCAGCCACTCAACTAGCGAATCGAGGGAAACATGTGACGTTGACGCTTGTGTGTTAATTTCAAAGACGCATATTTAGGCAATTATCAATGCTAAATTTTATATAAAAACTTCAAAAAAAAAACAGTTAACAGTAAACACAGTTTAACAAGAACTAACATACTGTCAAGTGATTAAACGTAATCCACAGGTAGTTAACATACCCACCAATGTAAATCGGCCATATATTACATCCACCAAAAAGCAAGAGAGAGAACTAAAGCAAATGATTCAAAACGTTCACGGATCAAATGAGTAAATTATTGAACCTTCTCACATCATAATGACTTCAATGCTCAAAACAGGACTCTAGAACGTCAACGGACCCTCCCAAGAATTTTTGAACGTAAATTATATAGAAACGAGAACGGTGTAATACCATAAAGGAAACTTTCTACAGCGGTGCGATGAAATTAGGATAAAAACTTTTAAAAGGAATTAAGATGTTGATTAATTTCTCCATAATGATTAGCGTCAAAAATTCTATCGAATGGTATGCTGAATGACATGTGAGTATAATGAATTTTAGAAATCGTAACGGTCACTTCCGGTTGCCGTTAACCGATTTGGCTGAAAATCAATCCCAGAAAGGTACTGACCTAAGATGTGTGTATACCAAGTTTCAAGTGCATCCGTTGAATAGAACGGAAGTGATAGTGTCTCCAGACACACAGACAAACAGACAGGATGATAATCTCATTAACTTTCTATAAGCTCTACCGTAGAAAGTTAATAAATGTTAATCTTACAATTCAAGCTACTAGTGTTATCATAAAACATTCTGTTAGAAAAAATACTGTTTTCGGAAATATACCGTTCACCTAAATACAATAACAAGCAAGACGATTGCGCTCAATTCTTCAAATCATTTTACAACAGATTTTTAGTGGATTTCAATGCCAAAAACATACAGAGGGGCGTTAGATTTGCAACAACTAAGGGGCGTGTATTATTGGCCAGCGTAAAAAAAATAAACTATATATCAACGAGCCAACTCGCTTAGCGTTCTGTTGATTAGAATCGAGTACTAGATCTACCCCACCTCTGTATCATCAAAGATCTCAACCACCGAAAATTCGAAATTAAACCCTGTCTTGATTCAACCTCCCATCTCATACTTCAATTATCATCACTATGTATTAAAATATTCTAAAACATCATCATAATATAATGAATAGACTAACTGGACACCTTATCTATACTATATATAATAGCAGTTTGTTGTCAAAACATTTAAATTGAGTAAAGTTCAAGTTTGATCATATGAAAGTGTACTCCATCGAAAATGAAGGCTTCTCCAAACAGGGTCAAAGTTTAAAAATCTAAAATTTTGTAAGTTTGTCTTTGAAACGATGAGAGCTAGCTATCTCAAACTACAACCAATCGGCAGACAATACTCATAAAAAGGCGCATTTTTTAGTTTTCCCACAAGGGGAGGTTCCAAATTATCATGAAGTGCTTATATATGTGCTGCCAAGCTAACTTTTAACCCGTCAAAATAACATTTTTTCACATCACTTTTGGGTTGGAAAATCTGTCAAAACAAATCACAGTGTGTTGTAAATTGGTGGTATACCAGTCGTAATATAATAAACAAAAAATAATTAAATAAAAATTTTAATTATTTAGTACCTAATTTTTAAGGCATAATTATGTGTGATGTGACACGTCCTTAGAACGAGCCTTTTTATTATCCCACAAGGGAGCGTTTCCTAATTACGATAAACTAATCAATTCATTAAATCACTTATTAAAAACACCAGTGAATATTGCTACAGAAGCATAACACTTAACTATACCTATCAAAACTTTTGCTTAGTAAGCAAACCAAACATCCAGGACGAGTGCCTAATATCAATCTAACGAAAAGTATCCGAAGAGCCAGAAATCGTTAGCAAATCATTCGAGCTGGAAACTATAAACTTAACTTTGTTTAAGACTATCTTTACAATCTAGCACCTACATAGGTTACCAATTATTCGTTATTCAAGGCAACAAAGAAAATAAAACGTTCTCGACTTTCAATGTCTCCATGAAAAACTAGTGGCAATAGCTGGACCAGAAGCGGCTAACTTAAACTGAAGGTATATCACAGTGCATGCGCTGTCAGCAATATGGTCATACTAAAGCTTATTGTACTTAAACCCTATGTATGTGTTAAATACGGAGGGACTCATAGCACGAATAATTGTACAAAAAACAAAGACACACCTGCACGATGTGCATTATGCAATGGTCCTCATCCGGCTAGCTATAAAGGCTGCGAATTCTACCAAGGCTTACTAAAAAAATCCAACAATGCTAACAATAGACTAAACATTCAACACAACCCGTTAACGGCCATCTATACAGAAAACCAACCTCAAACAAATAGTATCCAACAAAATTTAAGCTATGCAGGAGCAGTGAAACATAACAGAACCAACGCACAAAATACATTACGCTCAACTGAGAGTAGAGAACACAACGAACATCACACAGGAACACCCTCCATCAGCCTGTGCAAATTCCTAGATGAGTTTAGGACTATGTTTCAGCAACTCGTACAACAGAACAGCATGGTGATGAATCTGCTTACCACGCTGATAAGTAAAATTCACTAAATTTCTAACAATAGCCCTGTGGAATACCAATGGCCTTCTACAGCACAAAAATGAAGTTGAAATATTCCTTCATTATAATTCAGTGGACATCATGCTAGTCAGCGAAACACATTTCACAGACAGATCATATTTTCGCATACCTAACTTCACAACCTACATAACCAATCATCCAGATAATACTGCACATGCTGGGACCGCCACTTTAATAAAAAGTACTATGAACCACATCGAACTGCCAAAATATGTAACCAATCACTTACAAGCCACAACCATTAAAGTAAATACACTCCCATACGAATTAACAGTAGCAGCAGTATATTGCCCACTACGGCACAATATCAAAAAAGAAAATTTCAAGGAATTCTTCCAGACACTAGGGCATAAATTTGTTGCAGGTGGAGACTATAATAGTAAGCATACGTTGTGGGGATCTCGACTAATCACAACAAAAGGCAGCCAGTTGGCTAATCTCATACAGGAAAATAATTACTCCTTCCTTTCAACGGGTACACCAACCTATTGGCCGTCAGACCCCAATAAGATGCCAGATCTTTTGGACTTTTATGTAACCAATGGGATCTCGAAAGCGTATATGAACGTAACACCATGCTACGATCTCTCCTCTGATCACTCGCCGGTAATTGCAACAATCAGTCAATATGCTATTAATAAAAACCAACGCCCAGACTTCATAACAAAAACACAAATTGGGAACATTACAGGAACAAGATACAAGAAGACATAAAATTGAGAGTAAGTCTGAAAACTCTAGAGGAAATTGACACCGTCCTAACCACCCTAGTAAACATCCTCAAACAGGCCGCTCAACATGCCACTCCTCACACAGAATTCCAAAATCACAAGTATATAATACCTACGGTCATTAAGAGGCTTATAGCAGAAAAAAGAAGAGCCAGGGCAAAGTGGCACTGTACCCATGCACCAGCAGATAAAACTGTACTAAATAGATTAAATAACCAACTGCAGCGGCAACTAAAAGAAATGAAAGAAAAGTCATTTCATGATTATGTTACCAATCTCAACAGATACGACAATTCCATATGGAAACCTATAAAACATTAAAAAAAACATAAAAAAAGGCGCCAATACCTCCCCTCCGTAACACTGCAATAGCATATCAACAGTGGGCTAGAAGTGATAAGGAAAAGGTCGTCCTATTTGCAGATTACTTTGCCGAAGTATTTACGCCTAATGATGACCTTACAGATAATGCTATAGACAGACATTTATCCGAGATCCCTATCAACATGCCAAAGATCAAATCCTTTACTCCGAAAGAGATTGAGAAGGAAATCAGCTTATTAAACCCTCGAAAAGCTCCCGGAATAGATAAAGTGACTACAAAAATATTAAAGGAGATGCCAAGGAAAGGGTTAGTTTTACTTACCAACATTTTCAATGCTATCGCAAGACTAAACTACTAACGAAAACAATTAAAAATTGCCGAAATAATACTAATCCTAAAACCAGATAAAGAACCCAACGACGTATCATCGTATCGTCCTATAAGTCTGTTACCAATTATCTCAAAATTACTCGAACGACTCCTCCTGCAAAGAATAAACTCTGACCCGATGATAGAAGATTGGATACCTATGCATCAGTTTGGCTTCCGCAATAACCATTCCACTATACAGCAAGTGCATCGAATCAGTCACCAAATAAATCAAGCATTAGACCAAAATAAATACTGTCTATCAGTTTTTCTAGATGTCAGTAAAGCCTTTGATAAGGTATGGCATACTGGATTACTATATAAGATCAAAGAACTTCTACCCATCACCTACTTCAAACTGATAAAATCTTACCTAAGTAGTAGAGAATTTTGCATCAAAGTCAATGACGAGGTGTCGGTCCAACGTCCAATTAAATCTGGAGTGCCCCAAGGCAGCGTCTTGGGATCCCTGCTCTACGTGCTCTATACAGCCGGTCTTCCCTCCAATGAAATCACAACAATGGGTATGTTTGCCGATAACACTGTCATTCTCTCAACTGCCATTGACCCACTCATAGCATCGACCACTCTACAAAACCACCTAGACCAAATACAGACATGGACTCGTAAATGGAAAATCAAAATGAATGAGACAAAATATGTGCAAGTAAATTTTACACTACGAAAAGGGTTATGTCTACCATTATATTTTAACAATATACCAATACCGAAATATCTAAGTGCAAGATATTTAGGAATACACCTGGACAACAGATTGAAGTGGAAAGAACATGTAGATAAGAAACGTAAACAGATTGACTTGAGGATGAAAGAACTCCAATGGCTAATTGGGCGAAAATCTAAGCTCACGCTTGAAAACAAACTGTTACTCTACAACACTGTAATTAAACCAATCTGGATGTATGGAGCAGAACTATGGGGATGTGCGAGTAAATCTAACTTAAACAAAATTCAAAGGTGCCAATCAAAAATACTTCGTATGATCACGAACGCACCATGGTACGTCTCCAATCTGACTATTCACAATGATCTAAAAATTCCTTACGCGAGGGACTCCATAAAAGAAAAAAGTACAAGAGATCACAACAAACTGGAAACCCACGTCAACCCACGTCAACCCCCTGTTGCACGCACTGCTTGATGCGCAAAATGGTAGAAGACTGAAACGAAACTGGCCAGCAGATCTGAAACAGGATTAGCGAGGGCAACTCACTGGAGAAGTCCTCTTCACACCAACCACGACTACCCTAGTAATTAAAAACAGCATATTAGCTTATAGAATGACTTGTAATTCTGATTGCTAATTAAATGATATATAAAAAAAATGTGGCATACTGTCTCCATTTTATTTTTCGACAGTTTAATTTTAAACTTAAAATCTCAACGTCTAATTTTTCTAAAATTATAAATTACTCAGACCATATACTGACCTATATTTAAATTTTGAAGAATGTATCAAACATCTCTTCCCTCCTACTAAAAAAATTAAGTATTTCTTCATGTTCATTTATTACATTTTATGGAATAATCAGGAAATATTTTGAATAAATTGTAAAACCCCCATTTACTCATAAAACAAAAATAATTCAAAAAAAAAATTTTGTTAGAAAGATATCCTAGTATTATACGTGCTAAGCACTCGCCGGGAATACTAATATACTACTAGTATATTCCCAATAAGATGTACTACAATTAAGTTTCTTTCATAAATATAAGAATAGAAAACAGTTGTAACAAAACCTATTGCCAAACAGGATGTAATGTAACTTTTTACCCTAGTAATTAAAAACAGCATATTAGCTTGCAGAATGACTTGCAATTCTGATTGCTAATTTAATGATATATAAAAAAAAGCCCCCGGCTACTATCTGATAACAGGTAAAGTACCACAGAAAAGTTCAAAAAATACTTTAAAGCTATTACTCAACTATTTAATGCAATATTCAAAACGAAATCCTATCCTTATCATTGAAAGCAGTGCAGATAATAATCATATCAAAACCAAGGAAAGACCCTGCAAGTGTATCAGCCCATCAGCTTACTACCAATCATCCCTAAGCTATTCAAAAAAATTATTATTAACACGCCTCAAATCAATCCTTGCATATTAGCAGATAACTTTCCCCCACTAGTTTTATTTTAGAAATAAGTACAGCACTAATAGCAAATTCATAGAGTGGTCAAGCAGATGCATAATAGAATGGAATGGAATTTGTTGATGTCAGTATAACTTTCGACAAGATACAACGCGATAGCCTGTATTACAAGTTGAAACTTCACTTACCTCACCAAGTGTATTGTCTTTTAAAACATTACATAACAGGCTTATACTTCTTCGTCAAACAGCAGTACGCATTTATAAGCTTTTGTGAAATCAGATCAAGGATAAACCAAATATGTATTCTTGGGCTTATTTTATACTTGATATACACGAATATTTCAATATTGAAGCTCACTACAACTACTACTATGCAAAGGACATAGCCATTTTGTCATCACACGTCAACCCGAATATTGTCTCTAGAAACTTACAGATTAACTTAAATCAGAAAATGGAAAATGAAAGTTAATAACATAAAATCAATGTATGTCACTTTTACCATAATAAAGACACTTGCTCTATCAATTGTTTCAAGCAGAAGACACAAAATATTTAGATAGTTGCAAAGCATAAACTCATGCGAAATAGTATAAACACATTTTCACCAAGCAGAAACAATTAGACCTCAAACTTAAAGAAATGTCTTGAACTATATCTCTGTTGATATTAAAAAACAAACTCCTCTTATAAAAAGTCACATTAAAACCTGTGTAGACCTATGGAATACTACTATGGAATATGGGGACGATCAGTTGTTCTGATGTTAAAATTTTATAACGATTTCAAAACAAAGTGCCACGTATGCCAACAAATAAAGTGTTGCATAAAAACCTAATCTCCTCTTCTTAGGTGTCGCCTTTAAGCTTAAAAAAAATAAACACATGTTGGGCACTATATAATAATCGTTTACAATGAACTACTGCATAACTTGTTACATCACAAAGTGGAAACATGTAGAATAAAACGCTTTAAACAACCCGACCTCGTACTCTAGACCGAGTAATTAGTGAAAAATCTAGTTTTAAGTAACGTAAAAGTAACTGCAAAAACAATTATACATGTACATAACTGTGACTTGGTAATACTAATGCTTAATTGGAAATGCCTACTAAAGTACTTTTTGAAGGCGTGACTGTTTTAGTTACTAAGTTCATTACATACAAAATTTTATTGTCTAAATGGCAGGCAATTTGTACAATAACTGGGCATAATAATAATAATAATGATACAGTCTGTCATTAAATCAAAATTACTAAAGTACGAAGCTAAAGCGAGCTGCTAATTAACATATAAAATAATTATATTATTTAATAAACAGCCACTTTTTATTAACAACAAATAAAAAATTTAAAGTAAATTTTTACTACTAAATTTTAAATTTGATTCAGTTCGTCATGGTAATGTTAGCTTCAGCATTTTCAATTATATCCGCATATGAGAGAGTTAAATGTATTTTTTCGTAATAATAGCATTTGCACAAGATCTACCTTTAAAAAATCTCACTATTTTACATTTTATTCGTAAAATAATAATAAGATGATTGTCTGAAGGCCCTTAAAATACGCTATACAACAGACAAAGTATAATATTAGCGTACGAAGATGATATAGAAGAAACCATAAGCAGGTCACAACAAGGTCTGAAAAAAAGGCTCCTACATAGAATTAGTAGCAAAAAGACAATGTACGTGATAACTTCAAGAGAGATATCTAAATATGATAGTCTTGACATAAATTTTTAAGCCATGATCTTTTGAGTCTTTCTGGGCCGTGTTTGCTTTCAATTTTTCCTTGAATAATAATATAAAGTAGTTTGTGTATTTAGCATTCCTCATAACATGGCCCAGATATGTAAGTTTTCTTCTTTTGATGGTATTAAGAATTTCACGTTGTTTGTTTATGCGTCGTAGTACTTCCTCACTTGTGACCCTCTCCAATCATGAGATCTTCAAAATCCTGCGATAGATCCATATCTCAAAAGCTTCCACTCTTTTGCACATTGCCTCCGTAAGCATCCATGCTTCAAAGAAATACAAGAGGATACTAAAGACATATCATCTTAATGGACAAGACTTTACAAGTCAAAGTTTTCTTCATCTTTTAAAAAACTTGTCTTGATTGCTCTATCCAACATCTAATTTCCTGTGTTAAATCCTAATTTTCGTTGACACAGCGGCCAAAACATTTATGCGATGTCATGTTGTTTACTAACGATTAGCCATTTGGTTTTTTTGAAGTTGAGTTTTAACCTCATTTGTTCACTAGGGTTTGTCACAGCTGATAAGAGTATTTGTAAATCTTGCATGCCTGTGGCTAGCAGGACAGTATCATCAACGTATCTCACATTGTTTATTACAACTTTGTTGATTATGATCTCTTTAGATTTTTCTTCAAGAACCTCTCAAAATATTTTTTCAGAGTATAAATTAAACAAGAGGGGGAAGAGAACATAACCCTGTCTTACTCCTCTCAGCATAAGCATGTCTTGTGATAGCTGACCGTCCACACTAACAACTGCTGTCTGACCCCAATATAAATTGGCTATTATAAGAATATCTTTGCCGTCTAGAGCAATTTTCTAAGAACTTGGAGTAATTTATCGTGCTTAACGGTGTCAAATGCACATCCGTATTGACATCTGGACGCGTTGAGTTACCACATATATATTAAATAAGGCCTTTCGTGTTCCAAACCCATTTTTAAAACCAAATTGAGAGTCACTAATATTTTGCTCACATTTCTGATATATTCTGGCATGTATAACTTTGAGAAATACTTTTAGGACGTGACTCATCAAGCTGATAGTTCTATAGCTTTTACAGTATTTTGCAGTTTTTTTTAGGCAAAGTTATAAAGATAGATTTAAGCCACTCTTGTGGAATCATACCAGTTTTATACAATGCAGTTGAAAAATTTCAAAAGCAGGGTAATAGCACTGTCCTTCTTTAGTACTTTCAAGACGTCAACACGTATATCATCTGGCTCCGGTGCCTTTCCACTTTCTGTTACAGTTAGAGCACGTTCAATTTCTGCTCTGTTAATATCGAGGCCATTGTATGAATCTATACCGCAAGTTACGTTTCTTGTGTTTTTAAAAAAGTTTTTTGTATAATTTGTCCATTCACCTAGTTTTTCTTGAATATTTGTTAATAATTGTTTACTTTCATTCATAAGAATTTGACTATTTTTATTTAGACATATACCTGCTGCGCGTTTGACTTTCTTGCACATATTAAAAGTCATGCTTTGATTCAAGTTCTTCTATCTCTTCACACTGTTCTCGTAACCATTATTCTTTTGCCTCTCACTTTGCGTCTGATGTTTTTCTGAGTTTAGAGGTATTTCTCTGGTTGTTGGTTTTTGTAGGTTTTTCTGACATCCATCAGTCTTAGTATTTTTTCGGTCATCCGTTTTTTGTGTTTGCATTTGTTAGATTATTGTAGTTTTCTAGTATCTAATTGCGGTTGGTTTTTACTGATACTAAGTTTTTTTAGCTTAATCTTTATTTTTGCTGATAAAAGTATGTGATCAGACGACATTAGCGCCAGGATAAGTCTTTACGTTCTTTATGATGTTTCTGAATATTTTATTAATGCCTATATAATCGATTTGGTTCTATACGTTTACGTTTCTATGCATTAGACATGAAAGTATAGAGATGTCTGGGATGTTGAAAATGGGTATTAGTCAGTATCATATCTTCTTCTTGGCAAAACTGTATTAACCGATGATCTCTGTCATTTGAGTTGCCTAGACCGTATTCGCCCACTGCATCTTCTCGACGACCTTTTCCCACTTTGGCGTTGAAATCGCCCATAACAATGTTTACGTGTTGTGGCTTTGTTATTTCCAGTGCCTTTTTATGTCATTATAAAATTATTCTACAGAGTCGTCAGAGGCTGCACATGTAGGGGCATATACCTGTATAAAATTACATTTAATAAGTGTTGTATTGATCAGTAGAAGGCATGTACAATCCGACACCGGAACGAAACTATTGACTGCTTTGTGTAAATTATTGCTAACTATGAAACCAGAACCGTTACAATAATCGGGTTTATCATTTCCTGAGTAATATATTGCATGTCCTTAGACTTTGACACATTCTCCCAAGGAGATCAATCTTTAATCTCTTATTGGCTTGTTTTTACTTAATTTTCATTATTGATAGTTTTATTTTAATTTAAAAGCCTATTCTCGTCATTATTCTACAAGTAATATCTTTATAATTTGTATTTTGTTTTAAGACACTATTTAAATATAGTATTTCACGCAACTTAGATGAATTAAATATAAACCGAAATTTCTCTTTATGCACCTTGAGGTGAATGGAGAAGAACGCAGCTTTTACCTAAAGATGATTATGTCGAAGAATATATTGCATTATCGTTTTTTTAGTCAATATCGCAATTTCAAAACTGAGTGCGAGGGCAACACTCTTAAGAAGGCTCAAATGTACGCGTAATATAAACAATTTTTAGGAAAACGAGAGGCAAATGAAAATGAAGATCACCGATCATGCTTTAGGAATACCGTGATTAAGAAGAATATTTGCATAGTTCGCCGTCTTTTTGCTAAAATTACATCGCAGGTTAACATAAGCTACGACAACACCCGGTCCATTACAACTGCTCATACTCGAAAAATGTAAGGATTCCTTGCCCTGCGATTATTATTTGTTTAGGCCACTAAAAAATCTCTTAGAGGATAGAAAGTCAAGGAGTTATAATTCTGGTATGTATTTGATTTACCTACGTATTTATCTTCCTTTCCTGAATATTTATTTTCCTAGTATCTCTAGAACTTATCAGAATAACCAATTGTTTTATCATTTAGTTTTAGATTAATCGTTTTCAGAATTTAATGTTTGATTGCATATGTTAATTGTTTAGTTTCTTCAATGTTTATTTGATAAACAAATCAATAACAAAAAAAGTGTTGCCTAAGTCCGTTTTACTTTTGTCAGTAATAGTAGCTTTAAAACTTAATTGATTTATCCTAAAACCAGTTTGACTGCTTTTAAAAATAATTTAGAACCCATAATAGTAGAGAAAAGAAAAAATCGGTATATATAAATCGATCGGTTCATTTCTTTTGCTACTATTTGTAGGTTAATATTTTAGTTTCTGTATTTAACAAAAATATAGGTTGTCATTTTTCGCATCGCCCGGGACCATCTTTCTTTAGGATCCTTATGATAGCCCTTTTGCCCATTCTTAAGGTAATTCTTCGGTATTTTATATTTTATTTAATATCCAAGTTACCCATCTTCATTGTATAATTATTTATAATTTGCTCAATATTTATAGCTAGTTCTTGGTAATGTTCATGCCTGGCAAGTTTTCCTGCAAAGTAAGCGCCAAAAGGTTTCGGTAGACTATGTTTCAGTAATAATAGAAACAAAGTAACGGTAGTTTCAGATAGCTCAATCTTTAGTTTGTAAAAATTTTAGCAACCGATTAGTTCAGTCGCGTAACAACAGTTAGTTAAGATGCTAGTGCCGCATCATTTTCCACAACATTAAGAATCGCATACCAAGTCGTGATCAAATTTTTCACTTAAGAAAATCTTAGCCTCAATAATATTAAACAACGTTTGGATTATGTATACAGCCTTAATATTTCACTGTGAAAAAAAAATAATTTCGATTGGGCCGAGAAGGAGAACTACGTACAAATAGGGCAATAAAAGTGTTTTCAGAAGAAAACGTAAGAGTAAGATTGACAAGAAAAAGAGTAGTAGCACGCTAAATGAAACTGTCGGCCTTCTGTTCGATAACGTCCCTGTCCATAAGTTGCAATTACTCAGGTTGCTGTAAAGAACTGTGACTTTAAAGAGCTTTCCTACCATTCCAGTCCAAATATAACCCCTATTATCTATTTTCGAAACTGAAGAAAATTCCTCGATATAGAAAATTTAACTACGATGAAGAGTTGCAGGAGGCTATTTTAACAATTTTCTTTATTTTGGAAATAACACTTCTCTGACATCCGAGAGGGTAACATGGAAGGGGAGAAAGAAGAAGCAAAAAACACTTTAGCGTATTTTTCTAAGTGTATTGAAATGCTAATTTAGAGATGTAATAAATGTGTTAACATACATGGAGACTGTATTAAAAAATATGGTATTTTTTGCTCTCATTTTGTTTCTTATAAATGTTCCTGAAGTATTACTTCTATCTACTTAAGATATTTTATTTTGTTTTTAATACGTTTATCTTTTTGTCTTGTATTTATATTGACTAGTTTTTTTTTATTACAAAAGATTTTAAAATGTTATACAGTGTTTTGCGTTCAATTGGACTTTGATAAATATTAAACTTTGAGGTGTTATCTTACCTTTCCTATCATTTATTAACATTATTATATGTTTATCTACATAATTTGCGTTATCTCTCTCTTCAATTATTTATTAAACAACTTAGATAAGGGTTGAACCGCGTCGTATTTGAGAAAAATATCGACGTTTGGGCATTGGCTTTGATGCCAGTTTCAAGAGCTTAACACTCAGGGTCTCAATCTGCCTACTCCCCAAGGAGAGCTACGAGTGTTTGAGTAAGAGTGACCTTTTACGTGTCCTGCTTTATCATTTACAGGACTGAAAGTGAAAGTTTGGCGGGAGATGCATTAGGTTGGAGAAACTTTGTTGGTTTAAGGGTATTGCGTAACTGACGGTGCGGGGTTAGCTATCTCTTGCGTTCAAGCATTATGAGCGTTTTTCTATTTCAATTACCTCACAAACAATACTGCTGGTGAGATGGGAAATAGGAGCAGTGTTTTTTGCCTGTGGCCTGTTTTGTTTACTATATTTGGCAAGTTCAAGCCATTATCGTTTTTCCGTGCGTCCAGAGAGTGCTCATATATTCGACCTATGTAGGTTTTTTGCAAGTCTCCAGAAAGTATTTTATAAACTCCTTGGGATTCATTAGTATGTGACTTACTTTATTTGATGTAAAATGAGAATTCTTTTTGTTAGTCAGGGGGGCTTTGGAATTGGACTTAATATTTTTATTTACATTTTTGATTATATAGAATTTGGATTTATTGGAATACCCATTTTGCAGTAGGGTGGTAGTGATGGTTTTAATTTTCGCTTGGCGTTTTTTTATAGTCTTAAAGTCTGATGGATCTGGTTATGGGGGATTTTGCAACTGAATAGATTTGGGCAGGGTGGTGATGGGATTTGGCATTTAGATACCGGTTAGTGTGAGTGGATTTTCTGTAGACAGTATAATGAGAGCTGTCACTTGAAGAATACCTTGTTATAAAAGTATATAGGAAGGAAGGGAAATGATTTTGTTCGGTTTCCATAAAAAATTAATATAGATGTAAAAACAACAGCTGGGAATGAAATCCTGGAAGAGTATCATACAAAAAAAGTATCATCAACATATCGTATGCAGCAAGTAGGTTTAAGTTGTAAGGAGGTAAGGAACATTGTTTCGAAATCGGTCATAAAAAGGTTAGCATTAGTTTGGCAATAAAATTTATTTTGAAAGATAAAGTAAGTATTGGATAGGCAATGGTTTATTAGGGAGAGGATATTGTTATTTATGTTATAGGATGACTTCAATAACTGTAGGGTATCAGGAATTGAAATATTTGTAAATAAAGAGACGATATCAAACCTGACCATGATATCATATTTGTGTATAGGGAAGATTTTGAGTATTTCTAAGAAATGGCAGGAGTTTCGAACGTAGGATGATGCCTGTTTTGTCAGAGGTTAGAGAGTCTTGGCAAAGTCTTGGCCGAAATCACTAATTATGGGACATAAATAAATGTTCTTTTAATGAATTTTTGGAAACGACACTTTAGGAATTTTGAGAATTTTTCTTGGGATATGAGAAGTTTTTTAATACCATATGGTAGATTTGAATGAAAATGTTGGTTTTCTTTTCTAGGTAGGTGGTGGAATTGTTTAGGTACATGGTGATAATTAGAGGATTCAAGTAAATTTTGCATTTTACGGTTTACAGTGATCCTAAAGAAAGCAAACTACATTGTTAAAATGCAAAATTTACTTAAATTCTCTCGTGTGTGTGTGTGTGTGTGTATAATATTTTAACTGCAGCTTATGTAATTTTTTCATGCCATTTTTATATTTATTTATAAATATTTTATTTTAATTTTAGCTGTAATGATTCCTTTAGATCATGAACCCCACACAACTATTGTTTATCTTGGTAAAAATCTAACATATATATAAAATCATTTTCATGTTTAGCACATCCTGACTGCTGTCCAAAATATATTATAGTCTTTTAGTTGTTAATTTTATTTTGTCAATCCACTGAGTTTCACTCAATTCCTAAACATAAATATTTAACTATTTATTTTTGCGCTATTTGCAATTTTTTTATTTATTTTATACATTGTTTTATGTTTATATCATTACTTTTAGCTTTAATTTAGTTTTCTATTAATTAAAATGTTTGTTAGTTTTCTGAAGATAGACCCATATTTTCAATCTTTCTTGTATGTTTTTTAATATTCTCTTTTTCTTTCTCATTAGAACATTTCCATTAGAATTTGATAGTAAAGATGGACTAACATTCTTTCTGTTTTCTATTTTTGTTTATCTCATATTTCTAGCTTTATTCGCTATTTTTAATGGCGTCTATCAAATAATTAATATGGTTTAAACACAATTTATTGTATTTTAAAAACGTTCTGTTTTAATGCAACTTAACAGTAATTATATTATTCTTGCAGTACCAAAAATAATTATTTCTTTATAATTCTCTAAAAAAAATTTTCATCTTTCTGATACCATCTTTTTGTTTATTTAATATCAGTAACAGACTTATTATTTTTTATACAAATTTTTGTCTTTAAATTTTTTTGAATAAACCATTTACTTATAGTATCTCGTTTTTCTTTGTAATTGTAAACTAATTAGTTGAAACATATTTTAATTCTATTGCAAGCTAGAGGTTTTACTACTTCTTCTTATAACTATACAACAATATTCGTTTATATTACCTTTTGAATAAAATAAATATGTTTACTTTATAAACTTTACTGCAGAATTAGTACAAAAACAAATTCAAACAAAAAGTATGCCTGTAGATTTTATTAATAATACTGACCATCACAAAAATGACAATATTTATGTGTTTGTCATTGTTTTAGGTAACCAACTATTAACTGAACATTTCTTATATTTCAGGTTAGATGTTTTATTTTTTGTTGTTGGTTAAAACAGTTCAATTAAAATATAATATTTTTAATACAACTTATATATAAACATATTGTTTTAGAATGTGTGCGGAAATATATCCTTACAATGTAATATTTTAGAATTAAAAATAATTTGGGTTTGTCATTATTTCCTAGTGATATTAATGTAATTTATCGAAAATCAAGTAAAAAAGGCAGTGCTATTCTATTGCAGTCATGAGTCAAATTTAAACCATCTTTCTACTCCACTGTCAATACGGCAACAATAAGATACTGTGATTGAATGGAAGTTATTAGCGTGTATGTGTAGATTAGCTTGACCTTCCCACATCGTATTGTCAATAGTAGTCGTGATAACTATCTAGATCCATTACAAAACAAGTTATAACAAAATTTTAGCAAACAAAAATGGAAAAACCAATATTCTATTCAGATTACGTTGGTAGATTGCTAGAGATATTTTATTGAGAAACAAAATATTCAAACTGCACAAGAGGTTTGCTTCGGGACAAAGCAGGGTTGATCCTCCAACCCACTTGTACCAATACAGATAAGCACTGCGCAAAGTAGTGAGTTTATTGAAAGCAATTAAAAATTGACAACTAGCAAAAAATAGACCAAAGTGAATATTAGTTATATCAATATTTAGACTTGTGTTAAAATTTCAAGGAAAAGTCTCCAAGCTGAGTATTTCAGCATTCTAATGATAAATAAAAAGCTACGCTACTTGAATTCTTTAAAAGCTCTTACTAGTTACAAAGAGGAAAGAAATAAATGTATATATCAAATATTCACATATGATAAGATTTCGGTCTATCATTACGGCTTGTAATGCAAACAACAAAGTAAAATAAGCTGAGAAAAAGTGAACGTATGCCCTTTAAAGCCAAAAAAAAATTTTTGAGCGAAACAGAGAGATCCTACAATCGTGTAGTTAGTGTGCATTAAATAAAAACGGCATATTGAAGTTTAGGTCAAACTTAACAACAATAGAAAGGGTATTAAAATTATAGATCTGGCAAGAAGTACTTAAAAAAAAGAGGCATGAACAAATTTAGTAAAGAGTTAGGCTATCATGTACATAAGAATCGTAGTTCATTATTGTGATCAATTCAAAACTATCTTTCTCAAAAAAAACGATTTAAAAATATACCTCGCAATGTCACCAGTTTTCCACCAAGGTTCCCTTTTGGGGCCTAACCTATGATCGGCGTAGATGCGCAAGAGTCCCGTTTATTCATCTTTGAAGTATGACGCCACCAAAAATTTAATTATCCGGTTAGCACCAAAAGGCCGTCCTGCATATAAATCGCTTAATTGCGATGCCCTAGCTTATTATTCGGAACCTGCCGTTATAATACACTGATTACTTATAAGGCAGAAGAAATCGTCTATCTAGGAAAGAACCAAACTAATAAGTATGATGGTTTGAGCAGATCCGTTAACAATTGTTAAGTCAAGGTTTGCATACACAACACATTTCAATAAAGAAATATACTTCTTCAGTTCATCTCTACGTCACTATCATAACTCAAGCTAAATTTAAACAACTACAATAAACAGCCATCTATCTTACAACATTGACTTGAATCCTTTTACAAAAGTGTCATAAAAATTGCTGGTTTGTTGAATCACATGCATCAAGAAGAGGAGGATGGTATATAAAAATTAGCCTTGTGTATCGCATTATCGAAGAATCCAGTACAAATTTAATTTACTCACGAATATTTTAATACGGCTAAGAATAAAAAAATCATAAAATAAAATTTAATGGAAAAACACAGCAACAAGTCATAGGCTATCTGGGAACAATGACAGAATACAACGGAAAAGTAGAAAAAGAACAACAAAGAGAATATAAAAAGTAGAAAGGTTATACAATATGCTTTGAAACACGTTCTTCCGAGAAAAGGGAATATCAAAAGAGATTAAAACACAAGTATACCAAAAACTGATAAGACATCCCTAGCTTATGTTTGCGAGACTTGTACTCTAACAAAAACAAATAAAAGCAGAATTAAGGCCACAGATATAAAGATCTGAATTATATTGTAAATAATATTGTAAAGTAATAAGTAAAATACAGTCCTACACCTAACAGTACAAGGAGTTTAGATTAAATAAATTTAAAAAATAAATTATTTGAATTATACTGAGAACAGATCCTAAAAACTTTGTAAATTTCTTACATTGGAACATCTTCAGGAAACCGGGTTAACTTGATTTACACTTGCAAGATCTTTTTTTATTTTGACTATAAAAACTTTTTTAAGCCAATTCACGAAGATTAACAGACTTGATAACTCCATTAAAATGTGGTTTGGTAACTTTTTTAATTATTTATGTGCTGAATCACACGATCCATTTGTTTATTACTTATACGCGCCTTTTTTAGAATCATTAAAATCAGACGACCTATTTTATGTTTTGTTTAAATAAAAATTTGATTATCCTTTTGCTTATAGTAAATCTTCAAAATTAAGTGGCCTATTAATTATAAGCACAATTCAAACGCGATCTAATTTTAATTTTTTCTGCTCCTGTAATATATTTATGAAGTATCGAACTTTTTGGGAATTTAGATCTAAGATTATATATGTAACAATTTAGTAATAATTTAACTTTGTATACACAAATATTTAAATATTTTAACATTTTAGTGATTAACTTTACGCATCATTGTTGTTTTCTAAAATATACTACAACCTTTACGAATTACAATATACTATGAAGTTTGAAAGTTTATTGTATCTTGATTATTATTACTGACTATTTTTATTAAAATACAACTTTTATTGTCTTAAAAGCGCATCACAAAAGGAGCATGAAACACAAAATTTTTTATATAGATACATTGGTGGTACAGTACCGGTTCTAACTAAACTAAAAACTGGAAGTGTTCCAAAATAACTGTATATGGGTAACTTAAAGAGAAAGGAGGCAAAGGTTTTTCAAGATATTTATATAAAACAATAAAGTAATAAGAATGCTAAAACAGTACAAAATGTTAAAGTGTAACAAGACCAAACCAATGATTTATTTTAGATAAAATCGTTACTTCATAAGAGAAATATAATATTCCTATTCTGCGGAAGCACAAATAATCCTGTAAGCTGTTCTATCTTTCCCTCAACTTTTAATAATGCAATCCGTCCTAAGCTTATTGTTAGTACAAAAGTAACCAAAAATACGCACCCGTCTCACTGACCCTACTTTGATGATCCTTAACCTTGCCAACATCACTGACACCGTCATCACGAGCGGCGAAGGAGAACCAGTTCGAAAACCTCCACGCACCGACCTGCACACTGTAGAACACCAGCATCAAAAGGAGGCGCATCTCCGCTCAGATCTCCATGCTGCAGCTTCTACATCCTCGCCGTCTCTGGGCTGCAACCATCACTAATTAAGAATTTATTAATATCTGCCGCGAGAGTCGACAAGCAGCTTTCAGTTCCACTTAATCGCGAGGTCGGCCGGCACAGTCCTGCTGAACTTCTTGCGATCATTTTATGTTTTGCTCCACATAAGCCATCCTCACGATCTGCCTACTGTTACCCGCGACTCCGCGCATAACAGTAAAAACGTGACGATTAACGGCACCGCAGCGCCTGCCGGACCATTCTTGTGGGCCACATTCTTCGCGCAACAGGGAATTGTGCGAAGGAGTGCCGCTGGCTGCTCAATTGCAGCATCCCAATTGCATGGGCGCAGCAGATGCGTCACGTTCCATCAGTTAGACTCAAATGTTATTGGCGTTAAAAGGATTGATCTGCAATTTATAAAACATGTCAAAATGTACATGGAAAACTTTATTGGGAGATAGTTGATAAAAAGATTTGAAGAAAAAAATTAAACTAATGAAGTACACAAATGAACAAGGTTGCATAAAATATCACTAATAAGAAACTAGAACATAATAGGAATGCAAAAAATGAAGTTGTCGCACTATAATGTTGCCATATACTTAAAAAATAAGAGTTTTGTTTTCTGTAATTGATGTTTTTGTAAAATAAAATTAAAAAAGCTATACTACATTATATTCTTAACAACAAATATATAATATAAGTCCATTTTTGCAGAAGACTTTCTGCTAAATCTAACGAGCTATTTTTAGAATTGGCTGATTGAATAGTCAAAAGTTATAGCATAAGCTTTAACTTTGCGCAGTTACAACTTACAGTATTTTTAATTATATGCTTTTTTAAATTTAATGAAGCATACAAACATACAAATTTATTTTTGTGCATAACCTCCTGGCTTAGAAACACATTTTTTCTAACGGATAGGTAGTTTTTGATTCCGCTATTCTGCAGTGGCATCACCGTCAAATATTTGTCTTTAAAGTTCATCGTTTAGTAGTCCACAAGGTTCGATTGAGGATTTTGGCGCCCTAGACAAACAATTTTCAGCCGTCTTTTTTCCCATTTTTGCATATTTGGGACATTATCAAAAAAACAAAGAACATTTATATAAGTTTCCAATTTTTATTACATACATACACTACGATGCGATATTTACTTACATTAATTTATCAATGAGAAAAAATAATACCAAATATCAATTTTATCTAAAAACTTTTCTTTTCTTTTTCTAGCTTTAGAATTAGCAAATATCTGGACTAAGTCAACAGAAGAAAGACTAGAAACTCACATTCAATAAATGAAGGAGCAAAGCCCGTAATTTGTTTTTTTTTTTGTTTAAAGTTTATCTTAAAAAGTTTTTATTTTTTTAAGAGCTGAAAATCATAATTTTTCAGTATAGCTGTCTGAAAAATTCTTATAACGATGGTAATAATGTTAGGAGTCTTTGTGGTTCTAATTGTATCTTTGGGTTGGTATTCTTATCTTTATTTTTTATTAATTATTTAAAACGCTGCTAAATGCATACATTTCTCCGGAAATGTTTATCTAAATCAGAAGCATACTTTTCCTATAGCTGATTTTTCTTCTGTCGTATTCTGTCATTTTTCAATTGAGTGATTTCCTATAAAAGTACGAAATTCTTAAGTATTTGCGTATAGATTGTTCTTTTTAGTACTAGGTTAAGCTTTCAATTGCAGCAAAATATATTATCTACTATAAAATACGGTCGCCCAAAAACCCATACTTTTTATTTTTGTTATTACCAAAAGAAACTTTTAGCTTCTTGTATACCCCAATTTCACAATTTTTTTTGTTTATTTAGAAATTTACAATCTCTTCTATGAGAACATTTAGTAAATAGGATAATTAGTAGGTACAACAAGAGGGGAGAAGTGATCCAGCGACCACGCTCCGTATATTTATATTTATGTATGACAAAGGTAATATAAGTGATACTCAAGTAATTTAGTTTTGTAGGTCAGTGGGGCGTTTTCTCTTCAGTCTTCTAGGTACGGCTAGTTCATTCATTAGATGGATAATCTCCTCATTGTGATGTCCTAGGAGATTGCGGAATCTTTGGATTTCTTCATCAACTGTAGGAATGGCTAAGTCATCGTAAATGGTTTTATCGCTTATATACCAAGGCGCATTTAGAATCATGCGTAGGATTTTGGACTGCAGTAGTTGTATAATTTTTGAATTTGAAGCCTTCGTGCAACCCACAGCTGAATCCCATATGTCCAGATGGGTTTTATAATACATTTATGTAGAAATATTTTATTTTCTATTTTCAATTGAGAATTACGACCAAGTAACCAATGCATTTGTCGAATCTTGTTGTTTATGTGATTCTTTCTGGATATTAAGGGTGGCCGCCATGTGAGTTTAGAGTCTAGTATTAGTCCTAAGTATTTGACCTCGTTTTGGGCAGGCAGCTGGGTATTGTTAACGGAGACATTTGGGCAGTCGATTTGTCTAGTTTTGAAATTTATCTGTATTGACTTAGCGGCATTTACTTTGATACACCAGAAACTGAGTCATTCTTCAAGTCTGTCTAGATGAGTTTGCACACAATCAGCAGCTAGTTGAGAATCATTGACAACTGACAGGATCTCAGTATCGTCTGCAAAAGTGGCAATAGTTGTGCTATCAGTAGTTGGTATGTCCGCCGTAAATACAAGGTACAAGAATGGTTCTAGGACACTACCTTGTGGTACTCCTAATTCGATTGGGTGGGTTGTGGAAACATCATTATTAAATTTAGTTTGGAAAAAGCGATCGCTGAGATAGGACTTTAGGATGAGATAATAGTAGGTAGGAAGGATTTGTTTTAGCTTAAATAAAAGACCTTTATGCCAAACACGGTCAAAAGCTTGAGCAATATCTAAAAATGCTGCGACGCAAATCTTTTTTTCTTCCAGACTTCTTATGATCTCGTTAACGATTCTGTGACACTGGTGAATTGTAGAGTGTCGTTCTCTGAATCCGAATTGATGTTTAGGTAGTATCTCGTTCAGGTTAATATCAGTCTGCAGTCTCTTTAGTAGTAATCTTTCAAATATTTTAGATAGCAGAGGAAGCAGGCTTATAGGACGGGATGAAGAAGTTGAATTAGGTGATTTACCAGGTTTAGGTACTAATATGATCTGGACAAATTTCCAAGAAATGGGAAAATAGGTGAGTCTTATCATACTATTTTAAATAGTAGTTAATATTGTTATTGGTTTCTTCAGTAGTTTTTTAAGAATTTGGCTAGTTATAAGATCAAATCCAGGAGCTTTGTGTGTTTTACAATTATTAATTTCATGTTTTATTTCAGATGGTGTCAACGGATTGATTGGGAGGGTCATTGGACATGATGCAGCTAAGGAATTATTGATATTCTCAATATTTATGTTAGGATTAAGATCTGAAGGACTAAAAATTTGGGCTAAGTGCTCTGCAAAAGCATTTACTTTCTCTTGATCTGTTCTTGCCCAGGTTCCATCTTGCTTCCTTAATGATGGTATGTAATTAATAGGTCTTTTGAGTTTCTTTGTAGCTTTCCACACTGAGTGGTCTTCTCTCGACAGAGACGTAATATATGTTTCAAATGTAGAATCTCTTAAATCTTGTAGAGTAGTTTTAAGTAATCTTGTATACCTGCTATATGTATTTTTATCAATAGAATTGCGAGTTCTTTGCCATGTGCGTCTTGCACGTCTTTTTTGTGCAATCTGCTGTCTAATCTCTGGCAGTATGTTAGTAACTTCTTGTTTATTTGTGATTGGTGTTGGTGTACTTATCCAGGCTGCTTCTTGTATTGCATTAGTAAAGTTTTGTACAGCAATATCGATGTTTCTAGGTTCTTTTAGTTTAATGTTCAGGATTAAATTATCTTCGATGTACTGTTGGAAGCTAGTCCAATCAGTTTTTGGAGAGACTAATTTGGGTGGATTTGATTTTATAATAATATGGGTACTAAGGGTAAAGACAACGGGGAATGGTCCGATGAAAAATCCCAATTAGGTTCAATATGAAGGTAGTTAGTTGCAACGCTGTTGATGACAAAGTAAATCTAACAAATAAGGAAGTTTGTTTAGGTCAGTTGGCCAGTAAGTTGGTTGACCAGTTAACAAATGCGAATAATTTTTGTTTGTTATGGGGCGTAGTAGATTTCGGCCTTTGGACGTAATACATCTGGAACCCCAGTCAGAATGTTTAGCATTCCAATCTCCACCAACTATGAAACGAGGTCCCAAAGTGTTAAACAATGTTTCATATTCGTCGGTATTGATTGCGTGCTTAGGTGGGCTGTAAATCGCTGCTATGGTAAAAGATCTAGATTTAGCATTGACATGAATTACAGAAGCTTGTATTTTGTTAGTTTGAAATGAAGGAAGTTCATGATGTCCTATTTCAGAACGTATGAGTATTGCAGCCCCTCCATGTGCTGTTCCATCAGGATGAATGGTATGATAAGTCGTATAAGAAGGTATTTTAAATACTGATCGGTCTGTAAAATTAGTTTCAGTCCAATGGTTTGGCATTCCAGAGAGCTATACGTAAAAATGAGGTGTCCATTAATGGACTAGTTTATTGATGACAGTTGGTAGCGTATTTAGTATCATGCTGTTTTGGGAGATTAACTGATTGAACATTGCTTTGAATTCGGTGAGGAAATGGTTGAGTTGGCCACTAAAGTCATTACCTTGATTCGCTGTATTTAGCCCTCGTGCAGCATCAGCATATGTTCGAAAGTCCGTTCTTGGTTGTTGTTGTATTGATTGGTTCGGTGTTTGGATATGTGGAATTTGGGGTTGATCACAATTTTGATTATTATTTCCTCTAGATTTGGTTCTTGCATTTTGTAACTGTTGATATATTTCGTAACTTTTATAATTCGAAGGATGATCTTTTCCACAAAGTGCACACTTTGCCACACAATGTGGAGTTGTGGTCACCTCCACGTTTAACACATTTGTATGGTCGTGTGCAGTAAGATTTGGAGTGACCATATAGTTGGCACCTTGTACATTGTATGATACTGCTTTTTTTATGTGGCAGTTCAACAGTTATTCGCATATGTCCTATGAATGCTAAACTGTAAATATCTTTATTATTTTTTTAGGTTCTAAATCTACATAAAATAGCATTAGTGGTTGCTTGTTAATTCGATGTCGTATGTTAACAATATTGTGAACGGTGTGACGTTTAGCTTCTATATCTTTTTTATATCTTCAATAGGTATTGAGTAGTGGAGATTTCTGATTGCTTCATTTGGTATGTGTGGTGTATAATTTTCCTCATTTCACAAATCAATTTTATTTTGTTCTTTAGCCTTGAGAATGTAGCTTTGTTTTGAAGAATGTTTATAAAAGCTTTTAAAGTAATGTTGTATAGAGCAACAAACTTTGTTATGTTTACATTTTTCCTTGAAGCCTTTCATTTACTTCTGAGATCTTAGTAGACCATTGTTGCAGAAACATACTATTAATGCCATTTCAAGTGTTTTAAGTATTTTCAATACCACATTTGCTTAGTACTGTACGTGCTTAGTCTGATCACTACCATAGGTAACGTGTGTCAAAGCATCAAAAACCTCCTGGTACGTTTTGTATAATGTTTGACTGGCAACAGCATGGGCACTTCATCAGATTTTTAAAGATAAAAAGTTCTTTTTTATGAGACTACAGAATATCCTGTTCTTTTGGAGAAAGAACTAAAAAAGTTATAAATTTGTTGTTCTAAAGTAAAAAAATTAATATTGTATCCCGCAACTATAGAATTAACTAGTAAGAAGTGGTCCGTGAAAGGGATGTGTGTAGTCAAAAGATTTACTTTTTTCATTCTAGATAAAAATCGTGTTGTTTTGACTGTCGTCGCTGTTCTCTTCAGTTATTTTGATCAAAAAATCTACGATCGACAACATTGGCTAATTTCACATATAGTACTATAAAAGCTAATTGGTGTGTGTACAGCGCATCCGGCGTTACGTCCACAGTTATGAAATAATAGTTGACATTTACAATCTCTTGGATAATATCTGCCTTATCTTGATCCGCTAACTGCATAATGAATTTATTAATAATTGTACTTAAAAAATATAAAGTAGCATTTCTTCCTTTATTTCCAAATTTTGCTGTTTCGCCATAAAAAATAAAATTTTTATATTATAGCCATAAATTACCAGTCTACGGGAGGCTAAAGTTTCACAAATGCAGCAACTCTTAAGAGAGCATTCTATCAACACAAAGCTTCTTTGTACTGTGTTGTTACAATCTAATTTAATTAATTGTGAAACTCGACTTCTAGTACTAATAAATTTTTAAATGTACCCTTTGTGTTCAGAGCTATCGTCTTGATCGTTTATTATATAGTTATTTTTCCAATTATCAAACTGTTGCTACGAACATCGCTTTTTTTATAGAAGTTAATTTTGAATAAACCATCCAATTTTCCTTAATACGTTCTCCATTCGTTACATTTTATGAAACAACTGATTAGTACACTTATTTTGAGTGGCATACTCTCTTTCGGATTTTTTAAAGTCATCGTTTTGCTGAATGCCACTGTAGGTCGCCAACTCACGAAATCCATAATTTAAGCATCACAACGCCGGTCATCGAGTGATGTAATTGAATTTACCTACCTCTGAAAGTATTTTCACAGCTCTATGAGCTCAAAGCGTTTTGCATCTGCACTACAATTAATAGCCTACAATTTGGGCTTGAAGTCACTAAAGTCGATGGCGATAATTATGATTTGCCGCACACTGCGCGAAAAAGCAGTATATGGTTTTGGTATTTTTTTAATCACGCATTATGCTGTTCAAAACGCGTTTTATAACGTTTTCTAAATTTTGCCCAACTTGTTTTTTTTTAACAAATCTCGATCATCTTTTCCACTTCTTGTTCAGGCTTTATAATAAATGAAATACGAATTGAACGACTATTCAATTCAAAACTAAACTTTATTTATATATTACAAACGTTGTACTGTTTTATAATAATTATAAATTATAATACTACAATATTAAGACGACGCCCAACGATTACTATAACAACACTAATTTATTTGCACCACTGTTGTTCGCTGTATGACTTCTTCTGTTGTACTGCCGCAAATTCCCATCTGTTCCACATTATATTCAAATGCGCAATTTTAGAACAATCAGAAGGTTTTGAGATTTGAAGTCAAAAGCGCCGGTGATCGATCATTTTAAAAATTTCTGCCACAATATAAGTGTTTGTAAAAAGTTATTATATGACAACTATGAACGTTAAATTTCAATGTTTAATAGTTATAACCTATTTGAAGTATCTTTAAATAAACTCACTTTTTTGTTTACTGAACTCAAAATTTTGCACTTACTAAGTATATGGATTAATAAAGCCCCGAGTGTAGTCTAAAAAAATTCTCAATTTATTTTTAAATTTGAACAACTATGTTGTCATAAATGAAAGTACTTCTCCGATTGCACAAAGCAAAATTTTTGTCTAATCCTTTGTCTTCGAATTACTTTATTTGGCGGTCCAAACATACCTATGATAATAGCAGGGTGATAAATCTGGATTGAAAAGAGCATGTTCCACTAAAATGCAGAACAAATCCTAAATTTCTTATTGAGTTTGAGCAGTTGTATGGGACCGGATATTATGGTAAGATAGGATAATGCTTTGGATTGTCTGAGTACTACCACAGCTTGTTCTGTTTTAGAAGTAATTTCGGCGGTTACTTTTAAAACACCGAGCAATACAAATAGTTTTTTCACTTACCTGATTCTCAGACGATGTTGGTGACTTTTATTTGCAATTGTTTCTCATCCTCCTAAAAATTGTTCATACTACGCGTGCACTTAAGTTTTCTTAAAGAAGTTGCTCCAAACTGTATTTTTGATTTTCTAAAATTTCGAACAGTTCTACGTCCTCTATCAAAAAATACTTGATAATAATACGTTGCACAGCAGACTAAAATACTCTTGCTACTAACGAAAAAAGTGGTATTACTAATCGGGGAATACAGGAAAATTTCTACGAAAAAGGCGGTATAACAAACACAGAGTAATTTTCTATAAATATTTCTACCTACAATACTTACAAGCTAGACTCAATTTATATTTGATTCATCTAACTATGTATGGATGGAGAGCATTTAAAACAATATTAAATTTTATTTCTAAAAATAATCTATAAATTAGCTAAAACGTACAAAATCCAAAACTGTATAAAAACGAAATTTTTCTAAAAGCGAATCGACTAACTATGGCTATATTTTTGTATGATATTAAAAATGTTAAAAAAAATTAGGATACGCAAACTTCTATCAGGCCACTGTAATTATAGAATATAACACAACTATTTGTCGTTTAAGTAATGTAAAATAGTATAATATAATAATGTAAAAAATAAAAACTCTCATATTTGTTTGTCAATTTTAAGGCACTTAGGCAGTCATCATAACATCTGTTAAGCTTTTGTGTTTCCATATTGATGATAGAAATATCAACATTACATTTTATAGCCCTATGTGATACATATTATAGGGCATTTATGGTAGAATGCAATGCTTTAGTGGTGGATGTGCTTGCTAATTCCTAGAATTGAATTTCATAACTGTACATATTTAAAGATGTTTTTACATAAAAGGTGTTTACTTTTGTCCTTTGGAACCTGCATCTTGTCAGCTAATACATTTCATTCAACATTTTCATTTAATGTGCTCCAAATATTTTTTTCATGTCAATTGCCTGTCAAAATAGCTGCTGGTATTTGATTATTACTTTTTTATTAATATAAGAACTTTATAATCTGTCACTTGTTATTAGGTAAATATTAGAACATAATGCTGGAAAAAGTTTAACAATAAATTCCTTATGTTTAACAAATTGGTTTGGTCTGGAGCTAACTTAACATTGACATGCACGCGCACAATCACATAAAACGGTTTTTTAGATTTGAAAGCTTAAATCTCTTTAAGTCTAGACTCATTTTCGTTTCTGTTTACACTTGAGAATAAAACAATCGACTCAGTAGTCTCACGCGCATTTTCGTCTCGTGTTTCAGTATAAAAAAAAAGAAAATAAAGTGAAAACATTAACGTGCAAGGAGTATCTCAACAAACTGTTGCTATTGCATTAATCGGATTACGCATTCAAAAAATTATTTTGCTAATTGGAGTACGTGCGCGGTGACTATGATTGTCCTAGAATATACTTACAATCAGGTAATTTATCTCAGTCACTTATCCGAAGTTGATGTAAATATTTAACAGACGAAAGTGCTCGAGTGATTTTCAAGAAAATGTATGACACAGCCGCCGAAGCATTATTAAGAAAGTATCGGTCAGAGTGCCGTAGCAAATCGACTAAATCTGAGTCAATCAGCTGTGTCACGAGTGTGACGTCGGTATCGGAAAACTGACTGCTAGGTCCGCCGACAAGGAGGCGGTCGTAGTTGCGTGACAACGGAGGGAGACGATCGATTTCTTGTTTCAATATCCCCCAGAAATTGACATATGACTGGCGTTGACCTCAAGAAAGAGTTGAGTACTGTCTGAGGTGTAGTCGCCAGCGCTTGGGCGGTAAGCAGAAGACTAAGGACAGCCAACTTAACCCCACAAAAGGCTGTTACGGATCCCAAGCTGACTGCAGTTCAAAAGCGTAGGCGAATGGAATTTGCTTGCAAACGTTTCGACTGGACCTCGACCATTGGAGTCAGATATTCTTCACCGAGTCTTCCATATTCTGGGCAGGCATTTCCGTATACGGATACACTAATTGAGGACGCGGATGAGGTTTAACAGCAGACCGTTATATCAGAAACATTCTGGAGAAACATGTAGTTACAACTGCGGGATTTATTGGCGAGGATACCGCGCAAGTGACCACTATCTGGCTGACGTCGATATACCGAAAAATAGACTGGCTTCCGTGTATCCCAAACTTGAATTCAATTTTTTTTATATATAGTTTATTTGCAGATTAACAATCAGAATCATTTTACATAATAAACATATAATAAGGTCCTATGAGCTAATGAGATGACGATAGTGACGTGAGGGGAGTCCATCCATCGATGTTATCCCGTTAGTTTCTTCTTAGATCAATGGGCCACGTTTTTTGTAGTCGTCTAGGAGGTGGATCATGTTGCAGGCTGGATGCCAGGACATTGGGATGAACTTGAAGTCGCAGGAAATGGTTGTTGCTTCTTTTAGTACGTTCTTCTACTACTGTTGGCATTTCCAGGTCGGTATGCAGGGTGTCGTTGCTAACATACCAGGGAGCATTGGCTAACATTCTCAGTGTTTTGGATTGCATGCGTTGGATTATGTTTACGTTTGACTTGCAGGAGCATCCCCACAGATCGATGCCATAGGTCCAGATAGGTTTAATTATTATTTTATAAAGTAGAATCTTATTTTCTAAAGATAGACACGATTTCCTACCAAGTGACCAGTACATTTTTTTAAGTTGTAGATCAACTTCCTTTCGTTTCTTTAATATATACAGTTTCCACGTGAGTCTTTTGTCTAAATAAAGGCCCAAGTAGCAGGCTTCATTTGCTTGAGGAATTGCTATATTATTTAGATGCACCGGCGGGCGTTCCAAGCGATTTAGGGTAAAATTTACCTGGGTGCATTTGGCTTCATTCACTTGGATTGTCCATTTGTTTAGCCAGGTTTGTAAGAGGGACAGATGATGTTGCAAGTTTAAGGAGGCTGTTTGAGGATTGGTATGATGAGAGAGAAGGACTGTATCGTCAGCGAAGGTGCTTATAGTTGTAGCTACTGTTGTAGGTATGTCTGCCGTGTACAATGTATAAAGAAGAGGTCCAAGAACGCTGCCTTGTAGTACTCCGGAGTTGATTAAATGAATGGCAGAATATTCTTGGCCATACTTTATCTGGAAGTGTCGATTTGATAAATAGGATTTTATAAGTAAATAATATTCACTTGGAAGGTGTAATTTGAGTTTGTATAAGAGCCCTTTATGCCATACGTTATCGAACGCCTGTTGTATATCAATAAATACTGCTGGACAGTAAGATTCTGAACCGAAACTGGTGGTCCGGGATGCAGTTTTCCAATATATCTGTTTCATGTATTCTCCTGACTAAAAGTTTTTCTAACAGTTTAGAAACTTGGGGCAGTAAGCTTATTGGACGGTAAGATGTAATTTCCTTAGCAGCTTTACCTGGTTTTGGTATGAGAATTATCTGTGCGAATTTCCTTAGAAACACCAGACCGACTCTAGGTAATTCAGCTTTACCCGATATTAGTTCGTACCCTGGTGCTTTTTTATGGTTAAGATGTTAAATTTCTTCTTCCAGCTCTGCGCAGGTGAATCTCTTTATAGGTAGCGACAGTTGCAATGGTATGTCCAAGAAGCTGTTTACTATATCATCAGGATCATCTGAGTAGGGCGCAAAAATATTAGCAAAGTGTCGTGCAAATAAGTCTGCCTTTTCCTGATCTGTTCTAGCCTACTCGTTATTTGTTTTTCTTAGTGGGGGATTTGTTTTTTGTGGCCGTTTGTTTGCTTTAGCGATTTTCTAAATACTATTATCTGTTCTTGATAAAGTAGTTAGATAGTGGTTAAAAGTTTCCTGCCTTATCATGTGTAGTTGGTTCTTTAAGGTATTTGCTAATCTATTATACACTGTTTTGTCAGCTGGATGTTGTGTTCTATGCCATCTAGCTCTCACTCTTCGCTTCTGTCGAACTAATTCAAGTATATCATTAGGAATATTTATATCTCTTTGAACGCTGTTTGTGATCGTAGGTATGGATTTCCATGCTGCATTTTGCAGAGTAGTGATAAAGTGATCAGTAGCTTGCTCTAATTCCCGGGGAATTTTTAAACTAATATTTGATTGTAGGGTTTCCTGAAGAATGGCTCTGTATGAGTTCCAATCTGTTTTGTTGTTATAAAGTGATGGTCTTGGTGATTTTTTAATTATCGTTGTACTGATTGTAGCGATAACTGGTGTATGATCTGAAGATAAGTCAAGATTGCTGATAATATCCGTGTAGTTAGAAGAAATTCCATTTGTGACAAAAAAGTCCAGCAAATGACGTGTTTTATTATAGTCCGTGGGCCAGTATGTTGGCTCCCCAGTCGATAGGTATCCATATTTTTCTTCTCGTAGGAGGTTATATAGTGCCCTACCCCTAGTGGTAATTGGCCGAGATCCCCAGTAGGTGTGCTTACAATTGAAGTCTCCACCGCATATGAATGTACTGCCATGTGATTGGAAAAACGGCTTGAGGTCCTCCTTGGTAATATTATGTCTTGGTGGTCAATAGACAGCAGATATGATAGTTGGGTTTGGTAATTTACAAACTTGTATTGTTATTGCTTGTAGGCATAGATCCTCATATTTTTGTAGTTCATAATGAACTATTGAGCTCTTTATGAGTAGCGCTGTTCCGCCGTCGGCGGTACCATCCGGATGTTTCGTATCATAGTATGTATAGTGCGAAACTCTTAGATAAGATCTGTCCGCAAAATGTGTTTCTGATATAAGAAATATAGAAATAATTCGATTTCTTGAATTTTTGATTGGATGCCATTCGCATTCCATAAACATATTTGTAAGGACTTAGACATTAACTACAAGTTTATTTATGACAGTAGACAACATGTTTATTATCATGTTGTTTTGTTGCATTAGCTGGGTGAACATCATTTTGAATTCTTCTAAAAACTTTTGTAAGATTGTGTCTTGACTGTTGGCTTGTACAGTGTCACCTTGTACTACTTGGCTGTATCTTGAGGGTGTTAACTTTGAGTGTTGTCTATTGTTACTGGGTGGTAAGTGTTTTGAATTGATAAACCTGTTTTGAGTCTGTGTGTCTGGTTTCAGTTTGTTTTGTAATTCTTTGTGTACTGTACAGCCTCTATAGTTGGAGGGATGATCACCGCCACATAAAGCACATTTAGCAGCATGTCTTAGTGTCATGTTGTCCTCCACATTTAACGCAAGCGTAGGGACGGTTACAGTAGGCTTTGGTATGATTATATTGTTGACACCTCGTACACTGGACAATTGATATATTTTTACGTGGCAGCTCCACTTTTATAACGTGATTATTTAAGAATTTAAGATTGTAAATGTCTTTATTGTTTTCAGCAGGTTCCAAGTCTACAAAAAACATTGGTAAGGGTAATTTTGTAATTCTGTGTTTGATGTTTGTTACAGCTCTTACTGTGAAACCTTTCTCTTCCAGCGATTCTGCTATTTCGGTAGGGGATACAGTAGGATAGAGGTTACGAATGACAACTCTATAAGCTTTATTTTCTCTCATCTGATATGTGTTGTAAATTATACCTAGTTCCTTCACGAATGTTTCCAACTTACTGTATATGTCTGGAGTATTTGCACTTAGCTTAACTATATTATCAGCCATTGCTTTTGTTTTATATTGTTCTATTTCAGCAACAGCTGTTGGAGCATTTATCATTTTATTATAATCTGTAACTCCTTGTACAAATATCGGAGGTGGTCTGGGTATCTTATTTTGTTGAACAACCAGTGCGACGTCAGTAATATCCTCATTAAGGCTATTAAGGGCAGAATATCTATTATTTTGTGTGACATGTACTGCTTTATTTTGTGCTGATTGTTTTGTTGTTCTTTTCGTTTTTCTGTTTTGTACACATTGCCATACTTTATTGGGCATTGTATTCAATTCCACTTCACTATCACTATCGGATGTATTTATTCTGTTTGATAAATTATTTGTCGGTATGTTATTTAGTTGCATTGATGTAAAAGTATGATTAGTTTGTGTATTCATTTGAGGTTGTAAATTTGGGATCTGCACATTTGGCACATATGTCAAGTTGTTATGTAAATAAGGAGTATTGAAAATAGGAAATTGAGGATTTACCTGGCTATCCATCGGGGCGAAGCTATTATGTGATTGAGATGCTAGCTGCTGTGTTAATTGCGTTGACGGAATACAGAAATTATTATTGCTGTTGCATGCCATTTTAGTAGCATGTGGATTGGTTTCATATAACTATTTTACGAAATGTGAGTTTATAATTATTATACTTCACTCAGATTGAACGACCGTATTGCTGACCTAAGGTCAGCGATAACCGCGTTACACACTTTCACTATTATCGCTCAGCACACGTCTTAACGGTATGAAAGTCAAACGCGGATTTGAATTAAATTGAGTGAATACACATTCTTTCAAAACTTGAACATGCTGCTGAGATTGTTTTACTCTCAAGTGTAGTAGGCACTCGATGGGCAGATTAAAATGAACAGTAGCCAATCGTGGTAGTCCACACTGTATTTTTAAATCTCCTCATTAATTGTAGGAATATTAAGGTCGCTCCGTATAACTACTATGGAGTATTTACTACTGATTTTAAAGTCTTAGCTTAAAATTACCTTAGGATGTTAATGTTTGAATTACTGACTACTTCCTACAATTGTATTCTGTACGTCTAGACTAATTTGATGATAGCTTTATATAACAATAAATTATTCTCAAGAGATAGCTGAGATTTACGCTCTAGCAGCTAGCATGTTCTGTGATATATTTCTCCTAGTTGTTTTCGTTTTTGCTGGATATGCTTTTCCAAGTTAACCTTTGGGTCACCTAGATATTTGACACTTTCTTCTTGTAGTATTTGCTGGTTATCTTTACGAATTATAAAAGTTATATGAACTGATTTAGAATCTTTAACTATAATGCGCCATTTCTTAAACCATATTTGCAGAGTATCTAAGTAAAGTTGAATATTTTGCGACGCTACTTGCTAATCAAGGTAAGAAGCTAAAACGGCTGTCTCGCCGGCAAACATTATAGTCATTATAATATTGATAGTAGGGAGATCTGCAGTAAATAGAATATACAGAATCGGTCTCAATAACTGCCTCAGGGAACGCCGAAACTGATAAAAAATCCCTAAGTAAAAGGTTCCACCAACGGAATAGAGCTTACGATGCAAGGAAGAAATACCCTAATACCAACACTCATTGAAAGTTTGCAAGCGGGCTCCCAGGCGTCGTCATCCAAGTACGGCAGTGCCCTCAGGGTGACCACGGCGACATCTAAAACTATAGAAGAAAGAAAGAAGCAGAAGTTCTTGCTAAGACTGGGGAGTCAAATCGACAAGCTTGAATTGATTGCCTTGACTATGACCAGCTACACTAAGTCTAAGCCCTTAGCTATACGGGGAACTGAGATCCAGAGAAATATTTCTTCTATAGAAAAAAAATTAGAGCTCGCCGTTGATAGAAGGTCCGGAAAAGATAGAAAAGCGACTTCAAACACCCCCATCCAAGAAGAAAATAACCAAAGAAGCAAGAAGGAAATGACTCAGTCCACAATCTCTTACATGAACGCAGGCAAGACTCCGACAGTAAAAACCGGAATAAAAAGGGAAGCGACTGAAAAGAAGACGGCGTCCTAGATGCACTATATTTAATGGGGTGGTCAAAAGAGCCAAAAAAAGCAAGAGAATTCCGTCATATATCGCAAAGTAAAAATTGAGCCAAAGCTGGAGGCCTAAGCGTCTAAGCGACGAAGTGGATAAGAAACTGGGGTGCCCAGCTTGTATATCCTCCAGGTGATCATAAATCACTGCAGTGTAACCCAAGATCTGCTGCGGCAAAACATGTCCGAAATGGGTATTAATGTAGTCATGTTGTCGGAACCGCACAAGATCCACAAAGAGACTAACTAGATTAAATATGAGGCAGGAGGCGCATCAATATGAGTGTGCGGGAACTGCTCAATCCAGGCAAGCCATCAGGTCCTAAAAAACGGATATGCCTAGATAAAAATCGATGGGGTCAACATCTTTAATTGCTATGCCCCACCGAGGAAAACAGCAGATAAATTTGCGGACTTCTTGGATCGTCTAATAAAACAGGCACAGGAGGGGAGGCCTGTTATACTGAGAACTGGGGGAGTAGAGAAACAAACAGTAGGCGGGAAACTTTTCTAGACTTCTTTGCAACGTTGGACATCGCCTTTAGCAACACGGGAGAAAGACCATCTTTTACAAGGAACGGCACTAGTTTAATTGTGGAAATAACATTTGCTAATGACTGTCTCACCAACCGTGTGAAATAAGCGATCTCTAAACACACAGTGATCATCAGGCCATTGCGTATAAGGCTTTGGGTTTCGGACGATACTCTATGAAAATTATTTTAACAAAATTTAAACTACTTGTAGAAAACAATTTGTTATATTTAGGGGTTGATACTGCTTTTATATAAATTGTAAATAGGTTATTATCATAAATAAGACCTATTAGCTTCTCACGACAAATTGCAAAATGAAATAATAATGAAATCTGTTGTGTACGTGGAAGTGACAATATATAAGGAAGAAAACGTCGAGTTATTTTGAGTCTAGAAAATATTTCATAGTTATTTCTTTACAAAATCTATATAAAATCATATATTCTATACAAATATTACAATCTGGATTATCAATAAAGAATTGTTATTATAAAATTATGTATACAAACAAATATTTCATTGTAATGCCATCCAGCGCCCACAAGTTTTAATTATTATTTTCCACAAAACACGCACAACAAAGGTATAATAATTTATTACACATATAACAATACATAATGGGAATAACTATTGCGTTTCATAAATAATTAGCATACTTTACAACAATCTAACAATTATAACACAATCACTTTGCAATGCAGCTACGTTTGGCGGCGACTCTCCTGCGACTGGTCTACGAGGTTCACTTAATCCTAGTCCTTTATGCAAACTTACTGGCTAATTTGCTTTAAAACTAGTTCGCTAATTAAAACTTCATCACCGGGCGGTTTTGCATAGCTTTATTCACAATAATATCGCAGCGAGACGGTTCGGTACTAACGAGATTAACGTACAATTACAAAACTACAAAGCGCCTATATTGAATTTCAGAAAAGACGAAAGCAACGCGCAAGCAACGAACAGCCCGCGAAGCCCAAAGTTTGGTTCAATTACAAGTTGGAAACGAGTTACGTGCTAAGAACCTTGCGAAGCTAAGATTTCAATTAGTGCGCTCTTTACGGAAAAGAGGCCGATGCGCGCAGTTTAGGCAGATATTACAGCATTAAACTTATATACAACTTATATTTTGTGCGTGGAGAGATGTGAAAGCGCGTGTTGCGGATTTGCAGCAGCTGTCTAAGGGATATGCCTTGGTTTTCTCTTACTGCTAAAGAACAATACTGTAAAATTATTTTAATAACTGCCTGTTACTTCTGCTACTTATTAGTCTTTTCCTTTCAGTACTAATTAAGCATTAAAAGAAACTTAACGCAAGTGAAATAAATTAGTTCTTTTAAATTGGTGCTAAAATATTATTTAAATAATTAAATAACTTCGTCTATTCTAAATTTGACTTTTTGATTATTTATATCGATATTTTAAAACATTGAGGCAACTTAAAAGATAAACTTAATTAAAAATGGTTATAAAAAAATTTGAGCATAAATATAAGGAAAATATGATAAAAGAGCAACAAAAAATAAAATTATATGTCTTACAAATTTTGTCCGCTTTAAGTATATATATATATAAAAGTAGTAAAATACTTTATATCTAAAGTTGCCTACAACAAACAACAAAAATTAAAACATTTTGTTGTACTAAAAATAAGTATTACAAACGTATAACAGCAGTTGCGTTATTTTTAATATGAGTGTGTATTATTTTTATAAAGAAATATTAAATTAAATGAAGATTGGCAATTTTAATTGTAGATGCAATAATATAACAAGTGCTATAACTGATTAAAATGAAAAACCAAAACAAACACTAATATTAGTGTGATATTATATTTGGCTAAATAAAGCACAAAGATAATGCTGCAAAACTGATTATATAAATAGCTGCTTACTTTTAAATAAAAATATAAATTTTCCTCAATATTGGCTTTTATTATATGGTTATTATAATATTATATATTTTTTATATTACACGAAAATATAATCTTTTGTGAATCTGACGACAACGGCAAAAATAATATTATTTAGTGAATATAATTTATAAGAGAACATTGTTTTTCTTCTTAACCATAAAATAGTATAATTATTAAAGATATATTAAACCAAAGCAGTACCCTTAGACTTTAAAAGCACCTTAACAATAGAACTATGATAACCGTGTAGAGATGCGCAGTCATGCCGTTCCCTGCACGGTCTACGGTAATGGTAACTAAGCACCGATGGCTCTCGTAATCCAGTCTACAGTATGAGCTACCCTATGATAAATACCCGGCTGGCCCGGCTGGGCACAGGAGTATCCTGCGGACACTATGCCGATCAGGTACCAGCGTCCCTGCTTCTGAAGCATCAGGGGTCCTCCAGAGTCTCCCTGGCAGCTGTCGCGCCCCCCATTTCTGTACCCCGCGCATAGCATCTCATCGTAGATCGTGACGCCTATGCCCTTGGAGCGGTGCCACCTCTCGCAGACTCTGTTTTCTATGACAGGAACGGGGACAGCCTGCAGGGTCTGCGGCCGCAGGCGCGAGCCCGGGCTTAGGGCCCCCCAACCCGCCGCCACCCCTACCTCCCCCAAGAAGCTCTCGCCCTTGGGGGGCAAGCAATGGGGGAAATGTGCGGCAGCTGATGCGCCGTCCGGTCCAAACGCAGCACGGCCACATCGAAGCGGTCTGCTTGGGGGGTGAATTTGAAGTAAGGGTGAACCTGAAAACATTTAAGGTGATTAAGTGATGTAGAAGATAAAACAATCGGAAATTACTCTCATACTTATATTATTTGTGTTTGTGTGCGCGTGCAGTAGTTTTCATTTTCAAGTTAGAAAAGATTTTTGTTAAAATCTATCCTTGTCCATTTGTCTTCATAAATTACTTTTTTTAATTACTTAACAATTATTTATAATTCAACATGATATTATGGTACCATTAAAGAAGAAGCCTTTTGTGGCAAGTTTTAATTAATCCACCTTATCAAAGTTTCTTTAAAAATTAGCAAAACCGTATTTACTAAAAGGTTGAAAGGCTATGATTGACAATTTTAATGTAACAGAGTATTATAAAAAGCTAATTTGTTTGAGATAGTAATTGATATATGTGAAACTGAAACGATAGTAGAGAGAGGATTATGAAATAACAGTAAATAGCCTAGTAGGAAGCCTCATTTAATGCAGACACCTAAAGTGAGCATATATTTAAGTTAGTGCAACAAAATATAGAAACAATTTTTTCAGACAAATCAAAATACAAAATAACCAGTAAAGTTCTTGCCGTTTTTAATGGCCAAAAAGAATGATTTAAAGAAAGTGTAGGTTATTTTTAGTCCTCGAAGTAATCGCCATCGGCATCCAGCACCTTCTGTCAATGTGTCTCCAGCTGTGCAATCCCGTTGCGATAAAACTCGGGAGTTTTGGACGCAAAAAAGTCCGTGAGTGCTTGGATCAAGTCTGCTTCATCGATAAAGGGTTTTCCATGATGATTGTCCAGGGAGTGGAAGAAGTGGTATTCGGATGGCGCAAGGTCAGATGAGTAAGGAGGATGGCACAAAGCCTCCCAACCAAGTCGCTGTATGGCATTCCTGACCACCCGCGCGACATTAGGTCTGGCGTTGTTATGAAGGAAGAGTACACCTTTGCGATTTAGCAGTGCTGACTGCTTATGTTGCAATGTTTTATTACAAAAATAAAAAAGAAGAAGTACAAGGTTTTTAAAAAAGTTCAAGAGCTGAAAATCCATTTAAATCAAATCCAACAAAGGAATGCAAAAAATAAGATAAAATGTCTAATGATGGGTGTTAAAGAAAAGATGAAAAATTTTATTAATAATAAAAACTAAAAACATGTTCAGATTTAAGTTTCAAATTTAAATGTACACTAATTTTAATTTATATAAATACATTATTTATATATACTTCTTTGATTCCTTGAAATGATTATACTTTTTTTTTAATTATACATTTATTCCTAGATCAACAATTAGTTGTAATACATAGCATAGATAACAGATTTTGTGACATATTATAATATAATAATATAAATACATCGTGACGTAATGCGACAAAATAATAAGCGAGGTGAATTCACATTTGGTTAATTTTGTCTATGGTTTGCTATAATTAGGTGTGATAAGTTCAGTTTAAGCTTGGTGTGAATATTAGTTTTAAAGAGTTGATAGAATTCCGCACCACTACATGCACTCGCGTTTGAGATGGATTTTTCCGCACAGTTCTTGATGTATTGATCGATAGGTAAGATGCCGAGTTCTTCATGTAGTTGGGTATTTCTAACGTACCACGGTACGTTGACTATGATTCTTAGGACTTTGTTTTGGAGGCGTTGTATTTTCTGTACATTGGTATTTAAGGTGTTGCACCAGACCGGTGACCCATAGAGAGGTCGAATTAGAGCTTTGTAGAGTAGCGGTGCGCATTTAATTTTTAGCGAGGATTTTCGGTTGATAAGTGGATATAATTGTTCTAGCTTTGGGTAAGCTTCTGGTTTATATGGTACCCCCAGCTTAATCGAGTGTCAAGATTTAATCCCAAGTATTTGACAGCACTGTTATTGGGGTTCCAAGGTATTTCATTGTCTTCAATTTGTATGCAAGGAGGATTGTTGAGTCTTCTTAGTGTAAAAATTTTGGTTTGGCATTTGTCAGGATTTATTCTGATGTTCCAGGTTAAAAGTTTGTCACTTGCGGTCTGTAATTTGGAGATTGCTTCATTGAGGTTATCGGCTTGCGTGAACATAGAAATATCGTCTGCGAAGATAGCTATTGTAGCACCAGGCTCTGGTAAATCAGACGTATATATGTTGAAGATAGTTGGCCCCAGAATGCTGCCCTGGGAAACGCCATCTCGGATTTTGATGATTTCGGACAGGGTTGTGTTGATTTTGACAGTAAATGTTCTGTTGTCTAGAAAGAAGGATATGATTGCTTTGAGATAAGCAGGCATTGTAATATGAAGGATTTTTTTTGAGGCCTTCTATTCGTACCCTGTCGAACGCCTGCGCGACATCGAGGAAGATTGCTACCGTGTATTGTTTACTGTTGAAGCCCCGTTCTATGAGCTCGCTTATTCTTTTAAGCTGGTAACTCGCAGAATGGCCTTTCCTGAAGCCAAATTAATGTTTAGGTATTGTATTGTGATTTTCAATATGCTTAAGTAGTCGACTGTGGATTACTTTTTCGAAGAGCTTAGAAAGTGATGTCAGTAGACTAATGGGTCTGTAGCTGTTTAATTTCTTTTTGTTTTTACCAGGTTTTGGGATCATTACGATATGTGCATGCTTCCAGGTTTGTGGAAAGTAGCCCAGTCTCATACAGGCGTTGAGTGTTGAACTTAGATAGGCTAACGTCTTCTTAGTGAAGTGTTTGAGGATATTGTTGGTAATTAAGTCATGTCCGGGAGATTTTTTACCTGAGAGGTTCTGTATGATGCTAAAGAGTTCAACGAGTGAAGTTGGTTGGATACAGTCGAGTATAGGTACTCTACTTTCGATATCATTAATGCCTTGCAGTTTGTGGGTGGGCGTGCAGGTGATTACAGGAGTGAAATTGCTTTCAAGATTATTGGCAAAAGCGGCTGCTTTTTCAAGGTCTGTGGTATACGTTATATTATTATTTTCGGAAGATAATGGGGGGAGTTCTGCTTTTTGGTTCAGTATTTTTCTTGTAGTTTTTCATAGGTCCCAATCTGCCGTGCTAAAATCAGCTATGTGCTTTTGGTATGCTGTGATTCTTAAGGTGTCTAACTCTAGTTTGATTCGGTGAGTTATGTTGTTTAGTCTGTTTTTGAGTTAGGGATCTCTAGTTCTTTGCCATTCTCGTCGAAGTTGACTTTTTGTTTTAATTAGGTCAATCACGTATCTAGGAGGACTATAGTCAGTCTGATAAGTTCGTCTAGGAGTTGTTGTGGTGGCAAGTCTAATAGTTTCCTCTATTGTTGAGGTAAGATGGCTTATGGCTACATCAATGTATCTTTCAGTTTGAAGACCTGTTGGGCAGTGTAGTTTACTATTCATCTGATCTTCAAATATGTTTCAATTTACTTTGCCATTTTGGGATGGGTTGCTTGATGATTAAAACGTTTGTGAAAGATACAATAACAGGGAGGTGATCAGAATTTAGTTCAGTTATGACTCTTTGGTAGATTGGTTTATTAAATTTTGTCTGAAGAACTATGTCTAGAGTATCACGCTGGTGGTCAGCGCGATACGGTAAATAGGTGTATTAGTTAGGTGCCAAAATTTGGAAAGAGTTATTTGTGGCCAGGTTTTCAAGTTTGTTGCCTTCGGGGTTTGAAGCTCTACAACCCCACAGGGTGTTTTTGGCATTTAGGTCTCCAAGAACCAGCGTTGGTTCGGGCGTATTAAAAACTTTAATGATATCTTCCTCGATAAGATTAATGTTAGGCTGCCTGTAAGCACTGATTATTGTGATGTTGCTATGATCATCAAGTTTGGCTTTAATTGCAATCAACTCGATTTTTAAGTTGGGGATTTCGGGGAGTAGAGAACGCACGTATTTGTTTTTTATGAGTATCGCCACTCCACCAGCAGCTACTCTGGAGTTTCGATCTTTACGATGTCTGTTGTAACCTAGTATTTGGAATTTGATGGCCTGATCTAGATGTGTTTTCGTTATGCAAGCGATGTCTACGTTGTATCTTGCTAGGGAACTAATAAGTAGTGAGCGTTGGTTGATGATGCCATTAGCGTTCCAGTTAAGGATAGTTAAGTTTTGTATCGTTTTCCTACGATTATGGTCCATTAATGAGCATTGGTAGGAGAGTGTTGATAATGAAAGTTTTGATTTGACTGAGATATGGCGCAATAAGATCAAGTAGAGTTTGGATAATGTTTTTTGGTATTGAGGGTGTATTTAGAGTGGTAGGAGTAGGGTTCTTTTACGTTGTTTTAACAGCTCAATGTGGCGAGGATAGCCACGATAATTTGCGCTGTAATCGCCTCCACAGTTAACGCATTTGGGTGGATCACTGGGTTTCTTCTAACAGTCGGTATGTAAGTGGTCTCTGCGCATTTTACGCATTGTGGTGTTAAATTACAGTAGTTTTTCGTATGGCCATACTGCTGGCACCTATGACACTGTGGAATGTTTTTAGGTTTTCCTCTGGCCTCTATTGTTACAATGGAGTGGAACATTGATTTTAGCGAGTGAATTCCTTTTTGCCTGTTCGTTATTGGTTAATTCTAATGCACAAACTGACAGGGGCTTTCTATCTTTTGTGTACAGGCGTGTTACTTTAGTTCTTTGTACTTGATTGATTAGCTCCTTTTTTATTCCATTATCAGTGAGGGATAATGGAATGTTTTTAATAACTACAGCTATTGGTTTATCATTGGGATTTTGGCAGGTGTGATATTGAATTTTGTTTTCTGTGAAGTATTTTGTTAATATTCGAAAGTCTTCTATTTTTGTTAGATTGATGCGTAGAGAAGTTGTACTATATGTAGTAGTAAAAGTTCCCGTTGCTTTGCTTTTTATATCTTCAATTAGAGCTATGTGGTTTATGGAATTCACTAAATATATTGGTGGAATTTTTGCGTTAGATGTTGTTTCTGATTGTGTATTATCTTCTACTTCTGAGGCATTGTTGTTAGAGGATTCGCCACCGGTTAGTTTATTTTCCAGGCTTGCTGGTAGATAACATTTGTTGTTGGCTAATAAGTCTTGAGAAGACCATGCGTAACGCTTTTGAACATCATTAATTGGCGGTGAGAGATGATCATGATTGCGGTTAGCAGGCGCGCGATGATTCATTTTGATTTCATTGACAGGAATGTTTATGTTGACGATAAGTAAAACAAGAACAGTGTAATACCGTAAAGGAAACTTTCTACAGCGGTGCGAAATCGTAACGGTCAGTTCCGGTTTCCGTTAACCGATTTGGCTGAAAATCCCATGAAAGGTACTGACCTAAGATGTGTGTAAGCCAAGTTTGAAGTGATAATATGATAATCTCATTAACTTTCTACTATAAGCTCCGCCGTAGAAACTTAATAAATTTTGCTTACAATATTTGCTAAGGATAGCCTTGAATGTCAAGCTTATCGCACCGATAACAGACAGGCCGCGAACGTCAGCACTGTATTACTGCTCGTACTCGACTCCGATTATATTTTTGTCAAAATATAAAGGTTCAAGCATTATTGCCTGTTATTTTTAATAATTAAATGCCCTTTTTTAATTTTCTTAATCCTTCTTAATCATTTTTCTCTTACATTTTATTGTCTATTGTAAATATTATTATTGTTGTTGTTAAATACTATTTGTTCCAGTTTCGTTTGCTGTATTGATTCCTTTATTTTGTCCTGATCCTTTTTAATGTCTATTATGACTTTTTGGACTGGGTCCTTTTCTTCTGTATTCTCAAATAATTCTATATTTCTCTTATTAGCTTTTTTTGCATTTTGTCATCAGCCGAGTAATTCCTTTATACACATTAATTCTATCACTTCTTTTCGGTTTCTCAATCTCGGACTGTCTTTAAGTTACTAATATTATCAGACCGTTTGCCACATTCAGCACTTTGAAAACTTCAGCCTTCTTCCTACAATATTAATTCTTGCCTAAGGATGTTCTGTTTGTCATTTATTCCTTCTTTAGACTACCTTTCCGTCCGTTACAAATTATTTAATTTAAAATTTCCAAATTATGGATGGAAGGTTCGTAACGTTTCCATAGCTGCATTGTTTCACTTTTTAGATATTAATTCCTTTCTCAGAAACGTTGCAAAGCTGTGCCTGATTATATTATTTATATACTATCTTTAATTGTTTTTACGGAATAATTTTTAATTTAACAAAAAGTAATTATCAAGTTATATTTACTGCAATTCAAAGTGAAATAGAATTAAATCATACTATGAATAGGTAATATAACATGACATTTGTCAAGCCTTATAATTTTTGATCTGTGATAGATAGAGACATAACGTTTTCATTATTTAACTAAGGACTATAAGTCAAGATCAGACGGCAAAAGTCAGCCTGATCTGAAAATCTCGAGATTTGACCGGAAGTGGCCGTAAATTTTTGTTTATGTATAGAAACACAGGACATTGGTGGAAAAAGAGTTCCACGTCCTTACTTGTTTAACTTATAAGTTCTTAAAAAGTAATAAAATATGAAGATTAATAAGAAAGTAAAGACAATTTTGAAATTGCGGAATAGAGATAAGGAAGTGTCGCTGACACACACCACATGTGAGCAAGGGATGACGAGCAACTAGTCGCGCGCGGCGTCGTTCACCAATATGGCAGAGAGCAAGGAGGGTAGAAATATGGTTTAAAAGTGAATTTGTTCTCCATAAATCAAAATAAAATAGTTATATAGAAAATTTCCTTTACTTTCTGATTCACCCACCCGTTTTAATCTGGATTTCATTTGAATTTAGTTTCTATTAAAAATGTTTGTCGACGTAAAAGTACAAAAAATGTGTGAAATAAAGAAATTACCTTATACAAAAATATAAGTAAGTTTTGTTACAAAGTCAAATTGTTATTTACTAAATATACTAAAATTTCTGTTAAGCTATGACTAACAAAAAATCTAAACCGCAGCTTGACTTAAAGAAAGTTCGTTAGCCTTATTTAGCTTTAACACCTATTATGTGTTCATTATGGAAAATTTTCTGACGTAAACACCAGCTGCACGGCTCAGGATGTAGGACGAGTGTATGTTTTAATTTTGACTTCCTTTGACGTCATACTTATTTATATATTTTTTAGTTTTTATACCTCTAATATTTTAATTAATTTGTGTTTTGCATAACCATATAATTATCACATTGGAACTAAATATACATAGCTCTTTTATCACCACATATAGAAAAGAAAGATCATTGTAAATATCTACTTTTCTAAGCTTTGATTTTACTATTAAATTAAAAACATTTTACCAAATGCGTAATAAAATTCTAATTAGAACTACTAACAAGCTTATATATAATATATATTAAGAACGAAAATTTATGTTTGGATTACTTGATTAATTTAAATGGTGTGGTTTACAGTGGCATAAAAATAATATTAATATACAAATTATAATAGCTACCAATTCTTTACTTTTTGTTAATACAATATGTGTAAGATATTCAGATTTGTAAATAATACCACTAAATTATTTTAAATTACATTTGTACCTGCAATTAACAATACCAAAATATAAATTGGGTTGCCTATTATATGAAATAGATTAAATAAATAAAATATTTTTATAAATAATGTATTATAAATTAAATATGAAAATATGCAAAAATCAATCGATAAAAATTGTATGAGTTGAAAATTTTTTAATAATACCACACTCAAATATTTAACTAAAACCTACAATTAAAACTTACTTAAACCTCCTTTACTTTACAATTCTTTTAAATCTGGAGATATGGTATCGTTTAACTCATCTATCGTTTTCTGGGGTATTTTCTGCCATTTTTTTTATTTGCGGAGGTTTTGATTTATATCTAGAATTTATCCAATCCATGTCAAAAATATAATTCGTTACTTCTCTTTCCACACGATACTTATGCACGCCATCCTCAATAAAAACACTATTTTCTATAATGACAGTGCTCCTTACTGTAAATAAATGTTTATTTTGGCATAATTTACGGTGCCATCATAAAACATTAAATGTGAAATCTTATTTCTTTGTACTCTGGTAAAAGATTTTATCACCCAACTGATTGGACTGTCACTAGTGGCAGTACTGGTTTTTGTCGAAAAAAAATACTGGCCTCCAAAAGTCATCCGGTCAAGAACGAACCTCTGTTCTCCAATTTTTTTGACGCTTTTTGTGGGTGTTAGCATTGATTCCTTCTTGGTGGCGCGTTTCCATAAGCTCGCACTAGGTAAATAGCGTATTGAATAGTGATTCTGTTTCTTTTATCAAGTTTTGTACAGCTTTTTTTTTTGTTTATTTCGGGAGTTCTGTAAGGCCGAACCTTAGTAGTTCTGATAACACAACTTCTTTTAAATTCACTGTTGATAAACGAAGTTTTAAAAATGCATTTATATCTAAATACCACAATCATTTAGATCTTTGCATACAGGTAAATGTGGTATGCTTCAAACAATACTAAACTGTTTGCAGTCTTTTAATAATATTATTTAGTTGCAAGTGAGCTAACAACTTCTTAATCTTTCAACTCCGAAGTTACCCAGAGCAGTATGTTGGGCCTAGTCCTGTACCTGGTATACACGGTGGATTTTTCGACATTTCTAGGCAACATAATCGCTACATTTGCCGTGATACTTTTACACTCTCAGCGCATACTAACTATAAATCCATCCCGATAATATGCAGCACTGACACAAAAAAGTGCCACAATCAAATAACTAAATCTCAAGGAAAGGCACTTTAGCTCTACCGATGTTTAATAATTAACATATAATTAGTACCTCAATATATATTTAGATAAAAAGCTGCCCTGAAGGACACACATATGAGTAAAGTGCAAATAACTGGGTTAAAAAATACTGTGTTGACTGATAGGATAAAAAACACAAATCTCTTTAGAAAATAAAGTGCTTCCTTATAAAACCATGCTAAAACCCATATGGATCTATAAGGTACAGCTATGGGGTATAGCAAAACCATCCAATATCAAAATTTCAATCAAAAGTGCTTATAACCATAGTAAACCAAAAAATACAAAAAATTACTGCTCAGTAGTGTAACTTTATCAATGATCACCCTAACATATTGTAAAGTTCCTAATAGAAAACAAATGTGAGATTCAACCACGATTAAAATGATTTAAATTAACTGGACTAATAAATTTAGACAACTGTAATACATTATATAGTTTAATATAGGTGTATGGCAAAGTTTATGCTTTTTCGCAGAATTTGAATACCAACTTTCACTCACTGTCAGACACCCAAGTATGTAACTAGTCCGAAGTAACTGATTCTAATCTCATTAAACTTGTAAATGTTTATAGCCGCTTAAATTGAACGAAAATTTGTTTGATTAACTAAATCTGTCATTTTATAGACGCATAAAGTAATTTTTAAAATTTTATCATGTAAATTTCAGTCGAAGAGGTGTACTCTTATATTTTTCTAGTACTTTGAATGCCCAAATTTCAATTTTTAATCATATTGCCATGATAATGTAATATAATGCTATGTAATAAATAGTGTAGAACTTCAAAATCAATCCAGGCAACAGACACCGTTTAACATTGTGCAAAATAAAAGGTATTTTACCATTAAAAAAAACGTAACATGTTTTCCCTAAAAGCATCAATGTACTACATATTTTAATTCTAGTCTCGGTTGCTTCTGCGCTTCGTAAATTTTAATCTCGTATATAGATTTAAATTAATCCTCCTACGTTGTGACAGAAATTTCTAACTTTAAAATAAATTCTCCATTGCTAAAATAAGCAATTTTTTATTAAATATATCCTTATAAATGAATTAAAAATAACTTTTTGGGTATGGTATTTAAAGCATTCGACCGTCAAAATAGCAAACATTAACTTAACCAGCTTCCTTTACTTGTTAACCTATTTTACCTTTTCTCTCACAAATTTAAATTTGTTAGCTTTGCTTCATTTCAAATGTTATAAAGTATTGCGAATAATATTGCTTATATTAATAATAACTGAACTAGTTTTAAATCTTGTCGAAGATAAACTACCGCTTCTTTCTTCTATATGTGATCTAGTAAAACTAGTAGAAACAAAGTATTATTCAAGCGTACAATCATTGTGCACATTTATTTCTACATCCTATAATTTGTAACTTTTAAAAAATAAAACAATAGAAATGTTAAAATAGCAATTCTTAAATTAAAAACAATTCTCAGAATCTTCAAATTATTTTTATCGTATTAAACGTAGCAAAATTAAATGTTATTGGCAACCCAAGTGGCATTTTTAATTTTGTATGTATACCGTACTGCTTGAAAGGACAATAATATCAATGTGTTTGAATTAAATTTTTTTTAAATATCAATAAATAATACCGGTATCATTTTTACTAGCTGAATTTTCACCACACTATTACCATCTATGAACAAGATGCAGAGCTACTTTCACGAAAAGTCTTTAACAAGAAGGTTCTGAAATGTTTCGTTTAGTTTAGAACCAAATTTTAACTTCATTTACATCAATTATTTACAGTGACTTTTTCATCGCAATTATCTTAAATGAAAATCATTTAATATAGTAGATTTGTTTATATTGACCTAGAATGGTAATAATAATTTGAGTTCTATTCAGTATATATATATATATATATATATATATATATATATATATATATATATATATATATATACGAGGTGTGGCAGAGAAGTAATGAGACTGATTTTTTTATTTACCAAAGTTTTTATTTTTTTCAAACATCAATGTTATCTCCTTCAAAGTAGTTTCCTTGGGCAGCTACACACCGATCGAGACGTTGTTCCCACTGTTGGTAGCAGCGCTGAAAGTTCAACCGGTATGGTCTTCAGCATGTCCGTTACACTCTTTTGGGTGTTTTCTAAAGTCCCAAAATGACGTCCTTTGAGGACAGTTTTTAGTTTAGGAAAAAGAAAAAAGTCACAGGGACTGAGATCAGGTGAATAGAGAAGCTGGGGAACCACAGGAATGCTTTTTTCGAATGTTCTTCTGCTCAATTGTGAGGTTTTTTGGCACCATTTTGGCACAGACCTTTCGCATGTGCAAATGTTCAGTCAAAATTTGATGAACGGTAAATCTGTTCAAATTTAATTGTTCACTCAACATTCTTAATGTTAAACGACGGTCTGGTCTCACAAGAGTGTTCACACATTCGATGCTTTCATCGATTTTCGAAGTTGAAGGCCTCCCTAAACGGTGTTCATCTTCAACGTGCTCCCTGCCTTCCAAAAATGATTTGTGCTAGCGAAAAACTTGAGGTTGGGATAAAGAATGTTCCCTATAGCCCTGTTTTAATTTTTTAAACATCACACTTGCCGATTCTCCAAGCTTAACACAAAATTTAATGGCACAACGTTACTCAAAATTCCACTGTTTCATTTTGCGTGACTCACAATCAAAATACAACTTCACTAATAGCAGTCACAAAAATTACGTAGTTAACGAAACGGGTTGAAACTCACACCGAGCTATGGGAGGGTATTTATATACGTGCTCCATAAATGACAACAGCGTAGCGTTGCCAGATTGCTTGCAGGGTTGCCAGTCTCATTACTGTTCTGCCACACCTCATACATATATATATATATATATATATATATATATGTATGTAATTCAATATACAAGGAAAGCGTAAGATAGGAAAAACGAAGGACACAGGGAAAAGGAATATTTAAAAAAACTGCACCTACAAAATCTATCAAGAGGATAAGCCAAATGTATACCCCAGAACAAGAATAACTGCTTTCGAAACGCCCTTAGAGCACCCTTCACTCCTCAATAAGTTATAGGAAATATATAAACAAGAATATATATATATATATATATATATATATATATATATATATATATATATATATATATATATGCACTGAATAGAACTCAAATTATTATTACCTAAAACAAACATCTAGCCGAATACATGAACACACACTGGTTATACGAAAAGGTGGTAATGGTTCGGCACTTGCCAAATATAATAAAGAAATAGATCACAAAATTAACTTTTCCCAGGCAAAAACAGCTGCTCCAATTGACTATCGCACCAACAGGGTCATTCGAGAGAAAATTGAAATAGAAAAACACTTAAAATGTTTAAAGATAAGCCAACCCTTACTTCTTCTTCTTCTTCTTCTACTCTTATATAGGCTATTAGCCTGTTTCTAACTACGCATTTCGTGTAGTACTATGAGCCATGTTGGGCGTACCCCGGGCAGGTGGCTAGCCTGACCCGTTAGAAGAAGGAGAATGTACTTTTACGACCGCCAAAGGTGTTTGTATGATGGCCGGAGAGCACTCGATGTTTTGACCTGGGAGTCGAACCCAGGGCCCGCCGCGCGTTAGTCTGGCAAGCCGAGGCCTTTACGTCGCGGCTGTCGTGCTCTCCAACCCTTACTTGTGATATGAAAATCTCTTATTACCTCGCACTATCAATTACGCAACACCTCTAAACCAATAAACTTTTCCCAAACCTTCCGCCAAACTTTCACTTCTAGCATTATAAATAACAAAACAGGACAGATAAAAGATAAACTTTATTCAAAGACCTATAGATCTCCTTGGGGAGTGGGTAGATTGAGATCCCGAGCGAAGAGCTAAACTCTCTTAAAAATGGCATCAGAATATAACCAAAAATATCGAGACACCTGCTATTGTAAAATCGGAAGACCAGGTATTAATAAGATATCAATCCACCTTTAGCATCAATCACTGCTTGCGCTCAGCATGCCACCAACTTTTGCCTTCCATTCCTCTATAAGAACTGCAATGAGCCCAACTGCTGAAAATGATTCTTCTGGGATTGAGATCGGAGTTCTATGATGGTTAATCCAGATTTTTAACACCATCTCTCCAAACCATAAAGAATAACTCTCACTGCATCAACAAAACAGTTAATATATGTATTGATACAGGAAAGGTCTTTTTCCTAATTGTTGCAAAAGAGTTAGAAGCACAAAATTATCAAGAATATCAAGGAACATTTTAGCGTTTATCCTTTCGATTACAGGAACTAAAGACACAAGCCAAATCACAGAAAACAACCCTAAACAATAATGCATTTGCCATCAAATTTGATCATTGTCACAATACACTCGTATGAAAAGTGCTCTCCTGGTATCCACCAAACCCAGACGCGTATATTGTATTACGAAACAGTGCAGCCGAATATATAGTTCTACAAAACTTGTTTTCATAGTTCCGCAGTCCAACAGCGATAAGCTTTCCACTGTTGCAAACGAAGTTTGGTATTGACTGTGCTTATATAAGGTTTGTAAGCAGTCGCATGACCATAAAAACCCATGTTTTTCAACCCCTGACGAACAGTCTCGGTGCTAGCGAAGGCACCAAAATCACTTAAAAAATTACGAGTAAGTACCCTATTTAGAGTTTGTCGGCTGCGATCTTTAAATTCAGGCAGCTTGCCACTTTGTTTTACGGCTCTTTGACATCTCAGACAATTCCATTTTGTAATGACATCATTTACATTTGATTTAAGTACTTATAGCAAGACCAATATTTTACAAACCGATAGATACTAATTTGCTATCGTTTCGAATATTGAGGCATTATAAATATTATTTATTTCAATTCCCTCCTGAATAATTCTCCTAGTGGGATAAGAAATGAGAACAAATGTGTTTGATTTGCAAAAATTAATTTTATGGACGGATTCTCTGTTATATTTGGCAAGTACCGAAGATCTGTCTTTTTCTACTACAAAAATATTTATATAAATAGCCTAGTATCTACCTGTTAATTTGAGACTCTACAATGCATTTTGTATGCTCCTTGAGATTCAAGAGAGTAATTATTTTTATGAGCTGCCGCCGTGGCACCGTGGTTACGAGACTTGCTCCTCTGTCTGAAAACCCGACGCGGGCGAGTTCGAGCCTCGCTCAATTCCATGGGTGTGTGTGACATCCTAGCATTCAGTTAGTTAAGTGCATGTTAGTAGGCATAATAAGCCATCGGGCTTCTTATCTAAGCAAATAAAATCGACTTGTCATAAAAACCCTAAGTAAATTGTTTACTTCTATCGGTAGTACCCTTAATATAAAGCGAGAACGCGTTTGGCTATGTAATTAGAAGTTTGATGTTTATTTTGCATTGGAGTTACTGTCATCACTTGAATTTTAGCAGAATGATAATAAGTTTTAGAATTTCACTAATGGTATAGACAGTGGTGTAACTAAAGTACAGCAAGTGAAGCAGTTACCCTAGACTAAATTTGGGGGACGCAAAATTATGTTTTTTAAAATAAAACCTTGCAGATCTAAATTATAAAGGTAATGCGAATTTTAAAAAATAATTAATTGTCGCCAGCATAACCGCGTGACCAACACTTGGGGAAGTTTAAAATAAAGAAATAGATTTTTATCCTCGATTCATAATGAAGCGAAAATCAAAATTCTTTTTTAAAAATGTACAATGAGCATAAAGAATCTTAACTTCAAATTGACAAGTAACAATAAAATGTCATAGTTGTGTTTTCACCATCTTGAAAAAGGAGGAAGGTGCAATTTTTTGTAATAACACGGCTCTTTCAAAGAAATTTAAATAAATCCGTTAACTTTAATTTTATTTTATGTAATTTGCGTTGTATTGCTTACGTACAATTTATTAGTTTCTATTTGTCGAGTAAAAAAGGTATGAATGAAGAGGTAATAATATATTTACGCTTTTTTCGTTCCTCATTACATTTGTTAATAAAATAGCTAATACCGAATTTGTGGAGCATGCAAATACCTACAATTTAGCACCTTGAATTTTAATATTTAATATTTAAGTAGAACAAAAGTTATATGACGCGAAAAGAAGCGCAAAAGTATAGCTGTGTTTCTCAAAAGTGTTACAAGCTGATTATACTCGTGCAACGATTATTAAAACCAAAAAAGTGGTGGCGATTAAGACAAGACAGGTAGACCACTTTCTTACGGGAAATTATCTTTGCTATTATCTACAACTACGGATAATATATGAACTACTTTTAGATATACGGAATAGATGCAATCATTTTATGTGCATAGTATAATAATTAGTGATACCAATATGGATCTTACTGATAAAATAACAAAATCAGTATGCAAAATAATTAAAAAAAATTCCACCTTATTGATTACTAAAAATAGTTAATTATTAAATTAAAGATTTTTAAAGGTGATTTTCTTGCCAGAATAAGAGGTACCCTGTGGTTCATTGCGCGATGTATTCTTATTCAGTATTTCTTACAACAAATGACGTACAACCGTCCAAAATTTTCAAAAAACTTAAGACGCACATCGCTGACGAGACCTTTTAAAAGATTCAAGTGTACATGTGGCATAAACAATTTTTGAGAGGACGAGAAGCTGTTGAAAATGAAAGTCACCGACATCGTTCGAGGACTAGCATTTTTGCGGGCTTCTCGGAGATAATTGACGGTTAATGGTTATTGAAATTGCACCTAAGGTTATAATAAGCTTCGGCAGTACTCAGGCAATTCTAGACGTTATCCTAATTAACAATAACGCCCGGTCTTTTACAGCTACCCAAACTTGTCAAAAATTGAGATTCTGTTCTGGACAATGTTGAAACATCTTCTCTACTGTCCAAACCTATAAGCTTGAGAGTATCACATATTTGGACTACTAAAAGAAGCACTTAGAGGATTTAATGAGGATTCGCGTGGAATTGGTTAGTGTCACAACCATCTTCATTTTATGATAGCCAGATCAAGTAACTACATGTACATTACAAAAATATGTTTCTAAATCAAACTGTTACGTACAATAATAACTGTGTATGTTGATATTTTTATGATGCTTCAATAAAAACGAAAAAAATTATCTGTATTTTATTCACCCACGTAGAGTTCTTATCGCCTTAGCAAACCATTTTCTGAAAATACAGAGGGGTAGTTTGCATATAAATAATTTAATAAAACCCAGAACTATAAAAAACAGAGATTACTTTCTAAACAAATGTAAAATAAAATGAAAAGAGAAACAGAATAAACTTTTTTTGATTGTATTATTTTTGAAGCAATTCAAGACAGCAGTAATCGAACTTTTTAAAATTTTTTATTTAAGAAAGAAACGGGAAATAAGATAAAATTCAAAACTTTGAAGAACTTATCATAAATATTATTATTATAATAATAATATTATAATAGTAATATTATTAAGAAATTCAATAAGTTTTTAAAAATAAGAGCGATTGCATTCAGTGGAACAACAAATATGACACCCTTTTCCAGTAGTACCTATATTTATCAGGTAGATTTCATAGAATTAGAAATACTACCGACTGCCTTTATATCACGACTTTCAAAATGTTTATAGTTTTTTTATTCAAGCCTCCAGACCTCAAAACTACCTCGTTCAAAATTTTATTTATGTATCTGTTCACCTCTATATCTATATATCGGATTTGAATAAAGCTTTGCACACACATTTATTGGACAAGAATATTTTAGAAAAACATTTAATTGTTTCTGTATTTTTTGTAACTTCCACAATTATTTCCAGATTTAAACAAAATTTGGAATACCTGTTTTTTAGACATATATCTAAGTATGTCCAAAAATAGAGGAAATTGCATAAAGATGTTCCTCTAAAATTCTGGTTAAATTTATGTCAAAGCAAATAATCTGCTCCTTGGGGGTCTTACTGTCTGATAAAAGATTTCCTCGCAACTCTAACTGTTATTGTTGTAAGTTTTTAGGCTGCTGTAAATAAACATTTTTACATTGATATGAATACCAATTTATTTATCTTTATAGCAATTAACTAGAAATCATGTTTTCTTTTCTTTACATTAGTGCTTAGTCCCGTTTATTTCTCTATTAATGACGTCTAGAATTTTTTTCTCGTTGTTTTTCATCTAACTATATTAAACATTACAAGTCTCTATGGACTCCGTCACTTAGACTTAAGTCTATAATAGCCCTCATATTTTGTTTTTATGGCTTTGGCTACGCATGTCTAACTAACCTTACATAAGATTTACTTACACGGATTTGCGTTTCATGGTCATGCATTTCTACAAATCATGGATAATTAATTAATAAGTTAGATGTTATTAACAGCAACTATTATTTCTTGGAATATTGTAAAATATTTTTAAAGTGTATAATCAAAAATCAAATTTAAAAAATGAGAAATAAAAATAAAATTCAAACTTATTTTTACAACGAATAGTGAATTTACAAGAAACCACCAAATCGACATTGGTTAATTGCAACAAGTTGTTTAGGTCCTGGATGAATGAAGGGATGTTTAGGCAAACACTACCTATAGTCTGTGAGAAACCTTTCGCGGGAAGAGTTAATTCTTACGAGAATATTCAGGTAAAAATAATATTTATTTTATATAATCTTCTTTTTATTATTACGAGTGCTTTATTACCCCCTCTCAAACGAAAATTTTCTATGGCTTGCGGTTCCGGAAATATAATACCTCGGCCGCGCCTGCCGCCGGGCCAGAATTTATCATTCGGAGGCGTTCGGGTCGGCACGGAAACGCACGAACAATTGTGTGACAGCAGCACTCATAATTTTTTATATATATATAATTAAAACAAGAATAATTTTAATTGTTTTAAATTTAAAAATTGTTATAAAGACACTTATGTTTGGCAGTAATACTGCAATATAAACGGATCTAGAAATGATATTAAGATCCAAATGTAGCTGAAAAGTAGCTTACTGAGTTACTAAAAATAATTGAGTACCACCTGCGTTTATTTTGAATGAAGGGTACTAATGCGGTCGTCTGAGGCCCTGTGCTTGCCACAATACTTTTAAATTGCAGACCATTAATATTATGCAAAGTACAGTGCCTTGTCATTATTATTTTGTTATACTCTATCTACCGTAAAGTTTCTTATATAATTTCTCTGACTGCTTTCGCCAAATGACAATTTAAAATTTTTTTTATCGTTTCATATAAACCATCTTTTGCTATGTTCCATTATATTCAGAAGATTTAGGCTCACATTGTGCCAGAAACTATAATGTGAACCAAATTGAACTTCAAAATATTTTCCTAAATAAAATAAAATATTAAAACAATCCAAATTTTATTTCTATTAGTGTAAACTACTCTGCAGCACTAGTAGTTTGAGAGTGCTGCAGAGACCTATGGAGCACACTGGGGATATCATTAAGAGATAAAATCCGAAATGAAGAAATCCGACGAAGAACCAAAATAACTGACGCATAGCAAGCCTCAAATGGAGATGGGCCGAACATATCGCAAGACAGGTGGATGAGAGATGGACAACGAAATCACTATTATGGCGCCCCCGTGAAACTAAGCGAAAAAAAGGTCGACCTCAGAAACGATGGGTGGATGACATTCGGAAGATAGCTGGTAAGAACTGGACAAAATAAACCAGTGACCGACACAGATGGAGAGAAGTGGATGAGGCCTACATCCAGGAGTGGATGGCAGAAGGCTGAAGAAGAAGAAGTGTAAACTACAACCATTCTTTTAGTAAGTTTTTTTGTAATGCTTTTCCATAAATGCAGCTTTGCTTTAGCAATTATACGCCTGACGTTCTCTCTTAGCCCTGAAATAGCAGCAGATTTGTTAACATAATCCCTTTACTTCAAATAGGACAAAAAGAAAAAATTTAAAGGAATTAGATCGCAAGACCCCAATAAGCAATTAACGTTAACCCTTTGCAAGATAACAAGACCAATAAAATTGGTTTGAACTAAACCGAGCTTTTCACACGCTGTTTATTATGCAGCTTCATCTTGTTAAAATCACATATCAAGTTCAATGGCTCTTCTAGCCCACAATGCACACCGCACAGTGTATTTTATGAGTGCAATGGTTTTTCATAAATAGCACTATCCAGACGCGACAGTTTTGATAATTTACAAACCCATTTAAAAACAAATGAGCTTCGTCGCTCAATATGAGTATGATTTTGTAAAAATCAGCATCCAATGTTATGTTCTCTAAAACCCACTTCACAAGTGTAAGGCGTTTCTAATGATCCTTCGTAGAGTTTACTATGTGTTTAAACACCAATTATACAAATGTAAACTTACAGCGTTCAGAGAACGCTTAAAATTAATTTATAATCACCATATAGAATAAAAAATAAAGTTGTCAGTGCATATAACATCATTTTGTCCAAATCAATTTCTCATAAGGAATAAAATTCCTCTACAACCTGGATGTTTTGGGTTTGCTTTCTTAAAATAAACGAGCATATATTTTACAATTTGTTGATTGTACGTCTTAATAATTTATAGAATTTATTAAGAATTATTTTAGTTTTTGCTTTCCTAACTTTTTAAAGCAGAATATAAAAATAAATGATGTTTCTGTAACTTAAACAATTATTACTTTACACATTCAGATAATGGAATACGCTTTTATTAGCTTATTCAAATTTTTAAACGGATAACTGATAAGTAAGGTCTTGATTTTATTTATTTTGCACTTTTATATTAAAACAAAGCTTTTTTGGAAATAAACATACCTGGCTCCGTCACGGATATAATAAATCTAATTTTATAAACTATCTTTAATGGTTATATGCAATTTTAGAACCAGCTTTGAGAAACTGTTAAGATTTATGTTATTTTTTATTAATTTTGACGTACTTATTCTGAAAATATTAGTAAAAATAATTTACAAATTTTTCAGTTTTAAAAGGTTCACAAATCAAAATATATGTGACAATTCTTCTACCCGCGCATAAAATTGATTTAATTGTTTTAATTTTAACTGGTCTTATAACAAGTGTTTATTTTTATTATTAACTTACGAAAAGTAGGAGTATGGGGGCGCGACATAAGCACCAGCCCGCGTAACTACAATTTTACTTGTGGTGTTTTAAACTATATATGCACATAATAAAGCTATCTTGAGAGGTTTAATTTAATTCATAATAATTAGATACTACTATTTATCATAGACGCAGGACCATATGTGCTAAGAACATCAAACTTCCTTAAAGTACTTTATTTAAAAATGGTACGAGGTAAGTGCCAAAATTTTCCGGCCAGACTATCGTTCGTAAATAATAAAAACCATCTTTGGTTAAACGGTTAAACGTTCGTAAATAAATTTAGCAGACGATTTGCTCAATTGTATAGCAACAGGCACTTGAGTTGGTAGTGCCGCGTCATTTTGCACAGCGTTGAAAATTGAGTATCGAGTCGTGGTTAAATTTCTCACTAAAGGTCTTAGTCTTAATGATATTAAACAACATTTAGATGGTGTACATGGTAAATCTTTGCCTTTATATTTTACTGTACAAGAATGAGCAAAACTATTTCATATAGATTGGGATGGAATCCAAGACAAACAATGTGCAAATCAATCAACTAAAGCTGCGCTTAAAAGTAAAAGAATTATCACCAATGTTAGGACTTTCCGATACAGTGGTGCGACGCATCATCTATTTTATATGAATAGGGTTAGTGCTAGATGAGTACTCCGACTTTAGTCAGCGTCAAAAACAGAAGCATGTGACCGATTAAACAATTTTTAAATTCCCGTTGTAACAATAAAGACGTTATTCAATTCGTTCTTACAGAGTATGAAACCTGTACTATAACATAGCGTAGACCGAACGGGAAATGATCAAGGAAAACAAATGTGACTCAATTAATGAAAAATATTATGACAACGATCTTTTGGGACTTTAAAGGAAATTTTACCGACTGATTTTAAGGAAAGGAGCCAAAATTCCGCTTTTTACACTATAACACCCCTGTGCATAAGTTTGCAAACAATTATGATTTTGAGATACTTATCGACTCACTCTACAGTTCATACTTAGCCTAGGTGACTATTATTTATTTATAAAGCTTTTAAGATCTTTCAAGTAAAAAAATTAACAACAATGAAGAGTTGTAAAAGACTATTTTGGATCATTTTTCAAATAAAACTTCAGGTATTTGTTTCAATATTATGGGAATGATAATTTGGAGATGTAATACATGCATTGGAATACATGGAGATTAAAGTAAAAAGTAACTCTATCATTTAATTCCTGTCTGCCCTGGAATATAGCCGAGCCGAAAGCTTTTAGCGCTTATCTCCTATTTGTTTGACACATGCTTGCAGGACATTTACGGATGAATTAAGAATCACTTTCCAAATATGAATAGACTAATTGAAAAAGTAAAAAAAGACTTCTGGAATTTGTTTCCACAACAAAACTTATAATAAGTCTTTCGAATTCTACTTTTACTATTTACGGTATTTACTGTGTTAAAAATCTGACTGATATTTTTAATTACAACTGTGAACATTTTGAAGTTGTGAAAAGAGCCAAACAAATTTTTCAAAACCGTTTCATCAACTCGGGAATGTAATCAAAACTTTGATTTCTGTTAAAATTTTACATGTGTCTACACCTGAAAAAACGTAGCTGTCCAATATTCTATCAAATAGGTTTTATGAAGTCATATGAAAGGTGAAGTTATTGAACTTTTTTTTATGAAATCAAAGAAATTTTAAGGAGTAGTGGATTTGACACACTATATATATATATATATATATATATATATATATATATATATATATATATATATATATATATAATATATATATATTATATATATATATATATATATATATATATATATATACATATATATATATATATATATATATATATATACTATATATATATATATATATATATATATATATATATACATACAACACTAAGATGCCTAATGGCATGTTGCCATGCCTTCCTATCTTTGGATTTCGTCTTCCAATCTGTTAAACCGTACGTTCTGATATCTTGTTGCACATCGTTCCACCAGGTCGTTCTTGGTCTTCCCCTCTTGTTTCTTCCTTCTGCTTCTCTTTCTAGGCATATTCTTACTAGATCTTCTTTCGTCATCCTGTTTATGTGTCCCAACCATCGTAGTCGACATTGTTTAATTACTATAATTAATTTTGTTTCTTGATATAGCTCTTCTATTTCTTGGTTGGTTCTTTTCTTCCATTCTTCATTCACTTTTATTCCTCCAAATATTTTCCTCGGTATTCTTCTTTCCCATATACCTATCTTACTTTCATATGCTTTTGTAATCACCCAGGTTTCTGCACCAAAAGTTACTACTGGCCTTATTATTGTTTTATACAGCTTTATTTTCGCTTTTCTTTGTATGTTTTTGTCTTAGTATTTTATCTAAGGCTGCTGCACATCTCGTTCCCAGCATTAGTCTTCTGTCTATGTCAGCACCTTGTTGACCGTTGCTTGTTAGTTCCACCTCCAGATACACTACTTTGTTGACTAATTGAAATTGTATGTTTTTCTCGTGCTTGTTTGGAATGACAGTAGTTGTTTCTCTTCTTGTATTCTATTTCCGAGTATTATATAGTTGGTTTTATCTTCATTTACTTCTAGTCCTGCTTTCCTTGCTTGTTCTTCGATGCCTTTGACTATTCTTTTTAGTTCTTCTTTTGTTCTAGTTAGCACTGCTAAATCATCGGCATAGGCTAGTATTTGGTCAGGCCTCGATATAATTTTTTGTTCTAAGTTTATTTTTGTTTCTTTTAATATGTTCTCTAATACTATATTGAAAATTGTCGTTGATAAAGGATCTCCTTGTTTCAGGCCTAAGTTGCTTTGGAATTCGTTTGATAATATATTTTTGTATCTGATTGTGTTCTTTGTAACTTTTAGAGTCATTTTTACTAAATTTATATTATACACTATATAAGATTGCTAATATATATGTAATATATAAAGATAAATGTTTTCTGGGAAATGTAAAAGAAAATTTAAAATCTGACAATATTTGCTGCTTAAAGTGTACACCGTTATCTTCAATCGACGTTGAAAATAGCCTTTCTACAAGAAAATCAATAAAATATATGTCTTTTACTCTCATACGATATTGAATAAAAAATGGTGATATAAAAATACTAAAATAATGCTAACCTTTAAATAATTTTTAAATTGTTTTTAAAACGTACTGATAAATATTCATTTAAAAGGTGTCTTCTGTTTTTAAAACAAACTTCTGCAAATGCATTTGCAGCGTCCATTTGGATTAGCAACATTTCGACCGTCCAAATCTTGGCTGCTACTAAGCTCCTAAAAATATTAACTCCTTAAAGTATCATATTATTTTATGTATATATACATACATATATATATATATATATATATATATATATATATATATATATATATATATATATATATATATATATATATAACGGCACTGTAACCATGCCGTTTAAGCGCTTGGTTGCGGTGCGGACGGACCTAAATTCATTCCTAAGCTCAAATGCCTGGCGGGCAGCCTACTCGGTCATTAAAAATAATTGAGTACCTTCGTTTACTTGCCATTATACTTTAAAAATAAAAAAATTCTCCAAAACACTCTGCTAATGTTAATCTGAGATTTGAAAACTAATTGTAATTAAAAAAGTTAACATCTATAATTTTTCTACAAATTTAAAGTCACTTAAATTTATCAATTATTATAATCAAACACAACTTTATATATTAAATAACTAACCGCAATTTATTTTTTGTATCACAGTGAACTGCATGTATGAATACTACAAAATATATTAGTAATTATATGCATATTTTTTTGTTTCTGTACCTCTACAAGTTATTAAATATTTGATTAACTCATTGCAAGTGTATTTTTAGTATTTTAATAAAATGAAACTCAAAAACTTTTACTTTTAATCAGTACATGTAGTTCACCTAATATTAAAATAAATAAAGAAAAAAAAGTAAATGCATAATCGCTTTTTTACATTTAATTTACTAACAAAGCTGGACAACATTTTTATTGTATGAAACATTAATTAAAGCTATAAATTTTTATTCTATCTAAATAAACACCTTGTTACGTTAATGTTTAGTCATTTACGCTTTTTGAAATACTTCAATATAAGTAACATACTAATCAGTTGTAAAATGTTTATGTACTTTTATATGCGCCTACCAATTAAATTTATTTCAATATCAAAGTCATTGCTTTCTACTTATACCTTGCAGATAATGTATACGTATCTGCCTAATATGGTCTCCTGATACTAGAGTATTTGATAAGCGCTAAATTCGCGTGTTCGCCAGCCAAAGCTTTATTGCCCAACTTACTTCCCCTTTTGTATTGCGCAAACAGTTTTAAACGTCAATTTCTATTTATAACATAAACTATATAAATACAGGTACTTTCTAATTTTTTTATTTTTTTGTATTAAATTAAATTAATTACGTTATGAAATCCAGATAATGGATTGTTTGATAAGATTTAGAGTCGTATACCAGCAAGCAATTTTAAATTAACTTTTCGTAGTAAAAAGGATTTCAATTTAAATAAAATTAACAATTCATTGAAATAATAGTAAACTTAATTTAATATTAAATGCATATTGTATTTTTTATTATATACTGTTTTAAACTTAAATAATGAGACAAAATTTAATAATAATAAAGTGCAAAATATAGTGCGACTACGTGTATAATATAGTGCACTACGAAAAAAGAATATGCGTTGAGAATGCCTAATTGAGTTATGTGGTAAACATAAACTGATAGTTACAAACACATTATTCCTAACACCACAGAAGAAGAAGATATACTTGGAAGATGCCAGGAGATACTAAGCGCGACCAAATAAACTATATTATGGTCAGACAGAAATTTAAAAAAAAAATAAAAGATGCAGGAAGCTACACAAGACTAGATATTAACAGTGATCATAATATAGTCATAATGAAATCTAGGATCACTATAAAGAAATTAAAAAGTAAAGAAAATACAGCGTGAAACTTGGAAAACTTAGAAGATGGAAGAACACTTAAGACTTTACAAGAGAACATCAAAGAAGAAGTAAATAAATTAAGTAACCCAAGTGACAACATAGAAAGTAGTTGAAATAAAATAAAGTAAGGCATAATAACAAGTAAAACTTTTTAGGTATAAAGAAAAAAACATAAAAAACAGTGAATGACAAATGACATAATAAACTGTTAGAAAAACGTCGGAAATATAAAAATGTTGACACAGAACAAGGGCGAAGTAAATATAAATGATTAAGAAATAAGATTCAACGTGAATGCAAATAATCTAAAGAACAATATATAAAAAACAACTGGAAAAAGACACAACAAGAAATAAGTATTGTTAAACTTAATAAAGCATACAGACAAGTCAAAAATATGTTCAAGGGTAGTAAAGTAAAAACCCATGGAATACAAGATAATAATGGAAGCATACTAACAGAAAACAAAGAAATAGTTAAACAATAGAAAAAATATCTAGAAGATTTATAGAATGAAGGCGGCAGAGAATTATATGAACCGCTGAGTACGCAATATATAGAAGATGAATATTTATGTACCCTAAGAACGGAATTCGCTAAAGCTGTGAAAGACTTTAAAGACCACATCATCCATGCGAAAAAGATCTTTGACAGAGTGAGCTATCTTAAATTGTTGAACATATTACAAGAAATTGACACTAACATAAACGATAGAGAGATAATTTACAATTTATACAAAAATCAAACCGCGGTAATACAGTACAATGGTGAAAAAGAAGAAGCAAGAAATATTGAACAGTAGAGGTGATATGCCGCAGCCTTGTCTAACTCCTAGTCGGATATGTAAGCCATTAATGAATTTAAAACTAAGACAATGGTGATGGTAAAATGCCGAAGAAAAAATTAAAAGATATATAATATTCTCATTAAAGGGAAGACAGTAAAGGCTGTGAGTGAATTTAAATGCCTAGGAAGCACAATTACAAAAGTTGGAAAATGTACGAAGAAATAAATAAAAGAATAAACATAGCTAAAAAGGCCTTCTAGGAAAAGAAATGACTACTTACATCTAACAAGCCTAACGATAGATATTAGAAAACAATTTACAAAGACTTACATATGGAGCCTAGCACTATATGGCTGGGAAAATAACCAAAAGAAAATGAAATTCTTTGAGATATGTTGCTTCAGAAGAATTACAAAGATCTCAAAGAAAAACAAACGAAAATAACAGATTTGGGTAGTGGCAGTTACGACAAATTGGATCTTGGAAAAGAAGGTGGATGTATAAATTGAATCTGAGTCTTATGACGCAAAAAACTAACCTAACGCAATCAAATACATGTTTTTAAAATAAGAAGTGGACAGTTTATTAATAAACATTTAAAATTATTTTCTGCAGAATTTCCTCACGCATGTCAATAAGTCCGAATTGCAGGGAAGATGTTTTAGTGTGAACCAGAACAAATCCTTGTTTTCTCAAATTGCTTGGGTATTGTCTTAGTTTTTGCCGACCTTAGAAACCATTATCAGCGATCATCCTAAAAAAACATTGTACGCTGGTCCTCGGGCGACGTCGATGGCCTTCATTTTCAGTTATTCTCGTTTTCCCAAAAATTGTTTAAATTACGCATACACTTAAGTCTTCTAAAAAGTGTTTTTTTTAAACTTCTTTACAAAATTTCAGACGTTTTTACGCTTCCTGTCGTGAATAACTTGATTATAATTGGTTAGACAAAGATGCAAGTTACCCTCCACGATTTGCAAAATCCCCCATACAAAGCTGCGCCCTTTTCTATTCACTTCACAATGAAAAATAAATTCTTGTTTATATTTGATTCACCCTCCCATTATCAAATTATCTGCTCTGAGATTTAATGTTCAAAGAAACAGTTATCGTATTAAACTAGATTTTAAATAATACAAATAAATGAATACATATTATTAAAGCACTTAAACTTTATTTAACCATTGTCTAACTATGTATATTTAAAGAAAAAAATCTCACATACATACTAAAAATACAAGATCTAAGATTTATTATTTCTTTGTTACCACCAATAGAACATTATGAAATTACACAGAATCTGTTAAACCCACATGCTTAGATTGTATTTTTTTCAGTTTAGACAAGAAGAGGGTCCTTTCGTGACTAAAAAATTGCTTTTTTAACTTTATTAGAGATTATGAACATTAGAAAAAATAACAAAAGTTATATGTTAGGTGTCGTCAAATCTTACAACCACATATTTTATTTTAGTTGCCAAATAAGGAATTTGAAAAGCTTTACGAATAGCCAATAATTTAACAGTTTAACTTATAAATGATTTATAAGCATTTAATAAATTAAAGCAAACATTTTTTAAAAACAAATTAAAAAGCTTGTAGATGTTCCTTTCCAAACCATATTAATGTAATAATAATTAAAAAAATCTAACAAATTTATATTTACATCCATATAAAAACTTTCAGCAGTTAATATCTATCTAACATTTATCTAGGGATCAAACAATAAATACATTAATTAATTATTATATATGTAGAAGGTTTACTACCATGCAAATGTTAACTAAAACATTGCTTGCACAACTTTATATAAATTTATGTGTCTTGTGTATCTTACTTATTTTATACAAATTATTATTTATTGTACACTTGCCCTTTGTGTAAACAAGAATATTTATAATATGCATTATCACCATTACTTATATTGTATATTATGCAACTATTTTTTAAAAGAGTGAATTACGTTTGCACAGGAGTATAATGAATTTTCAACGTCAGTCCTTATCATAAAGAGTCCAGTTTAATAAAAAAAACTTGGACTAAAAGGATGTTATTGTGAGAGGTAACTTTTAACAGTTATATTACTCTGTCGACAAATATGGAAAGCTGGAGAGTACGTTCTTTATTACAACAATATTTATTATTATTCAATAATATTTTAAGCAATACTTATTATTTTGTACGTTTATTCTGCTACCTATACGGTTAGGAATTCTGGACTCTGCTTCCTTTATTCACTTTATCACTATAAATGATTGGTTAAATTCAAAGATGAGTTCAAATAATAAAAGCAAAAGTTAAATAAATTATATCACTTTGAGAACTACTAGAAGCAATTTAATGTTACTTAATCATTTGACCTGGTAGTACATTTTAATGACAGGCGGTTACACCTAATATCATAGACAGAAGGTAGCCCGTATAACTAGTTCTCACAAGATATCCAACTCTCAGCTTATTGTCCCAAGCGCCACACCCTGGTAAATTGAATCGACCTGCAGGCAAAGCTAAGCTGAAGATAACCAAATATAGTAATAACCAACTGATTGCTGGTATAAGTGGTCTCTTTTTGCAAGGTGAACAGCTTCGGCTAAAGAAACATGCAGTAATAAGGCATTATTTTGCCAGTAGGTTGAGAAGTCGGCCTTTATGGAAATATAATGGTCGCCGCCGTAAGAATACAAACGACAAGTGAAAACCATTGCATTAAAGATCCGTATAGATATCCTTAATAATACTAACATATATAATGATCATAATTACTTCATTATTTCAAGTTCCCGGTTAGATCTCCGAAAATAACATTAAAAATTGGAACATGAAACGTAAACAGTTTATTTGCGCCAAAACACTGTACTAGAAATAGAAAGATTAGGGGTAGAAATACTTGAACCAGCTTATGTCAGATGAGCAGAGAACGATAACTGTACCACAAGCAATCGTATAATGTATTATTCGGGCAACGGCGGTTTTGGGCACAAATGTGGAGTAGGAGTTCTCAGAGTGATGATGTTACAGCTGAAAACGAACAACTGCAAAATGAATGTCATACAAATATACGCGCCAACTGCAAATAAAGTAGATAAAAAATGCGCAGTTGGAAGAGCCTTTAGAAGCATTAAACAGAAAGATATTGCGATTGTGTTGGAGGATTTTAATGTTAAATTTTAATGTGGAAATTTTAAAGTTGGAAAAGATAGGGGAGATCGTTTGATACAGTTCTGCCAAAACAAAGACGCTCTTTAAACTGCCGACTTGTAGACTATAGACATGGAAGTCTCTACCTGATAAACGAAGAAAAATAATTAGAAATCAAATAGATTATATAATTTTTACTAGGCGCTACATAAATGCGATTAAATCTAAAAAAACGTATCCCGGCGCTGACATTTATAGTGATCATAACCTCGTAATAGCAACAGTTACATTGAGGATGAAGAAGTTGGTAAAAAGTCAAATGACTATATAGATACTAGACATTTAAAAAAAACCTAATACCTAATCTAGTTCAATAAACAATAACAAAAAAATAAGACCATTAAGTTATAAACGGACGAAGTCAATATCGACGAAAAATGGAATAAAATACAAGAAGTACTGTCGACTGTAATTAAAGAACAACTAATAAATAAGTGAACGAATCAAAACCTTTGATGACATTTTAGGTCTAATGGATCTGAGACAAAAAAAATAAAAATAACACAAAAAAATACATAAACTAATAAAAATTAAAATTAATCCTTCTAGACAAAGTGAAGAAATTGAGCTATTATAAATTTTCACATACACAAAAAAATTAAAGAAATAACAATGTCATCAAAGATGCTAATGTATATATATATATATATATATATATATATATATATATATATAATTATATATATAAAAAAAATTATGAGTGCTGCTGCTGCTCCTGTCACACAGGTCAAAGTTCAACTCTAACTATACTATTGCTGCCAATGATGTAGTGATTTGAGGGAAGGGCTAATAAAATAAACAAATGAGTCATTAATACTAAAAAAAATTATTCTGCCTATAAAGACACATATATAATCCGAAATTTGTTGATTACGCACCATGTGGTAAACCGAGAAGATTGCGGCTTCTAAGCATTGTAGGTAGAGATATTTAAAGGGGATTCCCCTCGTTGATATAAAAGACCAATTAGAGAGATGAAAGACTTACTTACATGCATACAAAGAAGAAGCTTTTTGTGCCTATTCATGAAACTCCTGCCTGGGGAACACAAAATACATCGAATTGGTTCTGCATTGGACTTTCTCTCCCGATATTCCAAAGAAGAAGAACAATTTCTGAACAGAATTGTGATATGCGATGAGACCTGAGCATCGCACCATTTTGACGATGACACTACGCTTTAAGATGCTGTTATAGCGTAACTTCATTCGCAGGTGGAAAGTCTTTTGTAGAAGTAATTTCAAACCTTGTCAAATCCCACGGCAAATACCTCAATTTACATGGCAATTATATTGAAAATTAACATACCATTGTAAGATTCTAAAGTGTATAACAAAAGTTCTGTATTTAGAGTTAACGTCATTTATAACTAAATAAAGGTTTTCTTGCAAATTGCCCTCATATATATTAAAAGTATTAAGTACCTGTGCACATCTCTAATACCGAGCGTCGAAGTAAAAGAATTTATCTGTATTCTTACCAAAAAATTAGATACATTGCATAAAAAGGTTAACATCAATTTTTTTCTAATATAAAAGTTTGGCTCATAATATAAAACTATTTATCAGCTATCTTCTCCGATGCTCATTCAACTATGACTTTTATTGCAAAATATATTACAACCGTATAAATATTTGCATTCATTCATTCATTTATTTTACATGTCAGTATTTTTTTAAACAATTCAACAAAAAAAGTAGAGTGATACTTTTAATAAAAACAAGCTAAAAAGCATTTTATAACTAATTGTTATTTTTATTTTTAATCATAAATAAAGCAAAAATGTAAGTGTTGAAAATATATATAATAAAATTAATACGATTAATTAAGTTCATGTAAAGACAATTTTTTTAATTTTATTTCGCTAGAATAGAATGTAGCTTTATATGATGTTACTCAAAAATTATTCATATTTATCTTTTTAATTACACTCCTTATGTAACTAACCTTAAATTATATAAAGCAAATTAAATTATTTATTGTGCAATAGCTTAAAGCTATACATTAACTAAATGGTTCGATTCCGGCCTATAATTAAAAACATAAAAGCGTAATGCAACTGCCAAGAACGGTAGCAGCAATACATTTCGTGTAAAAATAAGATTAAAACTTCTCATCTAAACCCCGCCTTCCAGCCGGTTAAATCAATACTTGCAGGTTTATCCCGGTCATTTCATGGCATCCTAGTACCGAAACATCACCGTTTAAGCCAAAATCAACTATATGGACACGCCATTTTTTACTGGAAATAAGAATGGCTTTTGAATTCGAATGTTAATAATTTATCAATAAAAACAAAAACAGCTGACTATCGTCGAAATTTAAGTGGAATGCTTCTGTTTCATACAAAACTTTCTTTCGTCCATTTTAGAAAGTACAATGATGTTCGCAGCAGTGGAGTAGTAACTAAATAGAACAGTTACTTAAATTGTATTTTTAGCAAGGCGTATTTAATCATGGCACCATGTAATTGATGCCAAAATGCGCAATAGCAATCATGAAAGTATACTGAAAACAATCTGTTGATTAAATCGCACAAATTGTTTTGTTAAGAAATTGTTTTAGTTATAAACGTGTAACACTAAGTTGCTCGGTTTTAATTTATAACAACTGTGTTTAAAAGAAAACAAACAATTAATAGCGTTTTAATTAGTTTATTTATCTTTATAGTACTAACAAGCACTTACAGTCTGTCAGATAAAAGCGTGGTGGTGATTATCGGCAACACGTTAATCGTAGTCTTCTATTTTGTTTTTATAAATGTAGAGGTAACCTTTGTCATAAATGCTTTATCAAAGAAATCAGCTGTTCATTTGGTTTAACTAGATTTAGAAGTTAAACAAAATGAGTGAAAAAAGCAAGTGGGTAAACCGGTATTTGGCAGTACATATTGTCGATGACTTCCCAAATCGTGGGTCTCTTGGCAAAGTGTCGAATAAAGTCGAGAAAATGATTCTTACATCGTTTTTGAAAAACCCAATTTGACTTTTCATGAAACAGTCGAAATTTTACGCAAAAAAGTTGTCAAAATATTCGTGTGAATATGTATATTAAAGCGAAAACCTTTATTGAGTGAAAAACACATCACAAAACGTCTCGCGTGGGCATAAGAGAACTCAAACCGTGACCGGGGCAACGTAATCTTCTCCAAAAAAACACCCTTTTGGGAAATTCCGATTATGAAACGCTCCTAGACAACATAGAGGAGCAGATTGCTCCAAGAGGCCGTAAAACACCCGTTCAAAGTCCATGTTTGGGGAGTGTGTCTCACAAAAAGGTTTTGGTAATTTATACTTATTTATCGACAACTTAAAGGCCGAAAAAATAAACCAAATTTACTGTAAAGCTCTACTACCGACTGCAAAACGTTAGTTTGGAAAAGAGGACGAGAATTGGAATCTTTAGGAAGACAACGACCCGAAACATCGGAGTAAAGTGTGTAGCTCGTGAAAGGAGCAAAATGGCGTCATCATTTTAGATTGGCCGATTTAGTGGCCAATCCCATCGAGAATGTTTGAGCTTATATTAAAATTAAGCTACGTAGAATCAGCTCTCGCGACAAATTCGAAAAATTTGAAAGTCTCTTTTTGTTAAATACGCCAAAAATCTTGTGGGAAGCATGCCAGACAACAATTGATGCTGGTGAAGCGTCCACTACTAATTAATTTGCAAAAAGTTAAAGTCAAATTTTAACAATTAATATAATTTTTTTTAATAATTAACGTAGTTTTTTCAAAACAGCCGCCACGGTTTTATCTGACAGACTATCGTTACTATTTGAGATGTCTCCTAGATTTTTAAAAATTTCATTTGTCTAAAAACAAGAATTATGCTGCTTATGTAAATGTAATTAATAAATCTATTTTGATAACGGAGTTTGGTAACATTTTTTAAGATTTTACTTTATTATTCCCAATAAACTCAAAAATAACAAAAAGCATTTAATTCAGCAAAAATTAATATAAAAATATCTAATAAACTACAAACATAATATAAACAAATAATAACTCTTTTGGTAGAAGTAATCATTGCTAGTAGGGTATGTATATCCTGACATCTAAATTTGGGAATATCAAAAAATTAAACAAAATTTAAAATTGTTTTAAAATATTTAGTAGAACTACCATATATAACTACTGAAAGTATTATACATTAGAGTGTCAGAATAAAACATGTATCAAATATAAGTAGACTAAATTTTGCAAAAAGGATAAACTAGCTACAACTAAATAACATTCTGAAATATCTGTAGGTTTGTCTTGTTTGAAGTGTACTGCGCTTAATTGGATACAATGATCTACGTCATTTCAGCCGGCTTATCACGGAGCAAGCTGATAGTAAGGCCTAGTCGAAATGACAAATTAGTGTGTTTAAAAATGTCCATGTTAATAGTTAATTGGATTATTGCTTAATTAAAAGAAGCGATAAACGGCCAATGTTGCTAAGACTCAGAATTTGAATGATCTAAACTATTAAAAATCTTTGAAAAAAGGTAACCGAACGCTAGACGCTATTTGCACAAGTTATACAAGCCTCGCTAATACTTTTACAGAAGAAGCGACAACGAAATTTGGCAAGGAAAATGTAAATTTTGGTAGTCTCATTTTCGCTGACGAAAGTAGCTAATACCAGTTTCGTAGCAATAGTCAGTTCTACGTATGAAAACATTCATTGAATCAATTGGCAGATAAATTATTTCACCAAGCTGTAAAACAGTAGATATTTATCTTAAGCCTCCATCAAAACCTAAATGGTCAGAAACTACAACTAGTCTCAGGATTAACCATATGGTAAAAATTGCAACATAAAACATCGGGAGCTTATTTGTATCTGAAAAGTTAGATAACGTAATACTTGAATATAATTAATGAATCGTAACACATTCGGCCAAAACGACAAACTGTGACCAGGGATAGAAATATATAACACAAGCAATTGCGCAACAGATTGTCCAGAAAATATTAGTTCTAACCATTGTTATAGTGCGTTTTACATTGATAAGTCGGTACTGGTCTGTACATAAATTTCAGTTCTAATGTTTAACTGCAGATAGAAAAACTGAAGAACAGACTGGTCTTAATGTTCTACAAAGTTACTGTTACCTTAAACATCTTTAAAACCAAAGTTAAGAAAAGTAATTGACCCTCATGTACAGGTAAGTAATTAGTTGATTTTGCCAGAATGGAGGTGTTACTATAAAAGATAATGCATTTAGTCTTTCAACGCGTAAACTATATGATTAAAAATCCCCGATAAAATGTTTAAATGGTGTAGTTAAAAATTAAACAAACATATATACATGTATATAAAAATAATACAGATTAAAAACAAAATAATATTCAAAGAGATTCACTATTTACTAGCAACAAATAGGTTTAAACAAAAATGGATGACAGAGAAAATTCTTTGTCTAAAAAAATATTTTGAAATGAAGAGAACCAGAAATTAAGATATAAATAAAACTACAAAAATCATAGTTCAGCTAACAGTGTAAGAAATAGACTACGTAAGACTATGTAGGATATATACTACAACTTTGGTCTGTAAAGCTCCAGGGCTGATTTTTAAATTCTTTAAGTGTGATATTAAAATACACTAAAATGCTACTCAGTCATCTGATAATACGTTCTAAATAGATACAGCTCTGCAAATGTAAACTTATTGAGTGCCAGGGCTGTGATTAGCAACCCACTTAGTGGCTCATTGGCCAAACAATAAACCAAAGGTTGTCCATTGACGTGCTAAAATTTTATCATTAACAAAGCTCCATACTGCTGTATTGTTTAAAGAATATCATTATATCCCTGTTCTACTGCAATTCCGATATTCATCCAACTTATCGCTAATATGCTAAAACGCATCTCTGCTTACTTCCATGACCTTCAAAAACAGTGACAGCTGCGCACAAATAACCGAGGGGACTACTCTAACAAGACCTAGGGCCATTAGTTGCTATATTGAATAAAATTGTTTTTTACGAATCCAGTCCTGGAACTCTTCTGATAAAGTTTGTAATTTCAACATGTACAGAAAAATAAAAAATGACTGTTGTAAAAAAACCTGAAAGATTCAAAAGGCAAAATTATTGCAAATACAAAAAAAACTAAAAATAAGCTGGGCACGTTAAAAAAACAAACGAAAATAAGTACCGGCTATTAAATGAAAGAAATAATTTCCAAAATAAATGAAACAAATTTGTTAACATAAATTATGTCTGTGTGCTTTGCACTTGTTTATCTTTGCGCGTGATTATAAATAGTCGTTATTTGTCAACTCATAAGAGGATATTCCTTTGAAATGCGTAAAATATATGTGTAGACGTTATTGTCAATTTTTTCTCAAATTTTAAATTAGAGATAAATGGACTAAACCAAAGTTTGTCAATTGTGTACCACCTTTTAACAGGTCACCAATATTAGAACCTAAGCAATCTATCCAATCCCCAATCGAGTAACAAAATCAGAAACGTATGCAAATATTAACATTATTATTGTCTTATATTTAATTATTAATCTCATGAATGATTTGGCATAAATAAATAAGAAAAAAAATGAATTTCTGTTGTGTTTTACAGGAACATCTATGTATTTTTGTTGCGATAATTAAAGTTGGAAATATTTTTGAAAACATCCGAGCTTCGAAACACTAATATTTGTTTTCATATCGGTTTATGAAATAAACGCTGAATGTTTCAGCAACAATAGAAACAAAATAGCGCTAGTTTCAAATAGTGCCATCTATGGTTGAACATTTATAAAAATTTCAGTGGACGGTTTGTCTCAGTCGGTAAGCAACAATCACTTGATTTGTTAGTGCCACGTCAATCTCTACAATGTTGAAAATCGATTATTAAGTTATGACTAAATTTCTCACTAAAGAAGGTCTTAGGCCCGGGAATATTTAAAAACATTTGGATTGTGGCTACGTCGAATCTTTATCTTCATATTTCACAATCAAGGAATGGAAAATACAATTTGTTTGGAAAAAACCATTACAAACAAAGTACGTGCAAGTTGATCAGCTAAAATACTTTCGGAGGAAAATGTGGCTTTCGCCGAGCGTGATGTGTTGCAAGATAGGAGTTTAAAACTAAAGAAACATTAGCAAGGTTGCAGGTTTGGACATTCGAATAAGGTTAGTGCTAGTTGGGTATTCCGACTTTTGTCATCAATTCCAAAACAGCAATATGTAATTTATTATAAAGAATTTTTAATCCTCTGTTGCAACAATAAAGAAAAAGTTCTTTAATTATTTATTACAAGGAATAAACACATGATACTATACTGTGATCACCTACTAAAAAAAAAGTTAATGGAAGAGAGGCAAAATCAAAGAAAAAGATCATAGCAATTGATTTTGAAGAAAGGAACACAGTGGTAAACAGACAGTGTTACGCTAGCGTACTGAATAAATAGTAGCTATGAAGATCTTCCCTATCTACACTATAGCCCTGTCTTAACATCCAATGACTATTATTTGTTTTCAGATTAACAACAATGAAGAGTTGCAAGAGGTAGATAAATCTCAGAGTATATATAAATATGTTAAAGTATGTAGACACTATAATGAAAAATAATTCTATCATTGTTCTTCTATTGCCCCTAGAATATAGACAGGTCACAAACTCTAGCATTTACCTCGTACATTGAAAAAGCCTTTACAGAATACCATTACATGTTTGAATTGTTTTTAAGCTTTTCAATAAAAACTTTCTTTGATATACTTATGCATACAAATAACAATTTGTCCTAAGGTAATTAAAGTTGCAGCACTTTAAAAAATGCTGTTTTCTATTAATTTTTTTGTAATGAATAATAGGAATCCAGTAGATATAAAGATACATTATAATAAATATCATTTTTATTATATGGTTTTCAAATTAATATCAATAACAAAGTAATTAATTACACGCTTATAATTTGTTAATATAATATTAAAAAATTGTTTATTTTTCTATTGTTTTCTTCTTACAATGATTAACCGATATTTTTGGTATTATGTAAACTGTAAAATTTTCGGAATTCTAAAATTGCTAAAATCTTCCACTACAGCTTTACAAATTTATGTATTAATGTTAGGTTGGCTCGAAAGTCCTGACTCAGCTACAAAAATTTAATTTCTATGCATTTTTTTGTTGTTTCTTTGTGCTTATAGTGTTGTGAAAACCGTGATATTTGTATTCCAAATGAGTTTGCAAGAAAATGAGTTTTGAGTTTTGATCCGGAAACGGGAAGGAACTGTAAGTCAGTCAAAACTTTCAAGACGGTACAGGCGCTTTGAATCCAGTGATCTCAGCCTTAAAGTTTTGTCTCGTTCCAGCCGGCCATTAAAGTTGAATGATAGTGAATTGCAAGCTGCTTTAGACGCCGAATCTTCATTAAGCACTCGAGTACTAGACGTTGAACTTGAAGTTGGCAAATCAACGATTCATCGGCACCTTCAGCAACTTGACTTTGTCCACAAGAAGCCTCGCCAAGATCCGCACGAACTCACCAAGCCGTCAAAAGAGTCCAGATTTGCCGCCAACTGCTCAACAAACGACCGATTTTGGTAAATTGTAACGTCGTATTAAAAGTGGGTTTTTGTGGTCGATCACAATCGACAAAAAAAGTGGATTGCAAAGGACCAAAATCATCCGTTAGTTCCACATAAAGATCGTTTCGGCAAGGTCATGATTTTCGTGTGGTGGAACTTTGAAGGCGTGCTTTATTTTGAGTTAGTTCCGAATGGTCGCGTCGTCAGTGCCGAGCTTTACTGTCAGCATTTGAAACTCGTCTACATCAAACTGGTGGAAAAGTACCCAATTTTGGTTCGAAGAAAGCGCGCTCTATTTCAGCATGATAACGCCAAGCCGCACACAACCAAGAAGACCAAGGAAAAGTTTGAGGAATTGGACAGCGTTGAGATTCTTCCGCGTCCAACCTATAGCCCGGACGTCGCTCTATCAGATTACGGCCTTTTTCGCTCAATGCAACACATTTTGAATGGACTCTGTTTTGAATAATTTGAAAAGATTAAAAAAGCATGAGAATTTTTTGATTTGAAGCTAAAAGAATGGTACTTTGACCAGATCGGGAAGCTTGTAGACCAATGGTGGATAATAATGGCCTGTATTTTGAAGAATAGTTATTATTATTGTTTTTTAATTAATCCTGCATAAAATAAATCAAACTCTTTCAATAACATGCGGTAGCATCTACAAAAACTTCCAGAAACGTACTGATTTAAGTGTAAACTCTACACTAAGTCGTCTATAAAATCAAAGAAAGCCATATGCAATGGTTTCATAGGGAGCATTTTAGCAAAAGATATCAAAAATGTATAACACCAAACCTAAAGAAAGGGTGTAACGATATAATATTTTGCAAAACTCCCTTCCTGCTTTCTTAAGCCAGCTGAAGTTGTGCTTAAGCTATTTTGAGTAAACTTGCTGAAAATGAAAACCTTAATGTATTTCATTGTCTTTCTTGATACAATTGTTAATAATAGTATGTATAATAAGGTTTCACAATTTTAATGTCTATTTGTATAAAGCAATTTGCCGAATTTATTATGGAGTACACGAAATAAGTTCCTTGGGGTCCGTACATCGCTCTGTGATTATTATTTGTTTGGACCACTTCAAGGACAAAAATTTGACGACGAAGGTGCTGTTGAAGCGTTCGTGCGCGATCAGCTGGTGAAACCCTGATTTAGCAAATGATAAAAAAATTTTTTTTTTATTAAGGTAAATATTTACAACCTACCAATTATGGCTATAAGTAAATGTGCTTAAAGTGCAATACAGGAGGGGAGATGGTAACCAGCAATAACACTCCCGATAAATTAACTATTGATTATTGTTGATTTAATATATCTGTAGGCCACTGTTTTTTAAATCTTCTGATTTCAGGTTGGATGTATAGTTGCCTGGCTTTTTCATTGGGATGATCAGAAAGCCGTTCGAGGTAGTTCCGTCTTAATCCGATAATTTTTTCTTGTACAAACGGTATTCCAGAATCTTCTTGTAAGGTTTATTAACGTACCATGATGCATTAAATATCATTCGAAGTAGCTTTTACTGGATTCTCTGCATAATTTTAGTATTAGATGGCTGAGCACACCCCCAAAGCTGGACACCGTACGTCCAAATAGGTTTTATGATACACTTGTAAAGGAGTAATTTATTTTCTGTTGACAGTTGTGATTTGCGACCTAGGAGCTAGCTCATTTGACGAATTTTTAGATTTATGTGGGTTTTCTTAGCAAAAATGTGACACAATTAATTATTTAATATGTCTGTAGGCCACTGTTTATTAAGTCTTCTGATTTCAGGTTGGATGTATAGTTATCTAGCTTCTTCAGAAAACCGTTTGAGGTAGTTCCTTGTTAATCTGATAATTTCTTCTTGTGCAAACGGTATTCCAAAATCTTCATGTAAGGTTTCTTTACTAACGTACCATGGTGCATTGAAGATCATTCGAAGTATCTTAGATTGGACTCTCTGCGTAATTTTAGTATTATATGGCTTAGCACACCCCCAAGGCTGTCTGTGGTCAAGTGTTAATCCCATGTATTTGACTTGAGTAGATACAGGTAACGGCTCGTCGTTTACTAAGACTGCTGGGCAGATGGTAATCATGTTCGTGAATGTAACTTGTGTGGACTTTGTACAGTTTACTTTGACTTTCCATCGTTTCAGCCAAACTTTCAATTGATTAAAATGCGTTTGCAGATTTTCAGATGCAATTTGTGGGTCTTCGCTTATGGATAATAGAACGGTGTCGTCGGCAAACGTAGCGATTGTAGTAGTATTTGTAATTGGGATGTCTGCGTGAATATCAAATAAAGAAGTGGACCAAGGACATTACCTTTAGGGACCCCTGAGCTTATGGGATAATAGTTTGAGGTTGCTGTATTAATTCGCACTTGAAAATATCTGTCTGTGGGGTAAGATTTTAAGATAAGATAATGAGGCGTGGGAAGGAAGGACTTAAGTTTGTATAGGAGTCCGTCATATCATACACGGTCGAAGGCTTCTTCGATATCTAAGACTGCGGCTGTACATAGTTTTTTATGTTCAAGGCTTACGAGAATAGTTTTGACAATTCGATGGCATTGTTGTATTGTTGAATGACTTTCTCAAAAGCCAAATTGATGAGATGGTATTAATGTTATTTCAGTATCTTCAAAGATTCGTTTAAGTAGGAGGAGCCTTTCAATGTTTTTAAACATGATCTGGAGCAAACTTATTGGCGATACGAAGTAACTCTGTTTTGAGATTTATTTGGTTCGTTGATCATAATTATTTGTACAAATTTCCAGGTGATAGTCTGAGGATACTATTAAAATTTATGGTTAACAAAACAAATTCTTTTCTGGGTAGTTGTTTTAAGATCTGACCAGTAATCAGATCAAAGCCAGGTGCTTTATGATTGTTGCATCTTGAAATCATACCTTTAACTTCTTTTGGAGTGAAGAATTTAATCGGCAGCATCATCGGGCAAGGAGCGTCCAAGGAGTTTCTAACGAGGTCGTCATCATCATTATTATTATGTTCAGGTGCACTAAAGACTTGTGAAAGATGTTCAGCAAACGTTGAAGGTTTTTTCTGCTCTGTTTTTCCCCAGCTTCCGTAGTCTTTCCTTAAAGGTGGAGTGTGCTGAATAGGTCTCTTAAATGACTTGGTTGCCTTCCAGATACTGTGATCTGCTGATAACTTAATGATGTACGATTCGAATGTGGCATTTCTGGTTTCGTGGAGAACTATTTTTAGTTGTCGTGTTAATCTATTATATTCATTTTTGTCTCTAGGGTTGCGGCTTCTTTGCCATATATGCCGTGCTCCTCTTTTCTGGGCGACAAGGTGTTTTATATGCACATATATGTTATTCTCTGGTTTCTGTCCCAGTTTTGCAGGGGGGGGGCGGGGCGTGGCTATACGTGCTGCTGTCTGTATACTTTATTTTTAGCATTATATTATTTAATGAGTTCCCAAAGAATTTATCTTATATTCTAGTAATATACGTCACTAACAAACATTTATTTTGCATGTAATAATTATAATTTTAATATTTTGATATTTACAATAAAAGCAATTACAGCTTTTAATTATTTATAATGATTTTTTAAATCAATAACTAAAAATTGTTAATCAAGAGAAATTCTAAAAAAAATAAATTCTAAACTGAATAACCGCAATAGATTTATAAAAATAACATAAATAAAAATTACAAAGAGAATTAAATGGTTTTATAAAAGCCTTAAATAAAAAAAATAATCATTATTAAAAAAAGAATAGAAATTATTAGACAAATTTGACAAACTACTAAATGTTTGCCAATTTTTATTCCAACACCTATTATAGACAAAAATAAATAGAGAAAAAGAAGGAAAAAGGTTTGAAAAATATCTTTAGCAATATAATGTAAATGCTTTTTAAATAAGTGCTTCTTTAGTTGCCTATCTATTAAGTAAACATTTATTAAAAACACATTTCAAATACTTAATTTGATTTAAAAGAATAATTATAATTATCAGGAAAAAAAGGGTGACATGGAACAGTTATATATGTACCACAAGTTGATAATATGACCATCACAGGCAAAAATTTGATGCAAAAACTAAATTCCACAGTTACTTTAAAACTACACATTACCAAAACTTACTTAAATAATAAAAAATCTTTTCAATAATAGCGTCATATTCATTATTATGTGGAGCGTCAAAAGTTTCATTTTTCATTCATAAATTTATGCACATTTAAAATATTAACATTATAAACAAACACACCTAGTTTTAGAAAATGTAATTTAAATTTACAAGTGCAGTTAACAAACGTATCTTAACTATATTAACACAGTTAACGACGTAGTTGTGTCCTAAAATGAATTCCACTAGAGAAATTTCATACATTTTTAGGTTTTGTATATTAATAACAAAACGAAAGTATAATTTCAAAAAAATAATTATTTACTTTCGAAAACTAGATGCATATTTATAAATAGCAAATTTTTAAAAACAATTTCTAGTTTCGAGTATTGAAAAATTGGGAAATTAATTTAAAAATGTCCACATTTCAAGAGACACTTTTATTGTAGGCTAGAGGCTAACAGTAAAGTTTGAATTACTTTTCCAATGTTTGTAATTGATTTATTTAAAAAAATTCTAATACTTTCGTATTCGCACTTAAAAATATAAAACATTAAAATTTGTTACTCTCGTACTAGACTCTCTAAATGTTGGAAACGGAAATGTTCTCTAAATGCTCAAAACGGACCTAAACTACCACAGAAAACCTGGGATATAATTTGCAAATGTAATAAAGTAAATTAATAATTCATATACAACACAAAGAGGACTTACAATGGCAAAACTGGATTGTTAAAAGTTTAATTTGCATATTTGCATGTGTAAGGATGTTCCAAAACATTCTGGGGCTTTATTAGTTTTTAAGTAATACAGACACAATGTATATGTTTTGTGTTACATTACTGAGTTATATACGATCCATTTTGTTTTATTGCCTTTCTCTATTACTTCGGAAGCCGCATAATGCTATATTTTAAAAACTTTCGTGATTTGCTATTAATATACCGTTCCGGTTGCATTTTCTGTTATTTGTTGAACTAAATGCGTAATAAGTACTAATCACATTCTATAATTTGCCCATTTAAGAAATAATTTCGTTAAATTTATGTGTTTAGCTTATAGAAACAGTTTATAATAAATAACAATCGTCAAATCCCACAAAACAGTTAAAAACGCTATTTTCTATTAAATGAGGCAAAGCGATTGATGTAGCCAAACTTTCCGAGATAATTGAATGCTGATGTTCGGGGAATGTTTTAAGCATCAGTCAATTCATGAACAGTATATTGCAGATTTCCGACAACTGTAGTCTTGAGGTCCGTATCTGTAGTGGATGGGTGAACGTCTTCATCTTGGTGATTTAAAATATCGTTTTCAATATCGCTAAAATTAGTGCCTTTATTAAAGGACGTATTAAAGGACCTTATAACTTTTCAATGCGAACGAAACGTATTCTACACGAGTTAATTAACAACTGAAAAGAGTAACACCAATTTCTAAGAGATAACCTTGGCGGTTTATATAAACACTATAAAAAAAGGATATTTGGGTTAATCTTATATAACCATTTAAATTAAAATTTGCTATGATAGACAAAAATTCAAAATTTAAACAGAGGGCCCAAAACATTATTACATTTTGGTAAAAGGTGATACAAAATTTAAAAATAAATAATTTTTTATGATTTATTTATTTGTAGTTATTCATTTATTAACTAATTTACATTTAACAAGATTTACTGTTATTTATTTTGTGTTGTTATGCTCGAATAAAAAGGTGCTATGCTTTATTGAAAAAATATTTTAAAGGTAATAATAAATGACTGTCAAATTATATTGGAGTCTTCTATATACATATAAACATGTGTGTGTATTCTATATTATTTATCATCCTAAGAATGTGCTTCAAACTTCGCTTCGGAGTATTAGGAAAACATGCAACGCTAAAAAGCAGCATTGTGATATGTCATTCAATTAACAAGAGAAAAATGAAAGTTTTTTTCAGACAAGCGTTGTAAAATTTTGCTAGATGCTTCAATAAATACTATTTTGTTTATAAATGATTATGTGTTGATAACATGTGGTTTATAAGGTATTATAAACAATTAATTTTCTTTGTAAAGACATTCATTAATCAGATTTTTTTGTTCTTGAGGGAAGTAAAATTACTGAATAACAAATAATATGCTATAAATATTCGAATCAGTTGCTTTTAATTAATAAATTATGTATACTTTATTAAACCAGCAGAGGGAAACTAAATGGATGTTCAGAAACAAATACCTGCTAGGACGCAGCTTCTAAACCGCACGGCTGATAGAGCTTTCCCAAGTCCTGCTCTCTTGATACTAAAACGAGCACATATGTTTGAAGCCAAACGCCGCCCATTTCGAACTTCCGCGTTTAATTAATTAGGTTATTCTGGTAGCCAAGTCACGTACCATAAATTAAGTTCATTAACAAGCAAACAGGGAGCAGCCGGTGAACTACTGCCACATTTACTCTGCACCTTACGTTTAAAAGGAAGATTACAAGTACATCGTTTCAGCATGTTTTATTTTTAACTATTTGCATAAAACATCATATTTTATTAGAATGTTTTAACATTTAAATTTTTGCTTTAAAAAATTCAAATTATTGTGAAGTTTTCTATTTTCTATTTCACTTTATGTTGTATAAAAAAATAAAAGTTGATGTAGGCATTAATAAAAATTGAGGAATAATAATAAATAATAATATTATAATAAAATATATAATAAGATTATATGGTTTAAAGTAAATCAAATTTTAAACATTAAAAATTTGTTAATTCAAATAAATTAAAATTTAATTTAATTAAAATATAGTGCCGTACAGTAATGTATTTTGCTTTAAAAAAAGTTATCTTGCGACTTACAGGGAGAGGACAAAAAATTGCATTTTTAATAGACAATTTTGTTATTATTCTTGAAAATCATATAAGTCAAAGTGTGGAACGAAAAAATGTCTATAACCATATGAATGGATGTAGTCTGTTAGCAGCGTAGCTAAAAGTCCTACAGCATATAATTACTGCAAAGAAAATAAATACAATTATAAAAATCTGGTGTGAACATCACACGACTTTCCTTATCCTATTATTTGGGTAATTCTAGCAAAAATCCTGGGCTTCAATTTTTTTCGAGTTCCTATTTTACCAACTTTTACTTTAAATTCATGTTTATCTCGTGATAAAAAATCATTTTTATTCTCATGAACTTTTTGTATCTTCAACCGTTTAGATTCGCGACCGCTTTGCGACCGATTTTGCGACCTTCCTAATGTTTCTTCAACGTATTAGGTTTGATTTAGTTGAGATGATAAGAAAGATCTCAACAATTAGTGTGGTAGTTTTTGTTTAATCTTAAACAGAAGAGCTTTATGCTATACATTACCAAAAGCTTGTTTGATGTCTAAAGAAACCTCTAAACAAGAGAAAACTAATGATTTGGTATGCATTTTCTTTCATTCTTTTAAATACCAGATTTTCCGAAAGTTTAAAAATTGCTGATAACAGACTTATAAGCCGGTAAGAGGTCACAGCTATTGGTGATTTTTCCGATTTTAATATTAGTATGATGTAAGGATTAAACTGAATTGGTCTATAAATTAGCCTGAAAAGGGAGTGAAATAGTATTTTTGTAAACCGTAATCCAGATTCTGGTGGTACCTTACCGGTAATTAAAACACGCGCTAAGGCCTTCTTACCATTTCCGATTTATATTATAGTAAAGTCTGTATTCGAATTAGGGTAATATAAATAAATCCTTCTCTTTTTGTGATAAAGTTTTCTATCAGTAAACAATACATTAATTGTAGAGATTATACAGGTTTTACGTATTATGAAAAATAATGTACGAGATATCTTTAAAATTAGTTAAAAACAAATTACTTTTTTTTATAACACTAGGCTATAGAGAAGTATATAAGAAGCTTTTACATTTTAGTCAGTGTTAACAAGAAGTTTATAAATCCTATATGCAAAAGATATTACATTACTAACTTATATTTGTCGTTAATGCCAATGTAATTTGACTTATTCTCTGCCATTTTAATCATAGATGATCAAGACCGATGTATATGTAACGAAAATTAATAAACAATGGTTTCTTATACACTTTTGTAGGCGCTTTAACTTTTTCTCTGCTTACTAAATTTTAAGTGATAACAGTTTTTCATTATTTGTAATACAAGTATTGTCTTTGCCTTACTCTTAGTACTTTTTATAAATAATTATTTTAAATGTTAACTCTAATTATTTTTACTTTGTTTTTCTTATATTTGATTGCGTATTTTTTAGTTAGTTGTTCTTGTTCCATATCTTTTAAAGAAATTCTTTTGAATTTTTTTCAAAAAGTCACAAATCACAAATTAATAATAAACTATAGAATGATTTTCTTTTTATACATTTTCCTAAATTCTGCGTCACAATTTTGTATGTTATAAATTTATACACATTTGTCTCTTCTTCTTCGACCATCCTTATGCTTTTTTAGAGCATTGGATTTTGCACATTCTCAAATAATATAACTGTTTTATTTGGAACCCGTTTTATTTCCCAATTTCATCTTTTTGTATTATTGTTTGTTACAATTATGTTACGTTATATATTCTTATTACATTGTTTCTTTTCGAGACTATCTAACAAATATTTATTTGTTTTTAAGTTTTTTAAACTTTTCTATGTCGTTGCCTATTTTATTTGTATTTGTTTGAACTCTTTGGTTGTACGTTCCAAAAATTACTAAAAATATTAATCATTTAACATGCAAACATAGAAATAAATACAAATAGTAATAAATAAAATAAACACAACTTCATAATACAAGGGAAAGAAGTAGAGCAAGTGAACAAATGTAAAAATTGGAAACATATCAGTAGCAATGGAAAGATCCACGATAACAGAGAAACGAGCAGCCGTTGTAGAAAGACCTTTTGACGCTTAAACACGCCCTTTTAGGAAAAGAAAAAATACCAGAACAAACGACAGTAGAAGTTGTAAAAAAGTAGTGTATCCAATTGTGAGCGAGTGATCACATATAAACAACAGGGCAAGTTCACACTTACAAGAATGAGGTTTTGTAGAAAAATTAAAAGAAAAATTGAAAAAGCAAGAATAGTAACACAACATGCAGAAAGCAGTTAAGAGTAAAATAAATGAAAAAAGTGTTACAAGAGAAGGATTTAGAATGGCTAAGGCATATATATAGAATGCAGGATGAAAAAATGGTGAAACAGAAGTTTAAAGTAAAATCAGAGAGGAAGAATAGAGTAAGAAAACAAACAAAGATATGGATAGAAGAAGTGAAAAAAGCGTTAGAGCAAAGAGATGTACATTGAAATTTAGTGAAACAAAAAGTGAATGGTAACAATCTACCGATTCCAAGCCTTACGCCGTATAGTAGAAAGGCTCAAGACTACAAATGTATGTAGGTATGTATGTTTTTTTGAAACATTCTTAAATTATTAACTTTTGTGGACCCGTTAGAATAATATTCTAATAGTGAGTATGTGCTTTTTGTGGAGTCAGTTGTTTTTAAATTGAACTTTCGTTGGAAAAGTTTAACAGTCAATTCAATCTACCGGTTTCTTCTTTACAAATCGTACACAGACGGCTACAATGTACATGACCGTTATTTTATAGTAACAACAATGCTTCATTATTAACTCGATACCTTTTTAAGGATTTTCGCACTTACGTCTATTTAAAGAAATGTAATGTTTCAAATACTCGTATCCTCAAACAACCCCAAAATCTAGTTTAACAGGATGTTTAATAGATCTCCGTAATAATATATTCCCCTGTAGAGACTAGAACCACTTCAAAGTAAATCATGTTTAAAAGGTCGTCAATTATGTTTTTCTATCTAGTAGCGTCGTTTTTTTAAATACTTTTTGGTGACTGGTTTACGGTAATATTTTGACTTCCAAATGTCATTATGAACCCTACATTAACACTCTTTTTGACAAGCTTTGGGGGAGTTATACATAGCGTTAAGTTTTATATTTTTTAAATAATCGTATTATTGCTCAACTGACTTTCACAAAGTTATCTATTCTTTCCTCGATTGAGCAATTCATCCAAGGGTTTAGATCCTTGTTGTTACTTTATCTACTTTTGCACAAAATTAGGAAATTTGAGGGGCCTTTGGAATAGTAACACAAAAACCCACTTTACATCTCTGTGAAAACGGCACTTATGGTAAAAATGTAAAATTTTTGTATTAGAATATATTTCTTTGTGTACCACACATATAGGCCATCGCATCCGTCTGAAATACCGACTGGACGCTGCTGAATATTTTATGCTAGTTTTATTGACTGTATCCATCTGAAAATTCGTACAAAAATGTAATTGCCAAAAGCTTCATAACATTAGTCACTTTTTGTAGAAATATATATTTTATATAAAATTCTACATAAATTAATATTTTTAAGTGCATTTATTTTTTACAATGTCAAATATTTTTACGATAAAACTTGTTTTTGTAAAGTGCACTCATTGAATTATAGTTTAAATTATATTTTAATCTTAGAAAAAATTTGTAATTAGCCATATATTACTTACGTATCAAATGCATTAATTTGTAACGTGCATAAATTTTACCATTTATTAAACCTAATATGCCTGTAATTATAACTTAATGTAATTCGTTTATTCGGTTTATTTAAAAAATAAGTAATAGTAAAGCAAAATAAAACACTTAAAATCAAAAAACTTAACCAATTTTATGTAAGATGACTATTGATTCAGTGTAACTTTCTTTCACAAAAAATATTTGTATGATCATATTTTTTAAAAATTACTGGCATGCTTTTATTGCAATAATAACTTGATGATTAATTTATTTTGAAATTATTTTTGCCACATTCTTTAAAAATTACACTGCAACACTAATAAATCCAATTTTAAACTGCTTCATTATTTTTCACCAAAAATTATCGCCCATGTGAAAGTGAAAGCGCAGCCGTGTAAGGCACAGTAACTCAACTAACAGTTTTCTAATCACTGGCTTAGTTCTTACTCTCATGAATATTCATCTCTCACTACCGAAACGTCAGCCGTGGCGGCATCATAATTTAACTGGCATGTCGGCAATTTCTCTTTTTGTGCCTCAAAGTGTAAGATCGACAGCATTAGCCGAATGTGCAACGCATTTCACTTTTCTGCAAAAACACTGTGCAACGTCAAATGGTAATTTTGCTAGAGAAAGTGATCATAATGGCTAGGAGTACATTACGAGATGTGCCTACAAAATGAAGTTGAAGATAAACCGACAAAGCTGCACTTACTTTCGATTTTTTAAAAATTTAGACATATGTTTTTATACTTTCTTAGTATTTATTATTAATTCTGGTATACCTATATAGAGTAATGTATATTTAAAAAAACAAAAAATCTTACAAATAATCGATTTCAAAATTCAAAAAATATTAAATATAATTTTAATTAAAAAATGAGATTGAAAATTTAGAATTATATAAAATATAAGTTTACTAATTTAAAAAATTTTATTTAAGAATCTAGGAACGAGTTTTGTTACTACCTTGTTCTTCATTCATTATCATTCTTTACTTTTATTTTAATTTTTAGTTTTATATAGAAATAAAATGCATTTTAAAAAGATTTTTAAATTTACGATCACCTATTAAAGAAATAGAAATTATTTTCAACAATTTTTAATATGACTAGTGTCTATAAAAAAATTTATTAATTTTTCCGATAATATTTAATATGACAAAGCTTGCGAAAGAGAATAATGCTTGTTATTGAAAATTTTACTTAACAATATGGTTCAGATTTTTTGACAAATTTGGCTGTATATTAGTCTCTATAATAATTTTGATTTTAATTTGTTAGTTTTTATATAGGAAAGTTTGAGAAATGCGCTAATAAGAGATTTTGTAAATTTGAGCGGAGTGGCAATGAAATTTAGAATTTATTTAATGCTTATATAGACTTCTTATAAACAGTATGATAGAAAAAAAGGTGGAATTGTTTTTCCCACTTCCATTATAAACTTAATAGACTGAAGTTTTTATAGGTAAAAAATAAATTGAGAAAATATAGCTAGATAATAAAAGCATCGCCGACTTATCCAGCAGATAGGTTTCTATGAGAGGGAGACAAAGGTTTTTATTTCAAAATCGGTCAAAAGCGTCATTAGTTTACTGATTAAATTTTTTTTGAAAGTTAAATTGGGCATTACATAGGCACCATTTAATTAATTTGAGGGTACTAATCTACTAAGTTGTGAACAGATTGTAGTGGCTCTAAAACCTTAAGGATAGGAATAGCCATAAACCACAAATATCAAAACTGAACGCTATGTCGTCTTTGCGTATTTAAGAATTTCTAAAATATGGTAGAAATTTCAAGCATGAAAGCTCTGTAATAAGTTAAATAAAATGTCAAGTATTTAGATAAGTTGTACGTAAGGGAAAAATGATAATACAATTTTGGGATTCTTAAAGATTTTTGAGATACAAGGAGTTTCTTTGGTATCAGAGAATAACTAGTAATTGAGTTGGTAACAAATGTATTACATGCAAATTTATTAACTAAATATTAGATCAATAAACAGAAGCAAGCGTTAATCACCTAGCTTAACTTCTATGATCATTAAAGAAACACACATTGCAGATAACAAAATTCTAGCAGGAATTAATAAGAAAACACATGGTATTACAACATATATTAAAATATTGTTGAAAGGTCCCAGTCCTTTTTAATTAAAACAGGGGGTGCAAAAATCACAATAAATATCTAAAATCTATTATTACTAACATGTTTAAATTACCCAACGCTATATGGCCTGCCAATGTGCTCAATAAATAACCTCGCCCTGCAATATACTCTAGGAATTTCAATAGTCATCATACTGAGTGGTAGTATACATCTGATAATAACGGTATAACATTAATTAAGTAAACAACAGTTAATATTTAATGCAAATGATTAGGTTACTCTCCAACTCTTTCAGATGGCAAGCGAATATAATCTAGGCTTTTGACTTGTCAGCTTAGACGATAACCTTAGACCATCAGCAATGACAAGAAGCGGGCTATCGAATTTTTCACATAGCCAACATTAACCAGTAATATATAAAACTGAAACCCGCATTTTACTGATAATATCGTTACTTACGGATAATCTAAATCAAATATTCTAGTAGAAAGGCTATGTAAATTAGAAAATAGTTCTTATACCTACACGTAGTGGAATAGTCGCACTTTCGAAAGTTCTATGTAATAAAGCGCATATACTAGGTCTGTCATATATCGACTCAAAAAATAAGAAAAGGATATCACTTCAAAAAATTTACGAAGCCGTTTTCTCACAACCGAAATGTAACAAGCAGTCGTCAAATTGAAAACCAGAAAAGCTGCAGGAGAAACAATATTTTCCGAAATTTCTCAAAGAAACCAAACCTGACACTAAAGAGCCTTTAAAAAAAACCAAAACAATTGAAAAAAATTACCAAAACCTAAAAAACCAAAAGACCATCAGTTGTAGACCGATGTCACTTCTTAGTGTTGGCTATAAAATTCTAAAAAGATTACTATACAACAGGATTTCAAAATCTATAAATAAAATTCTCTTTTGAACAAACAGGCTTTCGACGAGACTGAAGCTGTCTTATCAACCCACATAGAGCAAAATTTCCAACGACAACTTAAAACTTTGTCTGTCTTTCTGAATATCACGGCAGCATACAACACAGTTTAAAGAAAAGATATGCTACATAAATTAATTAACATAACACTTGTATCAAAATCTATAACCTTATCTGTAATATGTTGCTCAAAGTTTATCTAAATAATCCTTTCAGTAAAATATGCAATTTGAATGACGGTTTACCACAGAGTTCAGTTCTTGCATCTTTAAATATACTCACGGCCTACCAGAAACTAAAAAAAAATTATTTATGCCGACGTTATACTGACCATAAACCATCGTACATTGAAGTCGCTAAAGAGCAATTATCTAAGTATTTTTTAGTATTCATTCATACTTCAAAAGAATTGAGATTACATACAAATCTATCTAAAACAGAAATAACAACAAAAAAAAAACTAAATTTTCTATTACATTAAATTGAACAAAAGCATGCATAACATATCTAAAATATGTGGGTGTAGAACTAGGCAGATCATTAACTTTATAACAACATTTAGGAGAAACTGCTGTGAAAGTTAGAACACGGAATAACAACCTACGAAACCTTGCTGACACTACATGGAGTGCTTCTGTTAATTCACTGAGAACAGCTAGGCGCATGCTGGCATATTCAATTGCTTAGTGATGTTGACCCCCCCCCCCCACCCCTCCAGGAACTCTAAGGCTTTGACGTGGGTGGGGCTAAATAGCCTTTATGACTCTAAGGGTGATGCTGGTGGGAGACTATAGTCTCCTGGTAAGGTCACCCATGCCAATAAGACCGAAGACGAGAGGGGAATTAAGGACAGCTCAATTCCTCGAGAAAACCCCTACTTACAGGTTCCACAGAAACGGGCCTAAAGGGTTGCGACTGGCAGGATAGGCGTGGCAACCCTTAGGTACCTTAGCCGAGACTTTTCTCTTCAACTAATATTAGGATTGGCCAAAAATTACGTTTAAGATTACCAAAGAGGATAGCGGCAACGCTCTAAATCTCTATAGGGGATGGGACTTAGTAGTATTAGCTAACCCAGAAAATAGCCGGGATAAGGGAATTACCAAACTATTAAGAAAGGAATTTCTTAAATTATTGGAAGTGTTAAGGGACAGTGAACCAGGGTCATTAGAATACGTTATGACAAGGAATGAAAGCTCTAAAAAAGTTGTCGACGAAAGAGAGAGATTTTGTTACACATTGCCGGTCAAGAAGTAAAGCAACCTTGACGAAGTGTATGAACAACTTATAAATGAGAGAGAACCAGGGATGGCCAACTGATGGTTAAAGTAAAAGAAAGCGAATACCTTTAGGAACGCAATTAACAGCAAAATCCGGGGGCCCAGGTCAGCGTAAGGAAGAACGAGAGGATATACCACATTACAGGTATCGGCGCGAATATAGGGGCTTAAGACATCCAGAATGCATTAGAACATGAATTGGATACGCTCGTCACAATAAGTTAGATCGATCAAACCGATGTTGAATGACAGTAATACGGCCACAGTAGCAATTCATAAGGACTATAAAAGAATATTGAACCGGGTGTCGCAAATAAAAATAGATTGGGCATTCTGCAACATAAGAGCTAGAATGCATTGAGAAATTGTCATAACTGCTGGTAAGTTGGACATAGCACAGCCGATTGTCAAGCCAATAAGAGTGCAAAACCTTAAATATAAAACCAAACAGGTCACATAATGGTAGCGGGCGACCTTAATGCCAGTGCTACAGCAGGAGGGGGGAGCGTACAAACAGATAACAGAGGAGAATACCTGATGGAAATGATAGCGGAGCTAGACATGACAATTATAAATGAAGGAATTCGACCGACGTTCGAGAAAGATGTAATGAAATCCAGACAAACTTGACATTAGCCAGTTCAATCTTAGCAGGTCAAATGTCGATCTAGAAAGTGCTACAGATGAGACGCTAAGCGGTCACAAATATATACGTACGAAGTTCAGAAAGAGGCAATTTTATATCACCCCATACAAAGAACAAGTTTAGTATATAAAATTTTTATAAATGCATTATTAGCGAAACTGTGAGCGATTACAACGGACTGAGAAAAGCTACTGTGAGTGCATATAATACCTCTATGTCCTTTACTAGGAAAAAAGTAAGCAACACGTTTACTGATGAAATGCTAGTAACTAGGGCTAATTAAAACCATAAAGACTTTAAAATACTTACTGAAAATCTTAAAAAAACCAAACAACATTGAAAAAGCTAATTCAAAAATCAAAAGATAAGCATTTGAAAAAACTTTGTGAAAAGATTGATAAAGACTGCTAGGAACAAGGGTACCGGATTGTCACTAAAAAATTCAATAAGATTCCATTAATGTTAACCTTATCAAAACAGAAAAAAATCGTTAAGGCGTTATTCCCTGAATATACAGACTAGGTAAAAATAAGACGTCGAAGTACCCGAAATAACGGCCGATAAACTTAAAAAAGGTGGTGAATGACTAAATGTCAAGAAAGCCCCAGACTCAGATGGATCTCTGCAGAAACAGTCAAAGAGCAATAGAAATAATACAGTAGGATATAAGATGAGTACTTAATTTGGCCTTACGTACAGGACAATTTCCTAATATATGGAAATTGAGAAAGCGAGTGTTGTCTTTCTAAGAAAAGAAAACAAACAACTAGATAACACCACCAGCTACAGACTATTATGTATCTTGGGCAGCTATAGGAAATTACTTGAAAGAATCATAAGAGAATTGAACAACAATTAGATAACCTGGGACGTCTAGCCCCAATTCAGTATGGATTTAGAAAGGAGCAAATCCGCACTAGGAGCCATAGAGAAAGTAATTAAGATAGCTAAATCTGTTAAACAAGACACACACCGCACCAGAAAACTATATACTCTTGTTGCTTTAGACGTCCAGAAATGCGTTAAATTTGGCGTCGTGGCAACTGATTTTCGAGACATTGAAACAAAGACAATTGTCGCAATATATAATAAACATCGTTAACTATTTAAACCATAGATACGTCGTTATTAAGTATAACGAAGGCGAGAAAAATTGCGATCAATAATGGTGTGCCGCAGGGATCCATACTGGGCCATACGTTGTAGAAACTATTGTGTGACGAGGTACTCAGACTAGAGCTAGGGTATAATGTCAAACTTATTGGGTTTGCTGATGACCTGGAACTGGTATTCAAAAGGAAGAGTATATGTTTAAATATAAAACAGACAGAGCATTGAGCAAGATTAGCGACTGGCTGCAAAGTAAGCGGCTGAATCTGGCACCGGAGAGGAACGAGGCGATCATGCTTACCAGTAGAAGAAAAATTAGCCTAATGACTTTTACGATAGATAACGTTGATGTATCCCTAGTAAGCTTGTTGAAATATCTTAGTATAACACTGGATAAAGCATTGCGCTTTAGGCAACATATCCAAGAAACATGTCAAAAAGCGGAAAATTATGTCTGGGTACGGAGGACGAACAGTTAACAGAAGAAAAGTACTAGCTTTGACTGTAAACTCCGCCATATTGTGCGGAGCGCCTGTAGGGAGTACAGCCCTCACACATAAAATATATAAATATAGAATCTCACGGGTCCAGAGACAAATGGCAGTTCGAGTAAGCGAAGCCAATAGAATGGTATCTACGGACGCAGTATTAGTAATAGCCGGTATAACACCTATAGGAAAGTTAGCGAATGAACCGTTGAGACCCCATTGCACGAAGAAGGAGGAGAGAAACCAACGAGAGGAACGAGAATGAAAACTGAACGAATGGGACGTCGAATGGTATAACCCAGGAAGGGACCATAAACCTGTAAATTAATCCCTAACCTAAAGAAGTGACAGACATTGAGCGGTCATGGAGTGTTCAATACATACTTGTATTCCATAGGAGAGGCCTATAGAGAACAGTGTCCATATTGTAAAGAAATAGACACACCTGAGCATATTATATTTGAATGCAAACATTTCCAGTCAGTCAGGACAGAGATCAAAGGCTCATGAAGTAGTATAACGGTGGAAAACATGATAGAGAAAATGCTAGAATGTGGAAAACATTAGGAACAAATAACTAACATTATTAGGGTCATAATGGGAACAAGAGTAGAAGATGAAAAGAGGAGACAACAACCAGTACCCCTGAAGTAATGCTCACGCGGTTCTAGGAAAAGGAAAGGAAGAACCAGTACTTGATGTTTATAAAAGATTCCTCCCTGGCAAAAAAAGTGCCGTTGTCCAGTCGGATTAAATAACTCTCGTGTAAACAACTTAATAACGCAATGCAAATAATGACAAGGTTTTATATAATTACAAAAAATGGTTAGCGATATTAAGTAATATAACTCCACTACTACTTCGACATAATCAAAGCTTTGAGATATATTCCCGTGGCAAGATTAAGATGAAGAAGATCTTCTTTATCCCCTTTTGTGAAAGATCTAAATGTTCAAGAAGCATGTAGAGAACAATGGCAAAAGTCTATTCTAGGAATAAATGTAACACATATCACACCCTCAGAAAATCCTCCGGCTTTAATTTACCACCTCAACATATATGGACCAAGTTAAATAAAATGTGCACGGAACACGGAGTAAATGTCTGATGCACAATTACGACTACACAAAAACTATAGAATGTGAATGTAGAGTAAAATATCAAACGATGACCCACATTGTTACCGAATGTTAATATGCCGCTAACACCAAAGGTGGCTCCTCATTCGATTCAAAATTATGACAATGACAGTTAGGTTAACATTAATATTAATTTTAAGTTTATAAGTCTAATAATAATAGTTCCCCGTAATAGGCCTCGAAGGCCCTTAGGGGTCGTAACAGGATAGATCTGTTACAGTCTAGAGCCTACGGTACACAAGGGTAGTAACGTGGCCAGCGCTACGTACCGACCGCCTATTATTACTTCAGAGTTTGACCTCCAGGTACTCATTTATTGCAGCCTGAGTCGAGCTGGGCCGTAAAAATGCCAGCGATCGAATTGGCGAAAGCGGGATTCGAACTCTTGGTTTCGTAGTCTAGCGATCTATCCACTAAGCTACCACGGCTCTTCTTTATAAGTCTATTCGGTGTAATATGATTTAGAACACAACGAAGAAAAACAATGATTATATTTTTTAAATTTTGTTTTAATTGGTAGAACGTTAATTGGTAGTCTGTTTAGATATATATATATATATATATATATATATATATATATATATATATATATATATATATATATATATATATATATATATATTGTATATTTATTTAATCTGAAGTCCATTGTATCGTTAGGTATTGGACTATATATTTTATAATTACATATTTACATTATATTTATTTATTTAAATTTTACATAATACACTTCATCCTTATGTGTCCTTGATTTTTCTTTTCCATTAGTTCCTGTCCTTTGCCACTGTTTTTACTTCGCACCAATATATTGCTCGATTACCCCAAGTTGTTCTTCACATCGCATTTGTGGACGTTCTACTTTGTTTCTACCTTGTGTCCTCGCTTTATATACTTATTTGGCTATTCTATTATTTTTTTTCATTCTATGTAGATGTCATAAACAACTCAGTTGTCTTTCTTCTAATAATTTTTCTATTGTTTTTACACTTAACTCTTTAACTATTACCATGTTTCTTATTTTATCCTTTCTAGTAATTCCTCGAATTTTCCTTAAGAACCCCATCATTGCGGCCTTGATTCTATTTTTATTTCCTATTGTATAAATCTAGGATTTACTTCCATAAGTTAAGGAAGGTCTTGCAACCTTTGGTATACCTGTGGTTTGATTTCATTTAGTATTTCTTTTTTTCCAAAAAAAACGTGTTTCTAAGAATATTACATAACTTTCCCACTTTTCCTATTTCCTTATATTTCTTTTGCTGTTTTTTCGTTATGCTGTATTATTGTTCCCAAAGTGTTATAGCTTACGACTTGTTCCAGTGTTTGTTTATTTATTTTTATCTTGTCCTTTTTTCTTTGTCGGTCATTACCATAATTTTTGCATTACTTGTATTTATTTCTACATTTATTCGTTTTAGTTCTTTTTGCTATTTGTTTAGATTATGTTGTATTTTTCTTCTGACTCGGCCGCTAATACCATAGCATCCACGAATAACATTTCTTGGAGTTGAATTGATTTCATCTGCCAGGATCCTATTTTCATACTTCTATAACGTTCTTTACATTTTCTTATGGCTTTGTCCACTAGTATTGAAAATAGCAATGTGCTAAGTACGCACCCATGTTTCAGTCCGATCTTTGATGTAATTATTTCAATTCGTCGTTGTGTGTTGTTTAAACAAAAATAATATAATTTTTAGTATACGCTTTTGTAAGTTCAAGTATAGCTTTAACTTAAAAATTAATTACTAATAATAATAATAATAAACAATAAGAACGCCTCATAATTGTATTGGTACAGAAGTGAGACCATAATTTTTCCGAACTTTCAATCATATCTAATTGTTTAAATTATGTTTACTTGTTAAAATATTGTCTATATTAATACTAATTAAAGTATTTTGTAGCGTCTTCAATTATCAAAGCAAAAAGTCTAATAATGCAAGAATTCTATTAACATGAATTATTCTAAATGTTGAGTTCGTTACCGTACATTAATGAATAACGTGCTTTAACATCTTCCCAACAGTGTTCAACCATTTAAATACTAACTGTGCCTAATAATTAAACCGCCGCGTTCCCTGGAAAGAAGTACATAAGTGGCTAGAGCAGTATAGAATAACAATTTAAAACCTTATTTTACTGTACTATATTATCTTTTCACAAACATATACTAAATTACAAAAACGCTTTATAAGAAGTTAAGAACTGCCTTGTTTACTAAGATGTGTTCATCTTCATCTACAGCTAAATTACCCGCATAAGCTACTACGAATTCTGATTATGCTAGAAAAACGTATCTTATTTCTGTTTATGTTTATCAGTCCGGAGACATTTGAAACGACGTAAGCATATCTTCGTAGCGCCAATTGTCTAGTCAATTGTGTCTAGAAAAATTAAGCCATTATTTTTCTAGAAAGATGTTACTTTTCATGAAACAAAGCTCACAATATATCTGAAAGCATTTAACTCTTAACTAAAATTGAACTCCACCTTATTATTATAGCAATACATATCAGAAATCTTACTGAATTGTGGCATCAGTTCCCATTTGACTTTTGAAGCGGATAGACGTGCTAATCGCCGCTCCGAGTGCATGAAAGTTCAAGTGATAACGATTTTATACACAATAAATAGCTGCCGAACGTCAAGTAAATTATTTCTCATTATCTACATTACACTAAGATTAAATATTTTGTAAAAGTAACGGACATAATAACTAATAATCACTAGCGGTTAATAAATACTAGGAAATTAAATAAAAGGTAACTGTGTTTACCTATTAAACTTCATTAAACAAATTCAAAATGTTACCAGCATATAATGGCCCAGGAGTTAATTATAACCAACATGGCGTACCATATAATAATCCCATGCAGGTAATCCCAATGAACAACGTTATACCGGGTGTTACATTAGCTAACACACAAATGCCGCAGTACTATAACTTTCAACAACAAAGTCAATCAATACCCACTAGTAGCAACTTCTTCATACCGCAACAGAACATTAACCCACCAGCCCATTCCCATCCCACTCAGCAGCAGCAATCAAACAACGAACGCCAGTACTACAGACTGACCTCAACCAGCGATAATGAAACAGAAGAAAACCCTAATGAAAACTCCTAAGAAAACCCATGGCAAAAACTAAAACAAACCAAACGAAGAAAAATAGATATACCCAACAGTCAAAACATTTTACTACAAAATAAATATAGCCAATTAACCCATGCCATGGAAGAAGAAACTAACACAACACAAGTAGAAAACAAGGTCCCACGACCCCCGCCAATATTTGTCTATGGCGTAAAAAATTACCAACAAATGATAAACAAATTAAATGAAATCATAGAAATAGAGCAGTACAGCACAAAATCTCTAGCTAACAATACAATAAAAATCAATTGCAATACCTCTGATACTTACCGAAAACTGATTCACTTCATGCAAGTAAACAAAATTGTGCACCATACATATCAACCGAAGGAGGAACGAGCCTATAGGGTAGTACTCAAGCACTTACATTTTACAACTAGCACAGAAAGCATTAAAAAAGAACTTAGTAAAGACGGACATCAAGTCAGAAATATTATGAACGCAAGAAAACGAATAACAAAAGAACCTTTAAACCTATTCTTTGTTGACCTAGAGCCAGCACAAAGCAATAAAAATATTTATAAAATACAAAAAATACAAAACCAACTAATAACTATTGAACCACCCAAAAAAGTTAAAGGTATATCACAGTGCATGCGCTGTCAGCAATATGGTCATACTAAAGCTTATTGTATTAAACCCTATGATGTGTTAAATGTGGAGGGACTCATAGCACGAATAATTGTACAAAAAACAAAGACACACCTGCACGATGTGCATTATGCAATGGTCCTCATCCGGCTAGCTATAAAGGCTGCGAATTCTACCAAGGCTTACTAAAAAAATCCAACAATGCTAACAATAGACTAAACATTCAACACAACCCGTTAACAGCCATCTATACAGAAAACCAACCTCAAACAAATAGTATCCAACAAAATTTAAGCTATGCAGGAGCAGTGAAACATAACAGAACCAACGAACAAAATACATTACGCTCAACTGAGAGTAGAGAACACAACGAACATCACACAGGAACACCCTCCATCAGCCTGTGCAAATTCCTAGATGAGTTTAAGGCTATGTTTCAGCAACTCGTACAACAGAACAGCATGGTGATGAATCTGCTTACCACGCTGATAAGTAAAATTCACTAAATTTCTAACAATAGCCCTGTGGAATGTCAATGGCCTTCTACAGCACAAAAATGAAGTTCAAATATTCCTTCATCATAATTTAGTGGACATCATGCTAGTCAGTGAAACACATTTCACAGACAGATCATATTTTCGCATACCTAACTTCACAACCTACATAACCAATCATCCAGATAATACTGAACATGCTGGGACCGCCATTTTGATAAAAAGTACTATGAGCCACATCGAACTGCCAAAATATGTAACCAATCACTTACAAGCCAGAGCCATTAAAGTAAAGACACTTCCATACGAATTAACAGTAGCAGCAGTATATTGCCCACCACGGCATAATATCAAAAAAGAAAATTTCAAGTAATTCTTCCAGACACTAGGGCATAAATTTGTTGCACGTGGAGACTATAATAGTAAGCATACGTTGTGGGGATCTCGACTAATCACAACAAAAGGCAACCAGTTGGCTAATCTCATACAGGAAAATAATTACTCCTCCCTTTCAACGGGTACACCAACCTATTGGCCGTCAGACCCCAATAAGATCCCAGATCTTTTGGACTTTTATGTAACCAATGGAATCTCGCAAGCGTATATGAACGTAACACCATGCTACGATCTCTCCTCTGATCACTCGCCGGTAATTGCAACAATCAGTCAATATGCTATTCATAAAAACCAACGCCCAGACTTCATAACAAAACACAAATTGGGAACATTACAGAACAAGATACAAGAAGACATAAAATTGAGAGTAAGTCTGAAAACTCCAGAGGAAATTGACACCGTCCTAACCACCCTAGTAAACATCCTCAAATAGGCCGCTCAACATGCCACTCCTCACACAGAATTCCAAAATCACAAGTATATAATACCTACGGTTATTAAGAGGCTTATAGCAGAAAAAGAAGAGCCAGCAAAGTGGCACTGTACCCATGCACCAGCAGATAAAACTGTACTAAACAGATTAAATAACCAACTGCAGCGTCAAATAAAAGAAATGAAAGGAAAGTCATTCCATTATTATGTTACCAATCTCAACAGATACGACAATTCCATATGGAAACCTATAAAACATAAAAAACCTAAGCGCCAATACCTCCCTCCTAACACTGCAATAGCATATCAACAGTGGGCTAGAAGTGATAAGGAAAAGGCGTCCTATTTGCAGACTACTTTGCCGAAGTATTTACGCCTAATGACGACCTTACAGACAATGCTATAGACAGACATTTATCCGAGATCCCTATCAACATACCAAAGATCAAATCCTTTACTCCGAAAGAGATTGAGAAGGAAATCAGCTTATTAAATCCTCGAAAAGCTCCAGGAATAGATAAAGTGACTACAAAAATGTTAAAGGAGATGCTAAGGAAAGGGTTAGTTTTACTTACCTACATTTTCAATGCTATCGCAAGACTAAACTACTGGCCAAAACAATTAAAAATTGCCGAAATAATACTAATCCTTAAACCAGATAAAGAACCCAACGACGGATCATCATACCGTCCTATAAGTCTGTTGCCAGTTATCTCAAAATTACTCGAACGACTCCTCCTGCGAAGAATAAACTCTGACCCAATGACAGAAGATTGGATTCCACTATAGAGCAAGTGCGTCGAATCAGTCACCAAATAAATCAAGCATTAGACCAAAAGAAATACTGTCTATCAGTTTTTCTAGATGTCAGTAAAGCCTTTGATAAGGTATGGCATACTGGATTACTACATAAGATCAAAGAACTTCTACCCATCACCTACTTCAAACTGATAAAATCTTATCTAAGTAGTAGAGAATTTTGCATCAAAGTCAATGACGAGGTTTCGGACAAATGTCCAATTAAATCTGGAGTGCCCCAAGGCAGCGTCTTGGGACCCCTGCTCTACACAACAATGGGTACGTTTGCCGATGACACTGTCATTCTCTCAACCGCCATTGACTCACTCATAGCATCGACCACTCTACAAAACCACCTAGACCAAATACAGACATGGACTCGTAAATGGAAAATCAAAATTAATGAGACAAAATCTGTGCAAGTCAATTTTACACTACAAAAAGGGTTATGCTCACCATTATATTTTAACAATATACCAATACCGCAATCTACAACTACAAGATATTTAGGAATACACCTGGACAACAGATTGACGTGGAAAGAACATGTAGATAAGAAACGTAAACATATTGACTTGAGGATGAAAGAACTCCAATGACTAATTGGACGAAAATCTAAGCTCACGCTTGAAAACAAACTGTTCCTCTACAACACTGTAATTAAACCAATCTGGATGTATGGAGCAGAACTATGGGGATGTGCGAGTAAATCTAACTTAAACAAAATTCAAAGGTGCCAATCAAAAATACTTCGTATGATCACAAACGCACCATGGTACGTCTCCAATCTGACGATTCACAATGATCTAAAAATTCCTTACGTAAGGGACGCCATAAAAGAAAAAAGTACAAGATATCGCAACAAACTAAAAACCCACGTCAACCCCCTGTTGCACCCACTGCTTGATGCGCAAAATGGTAGAAGACTGAAACGAAACTGGCCAGCAGATCTGAAACAGGATTAGCGAGGGCAACTCACTGGAGAAGTCCTCTTCACACCAACCACGACTACCCTAGTAATTAAAAAACAGCACTTTAGCTTATAGAATGACTTGTAATTCTGATTGGTAATTAAATGATATATAAAAAAAAAATTGTGGCATACTGTCTCCATTTTATTTTTCGACAGTTTAATTTTAAACTTAAAATCTCAACGTCTATTTTTTCTAAAATTATAAATTACTCAGACCATATGCTGACCTATATTTAAATTTTAAAGAATGTATCAAACGTTTCTTCCCTCCTGCTAAAAAAATTAAGTATTTCTTCATGTTCATTTATTAGATTTTATGGAATAATCAGGAAATACTTTGAAAAAAATTGTTAAACCCCCATTTACTCATAAAACAAAAATAATTCAGAAAAAAATTTTGTTAGAAAGATATCCTAGTCTTATACGTGCTAAGCGCTCGCCGGGAATACTAATATACTACTAGTGTATTCCCAATAAGATGTACTACAATTAAGTTTCTTTCATATATATAAGAATAGAAAACAGTTGTAACAAAACCTATTGCCAAACAGGATATAATGTAACTTTTGATTTATTAAATTGGTCTAACTGTTTTCTTAGTATTTTTCCGTTATTCTATTTTTTAGATGTTGTCTGATTACATTGCGCAAACCATATTTAATAGCACATTTTTATTTTGTCAAAAATTTCTGGATAAAAATTTTATTGGCATAAATTTTATCGCGCTTTAAATTTTTTCTTTACCTCTCCTAGGTTTTTATCCAATAGCTTTACATTTTGCTTTGTAATCTTATTGTAAGTTGCTATAAACACAAATATTCTATTCAAAATAGTTAATTGCAAATTATGTTAAAATCAAAAGGTAAGCTTTTAATTATTTAATTTCATAAATAAATATATCTTTTACAATATATTGTGCGAACTTTGTTTCTGGATTAAGTAAATATGGATTTTTTAAACAACTTAAATTATATATTAGTTATAAAAAGCTGGATTAAATTACTTTTTTAATTTTGTTGTTTTACTTTTATAGGGTAATCAAAATTGAACTTTAGAGTTTGAATTGTGCGCTCTTTGCATTCTGTAAACGTTGGCAGTTAAATGCATAGCAAAGGCTATATGGCACCGTATGCCATGCAACAACGTATCAATATCATTCAAGTTTATAATGAATATAATAAAATAATGGAAGATGAAGCTCATTTTTCTTTAAATTGCTCTGTGAATCGTCAGCATTATAGCGTCTGGAATAGTAAAAAGCCACGTGCTATTCACGACAAACCAATGCACTGCTTGTTGGGCAATATGAGCTAAACGAACAGTTGGTCCGTACTCTTTTGAGAACCAATCTAACAACGTTGTAATTATCAATGGCGCACGCTATCGCTAAACGCTAAACACTTTTTTTAATAACCCAACAATTTGAACTTGAATGACTTGTGGTTTTAGCAAGCTGGAGCACACTTTCGTTCTAACGAAATTTCCTGGTTGTATTACTTCACAGAGGGGCGACATCGATTGGCCACCGCAATCCTGCGATCTAATTCCATAACACTTTTTTATTTGTGGCTATTTGAACAAAAAAGTTTATGTCAACATACCTGTTACAAATTGTAGGACTAAAAAAGAATATCAGACATGTAATTGTTGAAGCAGAGCCACATTTATGAGAAAGCATTATCGAAAAGAATGGTCGCATGTTAGTGAAGTCGTAGAAAGTATTTGGTCCACATCATAACTCATATATAAATGCTACGATTGTTCGAATATTATGTGTTTTATTGAGGAAAAACGACTTATAGTTCAATTTGGATCACCCTATGTATACCAGAACGCCTTTAATGTTTTAACTTATCCATTACATGCGCGATTTATTTCCGTGCAGGAAGTAAAGGGTTTTATGTTAATAGATGTTTAGCAAACCTGAATTTGCGACACTCCGAAGGTGTAGGCGGGCAGAGGCTCCACTGCTGAGTTAATGACGTAGTCCCCAAGGGTAACGTGAACTTGCCGGGGAGTCGCCCTGGCCACACAGTGCCCTGCGGTAACCACGTGCCTCCTACTCACGAGAGATCCGCCACATCTAAAATAATGAGAATTTATGCAAATGTTACTGCGCGAACTGGCTTATCAGAAGTTATTGCTTTGCGATATTATTATGGAAAACTAAAGGTAAAGAATTATTTTCTGATCAAAATGTTATAATGCTATTTTGATTGAGCTGTGTGAAAATTACCGCTAATTACTTTTTGTTTAAATGTAAATGCTGTTTTTGATATTTAAGATAAAAGTTAACAAACCTAAAAACGTTGCTCTCGCATGCAATGAATCATTCATAATCTTATATAAAACTACGTATGAATACGCAAACACATCTTGTTTGTGTAAAGTCCAAGAAAATAGCAACAATATAAAACAAAACGCAATCTTATTAAAAATATAAATAGCAACAAAATAGTGATGAACCAATAACATTTGATAAAGCAAATTCTAACATAAAAAAATTGTAGCAGAGCCCTCATGAAGCAATTGGTCTAATCAATTTGATGTGTTGAGCGTAGGAATCAAAAACATTTATATATAGCTATATATCCCACTCCCTAATCCAACCCCTTTATCGATCTTGCTCATTTATAAATTTATTTGAAACATTGACTCAATAAATGTTTGCGGAAAATTTTATTTTAATACAAAAAGAAATACTATAATTATCGTGTCTATAAGATTCGTCTGGAAATTAATAAGACTGATTCCAGAAAATGTATATATAAGAAGAAATATGTATATACATTTTTTTTAAATAACATCTTTGAGCATTTGCATGATTCTGCTACACTTTGTAGTTCACCTGGAAGTATTGAATCTTTTTCAGAGCACTTCTCACAACAGCCTATATATTTTTAACAGTACGGTAACTATGTCTTTTTATGTTGAATTAATTAGGCTCACTTCTCATACAATAATAAAAATTTACAACACAAGGTTTTTCTTATATCCATCTACCAATCTTGGGAACGAATTAAGCACAAACTTGCCGCATCTGATAATGTGTCATAACAATTTCGTGCACAATAAATCTTGGAAATCTAATTTCATCTCCTACCAATATAACAGTCACACATAAGGTACGGAAGAAGCAACTTCGAATAGCCAACATTTTATATGTCATTCAAACAAGCAATTAAAGACGAGTGGGAGACGTTGATAGGGGCCCTGCGCGTTGCTTATCTTCGCCATCCTTTCTATTTTATATGAACGTTTTGTATCATTTAAACACTTGTGCTTTCAAGAAAGCATTCTTCCCGCAAGCTTTCTGTATTAGTGAAAACGTCTGGATTTCAATTTTTTTAAATTTAACGGTCTCACTGATTAACACAATTTGCATTATGACCCATAAGCGACAATCAAGCACCTGTTTACTAAACAAGCACTCTGTGGAAGCTCAAATTTCAATTAATCGTCAGGCCTGAAGACTCCGCCGCGTGACCCTTTTGTTTAGGCCAATTAAATCGCTCTCAATACTTTAGGAACGCAAATGAAAAGCTACAGTAGAACGTTTTAAAAGTGGCGGCAAGAAGGCTTTTACGATAGGTGATTTTTCTAAAAAAACTTTCCAAAAAGACTAATAAAACTATAACAAAATAACAATAATTTATGTGCTATGGCTATATAATTTTATTATATGTCATATCTAGATTAGTACCTGCATAATGTAAATACAGAAAGATTAAAATTAAACTAGAGAAAAATAAATTAGCAATAATAATAATAATGGTAAGGCCCTACGCCCCGCGTGGGAGCACGGCCTGCGAACTGAAAGGTTAAGGCTCTCTCTGCCCGGTCGTCGCGCACTATCTTTGATGCGGGGCGATGTGGCAAGCACCGCACCTTAGACGACCGCCATTATTACCCCTTGTTCGAATGAATGCAGGTACTCAATTATTTTTAGTGACTGAGTAGGCCACCCGCCAGGCATCAGAGAACACCGGGAATTGAACCCGGGTCCGTCAGCATCGCAGCCCGCACGTCAACCACGAGACCACGCTGGCCTAAATTACCAATAGAAAATATAAAAAGAGCATTATAAAGCGAAGGCAAGTAACTAAGCATAAAAACAATTTAAAGTAACATTATTTTGTAGTAATATTAATTACGCCAACGTTAAAATCATCAAATTTAGCATTTCACTAATTGTTATCAAAATTTTGCTCGTTAAATTTAAACTTTAAATTAGAAAGGTGGTAGAAACTTAACTTGTCGCTCCACGCATTGAAGTTTTGGCTTAAGGTATCAAGAACGAATTCTCTGGATCATTATGATAAATGAATAAATTACTCTCTCCCTTATATAATTCCAAATAGTCATTAATTACCTTTTTAACAGCAGTCAATCAGTTTCTCTGAATGAACAAAATTCGCATTAAACCAGCAAATTACATTTGCAAACTACTTCCACTTCTATTCTCACAAAACTATAAATTATTTTTAGCGTTGTTACTAACAGCATATAATTATGTACAAAATATGTTAAACTGCATAAATTGTAAACTTATAAAAATGACCAAAAAATGTTAGGATTGGATGTTTCGTTTGAATTTAAAAAAGTAGGTAACATATTCTATTCAAATATTGTCCGTTCTTTGACATTACTGAAAGTTAGGGCAAACCGCTGGTGATGTGGCTTAAATAATTTGTAAAAATTGACGTAAAAAATTCAAATACAACATATATCCGGATGGCCTCGTATAGTAAATCAAAAAACTTTATTTTAAGCTTATGAGATATACCCAGCTGTAAGCACGTGACAATTATCACACTACCTTAGGCCACTCTGATAGATAACAAGCAATCAGTTGCATAAGTTAATGAAAAGATGATGCAGAGAAGTGCCTCAAGCTTTAATGTAAGAGTAAACTAACACCGGCTTAATATAAGCAGACAGGTATTCGACAATCTTCAGGATCTTCTATTCTTTTGCTGAATTCTTACTAGTGACAAATAATGGTTTTAACTTTGTAATTCTAAAAGATCAAGAATTAACCAATGGTTAGGTAGAGGTCAAGCTGCAAAAACCGTTGTAATCGGTAAGAATTTTTAGGCTGCAGTTACACCTTGTGTCTAGTAAAATTACGGGTGATTTATTTCAAATTGATTCTAGAAGTTCGGGCTGTAATCGCCGCGTTTTATTATCAACATCTTGACAAAATTTGTACTATCTTGGAATAACGGTAAGCTGGCATAGTTATTCAAAAACATATGCTGCTGCAGATCAATGGCAGACTACATACAATTCAAAGAATCCGGAGAAAACTGAAAAAATTCAATAAAGTTTAACTGTTTGACACCTTTGGATTACCATCTGTTTCAAACAATAGCTTACTTCTTAGCCGGACACTCTGTCAACTTTCGGAAACAAAAGCGAGGGTATTAGGGATGTCTTTAAGTTACTTGTGAAAGTCTAACTAACAGTTGTTATCAGTTATCTTAACTAACAGTTATTTATTTATTATTCTTATTATTAAAGTAGGTTAACGTAACCCAAAGTATTTTATTTTAAAATCTATAGAGAATTTTTAGAATAGAATTTCTGAATGTACTCAAAACTGTCTTACGAGTAGAAATTGGTTTCAACCTAGTTTTGTAAATGAGTAAATTGCCTTCAAACATCAGCTTTGATCGTCTTCTGAACATCCAGTATGTGATTCTTAATTATTTACATATATACGTATATGTTTTACTTACATCATTTTGCTATTCTGGTATGGACTAACAATAAGATATTTAATATTCTTATTACCTTTTTCTAAGGTAAAACAAGAACCAATCGATTTGTCTGTACTCGCCTTAATTTTCTATTTTCGGATCCGGGTTTCGATATCTTTTGAATAGGCTTGGCAGAAATGGTATTTTTATGCAACAATAGTGTGATTCTTAAATGTGGCAATGGTAGTTGTTTTAAATACTGTAAATCTGCTGTGTAGATCGATCCCAGCACGCTGCTTTCTAGGACACCAGGCGATAGAAGTAAACCTGCGAATCAACACAATGAAGGAATGCATCTTTTCTTTTTCTTTGTAAAATGTAATAACTCCACTAATTAGAAAAGTATTCAACTCTTAGGGTTGCATTGTGGATGTACATAATAAATTATATACATTTTCTGGATAGTTTTCGTAATACTTTCTGGGTAAGTCAAACCCACAGGTTTTGTTTGGACTTAATTTTTGTTTATAACTGTTTTAACTTTTGCAGTTGCAATGTGCTTTATTAGGAGTATTTGGCACGTACCATATCGTACATTAATTGAATTTTGTTTTTACCTCAGGATTGATTTCAATGTTGTTACGTGGTTGCGATTCCTTAGAAGAGCAAATACAGCAGCACTGTCTGGATTACTTTTTAGCCGGTTGCAATGTGCGGCTTTCAATTTTTTCTTGCTTGCCATAGCGAGAATACCGTGATCTGTATTCAATCTAATTCACTTAAATACAAATTTATTTCTAGGTTTCTTAATCACTTTTTTAGATTTTGTCGTATTTTAATTAAGTTTGTATTTATTATTAGATAATCTATACTCCTATCTAACACTTTACGAAACAAAGATCAGTTTTCTTAGTATGAAGAAATAATTGTATTAGCTTCATACATGGATTTTATAACATAAGATGGAAGCTGTTTTAAATATATTTTTACTAAAAAAAAATTGTGTAAACGCTTTTAGCCATTATAAAAGTTAAGCAAACAATACAAAATTGAACACCAGAAATCCAGAAAAATTTAAAATAAAGTTAGCCTAAATAATGATTTAAACAAGAATCAATACATAAATAAGAAAACTAAATGTTGAACATGTAAACTAGGAACATTTCAAGAAACCTATAATATAAAAATAAATAACAGAGACTGGCAGAGTGTGTCAATGAAGGGCTTTGACAAAGACCGTAGAAAATAATAAATAATAAAAGAAAATCCATAATAAGAGCACTCGCAATAAAAAATAAACGAAATACAATTATCTTCAGTGAGATCTAAAGGAAAGTATTAAACATATGCAAAAAAAGGTATTGATTGATAGTCCAAGTGAAAAGATAGAAGAGTTTCAAAATAATAATCTAAAAATGTTTTATCAAAAATAAAAAAGGAAAAGAAATAACCAAGGCGATTAGACAAATAAAAAATAAAGAACCAATAAAGAACAGCAATAAAAAGACATTAAAGATAATAAAAATTAATAAGCAGAAAAATTAAATGATATAAATCAGTGATCGCAAAATTATATTTTTTGTAACAGAAAATAAAGGCGACCTTCAAAAATTACTATATCCGATCAACTGCACAACTAAATCGTTTATTCACATATTTGCTTGTAATGCAAAATCTGTAATAACATTTAAAAGATCCCTAAGATCAAAACTAATCAGTGATAAAAAAACAATAGAAAGGAAAATTTAAGTAACAAGAATAGTAGCATGCTAAATGATACGAAGAAATTAAGATAAAAATTGATCCAAAACAATAATATACAAAATCAAAAATAAATTTAAAGATACATAAGGACCGAAGGAGAGAATAAGAAGCAAAAAGAAGAAATTATTAATAAAACAGATAGCAAAAATAAACTCTTTTACAAATACAATAAATTTCATCGCCAACAGATATAAAAGCAACCAATGTAATTAGTAAGACAAAAAATATAAAAGCAACCAGAAAATGACGATGTATGTACAAAATTCATAAAAGCAAGAAGAATACATTACAAGAAACGATAAATAATCTTATAAAAACTTAGATATTCGAAAAAAATATGCCAAAATAATAGAGAAAGGCAATGATTATTCCAATGTTTAAAAAGAGCGACCATAAAGAAAATAGAATATCAATATGGTTTTTTCCTAAAAAATTAACCATAGGTACTTTATTCATAATAAATCAAATTATTATAAAAATCTACAAGATGGAGTAATAACGTAATTGTTGTTTATTGATTTACAATTAGTTTAGTTACATTACATAGAAATAACTTAGTATATTTTAAAATTATGAATATGTCAATATGACTGAATTAAATAAATATTATTAGTATGAACTTTACAAACACAAAAGCAGTTATTAAACCACTGAAAATGTGCCCAAAAAAATTACAATAAATTCTAGAATACGACAAGGAGATATCCTTCCAACAACTTTAATTAATTATGCGTTGGAAATGCTAATAAAAAATATAAGGATGGAGATTAAACAAGAAAATGAAAATTAGATATATCATATACTGGTTAAGGTTTAATAATCAACAAAAAAGACCAAAAATGAAAGAATGTTTTGAAATTTATTGTCTCCTAACCAAGATATCAACTAATATTGATTATAAATGCATGAAATCGGTATCATAATACTCTCCCAACTCATTGATTATTAAAACAAAATAACAAGTGACATAGGTTAAAACAAAGCGTAACCATTTTTAGGAGGTGAACATGATATTAGAAAGGCAAAATCTAACTACAACACATTTGCATGATCAAGTTTGATAAGGTCAGCCATTAACAGCCACGGGTTAACAGTATTAACCATATATAAATAAACTGATTTGTACAATCAATTCAATTCTTACAACAATGGCGATTTTGTAGAAAATTAATAACATCTCTTGGCTTAGGACAATTCAAGCTTATAAAAATGCAACTTTTATCAAAAAAAATCTAGGACTGGGTTCGTAAAATATAATTTATTCAATTTACCAACCAACAATCTTAGATCTTATCAAAGTAGTCGCCTCGGTTATTTTTGCACAACTTCTACCGTTGTAGAGGTCATGGAAGCAAGCAAAGAAAGTTTCATCTGGGATGCTTCTCAGCATACCCTATCACAGTTGTTCGAATTGTTGCAATAGCTTCATGACGCTTTCCTTTCAGCGGCATTTTCACACGAAAGAACAAGAATCACGTTGCGACAGTTTAAGTAGATATGGAGGATGTGGTAGAACAGGAATATGGTGTTTGGTCAGATATACTTACTGTTCAGATGCTTACAAATTAGAACAGGTCGCCAAATTACTCGACGCAAACATTTCTGCACATCAATGGAAATATTTTGGTTTATTGTGTTTTCAGCCAAATATTTCTAGTGCTTGTCCTTGTTTTGGGGGTTGTCGCTTTACTTTTTTGGAGGCTGATGAACCATAACCCTGCTATTCAGCACTTTGGCATTTCGTCTGGGGGTCATATTGATAACATCAAATTTTATCTGCTGCAATAATGTTTAACATAAATATGATATTAATTCAAACAGTTGTTTGTCTGGTTCTTTTTTGTTCCTTTGTCAATATCTGCCATTTTTGCATTAAGTTTTTGTTTTCTCTAGCTCAACGCAGAACTTAATGTTAACTCTTTGTCAGGAATCTTGCAACTGAATGTGTGAACAGGAAAAACAGTAGATTGCTAGTGAGCTTGCAAGGAAAGACTCCAAGATCATGTTTATTAAAAATACATTTCTTATGTGTAAATATCATATTAAAATCTTAAAAAATCAGTCCTGGAATTTTTCTAATAAAGGTCGCTTCTAGTTTACTTTTATACCTTAGTTATTGATAAATTTGTCACAAAAAAGGCAAGATATTTCCAAACTCTTCCATAGAACGGCATCGTAAAATAAAAGAAAATTTACAAGAATTGATGACCAAACACTGGAAAAATAGTAAAAAATAGGAGATAATTTTGAAAAAATTGTAACAACAAAAATACACAAGAAATTATATAATTTCCAAAACTAAACAAAGATATTTGAGATAGAAAATTTAACAACATACATATACATATAATACATGGACACCATACTGAAAAATAGCTCTATTTTTCCTATCACCCCTAGAATATAGTCAAGCTGAAAACTTTTGGTGCTTACCTGGTATGTTAATAATTGATAATACAATACAGAGACTCAAAAAATATTATTATATCAGTAATTATGTGTAATTTATAATACCCAGTGCACCAATACAACAAATTCTATATTGTCTCAACTCTAAACCAGCCGACTAAAATCACTGGCACGTCGAAACACAAACACACATAATTTCTTGGTAGTAAACAAGGAGCTCATGCATTAAAAATTAATATGTCGACCCTTTTGTAACAGAAAACTTTCGGTTTTGCATTTCCCAATCATTACTGTGAGTTAAAATTCTTGTACACTTCTATGCATTAAATAAACAAACACGTTGGCAGTGTTGTAAACAATAAATATTATACAACGCTTGCATTTTGCGCACATTATAATACTTTAACGTTGCGCCTTACATAATTCTTTGTTTGCTATCTGTGGCTCCTATTGAAAAGCAACCGAATCGGCCATATATATTTAGCGCTATATACACCAGGCTCTAATTAACAGAACAATAGGCGTTAAGTTGTTTCCAACTGCTTATTGTTATGCTGAATAATTAGGTGTGAACGAAATTTGTATCTACAACGATTCCCCGTGGCACAGTTACCGCAGCTTTCACTTGCCATTTGATAGCATCTTCAATAGGCAATTTATTTCTCATACACGCTCACCATGCCATTCATTGTAAACTTATATTAAAACTGAATGTTAAAAAAACTGCCCGATATGGATGTGAATATGAACTAATTAAAACTAAAAATTTCGAAATTAATATACGACATTTTTAAGTTTAAAACATTTATTTTGTCATTCTGTTGTTTGTCAATTTAATAATTTTATTATTTCCTTGAAATAAATATTGTTTATAAATTGTAAAACTCATTTTTAAATTTTACGCTCCTTTAACAGCAACAATAATAATTCTCTGTAATATGCAACACATATTGGTTTATATTCATAAACAAAGAAAACGTTTTTCAAAAGGTAGTTGCATAAGACAAAGAAAGTTCAGCTGAGCAAATTCTATGCAGTCAACAATAAAATAGCATATCAAACAATTTCTAAAATTATCGTGTGTGATAATTGTGTTGCATGTTAAAAATATTCCCTTTACAAAAGAATACCTGCTGTAAGCAACTTATTTTTAGGCTTAATATTTTTAGAAAGTATTTGGGTACAATTAACTCAACAACTTTGATGTATTATACCACAAATTAAAAAATGACGCAGTAAATTTAAAAGAGCCCCTTGAGAAATAAACAATATTGCTCATTTAAAACTTTAGAAAATTGCTATTAAAAGACCACTACTAAAAAACGACCATTGAGGACAGAACAACTAAATTACAGAACTCAGACGAATCACTCAAAAAACTAAACTAACAGCAAAGTTTGATTTATAAATGCACTGTTAATCTAATACGCTAAAGTAACACTAAACATGTTGAAGTTTCCAGGAAAAAAAACATTTTAGCATAAATGACATAGCCAAGTGTAACCTCCATTCTCAATAACCTATAGAGAGGAATCGTAATAACTGTTATCGTTAATGATAACCTAGATAATTACTTTGATTTTTAATAACAACAGCTATAAAATTACTATTTTAATATTAATTAACATGCGACTTAAACCATTCGAATCCAATTAATAAAAAATGATACATCATAAAAATTCTTACAAAACACTTAAATATAAAAATTGTAAATACTTAATTCAAGTGTTTTATTCACTGTTATAATGTTGCGAGGACTTAAGGCACTTGGCTGCAATGTAAACAAATTTAGAAACGATCTTAAGCTCTAATATGGCTGCCGAGTAACCTACTGAGTTATTAAAAATAATTAACTATCTGCATTTATTTTCAGCAAAGGATAATAACACGGTCGTTTAAAGTGCCGCACTTACCACATCACTCGTATTAGAGACAATTAGGCAGTGAAGACGAATATAAAAGCCTTATCCTTCCAACTCGCAGACAATTTATACCACGGGAATTGCAGTGGCTTATCATCATTATTTTATTATACTCTATCTACCGTGGAGTTAGTTATATAATTTCCCTCCCAGCTTTCTTCAAACTGACCAATTTTAAAATTTCCGTATTGTTTGATATAAACAGTCTCTTGCAATATTCCATTGTCGTTAGTTTTGAGAAAATTTGCGGTCACATTATTCCAGAAACTATAACGTAATCTAAATTAGACTGCTACTGTGAACTATAACCATTCTTTTAGCAAAGTTTTCCATAATGCTTTTTTATAAATGCACATCTGGTTTAGCAATTATAGGTCTGATTTTCTCCCTTAACCCTAGAAACGCAGTAAGTTTGTGAACATAAACAGTTTCCTTCAAACAAAAGAAAACAAAAATAGTTTAATAGAGTTATAACTCAAGATTGTAAGAGATAATCGATGTTACGCCTCTGCAAGGTAACACGACCAGAAAATTTGGTTTAAAGATAAGTGAGCGTTTTACGTGCTGTATGGCATGTTGAAGCCACGTGTCATTCAAGTTCAAATCTTTAGTGTCGTTGACAGAAAGGTTATTTCACATCTCCCGATAACGTATAACAATGACAATAACGACGTTGCCAACTTTGACTTCAAAAAAGTGCGAGCCATGATTCCTCCGGCACAAAATAATGCATTTTTTGAGTGCATTGGTTCTTCCTGAATAGCACGTGAAATTTCACTGCCCCAGATGTGATAATTTTGAGAATTCGCATTTAAATAAAAATGAGCTTTATTGCTCCATACAAGTTTTTTGCAAAAATCAGCATCCATTTATGTTGTCTAAAACCTAATACATAAATTACGGTGCTTGTGGTGCCCTTAGTAGACTTAGTCATGTGTTTAGATACCAACTGTACAAATGCAAACGTTCACAGAAGACGAACTAATGCTCAATTTGGATCACTACAGCAATTCAAATATTGCTCATAACCAAATAGACTAAAATAATATTTAGAGAGGAAGTAAGCTACAATCGGATAATCAAACAAAAGAAATAGAAAGGCGAATAAAACTTGGTTGGGCCGCATTCGGTAGATGGAAAGAAATATTTAAAAGTAGCATAGACCAAACACTAAAGACTACGTTATACAACCAGAATATACTCCCTGTTTTAACCTACGCAGCAGAGACATGGACGTTAACGATAAAAAATATGCAAAAACTGAGGGTTGCGCAGAGAGAAATGGAGCGGGCAATGTTGGGAATCAGTCTAAGAGATAGGATGACAAATATATGGATTCGAAATAAAACAAAAGTAAAAGATGTAATAGAACATATATTTAAAGGGAAATGGCAGTGGGCCGGACATATTGCCAGACTAGAAGATAAAAGATGGACGAAGAGCATGCTGCAGTGGAGACCAAGAATAGACAAAAGGCATAGAGGCAGGCCGCTCTCAGGTGGACTGACGACATCAAAAGAGTAGCAGATTACAATTGGATACAGAAGGCGAAAACAGGGACCAATGGAAGATGCTTGGAGAGGCCTACGTCCAACGAAGGACTGAATTGGGCAGATGATGATGATGAAGCTACATTTAGATTTAGAAACCCATAGTCTACAGTTCAAAAGTCTGAGCTAAACATAAGTTAAAAACTTAGTAAAAAATCTATGTGTCAATAATAAAAGCTGAAATACAGCGGGATAAATGTGACCAATAGAAATTTGTGCGCGTAAATATTATTACAATGGCACAATTTACGGACGAGTAAGTTTATAAACATATCAGTTAAGCACTATAGTAAACATTTTATGGATTACAAGAACGTTAAATGACATTTTATGATTCGTTGCAAGTACTGCAAGACTCCGAACCATGTAATAAATACTTTGCTAAAGACATTGTTTGGTAACAAATATCTTTGAAACCTCAACCATTTTTGTTTGAATGTTTCCCATGCGGCGGTTTCTAACATTTACACTTTTTTATTTGTTGCAGAATATAATTCGAAAATATATTTATACTAGAGATTTATATATTATACTTAAAATAAATTGTTTAAGTAAAAAGTTTGATATTTCGTTTATTTGTTACTTAGCCGCCATTCGAATCAAATTTTACTCATTCTTTTAAAATATTTGAAACGCAAGAAATACACAGCTCTAAATTATTGGGTAACGAGGAGCCAATCACATATAAAAAAAATGATTTGTAAAACTTTAATAAACTCCATAATTCAGTAATTAAATAGTATACCTCATTTCAAAATGGAATACAAAATTTAAATTAATATATGGCGAACAAAATTATAAGCAAGGTCAAAACATAAATAAAAAATGAAATGCCTGCAATTTTAAAATTGTAACTAACTAAAAAATTTAAATAAATGTCAGAAATTCCTTACAGTAAAACTATTTTAAGGGAGGTACATTTAGTATTGATAAAAATGACAACAAACCTCAATATATATGTTTATAACCATATTTCCTTCCTTCATCCGATATATCTTCCCAATTTCGTCTAAATCTGCCAAAAACAGTAATAACATTTAAATATTCATTTCCCGCAGCACTTTGACCAATCTATCCTTTACGAACCTATCCGGTATATTCATCTAGCAAATGTGAAAAGGGGTGAAACCGCAGATTGAGATACCAAGTAAAAAATAAACCCCAGTTTCTATTAATAATAGCATAAAAGTGGAAGCTAAAACGTCAAAGATTTTCTAAACATGGACACGGTTCGACCCGTAAATATAATTTCCGTTTATTTTTAGCCACAGAAACCTTATATCCAACTCCTATACCGGAAGCAAACTTGTAACTTTACTAATCCTGCGAAAGACTAGAGTTGTATATGATCTTGCATTTTTAAAATTTAACAGACAAATAGGATATTTCTGTAAGACTACAACTAAAATACCATCTAAAATTACCCCATTCACACGACTCGACGACACCTTGGTAAGACCACTTTTAAACGATGACATTTTCTGATATTTCAGCTGCTTTCGTATTCATCCTTAGCTCTTAAAACAGGCATTAACCTTTCTATTGCGCCAAATTGTGTCCTTGCTGAACATATTATGTCCCATATAGTAACCTATCAATTTCCGCGAAAACGTAGTCAATTAAACCAGACAAAATGTAACCAAAGTGGATCAAAATTAGAAACCTTAAACATTCTAAAGCAAAACAAAAACGCCATAATCTTACCAGCAGACAAAAGTAACGTTCCTGTCTTTTTTAACAACTCACTTTATATCGTCGGACTATCGTCAAGTATCCAACAACTTTGTAAAGAAAACCAAAACCTTGAAATTCAAAACTATTCTTCAATGTCAAAAAACGCGTCATACCTCGACAAAAAATTTTAAGAATTCCAAGTATTTCAAAAATTTATAAGAAAATACACTCTTACAAACTATTTGTCAGCGCATTTAGTTCCCTTACACGTAACTTAATGAATTATCTAGCCAAAACTCTTCATACGTTAGAAACTTCTTCCATTTCTTAGAAATTCTCGAGTTCTTTCACATATGCAAAGACAACATATCAAACAGTTTTGATGTTTTCTTCTTGGATATCCCCATAACACAATTGGCCTAACAGCAGTTATATCACCTTATAAACAAAAAATCTGTCCTTACCAACCGTTATTTAAATGCTAAATCAATCACCTTGTTCAAATCCGTTTAATTACAAAAACCTTTTATTATCCGATTTCTGAAGCTTTTCGACACTAAGAACCAACAAACTAGAATCAAGTTATTACTGGTACAAAGATATTTCAAAAAAAATTCTTTCTGGGCAAGTAAAAATTTTCTAGCTTTACATTCGAAGCATTACTGACAAACTATGCCACATACTAAACAAATAAAATACACAAATAGTTTCTACGACTTCATCCGTTTAGCTAAGCACCATTATTCTAACAATTTCCAAAGAGTTTACAAAATACCTTGTGGTAGCTGCAAAAAAACATAGACCAAACAAAAAGGCAAATATGAATAATCATATACGAACACTTGTTCACCATAATAAAGAAACAAGTTATAAAAGTAATTTTTTCAAATCAAAAACATTCGATTTTTTCCCACCCTACCAACAGAATCCTTCGTAAAACAAAAAAACACCCCTATTGCCTTAACACTCAAGATTCATTATTTGCAAATTGTTAATTATTTCATGTCTATGGTCACATAACTCTTCAAATCAAACAAACTGTCCCCAATATACTGCATTTTTCGCCAAACTATCCCATTTTCCCTATTCACCAAATAGTGTAGTAGAGGACCCAAAACATAAATTTTCCATAATTTTCCTTAGGAACTGGGCAGATTAAAATTCTGAGTAAAAACTAACTCCAATCTCTTTGATAATGACATCAAAATGAATACTAAAATGTCAAAAAAATTTAAAATTTAATGTTTACTTTATACCCATAGAAAGAAATGTTTTAGAAAAGAACTAGAGGAATGCAGCCGTCATCCCTCATTTAAAAAATAATACATTAAAAGGAAGCTCAGGCTTTGTTATCTGAAACAGTACCACATATGTCTCACTAAGACAATTTTTACCTCATAAGTTTCATGTCTTCATTATTTTCGGCTTCCACCACAAGGACACTCTATTATAGATTTATCGGATTACATATATTTTTTAACATAATTTGACAGTAAATATAGAATATTACTGAAATAAAAATATTGCTATGTTTCATAATTTTCTATATAAATTACCTATATAAATCGAACTTTAGGATTTGACTTGCGCACCGTTTGCATTTTTTAAACGTTAAAGACTTGCACTTATACAGTTAGTATGTAACAAAGTCGTTATGGCACCATACACTGTGCAACAATGCATCAATATCGTTTAAGTTTATTGTGAAAACAGGCTATTGAGCGATAAAGCTCGTTTTTCTATACCTGGTCAAAATTATCACATCTGTGGTTATGAAAATCTACTGTTATTCTCGAAAAAACAATGCATCAACAGAAATGCACTGTTTGGTATGTATTAAATGTATAAATTTTCAAGAAAGAGTTAATGATTTTAATTTTTCAAAAACCAAAATTAGGCATATTTTAATGTTTGCTTGTATTTTTGAATTTTCTATGCATTTTCCAATAACATGCAAATGTTTGCCTTGAATGTTTCTATCTGTATTTAAATTATTTAAATTTCTACCTAGTAAAATATAATGTTTTCGAATTTTGAATTACACAAGAGCTGCAGCTACAATTTCCAATGTCGTTTGATAATTGTAATAAATTTCTACCATGTGACACCACATGATTTACATGGTCATGGCTAAAGTTATATCAAATTTTAGGCATAAACAACGCTTGTTTCCGGAACTTTATGACACCCACATCGTTATATAAACTATCGAGTAATATTATGCGCGATTTATAGGATTGTAGTATTTCATATAACTGAATGCATGAAAAGCTAGGCACAAAAATTTACATATACATTGTAAATAACATAAAAGTATTTTTAAAAAATATTTCTAAACTCACATAGAATGAAGAAATAATTTAAATTTTTATGACAAAAATAAAATTTATATACTATGTATAAAACTTTTTAATGATCATTAAATTTCTAATTCCAAAATGTGAAAAATTGACATAGAAATTTTTGATTCTTTATTATTAATATATGGGCGACTGACAATAAAAGAATACGTTTAAATATATCTACCACATGCACATTTCTCATTTATGATTTTTAAATTATATTTTTTAGTATTTATTTTTATACTCTTGTTCTTATCGATTAGTTTTTGTAATGTACTCACTTAGTATTGCACTTATGATGCACGTATTCTTACAAAATTACTAATAAGCATAGGAAATAAATTTAGAACGCATTAAGTTATTTAATAATCCTCTATAACTAATCTATTAGAATTATTAAAGCTAACAAAAACTTAAATTATACCTTTTTATTTAAAAATGTTTCTAAATCGCCGACAACAACTATTGCATGGTTTAACTGCAAAAAGACTCAAGTTTAGGACGCTGCCGAGAATTATAGGCAATCTGATTACCAGAAAGAGGTAACTTCTGACAGACAACTCACAGCAAGCGATCTAATCCTAAGAGAAATAATTCGTCCGCGAATTTAAAAAGAATATCGATTAGGATTCTAGCGGAACATGATTGACCTGATAGTCAGTCTATTAGTATACCAGGACCTGCACGACAAGTCTTTCGCCCTGAGAAAGAGAAACTGCCAACTGTTGAGTGAGAAAACCGAAATGGACAGGAATGCTGAATAACATTCTACTATTCTTTTCGGACAGAACACTAAGATGAATCACCAAAATGATCGTTGGATCTACCAAAATGAAATACGTATTATCGTACCTACAAAGTTTCTCGCCTCTGTGATTGCGTTTTTGAACAGCGAAGAAGATATTAAGGTTCTCCATTTTTTTGGGGAAAGCTTAAAGGTGGCAACTGACAGCCATAGCAACGTTCTGGAGACAGTTGTTAAGTTCTGGGTAGAGGAGGTGGCCATTGGGCAAGAGCACGTATTACAGCAAGACTCCGTTCTAGCCCAAGAGACAAGGAAGACCAATACATTGTTATACAACATTTTATATCACCGCTGGTCCCCGACTTATGTCCACACTCCAGCCCCAACGATAATCTCTTTTACTATTACGTGTGGGACGTGGTCGAGGCGTGATCGAGAGGCATCATGATACCAAGGTTGCTTAAAGACCTCCATCATGGAGGTAGTGACACAAAAGGAAGAAATATTGGCCTGCAGCGAATTTAGGTTTCGAATCAAGAAGGTCGTTGCCACTGATGAGTACTATATTAAATAATGTGATTCTCAATACTATTTGCTTTAGTTGTAAATAAATTTAATATTTCTTGTATTTTAATATTATTTTCTTTGTTTCTTTATTTTCTGGATTTACTTCAAAGACCCTTTACAACTAACTGAGAACACGTTATGAAGAAACAACGAACCTGTATCGTATATTTAAATATTTAAGTTTTTATAAAACAACAATATCGCTAGAAAACGTATGCATACGTGAAGCGAATCAAGCATTGTTTACTTATTTTACAAAACTACATTTCACAAGCTACCAATATAATATATATAGACACAATCGCACGCACGCACACTTACACTTATCTATAACATAAACAATTGCTGTTTTTACTAACTAAAATATCTGCCCTAAAACTCATTTACATCCTCATTGTCAGTTTTTGAACACTTAATAAGTAAAAAATTTCGAGACTTGAGAAGCAAATGTTTGGAATGTACATCTGATTAGTCATGTCACATTCGTGACCTCGTTCATAGCGGTCCATACATATAACTATAGCGCGTGTTGAAATTCGTCAATTTAACAATTTTTTCCACCATAAATACTTCAAAATTGTCCACTAATTCATAAATTCGCAAAAAAAACAATTTTACGAATGTGTCATCTTCCGTTAGTAAAAAAAGGAAACTAAATGCTGCTACCACACTTAAGCTAAAAAATATTTGCAACAAAACATACCTGGACGACCCTATCCTGATGTAGGCCTGCCACGGGAACGAGCCGAATCCTGCTTCGTCGCCCCCCACGATCCGCCGTTGGGCCTGCTGCCTCGTGGAAATTCCACAGCCTGAAAATGTTTCACTCAGCTACATACGAGAAAACTTGTTGCGCCGGTCAGCGCGGCGGCGGGTTTCACAAGCATCTGATTATACGCGTACTAAATGAAAATAACCCCGATTGGATCAATCGTCGCTAGCGAAAGTTGTAATTGTGTTAAAAGAGTTTGTTGACATATGGCCGGCGGCTGATGGTTTTCAGGCACGCCGAACTTTCCCCGGTACGTGAAGGCCCGATGCTATCATTATCCTTAGCAGTAGGTTAGTTTTCTACCCGAGTAAGCAGCAATTGCGCGTGAAGATAGCACATGTTATGCTTAAACGCGTTTTTGCAAGCGCTTCGAGATTCGCCACACAAAACAACAAACGAGCTGTACGCCAGATGTTTCTAAACACAATCAGAACTAATTATAAGCCATTTTACTTAAACCTGTAACTATCTATATTATGTTGGACATTGTAACAAAACAGTGGAAAGTATAGTTTTAATTTAAAAAGGCAGTTAATACAGCCACAGTACACCGCTAAAAAATTTCATTGATATTACAAACAATACTTATTTTTACAAATTATTGGGGTTTTTCTATCTTTTGTATAAAGTTAAAAAATAATAAATCTTGCAAAAAGGATCATAGAATAACAAATGTACAGCTATTAATTAAACAGTACTTTAAATTATATGTGGTGTCAGAAGATTAACAGCAGAAAAAAAAAGGAAAAATAAACTTTTTGAGGAAAAAGAAGTCTTGAACAGAAGAAATGGGGCGTTGTGCTCAGATAGTTGACAATTTCGAAAAGGATACAAAAAAGTTCCCTATCGAGAAAAATTAGCAGTTTGTAAAAACGTTTATAACACTAAAAAAATTATTTTTATACATTTTGATTTAGATATCTATGGTGCAGTAACAATCTCCATCTTTGGATTTCAGGTGGAAATTGACAAAACTGAGATACTGCAAAGTAAATTTGTAATGCCGTAGAATAAGACACTGCGAGCTACGTAATTATTTTAAGCTCTGGTGCACTTTTGTAGGTTTGACTCGTTTGATCAAGTTGAAGAAGCATGTCAAGAACTTTTTATACCGTGGACAAATTCTATATTTTATAGAGCGCTGGTAAAAAGTCAGTGATAATGATGGGCTCTACTTTTGACTTTCCTTAGTATATAAAAATCAAATTTTTCGAAAGCACCAAAGAACATTTTTACAACATAGTAAACGTTTAACATCTTCAGTCAGTTTAAAAAAGCGCAAGGAATATTAAAACACTAAAAATGCTTGAACTAATGCAGTTTACAAAAACAACTTTAACTAATCTTAATAAAGAAACCAAATTTAATCACATTCATGAAAGCAGCAGCGGGACAATCATCTTTCAGGATAAAAAAAATGTCTTAACGGTCCATATGGATTTTATTACTGCTTTTCTGATATAAGACAAAAGAGTAAAATTTAACAATTTTTCCTGATATAGAGTCGTTTTTAAGATTGTATTACTAGGAATCCAAAAAGCCGTCTTCTCAGCATGCGCAATTTCCTATTAGGTAGCACTAGTTAGCTTTATATAATAAAAAAACCCAGACTAGCCAATAAAATAAGCCGTGAATGCAACCGCAGTACTGCTATATTCGAATCCCTTTGCGTTGGAAAGCTGTCTAGTTCGGCTATAAAAAATCCAAATTTACGACGTACCCAAAAAGTAGAAGAAACCTAACCACCAGAAAGAGATAACTGTTAACAGGGTAACTTACAACAAGCGATCTGATTGCAATTAGAAGTTAGCGAAATGAAAGGGATGTATCAGGATCCTGGGCGGAGCATGATTGAGCTGCACTATAAGTCTTTTACCTTGAAAAACCGCTAACTGTTGATTGACAAAAACAAGAAGTTTAAAGCCCAAACGGTGCTGAATAACCAAGCACGACTGCGCTACCTTTAATTTCCTAAGATTCTTTTCGGCCGCAAAGACCTTCATCCAGGGAAAGAAGGTGCATCGCCCAGATGCTTCTAAAGTGCTTACTACCATGCATATGATGATGCTGGGGCTTGCCATCAGCGAAAGAGATGCCATGGCGCCCCACTTCTTTGAGAAAGACCTGGAAGTAACCACCGTCACCTACATCACCATGGCGAAGGCAGTCGTCAAGCCCTGAGTAGAGGAGGTGACTGCTGAGTGGGAGTGCGTATTCCAATAACACTTTGATCCAATCCGCAAGACAAGAAAAACTCAGGTATGGTTATGTAACAATTCGTATTACCACTGGTTCCCCGACTTGTAGCCACCCTCCAGCCTCGACTAAAATCTCCTTGACTACTACGTGTTGAACGTGGTCGAGACGAATATCAACGAAAGGCATCATAATATCAAGAAGAGCTTAAGGATTTCCATCATGGAGGTAATACATGAACAAAAAGAAAGTTGTGTTGGTCTGCAGCTGTATTAGGTCATGGCCACTGATAGTGACTACATTGAATGATATGGTTCTCAATTTTACATATTTACTTTAATTTGGCTAGGTTTCGTGTAAAGAAATTTAATTTATCTTCTATTTTAATATTGTTTTTACTGGTTCTTCATTTTTTGGTCTTACTCCCATGACCTTGTATATAAATGAGAGGGTTTAATGATATTAAACATTATTATCTACATATTTGGAAATTTTAAATGGGAAGCAAGATACAGAAATGTATTGAATAATTTTTGATGAAATATAACCGAAGATCAATAATATTATGTAAAGCGCAAGATGAATATTTCAGCATTATCATACTGTTGAATAATTAAAATGGTTAGGTTTTTTATGTAATTAAAAATAGGATTTGCTTTCTATAGGACTATAGCCATTAAATCAACCTAAAATAAAATTCTACATGATTTACGACATACTCATTGTTATTCACCACCAGATAGAATACTAGGAGTGATTAATAAAAATACCTCTAATACCCATTATTATAAGTGCATAATTATATTCTCGTGCGGTAATTTAAAAATGAAGTTGTTTTGTACCTACTACATTCTAACTTATTGTTTTATTGAGATTAATCAGTTGTGGTTTTATCAGCATTGTGCTAAATGTAGTATCGATACCATACTTTTATCTCAGTGAATATGTATCTATCTCTTTCAAAAAGTTAACACTATTAATAAATTTTAAAAAATAGGTGAGACCACTTAATTTTGATTTTAACAGAATGTATACAGAGATTATAAATATTTTTAAATGCTTATATAGAAAAATGCACAATAAGAAAAACGATCAAATTTAAATTAAAATAACAATTTTTGTTTTGTGTTGTGTTTTTAGTATGGAAAATTTACATATACATGTCTAGACCATAAGCATAACACAACCTATTAATCTAATCGACGACTTTCAAACAGACAATCAACCTACTCACAACTACAGTGCCTACTCAACGTAACCCCAAATTCTACACCAAAACCAAGGCACGCCACGTTGAGCAAAAATTTTCGGCAATATGAAATTTTTGCCCAATAGTGCGCAACGTTAAAGTTCCCAATCAACTTCGTGCCATGCGGTCGGTACCACCGATGCACTTACGATCTTCGGCGTCTAGGAGGCCAGCGTGGGCTTTGGGCGTTTCGCGGGGGGCCTCAATGGTACCGACCGCCTGCGATGCGCTGCTTCCCGTCTTGGAGAACCCTCGGTGGCAGCAGCCCCGCAGTAAGCCGTCGCAGGGGCCTTCCAGCACTCCCCCGGTTATCCAGCACGACAGGAAGAACTCGCACGTTGAGTCGGGGGCACACTCGCTCACGTCCGACCCTGTCCAAATGGAAAACAGAATGATAGGCCGGAGTTCGCTGGTGTCATGAACGAGAACGTGAAGATGAATGAATCAATGTATGTATGTTGTAGTCACACTATTCTGTACTCCTAGCCGAAAGCACGGAGTCAACCGGTGCATAGCATTAATCTCTAGAGATATTAGTTATTAATTAGATTATAGAAAATCATCTGTTTTTAAAAGGACATATTTTATAGATAGAATATTAAATAATATGCAAAAGGAAATAAAAACGCCTAATTTTAAGATGTTAGCTTACAAGTTTCGTTATATACGACCAAGCAATGGAGGACGACGAATTTACTAATCTATCTAGTGGTCAACGACAAGGCGATATTTCATGTAACTGATAACAGATATTGGGCACAAAAAATTCTTATACATTATAAAACATGAAAAGGATTTGCTAAAATTTAATATTTGTTTTGCAGTCTCCAAAATAAAAATGTACGGATTTTTTTTCTTCAAAGACTGATGGGTATAACAAACCTGGGTATTCTGCAGATATGGCTGTTTTTGCATTTTACAGATAATTCCAACAAGTTTATATTCCAACAAAATGGGGCTTTACTTATTAGTAAGGTAAAGTGCGAGACCTTCTAAATGAGGAATTTTCTTGTTGTTGTATTGGGCGACGTATTAAAAAGAATTTGGAATTGTTCGGCTGCCCTACTCCTCAGATTTCTTAATCTTATTGTTTGCAATTTTTTTCTTTGGGAGCACTTTAAAAGCCTGATTTATGTGTTACCAATACCTACAACATTGGATGAACTGCAAGACAGCATTACTGTTGCTACGAGTAGTGTTAATGGGGACACACTACAGCACGTGTGGACCGAACTGAACTGCCGGGGTCCCTCAATAAACATTTATGATGATATGAACAAAAACTTGGTTTTTTCCCTTCATTTCGTGTATTAATTAACAGTATATTTGTAATATTTTGTGAAACATAATGCAGCGATGCGTTGTTATAATGGAATAAAATTTTTGGCTATTCTAAACCTTCTTCCCAATTACTGCCTTAAATTGCAAAGTATCTTACAGTAATAATTTTTTAATCTTTCAAAAGTAGTCAATCAACAGAATGCCTTTCGTTATTTACAAAACTGACTTCATTGCCTTTGCAGTGATTTGTACAGTTTTTACCTTTTTGCCGAGTTAGATGGCCCTACTATTGACGAATCTATATAATTTCTAGAAAGTACTAACCTTCAAATGATAGGTGTCAAAATTTCAAGACAATCTGACGTTTAGTTCACAAATTACAGTGGTTTTAATGACGCTGCTTTTGTATTTTTCAAAACAATGAAGAAATATAAATTTCTGTGTTGATAAAGCTTTTATTGGGAAAAATACCGTTCAAGCAAAGCAATGGCTTGACAAGTGTTATTCAGACTCTGCTCCATCGAGGCAAATGGTAGAGCAGTGGTTTGCTGATTTTAAACGCATACAAACACCGATGATGATAAACGCTCTGGTCGCAGTTGTTCCAGAAAACATGAAAAGTCTACAACATAGTTTTGGCCGATCGTAAATTCAAGTTGCGTGAGATATATGATACCTTAAAGATATCAGAAGACAGTATATTTACCATTTTGCATGAATATTCGTCCATGAGTAAGCTCTGTTCAAAGTCGGTTTGTTCACAGTCGATCAAAAACAACAACGCTTCGACGATTCAGAGCGCTGTTTGGAGCTGTTTTAGCACAATAAAAAAGTTTTTTTCATGCGCTATGTGACAATGGATGAACATCACTACACTCCAGAGTCAAATCGACAGTCAGCTAACTGAAAGCCGCCTCAAGCGACCAAAAACGCAAATGTTAGCTGGTAAGGTTTTGGCCTTGGTATTTTGGGATGCGTACGGTATTTTATTTATCTATTACCTTGAGAAAAGAAGAACCATTAATAGCAAATATTATATGGCGTTATTGGTGCGTTTGAAGAAAGAAATTGTGAAAAATCGACCCCGAATGAAGAAGAAAAGTGTTCTTTCACCAAGTCAACGCACCGTGTCACAAGTCGATCGCAACAATGGCAAAATTGCGCGATTACATTTTGAATTTATTTCCCATCTACCGTATTCTCCAGATCTGGCTTCCAGCGACTACTACCTGTTTGCAAACCTAAAAAAAAATGCTCAAGAAAAAGACATTTTTCTCCAATGGGAAGTGATTGTCGAAACTGACATCTATTTTGATGTCAAAGATAAATCGTTCTACAAAATAGCCTCGAAATGTTAGAAAAACGTTGGAATTGATGTATCACTCGTGAAAGGAACAATCTTAATGAGTAAAGTCGAGTTTTGCCCAAAAATTTGTTTTATTAGTCATTTTATGAACTTACTGAGTAATGTGTTACTGTTTGAATCACTGTTTCGTTTCCAATCTATAATGATCTATGCAACTTTCCCCTTGGAACGAGCAGACACGTTGCGCACTTTTTTCCTTTATAATTAATTATACAAAATAAAGTAATCTGGCTTAACTAAGATGCCAATGGGGTTTGTTAAATCGCATACTTACACTCTTATATTAGTCAAAACCACAATCACTGACTATTTTTGAACTTGCGTTTTCGATTCTTATTGTACTGCTACTAAGTATTCATCTATAAAAATATCAATTTATCACTACATATACAACTGTTGCTGCCGCTCTTTATGAGTATACCAACCAAGTTACTCACCAAGCTGCCCATGCATAAATTTATTTAATTCTTATACTAAATACAGTGGACTAAATCAAACGACATCACATAAGGGGAACGTGTTATTATATAAAGAACTAGTCTATTGTATATACAATTAACATACTTCAGATATAAATACATAAACTTAATCAGATAGATTTAAAGCTTTAGAATTTTTTTTATTTAATTACAAAATCACATTATTCTACGTTTCTCGTAGTCTTTGCCTTGTCCTTGGTTTTCCACATTAATATTATTATCCATTCTCTGTAAGTATTCCCACCAATTTAACTGCCTTTACTCAATTAATTCTAACACAAATGCAATCTGCAACTCTTCACGTATTTGATATTTTATTGCTCTATTTTGTTTTATGATATTCTTAATTTCTTTTACGTACTTTTCATTCTTAGTATTAACATCCATATGTAAGTATAGAACAGTATTTTGTTTTAAACACATTTACTATTGTGTACAAATATAACCCGGAATTTTGTTATAATTTTTGAAATCCTTATTTATTCTTAAAATCTATTTCATCGCCTTCGAAGTAATCCCCTCGGTGCAATGCACTTATGCAGCGAATTTTCCATCATCAAAACACTTTGAAAAGTCCTGTTTCGGTATGGCCTTCAGCACCTTCTTCGATTCGGGTTGAAATTTGTATCGTGTCAAAACGGTGTCCCCGGAGCGGTCTTTATTTTGCTGAATATCCAGAAGTCACATGGAGCAAATCAGGCGAATACGGCGGTTGCGGAACGATATGGGTGGAATTTTTAGCAAATGGTCACGAATAACAGTGCACCTGAATGGTGTTGTCATGTAAAAACCAAGAGTTTTCTTTCACAAATCCGGCCTGTTGAGGCGAATAGCTTCACGCAAACGACGCATAACATTAAATAATATTCCTTGTTACAGTTTCCCGGTGAAGGAATTCGATGCACAACACCACGATAATCGAAAAACCGTCACCATGACCTTAATTTTGAGCGACTTTGGCGCGATTTTTTCGTCTTGGTTCACCTTTGTCCAATATTCACTTGATTGATCATTGTTTCGTCTAAGCATAAATCCAAGTTTCATCGCCCGTAATAATGTTTTATCTTGTCCTGATAATCGGAAAGCATTGTTTCACATCAATGCGACGCTGTTTTTCCAACAAATTGAGGGTTTTGGAACCAAACGATTTGACTTTTTGAGGCACAAAACTTCCTTCAAAATGGTGTTGACTGATCCATTTGAAATGCCAACGATCAAAGCTCTCTAGTTGTCAATCGACGATTTTGGAGCACCAATTCTTAATTTTCGCGACGTGCTGTTCGTCAGTTGATGTTCTTGGACGTCTTTGATGTGGTTCGTCTTCAACGCCTTCACGACCTTCTTTGAACATTTTATGCCATTCGTACTTGTGTTTTAGACATAGCCTGTTCACCGAAGGCTTTTTGTAACATTATGAGCGTTTCCGCAGCAGAAATATCATTTCTAACACAAAATTTAATCGAACTTCTTTGTTGAATTTTTCTGACATGGTAAAATCGAAAAGTTAATTTTGGTTGTTTACGAAAACGAGCGTCACTCTTCAACTAATTAAATATTAACCTAAAATTTGACACAGATGTCAGTAGCAGTCCTACCAACTTAAAACTAAAAGGTTTGTGCCCAACGAAATGCCCGCCAGTTTAAATTAGAACAGTTATATTGTTTACACATTTAGTATTTTATTTGCAATAATACTTTTTTTACTTATATTAATTTTGTTTAATTTTTCTTGTTCTTCTAGGTTTTTAATAGTTTAATAGTAAAGTGAAACTTTCGACTTGCTATATTTTTATTACGTCGATTTTTATATCCATTATTTCTTTAGTATCAGATATTACCATTACTTTTATCTTGGTTTCATTTACATTTATATAATTTTATTTATAAACAATCTTTCAATTTAAATTAGTAAATCTAAAAAGACTATAAATAGCGTCCGATACTCCCGCAATTCTGCTGTGATCTCAAAAATCAATTTTATATTTTACAGTGTTATAGTGTAGACTTTTAATTGTCCAAATAATTTTACCTTTACTCCTCTACAAATAGAGGCTTTGTATTCTTTTGGAAAATGTATTTATGTATTATTTATTACAACGTAATAACTTAGTTTTAAGTGATTTGCACTTAAAAATATTGATTCTATTGTATATAAATATTTTTTACAATACTCGCCTATAAGTTTTCCTAGACGAGATTAAAAAGTAATTCCCCTATAATTACTACAACCTCAATTACGCCCTTTTTTATAAATAGAAAATATTGTTTATGTTTTCCAATCCTTAGATCATTTCTATTGCCATTTTGTTATACCCGAGTGTTTTTCCATTTTTTATTTTTCCATTTCTTTTTCAAACTCTACGCGTAATATATTTAAGATTCTTATATTTACTTCATGTCCTTCTAAGTTTATGTTTATTAAATAATTTTCTTTGTTATTCGGAATGCTCTTACTAATAATTAAAAATTTTGTGTTACTTGCTAAAAATAGTAAGAGATTATATATTAGAAAGAAATAAAAGTGAAAATAGCAAAGCTGATTGAGTAGGCAAAGGTATGCACGTGCCTTCAAAATTACTGTTCGATCAGATCAAAAAAGTGCCAAAAAATAAGCCTATAACCTATGAGTAGTCAACAAATCTATCACAATAATTAATATAATTTAAAAATTGAATTTAATTACATTTTACAAGACACTGATAGACGTAGTGGTGAAAAGTAGAATAAATTATAATCTTAATCAATAAAGCCATTTACAAATAAAGATACTTAATAAAACATTAACAAAACCAGTTTTTGTTCTTCTAAATTTTTAACTGGAAGCAGTTCTAAAAATACGGCAGTTTTAATTGAATTAAACCGAAACGATTAAGTCAAAGTTTCATACAATTATATTAAGTATGATGGGACGCAAAAGTTGGAAAAATAATGGAAAATGAAATGAAAGAGAGAATTTAAATAAAAAAATTAAATTATATTAGTTGGTCGCTCGACTATAATAAAAACTGTCTATATAACAGCTAATTTATAGTCAGATTATAAAGAAATACACTTGAGAGAAAATAACAATCGACTTACTAGCTGCACGCGCATTTTCGTCTCTTTTTTAAATCTAGGAAAAATGAAATTAAAAACATTAACGTCCAAGGAGTATCTTTATTATTAAGCTTTAGAAACGGTTGCTATTGCATTCATCGGATAACGCATCCAAAAAAATATGCATCACAAACGGGGTTTTACTAATCTTGCTAATTGGAACGCACGTGCACGACGACTGTGATTAGCCTACAGTACGCTTGCAATCCGGTAATGCATCTCAGTTACTCATCCAAATTTAATTAAGTGACGTACGTGTTCGAGGGATCCGCAAGAACATTGATACCACAGCCGCCGAAGTAGCCTAGGCAATTGCATTGTTGAGAAAGGGCCTTAGTCAGAGGGCCGTGGCAAATCGACTAAATCTGAGTCAATAATTTGTGTCGAGAGTGTGGCGTCGGTACCGGGAAACCGATGGCTACGACCGCCGGCAAGAAGGCGGTCGGAAGCGCGTGACAACGAAGAGAGAGACGATCGATTGCTCGTCTCAATATCCCTCAGAAATCGTCATTTGACTGGCGTTGATCTCAAGCAAGAGCTGAGTGCGGTCAGAAGTGTGGTCGCCAGTGCTGGTACAGTAAGAAGAAGACTGAAGGCAGCCAACCTGACCCCCAAAAAGGCAGCTACGGATTTCAAGCTGACTGCAGTCCAAACGCAAAGCTAACTGGAATTTTCTCACAAATATCTCAATTGAGACCTCGGCCATTGGAATCAGATATTATTCACCGACGAGTCCAGGGTGTACCTACATGGCAACGGTGGTAGTAGACATCGGGTCTATAGAAGACCAAGAAAGTGATTTTTGCTCATTGTTGTATTCAAGAAACTGTCGCATATGGAGATATCTGTTGCATGTTCTGAGCGGGCATTTCCAAGCACGGAAAAACTAAGTTGGTTTTCGTGCCTAGTGGAGGACACGGAGGAGGTTTAACAGCGGACCAATACGTCAGGGACATTCTGGATGAACGCGTTGTATCATTTGCGAAATTTGTTGGTAAGAACTTCGTGCTAATGCACAACAATCCGCGACGGCACATCGCACGAGTGGCCACTACCTACCTGGCTAATGTTGGATACCGAAAATGGATTGGCCACCGTAGTCAAGACTTGAATCCAATTGAGCATGTTTTGGATGAACTTAAGTGAAAAGTCCGGGCCAGAAATCTTGCACCAAGGAGCGTGATAGAACTGAAAACGCCGTTAATTGAAGAGTGGGAAGCAATCCCTGAAGACAGCATAGAAAAAGTCATCCAATCCACGCGTAATCGCTTGGAAAGTGCAATTACGAATAAAGGTGGCAACACCACGTATTGAAAAAAACATTTAAATTATTTTCAACTAAAAACTTCATTTTTACTTTCATAATCACCTTCTCCCTTTTAACTCTTTTGTGTTACACATATTCCTAGGCCCAAAACTTTGTCAGAACAGATCCAATCAAAGTGTATCATTTGAAACCACAGCTTTTAGGCTTTCAAACAGTATATTGAACTTTACTTGGAATGCTATCGGAGTGGATATACGTTCTCTCAAAACTCGAGCATGTTGCTGAGTCGTTTGTTTTAATCTTAAGTGTATTAAGTTTAAAAGATGTAATTCACAAAAATTCTTAAATTTAAAAAATGTGAAATGCAAGAAAATAAGGTGGGCAATAGGAAAACTGAAAATAGACTAACTCTTAAGATTTGGACAAAACATTTAGTACTAATTTAACCCCCGCCCCTCTACGCACTTTAAAGTGGTTTTTGTAAAACCTACGGAAAATGTTATGAAGAAAAATCATTTAGTACTTAATTTTTATTGCATCCATAGAAAAATTTTAACAAAAACAATTCTGTCACTCTTACCTCCTAACTAAATATCTCTACTACAACTTAGTTATTTCTTGTGATACAGTATCTTATATAATTTAATATAGTTTTTTTTAACTCATAATTTTTATTAATTTCCATCACTTGAAGGCTAATGTAAGTTAAGATTTTGAAATATTTTAGTTTCCATTTGAACAAAATTAATTTAATTAATAATTACGAGCATTATAGTTCTTTACGTTACATATTAAATGTTTATAAAAGTGTCTTACTAGAATCTAATTATCATGGTTGTTTGCTACAACAAACTAGATAAAATAAAAATATTATTTAATTATTGTGAAAGTTCATACCCAAAACATTGTTATACAGGGTACGTCCGGACAACAACAAAACCCCAAAAAATCCATTTCATTAAAAATATGAATTTTTTAAATCCCACTTCATCTGCTATCAATCCAAGACTCAGACGTCGGTCGAAGTTCAAAACCTCTCACCTCTCCCAAAGTATGAGATGTTTCCTATTCTGAAAGTCTCTGGCCATCTAAACACCCATGCTTTCGATAAATCATTCTTTTCGTAGGCTTTTTGTATCACGGAAATCATCTCGAAATTTCATCTGAAACTTTCACTGCCCACTTCGCAAACGATCCGCTCTCTGTAAACCCTTAAAGATAAATGAGCTGGGTTAGACCATTTATCTGGCTCTGCCCCTCAACCTTTCTTTGAGCTAAAAAGTAGTCTTATTACTTTCCAGATATACCTTGCATGTGGGTGATCATGACTGTCTTTTAATGTGCTGCACGCCGAAGAATAAGTCGTAGCATAATGAATCGGTTCATCATTAGACTCCGTTGACCCAAGCTGTGCTTAAGAAAAAATTTTCAAAGTTGATAATAAAACATTTGCAGCATTGCATGTTAAACGAATTTTAAAAAGAAAAGAGTGTTTAAACTAAAACGGAAAAATGTTTAGGCTGAAAAATTTTGTCAGACATTGAAATAGTGATTTTAATCTGGAACATCAATCTCGCTATTCCGACATTAATGATGTGCATACTTTAATAGAAAATAACTAAAGAATTCCAAGGGAAAATATTTCTAAGCATTTGGATATTTACAATGTTTCTACAATTTGAAAATTAAAGAGGACTAATATTTTGGCAGGCAACAATAGAAATTATGACAGACATCGAAAGAAGAACGACAAAAATGAGCAGGTGAACTTACAAGACTCTAAAAAGAACTGGCTTAAATCCAATCAAAGTATGACTGGCCGTTTAGTAAGACTGCAAAGGAATAATTTTTTTTTGCTTTTGTCTATTTGACTAATCACTTTCGACACTCGCCGTTTATTTTAGTAGAAGTTGTCTAGCAATAAGATGCATCGTGACCTTTTATAACAGTTTCAATGAAACAAACAGTTGTTAATGTAAGGCAATGGTGACTCATAATTATATATAAAAAATTATGAGTGCTGCTACTGCTGCTACATCATCAAATTTCGTCTTATATAAGGACAAATTATGAGGCTATATATAACCGCAAGCATGACTGTATAATCATTATATAAAAATTATGAGCTGCTGCTGTCATACAGGTCAAAGGTCAAATCGTTCGTGCCTTTCCGTTCCGACCCGAGCGCCTCCGAAGGACAAATTTCGGTCCGGCGGCAGGCGCACCGAGGTAATATATTTCCGGAACCGCAAGCAATGGAAAATTTTCGTTTGAGAGGGGGTAATAAAGCACTTATATATAAAAAAAATTATGAGTGCTGTTACACAGATCAAAGGTCAAAGTTCAACTCTAACTGGGTTTACGTAAATGCGTTGTCATGGCAACGGCGTACGTCAATTATGTCAAACAGAGCTTTTTAATCGTGTTTTTATTTATTTTTAAAAACTACTATGCGAAGGGGCTCAAGCATGTCGGAGCTGGACAAGCTCTCCGGGGGGGCCGCTGCCAGACCTCGTTGTTTAATAAAATATTTTTTGTTTTATATATTTTCCAATGAGCAATTATCTAACAATTTATTTTAATTATTATTAATTTAATAAGTTAAATAACATGATTTTTTATATATAAATTGGAACAAAAAGAGAGGCAAAACATTATCATTACAACCCTAAATGTATTTGCCATATATTTAACTTATTGTTACAATTAATTTTTATAATATACTTAGTAAATTAATTTTAAAGGCTTCAATTTAAGAATTATAATTTAAATTTAATTTAATTTTAAAACTATTTAAAAAGATTCAATTGAAATATTATTAACCAAAATACAATTGCACCATTACTGCAATTAAACAGTAATAATTGTATCAAGCTTGTTGACTAGTGCCGCTAATGTTATAACTATGTTTGAATAAGTATACAGGTCACACAATCATCCAGTATGCATGAACGTTGTATGTATTTTTTAATTATCAATTCTAATTGTCAGGAGATGATCCTAACTTTCTTGCAAGAGCGACTTTCAAAATTTCAGGCGCATCATGCTCCAGTAGCGCCGGACGCAAATGGCAGCGCGCCGTGAGAACTGAAAATGATGAATTTTAGAAAGTGAAATAAACTCGCGCCATCGGCAGCTTTCTATCGCAGCACCGCAATGCAGCCACACCGCATGCTTGCTGCAAATAAAGGCCACGGCGCGCCTGATAAGAGATGTGTCGGAGAGCAGCCCGCGTGATGGGGCATGATTCGATGCAAAGCTTGAACTGTAGTTATTTCGAAAGCCCAAAAACCAGTTTGAATTAGCGACAGAAGCAAGCATAAGTTAAATGAATATGGGGTCGATACAGAAACTTATCTGGCACTGTGTGAATACGTTCTACTCTAAGTCCCTTAAGTTTTAACTTAGTTTAAAAAGACGCCTAAAAAATAAGACAAACCACTTTCTTAAAGTAAATAGTTTAAGATTGTAATTATTTAAAGTCTAAATTCCTTCTAGATCAAACTCAATTATTCAACTTAGGTGCATAATTTTAAAATAGTTTGTTAGACTTTTATACGTATAAAAATAAAAACCCTATTTGGTACAGTCTGTCCATGGCTTTTTTCAGTTTTGTGAATTTCCGCGTGGCTCCTAAAAAAATCTAAAAAGATACGTGCTCCGGCCATAGTCGCAACGCAGAGGCCGGCTGGCGGGATACTCGGCAGAAAAACTAACGCTTTGTTATTGCACCTCGACATTACCAATAATAAAAGTTTAGCTTGATAAATATTAATGGCAACGTTTGGCGATATACTATTTTAACACTTATGGCTATGTGGTCGGTAACTAAATTTAAAATGACGTGTGTGCTATCAAACTAACTTTCAAGATATTATTATATGTATAAAAGCCTGGGATATCTGTGGAACATTGTGCGCTTCCCACCTTGTTTTTTTTTTATTTTGTCTACTTTGGTGCTAATTTTCAGCGAAACAATATTGTAAATTTTGCATTTTATGTGTAGTTGAATCAAATTATCAAGATTATAATGTTTAGTGAAACAACAACACAAAAAATGTAGAATTTTTTTGTAAAACTCTGTTTACATATGTGTTAATACAAGAGCAGTTTGGATAAAAATTTCATTTTATACATGAGCTAGAAATAGGGGGGGGTAGCAACTACCGTCCTGTGGCGCTGTACGCAATAATTGAGTAGGCAGTGCGGAGTAAAAAAGGTGGTTGTGTTACAGAGTACTCGTCCACTAATTCAATTAAAAATAAAAGCCCATAGAAAATATATCATCTAATGTGAAGTGCGTGCATTGCAAAAAAACTTGATATGATTCATCGCGAACTGTGTAATAAATATGGACCAAACGTAATGAGTAAAGGTGTCACACGACAATTTCGTTGCATATTTAAAGATAAACACACTGACATGCACGATGAGGCTAGAAATGGCTGCTCATCTGTAGTCAGCTAGGAACTTGTGCAAAAAAAATGACAAAAAGGTCCGTTAAATTTGTCGGTTTACGATATCTGAACTTTCTTTACTCTTTTCTAACTTTCTATGACTGTTTTGTACAAGGTTGTGACAAAATATGTAGATTATCCCAAGTTCTGTGCCCGTTGAGTATTGAAACTCCTATCTGAGGAGTACAAAACATCGAATGGGTTCTGCTTTGAACTTGCTCTCCTGTTGGGCCGAGAAAGGAAAACAATTTCTGAACAGAATTGTGACCGCCGATGAAACCTGGGTTTGGTACAAAATTCACAAAGTGGCATCACTTCCAGACGGAGAAGTTTTTTGTAGAAAAACGTTATGATAAGTATCTCAATTTGCATAGCAACTATGTCAAAAAGGTACTGTTGTAGGTTCCTAAGGTATATAATAAAAGTTCTGTGTTTACATGTGTATGTCATTGATAACCAAATGAAAGTTTATTTCCTAATTTCCTTCGTGTTTATGACAATCGACGATATTTTTACGACATTTGAAAGAAGAGTAGAGAAGTCACAAAACCGAATTAAAATAAGTTAAATATTAAGTAATGTGAAACAGGCATACCCCAACACAGTTTTTGATCTGAGTAAAACATTAAAGTCGATTTAAAAAAATTAAGTTGGACAAGTATTTTCTAATCTCCCGTAGTTATTTTGATTTGCCATAAATGCAAATAAACTCTTAATCATTTTTCAAACATATATAAATTGGTCTAGTTTTTGATGTTCAACAAAAAGGTGTTTACAAAACCCATTCAAGTTCTTTTCCACAGATTTTATTTGCCAACACATGGGATTACATTGAACGGGGGTGATGTGGTTCAAAACCTATCTGAGTTTAATGGCTGGAAAGGTATACCAGCGGAGAAAAACGCATTTCAAAGAAAATCGCTGCCGATCAACCACGAAAATCCCGCGAAAGCTGAAAAAACGACAGATCCTGCATACAGCTCAGCTTTGTCACCATGTGACTTTTTGGCAGTTAAAGAAATTTCTAGAAGAATAAACGCAAAAACCACCACCCAATCATCTCAAGTAATGGAAAATTAGTGCAATGGTAAACAAAGATAACTATCTAATCACTAATAGCTGAAATTCCTTAAAAAAGTACACAAATTTTAAAAGTAGACTAGAAACCTGTTTTAAATATTAAACAGTTGGGAAATGTAAATGATTGGTCAACAAACAAAACTAATGAAGACTATCGCAAGAATGACAATAATGCTAATAATAAAGTGAAAACATCACAGCAACATTCGACAAAAATCAGAGGTTTAATAAACCACATAGAAGGGTAAAAAATATATCAATGGAGTTATAAAAAGCAGCAAAACTAAGTGAATGAAAAAAAAAACACACCAAAATCTTTTATCAAAAAAACAATAACATCGACTGATTAAAAATATTTCTTCTTTATATAGAGCCAATTCTTAGTATCATAAGAAAGAAATAGATTGCCATTAAAACATAAAAATTTGAAAGACACCATACGAAGACAACACCTTTCAGAAATTCAAAAATTAAGAAAGAAAACAACAAGAGAAGAAACAAAGGAATTGCAAATAATTGCTTTAAAAGAGCTGACCTGGAAGAACGTCTTACCATTTATGGTAACCGAAGAATTAAATACTTTTAATTGTTAAGTTTTTTTTTGCAAAATGGCTTTAACACTAATAAACAATTCAATGAAATAAAACTTCGGGAATAACGTAAAACTCTCAGCAAAAAGAGAAATTGTTGAATTAAGAATAAATATAAAAGAGATAAATAAAAAGCGATCAAACAGCTAAAACTGATAAATTGTTGTATACTATATTTTGCAAAAGGCTGGAAAGAATTAATATAAAATGGATATTCCTTAAAAAGAACATATAACCAAATTGAAAAAAATATAAATCTGCCAAAAAATAAAGAAGAAAATAAGATGAGTCTGAAAAACTAACGCAAGCTGAAAAAATAAGTGGTGTAATTTTTATGATTAGCAAAATTATCTAAATCAAGTCGTACTTTAATAATTAATTAATCCAAAAATACACTAAACATTATAATGTAACAAGCTTTGCAGGTTTAAATTAGAAGGAATAAAGTCTTCTTTTGGTTGCCTCTCCTAATGGACATTGTAAATCATTAAGGCAATTTTAATTTTATTTGTAAAATAAATAATTCTACTGTGCTGCAGCCAAACCACTCTCTTAGGTTTCTTAATCATGACATTATTCTTCTTCCTACACCCCTCTTTTCTTTTATCTATCTCTACATTACAAAACGTATAAGTAAGTATTTACACGTCCGAAATATTTCATATTTCTTCTTTTAATTGTGTTAACTATTTAAAATGCTTTTTTCGCTCGTTGTAGTACTTCATAATTTGTAATTTTATCTGCCAATGACATTTGCAGTATTCTTCAGTAACACCATATCTCGAAAGGGCCAAGACGTTTGAATTAAGTATATTTCAAGATGGATAAAGTGTAACAACTAAATAGTCTGGTTCTTAGTTGGATATTTAAATCTCGATTACTAATACATTTCTTCATTTCATTATGAAAAGCATTTCTCGATATTTTAATGCAGGAATTTTATTTTCCAAGATTGATCATTTGTTTCAAGCAGGCACCCAGGCATTTATTAAGCGGCAAAGCGAAGCGGAGTCACTTACTAACTTCATGTTGTCCGTCCGCCTGTCCGTCCGTCCGAGCAATAACTCAAGAACGGCTGAGAATTTCCAAATTCTGTTTTCACCAATCGACTGGCGACCAAAACGTTTTGTTTGCTAGTGATTTTGAAACTGATTGGTCAAAGGTCAACTAGAGGGTTCTCAAATGTGGGAGACTGCTTCGCTATGCATTGCAAGCCTTGCAGGTTTATTCAAAATATTTTAGGTCACTCTAGTGTTTGATTTCGACATTACCATCTTTTTTGTTTGCTTTAAATTGATTTCGTATCGGTTATAATAAGTGTCCGTCGTTTTTGCAACAAGTTTTTGTAAGCCCTTTATGCTATCTGCAATTATCGCTGTATCGTCAACGTAACGTATATTGTTTACAGATTGTCTATTTATGATGATTTCGGTCGAAACTAGCTTTGCTTTATATTATGGGTAGCGCAAAGCTTTTTTGCACCCGTCTTAACATATGTACCTTTCTGTGTATTCAGTTTTAATTATTACTTTAGCTTTTTGTTTCCAGTTCAGGTTTACAATGATTCTTATGTTTCGATTATCTATACCTTTCTTTTTGAGAAATATAAGTTTTGTGTCTAAATATCTCTGTAATAACACGTACTAACTGAGCGTCGCTTAAGATTTCTTTAATCTTTTTATATATTCTGTTAGGTATGATACTAAGAAAGATTGTCAAAGTGTATCTCATCAATACCTGCGGTTCTCTATTCAGAGTGTTATTGTTCTGCAGAATTGTTATGAATCTCAAAGAGAATCATTAATATTGAGATAATCCCTATTTTAGGAATGGGTTTAAACAAATCTAATCAGTCACGTCATCGCCAATGAGTTGTAAAAGTCCAACAGAGGCGTATTTTGTGTTCTTTATGATGTATTCAACTTATTCTTTAAATATTTCGGTTCCAAATTCATCAATTTTCATTCTTAATTCGACTCATGTTGTCCTGAAATAGTTCTTGTATGTAATTTATCTATATGTTATCAGTTTTTCTTTTTATATTTAGTTAATTTTCTTTTACATTATCATGTACATTAAAGTTATCATATTTCTTTTTGTATTGTTCAATTTCAACACACTATTTTGTTAACCATTTTCCTTTCTCTTGTTTGATATTCTTGTTAATAACTTTATTTAATCCTTTATATTGTCCTGTTTTTTGTTTATTTTTACTTATTTCATCCATAAGATCAAGTATTTTATTTTTCAGAGGTTAAAGTGCCTTTTGCACAGTTGTATTTTGTATTTGTCCCCATGCCTCATTTACATGTTTAGTTTCTCTTTGACTGGTGTTAGTTCTTTGTTTATTTTGTCTTTGTTTTCAGAATCTTTCTCTTCCCTCTAGTATCTGTAGCATATTGGGATTTTTTTCAAGTGTATTAATTTGTTGGTCTAATCTTATGTCTGCATATAGGAATGTTTTAATTTTTATTGTTAAATTTCTGAACATGTGGCTTATCAAAATGAAATCAATTAGGCCCTTTATAATTTGACTATTTTAAGGTGACTTACAGGCGTAAAGGAAGTTTGAGAAGCTTGCAAAATATGGTTGGTATAAGTCAGCGTCCTGATTTTCTTCCACTAAGCGATCACCTTATCCTTTCCGACTTTAAAGCCACCCATTATACATATAACTTTCTCTTTTTTTTAATTTAAAAATTTAACTGAGATCTTCATACAATTAAACAATTTCATTTTTTTCTTTGTCCGCAGTTGGCGCATATACCTACATGATGTAGTGCTTAGTTGAAGTTTTATCATTAGGGGTCGATCAAAGTAGGGGTTAGAGTAATTACAAATTTATTTATCCTGTGTTTTAAACTATGGCATATCTATAATCTGTGCTGTTGTTTGAAAATGAAACATTGTGCCATTTTTAGTGGGGCATTTACCTGTTCTTGGCCAGTGGACATCACTAACGCCCAGAACATCAATATTAAGACGTTCCATTTCAGCTGTAGCATTGTTTAATTTTATAGGTCTATATAATCTTCACTGAGTGTGCACAAAAAAAATTGTAAAGGAAGTTATCAGAGACATGAAAAATAATAAGATAAAGAAATAGATAAAAGCAAAAGACAATTTGAAACCGTTTCCAGGAATATTTGTTACTATTAATATTTTAAAATACAAGTTACTTTTATAATAATAAAATATAATTTCTTAAATAAAAGTGTGTTGTGTAAGAAATTAAAAAAATGTCAATTTATTTTTATTTTTAAAATTATTTGTTGGCAATTAGTAAAAACCTAACAAATTATTATTAGGACTATAAAAATCAGTTAAACATATTTTCTTTTGGGGATTTAATAAATCTATTAAGGTGTGAAAGATTCAACTTTCTATAGTAAAATCACTTGATTATATATTGAAATATAAATTTCACTAAATTACAATCACAATTAGTTAGAAACTATAAGTTTTGAATTAAATGCTCCAACTTGACTCAATTTGTAACAAATTAAATTGTACTTTGGCGTATTTTAATTTTTTTAATACTTTTATTAATGATATATAAATTTATTTATAAACAACATTTATATTCTTGTTCAAGCCAAAAATTGTAAAAAGTATACAAATTGTATGTGGCTTTCGTGGCAATTGTAAGTTATTCTTAAACGCCCAATTAAAGAAGCAGCTTGAAATTTCGCAAGTCGTAACAAACAGGATCTAGATTTTAAATTTCACACGGCGCTATTTGCAAAAATGCCTTACGGCATTCTCTAAAATTTAATTACACCGTATAATACATGCAAATAGGTCGTGAGAAGACTCGACTCTTCCATTATCACCCACTTTTATACAAATTAAATTGCAGTGCTTTCGATTGATTGCATCCTATTATGATGCCAACAAAAATATTTAATTCCTAAAAATTTTATTTTTCATGTGCACGTCATGGATAAAATCGTATGCGAATCGAAATTACAGTCGGTGTTACTATTATGCTTATTGCAGTCTCAAGGCAGATTACGATTAAAACGATCATTAAGTCACTTGATCATCTTCGTCCATTATGACAGAAGGAATTATAAAAAGAAAGTACAATTTTAATGAGGCATTAATGACGCTAGGCGTAATACTGAACGAAGATTTCATCGCCTCGTTCGTATTCGATGCGCCGACGCCAGCGAACGAAAGTAAATCAACCTAATTAATGACAACGCCGGACTTAGTAGAAAGTAAAAGTTGGAGGACTACCAAAACAAACAAACCTCTGTCTCGAGAGTCCTGCTGCTGCAGGTCCTGCAGGTTGCTATCCCCCGCCAACCACTCCGGCTCCTCCTGGTTGTTGTCCTTGAATGCTACCAGATCGGAGGGGAAGATCACCCTGGGCCTTCTAGCGCTCGCCCAACCGGGCGCCCATTGAGGACCTTCCGGGGCCGCCTCTCGATGTCCTCTCTGCTTCCGCGGATAGACGTGCGGTGGAAAGTCATTAACAGGCCTTGGGAATCTCGCGAAAGTTGGGTCGCTGTTTGGGGAAGGTTCAAACACTTCGGGACCGTCGGGCCGCCTATAGAGCGACCTAAATCGCGAATCTTCAAAGGAGTAGCCCGTTGTGTCGTAGCTTTCCGAAGAAGATAAAGCCGAATCATACTCCGGCCTAAACCGGCTGTCGTCTTGAAACTTCAGCGGGCGCCTTGCAAATCTTCCCGAAAAATCACGAAAGTCGTAATCATCCAAGGGAAACCCTGCCGACGGCCTAAACACTTCATCACTGAAGTCGTAGGATTTCCTAAATCGCTGAAAAGCTGTTACTCTACGATTTGTATTAGGATAAGGATATCGTGGATAAATAAGGCGTGCTTTGTTATTTATTTTTCTGAAATTGCTGTTTTCTACGTAATTTATTGGCAAAATTTCCCCTATATGCTCGTTATCATTGTTAATTGCAAAATTGGCTGTTCTTCGAGCACCTTGCAGTTCCTCTTCTGCAATTTGTGTAGGTTGTTGGAAAACATGTTGATTATGCAATAATTGATCAAAATCTGCTTTCGAAAGATGCGCCAAATCTTCAACCGTGTCTTCCTTTGAAATTCTTTCATTTTTAACAGTTTTATTATTATATAGTTTCAACAGCGGCTTTATTACTTCCTTCTCTAGAAGCCTTTCGTATTCAGTTTTTCCTTGTCGGCTAAGGAACCGCTGTATGGCTTCGTACGCTGAATCAGAGTGGATTTCTTGCGGCGCTTCCGGAAGCCGGGCGCTTGAACCGCCATTAATTTGACTTGCGTAATCCTGAAGCAGGCTAACACTTTCAGCGTTTTTACCGGGGACTTCCCCCGTCTTTCTTGACATCCGCCAGGGCAAGAGTCATTTTTAATTACTGGCAGATCAGCTTTCTCCGAGCTTGGCGGCCTGAGCTCCAGCCTCCTGATGAAGCGGGAATTTTGGAAAACGTGGGAGGAGCCTAGGAGCGGGTTCGCGCCCTTTTCATACGGAGGATCGGTGGCCTGGATTAAAAAGATGCTCATGACGATAGCAAACACACTTGAGTGTATTTTCTTCATTCTGCCCGCATTCCATTTAATTTGCTCTGGTTCTTCCTTGTTGTGCCGCACGTTGTGGCTTGCACGCGCTTTCACATCACTTTCTTTGACACATTGCGTGCGGTGTCTTTGTTTGCGCGCTTTGTTTGCCTGTGTCTCGCTCGCTTTGGAATATGTTGCTCGGCACGGACTGCTTTAATATGTAGGACACTAGTGGTTCAGTTGTAATTGCTGTTACTCTGGGGCTCCGTAACCGCAGCAGGCGCTGTGAATATGGATGAGGTTCTTTAAATCGTGCTTCTATTTATACCTTGACGAAGAAACGTTTCCATTCAATCGAAATATAAACAAAATCAGATTGTAGTTTGAAATCCTTTCGGGGAGGCTTGTCCTTCTCCAACGATGTTTTTTCGATACAAAACCTATTTTTAATCTGATATCAACACAAAGCTATACTTGAGCAAATACAATTTACCGAACTTGAAAATTTTCCCTCTTCCTCCAAGCACCGGTTGCCTGCCGAACGAAGACACTAACTGTTAAGTATTCGGCATGTCGCAAGTGAAATAAAACACAAACCACTTATCCACATCACAGGCAGCCTTGGACGCCAGAGGCCGACTGGAGCATCCAAGGAAGCCCTGCTAGAGAGTTAACTTTCACACACTCACCACTTTCACTTGAACAAACCGTGCTCCCCATACAAAAACGCTTGCAAAGTCGCCGTCATTTTTTGATTGCATTACACATTATTATCTGGCTTCTCTCTTCTGCGCCGCTTTTTTGGCATTAGATTCGCCGCTTTCCAACGCGGCCATTGTTTTGCCGCGAAGAAGATATTTGCTGCAATTCCCCGGTTGAAAACGAATTTGCCATCTACTTCTTTCATAACCTATTCGTGATTTATCACACTTAGTTTGTGTATCGTGCTCAAATTAATCATTTATTCCAATTACTTTCCAATTTCAATATCACGCTTTGAAATCCACGTATATCTCGCTATTAGATTAAAACGTTTAACAGTACACGATTCGACATTTATAAATTAAAAAACTATAAGAGACAGTTGTGTGCAAACGCTAATAATTTACAAATTAGCATAACGAATGGATGCAAAAGAAAGCTCGTTGCCAGCCATAATTGTTCAACGCCTGCAACTTCGGCGCAACAATGCAGTAAAAGTGGTGAGACCAGAAAGCTTTCGCGTAAACGTTTCATGCGAAGGCTTTAATTCTTGCGTAAACGCTGGCGCTTTACTGGCACCTCTACTAATTAGAAAATAATACTTTACGGTGCTAAACTCTACCGTAAGGGAAACTTTCTCGAAGATGTTCGAATTCAGGAAAAATCGTATGAATCATTTCGTTTAGAAGGTGTAGGATGCGGATTCGCTTTTTAAGCTTAAGACCCGGATGTAAAGGCGGTTTTTGCTTACTTACAAAATAATTTTAAAGTAATCGACTAGATTTTCCTGTGCTTTGGATTTCTTAAATATAATATGTACCTTTATATTTCTACATTATTATATACAATATTATCACTTTTTACAAGTTTATATATAAACTTTCTACATTACCTCATATTTTATGTCACCTCCCTTTATCGTTTGTACAATTTTGAAACTTGTTTTGTAATACATAACACGTTTCCAAAATATTATTAGAATATCTAATTAGTTAATTAGTAATCATTTATTTGTCATCAATGTTGTTCGTAATTCAAAATACTTTTTCCTCGTATTAATACAACCCTTAGTAACGTTCACTCCTAATTTTAGTTTAAGTTACAGCAGTTTATTAACTTTCTACAGCGAAGCTTATAGAATAAAGTTAATAAGATTATCACCCTGTCTGTCTGTCTGCATGTCTGGAGACAAGATAACTTCCGATCTATCCAACGGATTCACTTCAAACTTAGCATACACACATCGTAGGTCAATACCTTTCATGGGATTGATTTTCAGCCAAATCGGTTAACGGCAAACCGGAAGTGACCGTTATGATTTCGCATCGCTGTAGAAAGTTTCCTTTACGGTATTACATCGTCCTTGTTTACTTCAGTTGTTTGTATTCTTTTGATTTTTAATGTATCAAATATTGTTGAACAAAAAGTTGCATTAAATTTTCAGTTAAGAAGAAAATTAGTTTAAAAAACATTTAAACTGCTACAAAAAGCATTCGGTCGTCAATCTTTATCAAAAAAGCTCTATTTCAGTAGTTCAGAGAAGGTCGTGGATTCGTAGAACATAAACTTCGTTCTGGTTTCCCATCAACAACAACTGAAAAAAATATTTAAAACATTAGAAACAAAGTAATGGGAAAGTAAGAGGGCTTGCTGTATTTTCCAGATATATCACCATGCGACTTTTTCCTATTCAATTAATTAAAAAAAAATTCAAGGAATCCAATTTCACTCGATAAAACTCAAAGTAGGTGCTGATAGAAATTCCAAAAATGGGATAAAAAAGTGTTTCCAAGATTGTATCTCAACGAGAGAGGGATTATTTTGAAGGAAACAAAATCAATTTAAATGAATAAATAAATTGTATGTATTTCATTCAAACAATCATACTTTTTAAACAAATTACTATACTTAAGAAGTATTTTTTACCATTATTGTTAAAAATAAAGTGATAATAAGAAGGTAAATTTAAAAATACACACAAATCATTTATAACATGGTTAGAAAGAAGGAATCATATCATTTAATGTAATAAAGTACATAATCAAAATAGTCAAAAGTTATTTGTTCCAATGCAATTAATAGAAAGCGGTAAAAGATTCATATGTAGCGGGATATAAAACAATTTAAATTAGTAACACTGCCTGATTTTGTTGCCTAAAATAAAAATAAAAAATTGTATTTCAAAATTGGTTACAAAATGATAACTTAACAGAAAAAAGTAGCAGGAATCTAAAGTAAACCAAAATTTTATTTCAAATATTTATTACAGTATTCGGTTGAATATCACGGAGTAAAAACATGTCGATCGCAGCTCTTATTGTCAAGAACCGGTCAAGTGAGATTAGCTAAGCGTGTACGGCTGATATTATAATTCGGATTTTAAATAAACTTATTTCGTTTACCATTACTGCATTAATAAACTTTCATGTAGCGAAATGTTTCCAGCCGAGAATATACCCGGTCCATCTAACAATTATTCAAATAACAACTGGAACAATTTTCAACCGATGTCAGCATTTTAAAATCATCACCCGTCATCGATGCCAAACTACAATAATCAGTTAAGTCAATTAAACTTCACTTACCTCAAACGTTCTAAAATCAAACTCTATTCCCTCCATATGATCAACAATACTTACCCCAAACTCCATCTTTAAACAATCCTAATTTTAATAAAAGCTATGCAGAAGTCTATTCCCAACCAGTACAAACTAGTCCTAACAATAACACTGATAACTCGATAAAAATATTAACACCGATCAGGAAACAAATTGAATTTAAGAAACTGGTTCCAAATACCCATGGCAAAAAGTTGTCAAAAAAAGAGATAAAACAGCTTCGCCTTTATATGAAAGCACCCTTTCCTTCAGCACGGGACGTTAAAGTCCTAACAAAACAAATGACACTAACCTGCCACCCCAATGTCCAGACCTCAATCCTCCACCAGTGTACCTCTACGGAGCCACAAATTTTAAAGCGATAACTGACAACTTAAATTTAGTCATCAAAACAAAAGATTCTATGCTAAATCGCTATCTGATAATACAATAAAAATAAATATGAGAACCGTTAATGCTTACAGAAAGCTGATTAACTATTTAGGTGAAAAAATCATTTGCCATAAGTACCAGATTAAACAAGAAAGGGCTTACAGAGTCGTAATACGAAATTGCATCACTCAATCCTTCTCCAGGATATCAAGGATGAACTTCTAAAATCAGGCCAGACTGTAAGAAACATAATAAACATACGTCATAAAGCCAGCAAAGACCCCCGGCGATGTTTTTTGTCGATCTCGACCCAATCCGAACAACAAAAAAATTTACAAAATAGAATTTCTCCAGAATACTAAAATCAGAATAGAGCTGCTTCGAATTAAGAACAATACAAGTTTTGTATAAAAAGCGTTACGAACAATTTTTTTCTGATGTGACTGTACGTCGGAGCATGCTCGCACCGCGCATGCTTGGTGGTGGGGAATGTCATCAAGCGCCAGTCGCTTGGAAGCTTTCATTCAGACTAGATTGTGTTTTAGTAGACCCCTGTCGAGTGACTCAGTGAAAGTACAAAATGCAGCAACGATTGAACAGTGGTACGCCATCAAATTCAAAGCACGTAACAAACTGCAGTTTTTAAGTGGCACAAGCTCTTCAAAGATGGTCCACAGAGTTTGGAGAACGAGCCTCGCGATGGACGGCCGTCGACCTCAAGAACCGACGACAACGTGACACGTGTGCGTGAAGTGCTGAATTCAGACCGTCGGTTAAGTGTGTGAACTTGGCATTAATAATATGACAGTGCACAGTATTATCATTAAAAATTTGGCGATGCAAAAGATCTGCGCTAAACTCGTCCCAAAGGTCTTGACGGACGACCAAAAGCAGGGGCATAAGTCTATTTTCAAAGACCTTCAGCAACGCGTTGAAGAAAACCTGGGCTTTTTGGACAATTCCCCGACTCCCTCACAATCCGACTTGGCACCAGCAAACTATTTCCTATCCCCAAAAGTAAAATCTTCCCTCAAATGACAACCATGGGACCCTAAGTGCCGTCAAAGTATCTTGCACGCGTATCCTTAAGGACGTTCCGAAATCCACTTACCAGGGAGCGTTTGAGTCATGAAAAAGCCGCTGGCAAAAGTATAACTCGACGCTCAAGGGATGCACTTTAAAGACTTTTGAGGTATTGTAGTACTATCTCAAATAAATCAATTTTTCTAAAACTTTCTCCTATATTTTTTATACAAATTCTGTATAATTTAGTGCACGCATTGTCAAGCCTATGGCCATTCCAAGTGTTACTGCTCAAAGACTTACAACTGCAACGACAATCATCCCGCCAACTACAAAGGTTGCACCGTTTATAGAGATCTAAAAAAACAGAAACAACCCAATCAGACAACTTCCAACATACCCAACAGAAACGTCCCGTCCATACTACCAACAAATCATCACTAACCCTTAGATGATCGCACTCACCTCCTACGCACAAATCACAACCAAAAGAACTGACAAAAATGACATCATAGACAAACTTACCATGTTCCTGAATGAATTCAAAAATATGTTCTCTCAATTGATAAACCAGAATAGCACGATATTAACTATACTTACCACTGTCATTAACAAAATAGCAAAATGATGAGGCGCTCAGTACTGATAAAAGAATTAAATTTGAATGGACCACAGAATCACATTCACAAAATAAACATTTTAAACTACAACAAAATTGATATACTTACTGAGAATATTAGAAAAGCTATTCTACACCCTATTCGCATATACAGATACCACACTGTAACATCATAATTAGATCAGCAATCGACCACTATTCGTTACCATCCTATACAACTAACAAAATTCAATGTGCTTTAGTTATACTCAATCTCCCCCTCTGGTCATTGATTGTAGGAGCCATCTACTACCCACCCAGACATATCATTACTACTGATGAATTTGAAGATCTCGATTTCGCTTCCTAGTAACAGGAGATTGGAATGCTAAGCACACCGCCTAGGAATCCAGACTAATATCACCTAATAAGAGGCGCGTCTTACTCCGCACTATACAACTGAATCAACTGAGTTACATGTCGACCGGCGAGCCAACTTATTGTCCAACGGATCTGGGTAAAATCCCTGATCTGCTTGACTTTGCGGTCCCAAAAGAAATTTCTGATGTCTATAATAAAACCAAAAGCAACTCCGATTTAAGCTCAGATCATTCTTCTATAGTAATAATCTTGACCACAACGTTCATCTGAAAAACCGTTCCACCCAAGCTATGCACTAGTAAAACGAATTAGGAGCGCTTTCAACTCTACATTAATGACAGTATCAATCTAAAGCACACACCTACATCACTACCCTTATTCAGAAAGCAGCCGGGCAGGCCACCCCGATTAACCCCAAGATAGCACCCGAAATACACAATATACCGCTACACATAAGACAACTTGTAGGAGAAAAACGTAGGTCTCGTGCCAAACGGTAAAAAATCCAGGAACCTACAAAATAAGACTGCATTGAATGCTCTCACCGTCTTCAAAAAGTCATTCAAGATAATAGAAATGCAACATTTAATCACTACATTTCTAATCTAACTCTTGAAAACCACATACTGTAATATGGAAGGCTACCAAAAAGTTTAAAAGGCCTATCACTCTAATATCAGCTCTGAAAAAAACAGATGAAAGCTGAGGACGCTCTAATGAAGAAAAGGCCAATATCTTCGGAGACTATCTTGCAAGTGTTTTTATCCCATTACCATCCAATAACGTCGCTTTTGACGCTAAACAGATATCTCTACGTTTATAACCGTATACTTGCCATCTCCCACTTTCCTACTTAATGGAAATTTGCACTGATAACAATAATTGCTAAACCAGGAAAACCACCACAAGAACCCATATCTTACCGACCAATAAACCTATTTCCTTATTCAGACGTTTATTATTAAACCGTATAATAGCAAAAACGCTTTTAGAAGAAGTAATTTCAACACACCAGTTTGACTTCCCTGAAGATTACTTAACTATCCAGCAATGCCACAACAAGTCAACTACATCAAGGATTTTCGATAAGGTTTGGTACCCCGCCTTACTCTATAAAACAAAAAGAAAACTTTTCCATCCACTATTTCTCCTCCTCAAGCGTACTTGGTCCTTTCCTCTACACTGCAGATATCCCAACCACCTATAGTACATTAATTTTCTTAATCATCTTACACCAATGCAAATCGCTTCTTCAAAAAACTCCAGTTTCATCTAAATCTCCTACATATGTGGCTCGATAAATGGCAAGTTAAAATTAACAACACTAAATTAACTCAAATTACTTTACCACCAAGCACTTTACCTGTCCACAAATTACCATCTATGATTTTGGGGCTCTACTTAAATCAACGACTTACCTGGAGAGCACATATTAAGGCCAAAAAACAACAATTAAACACCAAGACAAAAAACGCTGTTTTTAGCAATATGATTTATATATAAACGAATTAGTAAGGTGATACCTTACTAAGCGAAAATAATTCTTTTTACACAAAAAGTTTCTGATATCATCAATCCGCTGACATAAAAAGCTTAGAAACCGATTTACAATCATATAATTTTAATATATGTTTCTTAAATGAGCGGCACATCAATATTTTGCTTTCGTAGAAGTTTAGTTAGAAATTTCATACAGAACCCTTTTAGTTATTTGACCCTAAAAAGGGCCATTTTGTAGCTAGTGTGCTGTATCATGGTGAGTACTGATCATATCTATTATTTTTGTTCGTTCATTGCCAACCAGGGGGCACGTAAAGCTTTCTACCTATGACGCGAACAAAATTAACCCCTCCGTTCCCGCCCCCCTACAAGCAACATTGATATACATGCTCTTTACAAAGATGAATTAAGAGCAGAAAAAAATATATTTTACGAAACGCTTTAGAGAATCCTATGTGATGAAAAAATTTACAGAACTCATTCTATTTGGTGACATAAACGTGTAAATTGGCAGCAGTAATAATAATAATGTTATTAAACGTTTTAGATAAGAATATTTAACCGACAACAGTAAAAAATTACCAAATTTATTCAAACAAAATAAATTAAAAATGACAAATTTTATTAACATAAAACATTTATAAATTCACAGAAGTTTAAAAGATTCCAAAACCTTAAACCAAAGTAGTATAGAGAAATCTATAAACATCAAGGTACACTAAAAGCATGCTGGAAGATACATTATTATTTAATAAAAGATACCTTTCTGTTACCTAGATAATTGAAAACAATAAAGAGAGATACCAAAAATTTGACAAAATAAGATGTAATCTACACATCTTCAGTGATGGGAGCACAGAATGTCTTGATAAACGGCACTTATCTCTAAAGGTTGATGAAATAGCGCTCAGATAAACGGAACAAGTATATATAAATATATATAATTGCATTTATACGGCTGTTAGAGAAGCTTTAGATCAACAAATAAGCATTATGAGCCATACTCTAAAGGTGTTTTTGAAAATCATACATAAAAGGATTTACAGAAAATTAGAGGCAGATATTAGCGACACACAATTCGGATTCCGAAACAACATGGGGACAAGAGAAGCACTCTTTGGGATAAATGTTCTAATACAGCGATGTCTCGACATGAATGTGGATTTGTATATAGGATTCATAGATTATGAAGAAGCCTTTGATAAGGTAAAACACGATAGGTTAATTTTGAGACAAAAAGGCTTGGATCCTTGTGATATCCGCATCATTCGCAATCTTTATTGGAAACAACATGCGGCGATCAATGTTAATGGCCAGTTGTCCGAAAATATTGAGATCCTTAGGGGCGTTAGACAGGTGTACCTGCCCTCTTTAACATGTACTCTGAGTGTATATTCCGGGAGGCTTTAGAGGACCAACAAAGAGGGATAAAAGTGAATGGGCAAGTGATCAATAATCTGCGATATGCGGATGACACTGTAATAATAGCTTGCAATCCCGACGACCTACAAAACATGCTAGAAAATATCAACAGAGTTAGCAAAGAGTATGGTCTCAAAATGAACTGTAACAAAACTAAATTCATGGTCATCAAGAAAATAGGAAATAATAACATCAACAATATAAAAATAAAAATCGAAAACACCGAAATCGAAAGAGTGCACAAATACCAATATTTAGGGACCATAATAAACAGTTGTAATGACCAAGCTACTGAAATCAATAGAAGAATCGAAATGGCGAGGGCAGCGTTTGTAAAAATGAGGCAATTCTTCTCTAATCGCAATCTCTCGCTAGATCTGAGAATGCGCATGGTACGATGCTACGTCTTCTCGATTCTGTTGTACGGAATGGAGGCTTGGACCCTTAAACAACAGCAAATGAAAAAACTGGAAGCCTTTGAGCTCTGGATATACAGACGCATACTTAAAATATCATGGACAGAACACGTTTCCAATGAAGAAGTCCTCCATCACATGAACAAAGAACGAGAGTTACTACTGACATTGAAAAAACGCAAATTGGAATATTTCGGACATGTCAAGCGAGGTGAAATATACTGCTTGCTGCAATTGCTCATACGAGGCAAGATATCAGGACAAAGATCGAGAGGCAGAAGAAGGATGTCGTGGATGAGGAACCTCCGAGAATGGTTTGGATGTTCATCAATAGATCTATTCAGAACAGCTACATCAAAAATTAGAATAGCTATGATGATTGCTAACCTCCGATAGGAGATAGCACTTTAAGAAGAAGAAGAAGATCAACAAAAAAAGGTAATAAATATGTTCTACTTCCTTACTCTTTGAGTTATCAGCCTATAAAAGGCCTAAATCCTTAAATATACCGTATTTACTCAAAAATATGACCCTATTTTTTAATCAGATTTTTGTCTTTAAAATTAGAAGGGTTTTATATTTGTGTCGGGTCTTAAAACCGAGTATGAAAATGCAACTTGAGGAATTACCTAGATTGTAACTAAGTAGAGATCATTGTATTGTACTTAACAAGGTCTATATTTAGTAAAACAAATCACAAGTTTATGATTACAATGTAAATAAATTAAACAAAATCATTTTTATCAGTAGGCCTAAAAGTAGAACATCTCAGTCTGATTCATAGGTGTGCCTGAAAACAAAAGAACAGTCGGCTTTAATCCAAGTTACTGGTATTTTAAAGCAAAAAACTACTAGATTTATCAATAACTCAAATTTTCAAGCTCACGATTTTGAACCACAACTAAATCTATAGGCTTACATAGTGCGCTTGATTAAAACAACCAATTTATAGATAATTTACTAATGTATGCATTTACACATTTATCAGCTTAGCTTTACTACTGCATTTTTAATCAAAGTCGCTGGTGTTGCCATCGTTATAGTCATCACCAACATCATCACTTGCCTTAGCTGGATCCTTGCTGTCCTCGTAAACCAAATGATTTGCAGTTCCGTCCAGTGCATTGGAGATGCCAGTTTTCTTGAAGCTTTTCTGAATGATTTCAGTTGTAATTTGGTCTCCAGCTTTAACAATCCAGGAGCACAGAATTTTAATGGAGGACTTTTTAATTTTACCTGGCTTCGTGAATGAATGTGCGCCATTTGCCATCCAATCTGTGTATAGTGTTTTTACGTGATCTTTAAATGGCTTATTTACTTATATCTAGGGGTTGCAGTATAGAAGTGAGTCCTCCAGAAATAACTGCTGGATGCGTATTGAATTCCTTTATTCCTCGTTTTTCCTTGATTCAACGTCTCTTTAACAATCCACCAACGCGGCATTTCCAAACTACTTCTAACCAATCGTGCATAAGTTTAGAGTCCATCCAACCTTTGTCTTGTACACGGACATGGATACCTTTCGGTAAAGATCCCTTGGGAAGACTAAATCCAGTATTTCGACAGTAAAAGTATAAAAAGCATCCGATGAAAAATATTTGCATATATAGTAGCATTACATTTTAAGAAAGGCAACGATTAAGAAATATATACAGAAATAGACGAGAACTTAGGCATTTGCTTCTAAAACGAAACAGTTACATGTAAGACCAGAAATTTACAAGTATAACGAAGATAGAAAATGTACAAGAGCATGAACATCTATACGAGATGTCAAGTAGTCACATAAACATCAATTTTAAATCGAAATTTTAACAGCTAAAGAACTGAGAACATTAATAAAATAGAGTAAAAATTGGAGAAATTATAGTGAATTATAAACCACTGACCATATCAGAAATAGCTATAAGTAAATTAAAATTTGCAAAAATAATAGGAATGTAGAATACTATATAAAAATGATCACATAATTTTTTATAAGAAGCATCAATGAACAACGAATTCCAGAAGAGTAAAAATACCACACATCACCCCGTTTATAAACATGTGGATAGAAAACATTGTGATTACTATTGTTTTTTCGATAAGCATTTTCAGCGGAGTCTTTTGAAGAAAAAGAACACTTGTACAAGGGCGCGGGGTAGCAGGAAGGTTCTGTTAAAACATTCATTCATTTATTTAGTAGTGTCATTTTGAAAGGGTGATTGAATTAAAAGTTTTCATAATCCTGTAGAGTTCAATTATGTTTGATTGGCTCATTAAACTTCATTAGACTTTGGCAGAGAAGTGTGATAACTATCATGCTATTTGGATAATAAATATCTTTAGCATACTGTTCAGAAAAATATTAAGGGATAACAACTATTTGATAATGAGGTGCTCAGAATATAAATATCTAAGATTAATATTTACTAATAACGGAACCAAATGATACAATCGCGTAAGATAAAAAAAACTCAAAACGTGTGTGGTGATCAAAAAAATTAACAAAAAAGTACAGTAGTACAGTTAATAGTGTTCTAATTTAAGATACAGAATTTATCGAAAGACGACAAACGAAGAATAAACCCAACAAAACAGATGCACATAATCTAATAAAATTTCCAGAATCAACAAAACGACAAACGAATGCGTTCTAGAGGTCAAGTCATGTTAGATGTAACAACACAAAACAGCTAACCTGAAAGAATCGATTAAACGCTACCACCAAAGAATAGACTAAACCAGAATTCTGAAGGAAGAAAGAAAATAGGTAGCTCTCAAAAAACTCAGAAGGATGAAGTACGTAAAGATTAAATAAAAAATTATACTTTTATGACTGGTACAGTTGGAATCAATGAAATATGCAAGTCGGGAGGCGTGTTTAGACATTTTAAAAGTGCACATACATACTGATAATATTATTTATTCCATATACTTTCTTACTTTTTTCTTACTTTATGTTTATTTGAATTTGCTATTCCAACATTTTCTACGAATATATATTTTTGTATTGTCAACATTTGCTTATTATAATTGCAATTTCTCTAATTTTACTTTTTCTCTTATTATTCTCATTACCTTTTACATCCTTTTATTGGCTACTTTGTAAATTCTGCTTATTTGTTATTCAAAATATCTGAAATTTTTTTTATAAATTTCAAATTTTCTATTTTTCTAGTTAATGTATATTTTTTCTGGTTTTTAAATATTTTGTTTAAGTTTATTTTATAACTATTTGTATCGTTTTATTTATGTATAGTGTAAATAAAAACTGTTAGTTACTTTCATTTTTAGTTATTTGTCTTCTTATATAAAAAATAAATTAATTGCTATTACATTTTGATTTACTTTTGTAAGTGTTTCATTAACCACAATTAAATATTAAGTTTATGTTTTCTCCTATTAGCTAAAATTATTGTTTAAATGAAAAACTAAATATTTTGCCCAATTCTTAATATTATGATAGGAGAAAATTATTTATTAAAGTAAGAAAATATCTACTTATTTTTAATAAGTAAATAGTAATAATACAATAAAGTACTCCATCATTATTTAGAAGACTATGACAGAGCGGATAACATAACATTCAACAAAAAGGCAACTGTAAATTTCTTGTCGCCGACCCTGGGCGTGAACTAGATCTCCTTTTCCGCTATGCCGAATGTCTCATAAACACACATCCTACAGTACACCTCGAAATTATCTAGGCCACCAGAAAAGTACCAGCTGAAGCCGGTTGTTTACCGTTAATTATTGGCGTACGGCTACAAGGTCACACTCATCTTCCGAACTCTATCAGAATCCACCTGCTAAGAAAAGGGACAATAAAATAATAAAGCACCAGTGGAAATTTTCTGAGCTTTAGAAAGTGATAGATACTCTTCTTGGAAGCAACATTAACCAGTAATCGGCGCTCATAAAATTATATATAAAATGACGGGGTATTGGCATTACTATAATTAATTATCATTTTAATAAACAAACTCTAATGACTTTCACTCAATTTCTTCGATATTAATTTGCGCTAATGTCACACTTTTCAACGCGGCAATCTCTTACGTAAATGTTTTGTATTTCACCTAAAAGACATACTTTTGTGGGAAATAAGCAATTAAGAGGTTTTTGAGAGCAGATCTGTTTGAAATTTTCACGCATCGAAACAAAGACATTCGAATTTTCCCCTTCGTTAAATAGAAGGCACGTGCAAAACATGCCTCAATGCAAGATTATTTTTAATACCGTTTTAATTTGTCTAGTTTATACAATTAATTGTTTTGTGGCTTACATTCACAGAGATACTTTATCGTGACTACAAGGCAAACAAGAAAATTGAATTAAAATGAATTGAATATGTAATTTCCGAAGTAATTACTTAAACTATATTTCTCATAAAATAACTGTAATAAAGTTAAAAGGCTTAGTAACCAATAATACATTTATTACAAATATATACAAAAATAAATTAGTCTTACCTTACTCACTGTATCATTAATGGTTCTATGTAATTTTAATGTTTAAAAATGCTTATAGAAATTATATTCACGGTCTATCTGTAAAGTAAATAATATAAAAAATTACAATACAATAAGAAAACTCCTATATATATTTTGTAAAAATAACACACATTAGGAAGAACATTGTACGTACCCTCAGTTGTCTTCAAAGTAAGCACCTTGAGACCTTGAATACATTTCCCAAAGATTCTTTTTTGCTGTCACTAACTGACAATTTTTTCATTGTTGAGAATAACGAAAAGTAAATAAAAATACTCATGTGAACAATACAATTTGTACAAATTTTATTTTTATAATTTATTGTTAGATTTATAAAACATTCTTAGATACCTATTTCTTTCTTATTAATTGAAAACTCGTGAACATTTGACCTAAAAGTTTAATTTATGCATAGTAAAATATTACTCATAATATTTTTGATACCCCAAACAGCATTTACATTCAATGTTAGTTAAGAATAACAACCAAGTGCAATTTATTATACATAATTTATTTTGACATTGTATTGTCCTTGACTTACGATTTATACGTGGACTGCATGATATCTATTGCAAATTACCAACCCTGCTAGGTGCGATCTGACGTTTGCATCATACAGTTTGACATTTTTTACGGCATAGGTGCTCAGAACGTTTTGTTGCTTTTAAGTTAAAAATTTTTTCGGTCAATAAATTAAATTCTTGTGAATATTTTCATGCTATGATTTTTTACGACATTTAACGTGGATTATCTCAACAATAGTGCGTTGATCAACTCACTTTGACTTTTGACGATAAAGCGTCACACAGAGCTACTGTACATCTTTGGTTCAATAAATTTAATTATTGTTGTAGTTCGCTGGCAGATGAATTTAAAGAAGGTCATTCAAAATCGGCTATGATGCCAGCAAACATCGATGCCGTACGCGAACTGATATAGCAGAATTGAAAAATCAGGTATTCTTAGGTATTAGTATGACTAAGTGTATATTCGATATTGCATTAACATTTAACCGTGAACAAGCTGTGTGAACGTTGGATCTCGCATAAGTTAACGATCGCTCAAAAACAGGCTTGTATCGATTGGTCGAAAGAAATACTTAAAAAATACGATCTCGGTCATTCAAATACCGTTTATAACATCGTCCCATGTAACTAATCTTGGATTTATGCGTATGAGTCCGAAAGTAAACAGCAGTTGACTGTATAGGTCTTCCAAGATGAGGCAAACCCAACAAAAGTCGTGGTTTCAAAGAATCGTACAACGATCAGTTTTGAATGCTACACAACCATTTATTTGCCAGAAGTCTTCGAAGAAATAAGAAAAAACCAATGCGTTCTCTCGTCCTCTTGTCCTCTTGTCCTCTTGTCCTCTCCTTCTATCCTACTCTCCTTCTCCCTTTCTCTCCTTCTCTCGTTTTCTTGTCCTCTCATTCTTTCGTCTTCTCCTTCTAGCCCCCTTTCCTCCCCTCCTCTCCTACTCTCCTCCTCTTGTCCTTCCATCCTGTCTTTCCCTCGTCCTCACGTCCTCACGTTCTCTCGTCCTCCCTTCCTCTCCTCCTCTTGTCCTTTCATCCTATCCTTTCCTCGTCCTCACGTCCTCTCGTCCTCTCGTCCTCTCGTCTTCTCGTCTTCTCGTCCTCTCGTCATCTCGTCCTCTCGTCCTCTTGTCCTTTCGTTCTCTCGTCATTTCGTCCTCTCGTCCTCTCGTCCTCTCGTCTTCTCGTCCTCTCGTCCTCTCGTCTTCTCGTTCTCTTGCCCTCTCGTCTTCTCATCTTCTCATATTCTGATTTTATGTTTTTCTTGTCTTATATTTTGTGTGTACTATAGTTATGTCTTATCTTCAAGCATTATACTGCACTTGAGAGCAAAACAGTAAACTCAGCAACATGCTCGAGGTTTTATAAAATGTGTATCCACTCCGATAACATTTCAAGGAAAGTTCAGTGTACTGTTTGAAAGTTTAAAAATGTGGTTTCAAATAATATCATTTTGATTAGAATCGGACTTATTCTGACAAAGTTATAGGGCTAGGAATATGTGTAACACAAAAAAGTTTAAAGGGAAAAGGTGATTATAAAAGGGAAAAAATAAAATATGCAGTGCAAATTAATTTAATAATTTTTTTCAATAATGGTGTTATCACTTCCATTCCTAATTGCACTTTCCAAGCGATTACGCATGGATCGGATGACTTTTCTTGCGCTGTCTTGAGGGATTGTTTTCCATTCTTTAATAAACGCTGCTCTCAGTTCAAATTTCTGGCCCGGGCTCATCGCTTAAGCTCTTCCCAAAATGCTCCATTGGATTCTAATCTAAGCTACACGGAGACCAGTCTATTTTTGATATATCAACGTCAGCTAGGTAGGTAGTGGTCACACGCGCGGTGTGAAATCGCAAATTGTCGTGCATTAGCATAAAGTCCTCATCAACAAATTTTGCAAACCAAACAACACGTCCATCCAGAATTTCCCTGATGTAGCGGTCTGCTGTTAAACTTCCTTTGCGTCCTCCATTAGGCACGAAAACCAACTCAGTTTTCTCGTGCATGGAAATACCCGCCCGGAACATGCACCTCCATATGCGACAGTTTCTTAAATACAACAATCGGCAAATTACTCTCCAGGTCTTCTATAGACCCGACGTCTCCTGTCGTTGTCATATAGGCACATCCTGGGCTCATCAATGAATAATATCTGGCTCCAATGGCCGACGTCCCAATCGAGATGTTTGCGAACAAATTCCAATTACCTTTGCTTTTGGACTGGTTAGGTTGGGACCCGTAGATGCATTTTTAGGATCAGTTTTCTTCTCACTGTCCAAGCGCTGGTGACCACACCTCTAACCGCACTCAGCTCTGGCTTAAGGTCAACGCCAGTTATGTACAGATTTCTAAGGGATATTGAGATGCAAAAATCGATCGTTTCTCTCCGTTATCATGCACCTACGACCGCCTCCTGGTCGGCGGACGTAACCACCGATTTTCCGATACCAACGCCACACTCTCGACAGCTGATTAACCCAAATTTAACTCTCTGACCGAGGTCGTCCCTCAACAACGCAACTACCTGAGCTGCTTGGGCGGTTGTTGTGTCCATTTTCTTGCAAATCACTCGAGCATTTACGTCACTTGCATACTTACGTCAACTTTGGATAAGTGACTGAAATGAATTACAGGATTACAAGCGTACGGTAAGCAAATTACAGTCGTCGCGCACGTGGAATTGCTCAAATTTTTCAAGCTACGGCTTTCGAGAAAGCTTGAAGATTCCGTAGTTTTTCAATATAAACCTGAGCTTTAAGGTGAAAAGGTGATTGAGGGGGCCACTCTACGTCCCCGCGCAATGAAATTAAGAGCCCTGGAAATGTTATTTTAAAAAAGCCATGGATTTTCTTGAGTATGACAAGTAGCCTCAACCTATTGAAACCAAACACTATCGAGGGCAATCTGATGTCTTCTAAATCATCATCAAAAATTCTCCCAACATCGACCGTCACAGTACATCTCTTTTCTCAGAAAAAGTAGTGTCCAATTATGCCAAATCGGGCTATTCTGCACCACACGATTACTCTCTCACTATATAAGGGTCTTTAATAATCTTCCCGTGGATTGTTTTCCAACCAATACTGACAATTTTGTTTGTTTACAGTACCCGACAAGTAAAAAATGAGACTTGTCACTCATTACCAGAATACAATCATTTTTTGGATTCCAATATCATTTTGTAAGAATAAAAGTGACGGGCAAAATACAAAATTCTATAAACTAATCTGTCTGATATGCGCAAAGCGCGAGCGTGTCGTACCGTTGAACGGCAAGGCCTGGCGTCCACAAAGTGTCAAAATCTTTCGACGTTCCAGCTGTTCCAGGTCTGACAGTTTCTCTCGTTTTGAAATTGTTAAATTATTTCAGTATTGTTAGGCGAGATGGGATGATACCGCATCTACTAACATTGAAGTAAGTCTGTGTCTGCACCACCGAATAACCGGTTGTAACATCTTTCTTTCGGACCTTGTTTTTTTTCGTCTTAAGTTTAGATTTTTTGGATGTTATATGCGACTTCCAAGTGAATTTAGCATCTAGTATTAATTTTAGCTATTTTAAAATATAATGCTGGTTATACTAACATTTGAGCAGTCATCGTGTCTTGTTTTGAAAGTGATTTGTGATGATTTTGTTCACTTTTATCCGGTATGTATTTAACCACTCTTCCAGGCTATTCAAATTAATTTAAAGATTTTTTGATGCTTGGTGGACGTCGTTATTAACCTGCTAATATAGCAGTACCCTCAGTAAACGTGAAATTGTAGTGTTAACTGTAGTTGAGATATCTGCTATAAACACAAGATAAAGAAACAGGCCTAGGACACTACCCTGTGGCACACCGAATTTTATGCTATAGTCTGTAGAGACGGTAGAATTTAATTTAGTTTGGCAGTGTCGTTCCGTAAGGCATGAATTTAGGATAAGGTAGTAATATGGATGGAAAAGTTGTTTCAGTTTGTAAAGTAGATCTTGATGCCAAACTGTCGAATATGCGTTCTATGTCTATGTACGCTACCGTGCAAACATTGTTTTCTTCTAGACTTATTATGATTTTATTTACAATTATATGGTCCTGGTCAATCGTCGAGTACTTACGGATGCCGACTTGGTGTGTTGGTAGTATTTTGTCTAAGTTGCTATCCTATTCCAATATTTTCAGGAATAATTTTTTAAAAATTTCTGATAATTGAGGCAACAAACTTATTGGTCTATAAGAGAAGAGAGAATGAGGTGTTTTTTTAAATTTGGGGAAAGAATTATTTGTGCAAATTCCCAGATTATCCTAAATTGGGTTATCGCATCATGCTATTAAAATACTATTGCTTTCCTCGGTAATTGTTTGATAACCTGGCCTATTGAGATCATAGCCCGGGAGCTTTATGAAAATTATATTTGTCGATTTGGTTTATAACTTCTGCAGGTAAAAATTATTTAATTAAAAGCGTTATTGGAGATGGTACATCTAGAAAGTTATGGATAATTGATCAGTTAGGTCTGCTCTTCCTCAACTTCCATTCTGCCTCCTTAGTGGTGGTATGTTATTTGTTGGCCTCTTGAATTTTTTTGTTGTTTTCTATATCGAGTAATCGTCTTTTGATAGGCTAGTTCTGTATGCTTAAAATGTGAAGTTTCTTAAGTTTTCTAAGGTAAACTTTAGTTATCGTGTTAGTCTTTTGAGTATGTTTTTATTGATAAAATTACGAGTTATTTGCCACCTGCGTCTTGTACGTCTCTTTTCTGCGGTCAATTCACAGGTGTGTACAGGTAAATTTGTATTATCTCGTTTTGTTTTATTACAGTGTTATCAATATTTTACGTTTAGATGTAGGTTCTCATTAATCATCTTTTGGAAAGCAAACCCAATATGTTTTAGTAAACAACAGTCTTGCTGCAACTAGTTTTAGAATGATATGTGTACTAAGTGTAAGGATTGCCGGAGAATGATCAGATGACCCCAGTTGGATTCGATGTGGAAGTGATTGTGAACTAAGCCATTTACTGCAAAAAATTAGAGCAGGTCTAAAATTTTATTTAGGCCTGTAGGCCAATATGTTGGCTCACCGGCTAACAGATACGAGAAGTTGTTATAATTGCTCGTAAGAGATTTTTTCCTTATAGTATATGGTATAGCACATAGTATAAAATGATATTTTTATTATATTAATTTTATGTACTTGTAGAAAGTATGTTATTTCATTTTTGTGGTTAGACAAACCATTAGGGTTCCAAACAGCATTTCGTATTGTTGATATATCCACTATTTAATTAACTCATTATTAACAGCAATAGAGAATATGTTAAGGGTCATACTGTTCTGATTTATAAGTTGATTGAACATTGTCTTGAATTCTGTTAAAAACTTATTTAGTTGGTTACCAAGACTGTCAATTTGGTTGTTTTCTTGTTGTCCTTTTACTGTATTAGCATACGTGGTGAATATACGCCTTTTTTCTTGTTGTGTCGGCTGGCTTAAAATTTGGGTAGGCAGGGGTTGGAGTAGATTTTGATTCTAATAGGATTGCCTCTTTCCTTAGCCCTTGATCTAAGTAATTATTTAACACGTCGCATCCTCTATAGTTCGATAAATGGTCTTTGTCGCAGAGAGCACATTTTGTTGGCCTTTATTTGTTTTTTTGACGCAACGTTGAGTTATTACTATTTCCATATTCAACACTTTTGAATGGCCGTTGTGCATTGAATAATGTGTCCTTTGGCTTCAATATCTTGTTTTATATCTGTAAGTATTGAATAGTGAAGATTTCTTATAACCACTCTGTATACTCTGTCTTATTGCATTTGGCATTTTGGTGTGATGTATAATTTTTTTGTCATTAAGTTTGATTAGCTTTTTGTAAGTTTTGGGAATATTTGCATTTAATTTTGGTATATCGTTTAAAAGTGCTTTACAATAATATGTTTCTTCTTCCGTGGTTTGTGCCAGATTCTCAATTATTATTTTACCACTCCATAGAAGTAGATCAAGTGAGATTTGGCGTCTTTGGGTGGATAATTTGAGATGGTATTGCTACTTTCGGTAGGAACATTTATTAGGGAGCTAAATCTGTTGTGTATGGGCAACACGGTGTAGTTTCGTCATGTTTTTCCATGACGTTTTCTTCTTTTTTATTATTTGCCATAAGTGGATAATTTTTGTTGCATTATCTAAGTATTTCGTTATCTTCTTCTATGGAAGAATAAGCAGGTTGGTCCGAAACTGAACTGCACTATACATTTTCTTGTATATTAGTTTGTAAATTGTTGGCAAGGTTTTGAGGTTGCTATGGGAAATTTATCGGCTGAAAACTTTGCATTTGTGAGTATAATTTAGCTGATTTGAGATGGATTGTGGCATTATTTAAGTTTGAAACATTGTTGACATCGGTTTGAGTCTGCAATTTTCAATATTTTGCACTTGCATGGTTTATTCATACTGGCCAGGTTGATTGTAGAACATGTTATTTGTATTAGAAAAGCCATTAATTTTTAATAATATTCATATTTGTTAGCTAGGCAACAACAATTTAATTAAATTAAAATTAAAATTTATAATGTAAAGTAAAATTCGTAAGACCGACCCTGACTAATTGTTATTTATAGTATTTTTGTAGTATTTAAGTTAAACAGTCTTTAATGTAAAAGTAATACAATAATAAGATTATTTTTCTTGTATTCAACTAATTTAGTAATCAGCAGAATTACTTACCACTTGTAAGAACTTAACACATTGGCACTTGCTTTACTACAATACTAGGTGTACAACACATTTGTATGCTTAAAACTGTATTACATGTATTGTTAACTTACAAAAACCGTGCAGATATGTAGAACATCTAGAGATGACTTTTCAGCCAAATGATGGAGATGATCTCCAGGAATGGGCTGAACTAAGACAAGAGAATATTGTCATTAGACTTACCTCTTCAAAAAAAGTTTCTGATAAAATTAAAAATAACATAAAACCGAAAAAAACCTAGTTATGATCTGATCACCGGAGAGGTTTTGCAGCAACTCCTAAGAAAAGCGTTTGTAAATCAATCTTACCAACGCTTCATTCAGATTGAAGTACGTTCCTAAGATATGGAAATTAGCAAAAATCATGATGATCCCTAAACTTGAAAAGCCCCTTCATGAAATTTCTTCATACAGGCCTTTCTCTTTACTGCCTGTTATCTTAAAATTTTACGAAAAATTGTTCCTAAAATGACTAAAACCGATAATAGAAGAAAAGAAGTTGATTCCCTCCCATCAGTTTGGTTTTAGAGTAAACTACTCTATAATCGATCAGGTGCACAGAATTACCGATATAATCGAAAAATCATTAGAAAAAAAGTTTGCTCTACCATTTTTCTTGGCGTTGCACAGGCATGCGACAAGGTTTGATTTGTAGGCTTGTTTTCCAAACTGGACTTGCTGCTGCCAAGACAACATTCTCAACTTTAAAATCCTATTTGTTAGAAAGATACTTTAGAATTAAACAGGACCAGGATTAGTTTAAAATAAAAGAGATTAAGGCAGCAGTACCGCAAGGTAGTGTGCTAGGTTCGGTGCTTTATTTGCTGTACACTAGTGACATCTCTGACGTTAAACACGAAAAATAGCAACGTTTGCTGACGATACAGCAGTTATTGCCGTTGGAAAAAACACGTAAAGGCCGTCGAGAAGCTTCAAACCTCCATTCATAGAATTAATAACTGGACTAAAACCTGGCGCGTCAAGTTAAGTAAAAGTAAGTCTGTGCATACAAATTTCACTAACAAAAAGAAACAATACCTACCCATCAGAATTAACGATATCCAGATTCCACATGGGGAGTCAGCTAAATATCTAGGCATGAATCTTGACTCAAGACTACGCTGGAAAGTCCATGTGAAAAAGAAAAGAGAATAACTTGAATTGAAAAATAAAAAAATGTAGTGGTTGCTTGAGAGAAAGTCCAAATTATTTACATACAGTAAACTGCTTCTTTACACGCAAATTCTGAAACCTGTTTGGACATACGGCATCCAGCTTTGGGACTGTGCTAGTAAAAGCAACACTCATATCACTCAACGATTTCAAAATAAAGTACTAAGAAACATTGTTGATGCATCTTAGTATATCCGCAATAATGGCCTCCAACGAGACCGTGAAATGGACACAGTTGATCAGACTATTCTCAACTTTGCCAGAAGTCACGAACAGCGGCTCCTTCACCACTTGAACATTGAGGTTAATTCAGTGATTATATTAATGAAAAGCAGAGTATTGTGCAACAAGGTACACGTTAATTCCAAAGTGTAATTAGATTACCAGACGCTAAAGTGCACTAGTGAGTAAGACCTTAGTTTAAGATTTAAGTTAATTTAAGACAGAATAAAATTACACATTGGGCTGAGACCAGATTGTAATGTTAAGAATATCCCTAGGGAAGTATTTTAATAAATAAAAAAAACATGTATTTTTTTAATGACGATTGTTGAATATCATCTATACCTGTAGAAAAAGTATTTTTGAATTTTCATGATTGTGTAAGATACTTCTTTTTCTAAAATGAAATCAAGAAAAACCAAATGATTATTTCTTTCTATCAAATTTTGCTTTATTTGCCGAATTAAGCATTTACTAATTTAAGTCTTTGCAAAAGTTTTTAATTATAAGAACCTTTTTTTAAAGCTTGAAAAATCAATGAAAAGTATTTTTCACTTATGCATCTCATATTCTGTTTCAATATAAAATGATATATTTACACAAACGCTAATAAAAGATCATTGATAAATTAAAAGTAATTGTGAAACATTGTTTTTCTACCAGATAAAACAAACTTGCGATTCATTTGGTTCAGTTGCCTGAAGAACTAATATTTAAAACAAAGAAATTTTAAAAATTAACTAATGAATATTTATCTAAATTTTAGTTACTGGTTAAGCACGTCAATTTGGTTTAAATTAACTAAATTGACTCGTTAACTATTTTTAACACCATGTCCGAAACAGCAACATAAACTGTTTTGCGCTTTATTTGATTAATTCCACAATAATAAAACAGAAATTTTTACTTTCACTATTGATGAAATTTTTTGAAAGGTTTTAGATAAAAAACAGATGTTTTGAGAATTACACAGGATTATCATTTAGCAAACTAAGACTGTTTTGCTATTTCACGAAGAAAAAGAAAAATATACATTTGCCGGCTGCTTAAATATTCTAATGAAGAGAAAGCATTGCTGAAACCGTAACGCAATGCATATGCAAAGTCTCTCGCCTTTGATGATTAATACGCACTTGCGGGGCCCAACTGCAATTTATATTTTTTACTTTCGGGCGGATAAATGCGGCGCGGATAAAGCAGTTATTCATCAAAGTCAGCTGGATTAATGCAGTAGCCCCTAATGTGTGCAAATACGTGCGAGGTAAAATCGAAATGCAAATTAGCAGTCAGCCCAGGTCCGCCGCTGTAAATTGCTTTCGACGAAAGTAAAAGTACACAGCAAGAAGTAGAAATGCTTGTTAAAACTGTTCGGCGGTGCAGCTGCAAAAAGTGAAGTGCGACTCAAGTTCATTGCTAAACTTTCGGTATATATAATTAGCGGCACACGAGAAAAGTTAATTCCTCATAACAGTTGCAATCTGAGATTAATAAATTTAAACTGCCGCAGTTAATCCTAATGAAAATTTTAAATTAGTTGTTAAAGAACCTGCAAGTGTTTCACTTTGTAATGTGATTTATAATGCAACGTAATGTAATGCTCTTTAGTGATAACAATAATTAAAGCGTAACCAAAATAAAAAAAAAGTATTTGCTATTTTTGTTTAAATGTGACGAAACTATTTTTAATAATAAAAGAGATACATAAAGTAGCTAACTTTGATATTACGTCTTTCCTGTTGCTGCTCCCATAAAATTAAATTTCTCTGTTTTATTATGAAGCGGTCGCCGTTAAAATTTGCAATATTATGTCTCGCATTAAACAAGTTTTCTGATTCTAAAATAATCTTGTTGTTATGTGGTCAATAAAATGATGTATTTGTATAGTCTATTAAAGTCATAGTCAGTTCTATAATTATTTTATTATTATAGGATGGTTTCAATTTGCACTGTATATTTGGTATCTAAACACATGGCAAAGTAATTATAAGTCATATGGTGTGCAGCAATGTATCAATATGGTTAAAGTTTATTATGAAAACAAGGGGCCGGCGAAGAGATTGCTCTATAAGCAATCCCAGAACGAACTTAAAATTCGAAATCGAATATCTCGAAAATTATTCGACATAGAATTTTTTCGACTTCATTTTCGAATTCAGCATAAAATTTCCTGTAAGAATCACATTTAAAATCGTAACGTCGAAAATTTTCCGGAAATTCGAAGTCGAATATCTCGAAAACTATTCGAGATAGAAATTTTTTAATTTCAAATTCGAAATTAGCTTAAAATTTCCTATAAGAATCCATTTTCAAATTTTAAAAAATCTCAAATTTTGTGACGAACCAACAGACCGACAGACAGACATATAGAATTTAGTAACGAACTTTTTAAGTTCGTTGAACAGACTATTAACGGCGATTGTGCGAAGAGAACTTCGATCATTGTTTGAACACAATAATGTGCCAAGTGAACATGCAATTCGTGATCTAATTAAAATTTGAAATAATTAATATGCTTATTGACAAAACAACTGTTCGCTGCCGTCGCAACGGTCATTCAGGTGACAATATTGTTCGAGTAAGTTTTAGTGTGCATGAAGAACCATCCACATTAATTTGTCACAGCAATTCGCTTTTTTATACGGCACCACAGAACTTACTTTAACAAATCATCTGCATTTACAAGTGTATAAAATTCAAATTAATTAAGAACTTAAAGAAACCGGGCACCAGAAACGCCGTGCATTTGTAAACTGTGTTTTAGGGAACACAGCAGTGAATGCTAATTTTTGTAAAAAACTAATGTTCATTGATAAAGTTTATTTTTCTGTAAATGGCTTAAAGATTGTTATCTGTTAGTAAAATTTGTATAAGTCACCAAAGTCTTTGAGAAGGATTATCAAAAGTAAGATTAGTTAAATACTGAACTTCCAAGTTATACAAATATTTACAAAATTAAGAAACGCAGGTAAAGGCCAAGGTCCGACGGATTGACTGGCCTATGGCTTTTTGCGCGGTTATTAAATACAACAAATTAACTAAAAATGAAAGTTACATATTTTATTCACGTTTTTAAAAGAAAGGACTAAATTAAAATTTATTACAATTATATTATAAATTATATTGAATTATATTAAATAATAAACAAGACGTTAATACAAATTGAAAGATCACATATTCAAGCAAATTGGATTAATTTTGGAACACCTGTTGGGAAAAGTGAAAACAAACTTGACAGACATAGCAGTTTGAAAAGTAAGAATAGAAAAATAAATTATACTCCATCCAGCTAAAATTAAATAATATTAAGAAATGTAATGTAACTTAAAAAAAAAGAATCAAGAGCTAAAAAAGATAATCTAAAGTCAAAAAATAAATTAGATAAGAATTAAGAAAGAACACAATATTCAGAGAGTAGAGGCAATAAAATAAGAAAAATAAATTAGAACTGAAGAAAAATGAGAAAGTAATCTTAACAAATAGTGAGATATAAATAAATATAAACATAGAAATACAAAGTATAAGAAAGTTATGACGACGAAATGAAACAAAATCAGACCAATTTTGATGAAATGCCACTATTGAAAAAAGAAATTGAAATTTGTAAGTGCGACGGGAAAGCTAAAATCAAGAATATATATCAGGGATGATCTAGAGAACAAAGACTTAAAAGAAATTTGGCATTGGGGCGGTCGACCCTACGTTGTGTACAATAAATTAATTATAAACAATAAACTTTTTACCGTGCAGCAGTAAATGGATTGGAAAGAGCAGGATAGACAAAGAATAAGACGGTGGAGAACAAGGTTTTACTAAAAATAAAAGAGATGATACAAAAACGATCAGTAAAAGATTTCTTGTAGGGAAAAAGAAAATAAAACAGACTAAAACCATAACTAATACACACTGAAAGACTAAGAAACTAATATCTAGATTACAAAAAGAACCGTTAAGATGACAGACTGTAGAGGAGCGAATACTCGAAAAATATTTCCTATAACGATCTTATTTTTAATGACTTTAGGATCGGTTAATGCAAACCGCAATTATCCCGTAGAAAAATTTATTGGGCATTTGGTTCTTTTTGCCTGCCAAAAATATAGGAAATATTTTTCTTTATTGACAAGTTTTCAACCCTGACCCGTGACCGGTTTACGAACAACAAAAGCAGGCAGTTACCATTCAGCTATTGCAAGAGGCACATTGAACCTGCACCGGCGCAGAAGGCGATGGGGCTTAGCCAGGTGCACGTTTGCCTACAAAAATTTTGTCGCTAGTTATTTTTGGCTTACCTGTCACTATACCGCGTACATTAAAATATCCGTTTTGCACATCGATTGTGTTTATACTTACAATTCGCCATCTTAAGATAATGAAATAAATAAAAAACTATAAGAAAAAATTAGAAAAAGGCTATATTAAGTAAGAAAAAGAGTATAAAATAAAATTTTCTGCTTAGAATATTTAAGGTTTGTTAAAGGCAGGTAAAATATATGAAATATTGGTTGGAGTTAAAAAATATAATCTTAATATAGTTGCCGAATATTAGATGGAAGAAATTGACGAGGAAAACTACTCCCTTGCATACAGTGATAGTGCTAAGTAGAGTGAAAAAACAGTGAGGTATATAATATCCAGATGAATAAAACGGAAATTATTGTTTTCAACTATTAATGATAGATTGTGTCTGATGCGTTTGAAAGGAGCGAATATATAATACAGTTAGGGCATTAGGTATGGTAGTATTCAATACTAAATTTAATTACAAAAAATACTATAAGGTAACATAGATATAGATACCACTCACTTATAATGCATAGGAGAGTCTGTCGAAAATCAAATCTTGACTTCAACTATTTCCCAGTAGGTGGAAGACTACAGCAAAGGATAATTTTAAACATACTAGGAAAAAGAAGTGCATTAAGATCAAATTACGCAAATTTGTTAAATGGAAAATTGGAAAATAAAAAATGAATACATTTAGAGTAATTCCTAATAAAAGCACAGTAAGAGAAAAAAGGGAGCCAGCGTAATCCCGTGGTTGAGGGGCGGGCTGCGATACTGACAGAGCCGGGTTTATTCCACGGTATTTTGTAATGCGTGGCGGGTGGCCTACTCAGTCAGTTAAAATATTTGAGTATCTGCGTTTACTCAAACAAGGAGTAATAATGGCGGTTGTCTTAAAGCGCGGTGCTTGCCACATCCCCCCACACCAGGGGGCGACAACTGGGTAGGGAGAACGAACATATGAGGGCCTTAACATCTCAGTTCGCAGGCCGTGCCTCCACGAGGGGAGTTAGAGCAAAAAGGTTTTTGATACATGCCAGGCAGTTGTAGAAGAAAAGGGAGGATAAAGTTGAATTGGTTGTGCAAGAACAATGCAGAAAATAAAATAAATGATAAAAAAGAGGGGATGGCTAAATAAAAAATAATGCTGATAGGAAATTATGGTAAATTTAAAAAAATAAATAAATTCGTAAATAAAAAATGAGGTTAAACTTAAAAATGGTAAGAATAAGGTAGCTAATATGATTTACGACAATAAAGGAAGGCTAGCTCAATGGAGAGACCGTTTTAAAAATCTCTTAAATGGTAAAACTAAAGAATTATAAGTATAAGACTAAAACTGTGTTAGTCAAAAGATTGTGTACATTTTATATATAAATATTAAATATTTAAATATCTAGGAAATAAAAACAATAATAAAGAAATTAACAACAAAACGATATTATTGCAGAAATAATAAAGTACGGTAACAGTAGCTTAGTAACCAAATTACATAATATAATTACAAATGCATAGCAAGATAAAAAAAAATACTTATAAATTGTAAGTGGGAACGGGAGGATAAAAACGTCTATTTAAAATACTTAAAGGTAACCCACTTATTAAGTACTTAGCTGTGTGTCTACTAATGCATTAAAAGAAGTAACCGGCATGCAGAGTGCCAACATGGATTTAGAGAAAAACGTAAAAGTATAAAGGCAATTCATATCGTCCGAGTTAGCAGATAAAAGTATTGAATAGAATTTAGACATCTATAAATTTTTTATAGACTAAGAATGTGTTTAGTAGAATAAACGGAAATAAATTGATAGAAATACTGAAAATCGTAGGAACGCCGATGAAATTTGGCAAACAAACTTTAAGTGGAGACAGTGAGAGCTAACCATATAAATAATAAACCAGATCTAATAAAATACTTTTAGAGGGTAGGTTATAGCTCTGGTTTAAGGATAAATCAGAACAAGACTAAGTATACATTTTCTAAACTCGCAAATAGTGAACTACGAGAACTATCTATCCATGAATATACGTTTGAACAAATCATTGTTTCACTATATGGGATGTATAGTATGACCAAACAATGACATGTTACAAGAAACTGAAATAAACAAATGAACTCAGATTACCGATGTAACTATACATTATAAAAAAATACTAGAAAGTAAATTTCTTAGACATACGATAAAGATTAGTTTATGTAAAGCGGTAATTAAATCTACGGTTATATGCACTTCAGAAATGTGAGCTTTGACATAAGTGAGAAATTAATAGGGATATTTTAAGAAAAAGACAAGAAGAACGAGAACAAAGGATAAATTATGAGGTCAATGAGATATCAAGGCGAACAAAAGAAGTTAGAACTAGAAAAATTATTACAAAATGGAATTCGAACTCAAATGGGTTTGGAGCAGATCTCGTTTAAGATGGGAATAGAAGGTAAAACAAGATAAATTGGTGGTAGAAACTTGGGTAAGAGGAAGAACAAAATCAAATAGTGCGAGGTGGTGAGGACAGCCTGTACACCCTGCACTACAAAAATACACTATACAACTACATACAACAATATCTTTGATGAAGAACAATTAATCCATCGTAGATAAATAGACTCAACAGGATTAAGAAAACTTTACAGACAATCATCCTCCAAGAGTAATAACGCTACTAAATTATGTTTTAACACAACACGTTGTCATTACATGATTTTCCAGCTCTAAATCCCGTCTACTCCTCCGCTTCTTGGTACAAATATTATTTTTATACTAAATATTTTTTATTATTCTTCCAAATACTCTGCTGAAGGTACTTGTTATCAAAATATTTCCATGTTTATAAATAGGGGTAAAGTGTGTTCCTTTCTGCTGTTCTAGAATTTGTTGTTTAGTGATGGATTTCATAAAAAGTTGCACTACTCTAATATACATATAATATTTAGAAGACTCTTTATATCAATTCTACTAGAATATTTCCTGGTCTTATAACTTTTCCAAACTTGAATCTTCTTATAGCTTTTTCTACTTGTTAAATAGGTATAACATGTAGTTTACTTTTTACTGTACTTCATCCAGCATCACCTTCATTCGCGCATAAGAATTATTTGTTTACAGCAAATAATTTTCTATGATAGATTTTCCATTCTTTAACTGCTGCAATTTATTCTCAAGATAAGTCCATGCGCGATGATTCTGTTTTATATAAATTTTCATATCTGTACTCACCTTTTACCTCCAACATACGGGGTTTGTCCACAAAGTAATGCAATTTGTCCGAATGTGCCGCTCCTCCTGTCGCAGTGCATCCGGACCGATAGAGTTACGTGGACAGGGGGGACTCTTAGTTTTACAACGCTTTCAAGTTCGATCTGCTAGGAGCGTCAGAATCCCTGTTTTCGTGGACCTGCTGTTAGTACATGTGTCATAACACGCAATGGTAAAATCTATTAAACAACATTACGCGACCAAGTTCTATGCTAAACTAAACAAAAACCTTGCCGAAACCCACAAAATGAGTCAGATAGCCTACAGACACTTTGTTATATCGTATTCTCAAGATTCCAGGTGGTTGAAGTTGTTTAAAAGTGGCTGGGACGAGGTGGAGGATGGTCCCCGCTCTGGACGGCAGTCAACCAGCAAAAGTGAAAAAAATGTGTCTCGTGCTTGTGATCTTTTAAGTACCTATTGTCAAATGAGTATTCGAATGATAGCAGAAACCCTTAGTATTCCGAAAACCACTGTGCACCGACATTGTTACCTACAGTTTGCACATGCGGAAAATCTGTGCCAAGTTGGTTCCCAAATTGTTAACAGACGACAATAAGAACACTCGAGCGACGATTGTGAGTGAACTTTTGGAACGTGTGCAAAGAAAACCTAATTTTTTGGACAATGTCATTACCAGAGACAGAACATGGGCCTTCAAGTACGACCCGAAGGCGAAACGCTAAGTTCCGAATGGCACACGTCGTAGTCCCTTCGTCCCAAGAAATCAAGAATGAGCAAATCTAAAATAAATATCATACTCATTGTCTTCTTCGACGTCAAAGGGACGGTCCACAAAGGATTTGGACCCATGGGACAGGCGGTCAACGCTACCTACTACGTACAAGTGCTCGACAGATTAAGAAACAGGGTCGTACGCATTCGAAAGGAACCGCAACCTAGCAGCTGCACCAACACAACGCTTCTAGCTACACGCTCTGCGCGTCCAGGAGTGTTTGGCTAAGCACAGCTTGGCAACGGTTACCCCAACCCTTCTGCAGTTCTGACCTGACTCCGGCAGACTTCTTTTTGTTTCCGAAGATCAAGTCCGCCCTGAAAGAAACCCATTTTGGAACCATTGAAGCACTCCAAACCGCCGTGACAAAAGCTTTAAACGAGGTCTCCATCGACACCTTCCAGGATACATACCGTACATAGAAAATTTTTGTAGAATTAATTGCAATCCATTTAATTATAACTTTTTTTCTGCTTTTTTATTTCTGTTGACCAAACACATTTATTAATTTTCTTCTTTTGTTTCTTCACCTAAAACTTTTCTAATAGCCAAATTAGATATATGTATATACATTTGCTTAGTTGATATATAGCGTTCTCTTATTTAACTTAAATAGACGCTGTTTATAAAGCCGTCTTGTGCTCCTATTAGTGTAAGTTAAGTCTTATTTTGTCAAGTTATTGGTAGCTATCTTTACTTTTACTTCTTTGCAAAGATTATCTAACAATAAGTAATTTTTGCTGAATAATGATTTGCCCTACAACTTACTTCCCTATGTACTCTGTTGTTTAAAGGTTTTACTTTATTTTTTTATTTTGGTCGATTAGCTATTTAAGATTTTCGCATTTGTAATTTTCAAATTATTTTATTTAAATTCAGCAACTTGTTACATTCTCATTTAAATATTTCTCTGAATAAAAGCTTAATATTACTATTATTGCTGCGACCAATTCACACATTAAAGCTACTATTGAGCCAATTTTATTATACATTATTTCCAATATTACATGAGATTCGCTCCAATGTTTCGTACAGTAGAACTTTTTCTGCTATTAATTTATTCGTATTAACAACATATACCAGTGATTGTAAATCAGCGTTCTAAAATATTTATGTTTACCCTTACAATGAATTATTAATTGACGATATTTATGTTAGTTTAAACGTTTTAAGTATTAGTAAGCAATTATTACTTTTATTAAGTTTCCAAACCAAATTCTCTGTCTATACTTTCGGTCTTCTTCTTCTTCTTTGTCCTTTCCCTTGTACCTTACGGTATCGGGTCCTCGATCCATTTTTGGTACTCCTTTCTGTTGAGCGCCATCCTCTTTACTTCCTCGATGTTCCTTCCCCTCTGCTGTACCACAGTTTTAATACTGTCTATCCATTTCATTCTGGGCCTGCCCCTTCCTCTCTTCCCATGTCTTCTTGCTTCCATGATCCTCCTTGGGAGCCTCTTGCTGTCCATACGTACCACATGCCCATACCACTGCAGCTGTCTATTTTGTATGGTTTCTATCAGCGGATCTACCCTTAGCTCTTCTCTTGTAATTATGTTTCTCACTCTATCTCTTCTGGTCCTGTCCATTATTTGCGTTAAATACCTCATTTCTGCGGCAGTGATTTTGCTTTTGTGTTTGTCTTGCATGGGCCAAGTTTCCGCTCCGTATATCAGTGTTGGTACATATACTGTTTTGTATAGGTGTAACTTTGTTTCTTTTTTCAATTCTTTTTTATTTACCAGTGTTGTGTTTATCTGGTAGTATACTTTTGCTGCTTTTGATGTTCTGTTTCTTATTTCCTGTTCTAATGTCCCATCATTGCTTAATATTACTCCCAGGTACTCATATTGTTTTACTACTTCTAGGGTGTTCTGTCCGCATCTAATATTCATGTCTTCATCCTCATTGCCTCATTGTTTTTTGCTAATTTTCATGATTTTGCTTTTTTTTGCATTAATTTTCATTCCTGCATTTTGTATACTGTTGTTCCACTTATTGACTGCGGCTTGTAATTTCCTGGCTGTGTCCGCCAGTAGCACAATATCGTCTGTATACACCAGGCTTTGGAGGTTTACTTCTTCCATTCTCCAGTGCCCCAATTTTAAATTTAGTGATCTCTGTTTACTCTTCTTTAGAATTTGGTCCATAACTATAATGAATAGGAGAGGACTAAGGAGTCTCCTTGTTTTGATTCCTTTTTCTATGTTGAAGCTCTTCGACTCCTTCCCCTTATTCTGACTGTTCCTATTACTTTTTTGTATAACGCTTTTGTGACTTTGGTCAGTTTATCGGGTACTCCTGTCTCTTCCATGGCCTTCCATATAATCCTCTTTGGTATACTGTCGAAGGCTGCACTTATGTCTAAAAATGCCAGGTATAATGGTTTTCCTTCTTCTAATCTCTTTTCCGTCGCCGCTCTTATAGTATATATGTGATCTTGTGTTTGTCTATTTTTTCGAAATGCGCTTGTTCCTCTTGTAATTCATTGTCCACGTAACTTCTGATCCGTGTCTCAATTGTTCTTGAGAATATCTTCTGTATACATGATGACAGGCAGATGGCTCGGTAGTTATCACAATCATTAGTATTTCCCTTTTTGTGTATTGGGACGATTATATTCTCCTCCCATTCTTTAGGTATGACTTCTTCATCCCAGGCTTGTTGGCATATTCTTTGAATCCACTCTCCCAATTTTTCACCTCCGTATTTGACCATCTCGGGGCTGATTTCGTCTTTTCCGGCCGATTTTCCTAATTTCAGTCTGTTAATTGCTTCTATTACTTCTTCTGTGGTTATTATTTGATCACCATCCATTTCTGCTGGGGCTTACCTTATGTTTCTCCTCTCAGGTTCTATTCCTTCTGCCTTAAATTTATCTTTGTAATATTCACTCCATGTATCTAGGATTTTGCTTTTTCTCATGACCTGTCCGTTTTATCTTTTATACACCATATTGTTTTGCCATATTTTCCCCTTAGTTGTTTAACTGTCGTCCAAAACTCTTTCTTGTTATTAGTGTTATCTCGGAATTTCTCCTCAATTTCCTTTCCAAAGTTCTCCCATGCTATATTCTTTGCTTCCTTAACTATTTCCTTTGTTTCGTTGCTCAATGTTATATAGCTTTGCCTGTCTTCTTCTCTTTTCGTCTGCAGATATTTCTTCCATGCCCTCTTCTTTTCTTTGACTTTCTGTTTTATCTCTTCATTCCACCATTTTGTTCTTTTTTGTTTTGGGCTAATTCTCTTTTCCCCACATAACTCTATGGCTGCTTTTATTATTGTGGTTTTGAGTCTCTCCCATCTTTCGTCTATCGTCCATTGATCTCTTTGCTCTTCCTCTCTTTCATGTTGTCTTAACTTAATTCTCTTAACTGTCTTAGCTTAATTCGTTGATTTTGTGCTGGTATTCTATTTTTTTCTGTTCTGTCCTTAGTTCTTCCGTCTTTATCATCTGGTACTCCTTTTCTGGTGATTTCGGTACTCTCGCATAGAATCTTGCATCTACTGTGACTAATTTGTGGTCAGAATTTATTTCCGCTCCTCTTATAGCTTTTACATCTAATATAGCATATTTAGTTTCTGGGGTGTAGGTGTAGTAGTCTATTGTACTCCTGGCATTTCGATTGTCTGCTGTGAAAGTGATCTTATGTATGTCCTTGTGGTTGAACCAACTATTTCCGATTAACATCCTATTAGTGATACAAAAGTCTATCATTCTGTTGCCGTTGTCGTTTATTATCCTGTCTGTACAGAACTTCCCAATACTCCATTTCCTCTTCTAGGGTCGTTCCCAACTCTGCCGTTCCAATCCCCATGACGATAACGTGTCTTGATCTTTCCTTAGCTTTCTCGTATGTTTGTTGTAAACTTGTGTAGAACATCTCTTTCTCTAGTATATCTGCGTCCTCTGTAGTGCATAGATTTGTATTAGTGTTACTTCTTCATTCAAAGTTATGTCCAGCGTGATTATTCGTGAGTTAATGCCTTCCCAACCCGTCATTTGGTTAGTTAGTTCATTACTTATTAGGAAACCTACCCTTCTTTTGCTCTCGCTCCTAATGGTACACCTGAGTATATAAGTTTGTATCCTTTGTCCATCATTATTTCTTTACTTCCTTTTTCTTTACTTCTGATAGTCCTAGTATTTTGACCCTATATCTTATCATTTCCTCTATCAGCTCCACCTCCTTTCCATTTAACCCCTTATATTCCATATTCCTAATCTAGTCCGTTGTTCTCGCTTTGGTCGCTTTCCATGCATCCGTCCATGTCCGAGGCTAGTGATTGTTCTCTGAATCTAGTTACCTCGTATGGGTGATTAGCCCGACGACGAGGGCCCCGTTACCTCGGGACAACTGGTATCAGGATATACCCCCCGACGCTGGGTCGTCAGAGCCCCGTTCGTTTTCTAGCAGAGGGTACCACGTGCAGGTGGTGTTGACATTTGAGTAGCTGGATGTTGGCGCCACTCCTTACCCTCCTATACTTTCGGTAAAGATGTAATACTAATTTTTAATTGTTCTTTTTTTATTACTTCTTGAATGTTTCTTTTAGAACCCCAAACCTTCCACGAAGACATTTGCATATACCTTCTCCATTACTTATGTTATCTTTCATAAAATTCCAACCTAGTCCAAGGTTTCTATATGTGCTTCTTAGTTATAAAAAAATTTACGATTGTTGAAGTGCTAGTTCAACGCTAGTTTTACGTTTTATTCCTTCCTACCTTCTTATAATACATTTTTTCTCTTTTCCTTGCTTCACCTGTGCAAAATATTTGTTGTCTATTTTATTTATCTAACCAGTTTATGATAGAACAGCAATATGATGTTTAACCAAATATTGTTTAACCGATACGGCAGTATGAAGTCTGCCAATGTTATTTGCAACAAAAACCACTGCCCAGATGCCCACAAATAAAGGCAGCGCCGCCGAACTGCTTGACGGAAAGAATTCAGCAGTTTGTCCTACGGGCAGATATTTATCTCTAGCATCAGAAAATGCGATTAACATTGTCTTTGTTTTGAAAGGTTGTCGCTTCCTTTTTTTTAGACGCTAGTGGACCATAATCTTGCCATTCGGAGCTTTGTTTAAAAGTCATATTGATAGCACCAACTTTTAATTCCGGAAATAACGTATAACACAAATTTGGAATAATTTTGGTCCTTTTAATACAGCAACTATTGTTTATGCGGTTTTGTTTTCTTCCTCTGTCAGTACGTGCATTAAGTTTCTGTTTTCCTAAATCATTCGTAAAATTCGAAACACACATTGTTATTCAATCTCAGCTCTTCTGATGTCATGTGCACAGTAACACAACAATTCTCTTGCGGTAACTACTTTACATGTTCCGTATTTGCGCAACTCTGGGATCATCTTGCACGGAATATCTGCCCTCCCAAAACCTTTGTGCTATTCAAAAACGCAGTCTCTCGATAATGCCTCATCATCGTATGCTTACTTATATCTTATTCTATGTTTTACTAGACATTTTTCTTGGCTTAAGGCAGGACTTAATATTAACTCTCTAGTCAAAATCCGCGTCCATCACATCACTTCTGTAACATCTAACTAAATTCGACAACAATACGAACAGTAGGTTGCTAAGAATAACCCTACCACCTACTAAGTTTACATGGAAACACTTCCAAAACCATGTTTTTCAAAATACATGTATCAGGTGATTGAATAAAACTCACTTCTTGTATTTGAATATAACAGGTAAAACATTAAAATCAGTTACAATTCTTGCCAGATCTAGATCGAAACTGACGCATATTGTATATACGAAATCTATTTACCTTTTGAAGCTTTGCCGCAAGAGATTTTTGTTCTATATACCATTACTAACTTTTTATTTTCACTTTTTATTGAAATCTTTTTATTTCACATTAATTTGGTTTAATTATTATTTTAAAATTTGGTTTCTGTGTCTTCAACACATTTCTATATTACCAATATCAACTGCTCTTTGCATTTACTTAGTAGTGTTTAACTATTAATTTTCTTTATTTACTTATCAAAAACTATCTAAAACAAAAATTAAAAAATAATTAAAACTAAACATAATCTGTTACATTCTCCAAAATATTCAAAATCCCTATAACAATGATGAAATAGAAAAACACTAAACAACACAAGTCAAAAGTAAAAATAAAATTGTACAAGTAAAACAAGGAATATAAAAGTTGTGAATGAGGTATAGAACTATACACAACAACAAAAAAAGAACCAGTGGAAATTAGACCACAATTGGAATTGCAATTTTAATAGATTAGCTAAAAAGTGTGGATAGATAAAAAATATTATAGTAATTGAAAATAAATAATTTATTACAAAATGTTTATAAAATACGCACGTAAAAATGGAAAGAAACAAAAATGAAATTTAAACTTCTTTTCACAAAAATTATTATTTATCGGTTTATATAAAAAATGTAATTTATAAAAGGGATGATGTATATGTAGCAGAGCAATTATTCGAAAATCTTACCTATAACGGTCATATTATTAATGGCTTTAGGCATTTAGTTTCTTTTATCTGCCAAAACTATAAGAAATACGTTCCTTTATTGCCCCCAAGATGGACAAGTTTCAACCCTTACCTGCGACCGGTTTACGAAACAAAAGCAAGCAGTTAGCATTTAGCTATTGCTAGAGGCATATTGAGCCTGCACCGGGGTAGAAAGCACCGAGCCCTGACCTGGCTTACCTGTTACGGGACGACGTGTATTAAAATATACATTTAGCACATCAAATGTGTTTATATTTACAATTCACTCCCCTAAAAACTATATGTATATGTATATATATATATATATATATGGAAAATGTCCATTATACATAATATATGGAAATATTCGATATATTTTCAGGTAAAAAAGTGATAATATACAAATTAGAAATATTTGTATTTTTTAATCTTTCTAGAGACTACTGCAGTGATTTATTATATTTTTTTTAATTAACTTTTGTCTTACCTTTGTATTGTGCTGTTCACTAAAAATATTTTTAAGGGGTAACACCACTGTAAACCCCCAAAAAAAGCTTTTTAGCGATTTTTTGCATAAAAGAAAAGGTAACAAAAAAAAACTGCTGAAGTATATAAAAATAAGGCATATATTGAAGTATAAAAAGAAATTTTTTGTTAAAAAATATGTTACAATGGCGACTCTGGAACCATTCTCCCAAGGCAGGTTGGCATCGAGGCGCTCCGCGGCACCCACTAGAACTCGTGCAAATTTGAATTTGGAGCAAAATAAAAAATTTCCTCTTAATCTACATGAGTATAGCTAGTGAGACACGTAGGTAATTTGAAAAATATTGATTTTTGTGTAATTGACAAATATTTCAAGTTAGGTGTCCGATTTTTAACAAAAAAACGAGCAATTATTTGCTTATAAAAAAATTTATAATTAATTTATCGAAAATTCCGCATGTGTTTTACTTGAAAATGTTGTTTTAAAGATGTGGTTAAAATTTCAAATAAAAATATTGAAAATTGGTCGAGTTATGCTGCGTGCCGTTTTGAAAATATGGCATGTCGAGAAAAACACCTTTAAAGTTTTAAAACGAGTTTTGCATAAATTTCTTTTCGCTTTTTTTGACCGTTGCCGTGTTGCATACAGTTCTTTTGTACCTTTTTCACTCTCATACACTTTTTGTCTTTCCATTTTTACGTGTAAGAACTTTCATTAAAAAAAACCGTTTTACACAAAAACTTCTATTACGTTTGGGGAAAGGCGCGATATTTCAAAGAAAAAAAATTTCACGTATAAAACTTTTTGTTACATATTCTAGAAGAGTTACAGTATCTTTTATGCCAAAAAAATCGATTTTTTGAAAGTGGTATTGCCCCTTAATTTAACTACCAGTGAAATAAAATGTATATTATTTTTTAAATAATTGTTATATTTTTTTAACATAATGTTTCATTGTTCATTTAATAATAATAAGCTGAGATATTAGATATTCTGACCAAATTTTAATTTGGGTCAGTAACAAACACTTTCAGTGAGTGAAACTATAGATAACAATAATGAATGAGTAGCACCGCTTGAATTCCACGAGTCTTCTTAATCATTTTTAACCGCCACTATTACAGTCTTAATTGCGCACATAAATTTTGCCACAAAACGTGCAATTACTTCGCAACAAGCGAAATGATATCATGCTACTATAGAAAGTAAAATTGCTGAACCTAGCAATTGCAACAATTACCTTTATAGGCTTTAAACCTACTAAGCTGCAATTTTGGAGAAATTGGTACTGAATTCAGGTGATTTCTCTAAGAGTACAAGATAACAGCAAATTGATGAGTTTAAAAATCTTTCCCGCGAAAAGTTGCGTTTCGGCTTCGCTTGGCATTTTGTAACAGGAGACGGGAGCCGCCAATTTCTTTTGTATGTAAAGAAAGTTTCTTGCAGCCAGCAAAGGACGGCGTGCTGCAAGTCACCCGAAGAAGAAGAAAGTATGTGAAAGTATGGCCTAGAACTTGGAGCTCCCTGTCTTGAATCTTCGATCGCCGTTATTGTCAAGGTCAGATGTCTCGAAGCGAGGTGTCCGAGCGCCGCTTTTTACTTTTCCTGCCTTTGTTTTTACTTTTCGGACGCTAATTGCCTCCGAATAATTTATAGTTGCGCCCAGACTTTCGAACTATCTCTGCGCCAGCTGCATTGTTAAGAAAGCGGCGCGTTGACATTTCTGCGGAAAATCCCGAAATTAGCGGCCGGCGCGAAGGTACAGAAAAATCGGCCGTTTCTAAGCGCCCGCTGCTTTTCAAGTCTCGAATTAATTAAAGATGACCGCGATGTTGTAAAAACGCTTAATGGTAAATTTATGGATTTTTAAAAGTAAAAGCTTAATTCATTTATGTATGCTTGGGCACTTTTTCTCTAAATATGTTAACTAAGCTTTTATAATACTTAATAGTATTAACACCTTACTCCCTGTAGACTGACGTAAATCTTAAATTAATATTTAATCTTTATGAGTAATATCCAATTATAACATTTAATTAGCAAATTATCCCATTTCTTAGTAAGTGGTAGTTTTAGATAATTTTTGTTTTATTCTAATTAAGGAAAAATAAAAATTCTACGCCTCATATGTGTTTAACTTTAAGAATCAAAATAATCACAGCAAAATTAATTGTGATTTCAAATAGACAAGCTGTTGTCACTTTAATGTTTACTTTACATATAATAATGTCAAATGTCAAATACTCGCTATAGTGGACTAAACAGAGTTAACCCGCAGTGATATTCGATAGTGTTATACAAGTTAAGCTTTAGTATTAGGAATTGTCCAATTGTGACGTTTTATGTAGACTCACTGTTTTATGCTGTTATAAAAAGGTGTTCGTAACAGCAAAGTAATAAATAACAAGTTTTTTAAAAATAATTTTTGTTTGATCTAGTCGTATGGACCGCCATAAAATACAAACTAATAGCCATAAAAAGAAATAAAAATTTAAAAGCGTGAGTGCCAAACAAAGAATTGCAAAAGAGAAATAAAAGAAGGATGAAGGCGTCATAGCTAAGTCACATCGTATGGCCGATTATATAAAGTTTAAGCCAAGTTCATCTGCTGCACCAAAAAAAATGGTAATGATAATAATAATACACGTACACCGGTCATCTTGCGTAGACATCAAAACTTTGAAGACGGCCAAGTGATAAGTTTATTAAAAATAATTATAAAAGGGTCGTCTTCTGTGTGCTGGTTGTTAACTGAGGATGCAGTGTATCCGGGTTCGAATCCCAATTGAGGAAATGGATGTTGTTTATTTTCCCTTTCTTGGACCTTCTATCCTTTCCGGAGCTAATGACTACAGTAGTCCATACTCAAAAAATACAGAGTATTCAAAAAATTTTGAACCGGTCAAACATCAAAATTGACGAAAGTTGTGAAAGATAAAATATAGCATTTACTGGTGACCTTGAATTTGACCTGGACATTGGGTTCGATGACTTCCTATACTCCATTCACCGAATACGTATAGTAATAAAACTCTCAAAAATTTCCGCTCATTTTAAATAAATATCCGTAATTGGACAGTTTGAAAAGTGCGGGTATTTCAGTAGTCAGGTACACTCTGACCCATTTTTAGGCACTCGTGTGTTAGTGGCGCGGGTAACTTGTTGCGGTTGGAAGTGGCGATTTAATTTGTATCTCACTGTTAATGATAGTGTGTATTGTAAAAGTGAGTTTTTAAATTCTAATTCATCTGTTTAACGCAAAGAGATAGATATAAAATATTGTTATAAATGTTACATTGTAAACCTGGCTTCGGCGCACATCTTTCTGCGTTTCAGGGGCGGTTCAGGAGTGTGTCATGATGATTTATTACTATATATATTTGCTGAATGTATAATAGGGTCGTAGTCCCGTAGCTCCGCTTCCTGGGAGAAATTTAAGAGTTTTAAATTTTTCTAGTGATTTGAGCACTTGCTCTATAAACATGCCAAAACTGAAATTCTAGCTCTTGTAGTTTTAGCTGTGAAATTTTTGACCGCACCGAAATAATAAATTTTGTCAAGCACCTAGATCAAAATTACTTTCTTTTATTACTTATACAAACTTCTGAATAATATTATAACGTTATTACGTTTATTATTGGCCAAGAATCAATAGTTGTCTTGAAAAATTCGTTGTGCAAAAGAAAAAGAAGAAAACTTTAAATTTTACATTTATTTTTGCTTTAGATTGGTGATTAATAAACTTAGCACTTTCTATTCTTTCTCTCTAAACTAAATATTAACAAATTTTATATATTTTTTCAGGTGCCTGCCTTAAGTAAAAATGTTTGCTTGGAAAATGACATTAGCTTGTAGCCGGAATTAATGACACCAAGTAATATAGATTATTGCATAAAAATGGGCTCCAGAGCACTTCAAAATTGTGACGGTGTTCTATTTTACTGTAAATCTTTCAAGCAAAGTTGTATAAGAAAATGTCAAACACAATTTTTTGGGCAAAAAACAGAACGGAGAAACTATAAAATGTTTACGGCTCTGTTTTTCTTCTAACAATGGACATGTCCACTGCTTTGTATATAAACTTTTTTCCCAATCACACTCACAGTTTACTTATGATGATTATTGAGATTGGAAAAATGGTGCTTCACGTCTAGTTGAACACAAAACTTCTAAAAACACCCAAATGCTGTAATACATTTTGCAAGGCGCTCTAAAGAAGTGAGGCATATTAATCAAGAACTGATACGACAAGCAAAAGATGTAGCAAAATACTGGCAAGAAGTTCTCAGGAGATTGATAAGTGTGAGGGTTTTTATCGGTGAAAGAGATCTAGCCTTTCGAGATGAAAATGAAACACTTGGGTCACCGAGAAACGGTAACCACTTGGAACTACTAGACATTATAGCAGAGAATTGCGACTTTTTAAGCAATCATTAAAAAAAACATGAAAACCGTGGAAGTAATCACACAAGCTACCTATCATCGACGATTTGCGAGGAAGTTGTGCAACTAATTGGCAAACGAGTTTTTAATAAAGTTACCTCTAGGATCAAGCAGTCCAAATAGTATTCCATATCATTAGAATCAACTCCACATAAAGGTCATGTCGATCAGCTCACTTTGATTTTTAGATATTTAGAGAAACACATCCCCGTTGAAAGATTTCTAATATTTATGCCTAACCAAAACCACAAAGTTAAAGATATGTTTTAAGGGTTGAACAAATTTTTAAAAGAGAATAACATAGACGTAGTCAATTTCATGATAACGCTTCTTCGATGAGCGGGCAGTATAATAACCTTCGAGCATTGATACTGGCAGAAAATAATTTAGCAGTACGGGTACCTTGACTTTTGACTTTTTTGAAAAAACTTCATGTATATTTTAGAGCACCAACTAACAGATATAAAGTTCTAACCAAAACATTCCGAGCAGATGCTACAAAGGCCCTCCTTCGAGACTATAAAGAAATAAACAATGCACTAGTTGAAATTTCAGACGACAAAGAAGATTCGGGAAAAACACGTAACGCTGCTCAAAGTATGCATAACAAAATGTAAAAGATGGAAACGGGGCTCTTTACAGGGATGACATCTTGCGTCAAACAAAACTAGTGAAACTCTGCAGAACCACAAATTGGATGTGGACACAATCACCTCAGCACTGACTTTGCGTCATAGGAACGAAACTGAATAGATTCGAAGAATATGAGGTGAAAGCTGCTGAACTGGTGATTGCTAAGCAACAGTAAATTTATTGTTAACACTTTGAGAATGATTGTATAGTTAAAAATTAGTTAGGTGGATATAAATTATTTAGTGGAATTTTTATATGTATTTATGTATTTATTTAACCTAATCAAGTAAAATTTGCTCGTTTGATAAGTTCCTATTTTATCTTACATTGGCATAACATATTTACTTAAAATTACAGTATGTTACGTATTCGGTGTTTTAATTTTATTACTCCATATGTTAAATAGTGTTTATATTTCTGTGTTTATTTTAATGACAAAAATCAATTATTTTTCTGTTTATATTTTCGTCTCCATATGAGACTCTACATCTTTGTCCAGTATTGCTCGCCATTGTTATAACACCAGGGGTTGCCCGCCAAAAGATATTTTTGGCATCCTAGGCTGATAATTTTTCACCCCCCCTTCCCTCAAACTTTTGCAAGGTGGGAACGTATAAATTTTTAATAGGATCGGCTTTTTTCCTTAGTTCGGAAACGTGAAACAGTTTAACTTGGCCGCCCATAAGAAATACGTAAAACGTAAAGTTGAACCAATGCAAAGCTTATGCGCTCGTTTATAATGCACTCCCGTAATTATTACGTTTTTCGTTAAAACAAGGAATCGGTTCAACTTTACGTATTTCTTACATTTATTTGCAGTAATTTCTATTTTTTCCCTAGATTAGTGTTGGCAGTAGTAACATAATGTTTGTTTTGATTCTGAAATTGCTTAATCTAACTTTTGTATTGTCCACATTTTGGCTTCGTTTTTATAACGGATAGGGAACTATTAATTAGGTCAGTAAATATGCATCTGTTCCTACACCATAAAAGAGATAACAGGTACAAAGGCAGCCGCGGCTGCCCGGTAGAGCGAGAGCGGCCCGACGTGCGTGCACGAACACACGGACCTTTTCGTGTAAATTAAGCTCTCAAAGCGCCGAACGTTAAATTTTATGTCAACCGTCTTTGTTTACTTGTTGTTCAGATGTATAGTCTATCTTTGTTTACTACGCACAGATCCCTACGTGTAAATCAAGGGCGTAGGGCAACGCCACATTTCGTTAGTTTAATTTCTGTGCAAACGTATAGATAGATTTACAATTTATTGTAAAAAATAATAGTAATATCTTTATTAATTCCCTTTTTTGATGCATATATTTGAATAAGTGCATTCAAATTTTACCAACTCCGATTTTTTTCTCACAAACTAATCACACAAAAACTGTGAAACTTGTGTCATTTCTCGACGTAATCTTTCTGGAGCCGTACACATTCTTCACAACGTCGTCGCCGTGATTCCATAGCCGCTGCGAACGCTTCTTTAGGAGTCTTCTTTGACCACTGGAAAATAGCTGATGCAATAGCAGCACGACTAGTAAATTTGCGACCACGGACAGTGTCTTTGATCGTTGGAAACAGCCGAAAGTCGCTAGGAGCCAGGTCAGGTGAATAGGTAACACGAGGAATCACTTCAAAGTTGTCGCCATTCGTGGCACTCACCTGGAGGACATTTTTCGCATTTTCAGGTCTTCATGCAGGATTGTGTATACAGATCCCACGATAGTGCCAACTTTGGAGGCGATGTGTTCCACACTCATTAGGTGAAAACAAGTTTCTGCACTCGCTTGATCATGTCGTCAGACCGGCTGGTGCTAGAACGAGATTGTCTTGGTTTGTTGTCACACGACGTTCTGCCTTCTTTGAACTGTCGCACCCACAAACACACATTAGACACATCCATAACACCATCACCACATGTCTCACTCAACTGGCTATGAATTGCAATAGGCACCATACTACAGTAATGGAGAAAACGAATGATTAAACGGTTTTCTTGTAATGAAAACGTCGCTATTTTAAGTATCACAAACAGTCCTCACTCTGGCCACTGCCGCTAGAGTCCTATGTGCCGTGCAGTAATGTAATCTCCGCCACTCATTCACAAAGAGTGCGCGCGTATTTTGAAACAAACCACATATTTCTATCTGTTCCCAGTCCTGAGAAAAGAATTCGGAGGTGTTATAACTTGAATGCACCTCGTATTCCACATTTCTATTATATTCTTTATTTATGGCTTGATTTTATCCCCCATATATTTTTTAATGTATTCCTCGTGGTATTTATATATTTATATATTTTTATTACTAGTTTATTATCTATTTTTAATTGTTTGTTCGTCACTTTATTTTAATTTTTGTCTGTGTTTGTTTTCTTGATTTCTTTCCATCCATACCATTTAGTAATCTTTCAGTCGCAATTCTCGTTTTAAAATCTTTATCTCGTTTCATTGTATTTATTTTTCTTTGCATTTTTAATTCTTTTTCTTTCCTTGTATTTATAATTTCTTCGCTTTTTTCTAATTGTCGCATTATAAAACCTTCTCTGTTTATTATTAGTTTATACATAGGTACATCATTTTCCCTGTATATATTTTGTGTCTGACATTTTTTATGTTGCTTTAAAATCGTTCTTTGTTCTAGTATTTGCTTTAGGTAGTTCTCATTTATCCATATTTCTTGCCTTTTAGCTCTTTTGTCACTTATATTGCTTTCATTTTTTATGCCAGGTTGTTAATTGTATTAATATTGGTCTTCTTTTATTATTCTCTTAATCTGGCTCTTCCAATCCCTTTAATTCCCAAACTTTTTTAACCATATCTGTATTAATTCCAATATCCCTCAATTCTATTCAATTAAATCAAGGTTTTTTCCTTTGGTATTTCGTTCAGCCCCCATAAAATCTTATACAAAACCCAAAATAACCGGAATCACAGAAACTTATTATGCTGAATTATGACGAATAATTTAGTAATTGCATAGCAAATAAATCTTAACATAAAAAATTGCTTAAAGAAAAATAAAATTAGTGGTTATACAACCGAAAAACCAATTTTTGACTCGTAATTTTTAATTTAGATAGAACTGCGTTTTCTTAAAAAACTTTTATATTAGGCGTTATATTGCAAATTTACACGTATATTATATTCCTAGATTATTTCATCTGAGTAAAACCATTCTTAAAAATTAATTTGATTGTCTATCTAAACAAGACGTATAATAATTTGTGGAATCTGTTGTGGCCGACACTCTATAAACTAAAAAATAGGCTCACCATAGCTTTCTCTAGCATTTTTCCCGGTCTACTAAAATTAGATATTCAAATGTAAACATATTTATCTTTTCAGATTGGATTCAAAAATGGCCTACTAAATTTATTACAAACGTTATACAAAATTAAGTTGAGCTGGCGCCTGTTTGGAAGCTTCGGCATTGAATATACTAGTTAGAAGTGCTGCGCCCACATATTCAGTGCCAAGAAGTTTTAAGTTAGTTTTTATGATGAGCATAAAATATACAAGTATACAAACAGCATTTTAGTTGTTTCTTATCTTTCTGCCTCTACCCGGGAGGCTACCCCACAGACGGGCGCGACCTTCTGCCTCCGAAGTTGAAGGAACGAATTCAAGTGCAAAACCGGACACGACAATGTGCACAGCAATCTCTCCATCCCGATGACCAGCGGAAATATTAGAGAGTGGCTGCAGCAGTCAAGAGCGTCGTCACGGAACATCGTAATTCTGAATGGAAGAACAATCTGGAAACTCTTGATATGACCGACAATAGTCTGTGGAATATGAGCGACAGGCTCACCCCAATCCCATCCATACAAAGGGAGAATGGTGTCACTTACACTACCGTCGACAAATTCGAGACGTTCGCTGATAGTTTGGAGCGTCAATATAATTGACTTCACCGACAATCATATAGTTACCGTCCATCGCGCCGGAGAATCGCTTGCAGAGGCTGCTAGTTGGTGATTTATCTGCCAGTCACAGATACAAAGTGATTACGTATGATGCAATTACGGGTCACTATTTCCTTAGTTTTCGTCTTTGAAACAACGGCAAAATGTTCTTTTGAATTAGATGAGTTCTCCCTTACTAAAGGTTGCTGTTCTTTTGTGAATTTGAGGTTTTCAGTGAAGGATAATAGCGGGGACTGTCTTACTTTGAGTATTAAGTGTACTTAGTGGTGCTAAACTATTTTGCTGCTATTGTTTGTAGATAGAAGGTGGTTATTAATTACATGTAAGTGCTTTTATGAGCCCCATTTCTAAACCGCTTCAGCGAACCACATGAAAATCATTGAATACTGGTACAGCTGTGGAATGGATGCGAATGAAACCATCAGAAAGTGGAAGCGAAAAGTAGACCAGAAGTCGGCATTAGACACAAGGACAGTGAAAACGTATTTACAATATATGTTATCCATGTTGAATTTTTTTTAATTTCTAATATAATTGAATAACTCAAAAAATTTTATAAATTTTTAATAAATTTCATGGATTGGCCGAAAAATAGTTGACCACAGGCAGACTCCAAAATGAATGAAAAAAAGGCCGGTCGACTAAAATCAGTGAGAATATCAAAGTCCTAAAACTCATAGAAGAAACGGTGTTTATATCATAGAGAAACGTTTCGAAAAACACTGGAATTAAGAGAACGTCTTTTCAAAATAATGAAAGAATATTTGGGCCTTTTCGCTTACAAAATTCTAGTGCATTAACCATTCAGCAATCATTGAGAGGCATAATTTTGCAAAAAAACTGTGAAGCAGATGATTGAATCAAAAGAAATTGATTATCGAAAGATACGGTTCTCGGACGAGTGTCATTGTGAACTGGAAAGCTATGTCAACACTCAAAACTATCAGATATGGGGAACCGAAAAGCCGAAAAAAATGATCGCACGCTCCTTACACTTAAAGCAGATAATTGTTTGTTGTCCCATTAGTTATAGTGGGCCCATCTTTTCCGACAGAAATAATTATTAGTAAAATTTAAAAGAATCAAATTATGGACAAATTTTCTGTCACAATGTGCCTTTGGTTCGAATATCATTTTCTTGGATATAAAGACAAAGACAGGCGGAGGAAGTTATTGGCCACCATATTGTCCCGATTTAAACCCCTGTGACTATTGATTCTAAGATTTTCTAAGATTTTTAGTATACACATCAAGGAATAATAGAGAATATCTATGGACTCAAAATTCGCATTAACATTAATTAAAAATTGAAAAAAAATTCTTTTCGTATTTATGATGATAAAAAAATTTTAATTACTTAGAGTACTAATATATTACTGTAAAGACAAACATATATAAACTCTCTTTGGTGCATGCTTGTGTACGTTTTACTTAGCAAGAGGCGAGAAAAAAGCGGGGAAAAAGAGCTAGGTGCGACGCTATATTTCACTATACCGGGTGCTCGATTTTCGAGCCTCACCATGGGGATCTCGGTTATCTTGAGAGTTACAAGGTTGGTTAACTTAGGGCAAAGTTGCGTATTTTTATGCTTATCGAGAATCTCGAAATAGATTTGAATTATTATTGATAATTTTCGAAATATCGTGAAAAAATTAAAAAACGTCATTTTTGTTTTTAATTTTTAAATCAAAAACCGGTAAAATTAAACGGTTTTAATTAAGACATTCTTCAGACACTTTTTTGTAAGAAATCTAAAAATGTCATTACGGCTCTGAAATGTCAACTTTTATTTTTCTTATGGCCATATTGGATTTTTACAATTTCAAATGCAGTTTTTTCTTCTGATTACAAGGATGTATCACACTTTATGATTTTGCTTTTTTATTTTACAATTTTCGACACTATAAAAAATTGTTATTATCATAACTGACTTTCCCAAGTCGGCGTTGGAATTGTTTTGAAGATGAATTATTTCTATTAAAATAACGATTTTCAAATGACGAAAAACAGGATATGCTACAAATTTATTTATGGGAGAAACAAACTTAAAATAAATGAGAACAAGCGTATTGAATCAAATTAACGTAAGAGATGTTCAAATGCTGCTCCTTCAACATCTAAACATAATTGCACACGTTTTCTTAAATTATTAATAGATCTTTGAATCGATCTCCCTCTAATTTGACTCGCAGTAGCGATGAATCGAATTTTTACCCCACCCCCCAAAGAATTCATGGAGCTGACTGATATTTCAGTGTGAGACTTTGAGTTTTTAACTCTACTCACCTGGGGTCTATTTCCATGGTTTTTGAAATTCGACATTTGGTTTGGTTTGGGTGGTTTTGGCAATTAAAACGCCTGCCCTGCGTGTTGGCGAGTTTTCCTTCACCGGCCGATCCTCTGGATGCAGATGCCGTTTGCAGCCGCCCAATATGGGTCAGACGCTGCTGCTAGTTTTGGTCAGCCCCGGGTATTTTATTTCCCCGGTACCCACCATATCTGGTGAGCATTCCCCTATCCGCCACCTGAGGAGGCGCCCGATGAGGGACTAGCAACTCCACAATGAACTGAAAAGTGGCCGTATACTCTATAACAAAAATTCTGATACGAAAGACTACAGTAGGTTTCATAGTGAACAAAAAGATTAAACATAGAGTAATCAAATACCAGGCCATATCGGACCGCGTTATATGCATAATAACTAGACGAAACGTACGTTATACACTTCAAATCATAAATGTATAAGCTCCAACAAGTACAGCGGAAGACGAGGAAATTATGCAATTTTATGAAGATATATCAACGGCGAAACAACAGGAAAAATCTCACTACTTGGTCATTACCGGAGATTTCAATGCAAAAATAGGAAAGAAAACACAAAATGATATGAAATTTATAGATAATTATGGTCTAGGTATTAGAAATAACAGAGGGGATACACTTTCCAAATTTCTTCAAAACGAACGACTATACTGCCTCAACACATTCTTTAAGAAACCACCACAGAGAAAATGGACATGGCGAAGCCCCGACAACAAGATAAAAAATGAGATAGATTTCATCCTCTGCCGAGATCGAAAAATATGTAGAGACGTATCAGTTCTGAACAGATTCGATACTGGGAGCGACCACAGGACGGTCCGAGCACTGATAAGCATCAAAATTAAACAAGAAAGACATAAATTAGTTAGACAACGTTTTCCCACTAACACAGAAATAACGAAAAAGCAAGATGAATATAAACAAGAACTCTCAACGAGACTTGATACAACTATACTATCATACATGGACATTAACCAAATAAATGACAGAATTACAACTACTATCCAAATAACGACAAAGAAATTGTGCTCAAGAAAAAAGGGTCAAACAGATCAAAAACTCAAAAATACCACTATAAAACTCATAGAAAAAAGGAGAAAATTGGAAAAAGGAACAGACGAATATAAATCAATAAACAAAGAAGTAAAGAAAACAATAAGAAAAGACATAAGAGAACATAGAACTAGAACAATTTTGATGACTATTGAAGACAACGCCAACATGAGAATACTAAGATCAAAAATATCCAACGGACGGCAAAAGATAACAAAAATAAAGAACAAAGAGGGAATAGAAGTGACAAAACCGGAAGACATCATCAGAGCAATTGAACACTTCTATACCGAATTATATGCAGCACACACACCGCATAGGGAATCACAAACACAAAGAAATATACTCAATGCAGGCTCTGAAGATATTACAGAGATATCCATTGATGAAATTAGACTAGCTCTGAAACAAATGAAAAACAATAGATGCCCCGGAGAAGATCGCGTAACAACAGAGATGATAAAACTTGGAGGAACAAATCTCAAACTTGCAATACATATTTTACTTAACAAGTGCCTACGAGAAGGAAGAATACCTAACAGATGGCACAATGCAGAAACAATACTCCTGTTCAAAAAAGGTGCGATTACTAACATAGAGAACTGCCGCCCAATCAGTTTACTATCACAACTATATAAACTGTTGACGAGAATTATTACCAACCACCTGACAAACAAATTCGATTACTACCAACCAGTGGAGCAGGCGGGCTTCCGCAACGGATATAGCACTATTGACCATCTACAGACTCTACGCACTATTATAGAGAAGACGACCGAGTATAATGTGCCCATACATCTAGCTTTCATAGATTTCTACAAGGCATTCGATTCTATAAGTACGACTCATATATTAGAATCAATGAATAACGCAAGAATCTACAGTAGATATACTACTATAATAAAAGACATCTACGAAAAGGCAACAATGCACGTGAAAATAAATCAAGACCTTAAAACGGACAAAATAATCATCAGGAGAGGCGTACGACAGAGGACGTTATCTTCCCAAAACTTTTCACGCTAGTTTTAGAAGATGTTTTTAAGAAACTTCAATGGCAAGAGAAGGGTTTAAAAATTGTTGGTTGCTTCCTCAGTCACCTACGCTTTGCTAATGATGTGGTGATTATGTCTGAAGACCCAGGGGAACTAAAAACCATGATGCAAGAACTCAAACAAGCAACAGAAAAGTCAGGCCTGAAGATAAATCCTGCTAAGCCTAAAATCATGAGCCAATACAATATGCAAATTACAGTAGACGGCCAAACGCTGGAGAACGTGACAGAATATATATACTTAGGACACATCATTAAATTAGGAAAAGAAAACCATGGTACTGAAATTACGAGACGAATATCTCTGACATGGGCCGCCTTTTGGCAAATTGTCATATATCCTAAGGAATCCAGATGTACCGATCAACCTCAAACGTAAAGTTCACGATACTTGTATCCTACCAGTGACTACATACGGTATGGAAACGATGGCTCTTACAAAACGGAATGCAAATAGATTGAGAGTGCTGCAGAGAGCTATGGAGCGTGCTATGCTGGGGATATCATTAAGAGATAAAATCCGATATGAAGAAATCCGACGAAGAACCAAAATAACTGACGTCATAGAACGCATAGCAAGCCTCAAATGGAGATGGGCCGGACATATCGCGAGACAGGTGGATCAGAAATGGGTGAGGCCTACATTCAGGAGTGGATGGCAGAAGGCTGAAGAAGAAGAAGCGATGATTCTTTGGCGCAGTTCTTCAATGTTTTCCGGTATGGTTTCGTAAACTTTATCCTTCATAGTTCCCCACACAAAGTAATCCAGAGGAGACAAATCTGGTGACCGCGCTCGTCAACGGACATCTCCGTTATTTGCAATTATTTTATTCGGGAACATTTCTGACAAATATTCCAATACCGCCCTAGAATTATGGGGTGGGGCACCATCCTGTTGAAACCATATGGAATTCAAATGATTTAGGCAAACGTTGTTGTCCACATAGTCGGTGAATAAATTTCTTGAAAAATGTAAATAACTGTTCGCATTCAAATTTTCTTCGTAAATGTATGGTCCAATAATTCTGGTATTCAACACACCGATCCATGCATTGCATGAAAAGCGAATTTGGGACCGCCACTCTTCATACTGATGAGGATTTTCTGTAGCCCAGATATGTTTATTGTTGTGGTTAAACAATCCCATGTTAGTAAATTTACTCTCATCGGAAAAATTACATAACTCAGAAAATTTCTATTTTCTCGTAGCTTATTTACAAGGTATGTGCCAAAAGCTATGCGTCGCATTGCGATGAAAATCTTGTGTGGATGATATTTGTGCTTTTTGAGCACCCTCCAGACTTTTGAAGCGGATATTTGTAACTCCGCTTGAATTTTCCTTGTTGAAATTGAAGGATTATTTTGTATCTATGGAGTAAAGAATTAATTATAAAACGTTATTCTAATTATTATGGAGAATCTTTATTATTAGTAAAATTTCTTGTTCTTGTTCGATAGGCCTAGAATCATATTTACGTCTAGGTTTCTCAAATGAACCAAAATCTCTTAAACTTCTATGCAAAAATAAGAAATAGGTTGCATGTGGTTGCCTTCTTTCCAGATAACGTTGTACATATGTTTCAGAAGTAATTAGTGGGTTCCGATTTGAAGCATAATAAATTTGCAGCATATCTTGTTTTTCTTCATTTGAAAATCGCATTTTTAATAGGAGCAACTCGGTTAAAATATGGTTAAAATGCAAAATCAAAAAAACTGTCAAGTTTTTAGCTCAGACAAAAGAAAATTGTTGATTGCGTCTCCAAAAAGTTTAGTCATTAATTATAAAATAAAAAAGCAAAATTATAAAGTGTGACACATCCTTGTAATCAGAAAAAAACTGCATTTGAAATTGTAATATATATATATATGTGTGTGTGTGTGTGTATGTGTGTGTGTGCGTGTGTGCGAGCGTGTGTGCGTGTGTGCGTGTGCGTGTGTGCGTGTGTGCGTGTGTGCGTGTGCGTGTGCGTGTGTGTGCGTGTGTGTGTGCGTGTGTGTGTATATAAAGGGTGTTTTTTAAGCCCGATAGAACATGAAATTGTAAAAAATAACACAAAAAATTAACATTTGAAAATGATTTCGGGCATATAGCCACCGCGGCTGTTCTTGACGAAGCGCATCCTGGACGTCCAATTTTGGGCCACTTTTTCGAACATTGCTGGCCGTATGTCACGAATAACACGACCAATGTTGGCCTCCAAGCCGTCTATTGTTGCTGGTTTAACAGCATAAACCAGTGATTTCACGTGGAAATAATCGAGAAGTGTCAAATTGCACGACCTCGGAGGCCAATTGACATGTCCAAACGATGAGCATCACCTTGATTTGCGACCGACTTTGACGTGGTTGTTTCGGTTTTGGCACCAATAATGATGCGTTTGATGAATGTAGGGTCATCAGCTACGTTGGCTAGCATCTCTTTTGCGACCTCTACTCCACGTTCGTTTCGGTAAGAGTCTGGCGGCGATGCGCTTCATACCCAAAACATCAACCAAAATGTGTTGAGTCGATCCATAAGAGATGTTGAGAGCGTGTGCTATCTCTCTAATGCCAACACGACGATTTTCCAGCACTTTTTCTATGTTATCGCCGTTAACAGAGGTGGATGGACGACTCACATGAGGCAAGTTTTCTACGACACTTCTGTAACATTTTCAATGATTCCGTAGCCGCAATTTCATTGGAAATACAAAATTTCAAGCAAACTCGTTGTTCAATTTTTGTTTCCATAGTAAAAATCGCCAGACAAACTTTTCGCGTCGTAATCAAATGGCTGCCAAAAACACACTAATTGACATACCCTGCTCAAACTTCACAAGAATGACAAAAAAGGGTGTACCAACCCAGAAAAAATTTTTTACCTATTCAGTTTATGCGCGCGGTTTAAATGGACCAGTCCGGGTCAAATTTGATCAGATGGTATAGCTGTCACAATCGAAGTTCACTGACTTTAAATGTTTTTAATTCGTATTTAAGGTTTCATATATATATGTTATGCAATGCATACAAGTTTTTTCCTAGTTTGTTTAAAATACGCGTTTTTTTCTGTCAATTACTTTTGACATGTGCAGCACTATTTCCGCGTCATTTGTTTATTAGCTGCCTAGTAACAACTTATTTAGAAATAAAAACAAAAAAACCTATGTTAATCCCACATTTTTTAAGAAACGTTTACCATATTTTCTGACGGAGAGAGTATAATTTAAGGCTTATAATAGTACTTAAAGTGTACTTAAGAAAATTCAATTCGCAGGCACATTATAAATGTGAACTCAATATAACCAAATGTATAGAATAACATTGTATTGCAATAATTAGTGGCTATAGAACCTTATAAGTAATAATGTGAACGACAACTATAGATAATAGAGAAACTTTTGGTAAAAATCGGCCGAGCTGTTTGGTCGCAAGGTCGCAAAATCGGCCGCAAAGCCGTCGCAAATCTAAACGGTTGAAGAGACAAAAAATTTATGAGAATAAAAATGATTTGTTATCGCAAGGTAAACATGAATTTAAAGTAAAAGTTGGTAAAATAGGAACTCGAAAAAAAATTGAAGCTCAGGATTTTTGCCAGAATTACCCAAATAATAGGATAAGGAAAGTCGTGTGATGTTCACACCAGATTTTTTTATATGAAAATTAGGAAATAATAGAGAAGTTATAGCTATGCGGTTCGTAAGCATTGAATGCAACAGTTGACAATTCTGCTAGTTATGTCATTATCTATCTGTATGATTTTGATATATTGACTTTTAAATGAAAAAATTAGTAACAATATAACAGGCATTTCTATTTAATAAAAAATGTTTGTCTTTTTTGTCATTTAAAATTTTAATGAATACATTTGCATTGAACTGATTACATATAAAATTTTATATGTAGGTGTTGCAATCGACGTAACCTTACAATTCTAAATTTGACAATGACATATATTTAAGCTTTAGTTTGTTATATTTCTTCTTATAAGTAAGTAAAAATGATTGGTTTTACATGTGTTTTTAAGGTATGACCGTGACCTCTCGTTGGTCTATGGGTTCAATGGCACCGAGTAGCTTTCCATTCGTAGTCTCATTAGCAATGAACCAACCAAACGCTAAAAGCTGCTAAGCAAACAACAGGGAAGCATTCCATGTTATAATGTGTGAGAATGGTGCCGAATATGCTGACACGGTAGACCCTAGGGTACAGATAGAGCTAGAGCGCCTAAACAATGCCACGGACGAGATTAACAGACTGGAGGTAGAGCTGGACGAAGCCAGGGCTGCATTCCGCTTGCTGCTATGTGAAAGCACGGCAAAGGTTGACACGCTCAGGCTAAAGCTCGGGATGTGCGTGGAGCGAGCTAAGCCCTATTATGAGGCGCGCTTTTGCGCCAATGAGGCCTTAAAGCAGACCCAGATCGCTGCCATGAGGTACGAAAGAGCCAACAGTGCTCATAGCGCAGCTAGAGAAATGGTGTATTTGGCAGAACAGGGTTTAGGTGGTAGAACATTAGGTTTGTTTTAAGCATAATGTAAGATGTGCTGTATCAGTTACCGATATTTCAGATCCTGCTTGGCAGGAGATGCTGAATCATGCCACGCAGAGGGTAAATGATGCAGAACGAGAGAGAGGCATTGCCGGGCAAGAGCACAGGATTGCCTGCGTTAAACACGAAGCCGCAAATGCTAAGGTGCAAAGCTTACAAAAGGAATTGAAACGTGCCATTGCCAAAAGCAGGTTGGGTGCTAATACTTACAGCACATGCCTTTTGCTTGATTATCTTATTTTCTGTTTAGTTTATGCATTCGACGAGCTCTTATGAAAATGAGTAGTTTAGCATATCAACACGATTTACTTTTTTTGTAAGTAATTTTTTATTTTCACTTATTCTTAGTTTGGTGTATAGGGCTATTTAATTCTCTATTTAAAATTTTTGTTGCAATGTTTGTTTCAATTACTTTCCTTGTTGACAGAGCAAAACAAGATTAAAATGTAGATAGATTTTATCCACAACAATGAGTTTACACTCTGTAAGTCTTATGCTGCTAGAATATATCTACTAAGTATTATAAAGTTATTAAATATTTATATTTTCATAGAATTAATATTTAACATAAAAAAAGTCAACTATATCATCTAGTATAAATGACCTAATTCATGTTTTTTGAATGTAAGCTATTATTTTATATTTAAACATATTTCTACACTAGTTATCACTAGTATGACAAGTTAAATGTAAAAAATAGGCGCATGATAATGTTTCGATTCCTTAACAGAGTTTGTTATTATCTTCATAAGAACCACCATCAGCACTTTTATATTGCAAACTGATTTTTAAAAAGAGCAAGATAAAGTAAGCACAAAAGTTGTAACTTATTCCCTTGAATTTAATCACTAATTTATAGCCCAATTTAGTGATTATTAATCTTTTAGAGCTTTTATTTTAAAAGGTTTTAGTCTGAATTGTGGAAAAATTTTTGTTAGGTTGTATCAAGGACGCAGCCGCAGTGGAGTAGGCGAAACGTCTTATGCGTGCTAGAGAGTGTGTAATAAGCACTGATCAAGGGCCGGAATCTCTCTTGCTACCCGAGCTCTTGCATGCCAGTTTTGTATGTTACATATCGCACACGGTGGCGCCATAGTCATCAAATTTCTCCAAAAAAACACGCCTTTTTAAACTTTACAACTTCTAATGGTCACAACTATGAGTTATGGATCACACCTACTGTAACGTCATGAGCTCTGTCAAACATGATCACTCCTGCTCGAATTGATCAATGTACTGTTTAGTAATCACTAAATAAACACAGCACAAGATGGTATATTTAGTTCCAAATGCGTCGTGCTGCGCACGATTACATCGTCATTTACGCCAGTGATATGCACTACCTAGTAATGGCTATCCTCTAAATAATAGTAATAAAATAAAGCCGGTGGGTGCTCTACTTCCAAATTTATAAGTGATTTTGTCATAACAAATTTTGTTACATATGGTTTTTGCAAGTGACCGCCTACTGACCAAAATGAAACGTTTCCCGTCAAAAAGATCATCAAAAGAGGGATCTCTGTGCAGCCATTAAAATTTCTCTTTTATATTAAAGTTCATGTTCTTCACTAATTTAAGACAATACTGCTTCAAAAATCTCCTTCAAGCGATGCATAGAACAAAAAGTGTATAACTGTAGTGCTACTGATAAGCAATTTTAGATTATTAAAACAGCACCAAATCGATAACCATGATCATCTGAGGGAATTAACCAAAGTTAAGTAACGGTCTTACACGATATGAACTTATCAAAATTATGACCTCCATATTATTAATTGAAAAGTTAAATGTATTGAGGACTAATAAAAGAAACAATTTGATCAATAACCCAGACTTCTTTTTTGATCATCAAATAAAACACTTTTATATGATTACCGGCAAGAAACAATTCAGTATTTGGCCAAAAATCTTTAAAGTTAATTGCTGTCTTAATGAATGTTTGCATTTCAGGAAAATGAGTGGGAAATTAGGTCACTAGTAAGTTAAATAAAGGCTTGGTAAATTGTTTAAATGCCCAATCTTGTAATCCTTACATGACATGACTATGTGCTAATTATTCCATGGTTAAAAAACATTGGTAGATGCAATATTTGCTATAGAATATAATGGTAATGGTGGTACAGCTCTAACGCCCCTTGTGGGAACTCGGCCTGCGAACTGAGAGGTTAAGACTCTCATATGTTTGCTTTCTCTCCCCGGTTGTCACGCACCATTATTGCAGGGCAATGTGACAAACACCGTGCCGTAGACGACCGCCATTATTACCCCTTGTTCGAGTGAATGCAGGAACTCAATTATTTTTAGTGACTGAATAGGCCTTCCACCAGGTATCAGAGAGCACCAGGAAATGAACTCGAGTTCGTCAACATCTTAGCCTGCCTCTCAACCATGTGACCACACTGGCCATAGAATATAATGCTGCTGATAATTTCTTAGGGTGTACTAAAGAATGAATACTATTATCCACCATTTTTGTCCTAAGAATCTGGAATCACACTTCACTCAAATCATATTATTGCGGTCACAATAATAACATCCTCTAAATAATGGAACATGTATGAATGCTCCAATTAATGTCAATGAGGATATCCTAGATGTCCTATTTCATCTTTATTCATAATTTGCATTCCATAGAAAATGCCTAAAACCGATAAGCCTATTCTAAAAATGCCAGCGTCATACCACTAAGTAACTTCTGCGTACACAAAGCAGGGCCCCATATATATCATTTTCTCCTTAATGTTGAAGGCAGGCATATTGGGTTCTCATCCCTTATGGTTGATCACATTGCCATACTGAGCGCCTACGTAGAGGATGCCCATTCTTTCTAGGTTTATTACTCCATTTGTATTTATGTAGTAGCTTACTTGGTTGAAATTGAACATACCAGTTGTACTCCAACAACACTTGTAGACTGTGACGAATTATCAGTTCAAATTTATCACAAAAAGTATGTTGGTATGTAGTAGTCGCATTACATTTACACAATGGAAATTTTTCTACCTCATTATTTTTGGTATCAACAAAAAAAAAGTTAAGTATCACAGCATTCAAATACCATGTTTTGCCTTTTCTTTCATCTAACGAATTAATTTTGTCACCAATCTTGCTTGAATATTAATTCTTAATTATTTTGACTAGTTTCTTCACAATTTATTGCATCTTCATAAGATTGTGGGCAGCATTAGCTTTTTCAGTACTGAAACTAGTAAAGAATCTCTGTTCACAATCGCAATATATTTTTTTAAAAAAGAGTCTGTTCTTGGAAGAACATGAAATTAAATATAGATGCATTATTATTACGCCCATGAAAGGGTCAATCAACTTCTAAAGTGTATATCCATTAGGTTTGAGAAGATTGTACTTGTTTAGTATTATCAAAACAAGAAATTGGTTCAGGGCTAGATTTGTAGATAGGTTCCAATCAAGAACAACTGCAGATCCTGACTGATGATTACTTGGCTTCAAAGAATTATTTATTAGCTATTTTGGCATGAAGGTTTTTAAAATAGTTAGTATAATATCCAATATCCTGGGTTATGACAATTCAAACAATTGGTCTAACTAAGCTTACAAATGAATCATTCCTAACTTGTATGAAAAGAGTCCCAAAGCATTTTGTAATGGACAATTCCTAAAACTCTCAAGACTGAAAAATCAAAAAATTACGGGTCTATTCTAAAAGAATTATTATATCCATTTTATCCTCAATAGAGCTTCAATATAGAATTGAAAATGAGAGTCTGAGTCCAGTTTTTATTTTAATATTATCACACAACAAATTGAGCGTCTTGGAGTCGGGTGATTTTCACAAATCTGCTTGTTATAAAAAATGTAAATCTGACACACTGCCCTTGAATACTTGTTTTTCTATTTTTTTTGGATCTGTAATTTATATTACACGCTACATAAATCACAGTACAGCTAAATGCCGCACTTACGTTTCTTTCCGCCATGCCTCTTTATCCAAAGCTTGGTTTGCATGTAAATTCCTAGGTTCCATTGCTTGTCTCTTCATTCTATGATCTGTGTGGTCTTCGTGGTTTATTTTGTCTGGAAGGTACCCATTGAAACGCTCTTTTTGACCATTTGTCTTCCAGAATTTGCATTAGGTGACCAAACCATATTAGTCCTCTGTGTTCTATTCTATCTATAACTGCCATGCGAGTTCTGACATCTGTATTAAGAATTCAGTTTCTTTTTAATGTTCTTGTGCTCCTTCGTAGATAATCCATTTTTATTGCATTCAGTTTTCTCTTCATTGCTGCGTTAACTGTCCACACCTCACATCCATAACACAAAACATATTTGATCATTGTTTGTCTTAAACTGATCTACATTGTCATTAATAAGTATATCAAAATGTACATCCGAATTGATCACAAGATATTCCTTTGGAAGCTGACTTATGGTCCCCGTTTTTGATATTCAGTATAAAGTCTTCTGATCATAAATTCCAGACCACAAGCTTCTTGAGCAAGGATTACCTGATCATCTGCAAAAATCAGTGTGAAAAGGGGCTTTTTATTTATGAGGATTTCCATTCGTTCACAATGTCTTCCAGTTATTCAGTGCTATCTAAACGTATAAGTTAAATAATAATGGAGATACACTACAGCCTTGCCAAAATCCTTTTGTAGTATTAATTGAACTGGAAAGATTCTTGGAACTTTTAATGTACGATATGTTGCCATTATAAAGTTATTTTATAATGCTTAATAAATGAGAATTGATGCCTAAAATGTCTAAAGCTTCTCATAGTTTTAATGTGGGTATATTAAGTCGTAAGCCTTTTCTAAATCCATAAAAGCAAGACATACGTCTCCTTTTTTAATTCTTTTCTCCAATACTTACTGAAGTGTAAATAAGTTGTTGATACATAATATTTGTGGTATAAAACCACTCTGATCTCCAATGTGATGTCCAGTACTAGATTTTCCTATTTCTACCTCAACAAATGTAGCATTGACTTTTGAAAGATGTAAGTCCTAATAACTACCAACCCTGGTAACTGTTCTTGGTCTAAAAATATCAAAAGAAAAGAATTGCAAGGTATTAAAATTTAAATTTTGAGTATAAGATTTTTTAAAATGACCTGCTCTTGCTTCATCCAACATTGGTATATATTATTAATGTGCTTACATGTGGGTGTAATAAATTAAGAGATCATACTGAAAAATAATATGCTAACGTCATTACCTATAGATCAGAACAGTTGTATGATCCAGAACATAGGTAGTTGTGATGTTATCATCTTTACCAACATTTCCAACAGTATGTTTTACTGAAGGAAAATGTTCACAATTGGTTGTTTAATCTTTTCATTTACTATAAAAATTTCTTTGATTGCACAGTCATTGGCTGAAATTTTAGTTTAATTACTTTTTCAGGCAATTGGCCATCTAAATCAAGAAAAATAATTTGATACTTGTTGAAGAGCATCTAGAATGAACATTTTCATAGCTACTTATAAAATAAGCCAAATGCGTTTTAACTTGATACGGTTGTTTCTATTCCAGTCATTGATAATACTTGGTGATTATTTGGCTTTGAAGCATAAACAAGCTCACAAAGACTACCAGTAACATAAAAGGTTTATTGTAGCACAATAAGCCCAATTCCCCGACATTAGTTACCTAAATCTCCCAAAGATTAACTAAGAAATGTTGTCGTAATCTCTACAACAAAGTGAAGATGATTAAATTAATCCTAAGATTTCCAATTTAAGAATAGTTGTTGTGTTCTCCAATTTATGATTTCTGTTGAACTGGTTCAAAACAAATTTTCCAGAGTTCCACACATAATACCAATTATAGAGTGCTTAGTGGACATACTTATGGACTTATATAGTATCAAAATATTCACTGCAATATATTGATTGATACTATTCCCAATAAACACTGTTTTTATAGGTTGTGTTGTACAAATTAAATGTAGGTTACCATGGGTTTCAAAATTATCTGTCTTTGGATTTATTAATAATAATAATAATTCCCCGTAACAGGCCACGAAGCCCCTATGGGGTCGCAACAGGATAGGTCTGCTACAATCTAGAGCCTATGGTACACAAGGATAGTAACGTGGCTAGCGCTACGTACCGACCGCCTATTATTACCCGAGAGTTTGACCTCCAGGTACTCATTGCAGCCTGAGTCGAGCTGGGCCGTAAAAATGCCAGCGATTGAATTGGCGAGAGCGGGATTCGAACCGGCAACTCTTGGTTTTATAGTCTAGCGACCTATCCACTAAACCACCACGGCTCTTTGGATTTATTATATTGTCAAAAAAAAAGATAATGTAACATTTTAATATTTTTATAATAACAGTTCTTGCCGTTTGTTTTAAATATCTTAAAACAACTCTGCAAATCATAATTGCTAGAAGAATTTCTACGGAAGTTTCCTTTTTACATTCTGAAACAAATAATACTTGTAGCTGTAGACTAAATATTGCAGTTTTGTAAATCGCAATTGCTAACTGTCTACACACGGGAAATAGTAATGCATCATAAGTCTTTTCTGACAGGATTATTATCTTTAAAATTTACCATTAGGACCTGCTATAAATCTTAAGCAATCATCTACAACGCTTTTTGGATAGTTCTACTGATACTTTTTTAGAGGTGCTTCTCCATTTCATCTTTTACATTTACTCTGAAAATGGTAGTAAGAAACTGTTTTATTCAAATTTTTTTATATAATAAAAGGCCTATTTAGGTATTACTCACACAGTATAGCTTATAACTTTATGTAACTTAGAACCGAGGTATACAAAAATAGAGAGTAGTAAGTATATTGGACCCTATCATTGTGAAACCTCCTTCATGTACTATAAAAGGATATATACAATGTTTTTCTGTAATAGTATTTTGTGAATATATTTTTTATACCTAATTTTGCCATCTGACCTACAACATATACTTCGTTCTCCCCTCTACATTTAGAACTACAAACTGCATAATTTGAGTGTTTTGTGGGTAATGAATTTCAAAGCACTATTTATTAGTGAAATTTGAATCGTTTTGTTTTTATTATATACAATGTAAGAGATTTCAAAGGAGTTGTATATAACGTCTTGTAGATATTTAAAATAAAAATTGTCTAATAACTTTATTTTTTTAGATTAGTTGTTGAATCAATTTTTAGATATGAAACGTTTGAATTTTTCTCACCTAACAAAAATAATCATTAGATTCCTAAATGAACCAATACAACTGAATATTTTAGATAATCATTTTAATACTAAAGCTCTGATGGATTATGCTAATAAAGTAGATACAGATATTAATAAAAATAATGGAAAAGAAAATGTACTGACAACAGAAATGAATTGAAAAGTTTATGGAATGACAATGAAAACAAAATCTATGTAATTCAAATTGTATTTTATTTTTCAATGTAATCCCCTTAATCTTCACATTTGGTCCAATATTGCTTCAGCTTTCCAGTTGTTTCCAGGGAGTAATTTTCTTCAAGATCACCAACTGTTTACATCTTAATCATTTTATTTGGTGAAATGAAATCTTTTCAGCTAAATATGTTTGAGTTTTGGATAGATAGAAATTTGAGGGGGTCAAATCAGACGAATAAAATGGGTGCTAAATGATTTTGAACTTCAATTCTTTGGCATACAAAATATTTATACTAACATAGTTTCAACTGATTTAATGAACTTTTTGTGTATGCAATGTGAATCTAGATCTCATCTCTGATGACCAATTATTTTGAAATTCATTGAATTCCTCTTAAATACTTCCAGACAATTGGCAGAAGTTTTTGCTAAAATGCGTTTCTGCTTTGAATTGGGCAAATGTGGTGCTCATCTTGCAAAGTTTGTAAGATCTAATTTATCTCAAAAATTTAAATAGATTAAAGTGCAATATTTTTTTAGAAATTTAGCTGTTACAAATGTTTATATAATTTGTGTAACTGCTTTTGATACTGTAGGAAGTTTGCTTATATATACTACTATATGTACTACAAGTTTTTAAGGCTCATGACTTATAGATCCTAACGGCTATTCTTCTTCAGTCTTTTTAATAATATTTCTCCATTGAAATCTATTCTGTGTCGCTGTCTTCCACTGTGTTACACTGATACTTCTCATGTTTAACATCACCGCATTTAACTATTTTTTCCTTTATCTTCCTCTTTTCTTTTTTCTCCCTTCTTCTTCCTCTAATACTCTCTGGCTATGTCTGTGCTCTGGCATTTTGCTAATATGCCCTAACCATCTTAACCTTTGTGCTTTAATGTGTTAAACTAGGCTATTGTGTTTGTATAATTCCTTTATCCTTTGATTTGCTTTTCGTCTTCATATACCATCTTCGGTTTTTGTTCCTTTTAATGTTCTTCTTAGCACTTTTCTCTCCCATTAGCTTCACACTATCGTCAAAACTTTATTAATGGTATGTTGGTGATAGTGCTACAAGAAACTCTAAAACTGTATTTAACAAATGTTAAGTTAATAATAGCTAAACCCAAGAAGGTCAATATGGAAATCAATCCTTCAAAAAGCGAATTATTCTTTCTCTTAAGAGTGCGTGATATTAAAAAAAATAATTCAGGGAATTTTATTTGGATTTCAGACTGAAACTCGAAAATCTGATTTTACTTGTGAAGGAAGACTACCTAAGTCTGTTTTAGAACTCTTCAATAAATTAAAACTAACCCTAGATAAAAGCTTTTATTTTTGAATGCTCAAATAGCTCATTTTCTAATCTCATATTCCATCTGCTCACTACTCATTTGTGGTCTGTACAAGTTTTATAGGAAATACAGTTTCTACATCAAATATTCTTAGGAATTAATTTTAAGGGTCTTGCTGAGTTGTTATGGTGGTTTAGGGATTCTCAAAGTCTTAGACATTTAGCTTTCAACTTTCCTCTTTTTTACATGTAACGTATTAATTAATGTTACTAACGTCTTATCAATTTTAGTGAAAAGAAGTTAAGATTCAAACTATTAAAGTGTGGAAATTCCACCATTAATTCTCTTCTTTTCTTTCTCAACATTAGAAGAATTAGGTTATTATTATAAAGTCAATTATGGAAATTCAATTATTATTTGTCAGTAATAAAGATGGTCCGAGATTTAAAGATTTACTAAATAAATGACCTAGAGCTTAGGTACACACAATCCCATCTAAAAACATTAGAAACATTAGAAACATTTGTATGGCGTTTGTCCATCAGCCTTTAAGTTACACTGACAGTACTGAAAGAATACCACATACTAATCATATTATTATCAGGCGTGATTTATGCAGAGATGGCGAAAACTGGCTGCTGAAGTTCCTTTAATTTCTTGGTCAATAGATTAGCGCATGAAATGGCTGTAACTTGCATAGACACACTTGCCTTATTGCATCAAAATCAACATCTAAACGGAAGCATAGCGAATGTAATAAAATTAAATTTATGCGCATAAAACTATTGCAGTCATAACTAAGTGTCTGGAATGAAGAAGCAAAATGTCATGAAATTGGATGTCCATTAGTTCTAATTCTTTTTAAAACAATGGATTAATGTTGCAATTCAACATGGCTACGGATTTTCCTTTTTTCAGTAGATTTTTTGAAGAAATTTAAAGAGGCTTTTCACTTGAATTAGTTCTCTCTTTTTATATTCATCTACTGTTTACTGTAAATCTTGTTATATAAATAAGGTGGTGTATCTTCTCTGTTTCTCATATAATTGAATTATATATATGAAATTAGAGATGCTCGCTGTATTATAGTTAATATAAGTTATAAAATGCGGACGCGGGGGCATTTGAGTTAAAGCTTTTTCATTTACCTTCTAAAAATTTATGTAAACCTCCAAATTTCACAAATAAGGGGAATCTAACCAGACAGAATAACTGTTACTTTCTAAACATTCTAGCATCAGAATTATGTCAAAATGCAAAGCTAGTTAGTAACATAAGAATTATAACAATTCACAATAAAAAAAGTCGTGGTTAATACGTAGTCTATTTAAAAGATTGGCCATTAATTTAAATTGAAAATGTTTACTGATCAAAGAACTAAAGCACTTCTATACTAGCAACTAGCCTAGGTCCATTATTTGGAAAAGGTTTCTTGTGGATGATTTAAATGCAAAAGTTGATATGATGCTTAACAGTAATAGTTTCGCCTGATAGAATGTCACATACTCCAAGTCTACCAAATATTCAAAAGAAATATTTAATTATAAATATTAGTTTATGCAATGTATGTTGATGATTCATTAGAATCAATCCATGATTTTTGTCTTCTAGGGTTGTCATAGTATTTTGACATTTCATCTCCGATCATTGTTTTATGCCTATTTTTGTGAACAGAGCCACGTTTAACAAAATTTTGGAATTTCTAGGTTATTTTACATTTTTGTCTTAAACAATTATTTTGTAATATGCTATTTCTGAGTTATGACAAACTTTATACAACCCATAGTTTTAGTGTGGTTTCAAAAAAAAGCTTTTTTCCTTTCTAAGATATCACATTTGATATGCTAATTTTGACAAATAGGAAAACTACATTACAATTAATCTAACTAGAAACAATGACATGTTTATTGGTGCATAGTACAATTTCAGCTGCGATAAAAAAAGTTTCACTAATGTAAATGTAATGAAATGTTTAAACCAAGAAAAGCAATATGGAATGTTACATTCATTGTGACAAGAGTGCCGTCTTAACTGCACAGTTGTATTTTAAACTTATATTTAAAAGAGTTAATATTTTGTAAAGAATTAATTCTTAAAAAAAACTAAATAAAGCCCCAACAATAAATATACTAACCTACAATCCAAAATCTTTATCTATTTTTTTTTACAAACGCTTTGAAGGGGTTAGGACACTCTAGAGGCCGAAAAAATAGGCTTTTTTAGGATTTTTTCTAGAAATACTACAAAATAAATTGACATTCCAATTAAGGATATTTATTATATATATATATATATAAACAACTGTATACAAAAATTTTTTTGAAGTGATTCATTTCAAAATGGCGGCTGTGCATCATTTTTCCGATGACGCCTTCGTTTTTTCAAGGCTCACGGCCGGACAAACAGCTGTAATTTTTTAATTTCAATTAGCCAATTTGTTTTTTATTTATTTTGTAACTAACTGTTAGAGAAGTACGTAGTTTTTTTCGATATTTTAATTTTTGGCCAAATGGCGCACTTCCAAAGTGAAAAGTGAAAAATTTGCTTGAAAAATCATCAGATAATTTTTAATAACAAATGAACTATGCAATGTAAAAAACATCCTACGTACTTCTATAAACAATATATTTTTCAAGATATTTTCAAAATTTCAAGTAAATCGGTTGAAAATTGTCTGAGTTATGTTTCCGGCCAACTCAAAAAATACAGTTTTGAGATAAACGCGTTTAAAGTTTTGAGTAGTAGAAAATCAAGAATAATTTTTTAATACCTTTAATCAGCGATGCCGTACAATTGGTCTTCCAGGTTATCGTCCTGCTCTTGTTTTTCTTTTCTGTTTGATCTTGAAGTGATCCTAGCCTCTTTTCCTCGTTCAAACAGCAAGCTCTCTGCATGTTTTATACGCTCTTTGTCGATTTCCAGGCACATTTCGTAGCTGCTCGGTCCGATTTTCAAGTCCATTATGTGCAAAATTGAAGAAAACCCGTCATTGTATACACAAACTGCAATATCTGTAGCCACATCCAAGACTGTTTTACCACTTGCAGTGGATTTCAGGGCCAATGCCCACACAGTCGAGTTGAAGCTTTCGTTACTATTTTGTGTGTAACCGCCGATGCATCGAGGCAGAAGATTTTTACTGGTCAGTTCTTCATAGACTGGTTTGATAGCTTCATAGACTTCAATTGGAAGAGCTGGCTTATGTTTATACTCATCCAAAGTATTCGTAGCTTTAGCCCGTTGCCATGAACACCATGAATCCTCTCCAATAGGACATTGGTCGTGCTGCGGTTTGTCATCAGTGTGATCCAGTGTAGCCCATATACTGCTTCTCATGTTCTCAACTGAATCACTGTTTCTACGAATTGCTAATCTATAATAAATAGATAGCTCGTCTATAAGTTTTCCAGTTAATTTTCCCCTTCCACCGAGACCTTTTATCTTTTTTTTCAAATTACGAAGTCGCGTGCCCATTCGTTTTTGCATGTGATCTATACACTCTTTCTTGAGAACTGTGAAATCCTCATATGGCTTAGCATCTGTAATGCCTTTAAAAGTCTTAGAATCACCGTCGCCAATATAGTGAGTGTATTTGACCTGGTACAAAGTTTCAAAGCGCCGAAACATCTCAACTACTGCGTCGACTTCCATTTTTCCTACAGATCCATCATGATTCACAGCGCATTCTTCTTTATGATTTTGTGCCCACTCCGCATATTCTTCGGTATCTTCTTTTTGAGCCCAAAATTCACAAGACTTATAGTATTTTGATTTCACTACACAATCAACGATTTTTCTACTGTTGCTGCCGATAAGAGTCACTAACCCGTACAAAGATGTAAACCCACGTTTTCTCCACGAACCATCGCCTGATACTATAATTCCATTTTCTCCAATTTCAGAAGAAATGGTTTTCTCTTCTTCTGCAGCTCTCACCATATTGTTCTTGGAAACTAGATTGGTTGCAGTAGACATTCTTTTGACAATTTTGTCATAGAATGAGTGAAAGGTACACTAAGGTAATTCCATGAGTACACAGAATTTTCTTATTCCGTGCCAACCAACTCCAAGCAATCGCATGGCAAGTACGATTCTATGGTTTATTTCATAACCTTTGTTAACAAATGAACAACTCGGTATCTCAGTCTTTTCACAATTCTCACATGTCACTATTAGTTTGAATCCCAAACCGCGCTTGCCACTTTCAGTAAATTTCACTTCCGAATGACATACCTTACAAACGACAATGTTCGAAATAGCCGAAAATACAGAAATAAAGTTGATTATACGATAACCAAACGCTTCATCCACTTCGATATCATACAGATGTTCCGATTGTTTCAGTTTTTTTGCCGATATACTGGCATTCAAGTCATCTGGTGCTTCTAACTCATGGCGATTTAATGGTCTTCTTCGAGACGCTTTTGGTCTCTTGCTGTTGCCACATGCCGTTTTTCCTCCTTTCTTTCCACTGTACACCACTTTATCACTCATTGTAAAAATAAATTAATAATTATACAGGTGAAAAAAATTAAATCTCACAGAAGTATCGATAAAAATAAGCATGTATCGCTACAAGGGTGCATAGCGTCCTTCTCAAATGCTTGGCTGTGCCTAACTGACTGAAAAAGCCGTTAGACAAGTTTAAACTTGTCTAGATTAGTCTATACACAAATGGTTTCAATAACATTTGCCGTATACCTGCTCCGATCCCCTAACATCCCTTTTCTCGAGCGGTCACATAGGCAGACCAGGGGGCCTTGTACTAAAAATTGTACTTAGAAATTTTTCCCGACTATAATCTTTTGGCACATCATTTTTGAGGTCTTAAGGGACAATTTAAAAAAAAATAAAAAAAATCGTTTTTTCGAAAATTCTAGAGTGGCCTAACCCCTTAAATAAAACCACGGGCGCCCACTACTGAAATGGGAAAGCCTCTTTTCTTATAAGATGATAGACTTGGTAATTTTCCCTGTTTCTTGCCATTCCTCCTTTAATATTATTGTCTCAAGTGTTTTACAATTTAGTTTGTATCATGGTATATTTTATTTTATTTAAAGTTGAGTTCACATTTTTCTTTTCATTTGTTGTATCGTTTTGTCAGTAGTTTATGGTTACTTTGTTAGAATAAAAATCTTTTTTAATTGATTTTTCAAAACAGAGAACTTGTTTCAGACTACACTTGGTTGTTGATTTAATAATTTCATCTGTTTGCCTGTGCTTTATTGTTGTCAAGCCTTGCAGCAGCTTTCTTCAGTTACCTCATACTAGCAATTTTATGGTGACGTTTTTCTTCCGTGTGTATTATTGTATTTAAGTGCACATGATGCAGGAGTAACATTTGTATAATTTTTTTCCAATTTATTATCCTTTTGAACCTTTTTGGTAAATCTTGTTTAATTTTTATTATTTAACTCTTTTAATAGTGTCCGCTTTAGAATAGCCACTGTTTGTAATATATTTTTATTTTTTGTTAACATCTAGCAGAAAGCTATGCAATTGACTTTTGAACTATTGTTTTTGGAAAAAATTGACAAGGCTGTTAAAATCCTCACTTAGCTCATTACGAATTATTGCCATTTTTGCTGTCACTACATTTGGTAGGTAAATCTGGAAATAATTTTACAGAACATTAGCCAATTTGTGTATGAAGATGAGCTGGATATTTGGAAATATTTTGCACTAGTGCAGCATTTAGAATGGGGATAAAAATCTCAAGACACTAAACATAGACTGCATAGAGAATGTATGGGCTGTCTAACTTTCTATTTAATTTGTAATGTACCCAAAGCACAAGAATTTTTTGTGCACAATTTATCGTCACTCAAAAAATAACGCTGATATTTTCTCTAATAATTACCTATGTTAAAACTTCGTTTACGATTGGTCGTGATTTTTTTATTAGTTATTATTAGTTTTTCTCCCCGTATTTAAACATAAATTCCGCCACGACGAGATAAGATTAGGCTGAATAAAATTTAATAAAACAAATTTCACTTCTTTGATAATCATTTTGTCAACAATGTCTTTACAGATTAACATAGTACAGGATTTTTGTTTATAATGTTGCCACTAATCTTTCTAATTATCTTGTACTACTAAATTATCTGACCTAAGTACACAGTTAAATTTTTATATACATTTTATAAAATTTTAGGCAAATCTAATGCACGTTCCTGCAATTTTACACAAAATTTAAGTGCATGATGTTATTTAACTTTTTTTTTGCATATTTCTGTGATGTAACACAGTGACCTAATCTACACAATTGTATAACATTACCACTTCTAACTCAGGTATTATTTGTTATTATCTCTGCGACAAACAATGTATCTTTTTTTCTATCAGTTTTTATAATTATAATCCCATTTATATTAAAAACCCCATTTATTTACACTACAACTGACTGTGTGATGTTTCAGTATATTAAAAAAATAAAATACACACATTTCAGGCCTTATTTTGAGCTCAAAGCGCAATTTAATCAGATGCTGGAACAGCAGAAAACAAAGGTGCAAACCTTGGAGTCGCAGGTGTCCACATCAAAGCTGACATATGCTGACGCGCTGCACAACCTCGAACAGATCTCAGACGAAATACACAGATCTCGCAGCAAATCCCACACTGTCACTAACTCTGTCAGCACAAGCAGCAAGCAGAAGTCGTTTGACACTCTTTCCGACGACCTTAGCGACTTCTCTGATGAATACAAATGTCTTCCAAAGAAGTTAACCTACCTAGCTAGCCCTGTAAGCTCTAAAGCAGAAGAAGTGGAAGGCTACAAGACTGTCAACTTAGGAAATAATGTTTCTCCAGCTTCACCATTGTCTCACAGCGAGAAGTCGGATTTGGTCGGCAACCCTGGCATTACACAGAGCCGATCAAGCGAGTGGACTGAAATTAACCTTGACGTATCTAGTCCAGAAGAGGATATTCCTTACAAGAGAATGGAGATAGCAAAGGAAGAGGACAAACCAAAATTGGTCCGGCAGAAGACTTTACCAAATCCTAAGATTGAACACGAGTATAGTTCCATTAAATCGAAAATGAAGCTGGATGCAACAATCTCAAACTGGATATCAAGGTCTTCTGCAAAAAATGATATGGATAGTCTTAATAATAGTAAGCTTCATTTAAGGAACCGTTAGGCTTAAATTCAGCAAAATAATTTTAGGTCGTCGCCAAAGCTTAGATAATATTTTAGGCCCTACTAGTGAAAAAGTTAAGGAAATATTTTCTCAAGGGATGATGATGCTCAATATTAGTTCTCTGACTGAAAGAAGAAACAGTGAGCCTAAAGTTGGTATTACTGAAGAAAAAGGTAAGCCTGGCACTAAAAAGCTGCCTAGTCCCCTGGAAAAAACAATGACATATCTTACTGCTGAAGAAGACTCGTCAGATACAGAAAGTTTAGCAAGGTAAAGGTTTCAGATTTAAAAAATGTAGTTTTTCTAAGTTTACATCATTTTCAGTGTCGATATGCTTAGTGAGGACCAAATTAATTGTTTGATGTTGGATAAGGACATCGGCCAAGTATGTGAGCAGGTTCTAGGGACGACAATTTCTGATGTAGTGGCACTACCTTCCACATCTGGTCAGCGTCAATAATTTAGAGATTTAAAAACTCAAAACTTTAATTTACTTAAATGACAACTATGTTATCTGTTTCTGTGATGCTAGAATTTAGCTGTTTGACTCAACCTGGTTACTGAGGAAACTCGACTTTATGACTATTTTTAGATGTAATATGCAGCAGGTTGGGCATGTAACTATTTTATCATACCGTTTTGCTCTAGTCAATTTGTTGCTTTAATGATATTCAAGAATGTGATTCTCAAAATTCACAAGACAAGAGCTTTGAACTACAAGTGCACAGATTGGAACTTATGGTTTAATTTGGAGATATGACACTAAGTAATCATTTTAATTTAGTTTTGGTTTCTTTCTTTAGGATGTAATGCGTACAGTATAAATGCAATAAGATGTAGAAATATTGATTTTTGGATCTCTAGGAAGAATAAATTCAAGTTTAGGAAAATTTGTGTTATGTAATATAAATGAAATTGAATTTTGTTAAGTACTTCAGCAGTTCTGTATTTTTTTTATTTTTAAGGTGAACAAAATATAGTGATCAACATCAAATTTGGGTGACAACAATAACATTCTTTTAGAAGATTTGAAAGAAGATATATTTTTTTCTTCTATAATAAACTCTCTCCTTAAGCTCATGTACATAATGAAATTCTATTTCGTGTAAATTAAATTATGCCAGTTTATCAAAAGAATTTGACTTCAAACTTGAATTTATCTGTCCTAAAACGTCTTAGTAGTAATTGCTGACAGGCTATTTATTAATAAAGTCAGGGTTGGTGTCATATCAGGATGTACATCATCAGAATTGTATTATGCAGTACAAACTATACGAATTAGAGTTTAACATTAATTATACTGATAATGCAATACATCTTGCCTATTACTTCATTCCAAAAGAAGATCATGTGTTGTCTCATTGGTTACATTTATCTCTAGGAACATTTGTAGAGTAGCATTCAAGGCGTTTGATAAATTTGCACTATGAGATGATGGCTTGATCATTTTTGAAATGGTTTTTAACTGAATGCTGACGCTTTCACCTGTGGTAGTCTCTAGTCTGAAGTTTTAAGCAATATTACATTGTAGCATAAACTGTGCTTGTAGATAAGATTCAATAAACAATAGCATCAAATAGTTGGTCTACTATTGTTATTGAAAGTAGTTTAATTTTTGTTTTTCTCATTTACCTCATTAAATTTTACCTTAGGTAAATTCTTTATGATAAAATTTTTGATGCCTAGCAAATACCATGATGAGTGTTCAGTGAATTAAAACAATAGTTAAAGGACTGCAGATCATTGAAATAATGTAGACTTATTGACATTTTATGTTTTGTCTTCAAATACTTGTATGCTAATTTGTGTTATGTATAATTTGATTTTATAGTGAGCAAGAAAGACTAATACTTTTTATCATTCAGTTAATATCATAATATGATCGATGTGCAAAAGCTTTTAGTGTCTTAATTTTTCAGTTTGTTAATGGTTTACACTAATCCCAAACACACTTCTTTCTTAATTACAAATATGTAAAAAATTGGTATGTATCAAATACATCTTAACAAGCTTAAATACGCCCATAAAGCATTTTATCTTTAATTAATTTATATTTGATCTAACAGTATTGACACGTTTGAAAGTAAGTTATATGAACCCGTTTTGAAAACTTTTGCCTTATAACCAATAGGTCTGGTAATATTGCTCAAGGCATTGAACTAGATATAATTGAATCATCGAGACACTTAGTACTGTAATAACTAAAATGAATAATGACCAAACAATTCAACATTCATCAATCAATAATTGTTGACTATGACAACGCCTGCATCAGTACTGTTCAGACAGCTGACAAAAAGTGCAAAATGAGAAAATTTACTTACAACAAATCTGCATAATCAGGTTTGATATGAAAAGTGTCACTGGGAATGTTGGATTTTCTCTTGAGCGAGTAAACACTTGATTTATTCTTTAACGGGATGAAGAAACGGTATTACATATGTGGACAAAGATGGTGATTTTGTAAAAATGTGACGTCCCTTAATAAGGAACATTCTAAACTTATAGAAAATATATAGCTTATTTGAACATTTTCTCTAAAGTTATGACAGAGGTAAAACTTTTCAAAACGTTCTTTTAGAACAAAGTTTACTTGTTCTTTTAAAAGTGCACATGTTTATGTTAATTAATTTAAATTTTTTGTATGTTGGAAACAAAGTATACCAGTTTTGTTTTATTATTTATTAACTATTGTTGGATATTTAAAGTTTTGCTGTTCCGCCTTTAGGTTTAATAATAGCAGTTGTTCTTTTGACCAAACTCCTAACTAGCTTCCCACACTTTAGGAGTGATAGCGACCATTCTTCCCCAAAAATTTTTTGGGTTGTTTTTTTAATGTTATACATGCACACACGCTCGCTTGCTTGCTTGCTTACTCTCTCACTCAACCAACCAACCCACCCATTATATATAGCCAAATATATGACCAGTCTCTGATGATATGTGAAAGTGATAATTCTTCAGCCCTTGCCAAACATAAAGAAATAGACAAAAAAAATTAACTTTCCCTAGGCAAAGCCAATTGATCCCATCCCACCACTCTCACTGCCTGAGTAAAAAGAGATAGCCAAGGGTTACTTGTCATATGAAAACCCTTTATTACATAACATCTACAAACCAATAAACTTTTTCCAACCCTGACAACATTCCCGCCAAACTTTTACTTCTAACTCTATAAATAATAAATAAAGCAGAACACACAAAATTAGTCTTATTTAAAGATTCATAACCTTCCTTGGAAAGTAAGCAGATCCAAATATAAATTTAGTATTTGAATTGCGCGCCGTTTGCATTCTATGTACATTGGAAGTTTGCATTTGTACATTTAGTATCTAAACACATGAAAAAGTTCACCTAAGACCCCCAGAAACTCCATACATTTGCAAACTGAGTTTTAGAGAACATCAGTTGACACTAATTTTTGCAAAAATAATTGCCAGACAAAGCTCATTTTTCTTTAAATGTCTATGAATCGTGAAAATACAAATGTTATTCTCAAAAAACACTTCTGTTAATAGTGTACGTTACTGTGAGATGCGAAACAACTTTTTTTTTATTTAAACCAACGATTTGAATTTAAATGACGTTATTTTAACAAGAGAAAGTTACGTGTCGTGCAGCACGTTTAACACTCGCTTTACTTTAAACTAAATTTCCTGGTGCTCAAAAAACCTGCTCTACACGCATCCACCATGCCGTGCAAAAGACAAACGGTGGTTTCCAAAACTCCATAAAGAAAACCCAGTCACGAAAACTCAAACAAAACCTCAGATTAGACGGAACAAAGGAAGATGACATAGGTAAACGCTAAATAAAATCGAATCAGTTAAACAACTACCATCAATACTGGAAAAGTACAAAAATGTAAGTCACAGTAATCCATAAAACAATATGGGGAGGTAGACTTGATGAGTATTAAAACTCCTATACAATGGAAAGGAAATGGACGGCCATGAAATAGGTGTAACTTTTCATAATAAACCCATCAATGAAATAATTTGCATTTTGCGGTTAAAACTGAAATTCTTCAATGTATTGATAGTAAACACGTACACTAAGACATAAAAAAGTAGTGGAGAAAACCTACAATGCAATCCCTTCAAACGACATAAAGAGGCCTAAACGCAAAGCTAGGGAAAGAAGAACACTGTCAGTCAACCATAGGGCATCACAGTCTACATTAAGAGTCTAATGATAATTGGAAAAGGCTGCTCAAGTTCACTACGAGCATAAGTAGGTATGTGTAGCATCTAAATATATTAAACACATGGATTTTACCTGATAGCAAAAATTTAATCGAATTGAAAGAAGATGCGCATCAAGTATACTGGGATGTCAGATCGTATTGTAGAGCCATTATGGTCTTCAACCACTACTTAGTGAAAACCATCTTTAAAAACCGTATTAGTAGTAAAAATGAAACAAAATATCAGTCCAGAAAAAATTGTTATATAGAAATCCCAAAAGAAAGTGAGTCGCTAACAATGTATTAAAGAGAAAAACGAAAAAACAGGAAATAACGATACGATGGTGAAAGAAGAGTGGAAGTACAAGGACGCCATCGTAGAAGCAGCAGATACCGTAATAGGACATGCATGAAAAGCACATCATAGGAAATGGTTTGGTGAAAAATGTGAAATAAGAATAAAAAAAATATAAATTACAGTATATGTATAACAAGACGCATAAGAGCCTTGAAGATAAATATAAAAGAACCAGGAGAATAAGAAACAAGATACTTAGAAGAAGGAAAAGAGCCACTATCAATAGAATACCGTTAAGCACAAAAAGACTTTGAAAGTAACAATATCAGGACAGCATTCAAACCAAACGCCAACTTATGTCGAGACAACATAAACCAAATGATCAGCAGCGAAAAACAAATCGAAGGGAGATGGAGGGAACTCGACTAAAAAGATGGAAAAATAACAGAACTGACAAAAGACAAAGAATTCTGCGAGATACCTTCATAAGAAATTGTTGTGAATTCAATAAAGTATCTGGAATCAACAATATACCATTCGAGCTATTAAAATATAGAGGAATGATAACAAAGTTGATTAGCAAAATATAAACAACAGAAACTATGGCAAGCGAATAGAGCAGTCCGATACACGAAAAGAAGAACAAACTTAACTGCAAAAACTTTAGAAATATTTTACTGTTATTCTTTCGTGAATCGATAGAGGAAACTTTATCACAAAAAATTCAGTTGGCACTGAATTTTTGCTAGAGAAATGTATAAAGCACTATGAGCGCCGCATACGCGGCGCGTACGAGGCTATTTTTCTCTGTACCCACTCAAAAGATCCAAAAATGTCTTGTACAACGACTGGTAAGTGCATAAACAAGTCGAAAACATTCGTTAGCAAGATGATTTGCCGGAACGTGACTCGATAAGCAAAGTATCCCCTAAAGTCGAAAAACAAATCGTGAACTTGTTTTTGCGGAACCCGGGGTTAACATTACGTCAAGGAGCAACAAAATTTAAACAGAAAAGTGTCGATATATCGTACGCAGTTATATGAACCCATCTCCGTGCACATATATGCCGTAGTTCAGTGACGAAAGCTTTGTTAAGTGAAAATCGTGATGAAGCGACTTGCTTGGACAAAAGACAATCTCGACCGAGATTGAATTTTAGAAACGAAGCTTATGTTTGGGGGCTTGTTATCGTCCCGATAGCCTGGTCAACTTCAATTAATAGGTTGGTACAGCGGACCTTTAAACACCCAATAGAAGTGCATCTTTGGGGCTGCTTCTCAAAACTAGGTTTCAGAACGTTGCATCTGTTTACTTACAACTTAAATGTTCGATATTTATAAGAAGTATTTGTCACTGACTGCCGAACGTTGGTTCATCAAGAAAAACGAAGAATGTAGGAGGACAACGATCCAAAACACCGCATCAAGCTTTGCATCGAGTGGAAAGAGAAGTCTGGCATTGTTACACCTGATTAGCCGTCGCAGTCACCCGATGCAAATCCGATTGAGAATGTGTGGGCATACACCAAGCACAAGCTTTGTTGAAAAAGAAAAGTATTCACTTGTTATGGAGAAGAGACCTGGATATTGTCATAAAGAGCGGAAGCAGCCACAAATGAAGTGAAGAATTAGATATAACCCCGAGATATATCAACTGTTTAAGGAAGCCGATGCTGCTACCTCCATTCTACTGCAGAGACTTAAAGGAGCTGGACATGTTGAACGAAGGAATGAGTTAAGAACACTAAAGAAGATATTTTAAAGAAACCCAAAATATGCACCACCAATAGAAAGATCAGGGAGCCTCTGGCAAAATAAATAAAAGGGACGCGCAAATCATTTTGTCAACCAACAACTAGAATGTGACAGCTTTAGACGGGGAAAATTGGAGGCGAAAATTTAGGTGAAGATCTGATTTGAACTAGACACACATGTTGTTAATACATATAATTCTCTCTCCAACAAATCCCTTCTAGTGATTTCGCTAACCGGAATTATGATCTTGATTTCATCCTTAGGTGCGATATCTTTGCCACAGTACCTTCTGTAGCACTTCAGCAGCAGTCTTCACGGAGACAACTCGGATTCTCTCATCTTTCATCATACCTTTGATCCACTAATTCCTCTGCTGATTAGCGTCGGGCACAAACACTAACTCGTCAACTTGAACACCCGGAATATCTCGGTGACAGAGATGCTAGCGGCTTCAAAAGTGGTTGACGAATACCTGGGTATGTCTCCTTCTTTTTCTAAGATACAAGTCGCTGTCATCAAATACTGCTTGATCTTGGTAGTCCCAATAAAGAAACAATTTGGTGTAATAGCTTCCGGTGAAAACTGTCATTAGAGGGCGATTGTTCAATCGATTCTTCGACTTCCTTCAGTACAGCTGATTATTAAGGGTCTTAAGGTTTCTCAAAACGGTGGCCATAGCTGTCTTGCGGACCTCACGAATCATTTCTACGTTCCTCCAAAATGCGGTGCTCTGCATGGAATAAATTTCCTGTTAATTCCTAGAATGGAAAGGCTATGCCAGGATTTACTCCTTCCATAGTACACAATGAGACTTTTTTCTTGAGGTACCGGATTTCCATAAGTTTCTGTTGCAACCCAGGTAACGTAAGTTCAACTTGTCTGGTGTGTTTTTTTTTCCGCAATTTTCGTTTCCATCATAAGAAAATAGTACTCAAAACCAATAACAAGCATAGGACATTTTGGTAACACTTTAGTGAATGATACGTTCCCCAAGTGAGTCCGCTCTTTAACTACTTAAAGTTTGACAGAAGCTGCATGGGGAGTTTGAGGTCCTTTCTCGTCCGCACATTCTCTAACTCAAATTTCACACTCTCGTTTACGCTGCGAATTTTTAGAGGTACAAACAATTCTGGAAGCCGTGTCGGATTTTCCTCCTTACCATTTCAGATGGAGTGGACAACACTTTTCATCCAACTTAAGAAAGTCCGAGATCTCATTGTCAATAATGATAGGATCACATCCAGACTCTAAGGCATTTGCCATAATACTGCCGTTTAGATTAGTTAGGATAACGAAAGCAATCTTTAGAAGGATTTTTGTAATTATCACTCACGCCTGAGATATCACACCAACACCTGCTTGTATGCTATTGAATTGTCTTTCTATTTTTCTTTGCCTGAAGGTGTCTCTCTTTCTCTTTTCCCCCCTCTCTATCCCTCTTTTCTCCCCTCTCTTTTCCTCTCTCTCTCTCTCTCTCTCTCGCTTTGTCTTTCTATCTTTTTCTATCTCCCTCCCCCCCTCTCTCTTTGGTTACTCCCATTTAATGCCATTTTACTTTTGTCCTTATTCTGTTTCTTTGTCTATATTATAGACATCTGTTTATATAGTTTACTTCTGCTGTTTTTACTTTGTTTCGGATTTTATTTGTAATCAGCCACATCTTTCCTGCATAAGTTGTTATACTTTCTATTATAGTGTTGAGTATTTTCTTCTTTGTTTCTTTTGTGAGGTTTTTGTTCCAAATGGTTCCATGTAATGTTCTTTTGCTTTTATAATTTTGTTTTCGATATCTGCTTTGATTCTTCCTGTAATGGCTGTTATTGATCCTAGATTCTTGTATTTTGTTCGTGGTTTTACTATTTTATCATCTATTTTTAATCCGTTTGTTTGTCCTCTAATGCATATATATTCTTTTTTTTATAATTTATATTTAATTCCCATTTTTTATATTCTTCCTTCAATTTTCTAAACATATATATCATATCTTCCTCTTCCTATGCAAAAATTATTTAGTCGGCAACAAACATGAGTGAATGTAGTGTCCTATCTCGTATTGGAATTATTCCCATTCTTCTGTGCTTTCTGTATTATCTTTCCAAGGACTGTTCTGCATTTATATTAAATAACAGAAGAGATAATTTGCACCCTTGTTTTAAACCTTTAGATACTTCTATGTTTCTGGTTATTTTTCCTCCTATTTCTATTTGTACTGTGGTGTTGATATAAGGATTGTATTACTCTGATCCATTTCTCGTTAACCTCTATTTTCTTCATCTGGGCACGCTGTCGTATGCTTTTTCCAAATCCACGAAAGTCATGTGAGTTTCTATGTTCTTTTCTTTGTTTCTTTCTATAATTTGCCTTATAAAACAAATGTTATCTAGACCAGACCGATTTGTACTAAACCCACTTTGCTCTTCGCTAAAATCTTTTATATGTTCTTCGATTTTTTGCTTTACAAATTTTCCAAACAGTCCTGCTATTAGAGACATTATACTTATTCTGCGACAGTTCTAGCATAGACTTTTTTTGGACTTTTTATGTATAGAAATTGCGTATATGTGATTCCGTTCCTCCAGTGTCCCTTCTCCATTTCTTATTTTTGAAATATTTTAGTTATTATGTCTATTAATGCCTGTTCTCCATTTTTCAACAGTTCTATCCTGATATTTTCCGGTCCTGCTGACGTATTGTTTTTATTGTCCTTTAGAGCTTTTATAACATCTTCTCCTGTTATGTCATTATTATGTACTGTTTGTCTGCTGTTTTCTTGTTCCTCTTTCGGCTCTGTGTATTCTGGTCTTTTTTCTTGTAACACTGATTCATAATATTGTATCTACTAATTGGAGGTTATTAAGTCTATTGTTTTTGTTCTTTTATTATCTTGTCTTAGGCTTCGAATTATTCTCCATGTTTCCCTGTATATGCTATATCCCACGGTATTGTTTATATACCTACAGACCTTGTCCCATTGTTCGTTCTTTTCTTGTCTAACTTGCGCTTTCACTTGTCTTTTACATTCACCATATCTCTGTCTAGATTCTGATGTTTTTTCAGATAACCACTTACATCTTCTTTTCCTTTTCAATCTTTTCTTTCGATGTTTTACTAAAAGTTTCGGAGGATTTAGTTTTTTTGTCTTTTGTTCCTAATGCTTCTTGCGCTTTTTTATTTATAGCTGTTTTTTTAGGTGATCGTGTAGTTAATTCGGCGTCCCATTTCGACTTGTATCCAGTCTTATATATTATTTAACCTGTCTTGATATAGTGTCTTAATGCTGTCCTGTTTCAGCAAGTTTGTTTCGTATATTGGTTACTTTAATTCTACTTTTTGTTCGTCATCCTCTTTTTTAATACTATCATATCTTTTGTACCCATTTACTATGAACTTTTTTACAACCATGTGGTGATTTGATCCACATTCCGGTCCTCGAAACACGCTCACGTCCTGGTCCATTATATTCCGCTCTCCCTGAACGATTATCAAGTTAATAATCGATCGGAGACCTCAGGTTGGTTATGTACATGTATATTGATATACAGTTTTGTACTAAAAGAAAATATTTGCTATTTTCATTCTATGTTTCTTACGTAGAGTTAATGAGCCTTTCTCTATTTTTTATGGTGTCTTCACCAAAAGTTTCCACTGTTTCATCTTTGGGTTTTTTTCCAACTCTACTATTCATGTCGCCTGTTAGTATTAGATTACCTTTTTTATTTGCCGTCTCTATTTGTTCATGCAGTGCATCAAAGAAAATTTCTTTTTGTTCCACCCACAAGTCATCACTCAGTGCATATACTTCTATTACTGTTATATGTTGTCCGTGGATTTTTTTTTGACTTTAATAACCCTGTCATTAACTTCTTCTCACATATCTATTGTGTTCGTCCACTTTTTGTATATTAGTATGGATACCCCACTTCTTGCTCGTTTGCTTTTTAGTACCCCATTCTATAGATGAAAGTAGTTTCCGTATTCTTCTTGTCCCGTTTCTTTGTTCGTGGTTTTTGTTAACATTAGTATATCCGGATATACTTTTTCTATTTCTGTTAATACTTCTTTTCGTTTAGTTGCAAAAACCTATATGTTCCACGTCACTATTTTTTAAGTCCGTTTTCTTTGCCTTTGTTGTCTTGTTTGTTCCGCCCAGTTTGTTCCGATGCTCATTTTTTTACGAATACCGGGTTGCTAACCCAACACCTCAATTTCCTCACCTGGAGAAAGGGTAATTTGTAGTCAAGGTTTTCTTCCTTTAGTGAGCCACCACTTTACTACAGGGCAGTAGAGTTCAAAAAAAACCTTTAGTACCTAACCTGGAAGACCGTCGTGTCCAGTGCTAGTTTTGACTCGCCCCGGGCATTTTATTTCCCCGGTACCCGCCATATATGGCGAGCCTTCCCTTATTTACTACGTGGGGAGGTTCTCGGTGGGGGACTAGCAGCTCCTCATAGTGCCATTTCTTCCTTTTTGTTATCACATTTGTGGTTTCTCGACTTCCAGTCCACCAAGGTTAAATTCTTCATGTATGTATAAGTCCGAGTGACTCCACTGTTACAAATTTTTTACCGCAATGCAGAAATCGACAATGGATCAGAAATCCCCGTCCGTTAGCGATACGACATTTTTCGTTTTCTCTATCATTTTTGGTAATTATTTTTTGGTCTCCAAAACGCATTTTTAGTATGTCCATAATTGTGGTAAGGTTGCTATCTTTCCTCTCCAACCTGATAATATTTTCCTTTTCGGAGATTCCACAGACTTTAATAGACTTTTTGAATCGTGATTCGAAAGTCGACTAGTCTCGTGAAACTCCGGAAGGTTACTCGTACTAATCTATCACGCCACAAAGCTCTTCGTGTTGTTGCTGGGTTGACCAGACTAGATTATCGTCATGTTTATAGAGTGGGTGGGTAAATGAATATTCGTTTTCTGTTTAGTTCTGTTTTGCTTCATTCCCAGGACCGATTTAGCCTGGCTTGCTGCCCATTTGTCCACGTCTGGGCTGTCTGATAGTTGCTAAGGACGTTTGATCGCTTATCTTTTTTTTGTCTTCCTTGATTATTTCCTCTTCCTGAACCCGCGAGTTTAGCCGCTTCTTGTTCTTTGACCGCTCCAGTTCCATGCTTGAAAATAATCATCGCTCTTCATCTCGACCTTCTGCCAAAATCCTTTTCTAGTTATAGATGATTTAGTCTTCGTCATACTTTACTGTATATTGTCCTCCTGGAATGATGATTTGCTAAAGGGTAATTTGACTTCAGGTTTGCGATTCTGGATTGGTTAACTTCAAATGCGCGATTTTGGACTACGCCTTCATCCCGGGGGTTATTCTGGTCGTTACCAGTATTAAATTTCACTTTCGAACTTTTTTGGAAGTGCTAGTTTTACCTTAAATATCAAAGGACCGTTTATTCGATGTTCGGCTAGGTGTTACGCTGCGTTTTCACTTAACTAATGTAGTAACGATTGTAAAAACAAACTCACACTGTCAGGCAGTCGAAGTACGTTTTATTTTTATAAGCAAGTAATTATTTCTTAGCTACTGTTGTTTACAAACATTGAAATCAGAATCAATGGCGTTTGCGAGAACTATGTACCCGACGGACCAACGGGTCTTCATGGTTAAGGCTTTCTACCAAAATGGCGAATCGGCTACAGCTGCACTTAGGAAGTTCCACACCCAACTCGAGAGGCACACTACATTTACCGTGGCCATCATCACAAGGTAAAAATTATTTTTTTAAAAAGATCACTAATTTTAATTTTTTTATTTTTACCATGTTAAATTAGAACAGTCAAAAGGTTTGTAAGACTGGGCACTATACTAAACAACAAGAAGGGGATGATAGGTCGTCTGCTCACTGTGACCAGCCCTGAAGCTCTGGAGGAGGCGAGAGCCCTATTCAAAGAAAAGCCCACTACGTCGTCTAGAAGAGCAGCACAGACTCTTGCAATGAATGTAGATGCTGCACCAGGATCTGAATTTGTTTCCATACAAAATTCAGATTGAACAACCGCTTACCACAGTCAATATAGAGAAGAGGAGTGACTTTGCAAATGAAGTTCTGATAGCATTCGACGAGTAGCAAATCTACATCAAGCATGTCCATTTCACAGATAAGGCCTATTTCGAACTCGGAGGCTATGTCAATAAGCAAGATCAGCGCTATTGTGGTTCAGAAAACCCCCATTTCAGTGTTGTAGCCCCAAAAAGTCTGCGTCAGGTGTGCAATCTCTTACCACGGAATCATTGCACTATTTTTCTCACTAGATATGTGAATGAGTCCGTTTATTGGGAAGAGGTGTTCGAAAAGTTCATCCCAATGGCTAAGCAGAAAAGGAAGCTCAACCAGTACTGGTTCCAAAAAAATGGCCCCAGAGTTCATCGAACTGAGGGCAACTTTGGTCTTTAGGCCGAAACGTTTGGGCATAGACTAATTGGCCTGTATGCACTCCGAAAAGCAGGAAAGGGTATCGAATGGCCCGCCTCTTCACCCGACCTCAACCCTTGTGACTTTTTTTATGGGGTTATTTAAAGGACAGAGTGTATGTTCCAAAACTGAACAACATCGAAGAACTCAAGAATCAAATATCTGAAGAGATCTTGGTTATCCCAGATGACATGCGAAATCGCGCTACTTTGTCATTTAAGACTTGCCTCCGTCACGTGATTGAATCTGACGGAAAACACTTTGAAAATATTATAAATTAAACCGCATATTTTCCTCTTCAAAACAACGAAAGAATAAAATTTTTATCATTCAAACTTGTCCAATACTGAATTTTTTAAATTTATACCTATATATCATTCATGCTGTACATGCTAGGTGCACGTGATTTTTATTTTTAACTAAGTTTATTATACCAGAACACCATTATATATTGCTACACATGGTAGGTATGACAAATGTTATAAACTAACAAAAGAAATGAACACAAAAGGTTGAAACTAACAAGAATTGTTTTAAAATTAGTGGGTTTGTAGAGTAGAATTTATTTGTTAAGGTAACACTACAGTTAACTTACTATTTGAAGAATTATCACTGTTAACAATTAAGTTGACCTGCACCCGCCTTTTGAGCCTTCGAATGGGTACTGGAGTAGAAGTGATGTATTTCCGCACTAGAACACGTGTGCACAGAATTGAAGAAGTTTGTGGCTGTTAGATGTATTAGATCTTTAACACTTAATGTGTCGAGTTCTTCATGCTGCTGATTATTTCGCACAAATCAAATTAGAGAAATGATCCGAAGTGCCTTGTTCTGCATGGTTTGAATTTTCTTGATGTGTGTGTTAGCTACCATTTCCTAGATGAAAGCACCATAGATGATAATGGGACGTATAAGACTTTTGTATAATAAGGTTGCACATTTAATTTTGAATGCAGATTTTCCGTTTATTAGCGGATAAAAAATATTGAGTCTAGCGTAACATTCATTTAACTTTTTATTAATGTGAAATCCCCATGACAATTTTTGTTCCAGATGAAGGCTCAAGTATTTCACTTATTTATCGTTCAAATTACAAAATATAATAGATCAATTCAAATTTGAAAAGGTTTGCTAGACGTCTTAGCACTTGGAGGTGTTCAGTTGTATATTCCATTTTACATATCAATGGTGGTAAGTATCCATTGTATTTTGGCGATCGCGTGTGGCTATGTTGATATCGAAATTCTGAGATATAAGTACAATATCATCTGCAACCTCAACAGTGTTCAAGTGTGGTATGTCATGGGTGTATATGTTGTATAATACTAGACTGAGGATTGATTCCTGAGGGACTTCTGCCGATATGTCCTTTAATGATGAAAAATGTGAGTTAAGTTTTACTTTGAATATTTGGGCTATGAGAAACGATGTTACTATTCTGGTAACGTAGCTAAGAGGATTAATCTAAATCAATTTAAAGATTAATCCTTCCATCCAGACTTTATCGAAGGTCCGAGAGATATCAAATTGTGCAGTAATTGTTTTTTTCATTTTAAACTTATTGGAGATAATATTTATTAATCTTAATAGTTGAGTAGTTACTGTGGAAACCGTGTTGGATTGGTGGGAAGGCACGTGATAATATATAGAATTCTTTCCCCAATAGTATGTATGTTGGGTTGCATAGACATTCATAAGTATATATGATGAATTATGATAATTATAAGTATTAATAATTTATTGTGATTATGAAACTTGTCTAATGTGTTAAAAATGAACAAATTATACTGGAATTGGTAACAATGTTTTTCGAAATCTTTGCCTACAAAATGAGTTCTTAGACTAAAAATAAATCAGTAATTATGGAGCTTAGCTACAACTGCTAGTTTTCATTTTCCTTATATAGAAAGCAGTGTCGTAATGAGGCGGGAAATTCAAAACCGTCAACAGGTGCGCGGCATTTTCGCCTTGCTCCACAGGTGGCAGCAACGCGGACAACCTGTTTCCAATCGAGGTGGGTGTTTTTTCAGTCGGGTTTGATGTTCGGTACGGTGCTTATGGCATTCCGGCAAGTCGCGTTCGCTGGTTGATTCCGTCTAGTTATTTGTTAGTGAGTAGAAGCAGCGCACCGCAGCAGCCGCTAAGTGAGTACATCCTTTTTATGCCAGCGCGGAAGTTGCTCGCTCTGTCGCGCGTACCCGATGAAAGCGCGAAATTTTCCGTGCGGATTTTTTGCTCAAAACCTCCCTCGACCAGGTGAACGATCACCTGCGGCCACCGCTCATTTGAATTCAGCGACGGTGAATGCACAATGAAAATTCTGAGCAAATTCGCCGCAGCTCGCGGCCCCTATCAGGGCACGTAAAAGGAAATTGCTCGAGCTGCTTTGACTTTCTATTCTGCTGCAGAAGAGTTTTGCGCACTCCTATTGTTTATTTGCGAAGGCGAGCTCGCTCGGCGAAGTAAAATGATTTTTTGTGCTGTTAACGTCTGCTTCCTGCATTGAAGAACCGTCAATCAACTTAATAGCAGTCGATTATTAGTTTCTCCGTGATAGCTCTATGGGCGGATTGGGTGGATTAGATTGTGCACGGTAACAACCGAGTGTAATCACAACCGTGAAGCGGTTTTTCCAAAGAAAGGCGCGCGACAGTTAGTTGCGCGGCCAATGTTTCCTGAAAAAGTGTAATAATACGGTAGGCCGTGCCAGCCACTCATTTACCATTTTCAATAAATATTAATGAGCCCCGGCTAAGCCGGAGGCGAACCACCAGACTACGCAGAATTTTGGTCGACAATAAGTGCGTGTTCGGCTGGGCCACATTTTCTCTTCGCACGACTTGCATTTTCACCAGTTTTCTCCGACGTCGAGCCGGCTGTCCGCCTTGCTCACTCTACGTTAAAAAATCCCAAAGGAAATGCACAAAAGCATAGTGGAATCGGCGCGTTGTCGCTGCACGTGTGCCACATTTGAGGAGTGAAAATGGATTTCGCACAAGGGCCACGGAGCAAAAACCTGTACAAACAGCGCGGCTGTTTTCCTCTCTGTGCCCAACTCTTCACCTTGAATGCGCTTTGCTTTGGAATTATTGCCGCGTTACGACATCGGTCGGCTCGATTTATGTTTAAAAATAAACTCAACAGGATAACGGTAGACCCAATTTCCTTGCTACCAGTTGCATAGACGCCGTTTAATTAAAGCTCGCAGGAGTTGCCGCTGGAAGTACTTTCATAAAAAGGTACCAAGCCGTACTGTTAAGCTTAGGTGGAACCTAAAACCCAATTAGATCTAGACTAAGACGTTTTTTTTAAATCAAAATTTTAGTATGGGGAAGTATGAGAAAATTTTCACTCAGTTTTATTGCAATTATTTCATAATTATACAAGATGAGATAAAACTCCTTTTTATTTTTACAGGTTAACACTACGGAGTTGTGTTTCGAGTTTCTTCATTACTCTTTCTAACTTGTTAAGGAATCGGTCGGATTTCTTAACGTACTCTGTTTCGTAGAGTTTGGAGGGTGCTAGTGCGATGTTTGTAAACCTTCTACTTGGGATATCCTCTTAGGAAGAAGTCACACGGGTCCAGATCCGGTGAGCGGACTGTTCAAACGTCACCGCGTTGAGAGATAGGCGCCCAGAATACACTTGGAACTAAGCCTTTGATATGTGGGCTGTTGTTCCATCCTGTCAGAACCAAATGTTTTCCAATTGTGAAGTGATAGTAACACATTATCCTCCCCCTCCAAAAAAATAAGAATCAATGAGTCCAACTTCACTCACCGCACACAAAACAGTATCATCATTTTTGTGGAGAGAGGCCTGTCATGGATATCTCTTCACTAAGAAAAGTTTTGTGCATTTACAGTAGATGGCCATATTATTAGAGACAGTGCTCAGATTTTTGCATTTTTTTAATTTAACTAGATTTCTGAAATAAATGATTGGTCGTAGGTCTTTTATATATTTTTTATTCGTATCTGAATTCTATTGTGATCATAAAAGCAACAAAAAATGTAGGCAGAACTATTTATTTTTTATAGAAATAATATTAGCAGTAACAAAAATCTAATAAAATAAATTTCAATATCTGGAGATGCCACCCTTTGGTGCAATAAGAGCTTCGATGCGTCGGGGCATGCTCTCTATACATGCCTTTGCATTTTCTTGGAGTTCGGAGTTGTGATGTCACTCTCTAATAAGAGTTTCAATCAACTGGACCTTGGTGGTGATCACTTCCTTCGCAATCGCTCCCACATGTTTTCTATGGGGTTCATGACTGGTGAATTCCCTGGTCAAGGCAAAATAGTAACGTTTTTTAATTCAGCCACGAACGCAGTAACACTTCTGGCTTTGTTACTGCGTCGAACTGTTAAAAAAATTTAAATTCACAGATAAAACAAATAGGCAATATTAAAAACGTTAATCCAACTAACCGCACTTTTTGACGAATGATAACCAAATGAGAAGAAACGTCACATAATTGACAAATGATGGACGTTTTCAGTATTTCCACTGGTCAAAAACAACAATAATGATACCAGTAGCAATATCAAATAAAATAACCCTTTGAAAACCACTTAGTTTGCTCAAACAGTTGTTTTAAACTAGAAATTACGTAAGTATGAGCACTGTCCCTAATAATTTGGCCACCTACTGTACGTATCTCGATAAATGAAAATGCGGTTTGTCTATGAAGAAAACTGCGCAATGTGGAACACTTCCAAGATATTTCCACGCATTTCTAAACGATTTTGCCAATCATGTATCTGTAAAACCATTCTGTATAGATGAAAACGAAAGTCTTAGTGCAAAATGGAATGTCCTACTGCATCGATGTTTTCCAGTGTTCGCGCACTCCAAGATCTTCCCCTTCCATTTCTCACTACAGAACCAGTACTTCTGAAGTTATCTGCCCACAACCAAATCGAATTTTGATCTGAAACAAAGTCTTAGATATAAGTTGGAGGCGCGTCCAAAAGGCAAGCTGTACGTCCACAACTGAATCATTGATCAAAGGTATGCTTTCTGTTCTAGACAAAACTTCTCTAATACCTGCGTCTAATGAAATCAATTTTCCCATCCTTGAATTACACTTAGATACATAATCTTTTGAAGGGAAGGAGTTTTATCCCACCATCTAAGGTAGATAGATGAACTCAAATGAGTATTTGAGGAAGTGTCGCAAATATGATTTTATTAAACCGCGCAATAAACTGTATTAATATAACGTTTCCCAACTTTTTGATTATTTCGTTAAAATGATCTCGAAATCGCTCGAATATGCTTTTACCGTTTCGATCACATTTTCACTGGGACCAAATCTTTTTTCAGCTAGTAAGGTCGATTTTATAGAAAAGTGTTATATTTTTAGTTTTTATTTTTGAGCTGAAGCTTTTGATATCGTTTTGAAACAAGGTGGGCTCAGATATTGAGCATGGGTTTCACATCATTAACGTGTTCTTTGAACAATCATATTTTGAAAGCTGAAAGAATGATAAGTTTGGTATGTAATGGTAAGCTACTTACAAAACAATTCACCTTAGATGTTTTTTATCAAAAGTAGCATATCATAAATCTCTTGTGAATACTAAATATTCAAAACAATTTGGCATTTTATTTCACAATTATGGAAATTAATTGGGTCATGTCTATTCTGAGAGGGAGTTAGATCGATGTGATCAATTTATCAGGATCATTATGCTTTACATCAATTGAGCTCGAAATTTGACACTTTTCAACAGTTTCAAAGATTTATAAATCTTGAGCAACTCGATCAATTGCCCAAATATTTTTGTCACCAACATGCTCTATATATTTTTTGTAACTTAAACCATAGGTATACATATTAAGATTGTGTTTAGTTGGCTGTCATGAATTTTTAAAACGCGCCCCATATTTTTCAGTTTCATATTGTAATACTTCAAAAACCACGCAACTTATAGAGACAAATAAGAGTTTGCCTTAAAAAAAAATTGATAGTTAATCAAGGTTAACCAGTTTTAATACCTCGACTTTTTGAAATATTCCAAATCATTCTTCTTGAACATTTTCCTTCAGCTAATCTAAAACTTACAACATTTTTCAGTAATACTTTGTAGTACTAGTAATTAGTTTACTATAAATAATTTGTTGCATGTACAGAGGAAACGTGTATTTGTTTCATGCTTCTTCTCTGTCAATGTGTTAATTTCTTTATCCACCGTCCTTCAATTTTTTTTCAAGTGGGAGAAAGAGGGGGAAGAGGAAGAGAGAGGGTGAAGGAAGGGAGAGAGGAGGAGGAGGAAGATATATATATATATATATATATATATATATATATATATATATGTATATATATAATCAAAAGCCATTTACCAAATTGGTGTTGGCTTATAAAATAAACTAAAATAAAATAAAATAAATACATTATGTGTTATAATACCTATATACCTACTTTCTTAACTTAATTAACTTATTTAGTTATGTACAAATTTATACCATTCTTTTCTGTTACTTGTCATTTCCTTTGCCTCCACCATTGTTTTTCCTTTCCTTGTTAATATTTTTCCTATGACATTGTCCCATGTTTCTTGTGGCCTTCCCTGTTTCCTTTTGCTTACTTTTCTCGTTTCCCATATTTGTTTGACTTGTCTATCTTGATCCATCCGTTGCAAATGACCCCACCACGCTAACTGTCGTCCTTCGATAAAACTTGTTATTGGGTTGATCTCTAATTCTTCCCTTATCTGCTTGCTTCTTATTCTATCTCTCAGGGTGACACCTTTCACTCTTCTCAGGTATTTCATTTCTGTGGCTTCCAATCTTGATTTCATTTTTTGTGTCAGTACCCACGATTCGCATCCATAGGTCATGATGGGTTTAAAGATTGTTTTGTACACTGTAAGTTTGGTTTTTGTGACACCTCTCGTTTATTTATAAAGTTTACATTCATTGCATAATATAATTTGTTACATTTCTCTATCCGTTCAGTTATGTCTATTTCTTGTCTTCCACTATCATCGATAGTAACCCCTAGATACTTAAAATATTTTATCTGTTCTATCTCCTCTCGATTTATCTGTATATTTATCTTCTGGTGATCTTTCCCAATGGTCATTACTTTTGTTTTGCCGATATTCATCTTCATTCCGTTATATGTTAATTCTTCGTTCCATATCAGTAGGTTTCGCTGTAGTTCTTCTTCTCTTCCTGCCATTACTATAATATCATCTGCAAATGCACAATCTTGTATGAATGTAGGTTGTAATTTTCTGTATCCTACATTTAACCCTTTGGTTCTCTGGTGGCATGTTCGTATTATTTCGTCTAAAAAGATGTTGAATAGTACCGGGCTCATTACCCCTCCTTGTCTTAAACCTTCATTTGTGTCAAACTCTTCTGATATTCTGTTATTATTTATCACGTAAGTCCTAGTCTTTTTGTACAAACTTTTAATTAACCTCGTTACTTTTGTGCTTAATCATCTGATTCTCAAACTTTTCCACACTCTCTCTCTAGGCGTTCTATCGAAAGCTTTCTCGAGATCAATAAATGCAAAGGCAGCTTTCTCGTTGTATTGGATTGTTTTTGTAATTATTTGCTTAACAGTAAATATATGGTCTTGTGCGCTTCTACCCTTACGGAAACCGCTCTGTGCTTCTGATAACGTTGGTTCTATTACAGTTCGGAGTTTACCGTCAAGTATTTGTTCATACAGTTTTAAAGGAATACTGAGCAGCGTTGTGCCTCTGTAGTTATTACATATCTTCCTATCTCCTTTCTTAAATATTGGGACAATCTGTCCTACTTCCCAGTCTTTTGGTATTTTCTCCTCTTTCCATATTTTATTAAACATTTTTAGTAGTGTCTTAATTCCTTGTTCTCCCATTTTTTTTAACATTTCGCCTGTGATTACGTCATGTCCTGGTGACTTTCCATTTTTGATTTTCTTTAATGCTGTTACTAACTCTTCTTCCGTTATACCTTCTTCATTTCCTGTATTCTGGCGTCTATCTTCTATCTGTGTACTTTCTTCTTTAATCATGACTTGGGTCTGTAGGAGTTCTTGAAAATATTGCTTCCATCTGCTCATTATTTCTGTTGATTTTATCAATACCTTTCCATTTTTATCTTTTGTTACTGTGTTCTCTGTTGTTTTTCCTTTCTTTAGGTTTTTTAAAACTTTATAAAACAGTTTCTGGTTTGCTCTACACCGCATGCGTATCTTGCTGCTTTTAGTAGAGTGTTCTTTATCTTGTTCCACATCTCTTCTACCTTTAACTGTTCAAACTTCTCTTCATCTACCAGTATGTCTCTGCTTATTATGTTCTCATACTCCCTTGCTGTTTCTGTTTCTTGTAGTTTATAGATTCTTATTGTTTCTTTCTGAATTGTGTATTCTTCTTTTACTGTTTGCTTCTGGTCTTCTGGCCTCCTTATTTTTCCTACTAATAGGTAATGATCGCTGTATATCTCAGCTCCTCTTTTAACTCTAACATCTTTCACTGTATGTCTGTTGTTTTTTTCTACTAGTATGTATTCTAATAAAGATCTCTCATCTCTACTTTTAACCTCTCGTGTGTATGTGTGTATCTTTTTATGTTGGAAGAATGAGTTTGCTATAATCAGGTTGTTTTGAGAGCAGTATTCTATTAATCTCTTTCCGTTGTTATTCCTTTTATCTTCACCAAATTTTCCTATCACCTTTTCTGTATCATTTTCTCTCTTCCCCACTCTACTGTTGAAGTCACCTGCTACGAATATTTTCCCTTTACTCGTTTCTGTTATCATTGTTAATTCATCCCAGAATTTATCTTTTACTTCTTGTTTCTCGTTTTCATCGGGTGCATAGACTGCAATTATCGATATTCTTTTTTTTCCTTGCATTTCTAGTTCTACCGTGAGAATTCTTTCTGACCACCCTGTCCAGTTTATGATCTAATCACTCAAATTCCTGTTTATAATGCATGCTACGTCTTTTGCCGCTCTTACATTTCCTTTCACTCCGGTGTATATTAACCTGTGTCCATCCATTAATATATTTTCTCCTTTCCCTTTTTTCTTTGTCTCTGCTAGTACTAGTATATCTATTCCTGTTCTGTTAAGCTCGTATATAACTTCTTCTTCTTTTCTCGTTAGGCTTCTTGTATTTCAAACTCCAAGTTTCCAATCCTGTAGTTCATTACCTTTTCCATTGCCAGTTTCGTTGTCGCTACCCCCCTGCATATCTATACCTAATAGTTTTTTCGTCCGGTTCGGGTTACTTTTCTTATTTGTTCCTCAAAACTTGTTCCTTCTGGCGATCTCTTCGTTACCGTCCTTTTTAATGCATTGCTTTCAGTCCTATCTTCCTTTACCAATTCATCCTTATTTACCAAATCATTTGCTCTGTATATTTCATCGTTAATTATCAATTTATTATATTTTAGTTGTGCATATATAGTTGTATATATATATATATATATATATATATATATATATATATATAGAAAGAAGGGAGAGAGTGAGTGAGTGAAGGAGAAGGCACAATCGGCTATAAATGAAATATAATATTTAGATAGGTTTGTTTGCCAAAATGTAAAACAAAAGTCAATATCACGTAGAGAACAGAAAAGATAAACGCTACTATACCCATGAACATGGAAGAGTTTTGAAAATAGAATAACGTTAAATTCAAGTTTGGTTTTGGAAAATGTAGAATTAATAATAAAGTATAATGTAAGTTTATACAATAAAGGGTTTTTAGTACTATTAATATCTCAATTAAAATGAAGTAAAGTAAATATTAAAACATAGTACATAGAGACAATTTTGAATTTTAAATTCTTTCATATTTTTCCGTCATCTTGATGTTTTGTATTTATTTAGAATTACTTTCTTTGGTACACATTTTTCGCCCTCTTCTCAATTTAGATATTTTTTTTCAACTAGTAAGGAATAATCCATACTTAGACCTGCATCTATTTTTTTATTTTCTAGATAATTAAACAAAACAAATTTATGAGCATATCCAACATTTCAGTTGATTGAATAGTCTTCGTTTACTTACAAAAATATCCATTAGGTATAGTTTATTAGTTATTTATATCGTACTCTACACAAGTCCCAGGAGCTACCGCAATAAAATTCTTATTCCGAAATTTTGAAGGCGATCAGCTTCAGTCTAACGCGAATTTTAACCCAGCCTTAAATGACATTTTTGGTACCTTATTTTAGAACTCGAGTGTAAGTTACGCCTCTTGGTAAATCCACTGCAATTTTTAAATAAAAGCGCCACATTGAACTAAATATGAGTAATAAATGCACTGTAGATTCTACTACAGAAGGTAGGTGTGTTTTCTCACTTGTAGTAAAAAATATTGATCATAAATCTTTTAGAAGTCTTCTGTCAAGAGCGATCTTTGATTAATTATGTTCATCTCGTATAGTGAATACTGAAATAAAAAGAAATGCACTAAGAACAGCCACTTAATTCAAATCAGATGTGGTTTTTGGTGTTCCTTTTAAAATGTAGAGTTTATTGTTCAAAGTACTTGCCATTAATGATGCCATTTCAGGTGTCTGCAACCATAACAATTTGATTGCGGTTACTCCAGACAAGTAAGGAATAAGCATAATGAATACAATATGCAAATAAGAATTGTCTGGTTCGCGTCTGAGAAATAAGACTTCGATTTTAAAACTTTTATTGAGCTCTGAAAGCGGTTTACTAGGTTTGAAATAAAGTTGTAAGGTCTACATTATGCGCCCAAACAACTTTTTGACTATGCGCTGAGAGCATTAACGAGTACGGAAAGAAATGTGTTGCCATCCTAAGACGAAACCTTGATGTATCTTTTTGATTACTTAAAGTTATTCAAGTAATTTTACGATAGTTCTGTTGTCCTCCGTATTATGATTTTTTCTGTAACCTGATCTACTCCAGCAATTTTTTCAAGTATGTTACACCTGGAGAGATTGCAGCTTTCTAGCGGTCATATGAAGTCACGTTTTGTTGACTTTCAGCCACAGGAAGGCTTTTGTAGCACATTTCATTATTGAAGAATGCAAAAGAGTCTTCAATTTTTAATTGTTTATTTAACTGATTGCATGTTGTTTTCTGCATATGTATATTGTCCGAAATAAGCGTAAATCAAATTATTTAGACCAAATGTAGATAACTGTATTTGGAATCGAGCTTAACATTGTTTCACTGTTAAAATATATGCAACAAGTCCTTAATAAAATTTTTTCAGCTGGCTTCCCATTAATATGTTTGTAGCCGATCAGATTATAATTAATAAACGCCAGTATGTAGAATAAGTAATCTGAACTCTTGCATTACAATTTATAACTTGAAGTTCTTTATAACCTTTAATGCAGATCACTTTACAAATGGTCGCCCCCAATTTTTATTATTTTCATGGAACTCACAATTTTGAATTCCACGAACTACCGACACGATTAAAAAAATAAGCATATATTCAATAATGATAATAAAATTTCCATTTCATTATTATGAAATGAGTGATAACGACACATGTTTAACTGTACAAAACCTGTTAATGTGGTATTGGTTTTTGTTTACTTAATAAAAATGTGTGGATTCTTAGTACTAACCACGTCGGCCTCAACTGGACCATTTGTATTTCGAACGGACTTTTGTACTTATTTGTGATTACTGTAACAGATAATGCTTTTTTCCACAAACATGTTGCAGATGGAATCAAAATTTTGAAAGTCTTTTGACTTAACAGTAGATACTTATTTTTCAAGGAGATCGGTATAAGCAGCATTTAATTTTCAGACTGTTCGAATAATGGATATATCAAGCTTTCTCGTTTTGTATATAACCTATTATTTTCTGTTTGTGAGATAAATTGATATATTATTCATATATTTCTATGTACGACTTCCTTTTTTTAACGATAATAGCGGTTAAAAGATTCTGTTTTGGCACAAGAACGTCTGGTAAATATTTTAGACGGGCGGGATGGAGTATATGTGTGCCATAAACTAATGAATTTCTTTAAATGCACTCTAATACACTTTGCAAGTTATAATTCAGTTGCTTTACTAGAAGCCAAGCAAATGATAATGTTTTACAATGAGTGTGGTTTTTGCAAAGAAATTTGAGGCAGTGTTCCTTTGTCACTGCCAAAAAAAACTCGCAAATCAATATTGCAGCGGCAGTTCGTTACTTACACAGGTTTTCAGACTTTGCACAAAAGTGGGTAAAGTGATATGCCAGGAAACAAAATACGTAGATTAAGAGAGAGTACTCAAGCAATAGCACGATTATTTGAAAATATCCAAACAGCATCATATTTACCGATGAGACGTCGATTAGGGTTTAGTCTCCTTTGAAGTGGTCTTGGTCTTTACATGAAGAAAACCATTAAACACTGTTAAGCTGCATATTCGGAGATCTTTCAGTGAGTGGGGTTTGGAACATTATATTTATTTACAGATACGTTAAATGCAGAAAGGCTGGTTGAAATAAGTGAGAAGTGTTTACTACGGTCTATTTGAAAATGGTATGAAAAGATAATGAAGCGTGGTGGTTACAAGAAGATAATGACCCAAATGTCGCAGGTGATTGTGTACGTCTTGGAAAAAAGAAACTGAAATCACTTTATGGAAATGGCCAATCTAGTCTTCGATACCAATACAACTGAATATACTTAGTTTTATATTGAGCATCAACAAAAAATTAAATTATCCCAAAAACTTCGAAGATGATAATAATGGCGTTTAAATACTTTACTAAGTCAGGGCGTTGTTATTTTTTGTTAGTGTTTTGGAATTGCATTTTATTTTTCAAATAAATGTATTTATTAATTTCAGTTGGACGTTCTTGTGGAACTAACTATTCAATTCGTTTAACAAAGAAAAAATATCTGCTAGGTATGCAAGTTCCATTATCGCGTCATCGTCAGACAAGAACTAGTATGCTGTTGGAAGCACAAGTCGAACAATAAACGTTAGTATCTTACTTCGCCACATCCAGTTCAGTTCAGCGCCAAGAAGATAAATATAATTTACGTAAGAGAGTGTTTCGTATAGTACTGGAGGTATATTTGTCCGTGTTTAGGTAACTAACATCTTTTACTTTTTAAACTGCTGAATGGTCCCCTAAATAACCGTTAAAAACATCAAACATTTTTTCTTTATTTTTGGCATTTGAACCTCGTAAAGTAAAGAATAATTATTTTGTTACTTGCATCTGTCAACTCAACGTCGAATAAAATAATGAAACTTTGGTATATCTGAACTAATACATACATACGTACATTCTCAAACCTCTGTCGCCACTTCGATAGTGACCTAACATCAAAAACGTCCCTACATTAAAACATGAATATAGTGTTGCGAAATATTTGTGAGCTGGATTTTAGAAAACACAGCAGTTGATGTTGCTTTTTGGAAAAAAAACTCATTTTAGAGATGAAACTCATTTTTCTTTAAAAAAGTCGCATTTGGAGTAAGAAAATCCACGTGCTATTCACAAAAAAACCAAAGCATTGTTTGGTGTGCATTGTGGGCTAGAGGAACCATTCACTAGTACTTTTTTAAGGATGAAGTTAATAATGGTGTACGTCATCGGGAAATGTTAATAACTTTTATTCAATAAAACCAACGATTTGAACTTGAATTATGTGTGGTTTCAACAAAATGGAGCTACATATCACCCAGTATGTAAAACAGTCACTTTAGTTCAACTCGAACTTCTCGGTCATGTTATTTCGCAGAGGGGTCGTATTGATTACCAACCGCGATTTTATGATCTAACCTCGTTAGACTGTTTCCTTTGGGACTATTTGAAAGTTAAAAGAGAACATCAGACGTGTAATTGCTGAAATAGAGCCGCATTTATGGGAAAGCATTATGGAAAATTTTGCTAAAAGAGTGATCGCATGCCAGTGGAATCATGGAGGGCATTTGGCCGACATAATATTTCACGTGTAATTGCTAAGTCTGTGCTTGACATCAATAGCAATAAAATTCAGATTGTTTTACTATTGTGTGTCAGGAAATATATCATAAAGTTCAATTTGGGTCACTCTTTAGTTGTAGTACGATTTGGAAATTTTAAACACTTATTTATGGGAATGTTTTTCCATACCATGACGAAAAACACATTGCTTAAAATTGTTTTGCTGTATCAAAGTGATAAAATAAGTTTAATGCTAAACATGCCTGTAATGCGAGTGTAGCTGATTTCTTTAGAGTTGCTTTATAATTTTTCAGGTGGATATATTAGAAATCGCTACTGATCGGTTCATTATTGTGCTTGGTGCTATTTATTAATGTGCATTGTTCCCCTTTCACATGGGAAGAAATGCAAGTTTTTAAAGTTTGGCGTAAAAGCGAAATTCGCGGTCTACGAACTAATTTTAAGTGAGGTCAACCTCCGCCCTGTATGTTCTATTATATCTCGAGCACTTTGTGTAGCTACTCACTAACATTCAAATGTTATTCATTAATTTGTAGTTTTAATTTAAATTTGTATCGATTTGTAATTTAGAAAGGCAATTATGCGGAATAGGTGTTATAATAATAAAATGCAAATATTCGATTGTCCGGATAGTTTATGCCCACTATTAAGCAAAAAAATATAAAGGCGAAATATTTGTGACGATGTTTATCTATTCATTTATATATTCACTATTTTGTTCAACAACCTTCCTCCATCTTTCACTTGAAGATTTTATTCTTCCAGAACTTCTCAAGTTTATAGATAAAAACTTCACAGGTAGTTTTTTTATGGTTTCCAAATAATTGAAGGTTTTGCCGTTAAGAGAACTTTACAAGAATCTAAATAAATGAAAATTTGAAGGTGCAATGTCTGATGAATATGGTAGCTAGAGCAGCACCAACAATTTTTGTCAGGGAATCAAAAAGACTTGAGGTCTAGCATTATCCTGGTGGAACCCGACAACCTTTCTATTAGCTAACTTTGAGCGTTTTTCTTGAATCGCTCTCTTTAATTCGTCCAGTTATGAATAATATTTATTTGAATTTATCGACCAACCATTTGGTAGGAGCTCAGTGGATTTTCTTCCATTTCCACCAGATATAAAGCGTAACTTTCTTCGGATTGAGAACAGCTTTGGGGTAGCTAATGGTGATTCATTTCGATTATCTCAAATGATCCATTCCTTATCATCTATAACTAATTGCTTCAAAAACTTTGCGTTTCTACAGCGCGTCACAGATGGAAATACGAGCCATTAAATTTTTCTCGGTCAAATTGTGCGGAACCCAAGCATCGCAGCGATTTACGTAACCAAGCTTCACTTAATGCTCTTTGACTATGGTTTTCGATATTTTTAGTATCTCTGTTAAATATCGTGTCATCAGTGACTTGATTTGCTCATCGCCAGTGGTGAAGAATCTTATCAGAGCGTTGTTGGTCTTGAAGGTTGAAATCACCAACTGTACACTTAACGAACCGCTTTCGAAGAGTTCTTTCAGCTAAAGAACTTTTTCGTTGCTTATATGCTATTTTTTCTTTCGGTAGTAGAAAAGCATTAAGTGTCTAAAATACACTTTGTTTTAACCGAACTTCAAAATGGTACAAGAATGACGCAAATCATATTGTTGAAGTGTCACCTTTAAGAATATGTACACAAATTGTGCGCTTTCTGTAACAATAATAAAAAGTATTTTCCAATGCCATTTAGTGAAAATCGGCACAAACCTTTCGGGCAACCCAGTACGATGTGATGTTAATACATATTATTAAAGCGCTAAAGATTTTAATCGTTCAGGGCTTTTTAGGTTCGTCTTGAAGAGACGGGGCATGAGTTGTAGTTTTGAATACAATCTGAAGTAACCATGGTCAGATAATAGCAGAAAAAAGATATTGCGAGGGAAACGCGCGCAAAATGGCGCCAAGCGCTTGACATCTGTTCGATGTTCATTTTATTTGCAACATTTTAATCAATAACAACATGCACTGTCGTGTCATTTTCTGACTAAAAAAAATAAAAAACAAATAAAATGAGTGATGCGTGGAATTCATTAAGTTAATAAATTGTTTGACTTTAAATACGACGCAATTTGCGTCATACCGTGTTCTTTGTCAATAGTATATCAAAAGTATTACTTTAGCGTCTCATGAGAATTCTTTCTACTGAATAATTTAAGTTTTAGAATTTATTTCACATGGGAATTATGTTTTCAAAACTATTGTAATGGATTATTTTGCTGTAATTTTTTACGGCACTAACAAAAATAGTAGACTCACAAAACCTGCATTATTTTACATTATTAGCTACACTACAGATGGTAATAAAATTCTTTGTCTTAATTTGTTGATGTTGCTATCTTGTATGCTTATCGTGTTTCTATGAGCATTGGAAAAGTTTTATGTTTGTAAAATATTTTATTTCATAATATACTAAGTATAAAATTATTATTAACACGCCATTTTTTTAAATTTGCAAGTAACTTATCTTTTCCAAGTTTGAATTAGAGTTCATAATCAGTCTAGCGGTAGAGCTGTTCCAATAAGGCTTTTATTATCATCATTAATGTTTCAGGGTAATAAACAACCAACTACTTCGATTTTACGGTTCATAAACATCCGTAATAAAAGAAGCAAAAGCAGCAGACTATAATTGGGAATTAAGTGCATCATTTTCTTTAGCAAAACGAGCAAACTTATTTGATTAGATTATTTGTTTTTCATTTTTTTAAGTTCTTTATCTGAATAAAGTTACATATGTTATTCTGAAACAGAATACTAACAAATACATTTGCAAATATACAGAATCGTAAATTTAGTGCTATCCTACAGGGGAGAATTGAAAACTACATAAGCTACTGCTTGGAGGGCAATATGACGTTTATGAGATGAAAGAGGATTGCAGTTTATAGCTGGCAGTAGTTTTCTGCCGCTCATTAGGGTAGCGAGAAAAATATTTAGTCACTTTTAAGGTCTTTAATAGACGAGGGGCGAGCAGAGGCTTTATATTACAACGAGGAAAGTACGAAGTAAGGTGTATTAATGCCTAACCACCGCTAGTCGGCAAGCAGCAACCTTCCTTGCAAAGGGCAGGCTCTACAGCTAATGGGCATTCTTTCTCGTCGAGTCGAGCTTCTGCAATTTTTCAGATTCGCGAAACCAGTCCTGATGGCATTCTCGTGCGCAGACTATCCGGCAATGTTAATTCCTCCTGAATGTTGCTCAATCAGCGCTGCTCGCTAGATATCTCTGTAGGTTGTCATAGTAATTTCACATTATTTTAGAAGACTTCGGGTTTTATGTTCAACGCAGGTGAACAAAAGGGATTTGCACGATTTTTGAGTTTTTGGAGTTGCACTTTAACTGAATTATGTTTTTTCATTATATTTTTGACTTTTCTGGTTGTTTATTTTTATATATATTTCTCCTTTTTCAAACGGTTTTTAAGTTTCTTTTATGTTTTCTGTTGTTGTTTTTTACAGGTTATCAAACTTAAAACAGTATATTTCAGCTTAAAATTAATTTATTTAATCAAAATAAAAACCATTAGATTCTATGGATTTTTACCAATGAGAAACAAGTCTACTAATTCCAGTAGCATAAAATTTTGGAGTTTTAGCACAGATGAACTCTTCGAAGGCGGTTTGGGTTTCTACTTGGTTTTTCTTCTTCTGCAGAACGTTGTCTAGGTGCTTAGAAAAAGGGGTAATGGGTGGGAGAAAGGTCTGGTTAGTAGGCTAGGTGAGGTACAGTTTCGTGTACCAGTTCGTTTAATTTTTGTGAAGTCCTTTGTAGGACATGTGTTCTAGCGTTATTGTGGAGAATAATTAGTCCTTTTCAATTGCTGGCCATCAATTTTGCAGTTTTTGGTGCACTCTGTCGATTTCCTAGCAATACTTCTCTGATGTGATGGTTTCGTCGTGGTTCAAAAAGTTGTAATGACGATTATCAAACAGTAACCATTACCTTTTTTTGATGCTGCTTTGGTTGGACAAGTTGCTTTATTTCTCACTAGTCCACTGCGCTGAACGGCATCGGTTGTCGTATAGGATCCATTTCTCATTGCTCGTCACAATGTGATCAAGAAATGGATCGTTTTTGCTGTGAAGAAGCGCAGAGCAGACTTCGTATTGTCAAAGTTTTTGGTTTTCATTTAGATCGTGAGGCATCCATTTGTCGAACTTTTTTTATTTTTCCGTTTGGTTCAAATGTCGAACAACTGTTGAATTGTCAACGTTAAGTTCTTCTGCATTCTCCTGCAGAAGGACGTCCACGATCTTCTTCATCTTCAAGGCCCTCGGTCCCTTGACGAAACTTTGGGAACCAATGTCTCCGGTTAAATGCTTGGTTAATATTTTGGGCAATTTCTGCTGCTTTACGTCTCAATTTGAATTCTAATAATAAAATTGCTTGAATTTGCTTTCTTTCCATCATTATTTAGACAGCCTAAAATACACTAAAAACAAACGAGTTCGTATAAATAAGTAGAGCGAACATCGCGCTTTAAAATAGTATGTTACATAAACATAGTTAAATAGTTTTCCCAAAATTAAGCATCAAAGTTCAAACTAAAAAAACATTAAAGCATTAACCTGATACTGCTTCTACATGTTTATTTTCACATTTTTTAAAAGCGTAACTGTAGGTTGTAAAAAATCCTTGACTGAAAATTTTTATTTTTATACGAATTAATATCAAATATAATAACTGTGCTCTAAAATACAGCCCATCATTATCGATTCTAAATATATGCTTCTTCAACTTGGTCGAACGACTCAAAACAATCACATGGCTCGCAGTTCTTCATTCCTTGTTGACATTTACCGTTGCCACAAATAGGGGATTAAAACTCCAAGTCAGTTTTCTCAGTTGCCATCTGGAATCCAAAGGCAAAGTTTGTTATACAATAAACAGGAACACAACAAAAAACATCAATTTTTGCAAGTGTTAAACAAATTTCTTATTGCTTGTTTATGAGGGACCGTGTTATTTTTGACGCAGTCATTACAGATCACTAACTAAATGAAAGTTAAGTTTTCCAACGCAACCTGTCGGCGCAGCTTTATAGTTGATTGTTGGTAACCTGATCACAACGCAACAATAATAATCCCATAACTATTCCTGCTGCATTCATATCCGACACCAAACAGAAAACACCCGTTAACGAAAACTTTGCATTCTGCGCTTACAATTCAGTTAAAAATGGCGTCATGCCGCGAAGGCATTATGCCGCGCTATTCAACGCGAAGGTTATGGCAATTCAGTGAAATATAAGATGCTATCTAACAAAGAATCTGAGCCGTTCTTCAGTTATATACACATTAGAATGGATGGATGTGCGATTTTTGCGCCAATAAGGCAATGGCATTTTAAACGGTCTTAGCGCATTTATTTACCACGATTCAGATGTTATATTCATATGTTTGTTTTTGCTTAAATGTATTAAATTATTTTAAACTTGTTTTTGTCTTTTTCGGTTTACTTGCATTACCTGGCTTGGTACGTTTACATCTTTTTCGTTTCTTCGTTGTTGCTAGCGTGAATTACCATCGTTGTGTGTGTTCTCTATAAAACCTAAGATATTTTTTTGTTTGTTTATTGTTTGCAATTTATACTATCAGTAAAATATGCAAATATGATGTGTATATAGAATTGACATGAATTTACAGGAGAGCAAGGTACAAAAACCTTAACCCTAAGTTTTCTTAAAAGTTAGGCACGTTTTAACTATTTCCTAAATAATTCATGTTATAACTACTTTAAAATCTATCCAGTAAGTCCAGAAGTTTGTGTCTAGTTAAGCGTTCAAAGTTCATACTGTTATCAAGGAGGTTAATGGCTAAGGTATCACTGTGACGTTCGAACTTGGTTAGGTATTTTTCATACATTTTTTGATTGTCTGTTGCACCGAGTCAACTTTCAAATCACTAAGAATGTCATTGTCTCTAATAAATTAGGGACCATCACACATAGCTCGTAGCACTTTTGCCCGAAATTGCGATATTAGAGTTTGCTGCTGTATCTCACAGCTGAATACCGTACGACCAAATTGATTTAAATGCAATATTGTTCGCCAATAGTTTATTTTGTAGGGATAGTTTAGATTATCTGCCGAGCAGCCAGTAGTGTTTACTGAATTTAGCACCAAATTGTTTCTTACTCCTTATGTGCTTTTTCCAAGTAAGATCTTTATCTAAATGCATGTCCAGATATTTGACCTCTGTAATCTGTGGTAGTGGTGCATTATTTATGTATACTTCCGGTGTTGTTCCTCTGCATTTCGTAAAGGTGATGTGAAGAGATTTTTCCTCGTTGATCTTGATTCTCCATTTTGCACTCCATTTGTCAATACGGTGTAAATGAGTTTGCAGCATTGCAACAGCTATTTTTGGATCTTTATGGCTGCATATGATTGCCTTGTCATCTGCAAAGGTAGCTGTAAGTACTTATTCGTCGGTAGGTATATCAGCAATATAAAGGCTATATAGAAGAGATCCTAGTACACTCCCCTGTAGTACGCCTGATTCGATAGAATATAGTTCTGTGAGATGTTGGCCATACTTCACTTGGAAGAATCGTTCTTCTAGATATGCTTTCAATATAACATAATGCGAGCGTGGGAGAGTACTTTTTAATTTAAAGAGGAGTCAATCATGCCATACCTTGTCAAATGCCTGTGTGTCGTCGAGGAAGGCTACTGTGCAATAAGATTTTTCTTCGAAGGATTGATCGACTTAATCGACTACTCTATAAACTTGCTGTATTGGGGAACGTTCTTTTCTAAAACCAAACTGATGCCCGAGAAAACCTAACTCTTAGATACGGGCAGGGGTTTGATAAACATTCATTTTTAACGATAAAATAATCTTAAAGCAATAAATTGTTGCTTTTCTATTCATTTATGACTCTGTAATAAGTCGCCATTTACACTAATATATAGTTCTTACGCTACAACTTTAATTGTTCTAGTTTATTATCTGCATACTTTTTTTATCGGTAGTGTTAAGTGCAGGAATAGAATCAAGAAATCGGGTAAGTAATAAACGAAAAATATGGTTCCTAATTGAGATAATAGAAGTTACATTAAGAAAATAAAAATAAGAATGGATAGTATGCAGCTGAAGCAAATAAGTTAACAATGCCTTAATTTGTGCTACACTCATTGTATCGATCCAACATTCTTCTGAATTATCCGAGTATTTTTTTGCGTACTAGTATTCCAACCTCGCACAAAATTTGATTTATATTCGTTGTTTTATTTGTTCGGTCATTGCAAATGCAGCTACATATGTTTACTCTTCGGTGTCTAACTCTCAACTGTCTTAGCCCCAATAAAGTCATGTGCATTATAGTCCATTTTCATCAGCTGATGGGTTATATCACATAAATTCCTTTCATTATATTAACATTGATTCGATATTTTTAGGACGGACCTTGTATATCTTTCTATTAAGATTTATTTATTGCGCGCTAGCATTACAGAGGTACTGCTTTCTAAAAGTTTATTACGCTTACTTTAATTACATATTCACATGCAATATGATTTTTCTATTCTACATATTTAAGTATTTTCTAGTATACCTTGTAAAATCCTAAAAAAGCATTTGAATCTGTTTTGGCATATCTGTCTTTTGTATATTTCTTTTTAAGTAAACATATAGGGCATACAAATCACCGTACCTCCAATTTCACCTCTAGATAAGTATGCATTCTACTGTTGAATAGTGCTCATATTGGATCGATTTTAACAAAAAAAATCAGTATTTTAAAAGTTTCCCACCGGCACGATAGATTAATATAAGGAAATGGGTCCAGTTTTTCAAAGTTAGTCATTGGTCTAGATTCCTTCGATTCTGCAACATACTTAAAGAATTAAGATTTTAAAATGTCGTCGTTTACGTGATCTGTTCCCTTTAATGTCTTCAACCCATTTCAAGAATGCTAAGTTGCTCCTACCTTAAAGTAGTAGCTTCGTCGTGTGGTTCATACTCGAGTTATAAGTTGATGCATAACAACCTCTATATAAAGTGTTCAGCTATGGTCGCTAATAACCATTCATTAGTAAGGCCATTATTTGGAAGTAAGCTACCGTCGTTCTATTATTCATCTTCTGTAGACACGCTAGATTAACTTTAATCGGTATAAAGGGTGATAACATTTTCAATCCAAAATCAGATATAGAGAAAGTCAAAAGTTTGCAATTAAGTTTTCGTTTCGTTTATTTTAATTCTTATATACTGACTCATTCTTAATTTTTATTCATATTATCAGGTTCAAGCCAAACTTCGCAGTTATGAAAATATTTGCACACAATTTGGCACTGTTACTACTTTGAATTTCGATTTTTATTGAAGGCAAACACCGTATTAACAGTGCCTAATGCTTTACATTTATGCGCATTTAGCAGCAGCCAATACAGACCCTGTTGAAGTTCGCACTCGGAGCTAATTTTAGACAGTAAATATTGTTCTGCGGTTTTAAATACTAGTTGTCATTGAAGCATTAGCACTAGCTATAAAATTGGTCTGTTAAATAATCAAAAAATATTGCGAAGGCGTCCGTTCTCTCCTAAATCATGCAAGCGTGATTTCCAAAGGCAAACCTTAGTGGCAATTAACGAAACAAGGAAACTTATTGCAAAGAAGAAATCGCTGGAATAACGGGTAATTTTTTATTGAAGAATATGAAACACAGTCCTGTTATGAGTTTTATTTCGTATTTGATCTAGGTCGAATAGCAATTCCAAGCATGAAAAACTACCTTGAATATATATTTTTTAAATTGATCGTCAATCGTTCTTTATCAGTGATAGCTTGATGGAGATTTTTGTTTTATCAAGTTAAACTCAGATATGTTGAAACTGATTTAAGAATACGTTAGAGGGATGTTGTATAATTTATCAGCGTTACCATTTGTCGGAAGAAAAGCATTTTTCCATAAAACTCGACTCGACTAAAAAATCTACAAGAAGGTTCTTAAAGATTTGTATCGATACTCTGTACAGAAATGTCTTCCTTTTTGATAATATTTTATATTATTGTGGACAGTGTTGAGATGGATGGATACCTAACATATTTTGAAGGTAATTTTTTTTTGGTAAAACTTACAGCAAAAAGGGTCTACTGTATAGTCTTTAATCGATTTCTAATCTATTGTCTATTCTTTCTGTAGCCGAATCCCTCTGTTATTTTTTGCAACATTTGGCTTGCGTTCAATGAATGATTTTTTTATTTCTTTATTTTGCTTCTCATTTCTTGTTGATTAGATCACTTACTCTGTATAAATGCCCTAATAATCTTAACCAGGGCTGCTTCTTTGGCTCATATGGGCACGAGTACTGCTCCACAATAAACCCTTGAGCCTGTGGTACGGCTGAGTAAGCCCCAACGAAAAAAATACTTAATAACCCTTTCTTTTTCTTGAAAATTGTGATTTCCATTTTTCAGGAACATTTTCTTTGTAATTTATTTTGCATTTTTGACCTGTTAATTTTTTTAACTTGCTAAATAAGTATATAACAAAACATATTGTATTGAAACTACAAAATAACAATAAAATCATTTTAATACTCATACACATCGAGCGTGTGCACACATGCGTTTAATGAGTTGTTAAATAATAAATATCCTATTTGATGGTTCAAAATAAAACCTTCCAAAGAAGCTTAAGATACTTGACCTCCCGGAATAATTAATAATAATGCAATTTTTCTCAGGAAAGTTCGTTGAATAGCTTCTAATTTGTTGCGGCGCACATTATAAAAAGAACACCAAATAGTGGAAGCGAATTTAAGTGGAGTCTAATTAACTCAGTGAAGGTATTTTAAATTGAGATGAATTCTGAAGATTTGGAATCTTCTGGGATATAAAAAAAAAATGATCAAAGCGGATCTCTATTTTTAGGTTACTTGTGCACATCCTTGAAGATTACAGTACCATCTGCGACCACAAAAAGGTGACATTTTTGTTACAATTTCCAACATCCCAATAAACTGGGATGGTCGAGAGTAAAGAAATGTGATCTATGGTTTTTAAAATTGTTTTTACTACCTGATTTAACCGGATGGAATAGAACGATCCTTGCACTTGGATGGAAACTGACCCCTTTTTAAAGAATATTTAAAACATATACAAGAACAAAGGAATAATGTGGGTACATTGAGCCACTATTGAGAGCGAAATGCTATCAGCGCGAAAAGGCAGTGTGATATTTAATTTAAACCTTTATATATTTCATCATCAAACAGAGAAATAAAACTGAATAAAGTGTCATAATTATAATTGCAATTTAGTGGATGCACTACTTCTTGAAAGACACCATGGAGTTAATAAATTTTCAGAATTTTGCACAGTTTGCGAGTTGACAACATTTGTGATGTTTTTCGAAGATGTCCTGGATAATGTCTTTTTATAATTACTGTGAGAAATCTTAATTTTATATCAGGTGTATACCATCTGGTATAAGAGGATGCTCTTTTTAAAGGGATATACACAGTAACTTTATTGAAAATATAGAAAAGGTTTACGGCTTCTTTATGAGTTCACTACATTAATATAGATTAGTTCTCATAATCTGCTAGATTTTTAGACTTTTCTTTGGAATAATGCAAATTTAGGTTTTGTTCAAAATACCAATGTCACATTGCGAAGTTTGTGGCTAATACAGGCATCGCCATTTTTGTTGTCGGCGTATCGTTACGGTCGAGCGGCGGATGTAATGCCTTCAGTAAGCGGGCATCTGCCATTAGAACCTGCAGTGTTTGTACACGTGCAAGGACTAGAACACGACGTTACAAGAAGGCGTTTCATTCACCACTTTGCGAGTTAAACGTTACAATATATTTCAGATGACGGTGCTATAACGCGTTTTATAGCACCAAAAGTTGTCGTTACAAGATGATAATGATAGAGCTTAATGATTATTACAGACTGCAATGAAAACACTTTCTCTACCTTTTTTTTAATTAAATAAGATTGGTTTATCAGGATGAAACACTTTATCATTACAACGTTTTATTCCAGCATCCATAACACTATCGCAAAGATTGGTTTCTGTTAGTGTAGGGTGATTGAAATTGAACTTTAGGATTTGAATAGCGCGCAATTTGTATTCTGTGAACGTTGAAAGTTTGCATTTGTACAGTTGGTATGTAAATACAAGGTAAAGTCCATCAGAGACTACTAGAAACTCTTTGTTTTGGAAAACATAGCAACTCATTTTTTCAAAAAAAAAAGGGAGGAAGCTTATTTTTCTTGAAATGGTTTGTGAGCCGTCAAAATTGTTACATCTAAAGTAATATAAATCCACGTGCTATTCATGAAAAACCAATATATTCTCAAAATGCAGTGGTAGGGATTGTGAACCGAAGGAATAATTTCCCCGTACTTTTGAGGACGAAACTGACAGCGCTGATACTGTCAGTGGTGCACGCTCTCGGGAGATGCTAAACAACTTTTTTTCCAATGAAATCAACTATTTGAACTTGAATGGTGTGTGGTTTCAACAAGATGAAGCCACATGTTACACAGTACGTGAAACGATCACTTTACTGCAAACCAAATTTTCTGGTCGTGTTATCTCGCAGAGGAGTGACATCAATTGGCCGCCAAAGTCTCGCGATCTAACTATATTAGGTTTTTCTTCTGGGGATATTGAAGGAAAGGGTTTATGTTGACAAACCTGCTACAATTACAGTGGTAAAAGAGGACATCGGACGTGCAACTGCTGAAAAGGCCTTATTTTTGACCAAGCGTTATGAAAAATGATCGCGTCAGCGTTGATTTGAAGATCATCTCGTGTGGTCCCGAGCCCTCTTACATTTTGATTACTAGGTTTCCTTAAGATTGAGTTTTGATATTTTGCGATTGTTCGAGCACCTTAAGAAGTTACTAATATCAAAGTTTCTTTTTATATTCCGGGGTAAATGCGAGTGATTTCTAAAAATCAAGATAGTTTTAGAGGGTCTGAAAGTTTTGGCTATTTATCTATTAATTTGGATGCAGCTATAAAGTCGTTTTTAGTGCTGTTCAGTAACACTTCTTTCATCAATATTAGAGCATTATGAAATAAAAAGTTTCTTGCCGTTCATCTGATAATTCTGTCAACATATCTTCACCACCAAAACCAACAGCAGACTCTTCTTGATCGATATTTGATGTAATTTCATATGCTTTTGTATCTTCATGCATTTAAACGATCATTTTCGTCAACGAAGGTAGCTCCTTAAGACCAGATTGATAAACAAGATACAAAATACTTGAGCGACGTTTCTTTAAGGTAGATACGCGTTCGTATGTGGCGGTAGTACCAATACTTGGTAGATGAATAAAGCTAGAACAACGATTACATTAAAATCGATGACATTTATCTATAGAAGTTAAAAAGTCATCTGTTTAACAGAAATAACTAACCACGTATTTTCTAGATTATAAAGATAGTTTTTGTTTTATGCTTTATGGTATTTAATATTTTAATTTTTCTAGATGTCATTAGCATTAGAATATTTTTAGTTTTATTTGTATTTACGTGCTTCACTCTGCCCTTTCGCTTAATTTTTTGTATCGTAATATACTGTTTAAGCAGATTTTGATTTATAATTTTCAACTTTTGTACAAGTATTTTTTGGCGTGTTTAATGAAATCTTATTACTTATTTAGGGCTTTTTTCTCTTTAATTTGTTTTAACATCTTTAAATTCCTCATCTGCCACTTTTCTTAGGCCTTTCTTCAGTCTACATTTCATTCATTTTTGGTTTCCTTTAGATCTTGTTGTACTGGAAAATTAGTTCCACTTCTTAAATGTCAGAGATTACTTTTGCACTATTGTAACGGTTCTGATTACTTTTTCGTCAACTTTTTCACATATTTTTTTCCCTCTGGCATTATGAATGATTTCTGCCATTTTTCTAATACGGTTTTCGTTAAGGTAATCTTCGTCTAGTTTTTTTAGTATGTTTGGTATTGTTCGTTATGTACGTTAGAATATACGCAATGTACTGACATATTGTAATAATATAAACTTGCAGAAAATTGGCAAAAGTGCAATTGATATTGAATTCAAAAGATGTACAGTACGGAAACTTATGATAACTGCGTACTGGAGTTGATTGGATCTTTATTATACAAGTGCTATAAATTTTGCAAAAAAAGTACGTACGCAGCTCAAAAATATTACGTCAGAGAGTTCGTGTAATGGAAAGATTTATTTTATTAATATCTGGGCTCGTAAAACATATGTGAATTGAACTAACAAAAACACGTGGGTTGATTATAAAACTAAGCATATGGTACGCCGTAGTAATGGAGGATTTAGCGCACGCTGACGACAACGTAGTAATTGCCAAATCGAGATAACAATTACATAATGGGTTATGCAATGTTGGGAGTTGAAAGCCGTCATCAAAGATATGACCAAGATAACAATTAAATTAACTTTGTGTAGTAGGGAGTACAGTTTTCTGGTCAGTTGAGACTCAAATATTAGCAAAAAGATTCGTTTTTTAAAGTTTTGAACTATGATAAGATATTACTTGATATCAGCTTAGTGATTTACCACCACAACACGCAACTTTCGTGTCTATTGATAAAATAAAACTTTCCAAGTTACATAGACGATATAACGAGATACAACACTCTTGATTGAAAATTTATTGGCATATCTTCTAAGTATATCTTTTTTCCGGGTTTCATTTTAAAAGTTAATTTGGGCTTTCAAAAAATAACTGAGCTAATAAAATCAAATGTTACGTCTATAGAGGGATACATTCCCTACTAAGTGAAAAATGTTTTGATAAAGACTTTACCCCATTTAGTTCCCCATGATTTAAGGCCTATGCATTTTTGCAGCAATTTTGCTTTTAAGGGCTTTTTCTAAAATAGAAACTAACCCCTAGAAAAACTAAAGTTTTTACATCTTCTGAAAGAGGTCGAAATATGAAGAGCTGATGTCGCTTAGAGCCACCTTATTGAATTTTCTAGATTAGGCATTTTTCCTTTTAATGTCATATAGCACGGCATGTTATTTTCAAATTTTAGATTTTAAGGTAGTCAGAAAATATAAAAATAGCCCCTTTAGCTCTTGAAAACTGATTGAAGGAATAGGCTTAAAGATGTGATTTTTTGTAGTCGACTTCTTTCAGACTTTCTTCTTATTATGGAACAATTTTTTTGTCGCTTTTGGTTTCGGAAATGTACTTTTTTCGACCATCCTGTAGTTATTAAAAACAGACGAACGGATAGACCGTACGCAATAAGCTGTTTTTATATATGTAAAAGCCTAAAAGTAGCAAAATAGGTGTTAAGAAGGGAAAATTATGGATTTCAAACAACAGAGTAAAATGTTACCAAAAACTATAGCGCTGAATAACGAATAGTTTTTAAAAAATGAAAATCTTGTACGTGCAAAAGTTAACTTTATGCGCATTACCATATACGAGTATGTATTGTTATCATTCTTTTATGGTTATCTTTAGTTCTATATGATTAATGAAATTCCAATATACTTAATAAATCTTTATTTTTCTAAGTTATTGATTAGTCTCTTAATATTATTTTTTTCTGGGTTTTTCCGCACCTTTGAATTTGTTTCTTCTTCCGCACTACAGAGGTTAGGCATTTGCCTGTTTCGTCTTCACAAAGATGTTTCCTTAATCGATTAATCTTTCATTTATATAGTAGATAGATGTTTATTTCATTTCGTATTGGATCTCTCATTGATCAGCCATTTACTACTATTCTTAAAAATCTCGTTTAGCCAACTTTCACTTCCCTACATTAGTATTCGTGTAACCATAGTCACACTTAATTTTTGTGTCTTTGTGGGTTTTGTTGTTCAGTGTTCTATTTATTGTATCAGAGATACTAATATTTGTTTATGGTGTCATTTATATATTTTATTGTCGTAATCGTAACTTAGATCGCAGCCTAAAAATTGCATTTATTTAGGCCTTTCATTTAGGCAATGGATTGGGGTGTATTTTTGCATTATTACTTTATCTTCTGCAAATAAGTTGTTCTGGTAATTTTTTGGGTCTGCTGTATTTCGCGATATGCCTGACTTCCTGTGCTTGAAACTGTCATAAAAGTGTAAGGCTGTAGCCTTATCTCGCCCGTGTTTATTACTATTTTTGTTTCGTGATACAAGCTTTTAATTCTTTTTAAGAGATGTTGTGGGTAGCTGTTATTATCGTCCAGAGCCCATTTCGAACACTGCCAAAGGCCTTTGGAAACTCAAAAAAAACTATATGGATTTCAAGATTAAACTTGATATATTTTTTATCGGCCTCTTCACTATAAAGATAATGCCGTTCCATGAACGTCCTGGTTGAAATCCATTTTGTTCTTTTTTAAAAGTGCTTGTTATTACTTTTAGTTGGTTGTTGAGGATTTGTGTACAACTATATACGGTATTCAGCCGGCTAATACCTCTACAGTTTTGGCAGCCATTTATCTTACTTTTTTTTTGAAAAAACCGCTCTACAAATTTGGAATTTTACATCTTTGCCAATATATATGTATGATGTATAATCTTAAAGGCAAAAGAATGCTTGCATATTTAAATAGCTTCATATTAATCGCGTCTAATCTGCATTTTTTTTCTATATTCTGTAATGCGTTTTGTAATTCATCCATCGTAATCTTATCAACTTCACTGTAATCATTAGTCTGTTTGTTACTTTCCACTTCTGTATACTACAGCTCTTTACCTAGAGTATTCTTTACAATGTTCCTCTTTTAGTATGTTTAATTTCGCTATATCTTTCCTTGTTTTAAATGCCTTGTGTCTTTATATTCGAGTGTTTATCGTTCATGTACATCATGTTCAATATCCGTTATGAATTTGTCTCGGGATTCTTGGTGAGCTTTCTTTATCAGTCATTGGCAAATTTCTCTTTTAAATGTAATGACTTTTTGCTTCTAGTGTATTCTTTTATAGGAATTCTATATATGATTTTATCTTTTTATCTGTGACTTACTTAATTTTTCGTTCCTCTAGCCTTTTTTGTTTCGTATTTTCTCGTTCTTTCCTATCACTTGCAGAATTTTCCTGCTAAGAGTTTATTTATTCTGTTTCTGAATAAATTCATAATATTTTTTTCTGGAGTAAATATAATTTAAATACTTCTTGTGTTAAAGTTATGGTTCTTGCTTTTGGTTTTCCTTACTCACTAATAATTGTATATACCAATACGTAAGTATCCAGACAAATATCGCTACCTTGATAAAACCTTAATCTTGAACCAAGCTTTTTATTTTTTCATTTGCAATTATATAATCTATGATAGACCCTTTACCTCTTGCGGTTCATATATATTGATATGTCACTTTGTCTTGAGGTTTATCGTAAAATCTTTTAGTATTTTTAGTTCTTTTTCTTTAGTTCCTATTCTCCTATTCGACGTAACTATTATAATTCTATTGTTTGTACCAAATTGTTTGCCCTCTTGTTGTACAATAGATCCATTCAGATTTGCTATGTAAAAGTACTTTTAAATTTATTTAGCACAGAGTACCAGTTTGAGGCTAGATAATTCAAATGATATAGTTACCATCTTACCGACTATTGGACTCGCCTAATTTTCTGTTAGCATTGTTTTCTTTAGTTGTGTAGTCCCAGTTTTACGACGCCGGAAATTATTCGTCGCCTACTTCATTCTGAGGTAGACTTGCTGGTTGATTAAGACTAATAGTGCGTCTCTACGAGGATTTCATAGAACTTTAAAATACAGCTAGCGGCATCTTAATATTTTATTAAGGCATCTTTGCCAGACCTTTTCTCTCCTCCTTTCTCAATCTGGCTTGGATCGACTACGGCTACGTTACTTTTGAATATACAAGCATTTTTGTAATTTTTATTATATTTTAGTAATAGCTTTGTTGGTTTATAACGTTTTTTCTTTTTAACTTTTTCAATTGTTTTAGAAGCTATAGATATTATAATGCACAATAATACATTACTATTTTAGAACTTTTTTCTAATCCTTAGATTGTCCTGCGTTTATTTTTAGTACTTTGGCATAACATAACAAAAGGCGCTAAGAGGTATTTAATTTTAATATCTGCATGATATAATATATTAGTATGTTACGCGTTTTCTGTGGTTTCTCTGTAATTTATCCTTGTCACTACCCTTGCAGAACACCAAAATTTGCTTTCTTGTAAGCCGTGTTCTGATTTATAGACTACAATTTTAGAAGATTGGTCTTGGGAACTACCATGTGGCTAATTATAGAAATAAAATTTAAATCTGAACTTTACAAGCTGCTAAAATCGTATTGTTACTTACAATTCGAAAAGATTATATTGAAATCATTTACCCCAGTATTCAAAATTATCTGATTAATGTTTTGTGCCTGAGGCTTGGTAGTGACAACATAATTCTTAATACATCACCACAAGAGTAAGATAATAACAGAACATTTTTATAGTATATGGGAAAGTTTTGCAATAGCGTCCAAACGATGGCTACACGTTGTGATAAGCGACAGGTTTCGACCAGCACTGAGTGTTAGTTGCGCCCAAACTATGGCAATGAAAAAAGCTAACAATGGCGTTTCGATATAAAGAATAAGAGTACCAGACAATTTTTGAGTGTTGATAACTATTTAGAAGAAGTGATTCTGTATTAAAAAATCGTTATCCTCATCGTATAACTATACTCGAACGGTGTTGGATATATTCTGAAGTCAGAATGCCCAAGCTCATCTGTCGCGGGTAAGAATATTGTTATCAGAAAGATACTTGCCTTCTGCAGCCATGCGATCTATCGTCAGGTACAAGAGTGTTTAAAAAGTCCTACAGCCGGCAATACACATCATTCAAGTAAAGAACCTGGCTTTATTTTTATGGTATAAAACAAAGTTTTTCGATAACGGGCGACTTCTAATAGCGTGGGATGACGAATACACTCAGATCTCCTAAGAAACGTGCAATGGCTAGTTCAGTAACTGGTTTCGAAGAATGTAGCAGTGCATAGAGTCTAGTATGTTGAAATACGAGTTGTGTTCGGAAAGTAAGTTCTGTTTAGCTATAAAAAATAGTGACAGTTTATTCTCAGACAATGTATTAAATAAAAGAATAAACTTTAAACTATTTTTGTACATATCATTCACAAACATTGAGACATTTGTTACATCGTAGAACCAGGTTCATTATACCTTTTGAATAAAAAGGCACTGTCTGTGGAGACAGCCAATACTTCTATACAATTTCATAAAGAATAATTCTCGGAATTTGCGGAATTTGCGGAAATGTATTCGATAAAGATGAAATTGTGAACCTTCTGTTGTGATGAATTTTCTCATTAATAAAGTGTACCAAGTAACAGATGGCCACCCATTTCGTTCCTCATCATGCACATTTTTCACCAATTTATTAAACTACCAATATTCTTTGCATTTTTACCATACATTTCACTAATTTGTCGATGAATATCTGCCGGTTTCACATCTTTGTGTTAAAGGAGCGGATAATAGTGTATTTCACAGTTGGGGTGCCTTTCAAAGAACAGTTTAACCAAATACTTTAAACAACAAATGCTCTTAATAGAACGTCGTTTGTAGACAGCTAATTTATAAAGACAATATCAGACAACCGATGCGCTATGGCGGTTTTCTATAGAAATGTAACTTATTTTACGAACACGCCTTGTATATAAAAATGAAAGGCATATTACAAAGCTGTTCTAATACGCTTCTGTTGGGATTTCCTGCATAATATTCTGCTTAAAGTTTGTTTTTATTGATGTTGAGGTTTTTGATGCTTGACGTGGGGAGGTGACATTTGAAATCTGTAGAATCCAGATTACTTTTTGCAAGACATATTTTTGATATTTTTAAGTCACCATTGATTGTGTTTGTATACATTATTTACATAGTTTTATAATTATCCCATCCGAATAAAAGTGTAAAAATGTAAATTTATCTTTATAACGTAACTAGCAATGGCTTGCTTGTGTTCTTATATAAAAAGAATTCTTAATACTGACTATTAGGTAGACAGCCAACCAGAATTAAAAAGTGTAAGAGTATTTGCGATTAAACAATTTTTAGCAACTAACGAAAGTCCAATCATGTTGCTCTCATGTAAGGACATACAAGTTACGCCCGCTAAGTAATAAAATTGATTCCAGAAGATTCTTGAGAATCAACACACCGTTGCCAGTGGTTCTGCCGACCTGGAAGTCTTGAACTGGAATCTCTTTCAAAGTACTCGTCAGCTTGCATATTTTTTACAATCACAAAATGATGTTCTTTCAAGCTGAATTGGGATGGGAAAACAAAAAGAAGTCTGGGCTGCAGGAAGTTTTACCGGAAACCCAGGTGTTGGCCATCTCTGGATGGATACGCGACTCTCTTTTTCAGCCCTTTAATGCAACATTGGTCGTCTGTCCGGCCAGTATGTACTCCTTAGAGTTAGAAATGGAAATGAGCATTGCGTTTATCTTTGATTTTTTTTATTCGAGTAGAGGAGATTTGGATTCGAAGATTGTACTCAAAAATACGTTGATCACGTTACCACCACTTTCTCCTACACGGTTCAAAAGCTCACACGAGAAATCGTTACACGCTGTTCATCGCTCAAAACCTTGGGAAATAATTTAGTACAAGCTTTCCGTATCTGCAACTCCGCCGTGACGATTTTATGTATAATGGGTTTTGGAAATCCCGTCTTATCTGCTATCGGAGTCCAAAACCACTTTCACCGCAGCTACATTGTCCGAAAGATGAGACATTGATAGGCGCCCTGCGCGTGGTTCGTCTTCGATATCATCCCTTCCTTCTCTGAATGCTTTGTACCATCTAAACACTTATGCTTTCGATATCATGACAACAATATTGGTTCGAATTATTCAAGTTTAACGCATCGCTGATCGAGGACACTATTCTGCTTTTTGACCCCTGACGCGACGCTCAAACAACAAGTAATCCGCATTCTGTAGAGGCTCAAAGGCAAATAAGCTAGATCAGACCGTTTACCTGATACCCATCTCTTCATCCCATTAAAAGCCAGGTCCAAGTACTCCGCTCCCGACCCTTTGCTTGGATAAAAAATTACTCTCCGGACGTTCCTTGTATTTTATGTGCGTTGTTTCACTAAGTTGCAAACATATCTATTTTTATTGTTAATAGTTATTTGCCTATTTATACATTATTTTATTTCTAAAATTGCACATTATATTCTACAACAAAAAAGTTTAAAACTACTACTACAGGCTAACAACAACTTAAATATAAAATTAACCAAAATAGCGTGAAATACTTATTGCAGATTTAATTAAAAATACTCTGTAGATGGTGTTGTTTAAATAATTCTAATTATTCTAATTATTGGTAGCAGAATGGTGAAACTAATTTTTTATTGCATATTGGTTTTGCCTTATTTTTTAAATGTTTATTTTGCATTGTTTCTTCTCTAACTTCACTAAATGGAAATTTTGTTTAGTTAGCAGTGTAAGTCATCAGTATTCAACATGTGTTACTAAAATCGAGTCTGGAAAATTGCTTATGCATATATTTTAATACATTAACAAAGCTGATTCGGCTATAAACAAAGAAAGGCAATGACTCGACTGTATTTATTTACTCTGGAGCTATTTATTTAGATTTTCTAGTTTGTTGGTTGCATTGTCAACATTTTGCTAGCTTGCAGACGGCTCAGTTGGGGAACGAAGCGCCAAGGTTTGACAGCGAAGCAATTTCCTATGTTCTTATCAGCGTATGAAATCTCACCGAAGCAAAGTTCCCCGGCCAGTTCTCCAAACGCTGCTGCAGCCGTCATTGGACCTCAAGGCTGTCGGCTCGCGCAGTATCTCCTGTTACCGATAGTGGCTTTGTCTATTCCGGAATACACGTGGTTTTCGTACCAGACGCGGCATGGTACGACCTGGGCCCTCTCGTACCCGGCGATCTGCTATTCATCTGCGAGATGTTCGCACATCCGAGAGCACTTCGTGATCCGGCCCAGGCTTTGTTTTACTCTTCGTTCGCTGCACCGGCGGAAAGTTTTCCGCTGAAAATAGATCACGCCAGGGTTCTTCGCAAAGTGAGCGGTTTTCGCTGCAATTACTCCTTTTGCGGTTAACGTTTTTACAAGCGGTAGGCGTTATGTAACGATTAGCTTGCTAAACCAGGATGCTCCGACGGTTGTTCTTAAAATAGAATTTTCCAGTGAAGCATTCTGATTGACACTACCGTAATTAGCGTGTATATGTTCCTAAATGTCAGTCATAATTTAAGTTTACGTGGAACTGTTTATAACTGAACATATTTTGTGAGTTATATTTTTGCAATAGTCATTATCCGGTATAACATCAGCAATTTATTTAATCACTTCTCTAACTTATGACCAAGTTTTAGATAATGGATTGGAAGTTAGTCTACTAAAAGGTATGTTATTTTTTATGCTATGATTGTCAGTTATGAAGTATTTCTACATTTAAATTTTATTTTGTCTAATAATACTGTTATTGGTTTAAAAGCAGAAATGAAGGTAAGGACTAGGAACAGTGACTAAATCTTGTGATGATAAGAATTTCAGATATTCAACGATATTAATTATAATTTGTTTTACGTAACGACTTTCATCGTCATCATTAATAGTCTGTCCCGGTCTACCGCTGAACGTAGGCTTCTCTTCTCCATGTACTTCTGTCGTGTGCGACTTGAAACCATTGCTTTCCTATGTACTTCTTTATATCATCCAGCCATCATAGTTGCTGCCTGACCACACATTTTTTTGTTTCTCTGGTCCTCCAGTGTACTAATTTTAGTATCACACCCATTTCCACTTTAACTGCATTCTTTTTCGGATATTCTCATTTTTTCTCTTATCTCTCGTATTTACTCTTATATTCTACGTTTCACGGATCTTTGTGTTATCCTACGCCTCCTCTTGGCACTATTCGTTAAAGCCATCATCTCCATACCATATGTAGCAACCGATAACACGCATAACTCGAATACCTTTTTCTTTAAACATAGGGTTATATAGGAATTTCTGCCAAAAGCAGATCAAGTTTGATTTTCTTTTCCGACTCATGTCCAAGCTAGATATAGTGGTTTACAGTTTTATTTTTTCGTTATTTATTTTTAAGTTACCGTTTTTAGACTCATAACATGAAATATGTTGCAGTTCTGTGTTCATTGCTTTCAGTTCTTCAGTGTTGCTACTAAAGAGTACGATATCATCTGCATAATGTAGATGACTTAGGTAGCAACCGTCGATATTAATATTTCTATTTGCCCACCTTAGATTTTAAAATCAATTTCGGCGATAAGTTGCACTTCTCTATTTATTAGAATTTTATCAATATTGAAGTCTTTGTCAATTTGAATTTGGATTGTTGATCTTTCGTAGAAGTTTTTGATAAGGGCTGAATATCTGGTATTGATTCTACAATTATCTAGTGCCCATGTTTCCACGTTATATTCATTGCCATTCTTTAGAAGGAGTTTTAAAGTCTGAAGGTGATCTAAAGTGCCTCTTTGAAAGTTAACCTTTTCTACTGCCTGATAATTATCTAACTTGGATGTTAATGAGTATTATTTTTGTTAGTCGTTTATAGGTGCGAGCTAGCAGGCTTCATGGGCGGTTTCTGTTATCCCCTCTTTTAAGTAATAATGTAACCTTAGTATTTCGGTAGTTTTCAGATATTTACTCTTTTCTAGACATTTCTTGTGTAAAATTTGTAATGAGGTTATTAACGTATTTCCTCCTGTCTTCAGCATTTCGATCGTTATTTTGTCTTCTTCAGGGCATTTCCCATTTTTCATCTGCCTTAAAGGCACGTGTATTTCTACTGTTGTGATTCCTAGCATTTCTTCTGAACCCACGTTCTATTGCCATTTTGTTCGTCGTGATAGTGAGAGTTGTACAAATAGTGTAGAATTCTGTTGTTATTTTTACAATCTTGGTTTTGATCTATATTTTATTCATTTTTTGTTTACCCCCGATGAGAGGCTTGTATTATCTTCTATTGTTTGATGAATTAATATTTTATTGTAATATCGAATATTCTTTCGAATTTCTTTTTCCCTTGCTTATTAATTTCTTTATAACTGTTTGAGTTTTTGTCAATGTTTTGTATGTCATTTAATAGATTTCTCGTTTTTGAACTTCAGTTATCATATTTATATATGCACATACTCCTTTTATTGTAATATTTATATTGTTTTTGAGTTAGTCCGATAACTTGTCAGTATTCATTGATCGTGGGATACTAGTGGGTTCTAATATTTTTGTCAGTTTTTGGTCACAATTTTCTCTTTTTTGTGTTAGTATTTCGGCAGTTGTAAAAAGAGATCTTTGTATTAGTTTCTTTTTCGATTTTGTGATGGAACTTGAGTGTTGCTCTGATCAATCTGTGGTCACTCCCGGTATTAAATCTGTCCAAAACGGACACATCCCTGCAGATACTTTTGTTGTTATTCATGATGTAATCTATTTCATTTTTATATTTTTTGCACGGACTGGTGCATTTTCTTTGGACTCGTTTCGTAAAGAATCTATTTATTAACAACTTTAGTTGTTGTTTTTTAGTAAATTTTTTTACCGACGACCGTTACTTTTATTGAAGTGTGGATTAACTTCTTAATATTTAGAACACTATTAATTATTTAGTGGCGGTTTTTTTATTATTGAATCTATCCATCTTATAAGAATGATATTCTAGTCGATGTACAAGATTTAGACATTTATAATGTATTAATTTTAACATTGGATGTATAGAAAGATTGAATAAATTAGTTGTGTTTATAAGGGACTTTATACATAGAATATTAGGAGATTTTTGCACTACATCTTTAATTTACTATAACGTTTTTGCTCTCAACAGTGATGAATAACAAGTGTAAATTTATTTAAACTACATATTTCATTTACTTACAGGAAAATGAATTATTTAATAATATTTATTTACACTAACTCAAGGAATTTCTTACATAAAATCACAGTCTATATCTACATTTATCTATAAATTTATGTTGCACTAACACAGTTTACTTCGTTTTCGGTGTTTGGCTTCTCCGGGCTATGTTTTTGTGTACTATTTATACCCCCAGCACTTATTTTGGAGCCTTCTCGTTGCATAGGAATCATCTGGTACAATTAGGAAATTTTTTGCGTTGTTCTAGCCTCTCCACGTGTAGAAGCGCAACGGAAATTCCGGCGGCTGCCAGCATTGAAGGCATTATGTTCGCCGCTCAATCGTGACGGCTCGGCGGCAACCTCGGTATTAGCCGCGAGCATTGTGAGACGATGGTGTCCTTATGGTGGTGTTCGGAAATTCGTTACATTGTGTAATTTTTCAAATTATATTCCACCACGCTCTATGCACTTCTGCACCCTTCAAAACTTGACTCCAACTCTTCCACGTTCTGGACATATTTGTGGTTTTATGTTAACAGAAGATCCTCGTTGTTGGGGAAACAGTCTCACTTTTAGTTTGCTTTTTGTAGTTATGTTACCTATTATAATGCTGCTAGTATAGCGATAATGTTCTATTTTTTAATTTATGAATTCTCTCGATGTACTACGAAACACGCCGTAGCATCTGCTCTTTGGATAAGGCACGGAGTACCCGAAGGGTTCAAACTTTTCTCACTTGAAGATAACGTGCATAATGATGTGAATTGCAGGAGTAAGAATGTGCAAACACTCTTTTATCTGGCGATAGTTACATGCCTTTCATACATTACATACATGCGATATTTTCTTCAATTACAGGCGAGGATGGGCTTCGTTACATTTTTAATGTGACAAATCAGTAGTAAGGTTATGCGCCAAAACAATGATAGCAAAGCTAGCAAGCTGTTGTCACTACATAATTCTGCCCAGTTAAGTTAATTTCAACAATGACTTTCGCGAAATCTGAACCATAAATATCCGGAATTAAAAACATAAAGAGAGCCTTATTTGGATAACTACTAAAAAGAATGGTTTTCAAAATACAACGATGCGAATTTATCTGATCCGTAGAAGCACAGTTTATATATATATTTATTATATATTAAAAAGATACATTTCATCTAAAAGAACTAAAAGAAGATGAGAATGACAAATTAATAGGTGCATTTTAAAGAGCTTATTTATTTGCAGTAAATTTTTTTCATGAAATTCTTTATTCAACACGTCAAGTTTTTCGAATGTCTATTCTATATGATGCTTGAAATCCAGAGTTACGAATAATTACTCTTTGAATACATTCAAAATGAATAAGACATGTCTTCTGACAATTTAGTATTACAAATTTTATGATGGCTTTGATGTTTCATCGTAGAAGTTCGACAATTTTGGGTATATAGTTTTTGCATATGATACGATGATGTTGCGTCCTCGCTTTCGATACAACAGAAAAGATAACAAAAAGGAGAATACAAGAGAACAGCACACTTCATCATTTTTTTTTTGTAACAGAAGGTAAATTATCTTTTAAATATTAAGAATGTGTAACGATTTAAGAACACAGAAATGCAAAGTTTAAACAAATCTCATTTAGCCAAACTTATGAAACAATAAATGTTAGTAGAAAAAATTATGAGGGAATGAAAAAATCATAATTTAAAAATAAATGGATAAACTGAACATTTTCATGTAATGGTATCAAGTTAATTGAGAAGTGTGCGGGCGATAAACTTTTTAATTTTTATGATTCAACGAAGACTAAATATTAAATTGGAAGTGTGAAATCAAAAGCATCGTTATACAAGAACTGTATAAGTAAGTTGGAGCGTAAATATGGTCTCTAATCTTCTCGTTTTATCCAGTTTCCTATCGTCTTGTGGGCTGAAAATACCGTTCCTCACTTTTATTTGTTTCGAATGGTATTTTTTTTTTTATTATTAATTGACAATGTCGTTGTGAGATTTAAATAATAAATTTTGTTGGCACTTTTTGGAAACTTTCCTTTTATGTATTGAAAATTAAACGTAAATCGAAAATTAAGCTTATAAATAGAAAATAGAAAAGCACAAGAGAGACAAATAAACAATTGGAAATGAATTAGTCTGTAGCATCGAAGATGCTTGACGCTTATATGCATACATATCAAAAATAGTCTGTAATTTACTTAAAATTTTGTTGAATATATCTTTTTGTTCTTGGTACAGGATCCATCAAGACCCCTTTTGTATAGCATAGTCTTTAACAGTAAAGAGTGTACTTGCAGAAACGCACATTACTAAATCTACGTAAATTAAAGCACTTCACCAAACTCTAGTAAAAGTTGCCCTTGCATTGTTCGAATCTTTCTTTTTGGATTCCATACCTAAACAGGATTCGTCACTTAACACCTCATTATTCCGGTTCTGATTCATATTTTCCATGGTCCATCTCCTGTTCATAATATTTGTTTTCTGAGGCACACAATGCGATGTATAGCAACAGTTAAAGCACAAATCATATCGCAGAGAGTTGCTAACCTTCAAGTACGTGCCCATTTTTCAATTTAAGAAGGTTATCAAGTAAGAAAATCACGACATACTTTTATATTTGAGACTGAATTGCCCAAAAAGTTTGTGCCATTTTTCTAGCAATGACTTATTTGCCAGTTTTTAGTTATTTTTATGATTTTAGTTTCGTTTAAAAACGTTTTGTCTATTTTGCATAATAACATAAAAATGAAAGTTTACAACAGAACTTCAATGCATCTCTAAACCTCCCCTGACTCAACTCGTGTAAAATGGCCGACTCTCAAATATGAAAAAGTGCTGAGCAACAAATTTCGAATTTTCAAAATCATCGATCCCGGAGAATCTGCAATTCCAGTTTGTAACTTTTCAAATTCGATGGTCGAGTATGAGCAATGTAACAGCGCAGACATTTTTTGGCCTGCCTGACATCCAGTGCGATACGCTTGACCCCAATGCTTTTCGTAGCAAATATTGTAAGTAAATTTTATTTTAATTATTTTCGACGAAATCAACACAATCTCCTTCAATGAAATGAATATGGATTATCGAGCACCGAACAAACGCAAAATGGATAGTTTACCGCCATCCGTTAATGGTATGTATGGACCATCTAAGATTTATTAACCCCAAAATAAATTACACCTACCAGCAAATTTAGAAAATAAGTTAACTAATAGCAAATCTTCCAATAATAAGAAACCAGGCGTAACAAAAAAAACGCAGTCGGAAACAAATACACTAAATCATTTGTAATTTGCCGCCTCTCAAGAGAGTAATAGATATGAGATAAAAAAATCAATATCAAAAAGATGTTCATAGACAATAAGATTTATTATGTTGTATGATCTCCGATATATTCACAAAAATAACATTAACGTTTATTATATTATCAGAACAGAACTTATGTGTGTGTTAGCATAATTCGTTTGCAGTTAAATTGTCAAACAATTTTACTATCTTGAAAAGAGCATAATCACACTTATGGCCGGTGCAATAAATAATAAAGTAATAAATTAATCTTGACAAAATTGAAATGTAGATAATTGTTTTATTGAAGTTACATTATCAGTTGTTATTATGGAATTACGTAATATCTAAGCCAATCATCAGCAGTACTGATTAGCATAATTCGACAAAGATCGTCATATCTTTTTAATTTGAAATGACAGCTGCTGCACCATGAATAATGGCTTCACTTTCAAGTACAACTATAGATTTTCAATGGGACTAACGTCTAGTGACATTGCCGGCCATTCCAGCGTGGTTACATTATTTTGTTGTTCCCACGCACTTTATAGTTTGCTACGATGTTTAGGGTTTTCTTGCAGCACCCAGCTTGTTTTGTCAGAACCAAAAAACTTTTCTCCAGACAGAAAGCATTTCTGGTAAACGGTGCACATTTGCTCGGCGTTTAAATTGTGCGTTTATAGAAGCATCACCAAACATGCACTTTTACAGGGTGTTTTACTGTGTGCTGAAGAATCCTATTCCTCTTCGCTGACCACACTTTCTATAGGGAAGACCATGTCCAGAAAGAAGACTCGTCCGTGACGATAACATTGTCCCGATATCGATCCAAACTTTCCTTTGTCCATGCTAGTCATTTTTCTACGTGCTTTTCTAATGATAAAGGCGTTTTCAAAGTTGATCGAAAAGAAATTTTTTTACGCAAGCGACTTCGAATCGTGTTTAGAGAAACCTGAATTCCTTTCATAGAGAGTTCCATATTCGAAAAGACGTAAGATCACTTTATTATTCGTTGTTATGATGCAGCAGATCGTCGACCTTCCCAACCTTCAAATATCGCTTTATCCACTTTTTAACAAATACCTCCGAAATCTGCATATATTTTGCAGCTGCTTTATAGGTTAGTTTCAGTTCTTTCGCATGATTCACTAAAAACAGTGCCCGTATGGCTTCAGGAATTTTGCACTCTTTGCAAAGATAACGTATTCACTGACAACACGATATGCCGTCAAAGTGTACTGGACAAAAGAGCGCGAAATAAAGATTCAAACGAATTAACATAGGTGGCACTGCCACTTACCGAATGACGACGGTCGGTCACATTCTTATTATGCAGAATGTACATTGCAACTTTTATATTTTTTATTTTTAATTAAAAAAGTCTTCATAATATATGCATGTGCTTGCATAAAGAAGATCCTGCGGCTTCCTTATTTTAAATTACTCTGAGTGTCTGCATTAAGTTAGATACCCTTCTATAAATTTTACTGTAGCATTTAGTGTACATCAATATTAGTTAGCATTTTGCTGTGGTTTGAGTATATTTGTAACAATCTTTGTACTTTATAAGTATATTAGGTATTGGTAATTTATAAGTGTATTAGGTCTACAATAAAATCTTTATTTATAATAAACTAGAAAAATTGATTGCAATTGCTTCAGACTTATTAATTTTTCTTATGTGTTACGTCTTTTATTTGAAATTATACAAAAAGTTATTTAATTTTTCCCATTTCTCTCTATTAGCCTAAAATAACCTCGAATACGAGCAGTGATGTGATGCTGACACAACGCATGTGCTCCGTTATCAACGTGATACATTTGTTAAAACAAAATAAATTTAAACAACTATCCCAACAACAAGAGATGGATGATACTAACCAAAGTCAAATAGAAAACGTGTCGTCATAGCCTACCGCTACTATCCCGGTTAAAGTAAAAATACCACCTATCTACCTGCATAATGCAATAAATCATAAAATCTTTGTGACAGATATCTAGAAAATGACAAAAGGCGAGTTTACAACAATGTGTAATATAAATACCATACGCATAAATCTGATTCAAGAAGACGACTACCGTACTTTCACAAAGTTTTATAATGAAAATAAAATTCTATATCACATTTTTCAAAACCCAAATACCAAACCCTTATCAGTGGTTATTAAAAATGTACCTCCATCATTAACTAAGGAGGAAATTAAGCCAAGCATTGGCGAAATTACCCATTATTAATATAATACGACTCCTAACAAAAGATAAAAAGCCACTATCAGTGTGCGCAGTTCAATTAACCAATAATAATGAAGCAAAACAAATATTTAAATTAAAAGCATTACCCCACTTCTTGGTAACAGTAGGAGTTAGAAAAGTCTGTACATCTATCGCAGTGTCCTAGATGCCAGCGCTATGGGCATTCGAAAAACTACTGTACCCTTACCCAGAGATGCGTGAAATGTGCAAGAGCTGACAATCACACAGAATGTCCTAAAAAGCGTGAAGATAAACCTACATGTGCTAACTGTGGAGGTGACCATGCGCAAACCATCGAAACACCAGCACAAATGTAAACAGAACAAGATCATATAATGCATATGTCGGTGAAACATAGACCTTCGCCAACAGAGTTAAAATCTCTAGAATACCGTTTTTTTCTCTAAAACTGAAACGTCACACCCGTCAAGAACACTTTTATCAATGCCTTAATGAATATGATAACATCTTATCTGCCTCAAATTAAAACGTTCATCATGAACATTATAGTATTTCTACTCTTTAATGGACCATAATCCGCTAAAACTCCTAGACCATATAACAATACTAAACTAGAACAGTTTTTATAGCCCTTTTAGTCACACATAGAGTTCATATTGCGTAGATATCTGAAACCCATTTAACTAAAAATGACACTCTAAAAATACCCGGGTTCAAAGTATATGGTAAAGACAGAAATGCCAGAATAACCTCTGGAGGATTATCAATTATGATCAAACACAGCCATATCCTGAACCTTCTCAACCTTAAGTTAGAAGTCACCGGAATAAAAGTAAAACTAAATGACAATAGCCAAGTTACCATCCTAAGCATATACAAGCAACCAATAAAAAACTGGACGATAATGAACTCAAAATTATATTTAACACACCTGAGCCAACATTGATAATTGGAGAATTTAACAGTAAACACACAACATGTGGATGTAGTACTCTGCATTCGAGTTTAAACTCGAACATTACTTAACAGTACCCAGTTTCCAAGTGATGGCGCCGAATGAATACATTTATTTTTCTTATAGAATTGACCACCAACCCTATATCTTGGATATTGTAGTGCAGAAAAACTTTTGCAAGCAAATAAATCAAAGTGTAATCACGAAACTAGATTCCGACCACCTGCCTATATTAACAAACTTTCTTTGCGAACCAAAAACCAAAGATCCTCCATTTAAACTAGCTAATGGACCAATCAAATGGGACAATTTCCAAGTTGCGCTAGATCAGGACCTCGCGAGATTACATGCATTAAATAATAAGGAAGACATTGATACAGCTGTCTCTAAGAGCAGTAGTTATAACTGTAATTATTCTCTGAATTACATTATAGACTTAATTAAAAAACATAGCCAGGCAAAACGACAATGGCAAAGGACTAGAAATATATGAGACAAAAAGGCTTCTGAATAACTTAATGTACCGACTAAAAAGAGAAATTGATAACTGTAGAATCCAGTTTTATAAAAGGCATATTGAAAACATCGGTTCTGAAGATCCGCGAATGTGAAGAACCACCAGAAAAACATGAAGAATTACCTACGCTCACATCTGGCAATGATACCTTCACAACGGGCATATTGAAAAAGCAGAAGATTTTGCTGAGCATCTAGAACAGGTTTTTACACCCGCAATCACCTGTCCCTCACAAATAAATCATATAGAGAGGAATCATCCAGTAATTACAGGCGATATTAATCCAATATCTCCAAATGAAACTGGCACAATTATAGCGACACTAAAAAAGCGAAAGTCGCCCAGCCATGACCTTATACCTAACTTGGTCCTACAACACCTAACCAAGAAAAACTTAGCATATCTAAAACAATAATTAATTCACATTTCTCATGTTTGCCAAACCTGGAAAAGACAATAATACACTCAAAAACTATAGACCAATAAGCCTATTGACTACTATTCCAACCTTCCAATTTGGCTTCAAAAGAAGGCACTTTATTTGTCAGCAGTTAGAGCGAACCAGTGAAATAATTGAAAATGGTTATGAAAATAGGTGCTACACTACAGCGGTTTTCTTAGACATAGCCCAGGCTTTCGACATAGTGTGGATTGAAGGTCTTAAGAAGATGCTCCTAGATATTAACATACCCAGCTATATTTAGCAATTACCTTCTCCTTTCTTGAAGAAAGAGCATTTGGAGTTAAAGTAAACTCGGCAATTTCAAGAACCAAATGCATCCAGGCGGGAGTACCACAGAGTAATATTCTAGATTTCCCACTCTTTAATATCTACACGTCAAATTCTTCACAAACATCAGCGTCGTTGGCAACCTATGCTGATGACACAGCAATTATAACTCAAAGTATAGACTTGAGATGGTTTAAAAGTTTGAACATCCAGATAAACCCCTCCAAATGCCAGTGCAAGATCTTCACATTAAGAAGAATAATCAACCCATCTAACATTGAAGTTAATCTCAAAAATTTTGCAATTAAATACTTAGGGGTCTACTTGGATGCCAGACTAAACTGGAACTTTCACGTAAATCAGAGGCTAATACAATGCAATAATAGATTACGACAACTATATCCAATGATAAACCGGAAATCTACGCTAAAGGTCTTGTACAAAACACTACTACGACTCTAGCATTGTATGCCTCTCCAGTATGGTGCAACACAAACAAAACCAACATTTAGAAACTACAGAGGTTTCAAAACAAAGTCTTGTGAATGGTAGTAAATGCCTCATAGTACGTTCGCAACAACCAACTGCATTATAAGCTAAGGGCATCGCATGTCTATGACTATATTAAAGAAAGTGCCAAAAAGTTTTTCTGCAATATAAGTGCGTGCGACGGAGCAGTGTACTATAACCTAGGTAAACGCAATACCCATGTAAGACTTAAACGAAAACTTCACCAATATGTAATAACATCTGATGAAGACAGTAATTAAAAATTATCATAGAACACGGGGCGCTACAATACAAATGTCAAGTGTATAAAGTCATTAGTAACTGATTGTTAAAAATGTAATGTATAACATCTGCAGTGTTCATCTGACAATTGTTAATAAATTAAAAAACGACTGAAATAACACAGGTGCGTTCTTGACAGTGCAATTTTCAATTTTGTTGCATTTAAGAGGGTGTAAATCCCAAACTTAGTATTGCCAAAATTAATATTGAAGTTTTTAAGTGCTATAATTAATATAACATACACTCAATAGAAAACTTAGTTTGTGTTGGTCTATGAAGGTGAAATAAATGTAAACTCTATGAAACGTTTTGAAGTGGTCGGATAAACGTAAAACTACTTACCTCTTGGATGGAATTGTTTATATTAGTTTTGAAATGCTTTGTCAGGATAGTTGTGACTGTAGACATGAGCAAAACGTATTTAGACGAAAGCAGCAGAATATGTAGCTAAAGGTAAAGGTGATTACAGACACGGAGCGCAGCAATTTCAAACAGGTGTGGTACCCTGCGCAGACCAAGGCAGTAGAAAGTGAGGGTATATGTGGCGTGTCACTTTATTTTTTGCATTACAAACAGAACTCCTGGATGTAAACAAAACCGACGCAGTGGAAACAAACGAAATAATATTCAATCTCCAGAATTCCAAAGAGGACCGTTCGCAAAATAGAAAATTGATGAGTGTCTAGCGCATAGTACGAAGGATCGAATACATGCATGAATCTTGAAGGTCCTAAATAAAAACTTTAACCATGACAATCGGGAAGGTTACAGCCATCTTCTATTTTGTTTAGTATAATGGGAATTTCTTGGTTAAAATTTTGTTAATAATTTTTTCTGTCAGAATTTTCACTGGATGTTTCTTTACTATTTCATTGCTAATATATTTCTAATTTAACCTTTAAACATTTCTTTGGCCTAACACTAGCTAGTTTCGTGCGATTTACAACGTTTTAATTGCCATCATAGCGTTTTCTTTTACGAGTTAAACAACTCGATGGGCCTATTGTCGTTGGTATCACTATTCGTGTTTGAACTCATTATTCACAGAACAGAAGTAAGCAAGAACAATGCATTTTACTAGTGTCTGGTGAAAACAAAGCTCCAAATATTTCAATTAAGCAAAACATGCAGATTAATGGTTTTGAGAATGGTTGCACATAAGAAATTTTATTAGTTAGTCCATACGATGGCACGAATTAAATTTTTCTTCACATTACTAGGTATATCGTTTTTTTGAATAAAAAAAAATTATGCAAAATGTACATCAAAGGAAAATTCTGATAAACGTTTTACTTCAGATATTTTTTGTTGTTATTGCTATTACTATGTTAAGATAATAAAAACAAATATATGGTTGATTTACAATTTAACTAGTAGTTAATTTAGTAATTATTCTCAAAGAATTCTGCGAAAATCGGAACTTTCCAGTGGGAATGATTATAGAGTGTTAAATGTAAACTTAAGTATTTTGCTATGGTTTGTAGAATATTATCGGAAATAATTGGTTAATTACTAAATTATTGTACTTAGTGGAAAGAACTGATTGTTAGACTTGTCGGAATTATGTTATGCAACCGTACATATATTGAAATTTTCCAAGCGGTTCTTCGTATTTCAAAAACTAAGTATTGATCTTACGGTACAACGTGGTCCAACACTACCCTAGTTATTGAAACCGCTCAAATAGCAACTAATTGACAAAAGATGAGACGATAAAGATATTCTTAAAAAGTCACTCTTTACTTTTGATCACCAGAGCCAATTTTTTTTAAAAAGTGGTTCATAACTGAATCTCTTCAGAAATCAAATTTATTGTCTTTGTGAACCATATCTTTCTATAATTGATTTGCTTTGATTTAATCATTTATGCTAAAGTAGTAGCAAATTGAAATCGATTTTCAATTGCTCTATCACGCAGCGGGTGTATAATTTAAGTTTTATAAGCGAAAGTGTCTAATTCTTGTTTTATTGATGCAGTAAACAGATGTTCTCTTGATTTAGAGCTCTTCTGATGTTCTTTTCGTCACTGTTCGTGGTGTACCAATTCCGAGAACTCACATTTCAAATAATTTTTTAAATAAAATTTAAATTATCTTTTTTTGAAAAACTTTTATAAAAATAAAAAACACCAAGGCTTAGCGAATGCTTGATGGTCAATCCAGTAATGATTTCCAGTTCACCTCTTTTTTCCACAACTTAAAGTCGTTTTTGCTTGCCACGCCGGTACTAAAATTCGAATATTTGTATCCTTCCGCAAACTGAATATTTATTTAAAATCTGAAACACGTGTTGTGTTCTCCAACTGTATATCAATAAACCATATGATTAATGAAGAGTTTAGTCGAACGGTTTATCATAAAATTGTGTTAATAAGGTGTAACAGAGTTCCACTATTATAAACTCGTTGAAAAGCCGACTGTTGTAGGAGTTTTTCTTACAGCTCAATACTTGTGATTATCGTTGCTCTTTACAAAAGATTTATAAACCTATACTTCTGTTGGAACTGTATCTTGTTTGCTTTCATTATGTTTTTAGTACTGAAAAAACATTCGTATAGTTCAGAAAGTATGACTTTTGAAGTTTAACTTTATTTAGTCACACTTCCGAAAAATGACATGATAATCATTCTGGGATACATTTCAAGCCTTCCTTTATAAGAAAAAAATTTTATAGTGTAAAATTAATTTTACATATGCAAAAACAAGTTCTGAAAAAAATCTTTGCGAAAATAGCTTTTTTACAAAAATAAACATATCTAGTGTAATTTTTAATTAAAAATAAAAAAAACAAACTACTTTGTAAACCTGAAATACTACCCTTTCAGATGGATATGATTATTTTATAGGGCTTTTCAAAAAATATATTTGTTTTGAGGAATGAAGCTCGGATTTTTCGAGGGAAAATGAGAACTATACGTATGTGAAATAATCCTTGTTTATTTCGAAAAAAAATCATAAAAAATTATAAAATAATGACGATCATTGAAGGAAAAAAGTAAATAAAGTAATAAAATAACTATTTATTACCATCACTGCTCGGAGAGATGATGGTCTTCTTCGTTGGATTCCTCACCTCCGATAGCAGGTTGCTCCTCGACTTTCTCGAGCACCTCCTCTCGAAAAGTTCGCGGGCGTAAATTATAGGCCATCTGAATATCCATAAATTTTTTTTTAATTCTACGCTTCAAAATCTTTAAGAGTACACTTACTTTTTTGCAAAACACCAGAAGAAAATAAAAAATTGCTCCACGCATCAAAAATACCAACGGAATTTCGCGTTCCACTTTGATCGACTGCCAAACGAACACTAACGGGAAAATTCAAATCTTACCTACCTGTGTCTAGAGTTGAAGGTTTAAACTATCTATTGATGGCGAAGCAAGTCTCACTTTCTCAAATGTAATAGGCTATATTCCAGGTCAAAGAAGGCTCGGGTGAATTTCACCCAGCGTGACTAAATAGAGTTAATGAAAGATCAATCTCAAGTACAAAAAAATCTTACAAAAACATAATTTGAAAACTGAGTAGTTTCAAAATGCGAAAGGTTAATATAATACATCTTTGTTGCTAAATAAATGATTTGATCATTTGTTTTTACCACTTTTTGCTTACTTAGTGCGCAAAATGAAATTACATCTATGTGCCTTAATAATATCGGGATTACAGAAATGTCTAGTTCGCAAATTACATATATAAATAATTGTTGATTTTGAGTTGCACGCCTGGGTGACTTGCAAATTTGCGTCCACGTCACAGAACCCTGAATTATAATTCAGAAAATTATACGGAGCCTTACCAAACCATTCGTATTATGAATGCCATGTTGTACATCCATAATCCGTCAGAAAATGGTCGCTTTGTTAAAATGGACTCCACGCTACTATTATCTATTATATTACTAAGTAATTTAATTTGCAATTATATACTACGTTTTATGGTGTAAATTTTTTTTAATAATTCTTGATGCACGAAGAGAATGAGGAAAATAGATTATAAAAAATCAAAAATGTACAATTGAAATCATTTAAAGTTTTATAAAAATAGTGAATAAAATAGGCAGATCACCTATCCGTGCTGTTTCGAGAAACTTCTTTCTATCAAAAGACACAATAAGGCACTTAACGAACTTTTGGTTTAGACCATAATTTTAATGGTCAGGACTTCTCACTCTCTTGCTGTACTATTGTTTGTAACAGCTGCTCTGAATGTAATAAACACAGTTGTGATGTAACCTGGCAGCCAATTAGAGTGGACTATCATGCGCATGCATGAGGACAACTACACTGACCGGGTTAGTTGGGAGTTAGACTCCGGAATGTGGAGTCTTCGTATTTTCAATGACGAGTAAAGTAGCGAATCTACATCAAATTTTGCTTAAAGCTGTTATTAATTCAGGAGATTTTCGGACACAATGCAATAAGTGTAGCAGGACTAAAGGCGTGGTATAAATGATTTACAGATAGCCGGGAATTTGTTAATTTCCAACTGACAGTTCGAGAACTATTTCCGCGGCTACTATTATCAGAGCAAAAGGGGATTGTGTTTAAGTTGCTAGTATCGCGCTTAAGACTGCTCCCAGTGAATCAAATTTTGAAACGGAAAAAACTCCAAAGCATCGACGAAATTTATGCCAATATGATGAGGCAATTATTCGCAATAGCAACACAGAATTTTCTGGAATGTTTTGATCACTGGAAACGACGGCTTTGGGAGAAGTGTGTAAAATTCCAAGGTACTTTAAATGGAACTGAAGCTACGTACAATGTTTCTCATATCGTGCCATTTTCACTAAATATATAAATTTTTGTTATTGTAATTTTATTTTTTGTATTATATGACCTACAATTAAAAAAATAATTTTGATTTCTATTCTACAGGATCTATAATGGCACCATTTTAATTTATTTGTAGGTGATGTTATTGCGAGAGTACTTTTTATTTATAATGAAAAGTTGAAACAATTATATAATCGTTCTTATCATATAGATAATAAAACCTTTTCCGGATTCTTTAGTTTCGTTGGGTAGTACAGTAGTTATACCACAATGAGTAGATAATGGCATGGACTGCCGGAAATATTAATCACCATGAATAGTTGGTTGATTATATGTATTTTATGTGTTTTAACCCTTTCGACCCTTGCGGTGGCAATTGCCACCATCATATTCAGGTATCTACTTTACCGACATCAGACCTTATTTCAACTATTCTCCGCTAGAGATCGCTTTAGCCACTCTGTTCCCCCCTCCCGTTTTCACATAATATCCGTTAGTGGTTCCCTTTGAGTGTTGTTTCCGGACGCATTTGTTCACGCGTGCAATAATGGAACGCGCTGTACCTAGCAACATGCTAGGTTAGTATCAATTATTTCCCAGATATCAAAGATATTCAATAAATTTAAAGTGAAACGTAAAGTACAATGTGGCGCAAGTAATAATTGATGTTCATATGCTACTCTGCCATGACTCTTTCAAATTGCTGTACGCAATTGCCACCATCAGGTGTTCCTAGAATAAAATATGGATATTGTTTTTTTTTTGTAGAGGACGGCATTCCTCCTATGCAATTCTATAAAAAAAAATAAACAACATAGCAAAGGAAGTTACCCTAAGAGAAGCACGTACCGCAATTAGTTTAATCCCTGATTCGGATGTCGAAAAGGACATTGAGGACCCGTCAGATGACACTTCAGACGATGACGGCTATGACCCAGAAGGTGATGTTCCTCTTTCGATGATAAAGTCCAGACTAGTGAATTCACAGGATATAAAAGGGAAGTCGAATCCAGAACGTGTTTCATGGATCCGAAAATCATTCTCCACCCCTAATACGGATTATTCAGCTCCGCATGATAAGGAGAACGACGTAATTGAAATAAAAAGTTCTTTGCAATATTTCACCGAGTACTTCCCAGATGACATCTTTCGGGAATTGGCAGAAAAAACCAATATGTATGCGATTAATAAATACGGAAAAATTGTAAGTACCGATGAGCATGAAATAAAGAAAGTTGTTACTCATGGGTATAATTCAGTTTCCTAGATTGCGTATGTACCACAAGAATAAAATTGTAGAAGATCTGCAAATATCTCGTAATAGATTTGAACAGCTACGAAATAATCTACACATCACTGATATCCACGCTGAGCATAATAAAGTTGACAAGCTTTGGAAGGTGCGCCCACTAATTACGGCATTTGAAAAGCAATGCGAACAATTGGATCTTGAGTAAAACTTATGTATAAATGAATCGATAATACCATTCAAAGGACAGCTTGCTATAAAACAGTATATGAGAGGAAAGCCCAATGGGGTGTGAAAGTATTCATGCTATGTGGCGCTTCTGGTATTATATATAAATCCGTTATTTATCAAGGCTCCTCTACATTGCCTGAAGATATACAGAAAAGTTATTCGGCTACAAATGGACTAGTAATTCATCTTTCAAAAAGAATACCTTATCATAATGGACACAAGCTCTATTGTGATAACTATTTCACATCATTATTATTACTCCAAGAACTTCTGCGAAATGGAATTTTTGCAGCGGGAACTATTCGGACAAACAAAATTGCCCGCTAAAAACAGAAAAACAGCTTCAAGAACTTGGACGTGGCAGTAGCGATGCTTTGATTACTAGTGACAATCACATAATAGCAATTCGATGGTATGACAATAAAGTTGTCGTTATGACTTCAAACTTCATTGCTATTGAACCGGAGGATGACGTGAGACGATGGAATAAGAAAACAAGAGAATATGTGAATGTCAAACGACCATCTATCATTCGTTTGTAAAATGTTTCAATGGGTGGTGTGGACAAGAGTGATTTTATTATACCTCTATACCGTACATTCATACGATCCGGCAAATGGACGCTCAGAGTTATATTTCACTACTTCAATCTAGCAGTGTGTAATTCGTGGCTGGAATATACACGTGACAATAGAATGAATTCTACATGGACTTGTTGCAGTTTACCATGTCACTTGTGGAAGGATTGGCCTTCCTAGGTTGTTCTACTGTCGGTACTCCAAAGCGCGGCCGGCCTTCGACCTCCAGCCCCCTCTCCATAAACAATCTCCAGAGAAAGCATCTAAATCCGCAATCGATTCCTGTGATTGATATGAGATTCGATGGTATTGGCCATTGGCCAGCCCATATAAATGGACATGAACAACGCTGCAAGTTAGAGACATGTGTAGGTCGTACCCGTATCAAGTGTGAAAAATATCAAGTATCTCTCTGCATCAGCAAACATAGAACCTGTTTCAAACGTTTTCATATGAAATCATAATAGCTGTGTGACAAATAAAGATGACTATCGAAATATCAGTGTCTCTAAATTTATGTCATCTGCGCCCAGTGGTGGCAACTGCCACCACTTCCTAGTTTCTTCACGTGAGTACCAAATTGATCAAAATTTTGTATAGAGTTATCTGAGATAGTAATAAACGATATACAGTACAAAAAATATTTTTCTGGACAACTGAAAAAATCCAGGGCTGAAAGGGTTAATACGTAATATTAAATCGTTAAAAAATTTGGTTTGAGTAATAGTTATCGGATTATTAGATTAGTTAAATAAAGATCTCATCATTATACTATGAAAAATAAGTATGTAAATACGAAAGAGCCCCAGTTTAATTTTGGGCTTAGATGCTTGACGGGTACTCATTCAATCAATAAAAGTAATGGAGTAATAATGCGGTCGTTTAAGGCGTGATGCGTAATCAAGAAATTAGAGCGAATATATGGGAGCCTTAACATCTCAGTCCACAGGCCATGTTCCTACGTGGCTTGATAAGGCTTCTTCTTCTTTTACCCCTTCCTAGTACTCTTTTGGGTATCGGATTTGGGTTAGTGTTAACCACCATATAAATACGTAAACTTAAGGTATTTTATTTTAACGTTCTTGCTCTTAATTGTGACGAATAAAACGTTTAAATCTATTTAAACTACTTATTTAATATTCTTACAACATTTGAATTAGTTGATAACGTTTATTACACTACATAGATATTTGCTAATATAAAATTACACTATTACTCTATTTATCTACAACAATTTATTTCGCACTTGAAAAGGTTACTTTGCGGTAACTTGACTTCCCTGTGCTGCTTTGTTACGTGCTAACATATTTATATCTCCAGCATCTGTTCTGGAGCTTTTTCGTAGCACCAGAACCTGCAGGGGTATTCCGTCCTGTTCCAGGCCTTATACGTATACAAGCACGACAGTTACTCGCACATTGAAGACATTAAGTTGTGTGTCTTTATGTTGGGGTTCGGAGATTCGTTACAATACATACGTTAGTAAGATGTATTGTAATATATGCGTTAGAAATAGGACTATCATCAAGAATTAGAAAGTGGGAAATGAGAGAGTGAGAGAGAGGGGGAAAGAGTGAACGGGGAAATAGGTAGTGAGAGAGTAAGGGGGGATGGAGGTAGGGAGGTAGACAGAGAGTGAGGGGGTGGTAGGGAGGTAAACTGAAGGACAGAGGAAGCGAAGAAGAGAAAGAGAGAGCAATAGACAATAAATTTAAAAAAGTATAACGGATAAAGAGAATCCAAAACGCAACCTGAGAATGTTTGTAAAAATAATTATAAGACACTGCAAATTCTACATGCAGAAGCTATTCAATTTCTTGTCTTATATATTTAAAATGATTTGTGTTAATAAGAAATGTTTAAAATTGAGATTTGAAGAGACAGTTAAACAAGAACAACATATTATTATTAAGAAACATTTATATGTTGGAAAATTGTAATTAGAAATGATTTTTCCATTAATTAGATTTTTAAAAAATAAGATACATATTTCTGCATTCTTCTGAAAGAATTATTTTCAAGAAAAAAATTAAAAACTGTTTCCCACCTAAACTGGCGTAATAGGATTAAGAGCTATGGGCCGATTAGTGGAAAAAGGTAATCAGTACTAATAACAAAATAGGCAAACAGCTGCAATAATACACGCTCTTATCCTATTACGTCACTAGAAGATTCGAATTATAAGTTCAAATTAAATAATTTAATATTGCATTTTTTCTGTTCTATTTATGCCAACTTGCTTAATCAGCCATGTATTTTTAAAAAGCTGTTATTTCTAAAACCTTTACTTTTATGGAACAGTCCATTTGTCTTCTTTTCTAGAATGCGGGAACATATGCACAAAGCACTTACAAGTGAATGTCAGTTCTAACAATTTGTCATACTTTTATGATAGTTTTATGCAAGAAAACAAACTTTGTTGTTTTTTCTGTAAGTTACAATTTTTGTAAATATTTTAGATTTTTTTGTTTACCACTATTTTTATTTGTATTATTCATACTAAATTCGAGTTAATTTAAATGGCATTTATCTGAAGATTTGATTTATCAGAAATAATTCTTATAAAAATAACAAATATTTATAAAGCATAATGCCCAGTTTAAATAAATATTTGATGAAATACAATGAAAATATTACATACAATAACAACTTAAAGGTCATATTGTTAATTTAAACTGCAAATAATTTTAAAATCCACGGGCGTGTACATATTTGAATTAAGATGTTACTGCGTGACTTGTATATATTATAAATATGGATGTTTTTTCCATGCACATTATAATTTTAGAGCTATATAAAAGAAATATAGTTACCAAAAACTTTTTTTATTTTATTAGTACATATGCATTATTTTATATTTTATGTTGTATTACTGAGTTACATGCATAAAAGTTAAATTAAGAATTTTTTTTAGATTGTATTTCGGGAAAGCCGAAATGCCGTCGCATGCGCAATTTCTTAGGTAACAAGTTAGTTTCACATGCTCGACAACCTACAATAGTACATATATAAAATAAGCCGAGAATTCGAGAGCTGCTATTCTCGAATATCTTCGTGCCGGAAAATTGCCGACAAAAATTATTGCGTGGTTTGACTCTGAAGAACAAACAAATTATGATTTTGTTAAGAAGTACAGGGAATCTGACCACATATAGGAGGTAACTGCTGACGGCGTAACCCGTAGCAAGCGATCTGATCGCAAGAGAAACGATATATTCGTCCGCGAATTGAAGGAAGATCGAACAGGATTTTGGGCGGAGCATGGTTGATCTGGCAAAAGAAATGGGCGTGGCAAAATTGACGGTTAGTCTAGCAGTACACCGGGACCTGCCCTACAAGTCTCTCGCCCTAAGGAACCACCATCTGTTGACTAAGAAAACCGAGATGGACAAGAAGTTAAAGACCCCAAACACTGTCGACGAAAAAAACTTTATCCAAAACATGATGAATCGCCAAAAAAAGGTTGGATCTTCTCAAGATGCCTCTGTAGTACCTACAGGTTTTGGCCTTTGTTGGTAGTCCTGGGGCTTGCAAGCAACGACGGGACTGTTGTAGTGTCTCCCTTCTTTGAGGAAGGCCTAAAAGTGACCGCCGACATATATATCAAAGTGCTGGAGGTAACTGTCAAGCCCTGGGTAGAGGAGGTGGCCGCTGCGCGAGAGTACATGTTGCAGCAAGACATGACTATAAAATAATTTTGTATTACTACTGATCCCCCCACTTATGGCCCCTTTCAGCCTCGTCTACAACCCTTTGATTATCACGTGTGGGGGTGGTCAAAGCGAAGGTTAATGAGGAAGATCATAATACCTTAAGGGCCTCAATCATGAAGGTAATGGCACATATGTGTAAGGAGGAAGTTGTGTTGGCCTGCATCAGATTAAGTCCCGACTCAAGAAGCTCATGGCTGCCGATGGACATTGAATAATATAATTTTTAATATTATTTACTTTAGTGCTAAGCTTCATGTAAATATTTTTTCTTACGTTTTCTTATATTGTACTGTTATTTTAATTGTTTTTCGGAAATTACATCGATGACCCTGTACAGTGCGCAATCCATTCTGCGCTATTATCTTCCCCTATATCTTCGGATGATGCTTGTCAGCTTTCCAAAACTTTTGTGGTTTAGCAGCACAATACTGTTCCAAGTGCATTTTTATGCCATTTGTTGGACGTCCTATATTACGACAAGAATAATCTTATTTGTTATATGAGATTATTAGAGAACATTCCCCTGTAATATGGGTTGAATATACATGGTATATTGTAAAAATAAAGTGGGATATGGAACAAAATTTGCTAAAAGAATTTTTGAATTAAGAAGGCACTAGGTAATAATCACACTGGGAAACATTCAGGGAGCATGGAGGATATAGTCCGAACATCCCGCTTAAATGTTAACAATTTGCATCCATGTATGAAAAACGACGCCTAGTCTTTTAACTCTAAAAATTTTGTGCCTAAGGTGGTTTTTTTTAGTAGTTTCAAGGCCGCAGCCTTTGCCTTGTGGTGAAAAATTTGTTTACAGATATTTACATTCACTTGAAATTCATGTTTGACATTAATGATAAATATTTGTTTACTGAATCCTCCTTTAGCTTTAGGTGGTTATTTGTTATCTTTCCCATGAAATCAAGATACTTGGAAGATACTTTTTTTATACGTGACATTTATATTAATCTTCACTTTTTATTAACCTGCTTCTTTGACCATAAATTACATTTTTGTTGCGAACTTTATGTGAATCATCTTGTTTGTTTTTTGTTTTTTAACTTCTGGTACACGAACTGGACGTTAAACTTCATTAGAATTTTAAATATTATTTTTGTTCTAGTGTTTTTGATTTTGCAAAAAAACACAACCTAAATTATAAATCCCATGCTTTATCAATGATATAGTAAGTGTGGTATTTTGTATTGCATATTTGTTAGTTTTAATTTGATTAGATTGTGCAAAGGTTGCGTTCTGAGTAACTAATGTGATTATGTATAAGTTATTCGAAATTATAATTAATTTCTGTAATATTTTGATAATATAAACACTTTTATATTCGAGTCTTTAAAAAGTGTTCGAAGCTTATCGAATGGTATGTATTCTATTTGTTCAATACGTAAGTCAATCAAATTCAAACGGATTTTTTGTTCCACTGCCAATATGGCAACACTAACCTTGCGGTTAGATGGAGGCAGTTAGTGCGTTTGATATAGGTGATCGTCTCATCACGTCGTTTGGTCAATGGTGATTGTATCTACCGCTATTGCGTAACTCGTCACAATAGAGTTTTTAAAAGGAGAAAATGTTAAACCAACCGATCTTTCGCCTGAAATTTGTTTGGTAGGCAGGCATTATTGAGAAAGTTTATGTTTAATGTCATATGTTTATTACAGGACGAAACGAGATCGAAAATATGACACAATGAAGGAAATTTAGTACTTGAAAATTTACGAAATGAGTATTAGTCGCGGTAGTATCCAGTCTATAATCAAAAACTTGTTAAAATTTTGAAGTGTTTGCAACGTGGATCCCTCACCGTTTTAATGCTGAATAAAAGGCTACGAAGAGGATTTTTACATTCCAGAATTGAAACAGCAAGTACAGAGCAGTAAACTAAATGTGCAATTACCCGAACCAAAATAAGATTTGAGATCACAAAGGCGCAATTTTCACAGATTCCTCAATCAAGTGAAATGCAACCAATACTCACTACTACTGCAATCTGTTGCCGCCTATCGCTCAAAAAACCCCAACACTTAATGCCAAGACGTAACTTGAGCCAAGTTAGAATAAATGAGTTTTTACGACTGCGATCTGTTCAAATTCTTCAAAGATGCCTTAGGAAGACAATGGCTTTAAAAGTAGCAATTAAGCAGAGGAATTCGGCGTAAATGGATCCAAGATCAAGCCATGTCTTTTTACAAAGTTGGCATGATAAAATTGCCTATTCAAATGCTTCGAAAGTTAGAGGAGTATGGAGGAAAGTAACCTTGTGAACCGCATTGTTAAAAAAATATAACAAATACTTCGTTTAAATTTGACTTTTTTTGTTGTTGTTGGAGCGCACTTACCGGTGCTGCAACCTTAAAAGCTTATTGTGCCTACTAAGATGCTTTTAATTTTAACTTAATAATACATCACATACACCCATGAATTTCCAGCGAGACTCGAACTCGCCTGCGCCGGCTCGCGGACAGAGGAGCAACGCTCGTAACCGCAAGGCCACGCCGGCAGCCCTAAATTCGACTTCTACACGTATTTTTCGGATATATTCGGCTAAAATGAAACAAATATCATTGCAACAAATGCGTAAATACCTTCTTTGTTATTTTCTACATATTACCTTAACTATATTAACAACAGAAATGCTGTAGAATATTTATTAAATAAAGCCAAACGTTACTTGTTTTGACTACAACGGTTGTAATTTTTGATCGAATTTATTATTTCATTCATGCTGGTACTGTCAAATTCAAATTGGAAAAATAGGAATTTTATACCTAGGAGTTGTATCAAATAAATCGTTGTTAAACTGCTATTAAAATATGAGTTATGTGTTTAATAAAACCGAGTTTAATGTGTGTATTGTTGTCTATTGTTTTAAAATGATTTGCATTCAATTATAATCACGTTTTATTGACCTGAAATTCTGAATGAAAAGGTATAATTATATTAATACCTTGTCCTACTTATATATAATTTTTATTAATGTTTGCCCATTTGAGATTTTTTTATAAAGCAGCCAATCTAAGTTAACTTTAGCATTTTTGCAATTAGCCAACAGGCAGGAATTTTTTCTGTAAAGGGGTGTTTTTGAAATCAATTTTTATTAGTGCTCTTATTAATACATGGTGTTTTTATTTACATCTGTATTGTATATGTAATTTATATTTTTAATTGTTTAGCTTTAAAAGGTGATTTTTAAATTTGTTTACAGCAGTTGTAAACCTTTAACAGTAATTATACGAAACTTGTCATTATTAATGATTCAATGTTTCCTATTACTTTTTTTGGTTAAGTTAGCTTTTGTGATTAATAGTTTGAAACTTGTCTCGAATTTCGAGACAAATGGAAATAATGTTAATAGATTGGTACAGTTGTATTTTCAGTTTAAAAGATTTTCAATTTCTTTCGTGTGCCGTTGAAATGTACCCCATCTATTCTAAAAATAATCGGAGTGATTCTATTTTAACCAAAAACGGTTGCGCCGTCGATTGGCGGGAGATTGATTATGAATTGTCGTCAACCTGCCTTAATAATCTCTAAACGGTTAAAATGCTTAAAATCGCTTATGAAGATAATTATTTATTACAAACAGAAGTTTTGAGTGGCATCAATGATTCTAAGAAGATAGAGAGATGTGACTCAGGCCGATCAAGTGAAACGATGACCGAAGAAAATAGCGTGATTTCGGTGACATTCATTGAAATGGAACTTGCAATAGCCAAGATAATAATTCATCGCATATTGACTGACGAACTTGGTCTGCTGAAGCTAAATGTAAGTTTTGTTCACAAAACTGTATCGAATTAGGCATTACAAAAATCTTATTAGAGAAACTCGAAGAAACGAAAACTTCTTAAAAAGGATTGTAACTTGTAATGAGACGTGGCATTTTCAATGCGACCTAGAAACCAAGCGTGTAACTGCTAAATGGCGGTCGCCAAATGAAGAAAATCCAAAAATTCTCGTTTGGAGAAGTTGAAAATCAAAACATTGCTCATTGCTTTTTACGATTCCGAGAAAATAATCCACAGAAAGTTCGTTCTAAGTGGTCTACTGGTTAATACTGACAGGGAAATACAAAACTCCAAAATTTATTTTGAAATAAAGCCTAGCGCATTTGAAAGAGCAGGATCGAAAGGGGGGGGGGGCAAAATTAAGGGGCACTTTGATCTCAGGGTCAAAATGAGGCGAGTTAAACATTTGGCTTTACCTGAAAAATAACCAAACAGTTTTTCAAATTAGGAGCTGGTCTAATGGGTAAGGTATTGGGCTCCAGATCTGAAGGTCTGTAGTTCTCGAACCTTACCCTGGTCAATTTAAAAAAAATTAATTTTTTTTTAATTAATTCGAATTAAAATACATCCTGTCCAACCTCGACCTGGGCCATAAAGGTGACCTTTCAAATCTAATTTTATTTAAATCGTGTAATAAAATTAATTAAAATTTAAATGTTTTACATGCAAATAAAATGACAAAGAAGTCAGATTTTTAAAACATTTATTGCAAAACTTCAAAAATGCAGTTATGAAAATTAATAGAATTGAACATAATCCATTCTTTTTATTTTATTTAGGTTTATTAAAATAGTAGGCTTTTTATAGGCTACGAGATCTTTAGACAGAAAATATCAGAGGACTGAAAAGAATATTTAGAATAAATAAAAATTTTAGAGTCATAGTGGCCTAGTAGATAAGTCGCTAGAATACGAAACCTAGAGATGCGGGTTCGCATCCCGCTCTCCCCAATTCGATCACTGGCATTTTTACGTCTCAGATCGACTCGGGCTGAAACAAATAGTACCTGGAGGTCAAACTAGGCGGTCGGTACGTAGCGCTGACTAAGTTACTACCCTTATATACCGTAAACTCTAGATTGTAGCAGACCTATCCTGTTCCTATAGGGCCTTCGTGGACTGTTACGGGGAACTATTATTATAAAAATGTTGTTTGTTAAGATTATTGTGTTTTTAAGCCATTCCGGTTATTTATGTGTCGGAAAGTGTATAAAAAACATTAAAATATTTTTCTTTTCCCCTGCAGGCGCTATTAAAATTTTTAGTATTTATTTTAAATAATTCATTAGCAATTATATGAACTAATGTGCTCGTTGAAGTACTAAATAATTACAGTACTATGATATGATAAGGATCCTTCTAGTAAAGTGTCTTCTTCGTCCAATAGGTTTGTTGGTCACCTTCTCAGACGTCTATTATTACCTTCCAGGAGTGGATGGAACAGAATCTTATGAATTTTCAGTTTTTGATGATGGGCGACAGTTCGTTCCTTAATAATATTCGTAACGTGGGGCGCTTTCAGATCATAGTGTAGTGTCTTGTTAGTGACGTACCAGGATCCATTTTTAAATATTAGTAGCATTTTGGATTGACACTTTTGTATTATAATATTTTTTTCATATGCCCAAAGCTTAGCGCCATAAATACATACAGGTTTAATGAGGTAATAGTAATTATTTTAGTGATAAATTTGATTTTCTTCCAATCAACAATAGTTTAGTTTACTTTCTAAATGAAAGCCTAAGTGGTTGGTTGTGTCAGACTGTAGCATGTCTATACCATTAAAGTTGACTGATGGTCTTTCTCAGCGTAAAAGTAGTTATCACAAACTTATTTTTTCTCAATTTCTCTCGCCCGAGTTGTAGCTCATCTAGAAGGTTTTGTAATTTAGGCGTGGACTTTTGTAAATCTGGTAAAGATCACAGCGTTATCTACGAATGTTCCTATGAAAGTGTTAACAGTAGTTGGTAAATACATACAAAAGTGGTCCGATTACAGTGTCTTGTGGTTTCGGTAATTAAAAACAAATTTCTAAAAGAGTTAGTATATATCAATTCAACGATACCACAACACTACATTTAAAAACGTAAGGTATCCTACATTTTCTTAATAATTAAACGTTTTTTTATATGCAACGACAGCTTCTTCCTGAAGAATTTGATAAAAATTGAAATTATAGAATTATTAACTTTTTTTGCATAATATTTTCAAGATTTATTAAGTGGTTATTGGTAAGTAATTAAAACGGATTTATTCAAATTGGCTACCTTTAGCCTTTACACAAGATTTAAGACGTCTGAGCCACTCGTCTGTAGCAGAACGCACTACATCCATTAGAAAAGCATTGACTGCAGCCGTCAGGTCTCTCAAAGAATCAACATTGGGGTTTCTTTTTGAGCATAATTTGTAATCTAATAAATTGAGACTGTGCTACCAGAAGGCCAATCCTCTACTTTTAGAAAGTGAGGCACATTGCCTTCCAGCCAAGTTTGGTCTTAACATGCTTTGTGGACGGGCCTTACTGAAAGATTCAAGGCTCACCTAAAAAAACGCAATTCAAAGGTTTCACTACATCTTCAAAAGCATTCTATTAATACACCGCGGTAAAATTTTGACTCCCTTTTCACAAAATGAATATTGGTTACTTCATCATAACACACACTCCCCATTAAGCCTTTATAGCTGCTGAGTGACAGCCTCTCTGATCCCTTGGTGCTAGCTGAGATGCTTCTTTGGATGACCTAGCGTATACTCTGTCATTTTGTTTGTTAAAAAATTTTTTCATTCGCAAACAAAATTTTTCTGTGGCCATCATGCGCATACTCGGTCAACAACCCCTTTACTTTTTCTTTCATATCTTTCTTTAAAGCATCTGTAGGCAAATGTCCTGTATATCTTTTGTAAGCAGCTAGTCCGAGGTTTTGCTTAATAATACGAGACATCGCAGTTTTGGAAATTGTAATCTTCTGTTTACGAAAAATATTTCGTTTATTTCGGGCACTTACAGTTTTGACTACCCGAACAGTCGAACTGAACATGGTCTTCTAGTTCTTGATTGATCCTCGCAACCTCCAGTCTCATTAAGTAATTTTATAGCCGATGTACATACATACGGCTAATGCTGAGAGGACGCAGGGTCTTAAAGATTACACTTTTTTAGTTCCGCACTTAGATAATGCTATTATAGCGATACGGTTTTCTTTGTCACCCCCACCCCATGGATAAGTAACCAAACTTGACAAGAAAGACAATGTAACTTACAACTTTAAGACTTGGCAATTGCCACCATATATTAAAATCAGATATCCGTATACTGTGTAAAGCAAGAGCAGGTTTGATGTTGTAGTGGTATTTATGGGAATACTAGCTGCATATAAGATAACGTTGGGCAACGCAACGATTTATTTTCATTATTTTTTGCAATGCTCTGTGCAGCACATCATTTTATAGTGAATCGAATGCTACAGTTCCATCCGAATTACCAAAAATAGCTATCATAATCTAGCTGGTATTAGCTGGTATAATACAGGATTACCTGTGAAAGTAGCCGTAAATGAAATTTGTTTAATCCCCGATAGCCTTTCGGAGCCTCAGGTACGCCGACTTTGTTCGTAGCGTACTTTTTGCGTTTACAAAGATTTTGCTGCAGCTTTAGCAAGTGGCTGCGTAACACATTCGAAGAGATAAAAATAGAAATGCTTCACTCGCAATTAAAAATAAGTGTGGCTTGCAGAGAACGCTTATTATCCGCTTTCATCTCCACCATTAAAATTTCTATTTCTGCGAGTGAAAACTGCTGAAAATGCGAGCTGAATGTTTATTGCTGGCAGCTAAGAATGCGGTGGTTTTGCTCTTATGCCATTACCGGAATTCTGAAAAATTGGCCGACCTTACTTTGGCATGCAAAATGTGCAGCTGTAATTGTTGGTCTGAGAATTAATTGCGCATCCTTAGCCTCAGACTACTGTTTCAAATGACAGGAATGTTAGCATTGTTAGTTAATAACTTGGTATGAAAATAGTGCCTTGTTAAATGCTAGATTATCGTGGGATAAGATGTTCGCTTTTTTTTAGTGCATTTAAACTCTTGCGGATATGTAACAACAGACAGTTTACTATATCATATCTTACTTCATATTGCAGTCTTGTTAAAAAGTACGTCATTACTACAGATTATTCATATATCATAAAAACAATAATTTGGTAAATTTTGCAGTTATGTGATCCTGACATATTTGAACGGAAATCAGCTGATGCCTTTTTTATCTTCAGACTTCTCATCGCTATCTCTAAAGCTTTACTTTTTCTAGATTAAAGAAGTTTTATATTTCTAAAATAAACGTTTATATAGCGAGCATTAAATTAAGAAGCAAACATGGTTTCGACAAAACCAAGAAATGAAGAACGAAAAATGCTTATTGCGCTATAGCGTGATATGTTTTTGTTCATTGTCGGTACTAGTCAAATTTCTGTCTATGGGAATCATGATTAAATTTTTGGGGAGGGAAATTTTGTTTCGCAAAATAAAAACATGCAGGATATCCCGAAATATCAGCGCTGCTTGTTAAATTGCACAAATTTATGACCAATCGTCATACAATTTTAAGAAGCATACCAGGCAAAGTTGTAATTAATGTAGGAAATGGTGAATTAACTGCATCTACAAAGCAGAAAAAGCGGCGAGAACATGCCATCTTATTATAAGTTGTGTTTATGAAACAATAATATTGTGTTTATGATGCAAGAGCCTTTTTATTGTGCTACCATTAGTAATTTCTAACTTAACAAACCTATAAAATATTAATAGAGATAAAATACAAATATGAATATGTTAAACAAAGTGATGCGACATAAAAAATTCATGTTACGATCAAAGGAAGAATATAAAAATATTATAAAAAAAATTGTTTTGGTAGTATTGCTCATTGCATAGCAAAAAATAATTAGAACTCCGGAACAAAAGAAGATTTTAATGAAAAAATAACAAAAAAAAAGACCGGGCCTTGTATTAATTTATACTCCAAAAGATTATTCCTTAGGGCTTGTTTTCAGGAAGTGTTTTATTTTTTCATGAACAAATAAGTATATTTATTCTAAAATAGTCATGTCATTTTCTTCTGGAACAACGTCATAACTCTCCAAACTTTGAATTGCAACTCCCTTACCCGTTGAATCATTGTCCCCAATTCCTCATGTCCAGCAATAAAACTATAAAGCCTGCTCGTAGTACATTGGAAACATAGATTGTAACCCCCGAATTCTTCATTGAAGTCGCGACCTTATGCAGGGTAGGCTTCGTAAAATTTTTACGTTCATTTCTCTCCATTCTCTTTTCAGCCTAGTCATTGATTCCTAAGCGCAAGTGGTCCTTGGATGGCTTGTTAATTGCAATATCAAAAGTCTGGAGATCGACCGTTATTTCTATGGGAATCGCTGTTCAAAATATTCTTCTCTGTAGGGAAGTTTATGTCTTTTCGGTCTAATTCGCATTTTTGGGAAAACACGGGAACACTCAATGTTAAGTTATACATACATTCCAACTAAAGAATAATATATTAAAATGATTAGTTGCATCTAACAATAAGATGAATGTCATCTAACCGACGGGTATTGGTAGAATAATATACGTACGAAGAAATATGGCTTCTACGCTTCCTCGTTTAATCTAGTTTTTTGCTTGTCTAATAATGAGAAACCGTAGACCAAGTATGTAAGTTTGGTCAAAATTGATTAGGATGAGATTAGTAATTCAGAAATTACGGTAAAACATCCTACCTGGGAACAAGTTAAATTTCCACATTATACCCGCTAGGTGTATTTTTGCGATTATTACCTTACCCTGAGCAACCGGTAATTAAAAATGATGCCTTATTTGTAAATACAATCTTGACGTGATTGTTTCAAGGTCATTAATAAATTGTGAAAGGATTAATTATTTAAAACATTCAGCGTTATCTCGTAAACATGTGATGCCTGGATTTTCCTACGACATGTGATCAAATGAACTGCATGTTTAACTTTTTATTTTTAGTACATTTTATGATTAATATGACTAATAAGATTAGTTAATAAAAATGCTTAGTCGGAGTTGTTTTTATTTAGAATACATATTAAAAGTATTAAATTGGACAACATACTATAATGCTCATTTTATAAATTCTTTTTTTACTTTACATGCTTATAACGGATATGTAAGATTTGTACAAGGTAGTACGTTACTGCTTTTGGTTCTACGTTAACGTTAGGCCTACAGATACTAGTGTTTGAGAAAGAGAAATAATAGATAAGCTGGTTAAAGCATATAAAAAAACCTACTGATAGTTCTCGCGATGCTCGACGAGATAATGATCACAGAGACTGGGACTAGACAGTTTAAAAGCATAACTCCCAAGGCGTTCTTCTCTTAGTCGAAGTCGCCTGAATTTAAAGAAGTTCTTTTGATCGAGGGCCACCCCGACAAAGAGGACGATCGCCAGATAACAAAAATTATTTTCTTAAAAACAGAAGTTCAATAGATGGTAGGAGGAATTCTCTCAACAGTAGGAGGTTATCACCAAAGAGATTTCCATCAGACGGAAAAGAACCATCAGAACCCGAGCGTTTACCGGAACGTGGACAGAATTCTCTTAATCGTAAGAGAGGCTCCACCGATCGATAACAATCAGGTAGATGTTCATGCCAAGGATAAAGTGGTGAAAGAGATGGAAACGAGGATCGTCAAAAAATGATCGATCACTCCAAAGAAACGAGAAAGATAAGCACAAACTCGATGAGAAGCTGCTAAAGTAAACCAAATTGTTAGCGATTAACGTGATTTTATATAACGTTTGTAAGGAGTGTAGGAGAAATGATTTACTTAACTGAAAACGTCGATTGTAATATTACTCTTTTCGGTTCTTGGAACACAGCAAACATCGTGTTTTTTAAGCGTGAGGAATTCTTTCAACAAAATCAACGGCGTTTCGGCTCCCCGCTTGATTAAAAAAACTATTAGATATACAACTTTGCTTCCGCCGTTTTCCAATACATGGCTTTAGACGGTAAGTGGTGGTAGAAATAAACAAATGTAGACGTCGTACAGTAAGCTTGGGCATTTGTCAACACAACCCCATCGAAACATTAGTTGATTCGTGTCCGTATCGTTATTCTCGATTGAAAATGTCAGCTTACGAGCCAAATTATCATCATTTGGGGGAGGTTTTAATTTTCTGCTTCAATATGAAGAAATCTGCGGCCGAGGCTCATCGAATGCTCTCAAATACTTATGGCGAGACCGCTATTACTGAAAGAACGTGTCGTGAGTGGTTTCAACGCTTCAAGAACGGTGATGTTGACATCGAAAACTGGCATGGCGGTGAAAGAGAGAAGATTTTCAAAGATGGAGATTTGGAGCATGAACAATTGGCAGGATCATTAGGAGTGACTCAACAAGCTATTTCAAAATGCGTCATGGCCATGGGAATAATTCAGGAACAAGGAAATTGGGTCCCGCCACATGAATTAAAGCCGAGAGAACGGCGTTCGTTTGCTTGTGAACAGCTGCTTAAAAGGCAAAGACGGCAGGGATTTCTGCATCGCATTGTGACTGGGGACGAAAAATGGATTCATTACGATAACCCCAAATGTAGAAAAGCATGGGGACTTCCCGGCCATCCTTCCACGTCGACAACCAAACCGAATATTCCCAGCTCTAAGGTCATGCTCTGTATATGCTTGGACCAGGTCGGCGTAGTGTATTATGAGCTGCTAAAACCGTCCGAAACAATCAGGTGATCTATATCAAAAGCAATTAATGTGTTTAAGCCGAACATTGAAAGATAAACGGTCGCAAGACAACGAGAGACACCATAAAGAGATTTTGCAGCATGGCAATGCTCGATCCCATGTTGCAAAGTCGGTCAAAACATACTTGGAAACGTTGAAATGGGAAGTCCTACCCCACCCGCTGTATTCTTAAGACATTCCTCTCTCTGACTATCACTTGTTTCAATCAATGGCACATGGCCTGGCTGACCAGCACTTACATTCTTACGAAGAAGTCAAAAATTAGATCGATACGTGGATCACCTCAAAAGACGAGCAGTGTTTTCGACGCGGGATTCGTACGCTGCCCGAAAGATGGGAGAAAGTGGTGGCCAGCGATGGACAATATTTTGAATCGTAAATGTATAACCAGCTTCTTTACAATAAAGCTTCGAATGTTGGAAAAAAACGACGGAAGGAAAGTTGTGCACCTATTAAAATTGATTTCGAAGATTAGAAAGTCACTATGGTAATCTTATTACACATCGAAATCTTTGGAGGCAAGAACAATAATTACAGAAGGTTCATCAAGAACCGTGTTATCTAAAAGATGGCTAATAATCATTATGTTACTCAAATTTGAGAAATACTTTTAGTAAAACTATCGGGCCGTCGGCTTACTACTCTATGGGAATGGTTGTGAGGTACGTTTCATATAAGCATTAGAAAACTTAGAATTTGTTTAATTTGATTAAATTATCCTAGAAAGAAAAAATTTTAGTAGATAATCAGTAACAACTTAATCATAGAGTGATTTGCTACAAAATTTCAGGAGGTTCAAAAGTAAGCCTTTTCTTCAAGATGCTTCATGATCTCTTTATGAAAACAATTCTCTATCGCGATGCCTATCTGTTTTCAGACATTGAAGATTATAAAAACCGATTCTTTTTAATCTTCGATTTTTGTTTTATTTTGAAACTAATTTTTGTAGTTTTTTTGTTACAACGATATTATGAGCTTTTAAGTTTGTGATAATGAAAAATTAAAAAGTCATTATAGAATTTTTGGGTAAATACATGAACCAAAAGTGCATTATAGTCAACAGGTGATATGCTGTTAGTAATTTTTTCAACGTTTTATTTTTTTTATATTTTCGTAGAAACTTTTGTGATTATATGTTCCTGAAACTCAGATATTCGTTCTACTGAAATCCATAATGCACACGGGACATTCTGTTATCTTTAGTAAAGCGCAATGCCGGAGATGCCGTTATCTTATGTGTATTTATTTAAGTGCAGGGTTTCTTACAACCAATAAACAGTTTCTAGAATTGATAAGACGAGAAACCACACTGCTATTTCTCGACAACAGCCGTCTCTTTGCAAAACCCGCATGCATTCATCTGGCGTTGGTGCTTACCTTAGCAGCACTAATCCGTTCTTGAAATTCTTCCTGCTCGCGTAATAAAACTAGGTGAGGTAGGCCGCGCAGCCTTGAAGAATAAGTTCTAGTGTTATGCTAACGCTGCATTCTCTCGGAATGCACATTACTTGTGCCCATTGATAATATCGGAGCTACCGCAGAAATTTAATGAACGCACCATAAATAGAAGCCGGTGAGGAATGGCTCGCTGTGTGCCTTATCAAAAGCAATTCCGATGAATAGATTGCGTGGGCACAGCGCTGAAGTCTAACAGCAGTTTTAATTGTTTAATTAATAATGGCTGCGTTTAATCTCGATGCTTACCAAATATTATTGAATAAGGGTCCCTTGTTAGTTGTAGTTGGACAGTTCAACAACCTGGAATAAAGTTGTAGTAACCAATAACGTAATTTTTAATGAAATGTGAAACCCGCACTAGTCAAAATTGATTATTTTGCGTAAAGACTATTTTGTTTGGCAGCGTTAGAACTAGTTAGGCAATCAAATTGTCAAGGACGATCTAACAGCGAGGCAAAATTAGTTTATTTATTTATGAATATAATAGTAACGTGGTTATAGCTTAAATTTTATTAGCCGTTTTGGTTCTTGTTTGGCACGTTCGTCTAATTACAAATTATTATCTTAACGACATTTTCTTGAGTTTCATTGATTTTATTTTAGTTGCTTTCTGTTTATTGGTGCTCCTACTTAATAAATTTTACTAGAATTATAGTGTGAAGAGCCGACATCTTCTAATGTTTTTCAAAAAAGTTTAAAGTTAACCAACAATTTTGTAGAACTTGATGGGTTCGTCACAAAAAGATTTATTTCCACACTTGCCCAACTGTGGGGTATTACACACAAAAAGTGTTAGGCACGAGGTCAAGTTGAAAAAATATTTTTGATTTTTTTGCATCGAAATAATCATTATCGAATATAAAACAAAAAAACGGAAACATTAAGGAAAATCCAGATGGTATACTACGAGCTCTGAAAAGGTCTGGAACTTCCAGGATGTTAAGATACTCACAGAAGAGCAATCCGTTTATGATGTATTGTGTGGTTTACGATATATACAAAATATTGCAGTCGCAAAATAAAAGTGCGGACAATGTGAGGTTAGGCAATATTTTTATATATTGTGAACGGGTTGCTTATCTGTAAATATCTTGGCATTCTGCAATGCTCCAGAACCTTTTTTATAGGTTCATTGTCAGAGTAAGCAGTAAACCGTTAAAAATTTTCCTGAATTTGCCTGTTTTTCCAGACGTGGCATCTTTCTTGAGGGATCGCTTTTCTTCAAAATTCGAAATCATTTCCATGCAAACAATAAAAACATATCTTTCAATTAGTATAATATACGGTGCGTTAGTTTCAAGATTGTTAAAAAAAATTAAAACGAATTGTTATAGATTGAAAAATTATATTAACAATAAGTGAATAAGTAAGAAATGCTAAATTTGTGAAATGATCATGCAAAATTGAGGACCAACCTCGCATATCAAAAGGAAGAGACAAAAGAATTTTCCAATGACATTAATTTGGTTGCTTAGATCTGTGGGTTTTAAATTTAAAAGTAATCTTCAGAGCATTAAAAAAAATAAAAAACATGCCCAAATTTGACAAATTTGTTTTAGTATTTTGAAAAGTCCTTAAACGGAAAGCGTTAAATTAATTAAGTATAAGGAAATATACAATCGAGAGAATTAAAAAAGGATCAAAAATAGTGATAGTAATTTGGCACATATGAAGGTTACAAGTGCAATGAAGTAAGTTTTATAATGAAAATTGATTAATTAAAACATTACTTTCAGTTTTATTATGTTTTTATTGGTTTGAGAAATAAAAGTCATAAGAAATAACGTTATATCTCGTAAATCATATCGGTTGTTAAAAAATATGTTGAATATTATCGAAGATGAATTTAAACATTTCTAGCTTATAGTCTCCATTTTTTAAATTTAGGTGATCAAATTTTGTAATCATCTGCTTGCTCCTCAATACTTTCTATTTGAATCAGCAACACTATCCTCGGACCCCTTTATTTCTTTCCTTGGTACCTTTTGCTGTTTAGGGCGCCGTCAAATAATAATGCTGAACTATTAAATTAAACTAAATTTCCATGCACGTGGTCTCTTTCGAAACTATTTGGCTCAATAGTTTATATACCACCCTCCTTCCCCCCAAAAATACAATTACAATAACAAACTATGTATTTAGTGAAAATGGTATAAGATAAAAGAAACATTCAAGTAGCCTCAGATCCTTTCAAAGTAAGCACCTTTGTAATTTTACATACTTTTCTAACATGGTTTTCACCTTGCTTGATTTTTCGGAGAGACTTTCATTGGAATGATTGAACATTTCTTTCGGTATCATACTTGTAAACCCATGCCTTATCTCCGATTATGACCTTTTTAAGAAAATTTGACTTATTGGTCAAGTCACTGGCAACTGCAGTACGATATTGCTTCTACTGTGGTAATTGTAGCCGCGGAAGGACTTTTCTGCTAAATCTTATATACGAAGGTGAATCAAATATAAACGAGACTTTTGATCTCGGGCGCGCAATATTAACGCGCGAGAGTTCTCGCTTCGTCAGAGTAGGGATGTCAGGAGTGGGGGAAGCAGGCGGGCGATTTTGTTCGTTCCTGTCAGTACCCGTCGTGGCAATGTCTGAGCAGGAGGTGCCGTCGTCAATTGCGCAGCGTATTATCATTAAATTTCTCGCCACGGAAGGTGTAAAACCGGCTGAAATCCTGAGGAGATTAACTGCGCAGTTCAAGGAAGAGACACTGTCACGAGCTAGAGTGTTCGCATGGCACAAAAAGTTCGGGGAGGGTCGTGAGAATGTTGAAAATGAGAGCCATGATCGCCGACCTCGCACCAGCATCACCAACGAAAACATCGTCCGCGTTCAACAATTTATTGAGGGTGACAGGCGTCTGACCATCGATGAGATTGCACCTGAGATTGGAATAAGTTATGGCAGCACTTTTTCGATCATCACAGAGGAGCTAGGGTTTCGTAAGGTGGGTGCCTCGCCTTCTGACAACTGAGCAGAAATTGCAACGTTCACAGTTGAACACCCTCCCTACAGCCCTGACCTGTCGCCCTGCGACTATCACCTATTCGGTCCTCCCAAGGAAGCCATGGGAGGGCGTAGATTTGACAGCGATGAGGAGGTTGAGGTCTATGTGCGCAATTGGCTGGAAACACGACCAACTCATTCTACGAGGAAGGCATTTCAAAATTAGCTACACGTTGGGAAAAATGTGTTTCTAAATCAGGCGATTATGTAGAAAAATAATCTGCTATTCTTTTGTTTCAAGTTCAAATAAAATATTTTTTAAAAAATAAGTCTCGTTTATATTTGATTCACCCTCGTAATTTGTTTTTTGAAATTTGCAGCTCATTTTCTAGTTTACAAACTGTCATTTGTCGATATTTGCTTGTTGCTGATCTTTCAAAGCGTGGTTCACCTTCATGAAATTCTCGGCTATCTTTGAATAGTTTGTACTTTGCCGTTATTCGTGTTGTACACATTGTATTGTCCTCGCAAGCTTTCAGAATTAAATAGTTTCTATGGATAAATGTTCCAGCAAAATTTGATACAGAATAGCTGCTCTCCTCACTGTCATTGTAAATGTGACGATCCTGCACTACTCGTACTTCTTCACCGGAGTGTAACTCCCAACAGACCGAGGCAGTGAAGTGGTCCTCATTCACTCATTCAGATGTGCAAAATATTTTTATTATATTAAGATTGGTTCCATATTTTCAGGGCAGACCTCGTGTAAATTCTGTTACAAACAATAGTACATATAGCAAGATTGTTAGTTTAACGATAATCCTAGAAGTAATTTTTAATTCTTGACCATTAAATTATATTCTAAACGTTTTTTTAACTATCTTATTGCATCTTCTAATAGCCTAAGTTTCTTGAAATTGCGTAGAAAAGTTATTTGTTTGTTTTATCAGCTATTTCTAAACGATTATATTATATTTTTGGTTTTTAATATTTATTTTTTATTCTCTTCCGACATTAAAAATAAATTCCTGGCAGCCCCTGAACCGTTTGTGTATTATAGTTATCGTTCCCGAAAGTCTTCTGAATCATCTCAATAGTTTCTGCGAACAAATCTTCAAGCTTCACGCAAAATATAGTACGATGATCACACTCTAGATGTGCTCGCCCACCGACTTCTAATTCCCAACTTTGGCGCTTGTTTGCCTTTGCTTGTTTAATTTGTTTATGGTCTGTTAATTATCTCATTTTAGGGCGGGTCTGCTAATCTTTTATTTGTTAATTTTGAATTACTGGGCAAGCAAATTAAAAGTTTATGTAACAATTCATCGCTTGTGGTTGGTCATTGCAATAAGAAAAACCTGATAAGTACATGATACGTTGAAAAAGCAACAGGAAAATTCCGTACAAATAAGCGGAACATTAAGGCGTGAAATCGCGATTTAGACGGTTTCAGCGTGATTAGTAGTTTCAATTTTTATCATTCACTGTACCCACGGGTGATTCCGCATCGGTGGCTTCGATTGGATTTTCCGGCACAATCGCCAGCAAAACACAATATTCTTTTTTAATATCTTTATCCTTATAAGAGAGAAACTAAATCCTGGAAACCGCCATTTTCCACCGTTCTCATTGTTAGATGGCGCAGACACCGGAATGTTTCCGGTTCACTGAAACGGAGAAAAACGCGCGCTATCTGCAGAAACGTTCTGCTAATTAATCGCATTCCGAAAGGCGCCTGCTGTTAATCATCTGCACTCCTTAATTAAACTGCGCGTCTGCGATCGCACAGCCCATCTGCCTTAACGAATTCAATAAGAATTCCGTTTAATTAATCGCCTAATTAGCGGAAGCTACATCCTTTGGGTGTCTGCAAGGGCGCAGTTCACGGCGTGCACCCAAGAAAGATCCTATCGCCTGAGAGCGTCGCGGCTCCAGCGCACATAGCAAGTTTCACTTCGGTTTCGCTAATTTATTTATGGAAGGCGCACCGCGCGAAAATGAGAGTTTTTGCACCGGGAGCCTTTGCTGAGCCGCTACCTGAAGTTTTCCTGCTTCATGGACGAAAACGCACTGCTTGGAAGCATGACGACCTATTCAGAGCGAAGGAATGTTGTAGCTTGGCGTTATGAAACGCTCGCGCTTGGAATGGGAATCTGAAACGGAAATTGATAGCAAACGGAAATGGAGATGATTATAATTTGTACGTAGATAATGTGAACCGTGTTGCGTGGTAGTTCTAGCAAATAAATGTAGTTGCAAGTTTTATATCACATGGCTTTTAATTAATTTTGGTAGTGCTTTTTGGTGTACATACATATATGTGCAAATATTACTCTTCTTGTTTTGAGTCTAACAAATAGTGTATAATACATTTACAAAATTTTAGATTAATCTTAGCAAGTGTTCTACACGTGTATTCATTTAAGGAGTGGCCTTGACAATTGTAGGTAACACGGCAATTTTAAGGGAAACATTCATTTTCCAAATGCCAAGAATAAAGGACGAAGCTCTAGTCCTCGGTCTTCTGTATTTTTTCACCATATGTCTATGATTAAAGTAAATAACCATGATATTTAATATGCATTAAACATTTCCTATTTGAATTAAACCTACAAGCAGAAAGTTAGTCATCATAACCGGTCATGAAAAGGACATACCGGGTACAAGCAATTCAAACTCAAGAACATAACACTCATTGAGGTGTATAATTAGATGCAATTTAGGAAACAAATGTTTTATACTTATAGAGAAGTTTATGGGTTCCGCTTCGAAAGAATGACTCTATCTTTTGAAACGGTCCATTGAGAAGCACAATTTTGGACATCTTCATATGGGCGGAAGTGCTGCTCTGCAACGTGTGTACTATCGATCTAAACAAGTGGTACTAGGTAGGACTAATACCTGGTGAATACGGCGGATGGAGTAAAACATCCTAGCAAAAAGCTTCCAGCGAGTTTTTGGCCTGTTTTCTATGTCTTTTAGTGTTTTTTGGATATCGGCAATACTCGGTTTAAATTGACTGATTTTATTATAGTAAATTTCGTTAGTGACAGTTTGACTCAGCTCAGTGCATGTTTCTGATATCACTAAATTCACATATATTCCGTTTTGAAATTAACGATTGTGGTTGCGTTGGGGAAAATCGAATTTTATCCACTTTTCATCCCCAGTAACAATACAATACAAAAACCACTTTTTTAGCTAGCGATGTTCCTTTCTCTCAATTTTTATGGCACCCATTTTTCTTCTTTGGAAACCTTCCCCGCGGCTTTTAAATGTTTGGGAATCTCAGATCGGATAAAATTTAATCCTTTTGTAAGTTGTTTTCCGTCTGACATGAATTCTCATCCAATAATCCCTGTAATCCTTTATCTTTGAATTTTTCAGACATCCTAAACTTTCTTTGATTTCTGTATCAAAATCACCACAACGTTGAAACTATTCTTAACATGTTTCTGATGGATCATTTTTAACTTAAGCCGGTATAAGCATTCGATGAGATTCACCAGAAATTTTTTATATGGAAGTGATGACGCAACACTTCCCGCAAATGGCACTTATTTGACTGTAACTCCAATATTTCGATTAGCATTAGAGTTCACGTCTGTTTAAACTAGAGTTATTTGATTTTTTAATACTACTAATATTTAATTGAGGAAAAACCAAAAGAGGTGGTATCTACTTCTGCGCTTAGAGTTAAATGACCAAATCTACAAAAGACTACTTGCAAACATAAGCTAAAAGCAAATTATTTCCTTTGGAGTTTAGTATAAGTATCGCACGAAGTGCCCTCAACAATGCTGGAATATTTTCTGACAGTCACTGTAATCTCAGTTACATTTTGATGATGCCCGCTTTGACTTCACGTTTTTTACTATCTTCGAAGGTATTTAGGGAGGTTACATGAAAAAAAGTGAGATAATTCGCAATAAAGTTAAGTAACATCCCAATTGTGTAACAACTATTGACTTCCAATATTTTTACATCTTGGAAAAGGTCGCCATGCTTCTCAAGTTAAGCAAGTATGAATATTAACCTTCTTAAGGCATCCCTAGAAAAAATTGAAAACCAGGTAATCCGAAAATGCACGACTACAGCATTATCAACTTTTACGAATCAAAATTCCATGTTCCAAGCTGTGCTACAAAAAGATCTTTTATTGTGCAGTCACTAATCTTTAGCAAGTGTACAATAGCTGGGACTAGACCAAACATCGAGCTATGGGTTTTACAAAAATAAATGCTGCTGAAGTAGCTAGATGTCGTCGTTATTTGGTTACACTTAATGCATAACATGGCTTAGCTAGTGAAAGGGACGCCCGCCTTTTTTGATGAGGAAGAAGACTTTGATGATTTTTCTACCTGATCTCCCTTAATTTAAGTAGAGCAAAACATTTCTATGGTTGGTGATATAACTCCTTTTTAAGCCATCTCTCAATTGTATACTAACTGACGCCATCTGAGTGGAACAAACTTGCAAAGAATGCCTATTAAGTTGTTAATTAATGTCTTTATTTACAACTAAAAATTATTTGAAGAATAAATAGACAGTTTGCAGTCTAACGAGTTATTTTGCTTCACAATATGGATTATTTGATAATAGTGCCAAGGTTAGGCTGGGTTTTTATTACAAATATAACTAATAAAAGTCCTTAAGATGATAAAATTTTAAAAAGATATTGAAAGATATTGAATAAACACAGATTTTGTCAACTTTAAAGTTAGTTTTACATTGTGTTCTATATTTATTTTGTAATTTCACATTATTAGTAAAGGTTTATTGTCTTTTAATTAACTTTCTTATATTCAAACATACCTGTTCATTATATTTAAAATTAGGTAATGCCACTCACATTCCATTCCAATCGACATGATGTCACGTTGATTAATAGGAACTTTTTAAATTGCCCGTCATTAGTTTGTGTAGATAAAGTATGATAATGTTTTTAACAATTTCTGCCTATCAGCACTTTCAACTTTTAGAACCCGATTGGCCATGAAATGCAAATACCCAAACGCGAAGGTAAATGATCAGCAAATGGGATTTAAAGGTAGACAAGTTTTATTGGGCAATTCATTGTGTTTCTTTGTGCCTGCATGGTGACAGCTCTCGCAATTGTATTTTTAGAGCGGGCTGAAAGCAAAGTCATTGCACTGGTGCAGTTTCTGATTATTTCAAGACTAGTGAAGGTTATTCTGCGAATAAATTTTGTTTTTAAGTAGCGCAGGTGCATTTTTTTAAGGATGAGATAATTTATTATGTATGACCGAACGACGGGTTCTTCAAATGGGTTTGTTGTTTTGTATTGCAAATTACGCAGATTGGTTAGAAACTGGTATTGAAATTTGTTTTCGGGCTTCTGTAGAAACTTACTGAGGTTTACTTGGTTTTTCCTATTATCGAAGAGTTAAAAAATTTAATTTGGTGTAAAGTAAACCAACACAACAAGGAGAAACAAGTTCTATATTAAAAAGCGGGTTTGTGATAAACAAAATTACAGTTTTTCTTTTTGGCATAACATCTTATGTCAAACCATGATAAATAGAAGACTAGTAAAGAGCTTATAACTTTACAAGCTTTAGTGCTGGTAAGTTGTATGTATTTTATCGTTCCGTTTCTTTAAATGCTCCTCAGTAGTAAAATTCCTTTTACTTGAATAAAAATATTGTTTGTCTTTTCAACCCCATTTTTACTTACTTATTGGTGTCCTCTACTACTTTTCGGTGTCGAGATTGACATATACCTTCCATTTGTTCCTATCAGTGATTCATATTCTTGTTTCGCTTCTCTAGAATTCTCCTTGATTGCTTAAATCTGCTTCTAATTTTTGCAAGCAAACAAACTACTCTACATAGGAATTTCAGCATATGGAACTAAACATTAACGGAAGCGGAAATGAAGGTAAATATACTTCGATCTGAAGTTCTGATGGCGTTTAAAGACGATGAAAACATTACTATAGTAATAGGAAACGGAAACCTAAACCGAGTAAAAATACCTGTGGTTTATTATGACTAGAAAGGGGAATATCGAAATCGAACTGAACAACAGAATTAATAGAGACATAAAATTATATGGAACATTTTGTAGCTTGTTCTTCAAAAAGAAGAAATTACTACTAGAACTAAAGTCGAAATGCAAAGCAATAGTTCCGCCCTTAATCTATTGGTGAGTCCTGGGTGGTAAATAAAAAATTGAAAATTGTGAGGATTATTGCAAATGTGAAGAATTCCACGCGTATATTGTTAAAATGAAAAAAGATCTATTAGTTAAGCAGAGCTGGAGGGTTCGTCCGCTAGGACGGAGATCCAGAGGGGCACCCTATATTATGATATAGAGTAAATGTTGTTTTTGTCGATAAGTTTGGAGTTTTAAGTTAAATTACAACTAAACCATATTTTTTAATAATTTCAAAAGAACTTTTGACAACGTACCAATGATATATACCAAAAATAAGGTCTTCAGAAGAACATTAGCCAAACCTTTAAAGAAATTCATTTACTGTTTCTATTAAATACAAACGCACTACATGTCGTGCTACAGGAAATCCTAATAAATCCCTCATTATTGGAGGTTAAGCTGTATTTTAGTTTTATCTTGATTGTAGGCTTGGACGCGGATTATTCAAGCGATTGTGCAGCCCATTAGTGCCTCACTTTCAGCGCAGCGCCTGTGTAATTAATTCGGACATTTAAATTCGAAATCCCGGTCGCGGAGCTTATCCTTCGATTTAATTCCGCGGCGCCTTGGGGGGTTATTAAGAAATCGCGTGAGAACCTGGCTAATGAACGGAAGCGCTCCAGAAAAACCTAAGAAAGGAAATGCAGCCCGCCTTTGAGCAACAAAAAACAATGGCGTGGCTTCGAGATTTGATCAGCTGTCTTCTATTTTATGGCGCTGTTTGCCTAAAAATTTAGCGCAAGTCTAATTACTTTCACACGATTTGTTCATAGATGTATTTGTATATTACACTACTTTGTGGGAAAAGGTGGCCAGTGGAAGGTTTTCAATTTTTTTTAATATAAGAAGATAACATTAAACGTATAGCCTAAAGAGAATATTGAGGACAGCCGCGCCGTAAATGAAGTTGGAAACGCGCACTTTCTTCTTCCTCTGTCCGCGGAAATGTGCCATTTCTACATCCGCATTGCTTCATTGTTTTCACTGTTCTTCGCGCGCATATTTATATAACAATATTTGCAACGGTGAAAATAGAAGTGGGAAAGTATCAGCATGCCGCTCGTCACTTGTACTAATTTATAATTCAAAATTGGCCGCAGTCGCAGCCGCTGCCTGTTGCTTCTATAACGGTTACGATTTCTTCTTTATTGGCTTTTCCTTTCCTTTGTCCCACTAAACTAGCGGCTTAAAGCTTGCCGCGCGACCTGGCCTGCAATCCTAGCCACAAAATGTGCTTGCGTTTTCGGCAGTCGCGTTATGGGCAATGTTTATTTGCACGTGCGGTTTTCAGACTAGAACGAGATCTATCTACCGATAGTTGTGTGGCTAAGCAATTTAGTTAGTAGGTTAGTTGTAAGTCGCACTTTCCGCCAACACGGCTACGCGCCAATAACGCGGTTTTGTCGGAAACTGCCGGCGCAGAAAATTGCACTTTAATTGTAAAAGCGCGAGTTGCACACATTGCGTTATGTAACAGTCTGCATTAGCCTACATGGAAGACTTTCGTGAAATAGAGAACTATGCTTTTTTTGTTTTAAGTATTGCGCCAATCTTTTTTAGATAATAAGGCTCAAGATTATGTTCTCAACAGATCTGTGTATATTATATTCATCATTAATTAAAACTTGAAACGTTGTAAGATAAAGAATAATAATATTAGTAAACACAAAATCATGATTAGGTACAAATTATTACAAATGCAAATACATAAACTAAGGAATCAAAGCTATTGAGATACATATGCAGCTTAAAGTGAAATAAGCAATATTAGTTAATATAAAATGGCAACAGTATTGATATAGGATGGAATTTTTTTTAAATGTTGGTAAAAACTGTAAAAGAGGTAGGGCGGTACCAACAGAATAAGGAAAGCAAGAAACTCGTCACAAGGTAGAATAACCAATAAAGAAAATGAAAACATTATGGTAAACGTATCTGTCAAATGGATATGACGTTATATACGAAACTTACGAAGGCAAGTGAAAAAAAGTAAATTAAAAGATTAGTCAAGCTAAAAGAGAATTACGGAAAACATAGAAATATGAAAAAAGAATAAATTGTTCTATATTAGGTTGCCCCAAATGGCGTTTGCGTTTTTAATTTTCACCAACTAATTTGTTGGTACGATTTTTAGCTCATTAGAAAGCTCGTTTTTTCTAAGAATTTCGATATACAACGATATTTATTCCTCAAAATATAATCCATACTCCTCAACTGCAAGCTGCTCGATTCCGTTGCAAAACCAATTCAGATATCTTGAGACGATACCTTCTTCGGCTTCCCCCACAATGATGAACCGGCGCTCGCGTAGGAAGTGGGCTATAGAATGGAACAGGCGGTAATCACTTGGGTTCACATCTAGATTGTAGGGAGGATGGGGAGAGGCTTGACCTTATTATCCAAGCTTCTCGATCTTTCGTGGATGCTTGCTCTAGAACCTAAGTGGTCGTCCGAAATGCGGGTGGCTTTCCATATCTGTGTCCCCTAGTTTAAAGCGCCTAAACCACTAACAACCCGTATCCTCCTTCATCACACCTTTACTTTAAACAGCGCAGATGTCCCTGGCAGTAACGGTGGTTTTCAACTCTTTCTTGAAGTCAATTTCCTCGGATACCACCTTAACGAGCTTGAAGTATGATAATTTATAATCCAAAATTCTTAGGAGACAACGAACCTTCTGAACCCAAATTGTACCAACTTGGTAAAAAATTAAAATGGCGAATAACTTTTGCAACAACTTAGTAAGATATTGAGATCCTTTGGAAATAAGAAAGAGATAAGTTGAAAGCAAGTAAAAGATGGTCAGGGAAACATCGTGATAGAAAATAAAGACATTTTAAATAAAGAGAATGAAAATTTCTTGACGTAGTAGTAGTACATAACGGCATCACAGAGGTAAAAGAAATAAATAGCATAGTAGCAATTGAACATGAGTAATACGTTACCAAAGCCAAAGAATTGAAACAGAAAAGTTTCAAGATGCGATGAAGTAACAACGTAAATGATCACATTTTTTGGAGCTAAAGGAATCCAGAGTTTACATAGTATCTTTAGCTTAGCATGAAGAGTAAAAGATACCAACTGAGTGGAGTAGGGCAGTAATTTTGTTAATGCACAAAAAAGAAAATAAAAAGGATTGTTCAATAGGACTATGTTCCTCCTATCCGTAGCTGCGAAACTATATGAAGGATACTTTGGACATCTGATTATACTGGATAAGTACAGACAAGTTAAGAAAATATGGACAATTAAAATCATAAATGAAAACAAAGAATGGATCGAGTAATGAAGACGGGCAATAGACAGGACGGCATAGGGCTACTTCGTAAACCAAAGATATTGCATAATGAGAAATAATCTTGATACCTTTGAGTATAAGACAACCGGACAATTATCAATTAGAAACCAAACAAAAAATGTTTGATTATATTTGAAAAAAGTACAAGAGAATATAGCAGTGAAAAATGCATTATTATGGTTTTATATGTTTTTTTATTTGCAATATACTTATGCTGTTTTTAAATATTCATTATAATTCTTTTTTTTATCTTATATTTTTTTAACATAAATAGCTTGTATCGCAACTTAGCTGAATAGAAATAAACAATAGTGATACTAATATTGTAAATACGAATGCCATAGAGGGAAGTTTAATTAAATAATTAATAATAAATAAACAACAACGTTAAAAACGGAAAATAGGAAACAATTATAATAATTTAATATTAGCGACATGGAACACCAGAGTAAGGACCACTGACAATTTGTTAATAAAGGCAATGCGGAATTAGACAAACATAGCTTTAATGTAGAAAAAACAAAAGAAATGTGTAGTTCCAAAAATATAAATTTTTTGTCCAATACTGACGGCATAATGAGAATGTTGGGCACGGGATAAAAACATAATGTGTAAAGTAACAAAATATTGAGCAAATAAGAATTAAATTTATTTTAAATAATAATGGAATCTGGAAGAAATGAAAAATATTAGATAAAAGACACCAAAACTAGAACAACAATACACAAATAAATTCGAGATACAACTAGAGAGTAAGTAATAAACTAATAATACGGAGATGGTAACTTATGAACCCAATAAAACCAAAAAGACAACATGAAGTCCAATAAAAATACAAAAAAAAGTGAAAACAATCAGACAACCACAGAAAGTCGAAGCGATAGCACAGGCATTCAAAAAAGATGCTCTTCTATACTTATAAGAAACATACTAAAACTATAGGGAATAGCGCTATTGGATTAAGTAGTATAAAATGATAGTGACCACCTTTTTATTTGTAATTTTGAATTGTTAGAAGATACAGCTGTAAAATATATACGTTTTTCGATTTTGTGCAAGATTACGAAATGATTAACAAAGAAAGTTATTTGAACTATTGAGAATAACAACGGCGAGATTGTTTATCATCGGACTGTGAAAAGATGGGAAAGAATGTTGCCTAGTCAGAATAATGGAGTACATAATAATAAGCTAGAGCACGACAGCCGCGACGTAAAGGCTTCGGCCTGCCAGACTAACGCGCGGCGGGATCTGGGTTCGACTCCCAGGTCAAAAATAACGGCAAACATCAAGTGCTCTCCGGCCATCATACAAACACCTTTAGCGGTCGTAAAGTACATTCTCCTTCTAACGGGTCAGACTAGCCACCTGCCCGGGGTACGCCCAACATGGCTCATAGTACTACACGAAATGTGTAGTTAGAAACAGGCTAATAGCCTATATAAGAGTAGAAGAAGAAGATAATAATAAGCGGGAAATGCAGTAATATAAATTAAGTAAATGAAGATTAATCATTTTGTTTTCTTATGAGCCCTAAAATGTGTAATAAATAAAAGTAAGACTCTACGACTAGCATAGAGGCGAGGCCTGCGCACTGAGAGGTTAAGGCTCTCATATATCTTTCACTGCCCGGTCGTCATGCATGGTTCTCTGGGAGAAAATGCATGAGGACCGGGTACAGGAAGATGTGGCAAGTACATTATTATATCTTGTTCAAAATGAAGGCAGGTGTTACTCAATTGTTTTTAGTGACTAAGTAAGGCATTCTATCCTCAACCGTGCGATATAAAAACCGGATTTAGATAACTATCAGATAAATTCCGATTCCTATTGGCTTTTGTACATAATACGATCTCATAGGTAGTCGTCCCTTTTTCATTGTTCCTGGAGCTTTTAGTTCCAAATTGCTTGTGACTGTTCGATGTCATTCTTTTCATATCTCACTATTATCCCATAATTTTGCAATTGGGATAATGTTATGCTTTTTTTAATCTATAAAAATGTGAGTCTATATCTTACTAATCTCTTGCGTATTACTTGGTTTAGGGTAAAGATGTCATATATTCAGGATCTACCAGTTACACAGCAGCCTTATTTTCCCTCAATATCAATGAAGCTTTTTATCCTTTGTTTAATTATTCACTCGCATAATCTTCTTTTGATGATGTTTTTGTAATATCCCTATAATTATAACAATTAATATTGAACTAATGTGCCCCCATTTCCATTGTATGATTATTTCTTCTTTTTCTATAAGAATCTTAAAAAATTCAATGAACTTACTGGGATCATTTTTAATAAATTCAGTAAGATTATCTTCAAGATCCGATGCTTTGTTGTTTTTCACATTTTTTAATTCTTTCGAATTTCCAAGTTTGTGTTTCTTTCTGTATCTTGTGTGTTATGATTAAGTGATCTTTGCATAGTTTGTGCCTTGTACCTGTCTACCAATTTTCGGTTAGTAACTTCTGATAATGTTTGTTCCTTTATTAATTTTTATTATTTGCATATCTGTTTTTAGTCGACTTTAATTTATATATACTGTTCTATTCTTCACTTCTTATTCTTATTCTTTTTTGTCTTCTTGATCTTACATTGCCAACCACTTTTGATAAGTTTGCCTTTTTATATATTGTTCTACCTTGTAATAATTTGTTTTTACTATTTTTTTAGTTATCGTCTCTCCTAAAGACACAAACTCGGCTTCGTGCATTGCTTACTTTATTTGATTATAACTGCCTTTCACATTGCCTTGTATTTCTTCAGTTAACTAATTTGATGTTCTTATTTTATATAAAAAGTTTATTGAATCATTGTTAATATTTTAGGTTGCATTTTGTGCTTTTTAAAATCATAGCTAGTGTTATCTCTCAAGTTTTTTCTTATTTAAACCAAGTTTTTGTTCGAAGCAGCACATGGTCTGTTCGCTTGATGGCTTTTACATTATGTGTTTTGTCTCTTGCATTTGCATTATCTATTACAGACTTTAGTTCACGTGTTGTTTGATACCATGTGTATGTATGTTTATGTAAATGTTAAAATAACCCTTTCTGTTATCATTGATTAATTCGTTCTCTAATTTTTCTGACTGAATCTTGTTCTTCGCGTCCTAGGAGTACAACTTATTTTAATTTTCTGATTTTTGTTAATTTAGAAATTAAGTGATTTTAAAGTTTGTCTTTTGTGTTGTTGTTTGTAGGAATAGATGCCGCAATTATGAACATAATGTTCAAATATTTGCAGTTATGTTGTGTTTCATTTATTTCTTCCTAGTGTTTGATTTTTTTTTGAAATAGCAGAAGTTATTCCTACTTTTGCAGTATTTTCTTTGAGAACTCTGTTTAAACCGTATGTAATTTGCAAATTCTTCACTACTTATTCCTTTGTTTGCCTCTGTGGGTGTATCTGGGCGAGTATTATATTTGGAAAGATATTTAAAAACTTCAGATTTTTTGTTTATACCCTGGATGTTCCTGTGCCAAAATGCAATGTCCTATTTTGTTTGGTTTTCTGTTATCATGATCTTCATCAAGCTTAACTTGGAGGACTAGCAACTTCGATTACGGGTTGGCCTATTCTCTAGATAGCCTGCTAGTTATAACTTTCCGTTTTGGTTTTGCATCTTCTTTATTGTTGATCGGTTATTCCTTATAATCCTAAGTCGGGGCCATCAACCGAATGAGGTGTTAATATTCCTCCCTCTCCTCTACTTTTCTAGTCGGGTAGTTCTTCGTTACTGCTATTACTACTTACGTGTATGAAAAATGAATACACGATTTAATGAATAAGACGAATTTTAACTAAAAAAAGAAGAATATTAGGAATATTAACTCTTTATCAAATTTTTTAAATCAAATGTTAATAGGAAGCTGATTTTCTAATACATAAGATAGTTTAAAATTATTTATAGTGCGAAGATAAGTTTTTTTCCTGGAAAATACGATTTTGAAGTATACATTTAACTTAAAGCAGTGTTTCTTATAATATTTCCACAAATGTAGAAGGATAAACTTTATGAACCGGAAAGGCTTGACGTTAAAGCAGATCCAAAAGAAAAAATTGTTACTCAATTTGCAGTATAACAACTTACCAATTTGTTAAACGTATTGATCGATCCAATTTTGCAATAACTCAAGAAACTATCAATTATGTAAATGCCGTGATAGGAGGAGGTAATTGTTTTGACTACTGAGTGTGTAACTAATGTTCTGTGGTATGGTACAATTGAGAAATATTAACTAATTATTCAGGGCTTGAAGATGGGTACCGCGAATACAGACGCCCAAACAAAAATGTATTGAGTTCTTCTACCGCCCGCCCATTCTGTCTTATTCAAATAAACTTTCTCGACTACGTTCCAGTAAAAAATAAAACGCGAATTTATTGTTTCATTCTAAATTGTCTATGATGTCTGTTTCTTCGAAAATTATTAGTCCATTTTTTGGTAAACAAGAATATGGTCACCGTTTTTTGATGCCAAAGAATTTTAATGATCGACCACTTGTTTTCAAGTATTCAAAAATATTTTATTCTTCTTCTTCTGTCCGTATTTTAACCTCTATCTGGGTCTTCCAGAGTTCAATATTTTTTCCATTCTTTTCTGTTCATCCAAGCGCCTTGCTGGATATCCCACTTTTGCTTCAGGCTTCCTACTTCCTCATTCCAACCTCTTCTTGGCCGTCCCCTCTTTCTTCTTTCTCTTGGTTGCCACTGCATTGCTTTTTTCGGGAGCCTGTTGTTACCCATTCTTTCGACATGTCCGTACCACAAGAGTTGCCTTTTTTCAATTTCTTCCAAGATGTCCCTTTCTGTATCCATTATTTCACGTATTCTTGTATTTCTGACTCTATCTCTTCGGGATATTCTCGCTGCTCTTCTCCAATAGTCCATTTCCATTACTTTCAGTTGATTTTTATGTTGTTCCGAGAGTTGCCAGATTTCGGCTCCATATAGTGCCACACTTTGTATCATAGCGGAGTATATTTGTTTTTTATTCTTTTTGCTTATATTTGCATCCCAAAGTATACCATTTAGCGCACCTATAACTTTCCGGCCTTGTTTTATTCTCTCTTTTACCTCTGTGTTATATAATCCTTGTTTTCCTACTGTTGCTCCCAAATATTTGTATTCTTCACATGTCGGTATAGTTTCGCCTGTTTCTAAGGTTACAGCGTCTTGCTCATATCCTATACTAAGATATGCTGATTTATTTACATTAATTTTAAGCCCCCATTTATCATATTCCTCTATAGCTTTCTTTGTCATGTATTCAATGTCTTCTATTTCTTGTGCCATAATAATTTGGTCGTCGGAAAATTGCAACGTATATAATGTAGTGTCCTCGTCCAGTGGTATCCCCATTCCCATACTTTTCCTTTTCCATTGTTCGAGTGCTTTTTCTATATATATCTTGAATAACGTCGGTGAGATACAGCAACCCTGCCTTAGACCTTTCGTAACTTTAAATTCTGTTGTCAGTTCCGCTCCTACCTTTACTCTCGCTGTTTGATTGTCATATAGGTTCTTCACAGCCCTGATTAATGTACTGTTGATGTTGCTGCTTTCCATTACGTCCCACAGTTTTTTCAAGGGTACGTTATCATAAGCTTTTGATATGTCGAGAAATAATAAATGCAGTTCTCTGCCGGTTGCTAGTTTTTTCTGCACAATGTGTGTTAGACAGAACAGGTTATCCAAACATGATCTGCCTGCCCTAAATCCGCTTTGTTCTTCCGCTTCTTCGGCTTGATATTGTTGTTCAATTAAGTCTCGGATAATTCGTCCATATATTTTGCTAAAAGTACTTGTAACTGCTATTCCTCGGTAGTTGTCTCAGATGTCTCTTTTCCCTTTCTTGTGTATTGGAGATATAGATCCTGTTTTTCATTCATTTGGTATATTTCCCTCATTTATGCATTTATTCATAAGTTTTGTTATCATCCTATACAATTTCGGTGTTCCATTTTTTATCAACTCAACGGGGATTCCTCCTGGACCGGGAGCCTTTCCATTTCTCATTTCTTTAATTGCTTTAATTACTTGTTCTTCTTGTATTTCTATGTAGTTAATATCTATCGTTCTTCCTTCTGTCATCGTAGTTTCTTGGAATATAGGTCTTTTCTCTGTGAGTAGCTCTAAATAGTATTGTTTCCATTCTTCGGCAGGAATATTTTGTATTATTGTTTTTTCTCGATGTGGAGCTTTTACATTCCTTATGAATTTCCATACCTCTGCCGTCCTTCTTCCTCCTATGTACCTTTCTATCTCACTACACTTTTTTTCCCACGTTTGTTGTTTTGTAGTTTTTATCAATTGTCTTACTCTAGTTTGTTGGATCTTATAGGCATCTCTATCTTCATCTTCTTTAGTATTTAGCCTCTTTGTATATAGTTCTTTTTTGTAGCGTATTTCCTCCATTAGGTCTTCGTTTATCCAATAATTTCTTGGTTTTTCTCTAACCTCTTCTCCTAAGGCTTCTTTTGCGGCTTGCTGTAGGCCTGCTCTTAAATGTTCATACATCTCTGTGCTTGATCCTTGTAGATGTTCGTTCAGTTTTTGATCCAATCTATTTTGATATATGTATTGTATGCTACTTTGTTGTAGACTTTGTATGTTGTATCTGACTTGTTGTATTTTCTCTGTCTGTTTTAGTATTACTACCTTGTTTTGCCCTTTGGGTGAAAACACTATTTTGGCTTTCACCAAATAGTGATTCGTTCCGCATGTCGGGCCTCTGTAAGCTCTAACATCCTGGATTCTACCGGTAGAATACTCTCGAGTTATAACATAGTCAATGATTGTTCTTCGTTGTCGTGCATGTTCCTCAAAAGTATATGTATGAATTTTCTTGTGTTTATAAAAACCATTTTGGATTTTTAGGTTGTTACTTTCACATAGACCTATAAGCCTTTCTCCATTACTGTTTCTTCTGGCATCACCAAATTGTCCTACAACTTTATCGTTCGTCTTGCATCCTACCCACGCGTTGAAATCGCCCAGTAACAGAACTTCTCGTCGCATACCACATTCGTTTATTATATCGTCTAACTTACTATAGAATTGGTCTTTGTTCGTGGGGCTATCGTCCTCATTAGGTGAATATATTCCTAAAATTGATAATCCTCTCGTCTACTGCTTCCCAACTTTTTATTTGTTTTCCATATTTCTTCTTAATAGCCATAGAAACTCCCTTTTTTCCTCTTTCGTTTTTTGGGACTCCACTCCACATGTGTAAGTATTGTCCTATTTCCTCTATTCCCGTTCCTTTCTTTTTTGTATTTTATATTTTATCAATTTATAATTGCCTAATTTCTCAAAACGCAATTCATGAAGTTGGATTTGAAATGATGGAGCGTTCACTTTTTTTAAATGTAGCCTGTAGTGACTTGTTTATTATAAAGCTGAAAAATTTTTCTTTGAGAGGGGGGATGATAAAATTGATTACAATGGCGCGGTTATAATAGCAGTACAAAAATAAAATAGTTAATTTTTGCATAATATCTTCAGGATTTCTTAAACGGTTATTAACAAGTATAATTGCAACGAATGTATTCAAAATAACTACAGAGACTAGACAAATTTTAAGACGTCCGGACCACTCGACTATGACAACACACGCTACATGGATTGCAAAAGTATTAACTGCAGCCCCCAGGGCTCGTTTCAAAGAATCAACATAGGTTTTTTCCAGAAAAGTATGCTCTCCAAAACTGCCAATAATTTGGATTGAGATTTAGGCTCCAAAAAGGTCAATCCTCTACTGTTAAAAAATGAAGCACGTCGTTGTTCGTCCAAGATTGAGTTAAACATGCTTCGTGAGCGGGTGCTGAGTCTTGCTGAAAGATTCAAGTGATTCAGAGGTTTTACTACACCTTTCAAAACATCCTGTTGATACACAGCTGCGGAAATTTTGACATGAATATGGGTTACTCCATCATAACAGACTGCTATAAAACCATTGCAGCTGCTAGATGATAGTTTCTCTGAACTCTTGGCACTAGCGAAAATGGTTTTTTGGACGACTTAGCGTATACCTTGAAAGATTCGTCCACTATAAAAATGTTTTCATCCGTAAACAAATTTTTTTCCACCTTTCTTTAAAACATTTGGCAACAAATATCCCGCCTGTATCTTGTAAGTAGTAAGTTTTGGAAATCTCCTGAGACAAAATCTTCTGCTTGCGAAGAGGATTTCGTTTAATTCAGACACTTACCGCTTTGATTGCCTGAACAGTCCGAACTGAACGTGGTCTTCCACAGCTTGGACGATCCTCAACACCTCTAGTCTCTTTAAACAATTTTATAGCACGATACATAAACATGCGGCTAATGCCGAAAGGATACATCATTTTAAAAATTGCACTTTCTTCAGTTCCTGCTATTTCAGCAATACGGTTTTCTTTGTCACCCCACTCCATTGGTAAATAACTAAACACAATGTAACTTAAAATTTTAATGTAAAGCAACAAGTGTAGATTTGATTTTGTAACAGTATTTATAGGAGTACCACGTAGAATCAAAAATTCTTTAAAAAAGGTTTGTCTGATTGAACGCAGATAGAATCAAGGTTTCAAAGTGCGAGGAAAAACAAAAGCATGGATACAATAAGTTCTCTACATTGTCGCCCATTAATTTTCGTTTTAGCTGTGTGATTTCGGCTTTTTAAGTCGGAGGAATATAAATTAACGAACAAGTTATCGAGATTATCTATCTGTTAAAACAAACAATTTAAAAAGGAAACTACAGTTTCTCGTCTGCAGCGTTGCAACTTGAAATGCTGGACGGAACGCCGTGCAATTAAATGCAAGCTCGAGAAGGTTAACGCAAGATTCCAGTCAAGTTTTTCATGAAACTTATTTTCTACTAGTTTTTGTTCTAAAATAAGTTGAACAGCCTTAGAGCTTGCCAGCGTCCCGCGATCTATACCCGTTTGCCGGACCAACACACCACGGCCGCCGGTTAATTCCGGGCGGGGAATTAAGGGATTGCGCCGGGAATCGGGATTAACGCTAATGCGCAATTAGTTGCTGTCCTCGCAATTTCAAGTCCAATTTCGGCCGCTTGATGGGACCGCCGGGACCGGTAATCTGCCGCCGCGGTTTCGATGCAGCTTCCCAGGGAGCCCGACGTTGGCGGCGGATAATTTGCGCATCAGCGCGCCAACTGTGGCGCTACTTCCTGGAGCTTAATGAACGCTGATAATGGTAACAGGAGCGCGCTGGAGCGCATTAAAAATTTAAAACGCGTCGCGCCGGGTGGGTGACAGGCAGAGTTATCGCGATTTATTCGACGTGGGCGTAAATTCGCTCTGCGAACTGTTTACGCAGCTAGTGGCATATAAAATTTGGAGGCGCGCCGTTCTGTTTGCTAATTGATTTGTGTGCTTCGGTGGTTTTGGTTCAGAGTTGCTGAAGGCGATGCTAGTCGCTTAATTAAAAAGGTAATTACTGTTTTTGTACATATTGCAATTTGCCACTTTAAAAATATTTTATTTTGATTCTGTGAATGTTGTCTGCAGAAACGGCAATATAACAATTTGGAAAAACCATTGCCACTAATAATTTATTGAACTTTATGTAACATTTTTGCTACGGAAATTTTTGAGTGAAATCATGCATGTAAATGAGTGTTAGAAAGATGACAAATGCTGCCTCATTAAACTTTACAACTTGTCGTTTAATCACAACAGTGACGTACATTTGTTTAAAGGCTTGGGAATATTGGAAGTTTCGGTTTCTTCCTTACTGCACAGGACAAATTTATATTGTCAGCTTTGTATTTTATATTTTTAAAAATTTTGAAATTTATGATATAAAAAAGCAACAATAAATAAAAAGTGAATTTACAAGTTGTTTTCCCAAATATTGAATAAATTTTTGGTGCTCCAGGTTTACGATATTTTACTTCCCTTCCCTCAAATGTTTGAGATGTTACCAAAAGGTTATAAGGAAACGATTGTTTAGACAAAATATTTGTTTGATTTTTCAATTTTTGTTAGATATATACACTTTAATACAATGTTTATATGTATTGTCACTTAAATGAGGAAAAATAAAGACAAATGTCCATTTAATCTATTAGCATTTCTTTTCTTAACTTTGGCATTAGGAAACCCCATCAAAAGGAAGACCGTATGAACCAACTTTTAATAAATAAAAGTGCAAAGCCCGTCCTTTTTTGTTGTTTTAACGTTGATCTCAAAAAAGTCTTAAAATCTGCGGTTAGTAACTGCCACACTCAGAAAAATTCTTAGAACGATGACAACATTTGGAAAAGTAGACCCTACTTCCCATGACTTCAATCATGCCAGGAGTGGTTATAATTGTTTTTGTTGGTATTCTTATCTTTCTGTCAATACTTATGTTAATTATTAAAAATGCTATTAATTTCACTCATTTCTCGAAGAATGTAAATCAGAAGTATACTTTTCTAATAGCTGATTCAGTTATTTTCCATTTGAGTGATTTCCCATACAAATCCGAAATCCTTATGTATTCCTGTATATATTGTTCTCTTTCGTGTTAAGTTGAGCCTCATAGAATCAATTGCAACATAATACGTTTTTACCATGAAAACTATTGTCCACTATTTTCACCAAAAGAATATTCTGCCTTATTCTTTCTTGTAATGTCTGTAGTGTAAACGTCAGTTTGTTTTCTAGTCTTGAAAATTTATCATCATTTCGAACAGTATTTATAAACGCTTCTAAAATACTGTATAAAATAATGATTTTTGTTGTGTCTCTACTTTCTTTTTAAACCTTTCACTACTTCTTAAGAATTTTACTAGAACATTATTTCAGCAATATACCATTCGTGCCATTTGAAGACTTAAGTTTTTGCAATATCACATTGCTTCATACTGCGTATGCTGTCTGATCACAATTATGGGTAATATGTATCGAGCATCAAGAACCTCCTGGTACACGACTTTGTAATGCTTGACTGGCATTAGCGTGAGTTCTTCATCGGATTGTCGACAAAGTTTTTTAAGGCGAGACTACAAAATATCTGATCTGAAAAGGTATAATTTGTTGTTTTAAAGAAAAAAGAGTACTTGCTGCTCTCGCAATTACAGAGCAAACTAATTGTAAAGAGTGGCCCGTGCAAAAGATGCATGTGGTCAGAAGATTTACTTCGTTGATTATAGCTTGAAGACAGTTGTAGCACTCAGACATATTGCTGGCGTTGTCGTAACTCTGTCCTTTAGATTTATTTAGATCAAATCTATAATTGACATTACAGCATTCGTCATCTGTTCACCTTTGTGGCAACAGTTGATAATAAATGTCTAAGATCATTCAATAGGGGTTCCGAAAGTGGCACATAAAGGCTAATTGGTCTGTGCGACACATCTGGCATTGAGTTAACAATTATAGAATAACAAGTGACATACAATCTATTGGGCAACCCTGTCCTAACTTGGTCATGTATAATGAATTGATTAACATTTGTACTTGATAAGTGTAAGTGAACACTTTTTCCATTGTTTCTAAATTTTGCTACATATTTGGCCATAAAAGGATCAAATAGTTAAAGTTCTACACAGCCACGAAAGTGACAAACTTCAACAACTTTTAAGAGAATATTTTCTCAACACGAAGCTTTTTCCTTGTACTGTTCTCCCATTCTTTGTAAAACTCGACTTATATTAATAAATTTTGAAATGCACTCTCTGTATTCAGAGTTGTTATCACGATCGTTTATTATATAGTTATTTTTAAAATCACCAAACCCCTTAGTTGCTAGGAATGTCGTTCGTCATTTCTCTATAGAGTTTGTACGGCGCACCCGTCCGGTTGATTTTGAATAAACCTACCACTTAGTGCGCTCTCTGTTCATTAACTTTTTATGGAACAACCGATTGGTATAAGTCTTTCTTGAGTGACATCTGTTTCTTAGATTTTGGAAATGTCAGAGTCATCGTTTGGTTGAATGCTATCGTAGGCCATTTAGTCACGACAATGCCGGGTTATCGAGTGATAATTTGGTCTATCTGTTTAAGAATATTTTCAGAGCTCTGTGATCTCGAAGTCTCTTGTTACTGCACATTTGATACATAGGCTTGAAGCCAATCACGACAGTTGTATTGGCTGTACAGGGTGTTCCAGATTCGATGGGATTTGGATACTATTTCCGTAAGAACTAGAAAAACACTAGTTACGCATTCATGGGTCTGTTTTTAAAAAGAAATCAATTGGCGCAAATCTCATCCCGATATCTCTAACCGTTTTGGAGGTACCAGCCGAACGTTTTGTTTTTATATCATAAATGTGAAAAATAATTAACAATTAAAAAAATGAAATCTATATCCTAGAAAGTGGAAGCTAAAATATTTGTAAGTTTTGCAAGTAACTTAAAAATTTTTGGCTCATTTCAAAAACTAAGGGCAGAAAGTTACAATAAACATAACAATGGAAATGCTATAGTAAATCCAAAATATCGGTACGTGAAATAGAGCAAGAAATTGAATTTAGTTAACCAAGTGATAATAGAATATTAAAAAAAACGAATATCTTTCGTACGTGATAAGAAAAATTCGAAAACTAAAATATGAAGATCCAGAAAGACGCCAAATCTTTCCATATGGAACATTCAAAAATGCTTTGTAGATCCAAACGTTGCCAAGTTTATTGTAATTTTCTGTTCGCAGCATTTTGCTGTTCAAAACACTTTTTAAACTTTTTCTGAATTCTGCTTTACTTATTTTTAAACAAATTTTAGCCATCTTTGCCACTCAATTCAGCAGTTATGGTAAATGAAATGTAAATTCGAAACAAAATTTATAATACTATTAACGCGTCAGTCAACAGTTACTATAACAACACTAATTTATTTGCGCCACTGTTCGCTGTATAATTTCTTCTACTCGACTGTCGCAGATGCTCATCCGCTCCGCTTTATATTCAAATGCGTAGTTTTAACAGGAATCGGAAAGTTCTGAAAATTGTTCTCAAGGCGCAGCCAGAAATGGCGGAAATATTATTTAAAGTTCCTGAGTAATTTCTCTGTAGCATGTTATTTCTGTTAGAATATAAATGTTGTTAAAAATTTATTTTACGTCGATGAACGATGAATATAGGATTCCAAAGTTTAATAGTTATAACCTATTTAAAGTTTCTCTAATTGGGTTCACTCTTTCGTTTACTCAACTCAAAATTATGTTCTCCCCAAAATTCTAGCGTCCTAGTCTGCAGCTTACTTATCCTATGAGCTAATCAACTCCTGTATATAAGAGAGAGCATACACGATAGTTCTAAGTGTTTTATTTTGAAAGAGTTGCCGTTTGCAGATTGTAAGTTCATATATGTTTTAATATAGTCTTATAAAGTAACAATTTATTTTTTAGCTTAAGTTAGGATTTTCTGTCCTATTAGCCAGTACGTTTTCCGAACTTTGAGACCAAGCTTGTTAACTAAGTATTTACTTAATTTTTTGTTCAAGTAGATTCTTAGATATTTTAAGGTCACTCCTGGACATATGTTTCTGTTCGTTCTAAACGTGACTTGGGAAAATTGAAGTAAATGAAAGCTTGAAGTGGTAAAATAACTTACTCTTACCTTTAATTGCTGCATTGAAATTATCCAAGCTAAAAGGGGATTGATCTTTGCAAATTCCATGCACGATATTTATATTTTATTTTAGATTTGCTTGTCAATAGTAACGTATTCAGCATTTCTTCACTTCACTATATAATTAATTCTTCAAATGTATGATTTTAAATATTTTTTACTATTTAAGGTCTCGCATGTCCATTATTTCTGAAATCTTATTATTTTTTTGCATTTTTATAACTACTCGCTTCATTTAGGAGATTTTCTGAAAAGAAATTATAATGAAAGTATCTGGTAGGATTTTATTTTCGGTTGTAACTCTTTTTTCAATTTTTTTCAGATTACATTTTTGGAGTTTCCGGGCCAATTTCATCTTCTACTAAAAAGACGTTTTTATCAGGTAATACAAGTTTAACTGACTTGAAGCTTACATAAAGTGTATGATCTGTTACAATATTTGATACCAATAAAGTGATTGTTCTCAAGCACATAAAAAATATATACAACAGCTGGCCATTATGCACACTCGTTCTAACTAATCTTTTATGCCGTAGTGGTAGAATTAAGTGTACTAATATTTCTTTTAGAATTTTATAGCCTTAGTAACATATTGATCACATTTGTTGAAGCAAATTTCATTTACTTTTTATCAGCATAGACTTTTATAAATTATGCGTGTATAGCTGCGATCGCTATATTTATGAGCTTTATATGGCAAACGTGTTAGTGGACAGCTTTTAAATGCAATAGTACGTAAACTAATCATCACAGAAGGTTTTTAATTAAATAATTTAATAAAGACTTAATTTAATACAAGTTACCTTCTGGAAAATTAGAATGCAAGAAAAGTGACACAAAATAACCAGGACATAATTTTAAGAACTCTATAGTTTATAATCGTTACTTCAATAGTTTTTATTAGAAGGCGTTCATGTATAATCAATCTGTAATTCCAAGACTTTCGCTTTACCGATGCAATCTTGAATTGTAGTGTCTATTATCTGTATTGTAAAAAACTTGAATCGTATATGAATTAATTTGTAAATAAACTTCAGCAAAATGGTCTCCAGATTTGTTCATGAAAAAGTACTTACCCAAAAGTTGAAACTTCTATTACTTCTCAACGTAATATCCGTCTAGACGTACACATTTTTCACAACGCCGATGCCATGATTCCATGGCTGCTGAGAACACTTCTTTAGATGTGTGTTTTCCCAATAGCGACTCGACTGGAAAATGAGTAACCATAGAGAGTGTCCTTTATGGTCGAGAATTCATGGCGGCATCTGGTGTCATCATGTCCTGAAACATTACCACTCGCACATATATTAAATGGACACAGGTGCTACGAAAATGTCAAATTTAGAGGCGTTATCACGCACGTCTAATCGACGGTCTTCCATAACAACATGCTCCACTCGGCAATCATGGTTTCCGTGCGACTAGTTTATGACCAAGGCTGTTTCGGTTCATTGTCAAACAACTTTCGACCTTTTTTAAACTTTCGCGCCAACAAGCGCACTTTTTTAACATCTATAACACCTTCACTATATGTCTCAGTTGGCGATGAATTTCGTTGGGCGTTTCGTCACGTAAGAAGAGAAAACGGATGATTACACGTCGTTCTTGAACACCAAACGTCGCCATTTGAAGTACAAAAAACATCACTCACTGCAATGGCGGTAATTCGACCCGTGTACATTGCATGACTAGAAGTGAACGAATCTCGTATATACGTTGTAAGTTTTTTTTTTTTTATTAGGTGCTTTTAATTTCTACATTATTTTCAATATTGAGTGTCTATTTTTACTTTCCTTATCCTATAATAAGGAAAGTAATGTAATCGGCGGTAATTTGACCTACTCAGTTTTTCACATTTCTGGACGAAATATAGCTTCAGGACACCAAAAAAGTTGGTTTAAGCCATTGGTTCGTGTGTGTGTGTGTGTGACTGTCAGTAAACAGGATATCTTGAGAACCGTAATAGCTAGAGACTTGAAATTTGGTATGCAAGTTACTTGTAGGTAGTGGACACAGTGCGAAGCTTTTGGTAAAAATCGGCTGAGCCGTTTGGTCACAAGGTCGCAAAGCGGTCGCGAATCTAAACGGTTGAAGATACAAAAAATTTATGAGAATGAAAATGATTTATTATCATTAGATAAACATGAATTTAAAATAAAAGTTGATAAAATAGGAACTCGAAAAAAAATTGAAACTCAGGATTTTTAATATACCGGGTGTTCATAAAATGTTTCGGGAAATTTATATTACTGGATAGATCAAACCGAGACGAACAAAAAATTAAAATGAAAATTTTTGACCCGAGGTCAAATAAATAAGTTATAGCCGATTAAAAATTAATTAAACGGACCAATCACAGCGCGCTCGGAGAGCTACCGGGCCGACTGTGGGAGGAGCGCTTGGCCGCTAGGAGGGAGCACGCAGGCTGTGCGACCGAGCTCGCACGGTTACCTTAAGTGACGTAGCAAAATTGTAAGTACGAGTCAATTATTGTCTTGTACTGTTTATTTTAATCAGCTTTCAGTGTTGGACCTCGCGCCTCGTCCTTTTTAAAATAACAAGTTCTGGGACGAGAGCAGCGCAGGCCGATATATATATATATATATATATATATATATATATATATATATATACATATATACATATATATATATACATATATACATATATATATATATATATATATATATATATATATATATATATATATATATATATATATAATAGATAAGGAAAGTCGTGTGATGTTCACACCAGATTTTTTAATATTTTCCTTTTGTTCAAGGGTTAAGTCTTGTATATTTATAATCAAGCGTTTTTGTTTGCTCTTGTAGTATATTATATATTTTAATTGATTTCGAGCAGTGCGGTCGATTTTAGATTTGTACTTTTCTCTGAACTAAAAGACATAAAGCTTTTCATTACTTGTAGTCGAAATTTTGTTTTCTCTAAGGTTCACTGTTAATTTTTTACGAGAATGTTTACTTATCTAATTGTAAGTGATATAATTTTCAACAGTAGATGCAGAATCTTTTTACCACATGCACTCATTTCTTCTGATATTGACACACCGGCCGACAGTTTCAAATAGAAAAAGAATACACCAACTTGTTATTCATGAACCTTTAGAAAACTTGTCTATTTTGTTGTCATTGAATAATTGAGACATTTTACAAAAGATTTTTCCCTACTTACATTTTATTCAGATATATCTCCCCGGATTTCTAGATACTTGGTGCTTTCTGTTGATGGTATTTGTTTATTGATTTTTTTAAGATTGTAGTTGGACTGGTTTTTCTTTTTAACATGAAGGTCATATAACTGATTTCATTTCATTTACTTTAATAAGCCATTTGGAACCATGGTAGAAACTTGTTGAGATGACTTTGAAGGGTGTCGGAAGCCGTAATGGGATGTTAATGTCACTGTGTCATCAACGAATATTGCAATAATTGTACCGTTTTCGGTAGGTAAACCTGATGTGAATATTAGGTAAATTATTAGTCCTGACATGCTATCATTCGGTACACCTGAACTAATGACAACAGAGATGAATGATATTCATCATATTTATCAATGGAGCTTCTGTCTGTAAGTTATGACCGAATTATATGTTAATAATCAAGAGGTAATTTATTTTTGATTTTGTAGAACAGGCCGTTGTGCCAAACTTTATCAAGCGCTTGGGTAGCGTCAATAAATATAGCTGAGCAATGTTTCTTTTTCTCGAAGTCTTTGTCTACTATTCGAAGTTTTTTCCTATTTTTTATAAATATTGGAATAATTTTTCTTACCAATATTTTTCCGAAGCATTTGAAAAATATGGGTAACAAACTAATTGATCTTACGTGGGCACATTATCTTTTGGTTGGGGTAACACTATATCCTTGATATTTAGCAGGTGAATTAGAAATTGAAATTCTTTTTCTCGAAGTTCTTTCAGGCCATATCTTATTATTAAATCGTAGCTAGGCGCTTTGCGTAGATTTACGTTTTGAGAATTGTAGTTTTTTGTCTGGTTAGGCACATTTGGAAAGGTGCGTCTAAATAGTTTTGAATTTTATCAGGTGTTTTTTCATCAAATCTTTTGCAAAAGTCAAGATCTTTTCCCTATTGTTTCCAACCCGTGTACCGTTCGCAGTTCGAATAGGTGATTTATGTGTGTTGGTTGTTTTAATCGCTTTGTTGACTTCTAAAGCGAAGAATCAGTCGATTCCGTGGAAAAAACGCTTTTAAATAATTTTGTTCAGGTTGGTTTTTGATTTCTGCCAGGAGTATTTTAAGTTCTGATGTTCCTTGATTTCTCATTCGAATGATCTGCTATCTTCTGCGAAGTCTTCGTTATCTGCGATTTTCTTTTTCGCTATTACACGGGTTAGGTTGTACTGGTAATGTGCTGTATTCTTTTAAGTGTTGCTAACCAAGCAGCTTGATCCACTATCTTACTGAAATCTTCTGCTACTTCTATTAATTCTTGTTCTGTTTTTAAGAAGATATTCGTTGACAGTTGTGCGTCTAGTAAGCCCTTAAATAAATTCAAATTCGTATGTTTACTGCTTATCAAGGACGTCTTTCTTTTTAGAACTTGTGTATTATTATTGTTGGCCAGTAATCAACTGAAAAGTTTAGATACGATTCGACCTTTCACTGTATAAAAGTCAAGTAAGTTGGGTAATTCAGCCAGGTCTGTAGGCCAATAAGTTAGCTCTCTAGTCGATAAATAATTTAACTCTAAATAATGAATGGTTTTGATGAGAGTAATCCTAGAACCCCATTTTACGTGTTCAGCGTCGAAGTTACCTTCTGCAATAATTTCGTTCTTCCAATGTTCGAAAAAAGTGCTCATACTGTTCTTGTTTGTTGTGGTGGAGGATAATACATAATGTTTGAAATGCTACCAACTTGATTATTTTAAGTTACGGTTTTAGTGCAATTAAATCAGTATTTCGATATAGATTTCTAAAAATGCCTCAAAAACTGTTTTCGTTTCTTTTGATATATATGGAACTTGGTCTTTTCACTGTCAAGGCTTTTATTATGATCGAATATTTATCTTAGCTTTTTGGTGCGATTTTAACTTCGTAGTTGTTTAGCATTTTAACTATACATGCGTCTTTAGCTCTTTTTCCTAACAATTGAATCAATAGTGCGATTAGTTTTTATTATACAGAATTTTTACAGAATGTTTATTTTCTTCTCCAAAACGTCGTACCGATTTGCGGAGTTTAGGTAGTATGATTTTGTTTATTGTGCATTAAAAGAACTTTCAAATAGCACTAAGAGTCTTGGTTAGGCGCAGTCACTGAAATTGTCCGCGGCATGATGTTAGTTGTTTCAATTACAATCGTGATTGAATGAGAATCCAAATGCTTCGTTATATGCAAGTGTGTATGTAACAGAAGACGGCCATTTGCAGTGAGAATCTGGATGACAACAACGGACAATGCGAAGGGCTCTATGATGCAGTGTTGGTAGCAGCGTGTAACGAATCAATAGCAATAACCACCAAAGAAGTCATGAAGGAGTTCCAAACATTTTAATTAAAGTACGGTAACTGATTTTTTTCATTAAAAAGTTATCACAATAATTTTATATCGCTGTATATTAAGTATAATAAAAGGACCAAAAATCTTTCACTATTAATAAAGACAACAAATGATCGTATATGTGATAACAAAGGAAAAAAGGTATACTATAAAGTTTTTTGTTGAACACTTTTTATTATTACGAGTACTTTATTACCCGCTCTCAGACGAAAATTTTCTATCGCTTGCGGTTCCGGAAATATAATACCTCGCCCGCGCCTGCCGCCAAGCCAGAATTTGTCCTTCGGAGGAGTTCGGGTCGGCACGGAAAGGCACGAACAATTTTTGCTATATATGGACTTTGACCTGTGTAACAGCAGCAGCAGCAGCACTCATAATTTTTTTTATATATATAATTCATTATTAAGTACATATCATATCTGTTAATCCTTAATTCTAAATAAATAGCTACAAATTTTCTGATAAGACTGATTCTGTCTACAGGTTATCAAGCTTTGGTAAAAGATTATGATTTAACACTAAAATTAACTTAGGCACTATTTGTACAGCATGATAAATTTTTACATCTATTAAGTCAGAGACATATTTTGCGGAATTTTCAATTTCGTCAGGTGGATGCAACAATTAAAAACAACATGAGAGGCATTTGCGTCACATCATCCATATATTTACAATTTCGCGGATACATGGTAATTTTTTTAATTTCTTACGCTTAGTAATTGTTGTTCCTCTTTTTCCTTTTCTTCAAGAGATCTTTAACAGTTCTGTCAAGAAGGATAGAATTACTATTTGCAGAGCCTGCCATGTGTGCGTGAAGCAACAGTTGCTTAAATATGCTCGTGTAGGCTCTGCAACGGAGATTATTATTGTATTCTTCTTTACTTCTCACCGACTGAAAAGATCTCTAAATGATCTTGACTTCTTGTTTTATACTTTACACGTGATTTAATTTTTCATTTTTAAGTTTTCAACCATTATCTTGTTTTTCTAATTCACTATTTTGACTTGACTATTCGCTGTTTCTGTTTTCCAATTTGTTCACTAAACATATATAACGTTCTAAGTCAAATTTTGCAGTCAATGATAAATTGAAATTACTTGTTGAAGGCCGGTCGTAGCAACCATTAGAAAAGTTGATTGGCTCAACTCATCGACGGTCTTGCATGTGGTGGTTCCCATCATCGGATGTTGGTTTATGGCTCAGCGATTCTACTGGTCGGGCAGGGTGATTGCGACAATCAGACGTTTGTTGATGGCTCAGCGATTTGGCTGGTAGGTCCTAGTGATCATCACCATCGGACGTTGGTTAGTGATTCAACTCTTCGACATGTGGTCTTATAAAACTACGAGTAATGATTTATTTTGGAATTAAAAACATTGTTTCGTATATGTCAAATAGATTTCTAAATTATAACAAACACATTTATGCTTACCATTTTCGGAAAGTCATTTTAAAGGGAAATTCAGAAAGAACAACTGTTTGATAATGTTGCTTTCTCTTTGATAATCCAGCGCAATAAAAATCATGCCCCTTAAAATGCTGGCTGCACGCAAATCTATGTGTAACAGGATCGATATTGGATCAATACTTTTTAAGAACATTTAGCCACTCGTTTTTTTTATTTTTTATTATAAATAGTATTTTAAGATAGGAAAAAATACTTTTGTATTTATTTACTTATTTTTATTTTAAGCGCATTTTAATTTTGCAAGCATCTATACAATATTGTCTATTAATAGTCATTTTGTTTTTTTAATTAAAAAAAACTTTTAAAATTGTAGAAACGCGATATACATTCAACATATCTCTACTATACATCTGAACAGAAAGTAAACAAAGACAGCTGATATGAAATGTGGCGTGGCTGAGCTCTGAGCGTACGTTTGGTTGCTTATGTTCAGTATCGTTTTACATGTCTTACTTTAGTAAGGTCACCATATTGACTTATCCCACTATTATCATTTATAGATAAATTGTTCCACGTTCCATCTTGCAAAAATTTGAGGGAAAGCGGGTGAAAAACTGTCACCCTAGGACGCCAGCACGAGTACACCCGCTGATCGCATACACGCGAAGGTAAGAGAGAGAAAAAAGACGCGCGAGAAAGAAATAGCTAGTTTCGTTTGGCTCAAGTATACTATACGCCGAGTATAAGATACTAAAGTTCGTACTCTAGAGCAGTTCAACGAATTAGTTCACCAATGCGAAATCAAGTGTACTTAACAAAGCTGCATAATGGTGACTTCATACCACACATTGCTAAACTTGTGAACATACGAGGTGTGGCAGAAAAGTAATGAGACTGATTTTTTATTTACCAAAGTTTTTATTTTTTTCAAACATCATTGTTATCCCCTTCAAAGTAGTTCCCTTGGGAAGCTACACACCGATCGAGACTGTTGGTAGCAGCGCTGGCAGTCTTCAACCGGTATGGTCTTCTGCATGTCCGTTACACTCTTTTGGATGTCTTCTAAAGTCCCAAAATGAAGTCCTTTGAGGACATTTTTCAGTTTAGGAAGAAGGAAAAAGTCACAGAGACTGAGGTCAGGTGAATGGGGTGAGGAAACACAGGAATGCCTTTTGATTCTGTTACGGAGAGGGCAATGTGACATGGGGCGTTGTCATGATCGAGCATCCATTTGTCTGCAATGTCTGGTCTCACGCGAATGACCCTTTTTCTGAGCTTTTCAAGGACGTCTTTATAAAAAACTTGGTTAACAGTTTGTCCTGGAGGAACAAATTCTTTGTGGACGATTCCCCTTCTGTCAAAAAAACAAATCAGCATTGATTTGATCTTTGACTTGCTCGTTCGAGCTTTCTTTGGTCGAGGAGAGTTTGCAGTGCGCCACTCCTCACTTTGCCTCTTGGTCTAAGGATCGTATCCCAAAATCCATAATTCATCACCTGTAATCACACGACTAAAGAAATCTTGCTCATTAACGATTCTGTCAAGAAGATCAAGACACTTGTTTTTTCGAATGTCCTTCTGCTCAATTATGAGGTTTTTAGGCACCATTTTGGCACAGACCTTTCGCATCTGCAAATGTTCAGTCAAAATTTGATGAACGGTAAATCTGTTCAAATTTAATTGTTCACTCAACATTCTTAATGTTAAACGACGGTCTGATCTCACAAGAGTGTTCACACGTTCGATGTTTTCGTCGGCTTTCGAAGTTAAAGGCCTCCCTGAACGGTGTTCATCTTCAACGTGCTCCCTGCCTTCCAAAAATGATTTGTACCAGCGAAAAACTTGAGCTCGGGATAAAGAATGTTCCCCATAGGCCTGTTTTAACTTTTTAAACGTCACACTTGCCAATTCTCCAAGCTTAACACAAAATTTAATGGCACAACGTTGCTCCAAATTCCGCTGTTTCATTTTGCGTGACGCACAACCAAAATACAACTTCACTAATAGCAGTCACAAAAATCACGTGGTTAACGGAACGAGTTGAAACTCGCACTGAGCTATGGGAGGATATTGACAGTGTTGATAGTCTTATTACTTTTCTGCCACACCTCGTATTTCTGAGTAGCGTAAAGCATTACATAATTGAGGCTCGTAAAGCGCTAACAATTTCGTGTATCATTTCTTTGGTCCAGGCGTCACTACGCGACAAGAGATCCTTAGAAACTAAACTGACTGTGCTTGCACGTTATACAAATTGACATATGATGAGTTGTTATTGTGTGTGATGAAACATACTTCTGCCTGAATGACGGTATGAATAGTCGTGTCCAACAATACCTGGAGCTCGTACAAGCATTAGAATCTCATGGAATCCGTGATAGTTACCTCAATCACATCGACAAGTGGTACCTTCTACAAAGATGATGCCTCAGACGCCTACATGCGAAATTAAATGAAGTGTTAAAGGAATTCGAGCCGAGCTAGGGTCGTGTGAGTTTGTTATTGAAATGCGAACTTTCCTCAAAAGAAAATTAAAGCAACTAAATGATCTAGAGGCAAACTCGTCCCATCGATATACACGATTCCATCTTGCAAAAATTTGAGGGAAGGGGGGTGAAAAATTGTCAGTCTAGGACATAAAAGAAAACTGGAACGGCGACAAAGTTTGAACCACATCTAGGTGAGGAAATTGCGATAACAGCTGCGCTTGTTAATAGGTACTTCGCCCGAAGGTATAAATATCATAATGAAGTTGAAACAACAAAGCGAATACTAGGTCTGTTACAGAATACTAATCACTTACACCTCTTACTCGTTTCAGAAAGATTTAATGCAAATACCTCTATGCTTGAAGAGTTCCCGTAGTTCGCCTCCCTTAGAATTGACTCGCTAAGCTCATCGTATTAGTTATGTCTAGCAAAATCATACTGCAATCATACTACGCCTATAACAGAACGTAAGGATTCTATTATCAAAAAATAATCAACTTTGATTAGGCAAGATATTTGTAAGCTGCTATTTGTCAAAGCAACAATAGAGTTATGGTACAGTGAAGTAATCGTACATACTGTAAATACTAATGAACCTTGACGAGCAGGGCTGTGTGGTCTATACATGCTGTCAATGTTGTAATGAGTTGCGAACAGCACCATGTTGTGTTCATTCAATGTGTCTCCCTAGTTCCTCTTCTATGGCTAACAATCTCATGTTTCTCTCTCCACTTGGTTTTCACTGACTACTACTTCTGTTCTAAATTTAAAAAAATTGTGAAACAATTATGTTAATAAATACTAAAAATGTCTTAATATTTTTTTTATTTCTATCCCATACATGTGTAATATGTCTGACTATAAAGTAACGGGATTAATGGCGTAAGATTTTTTTTACTGAAAAACTATTTTTTGGAAACGCATTTATGTTTGATAGACTATCTTCTCCGATTACTACGCCATTTCGTTCTATTCTCATTTTTGGAAGCAATAGATAAATCTTTTCCCGATCATGAGTTGTTTTAATGTACATTTAATTTTTGATGATAAAGAAATCATATAATGGATATGGTGGACATCTCCAAAGAACTGGATTTTAAGTTTTACAGTAATGTATTATTGTTTTCGTTTCCTTTCATTTTCCAGATTTATTTTTAAAATCTTCAGAAAGTGCATATTTTTAGGGCATCGAAACAAACTATTATTTCTCGGATGCTCTTTTTATTCTTGACGGTTAATTTTTAGCTACTCCTCTCAAGATTTTGAATATTACTTTTTAATGAGTTCAAATTATAGAATAGTATTTACTTATATTGTTTCTATCAAGATATTTTCTACTATTTTTCATTATAATTTTCTGAATTAGTATGAAATTATTTTTTCCTTATTTAAATGCTACTTACTGAACATTATATTCGCTTTGTTTGTTTTTATGTACTTTTTTATTTGTTTCGTGTTCTAATTTAAAAGCAAAAAGCCTGTCATGAGACTATTAACCTGTCTAGAATATGTTTCGTCAATCATATACAGATATTATTTTTAAAAGCACAAAAACCTTTACATGCAATTAATTTTTTACGCGAATTACACCAAATACAATTTGGAATTGTTTGGTGTTATATAAAGAGTCGTATTCCGTGCAAAAAGGCGTTTTAGACCTTGAAGTCTGTTCAAATGTATGTGCTAGCTCTCCGATGATACATTACACATGTTAATTATTAGAGTTAGCGGCGGGTATAACAACCACGAATTCGTAGTAATTGTTATTTATGGACATTGTCGTGCTTTTTTATTTAATTTATGTGTATTTAGTTTGACGGCCGCTATTAGCTGCATCTCTATTTTTTTAATTGGTGTCTTTTTAGCAGTGGAACGTAGGAATGATTTAATATAAAACATTTATTTTTCTAAAGAAATGAGTTCTATAGAAACACTAAATATTAATTACTGATTTTATACATTTTCAAATGAACCGTCAATCGTAAGGATACGGGAAAAATGTTTTTATATGTATATAGTTCCAGTTAAGAAGATTGCGACTGCTATTAGTTTCAAATACTCGTCTTTTATACAGAAGAACACCTTGTTTAAAAGTTTTTTTTAGTATTAAAACAGGTTTTAATATTACAACCAAAGCATTTCAGTTTTATATATTTGTTTTTTCAGTAATTTATTATGTTCTTGTGCATACAAGCCCTAATTTATTAAAACTACTATCGGGTTTTTAAGTACAATCTATAGTCTTTTTTATAGTAGTATAATTCAAAGTACTGATACAAAGTACTAAATATTTTATTGCTTGCCTGCATTAATTATAAATATTCAGCGGTGTGCTTTTTACAATCACAAAAACGTTTATAGAGATATTGTTCCGATAACTTTGCTAGACTTTAAATTTTAAAGAATAGTTTATTCATAAATTCTGGTGGCGACTCTATAATTGATTACTTTTTATACTTGCTTGCCAACGTTTGACAAACTTAGGGATTTCTTAAACGGATGAATAACTAAAGAAGCAAAGATAAGAGATTGTGGTAGATGCGTCAGTTCAGCGATAAGCAATCTGATATTGTAGTGGAACATGACTCTTTTTCGATTGACGTTCCTATTACAAGCCCCCAAGAAGCAAGTGGATTTTGTAATCTACTGATTTGATGTATCAGATGCACAGATATGAAGTGCGGATTTGAGACAACAGATGATACGCCAATGCAGTGAGAACTATAAAAATTTGACGTATTTGCCATTTTGTTGTGTCAACCAGCAAAAGTGATAAGTTGAAAAAGTGTTTGCATAGTACTGTTTTGCTGTGTTCAATATGTCCAAATTTGTGCCAAATAAAGAGCATTTGCGGAAACCATTAATTTTTTGTTTTCGTTTGAAGAAAACTGCTGCTAAATCATACTGGTTATTTTGAGAAACTCCATCGCAAGATACGTGTGAACGATGGTTTCGGCGTTTCAAAACTTGTGATTTCGGTGTTGCAGACAAGGGACACGGAAAAACGCCAAAAAAGTACGTAGATGTGGAAAACAAGCATTGTCGGACGAAAACGATTCACAAACACAAAAACAACTCGCAGAGCAATTGAACGTTAGTCAACAAGCTGTTTCCAATCGCCCTACGAGAGATGGAAAATATTCAGAAGTTCGGCAGATGGATACCACATGAACTGAACGAGAGGCAGATGGAAAGGCGCAAAAACACATCTGAAATTTTGCTCGAATGATACAAAATAAATTCGTTTTTGCATCGTATCTTTACTGAGAATGAAAAGTGGATATATTTTGAGAAAATCATGAGTAAACCGGGGCACACCATCCACATCAACCGCAAGACCCAATCGCTTTGGCAGGAAAACTATGCTCTCGGTTTTTGGTGGGATCAGAAAGGTGTGATCTATTATGAGCTGTTAAAGCCTGGTGAAACGGTTAACACCAAACGCTACCAACAACATTTGATCGATTTGAACCGTTCGCTACTCGCAAAACGACCAGAATATCGAAAAAGGCAACACAAGATCATTTTCCTCCATGACAATGCTCCATTACGAACGGCAAGACCGGTTCGTGACACGTTGGAAGCACTCAACTGGGAAGTGCTACCCTATGCGGCTTACCCACCAGACTTGGCTCCTTCCGATTACCACTTGTTTGCATCGATGAGCCACGCACTTGCTGAACATCGCTTTGGTTCGTTCGAAGATGTGAAAAAATGAATCTATGAATGGTTTGCGACAAAAGGGGAAGATTTTTTATTGGCGTGATATCCATAAATTACCCGAGAGATGGAAAAAATGTGTAAATGGCAATAGAGCATATTTTGAATAAATCACTTTTTATCATTCTTCCGAATTTAACGTTTTTTTTTTTTTTTAAAAATCCGCATTTCATATTTGTACACCTGTAAAACTAATCAGAATGTAATATAAGTTAATTAAACAATCATCTCCAATTTTGGAATGTACCTGGGAATATATTTAAAAGACATACATGCCAATCTAAATCTAACGAGACCTGTACAAATTATGAAATCTCAAAAACATTTGAGGGTCATTTCTCCCTACCCCTCTGTCTGATTCTGTCCATTAATGAATTTAGCCAATATATTGACCCAATATAATAATAATAATAATATATGGCGAAGGGGGTGATATAGGGTGCCTGAATAAAACTACAATGAAATTTCTTGGAAGTACTATCATTAAGACTTCTGCAACAGGCATTATTTATATGAAATCTACCTACAAATTTTTTATTAATTTTGTTGATGTCTATTTGATGACATTTCAGTAACAATTTTAGAATTACATGAATTATTTCAAAATATTGATTCCATTTTTTTTATATTTTTCAAATCTATATTGCATGAATTCACACAGACTATACATATACATACGAAATTTGCCAAAAAACACGAATTCTTAATATTTTGCTTAGAATTCGAAATTTTTGACTTTAACTTGAAATTTAGTGTATTTTTCAATTTGAAAGTGTCAACAGATTTGGTTTAACAGAAGGCTGCGAATGTCAGTTGCATTATAGAAAGAAAAAATGTATATCTTTTTCTATGCTGCTAAAATTCTATACTAAGCTTAACAAAAGTCCGCTTAGATGGGTGTATCAATTAGAAGGACGCATTCTGCTTTAGAAAAATTTGAATGTCAACAACAAACAAAAAGTGATCAATGTAAAGACTTGAAAGCATTATTCCAAAGTGTTTCAGTAATGAATAAAAGTAAACTCAAGTACATGTATCTTAGTAGTTTGGCGGCCACTATATTTGCCCATATGAGCCTGCGTGCCTTTTTTCTATTCGTAAAACTAAAAATTGAACTCAAAACTAACTTTAGTATTAACAGACCTGTGAAAGAACTACTAAGACTAACTTCTCCTATAGGGAACTTGGTTACAATTCTTATGATGGGATCTACTCTTATCATTTACGACGTGCGTTCAGGTTCAACGTAATCTCCGTCTAGACGTACACATTTTTCACAATGTCGTCGCCATGATTCCATGGCTACTGAGAATACTTCTTTAGGGGTGTATTTTACCTACTGGAAAATTGCTGAAGCAACAGCAGCTTGAGTGGAAATGAGCGGCTACAGAGGTGTCCTTCATGGTCGGAAATTCATCGCGACACAACGTGTCGACATGTCCTGAGATATTGCCACCCGCGCAGCCTTGTGTTCGTCGGTCAGCATTCGTGGGGCCTACCTTGAAGAAAATTTCAACATTTTCAGGTTATCATGCAAAATGGACTTCACATATCCTACGAAAATGCCAAGTTTAGGGGCGATGTTAAGGGGTTTAAAAGAACTTGCGCCTTGCTCGTGCACTCATGGTTTCGGTGCGGCCGGTTCGTGGCCGAAGCGCTTCGATTTATTGTCACACAATTTCGACCTTTTTAAACTTTTCCACCCACAAATACATATTTTTAACATTCATAACGGCTTCACTGCATGTCTCACTCAATTTCGATGGGCGTTTCACTAAGCAAGAGTAGAAAACGGATGATTACACATTTCTCCTGAACACTAAAAGTCGCCGTACAAAACAACACTCACTGAAATGGTGGTAAATCGACCTGTGTACATTACATGGTGCTGCCATATATATTATAAATTAAGAAATATTTCCCGCGTCTTTTAAAATTAACCGCATCTTTCTACTTACTCTCACTGCCGAGGAAAAAAATTTGGAGGCCTTAGATTTTGAACGCACCTGCTATAAACAATTCGAAAACAGAAAAAACTTGGTGGAGGACCAAGAATTAACCTAGGCTTAGGAAACAATTATTTACTTCACCTAACGGTGTGTTTTTTTTAAATCTAGGAACTCCCACAAAATTTACCACATCCATCTTGTGTCCGTTCCTGAGACTGTTTTAAAGAAAATAATATTGATTTATAGTTTAATTCTTAATGATTGTTTTTGCTTCACCTTTTATACTTCATATACATCTAGTGCGCACATGCGCTCGTAAAATATATATTTGGATGTCTAAATATACCAGTCAGGGCCGTTGAGAGACGGAAGAAGAGAGCGGATAGAATTTCCCAGCCCCGTGGTCCCCAGGGACCCGAAAAATCTCCAATATATTGCTCTTAATGTTAACAAAATTTTTGCTTTAGAAAATGCACCATAAACGTGCAATTTGATAATGTGCAAATTTAGAACTGGTTGGTATTGATATACGGTTGCATTAATTTTTGTACATTTGCACAGAAGAAAAAAAATTGTCTGAAATGATATTCTAGGCGAAATACGTGGTCTTTTTCAAAAGTATCGTGGCCTATAATATAGAAAGATACAATTGCAATAACGTAATATCTATATATTTATATTGTACGTAGTTTCAGCCACCTTTAATGTAAGAACACTTTTGCGGGCGTGGAAAACCAGGAGACTTTTATTGGACAATTGAGCTATTGTTTCCGAATTGTAGCTGTAGATCTAAATTTCGTCTCCAGTTATGATCTCTTTGCTAAAATTTAGTTAATTGGTAGCAGTCTGAAGCAAGTTATTAGCAACTGCAGCACGATATTTCTTCTAGTCTGGTAACAGTAGCCGCGGAACGAATTTTGCTGCAACACATTTCATGCCAAGATCTTCCATCGAAATTTTATCCTTATTATCTTCTAGTTTTCGGACTATTAGTTGTTGATTCTTGTGTAGACCGTATAAGTTCAACATTTTCTGATTGCCTTATCACTGGCCTTTCAAAACGTGGTTCGTTTTCAAGAGATGATTGTCCATGTCTGAATGGTTTATACTATGCCTTTGTACGTACTGTTCTCATTACAACATTCTGTAAATCAATGTTCCAACTTCACGTAAAATTTGATTTAGATTCACTTATCAAAGTTGCACATTCACTCATGCGCATTACCTTCTACTCTCATCTGCTGCCAAGCTACATCGCGGTTTCACAAATTGTTTTCATTATATTAACATTGACTCGTTATTTTTGTGCAAATCATCCCTAAACAATTCACACTTTTTTCCAATATTTTTCTGTTAATTACCAAAACTATCACAAAAATCCTAATACTTAAATATTCAAAATATTGCAAGATCTTATAGTAATATAAATGAAGAGAAGAAAGTGTATGGAATCGTTAAGGATTTATTTGAAAAACGATGAACGGTTTATATATACTGTTTTTAGTTAACTTTATAAATTGCAGAGTATTCGATTTTGTTAGAAATATAATGAAAATTTGATTTAGCCAATAACTCATACTTACATTTTTAATACTGGTGAACGTTTTCTACAAGTTGTATTACATTAATAAGGCTATGGTAATGCCTAAAACGCAACATGAACAATAACAGAAAAACAAATTGAACAACTTTTTTCGTTTCGCTTTGATATGAAACTTTTCATATTTTTTCGTACTTCACTATTTTACTTTTATTCCCGCTTCTTAATTAAGTTGACTTTTTTCTTAGATTTAATCATTATTAACCTTTTTATTCATAATTTGTATGTTTTGTACTAATAGTTTAGTTGTTTCAGTATCAACTATATGATCAGGTTAGCATTGTTGGTGCAATATTACAGGCATGAAACGTTATTGTATATTTTCTATTTGATTTGTTCTAAAGTTACAATTCGTTTTCACATAATAATCTGCCCAAGGGATTTTTAAATAGTCGAGTAGGGGAACGGAACTTTCTTTTTCAGGCACAACAAAATTGATCGGAGGCACCGGCTAATTCATTCTTATGGAAATCACATCTGCTGTCATGGCTTGGCGGAGGAATTTATATTGCAACAATACGTGCTCGACCGCGACATTTGACCACAGAAAATTTCTTAAAGTTCAGCGCCTGGTGGCGACGATCGGCGCCGCCATTTTCCCTGCACTAAATAGCGGTCGAAAGTAAAAGCGGCGTGTATGAACCCAAGTACGACTGCTATCGATACAAGTGCATGAGTCAGCCCCGATGGGAATGCTTGCGCCTTCTGGTACCATTAAGCTCGGCAGCAATATTACCTGTAGCTGAAGTATGGACACAGGGAAGTGGTAACCTGGTCGACTCCCACGCTAATTGACTCGCGAGTGCATGCCATTGTTCCTCTGTTGCAGGCGCGATAGAACATTGTACCTGTATTTACCATACTGGGGATCTCACGAGAGTTCTCAAGCACTTGCCGGTTTATATCATTATTTGTAATTAAAACAGCAAGTAAAGAAATTCTAAGTTATATTAGACTAACAAATTATAAAGGACCGTGTGACAAGTATAGTAGAACAAAAAGAAAAAGAAGCACGGGATTTTGGTTATTATGAGGTATAAAAAGAAACCATAAGAAAATTTTTAAATAGAAAAAAGAGACGTGTAATATCTATGTTATTTTTTCTCATTTCCTTTTTCTATTTGTTTTTTATCATTTATGCAATATTGTGACAGTATGTTTTCAAATATTTTTCCTTTTTAGTTTTTTTAAATCTAATTCTATTGACAATTTTATAATTATTTTATCAATTATAAACACGTGACAATTTGCAAGTTTTCAGTTTACTTTTTTATCCACTATCATATACTACGTATACTATACTTGGTTTCAGTAAACTGTAGCACATTTGTGTCATTTTTATAAAAATTTTATCATTAGTTTTAACTATGGGAGAATTACGAAAGTACATTTTAATTATTATTTCGATATTATCTTAAGCATTATACCCATTATTGCGGTCAAATTTACAAACATTTAACGAATGATATTATGTATGTAAGATTTCAGACTGCTGTCTGTTATTATTAGCACACAATAAGAAATTATTGAAAGGAGTATTTAGTTCCCACCCATGGAATTCTTCAGAAGAGGATGTCACTGCATTTGTAATTATTTTCTTTGCTTCGTTAATATTCTGAATGTTTGTGCTGTGGAGTCTTTTTCTTCATACCTCACAATTAGAACTTGCAGAACCTAGAACAAATAAATGCAAAGACACATGTTTTATATTAGAAGAAAATGTGTTGATAATAGCATGAACAATGCGATTTGTCGAAAGTATCTCTTTGAATAGACCATTACGAATGTGTTTTTAATTAAATTAGTAACGACAACAGCACATTTTAAACATTTTAAAAACTTAATGTTGCTAAATTTCGGTGGCACTACCATTTTGTCAGATCTTGTTTTAAGATTACATACAGTGTTGGGGATATTCATTTTTAAACTATGGAAAATATGGAAAAATATAAAACATCTTGGCACAAATGTAGATTGTAATGTTACACTTCATAATTTACAAATTCATTCCTTTCGGCTATTATTATTCTTCTATAACTCTATGCATTCTATATATTCCTCTATAATTCTTATGGGGAAATTTTTGTGGCCAGTTATTAACGAATTGTTCACAAGTAATGTATTCTACCCAGTATTTTTATTTCTTTCTAGCATGATTATTTTTATCTTTACTTTTTATAAGTTAGCATACAATATAAATTCTTTTTGACCACCCATAGTAGCTTTCTTTTCATTTATTTTATAATAAGTCTAACGATGAAACCATTTATTTAATTTTCTTTCAGAATTTTGAGCAATTCTTCTTTGAGGGCGTGATATGTTAGTTTTCACTCCTACAGGCCTACTACTTAGAACTCGCTTCTTAATTTTTCTAGTAATTATCAATTCGTTCTTTTTAGATTCGTTGGAATATGTTTCATTAGATATTGTAGGGTATTTAGCGGGACAAAAACTGTCACTTCAGATGATCTTAGTCTGTGTCAACTAAGGGGAGAAATTGGTAAAATAACAACATGGTGTGGTGTAAGCTATGCTTGCAAACAATTTTTATTTTAGAAAATTGAAATTTTTTATTGGACAGATAGCGAAACAAGTATTTAAAGTGGCCTCGCTTTTGTAATAACAATAGCGAGGTTTGCTTTGGAGCTCTTCTCCAGATTTCGTCTTTGATAGCGATTTGTAGGTTCCGCTGCGACACTTCAGATCTGTATATCTCTACAATTAAAATTGAAGGTAAACCATTCATTTGGTCAGTAAGAGTAGGCGTTGAGATCATAAGTTGGTTAAGCATCATCTTAAGTAAATCAAGAATTTATTTCGATTATAGCATTAAATAAATTCTGCAACAAAAAGATTGATGTGTTTTTTGCCTTTTATATTTCTGGCGACAAAATATGGACTCAAACAATCTCAGTGCATTACGCCAGTTTTTGTGAAGTGTTTCTGCTACGTATGCTGAACGGCACTTGTCTATCTGTTTTACGTCAAAATAATGTTTTAAAGACACTTGTGTAAAATTTGCTAGACTAATGTAAGCAGTACGTACAGATCGTACAGTGTACTCATATGATAGAGCTCCGTAAACTCTTCTATACCATAACGAATAGTCAATAGCATCTTTATCAGTGTAGGCTAAACTTTAAAAAATCAATAAGATTTATGTTCTTACTCAAAAAATTAATTGTAATTTTGTACGTTCTTGTTTTTTTAGTTTTCTATATCTATGCTTATATACACATGCAGATATAGCTTGGTTTTCGTCTAGATTACAATTTTTATGGAGATAGCATATAGATATGCATATGAAGTGGCATATTATCTTATTTTTTACCCTCCCTGTTCACGTTTTTGTGCAATTGTTTGTAAATACATTTAATTGAAGTATTATAAGTAAATTTAATTTCGGTTATCTGTCTTTGAATTTTAAAAACAAATGGTCGCTAAATTTGATGATTATTGCCTCTTGTCTAAGAAAAGGGATAAAACAAATGCAGCAATATTTTTTTTAATTTTTACGTTTTTTATTTGAGATTTAATTCAATATTATTATAATTGGATTTCATGTATAAACCAAATATACTTTTTTCAGATTGGTTTTGCTTCCAAAGCATACGTTTGCAATATTTTTATTTTTCTGCCCCAAAATTTTTGTTGTTTATCTTACTTTCCTTTAATTTAACAGTTAAATCGATCATCCGCCTTTATGCATATTTTAGTGTTTTCATTTAAATCTGCTGATTTCCTGATATAGTCACTACTGTCCGCCGATAAGTGTTACGAAAATTTAGGAGAGGGGATTGTGCTTACAGCACGATTAGCTTAACCACGAAAGAAAAGAACAGGCTTTGTACAGTTGACCTAGATGTTTTAGGCTGCTTGCTTCTGCCTTTGCTTCAACGCGCACGCCCTCTTTAACGCCCGCTTGATTTTATGTGTTTTATTGAAAATTAAACCAAATGTAAATATTTGTAGAAAGGCGAAGAAGACGAATCTGATAATACTCAGAAAAATTTTCAATATGACTAAAAGTTTAAAAATCATGTAGCTCTTTTAGATAGAACAATTTTATTGTAGATAATATGCATTACGATGTACATATACTAAACAAGAGTTGCAAAAATAGGATGGTAAGTATACGTAGAAAATTATTAAAAAAATACATAAAACTAATCTATTTTCCAACTTTTTGTTTCTTCTATGCTTCAGCCAATTAAGAAAACTTACGCTATTTTCTAGTTTCTATCATCATTATTTAGAGGTTTTTAATTACTTTATTATTTTATGTCAGTATGAATTATATTTACAATTTTGAGTTCGCATTTGGGTTTCGGTGAATAAGGTTTTGCCTGAACGCTCGAAATATCAAGTACTGTGATAACCTATAAGATGAAGGCCGCAAGGCCGCTGCAATCAACGTTTAACTCAAGTGATAAACAACTGTTTCACCTTTAAAAACCGTAAGAATTTATAATTTTTAAAACACATTATACCTCGCAAAGATGTTCCCAACCGGGAATGGGCCCGGTTTAAACACCAATATGGATAATTACACCCTTATGCAGCCACCTACATTACTTCAAAATCAAATACCAGCACAAATGCCGCATGCACACAATTACCAATTAAATCCAGCAGCTATAAATATGCAACTTCCACAATTTTACCAAAATCAAGTAACAACAGAACAATTCCCACCACTTCCTATTAACCTCGCTCCTTTAAATAACATACAGCCTTTAATACCGCCAAATAATAACTACAACGACACAAAATCAACGCAAGAAACTTTCGATTCCACGACCAGCGAAGACGAACAAATGGAGAATTACTCTGAAATTACATACTCTCATCCCTGGCAAAACGTCACAAACAAGAGAAAAAGGTTTAAGATCCAAACAGTCTCCGTAAATCCCCCTCAAACTATAACAACAAACAGATTTCAATCACTCGCCGAAGCAGATACTAGTACCATTCAAACTCATACTAACAATTCGAACAATATGAAGAACAATACTCAGCCGCAAGACCCGAAACCACCCCCAATTTACGTTTATGGAGTTACCAACTACAAAGCTATGACCGAAAATCTATCCCTTGTCACAGATGACGAAACTTACTACACTGAAACCTTCCCAGATAATACAGTAAAAATAAATGCACGGACACCCGACACCTACAGAAAATTAATCCAGCACATGAAGGACGAAAAAATAGTATATCATACTTACCAACTAAAACAAGACAGGACCTATAGAGTTGTCATACGCGGTCTTCATCATTCAATCCCGTTAGAAGATATAACAACAGAACTAGCTGAAAAAGGACATAAAGTCAGAAATATCATCAACGCACGGCACAGAGTTACACAAAATCCGCTACCACCGATGCCAGGCCTATGGACACTCCAAATCGTATTGTATGAAAGCATATAACTGCGTTAAATGCGGCAAACCACACGATTCAAAAAGCTGTAATAAAACCAAAAACCAAAACTACAAGGGCTGCACAACTTACAGAGATCTATTAAAGTCCAGAAATAAACACAATCCAAACCTCACAAATAAACCAATCCTCGAATTACATTCAAGTACAAATCCAGCTTCTCAACAGATAACACAACAGCCTTCTCAAACTAGAGGTAGTTATGCCCATGTAGCCGCAGGAGCAACAAGTAATCAAAATAAAAATAATAATAATAATGACAACCTTACTAATACAATGCAAAACTTTTTATACGAATTTAAAAACCTATTCAACCAGCTACTAAACCAAAACAGCATGATTCTCACCATGCTTACCACGGTCACAAGCAATTTGATCAAACAATGACCTCCTCAATTCGAATAGCTGCCTGGAATGCAAACGGACTATCAAATCACCCTATATTTAAACTACAATAAAATTGATATTCTCCTAATCTCTGAAAGCCACTCAACTGAAAGAACGTTTATCAGAATCCCATACTACACCATTTACTATACTCATCACCCTGATGGTACGGCGCATGCAGGCTCAGCCATCATAATTAGATCGACTATTAACCACCATGTCCTCCAACCCTTTAAAATAGCCAAAATCCAAGCGACGTTATTAAAACTAGAATCACTTCCTAGACCAACTACTATTGCGGCTGTTTACTCCCCGCCACGACACAATATCACGACAGAAGAATATAATGACTTTTCAACTATCTTGGAACACAATTTATAGCAATCGGAGACTGGAACTCCAAACATACAACATGGGGTCCAGATTAATCACACCTAAAGGCCGCAATCTGTTCCGTTCAATACAACTAAACAACCTAACTTATATTCTACGGGAGAGCCAACCTACTGGCCCACGGACAGGAATAAAATTCGGACCTACTTGATTTCGCTATATCAAAAGGCATATCAAATACTTACATTGATATTAAGTCCAGTTTAGATCTATGCCATGACCATAGCGCCATAATATTAACCCTCAGTACCAATGTTATCTACAGAGAGCCAATACCTACCTTGTCGCAAAAGATACCAATTGGCAAATGTTCCAAAACTTAATAAATGAAGAAATCAGACTGGATCATCGTATCAAAGAGCAATTCGAAATCGAAGAGGTGGTACAGCATCTAACGAATACAATACAAACCGCAGCATGGAAAGCCACTCCTCTAAGGAACAAAGCAAACCAGGAAATGATAATATTCCTCTGCATATTAAAAATTGATCACAAAAGAAGAAGAGCACGTGGGAAATGGCAAAGGTCAAGAAACCCTCAGGACAAAACTGACCTTAACAGGATAACACACCAACTCCACTCTGTTTTAAACCAAGCCCGCAACGACACCTTCAAACACTACATCACGAATTTATCCCCGAAGACCATTCGTTGTGGAAAGCAACAAAAGAATTAAGAGGCCAGTAATACAAACCCCACCCATAAGAAAACCTGATCGAAACTGGGCGCAGTCAGACATAGAAAAGAGCAATGTATTCGCGGATCATCTTTCAAAAGTGTTCTCTCCAGTCTCAGACAATGACAACCAAGATGAAGAAATTGAAGACTATATTAACGCCCCCTGTCAACTATCACTGCCCGTTAAGCCTTTTACACCAGCAGAAATTCGAAAACAAATCAACAATACAAATTCATACAAGACCCCTGGGTATGACCTCATAGTCGGGGAGATCTTAAAACATCTACCAAGAAAGGCAATCGTGCTATTAACTACCATATTCAACAGCATCCTTCGATTATGCTATTTCCCAGTTCAGTGGAAACACGCGCAAATAATTATGATTGGAAAACCAGGTAAACCACCTACCGAACCTTCATCGTACCGTCCAATAAGCCTGCTGCCACAAATGTCAAAAATATTTGAAAAACTTCTTCTCGACAGAATAACCCAATCAACACTCACAGACGACATAATCCCTGAACACCAATTTGGATTCAGACAAAAGTATTCCACAACACAGCAATGCCACCGAATTGTGAACAAAATCAAAGAAAGTCTCGAAGAGAAGAAGATGTGTGCTGCGGTGTTCCTTGACGTACAGCAGGCCTTTGATAAGGTTTGGACCAACGGATTATTATATAAATTAAAAAGGCATTTTCCCAGTCCCATATACCTACTCCTAAAATCTTACCTTAATGAAAGATCCTACCAAGTAAAAGTAAACAACTCATTCTCCGACTACCACCCAATTAAAGCTGGAATGCCGCAAGGCAGCGTCCTTGGGCCACTACTCTACTTAATATACACTGCTGACATTCCCGTCACAGATAGCACTATGATGGCCACATTTGCTGACGACACAGCAATCTTGTCGTCCGATATCGATCCAGCAAGAGCTTCTAATAAACTGCAAGATCACCTAAACGAACTACAAGACTGGCTAAAACGATGGAAGATCCAGGTCAACACCGAAAAGTCCGCCCAGATCACGTTCACCACAAAACGAAGCAACTGTCCACAAGTTAACATAAATAACACTCTGATCCCACAGAAAGCCACAGTCAAATATTTGGGCCTACATTTAGATCAGAGACTCACATGGAAAGAGCACATTAAGACAAAAATGACACAATTGGACCTAAAAGTGAAGAAAATGAACTGGCTACTAGGCAGGAAATCTCAACTATCTCTGGAGAACAAACTGATCATCTACAAAATAATTCTAACACCAGTCTGGACCTACGGTATCGAACTGTGGAGATGCAGTAAGCCCTCCAACACAAAAATCCTACAAACCTTTCAGTCGAAGACACTTCGCATGATGGCCGACGCTCCCTGGTACGTGTCCAATCAAACCCTCCACAACGATTTTGGAATATCTTTTATAAAAGAAGTGATCAACCACCACGTCAACAAATCCAAACAACGCAGCACCAACCACAGCAACCAACTCATAAGTGAACTATACACCCAACCACAAATTGAAAGAAGACTTAAAAGACAATGGCCAGAAGACCTAGTTAACTAGGAAAAAGTGGAGAACCGTCAAGGGACGGTACCCAACGCTTGCCATGAACCTTGCCTCATATTTACTCATTACTCTGTTAGTTATAGGAGTAGATTGTAAATTAGCAAATGAGTAAAAATAAAAAAAAATTTACAATTTAAAAAACATATTAACTTATCAGTGAGCCCTTTACACATTTGACCAATACAAGTACAAATTAAAATTTTGATAATAAATATGACTTAATTGCAAAAGTAACAGACACAAAAAATATACTTGCTCGTTTAAGAACACAGAAAATTTTTTTGGTAAGTATAAACCATTGGGAAATTGGTTTTCCGCTTTCTCTAATTTAATTTAATGTTTATCTTTGTTTGTCATATTCGTAAATTACAATTATTTTTTGGATACCTTTTTTATTATTTTTATTAGTAATATTAATTACTGATACCAAACAATAGAGATAATCTGCAAGAAATCAGCCCTTTAGTTATGTATTATTATGTGGATGTACTGTGCTTGTTATTCCTATGTAACTTACCACAGCTACGTCGTATTCCTTAACCAGTTTACTATATATTTACGAAACTCGCATGACATTTTTTTATGATATTCTTTTCAGTGTGAAGAAGGTCTTGGCCAACCATCGCAATACCGGGCAGGCTATTTAATTGCCCAATTTGCTGTTTCGTGTATTGTTAATTGTTAAGCGTAATTGCCTAACCAACAGTTTGCGAGGAAGTGGTGATTGCGACAGGAAGCCTTGCATGCGCCTGCAAACGAGGCTGCAAATTCACAATTTGTCGTGCAAAATTAATCCCGGCGCTGGTTTCAGTGTCTAATTGGAAGCGTAATGACAACTTTCCTGTATTACTCAGGCACCCAGTGGAGTGTGGTAGAAATTCGATTGTCTTGATTTCTCTTTAAAGTGCTAAAAATGTTTATGGTAAAATTAAAATGTAATCAGCAAAAGTAGTAGGGATCCGCTTCTGACGAAGTTCTTACACTCCCACTAAACTCAACAAAATGCTGTGATTTTCGAAATGAAAAATAATGCTTGACAAAGACGAGCCGATCCACAACATTCAATAGGTTAAAGTGACGTTGATTTCTTAAACAGCAGCCTTTAATGAAAGATTACGGTACAGGAAATTGAACTAACTGCATAAACTTAATAACGATCACGTGATTAATATATAAAAATTATTGATTTTCGATTTTTTGGTCCTGTTAAATATGTTCACGAATGCAATAATACTCTTCACCTATGTGTAATCTGAAAGATACTTTTAAACATTTTTATTACTTTACTGATAATTAAATATAAAAATACGCCATTTTTTATTAGGCATAAATCCGAATCGACTCGTAAAACAAGGCGCGGTTCGTGAGAGAACTCAATAAATAGCGTACTCATTAGAATTTACAATAAATGTAAAACTGCTACATGAGTGTTATGAAATACATGGCGTACTACAACAAATTATTAAGAATTGGGTATTGTTTTAATTGAAAAAAAAACTTTAATTAACTAATACTAAATTGTATTTCTACTACCAATAGTTACATCACAATAGTTTTTCATTCATAATTTTAATTTGTTTTTTTATATATATATATAGAGTATCTCATAATCGGGTGGCATTTTTTTTACTTTGAAATCGGCAGGCCTGTTTTTATCATTTTTGTTATCAATTATTACGCTAATCTATTTAGCATCGAATTTTTCAAGTACATTAGTTTGTTTTCGTTAGTTTTTGTCATGGAACGGTTTGTAACGAAGCAACGTATCTTATTCTTAAAAATTTTATCAAAGTCTACCTTTGAAGATATGAAGATTGACGATCTGTAGTTTCATTAGGATGGAGCGTCCGAGACGATTGCCTCATTCATGAAAAATTCCCGCAAAGAGCTACCGAGAATGGTCGGTAAGGTCCTGTGGTCTTACACTCTGTGATTTTTGTGAAATCACAGGTGTACGCTAAGAAACCACGCACAATTCTGGAAGTGAAGGCGGAAATCACACGCGTGATTAAAGGTATCTGTAATTTTGAGGAACGCATAAATGCCTGCAGATTCACTGCGGGTGGACATATGTCTGACATCGCTTTTCATATGTAAATATGCGATTTTACTGAATACAAGTATGTTAATCACTTTCATGAAAATTTGACTGATTTACTGAATTTTCAAGTTCGGTATCCTTTATGGAACACCCTTTATTTGTAATTGTGTCTACGAAATAATGAAATGAGTTTTAGATACTTTCTAGATCAATATATTCCCTTTACACTAATGAGCTAAATTTGATTTTGTATCGTTAACAAAGTAGCGAACTATATTATTCGTTAATTTCTTTAGTAGTTTCTTAGTCATTTTATTGGTTTTGAAACAAATACAGGTTATCGGAGTCAACTAGAAAAATGAATAAACAATGGAAATAACATTAAAATACAAAAATATTAAATTTATTCACATGAAATCTGGCACAACTAAAGTAAATGGTATTGAGACTAAAATATTCAATGTAGTCTCCACGATCTTCTCGAACCTGGACCTAAACCTGCGCAGGCCAACACAGCTGCCTCCTTCTCCATATCTGTTACCTTTATGATGGAGATCTTTGATATTATGATGCCTTTCATGGACCTTTGTCTCGACCACTCCACACACGTACTAGTCAAAGGATTGATTGCAGTAGAGACTGGATAGTGGCCACAAGTTGGGGGATTAGTAATATAAATTATTGTGTAGCTAGGTTCGAGCATTTCTTGCCCTCTAGGATGGAGCAGAGTTTTGCTGGAATATGTACTTCCTCATAGTGGCCATCTCCTCTATTCAAGGTTTGACAACTGTGTCTAGCACGTTGCTTCAAATCTTCAAAGAAGTGGGGCGCAATGACATTTCCTTCACAAACCCCAGCACAATTACAGAGGCCGGAAACTTCATATGCGTGACCGGAGGCACTTCAGAGGAATCTTGGAAGGTTCAAGGGTCATTTAGGCAATTTATCTTCCTATCTTGGTTAAAGTCCTTTTCGTCCGAAAGGAATCTCAAGACAGCAAGTTGTGCTTGATGTCGTTCAGCAGTGCTTGGGCCTTTAACTTTCTGTCCATCTTGTTTTTCTTGGTTCCTCAGGACGAAACACTTGTAGTGTAGGTCATTGCGCAATGCTAGACTGACCAACCTTGCCACATCCATTCTTTTGTCAGGTCAGTCATGTTCCACCCAGGACTCCGATCGGTCTTCTCTTTCAATTTGCGGATGAATTTATAACTTCTCAGGCAATCAGATCGCTTGCTGTGAATTTTACTATCAACAGTTACCTCCTTCTGGTGGTCAGATTCCCGGTATTTCTCGACTATATCGTAAACTTGGGTCTTTCTGTAGCCAAACCATGCAATAATTTCTGTCGGCAATTTTTCGGCGCGAGGGACCCCAGTATAGCAGGTTTGTGGTCGTATTCTCGGCTCATTTTGTCAACAATTGTAGGTTGTTGATATGAAGCCAATTTGTTGTTACCTAACAGGAAGGGATTGTGCATGCACATAAAACAGCCTTTTAGAAATAAGCGTATTTACCTTGATGATTTTGTAAATAAATATTATAAACAAATTTGACGAATATGGGGAAGTTTAAACAATCCAATGCTTTTTATTCAAAATTTGCTTCACCAATAATCACAAATGAGTGAGGCGAGCGAAGAATCCTTTCGATTTTTTATCTGCCACCTGTTACTTTTTTCATTCTCAGAAAGATTGATGTTTATTCCTAAACGGATTTTGTTTTACAGAATACTACTGGACAATCCAATTACAAGTGATAAATTGAGTAATTCTCGAGATTTGTTAAGAAATCTGAAAGGTTATATTTTTTTTTAATAATTGCAATTTAAAGTTACTTAACGGTGCACTTTAAAACGCATGCCTGTATTGCCAATTAAAACTGTTTAGGCATCTCTATATACACGGAAAAATAATAATTTTACTTGCTATTTTAATGTGTTTTAACTTATGTATTTTCTGAAATTTTATTTAATAATTGTATCTCGTATAATGCATGTATTTCACATATTTATAAGAAGGTCTTTTTATTTTAGAAGATTATGCCCCAATGCCTTTCAAATATTTTGCATTTTATACAAGGTGGAGCAAAAGTCATCACTCAATTTTTTAAAGTAGTAACTTTGGAAATAAAAAGAATTGGTTTTTTCGTTTATTATATTTATTTAAACGTTTCAATTATTTTTTATTAAGTCGCGAAGATAATATCGGTCAAGTGCCGATCACCAGAGTTGATGCATACTCAGGTTTGTTTCACAGTAGTTTCCATGACTTCTCAAAACTTCTAACGATAAAATCTCCACTTCTTGCCGCATGTTCTCCTTTGTGGCCTGTTGATATAGACCTGTGGCTTCAAAGAACCCAAAATTGGGTGATCTTGCGGGCAGTGCCAAAACCTGAAATTAAGCGGCCCGGAAACGCTTGCGTTAGAATGTCCACTGTCGCTCGTGCAGTATGTGCGGTTGCACTGTCCTGCTGAAACCACATTTTCTCCAAACCCAATTCATCAATTTGTGGTAGCAAGAAGTCGTTAATCATTATTCTGTAGCTCTCACCAAGCACAGTAACAGTTTATGGACCAATCACCGTTCCTCCGTAAACATCACACCAAACAGTGACTTTGGGAGCGATATTTTGCTTATTCACGTATCTGCATGGGTGGAAATGTGCCTCGTCGCTCGTGATGATTTTCAATGGGAAATCATCTTCATCGTAGTCGAGGTTTAAGAGAGCTTGGTTGAATTTTACACGCGATTGGCGGTCTGCAAGCAATAGCTGATGCACTTGTTTGCACTTTATACGGGAACATCTTCAAGCCTTTTACCAATCTATTGATGCCCGATTGCTTGGCCCTTAGTTTGGTTGATGTTTGAAGGTTCTCTTGGACATCTGCAGCTATAGCAACGATATTCTCGACCGAACGGCTGCTCAAGGACCAGCCACATTTGTTACTGTCCCGTGTTGAGTCAGTCTTCTCGAGGCGCAGTATTTTTCCAGTTGGTGCTACGCGACCAGAGAATCGACGACGAATTTTACGTTGAGCCAAAACCACCGACCGATTATTTGTTAAAAACATTGACACAATTATTCCGCGTTCTTGAGGAGTATAGTGATTCATTGTTTGTCTGCGTGTATTCTGCTTCTGCTTCTCAAATATTAAAATCGCGATGAGGCGCCATTTATAAAATGAAAGTATCTTCCGATAGGATGATGCCTTTTGCGCCACTTAGTACTTAAGGACTTGTATTCTTGTTTTGATTTGATAGAACCGACCTTTTAAGTTTGTATTTTTTAATTTAAATTATTATTTTTACATTATAGTGCAGATTTTTATACTTAAATTTTAATTTATAATACCGGCTTTATGAACATTTTATAATTTTGATTTTTAAATTTTTTCTTTAAATAAAACCATATATTTATTTAAAGAAATAAATTTTACTTCCTAATCACGTTGGTGGTCTCTGGCTTTTTTGGCAAACTAAAATTCATTGCGGAATTCTTCACACGTCGGACTATGTACATGCATATGCGTGTCAAATTTGATTGCCTTACAGTTTATTTACATTTGCAACTGATGTAGTTGAGACTCAACAAATGAAAAGGATGCTTTTGCCAATAGGCTTCTACACCTCTTGCTAATTAATATTTTATCTCAAGATTTGAATTTGAAAGTTTTATCCAGGATATTGTTATGTTTAAAGACTTTAAGGTGGTGTTCTGGTTTAGATGGTTAAAAGAAAGGTTTTATGGGATTCTTTTTAAATAACGGAGATTTTTAAAGTTTTACGTATATTTTAATAGACATTTAAACAGTGAATTTTTTTTTAAATTACTACAAAATGGCTGACTTATAAGCTGATATTCGAATTGGCAGGAAAGATAGAGCTCGCAATTCTTATATAAAACAAAAAAACAACCTTATTTTTTCTTTGTATAAATTGTTGTCGTCGATGAAGTAAAAAAACCACAAAGTCTTAAAAACAAAAATCGAGCTTAAACGAAAAATTGACTATTTATTATGAAACTATTGCATTATTTGTGGTATAAAAATTGTTTAAAAACTTTTTGGTCATTTTTTTAATTTATTTAGGAAGATTATTAATATTCTTAAACGCCTGAATGATGGTCCAAGCGGTTGAGGTGTGGACTGCGATGGTGACGGACCGAGGTTCTATTCCCAGAGCTCTCTGATGCCCGCGCTCACTCGAACAAGGGGTAAGGCTGTCGTCTAAGGCGCGGTGCTTGTCACATTGCCCCGCACAAGAGATGGTGCGCGATGATCGAACAGAGAAGGCGAACGTATGAGAGCCTTAACCTCTCAGTTCACAAGTCGTGCTTCCACGCGGGGAGTTAGAGCCGCGGAAAAAATTAATATTCTTGAAAATAAAATATGCTTCAAGTCGATAGGTCAAATAGTTTTCTGTGCCTGCCAATTTTGAAAATTCACAAAAATATAATTTCCAGAAAATGCGCTTAAAGTTTTCGATCAAAAAAAAGTCAATTACTCACAACTTATATCAGTTTAATCTTAATGAATAATGTCTGGTGCACATAGCCTTCTATTGCTTCAAAAAATTCTTGGTTCTGTATTTGCTCGAGTCCAGAAGCAGTACGAGCTTTCTTAGTGCAGCTTCTTGGGTACCGGTCTTCTCGCGTGATTCACATCGGAGAACATCTTATACAGCTGGTCAATATTCAACTCCAGTAATTTCAACGGTTTTAGCGTCAGAATTCAAATGTTTCGGGGCGATGCGCCACACTTTTTAATTAAAACTCTCGTTAGAATTTTGAGTGTGACCGCCCAAACGTTGCATTAGAAGGTCGTCGCGTGAGAGAAGAATATATTTTTCTACATCTGGTTGAATAACATAGGGGGGTGCCTAAATGATTATAATTAATTAGTGGCTTCAGCTTTGTACCACTCACACCAACTGTCGGCTGATTTCGAACCTTTGGAAGTACATAGTATTTCTCTATTTTAGCTCTAACTTACGATCCGTATTTGTCGAAAGACAGAGCACAACTGGCTATTGCCCTAAGGTACAGCTGCAAGTAAACGCACTTACACATACAGACCTACACTTCAATAAAGCATTAAGAGCTCAACGTGGCAGGAGTACAGGACACTTACAAGTTTGGGGAAACCCCCATGAACCTTTTTTGGTAGTTCTAATTAGGGGAGGACCGAGAGTTTCAGATACCTACTCAACTCTTCCCTGTTCTAGGATCTGTATCTTCCAAAATACTTTTACTTGTAAAGTTACCTCTAAAGTTTTGCGAATATATTCTTGGATCGTTCAACTATCAATTTAAATAAAAAAAATAAGAAAATTCTGGTCTAAACTAAGACATTGCTTTAAGTTATTGTCCAGTTGATTCTTAAATATTGTTAGATGAACATTGTTTAATACCAACTTTTCCATTATAATTTTTTTTTGCAGTTTTAATGATTTTTTCCTAGTTACGTTGATTACAATATGTTTTTAAATTTTCAACAATTAAAAATTAAGTGCGCAGAGTAGAATTTCATTTCTAAAGCCGCTCACCGCAGTTATGGGGAAAATCGAAATTCTATATTCTATATATAGTTTGCACTTTCTAAAGACTTATCATTTATTTTTGTCTTTTATGAAGACGCAAAATCTATTGAAGAGAGTATGAAAAATGAAACAAACATTTTAAGCGAAAATATAACATGATTATGATACTGTTAATACAGTACCGAATAGGAAATCTTAAATGTATATGTAATTACAAAAACTGAAAAATTCGCTTGTCCGATTTACACGTATTTTTGCTTCTAATACACTACAGACACATTCTATGTTTCGGAAATGGCGCAATAAATGGTGCTTTAAATATTCTGGATTGTTTGAAAGAGACCGATTTTAGGTACTCGTCAACCAGAGTGTTAGGAGAACTTCAAAATCGTAGCGGTCAGTAAGAAGGGAGCAAATGGTAAGACTTAGCTATCTACTGCTTAAAGTTCGATAAAAATGTTTGTGTCCTCTTTCATATTCTGTTGTGTGAAGTAATTATATCATTATTATGATTTTGGAACCACTACTGTGTCTTCTTTCCGGTACTACTGTTCTAAAATACTATCAACTGTGGTTACGTATACTCATGAAGTATAGGAACAGTTTTTCATTTAGAAAAAATACGATTATTTTCCATTAAAACGGTTACTACATTTGGTATCATTTACCTATTGCTGTATTAAACGCTTGAGACCTCATGCTAATATCGTTTATATGTCTGAAAAAAGATTAAAACATCCGAAGGGTAACTACATTTTCGAATGCGTTTAACAGGTTGGAACGTGGTTCTGCATAATTATTTGACATCTGGAAAAATCTGCAGAGATTGAGTGTTGTATCATACATTTATATTTTTAATTGTAATTATAATCTTCAAAAACAATTTTTCACTGTATTACTGTAACATTATTCTATATTATTACCCAAACTGAAAATGTGAAATTGAGTCAAGCTTTTATTGCTCGAAAGTTATGGAAATATAACCTGCTTTACATTAATATTGATATTTTATCAACAATTGAGTGGGGTCAATGTTCAGCATAAAAAGAGTTAATATAAATCTCAGGACGTACTGAATAGGCTGTCTGCAAATATATATTGTGTACTTTGTGGTAGTATAACATTTAATAAATAACTCCTGCTAGAGTCATTAAGGTTCACCAATAAATAGTGTAATTTGACAATAAAATTATATCTAATAATAGTTGGTATCAAATTCTATAAAAAAAAATTTTCCTGACAAACTGTCTTAATTTTAAGTAAATATTATCTTACTAAATTCAGAATTAGATATTGTATTAATTTTATATAAAAGGTCTGTCCAGAAATTATTCAGCCATTGTTAACGTAACGAGAACGGATTACGCGATCCCCACGTAACTGTACTAGTTGGTGAGAATATGAATATTTTTAAGCTTCTAGATCAACGAATCTGCATCAAACTTTGCGCTAAGTTTGGACATTCCTTTAGAAAAACTATTCGTGTAGTTCGAACGAGAGTTTATGTAAAGTAATTTAAGTAATGGGAAAGATATTGGGAAAAGTGTGCCCATTTTGAAGGGGATTGAGGCATTGTTGTTTCTTTTATGTTCTTTCAATTTTTCATATTGCATGGCTTACTTTTTTCATTTGTTACTTGCGCGTTTAATAAATCTATTTGCTTTTATTTGAACCTGTGTAAAAATAAAATTCGACTCGATATTAACTATTGCAGATTTTTAATTAACGCTCAGACGTTTTATTATCCAAACTTATGTTATTTATTAGTTAACTGTAAAAAATAATTAAAATTCTTCGATAATAATTCATTATGTGTATGCTTTGTGTTTCGCTAATGAAGTATGCAGTATAACAAATTAGATATTTAATAATTACAGCATTTTGCATTATCCACAGACCATAATCCACTTACACTTTTGTTGCGAAATTTACCGGGTATTCTAAACCCGGCCCAAGTTCAATTTGAAAGTTGGGCCATTGGGAGTTGCGTCAGCTGCATATTGAGTTATCTCTTTCGCCCGTCAAACCTTTGGCAGGATCCTCCACTCACAAATTCCGAGCCTGTATTGATTTATCTTTTTGTTACACTTAGCTCGAGGGGGGCTTGGGAAATAGGTATATATTTTTTTCACTTAGTAGGTGTTTGGAAAGTGCAGAGAATAAGTTTTTTGATTAGTTAAATGTATGTTTTAGCTTTGTATGATGGCGTAATACTTAATATAATAATATAAAAAATTGAATGGAAAGTATCGTTTGCTATTAGGAGTGCATTGTATATCGATATATAATATATAATATACAGTTATAGCACTAAGCTGAACACGTCTTTAGTTAGTTCCATAAAATTTCCATTTATGTATTTGAAGGTTTTGTTAGGGTTTATGAATGTTAAAGTTATTTACAGAATTGTAGTTCATTTGTTATTGGTTACTAAATATAATTTGACCTTGAAGAGTGTAGCTACAAAATTATTGAACCAATTGTGGAAAACGCTCCGTGAATCGTTCAATAGCAAGAATTGAAACTAAAAGTTTATACAGGTATTGGAAGAAATAACGGAAACACTTGTGGAAGTCGAAACATCTTGTATTAATACGGTGTTGGTCTACGTTTAGCACGTAATGCAGCTTGAATTCTGAACGGAATAGACCGATGTAAGTCCTGAATAGTGGTGAGTAGAATTTGAAGCCATCCAGCATAGCCTCCAACTCAGGTAAGGAGGCGGGAATCGATGCCGAATCCTGTTTTCCAAAATAGCTCACAGAGGCTCTATAGTATTCAAGGAAGATGAAACCAATTTTTGAATAGAGCCAGCAGTGTTATGGGGGAATTATTTTCCTGGAATACGGTATTTCCGTTTGGAAGTAAAGTTTGAACCGTTGGGTGAACCTGATCGTCCAAGAGTGCTCTATACACTTCTGCTGTGACCCGATCATGTAATGTAACAAAGGGGGGTTGCCGAATACTATAATACAGCGCCCCAAACCATATTAGAGACGCCACCATGTTTGACAGTCGGGCGGAGACAGTCCATATCGTATGCTTGAGGTTATTCGCCAGACAAACATGCGTCCCGTGGCGGGGAAGAGAGTAAAGGGCGACTCTTTCGACCAAACGATACGTTGCCAATCCTTCAACGTCCAGTTTTTGTCTGTTTTTAAGGATTTGACAATAACAACATGTCTATTTTATGGCACCACTGGGGTGTTTAGGTATTGATCAAGTTCTATAGTCATTTTCTCGGTTGTTGTTTTCTTTTGCGACATTACAATACGCTTCAAGGCTCGGCGGTCTCTTTCCTGCATATTCATCTTTCGACCACCATTATGCTTCGCCGATCCTGTTTTCCGTGCACTGTGTATGCAGACTTGTCTTTCAAGACCGTGCCTTGTGTTACATCGCATAGCGTCGTCGTTTTGCTCACAGATGCTCCAGCTAGACGAGTACCAACAATTAGATCTCTTTGAATCTCCCTCAAGTCGGACATGCTGGTCCACAACCACACCTACACAACGTCTATAGCTACATTGTCTTACTCTACTATTAGTGCACAGTCCATACTATCTGTAACAGCTGTGTATACGTGGTAGTATTTTAATATAGCTTTGAATTTTATTTTTTAACGGCCATACAAATAGTGAAACTATGGCAGCATCAGGTATTTCTCATTTTTCCCCAATATTAAATATTAATTCCATCAATATAAAGCATTTGATTGTCCAAGAGCCATATATAGAGCGATCTTCAGATTTTCTCTCATTTAGCTAGATATTTCTTCAAATATTATATCAAACGAAAGGTAGTTTTGACAGTTAAATTTATTGTGTCGGATGCTTTTAAATATTTTCCAAGATTTTTTACAAGTGAAGTTATACAGCAACGAACTGCAGTATTGTTTATTGATAGTAATACTACATGACAGGAAATACAGAATAATACCTTCAACTTCACAGCGTTCAATTTGGCTTAAGCAGAGGAAGGTTAGTAAGTTTGTTAGCCTTCAGAAAATTACTTGAGTTTCGGAGCATCAACACGTCGCACTGTGCGGTGTATGTTTGGAAAATAAGTCTTTCACATTCAAAATAAATGAAGTAGAGAAAAAAAGCGAAGTAAAACCAGAAGGAAATTATGTGAAGAATTTATGAAAGGAAAGCTAAATGTTGTGTGATACACAGCGACGGAACGATGTACCGTAAATTAGCAAGAAACAAAATGGAAATCAAAAAAATATAAGAAGTGTTATATGAATTATCCAACTTTATATGTTGAAAATAGGCTTTACAGGTATGTTAACGTACGCGAACGAATTAGTAAATTCTAAGACATCTAACAGCCCGATCGTTTTAGTTCTTTGTTAATCAGCCCTTTAGGTTTCTTTAAGTATCAATAATTTTATATATCTTTGATTAAAAAAACTGATTTTTATGCCACAAGGTCAACTGGAATTAGAATTATGAAACGCCAAGATAATTTTTTAACAATGATTCATTGGGTTTTTCCATTTATTAGTCTGTTGACTTTCAATATCTGTAGGTCCATCAAGTTTCTGGTAACTATTTGTATACAGAATATTTAACTGCCTTACATTTTTATCAACATGCAAAATATACAGGGTTTGTCCGTAAAGTAAAAAATTAAATTTGTAAAAAATTATTCAAGATATTGTTACAAATGTTTAATATTCTTCAAAGTAATCCCTTGGGCATTCACACACTTTTACCAGCGACTTTTCCATACACGGTACGCATCCTGTAAGATGTCGACGGGGACCTCGTTTCGAGCCTTTGTCACGGCGGTTTATATTGCTTCAACGGTTCCAAAATGGGTTCCTTTCAGGGCGGACCTGATCCTCGGGGAAAAAGAAGTTTGCCGAAGCAATATTAGAACTGTAGGTGGTTGAGGCAACGTTCACTCGCTATCGTCACTCGAGTGTTCTTGTGGTCGTCAGTCAACAATTTGGGGACCAACTTGGCACACTTTCCGCATGTGCAAATTGTCGGTAACAATTTCGGAATACTGAGAGTCTGCTATCATTCAAACACTCATTCGACTATCGGTATTTAAAAGATCACGAACACCAAACACAATTTTGTTACTTTTGCTGGTTGACGGCCTCCAGGCCGGGGGCATCCTCCACCTCGTCCCGGCCATTTTAAACAACTTTAACCACCTGGAATCTTAAGAATATGGGAGAGGAGAATTCCTGTAGGCTGCCTGAATCATTTGATGTTCTTCGGCGAGGCTGTTGTTCAGTTTAGGGCAGAACTTAATCGCGTATCATTGTTCGATAGTTTTCTCCATTGTGTGTCTTGACACAGGTACTAACAGCAGGTTAAGGAAACAGCGATCTTGACGCTTCTGGAGCTCATAACATACCGAACTTGGAAGCGTTGCGAAAATAAGAGGGCCCTCCCACCTAACCTAACCAAACGCGCTGAGATAAGGAGGAGCAGGACGTTCGGACAAATTGCATTACTTTCCGCACAAACCCTATACATAACCCATACATATAGTGCACAGAAATATGAAGTTAATATTTATTCTGCTGAAGGGTGTGCTCTTATGATATTCTTAATTTTTTATCAATGTGTTATCTAAGATAATTTGTTCTTGTTTTATCTGCTCACTAATCGGTCGTCGATGGCAAGATATGTTATCTAAAACACCTGCTTTCACACTTTTTATAATAAGGTCTTTGTATTCTTTGTTCGCAGCATATGTATTTCCAGTGTTTGCATGAATGCTGGGTTTTCTCATTTAATGAATATCGTTATTAGTAGAGCTTTCACCAGAAACCTATTACAATTCCTCAATGTTTTATTGTTAATTGTAGTTTGATGATTTGTTCGATATAGAGCTCTTTTTGTATTGGATATTTCTAACGTTCTCTTGCACATTTTGGGCATGTAAGTGAGTTCTGTATTGCTTATGTCGTTCACATTATATTTCTTTCAAAATGAAAGCTTTATTTTACCTTTAATTATCCATTTTATTTACAAGTTTCTAAAATCTTTGACTTAAATTTAAATTGTTTTATTGTGAAAAACGCATTATATGTAATCACCATTTATCGGAGTTAAACAGGGTCTTACTGTACCTTAATTTCGTTGCTCCTTGAACTTCACACGTTATATTTAAAAGTTTTATGATGTCGTTTTATTTTATTTTTGCTTGCAATTCTTGGTAGCCTTTGCTAAATACAATCGCCAGATTTAAATGAATTTTGTTTTGCTAAAGCTATTGTGTGATTTCGCCAGCGTTGAGGAGCAAACTGTGATGCGGGCGGACCCGGGTTCCGTTACCGGAGCTCTCTGATGCCTGATGGGTGGCTAAACTCAGTCATTAAAAATAATTCAGTACCTACGTTCCCTCGAACAAGGGATAATAATGGCGGTCATCAAAAGCGCGGTGCTTGCCACATCACCCCGCATCAGAGATGGTGCGTGACGACTGGACACAGTGACGGACATATGAGAGTCTTAACCTCTCAGTTTGCAGGCCGTGCTCCCATACGGGGCGTTAGAGCCTTACCATTATCATAAAGAACTATTTTTGTTTGCTTCATCACATATTTATGTGATTTTTATTTGGCTTCAGATTTGCTGTATTTTTTTTGTAGTCTTTATTTGAATATCAGTTCTCAATGGAATATTTGCAAAAATTTTCATTATTATCGAAAATAACTTTTTAATGGATTATAATATTTTCCGTCTATGTAGTTTTGAGCTTCTGGTTTCCTTAATAACCAGTTTCATTTTTCTAATGCTATTTTTTGGTTTTTAATTAAAAGTTATATGCTGTGTATTATATTTTCCAGAAATCTTACTATGATCTTGAAATTTATTGATGTCTTACATTTGCTTCGACTATTTAGTGTTTTCTTGTACGTGACCTTTGAACATTTATTCAGAAAGTTTTTTTATACCTGTGTAGATGATTTGTGTTCGATTTCGACAAGTCTAACAAATCATTATTACCCCGTGTATTAGTTTGCATTAATATAATGCCGTTTTAAAAATAACCATTACAATTAATGTTTTTTACTCCATAGAATTTTTTATGTTTTTAGCTCAGAAATGATTTCTTCTTCACTATGCTTTGATATTTTACGTTGTGAACACGTACAGGTTTTTCTCGGTGTTGCATAATATATATTTACATAATTTTCTCTAATATATAACAATAGATGAAAATTTTCCTCAAACACTTGCATAATTAATTTCTTTTTGACCAAATTTACGGGAGTATTTCTTAGATTCGTTCATACCATAAGTTAGTTAATTCATTGTAAAACAACGTATATATATAAAAGCTAATTGTTACCACATCCTCAGTCTTTTCGTATCTATGAATAAAAACATGTATTCAATCGTTTTAACTAATTACTGTCTTATATGTGTATCGCAAAATTCAAACGATCTCTACTTGACCCCTTTAGTATTTCTCATCTCAAATATTTCAGATCAATTTTTAATTACCCTAGATAGTTAAATAAAACAATTTATAGATACAGCTAAATCCATCTACAAGTTTAAGGCTAGCAACGGTACGTAGTCTTACTAAAAAGTTTTTTTTCTATAATTTCGTTCACGTTACTCTCCGACTTAAAGTGAAAGTAAATATAATTTGAAACGTTAATTGAAGGATTTTTAGCAGTGCTCCATCAAAATCTATGCAAATACGCCAAAGAACAGCCTTTGAAAGTCTACTCTGCATAAAGCCTTGAATCTACACGGCCAGCAGTAATGTCTATATTTAGTGGCCATTGTTGTGAGGCACGGGCACAAAGGGAAGTTATCAGCGATGGCTTAAATTTGCCCATACAAATTTTTACAGCCCGGCTGGTAGGTAATTGTGGTTAATGACCTCCAGCGCATATGTGTAATAGTAATATAATATACATTATGCATTTCGCGTCTGTGCGAGCGAAATAATCGTTATATTTATTATTTGTACGAGTGCATACTAATGTGGCGCATGAAAAATGCCTGTTATTTAAAGAGAAAGGAATGGAGTCTGAAATAATGGGCAGTTTAACACGTTGTTAGTAAAATGAGCTTGCCGGTCGTGCGGACATAAAACAACAGTTTTATTAGCATGTGCCAGCGTTTGCTGTATCTATACACGGCATGATTGTTAAAAAACCATAAATGCTTAAACGCCTCGAAGGCTCTATTTGAAGCATCATTCGATACGATAATGCACGTTTTATCGATTATTTATTATAACTAGCTTATACAACGAATTTGTTTGAATTAAAAATTGATAAATGTTTCTATTGTAATAGGGCTTCTTTCAATTTGCATTTAAATGCTACCAACAAAACACATATCCGTACTTTGTCTTAACACGCATACTGCCTGTTCCATGAACATTGTTACTCTTATATATAATTAGGTAACTATTTAATTAGACAACTTAATTTGAAGTGTTTGCATAATAATATTTGGATAGTTTCATCTGTTAATTACTGTTATCTTTTTAGAATGTCAACTTTACTGAAATGGGCACAAAATACGACGCAGGGGAAGAACAACAACAAGAACAACAGCACCAATGGAGAACGCAAATGGATTCATCCACCAGAAGCTCTCCAGAAGGGACACATTGCCTATTTGGTCAAATTTCTTGGCAACACGGTGGTAGATCAGCCTAAAGGTAAGAAGTCATGCATCTGAATATCACGAATTAAGATAAGGAAGACTTGCTGCATATTCTCTATACAAAATTCATGGCTATATTTATGCTATATTGTTACATTTTTCTTCACATTTATAGCTTGGCTTACATTTTTCGACGCACTGTTTCTTCAAGAGTACATGAAAAGGTTTTTCGACATTGAAAAAATAGTTTTTTTTAATTCCGCGGTCCTCGGACTTCCCGGTTTGTAACATTTTTGATATTTTTAATATAATCAATCTTTATTTGGTTGTACAAATGTTTTCAGATTTAGATACAAATATAATTCGTAATCGCCGAATAAACTAAAAACGTCATAATTTTTAGTCGATTGATTTTTTCTACATTAGTTTTCAAAGAAACTGTTGATAATATTTAACAATGTTTTAATTACCTTCTTTATTTTATTATTATTTTCAATTTTGCTCTTAAATCTTTAGATAATTTTTATTTTCTCTGTTTTTTAAATAAGTGCTCCTAAATTTCGAACAGGAGTCACAATCAACAAAATCAGTTTACACACTTTGTTTTACTCAAATGAATAACAGGTAATTCGGTAAAATAAATAAGAAAATATTTAAAGCAAACAAAATATAATAAAGGTGGTGATATTACAGAACAAAATTGAAATAATAGGGAATAAAAGAAAACTTGACAACACAATTAAATCAATAAAAACGTCTTAAGACAATAGGGCCCTATGGATTAATGCAGGAAGCAGCAGGAGATAGAAAGACCTCGCAAAATGGCTTCAAGTAATAGAAGAATTTTTATTATAAAACGAGTAAAAATTTAGAAGGAAAAATAAGAAACTACTACTAGATGTTAAATTTGGGGGAAGAAAGCGAAGTAGATATCTAAACTAATGATTGAAAGAATGGTTTGTACATCTAATGTTGGCCTATATTCAATTACTGTCTTAATTTATTTCTTATATCTATAAAGGTTTTCATTTCTATTTAAACGCCTATTTCACTACTTTAAGATATGCGATGTCCTTTATTTTCGACTTTCTTGAATATTTCATATTATCTGTACTTACCAACATTTTAGTATTTTCGTATTAGTTATACTGACAGCAGCGCCAATGTGGCCGAGGGGTTTAGGCGCTTGGTTGCGGTGCGGACCTTGATTTATTCTTGGAGTTCTCAGATGCCTGATGGGTGTTCTACTCGATCATTTTAATGGTTGAGTACCTGCCTTTAATCTGAAAAAGGGTAGTAATGTGGTCGTCTAAGGCGCGGTGCTTGTCACATCGTCGCTTATCAGAGATGGTGAACATTTATTTGTTATATTTGTATTGATATCAGTTACCTAACCCATAGTCCGGATTTAGTATTCTAATTTGTCCTACTTTGATTTGGTTTCGTTTTTCCTCAATTTCTTTTTGCTGTTTGAATTTTGAATATTCAATTTGCTTTTTGAAGCTTCACAGTCAACTTTTAGTTGATCGATACTAATTTCAAAATAAGGAAAAAATTATTACATCTAAAATTGTCACATTTGGGACACTCGTCTTGTTCTGATAGCAATTTTTGAACTATGTAGTCAATCTTCGACTCTTATTAAAGTCGATTTTTTAAGCAAGGAAGCTTGCTTTGCCACCTGCTGTCTACACAAACTGTTTAGGGATTTGAGTGCTGGCGGAAGTAGTGATGACAGGATTTATTTTATCCAATCATAGATGTACACAATTGAACGAAATTGCAGTGGCGTGAAAAAATGTTGCATCATTTCAAAAGCTAGTGATGTTTAAGCAAATTTACACTAATCATCAAATATTTTTCTGCCTCTTGTTTTTTATATTGCACAGATAGTTATTCACGACAATTTAATAAAGATTGAGATCTGGGGATCACGGCAGCCAGTTCACTCTGATAATTTTATTGGCAGTTACTCAGGATTGAATAATTATTTATATAGACATGCATACCCATACTATAACAGCAGTTGGATGTTTAATTGTAGGAAGAACAAATTTTTATAAATACTATAATTTAGGATAACTTTGAATATACGTATTTCTAGCAGGATTATTGATGTTAAAAATTTCTCACTAAATATCACCTTTCGCTAATGTACTGTTCAATTTCTGTTCTTTAGCCAGCTGCAGAGGAAAACGTCTTCGCTTTTCAGAGACAAACGCTCTTCTTCGTGGTTTACTTTTCTTAATCAAGCAATCTTTACCTTGCAATGGATGTATACCTACTAACATTAATAGCTCCATGCTATAATTTAGTTAGTTCAATGGAATTAAGACTTCTAATAGTCATTATTTCTAACTGAGGTGTTTAATCGATCACTGCACAATTTACTAGTCATTTTTTAGAAAGATAATTAACAAAGAGATTACAAATGTAATAATAATTACCAAACAATTAGTACAATTAGGAAAAATATATAAAAAAACTTTATCATAACTGAAATCATTATAGTACGAGGTTGATGCAGGACGTTTTCACATCACTGTAATTGCGTGTGATCGATCGATTAGGTGTGGCACTGCTGATTTTACTAGATAATCGAAAATTAATTTTGAAATCACACATACTAAAAATTATGTTTTTTAATTATTTTGTACCTTTTGGCACGTCCTGTACGAGTGTATTATTTTTAAAGATAATTGCAAACGCAGTTGCGTTACATCCGCTAAAATACAAGCACGTAATTTATTTTGCTGACGCAGATTGTGCCTATTATATTGCGATCTTAATGTAAAAACATTCAAATGACTAGTTTACAGTTAGCTGAGAAAGTAGAAATACAGCTTGCATGCAACCCAGAGTTTTAATATAGATTCAACACGAATGTGCATTTACAGAGAAGTAAATTTATGGCACTTAAAAAGTGAAATTTTAATTCATTTAATAAATAATAAAATTCTAATTTCACTACTAAAGCGGTAATTATGAGAACGGTAAGCATGAACGGCGGCGTAAGCAGTCATTGTGATTTCACAGAATGAACTGTACCTTGACATATGTTTGAGAGATATGCAATAAGCTGCCTTGAAGACACATTCATAAGCTTACACGTAAATGCCAATAAACATTTGAATCGCATATTGTAGTATTGTTAAGTGTAGGAAAAAATTTAAATGCAGAATGACCTTTACTTTTATCTGGAGAGAAAGGAAGTAACAATAACACGAACAGTTTAGTATTTTAATGCGGCAGGCTTAATCTCTGCATATTTATTTTAAGAGCATTCGTTTTGCAATAGCTTTTAGCAAAAAATGTAGACAAACGTTATTCGATTCCGCTTTCCTATAAAATATTTCTTATAGCACCAATTATAAAATATGAGCTCTCTTTATTGTTCTTCTAATTGCCCCATTATTATTTATTCTATATTGTGTTTGTTATGTATGTTTACTATGGAGTCATATCGACCTGTTAATTTTTACCTGAATTGTCTTTTATTATTTTTGTGTTTGTGTCTACAAGGTAATTAAATGTAAGTGTTCATTATAACTTTTTCTTCAATGAGTTGTTAATTAAATTTAGTAGAAAAAATTGTGGATTCAAATGAAAAAGTGTACCAAAGGAAAAAGACTCGATAATAAAAGTTTATTTTTGTCCAGAAGGCTTAAATATAAAGCCTTTTAATGGAAAAAATTGACATATACCAATTTATATATATTTTAAACAATCATACGATAACATTTACAGATATAAACTATATAGCATCGTGTTAGTTAAACTCAAAAAGGCTGCAGAACTTAGACTGTCCAGGAATAATAGGGTCAGAACATATCATTATGGGAGCAGAATGATTTTATTGAATTATTAGTAGATGCAAGATATGTATATACAAAAGTAGCCATAAATGCATTCGAATGGGAGATCCTGCGGAAGATCTATGGACTAATCAAGGTAGGTGATCAGTGAATAATGAGATATAACTACGATATATAGCAACTGTTCAAAGAAGCTGATCCTGCAACCTCCATCAAACTACAGATACTTAAATGGGCTGGACATATTCAATGACCGAGTGAGCCAGGAATATTAAAGAAGACATTTCAAGCAACACCAGAAGCCGCACGGCACGATTTGTAGAAAGACCAAGGACTCGCTGACAAAATAAAATAAAAAGGCGGCTTTAGACAAGGAAAATGGAGAAGGCAGAGTTCCGAATTGAATTATAACACCATTGAGTTAAAGAAAACATATAAGTGATTAATTGAACTATAAATTTTAATAATTAAACCATTCCATCCTAAGTTTACTTAGAAGTAACGAATAATTTTTTTCAATAGAACTTTTGTATTTTAAATTATATTTACCAACATTTGTTGAAATCAAATAATATCTCTTCCTCAACATAACAATTCTTCTGAAAACAAACATCAGACCAGTTTAGTGTTCTTGTTTGAACTCCGACAAGCAACACCATCTCGTATTTTAATTTTAGTAACAAAAAGTTGCTCGATATTTCGATATAACCTTGTTGGTTCAACCTTGGTGCATTAATATGTTTACAAAATAGAGAACCAGAAACATTTATCACCATGTAATAGAAGATGTGATCATGTATGAAGTATGTTATTAGTTTATTTACATTGAGAGGTAATAAGAAAACAAATAAAATAGAAATATATAAAAAGAATTTAAAATGTGACGAAAGAGACATAGTTAATACGTTTATTATTTTGAAGTTAAGATATTGATTTGTATTTATAAGTTTAAAATTTTGCTTGGGGGATTATCAAATAATTATAATAGATATGAAGAATTACCTTAAAGTCTTAACTAGCAGAGATAAAAAAAATGTACTAACTAATAAGCTTCAGCAATATGTATGGAGTCCTTGACCTGCAGCAAGTCAAGTAATGATATTAGCAGAAATCCGACACTGTCTATTACTGCACACAAGTTCTTACAAATTGACTTGATTTTAAAGCACTTCTTATTTGAAAACGTCCATTTCAGTTACGAATGAAACACTAAAAGTTCCAAAACCTAGAACACAACTTGAAAATCACATTAATGTTTTAAGATTACAACTGCAAAGACTTCGCATATATTTAATACTTTAAACTGTTTTATTCATTTATATTTATCAGATGTGCTTATTTCATTCATAATTACTTATATAGCTCTGAATTGATTTTGAGCCAAGGTCTATTTTAAGTTCGTCAATTAGAGCACTGATACATCAACAATACTATCTGTGAACCAAATGGAAGTACAAGAAACAGTTTTAGAAAGAATAATTAGACTAGAAAATATAACATTTAAAACTAGACATTAGTCATGGCTGACAATCTTAAGATTCCTAAATGAAACTCTAACAGACATTTACATTAGCAAGAGTTACTAATTATATTGAAAAACTCAGAATATCCAAGTATCAAAATGAGAGACTACGAATTGTGTCGTATATCTACAGAACACAATTAGAGAAGCAGATATTATAAATAAAAATAGTGTAAACCATCATGAGAAGGAAAAATTGAGATAGAAACAATATAAACTGCCAGAATATAACTTCTTTCAAATCCTAACTGAGAGATTTATCATAGGAAAAGACTTCAATGCAAAAGCACTCATTGAGGGGCGGAACTGACAACAACTAAGATTTAAACCTTTATCAAGTAGCTGCTAGACATACGTATAGGCTAACGGATAACGAAAAGATTAAACATTTATCTGGACTTCTTCAAAACTGCCCATAAATTTTATGCCGATGCAAGGCTTTGAGTAGTTTAAGTCTAACAGAATCACCAGAGAATTTAACCCGACTTTAACAAATAGATTTACAATTTAAGATGTCTTCAAACTAGAGATTAGAGAAAAAATTATCTTCAATGTAGTATTCCAAACAAATGACAGTTAGAATTTGAAGCAGGGAAATTCATGTTGAATATTCAGCATGCAGAATAAAAGAAGTAAAAAGATGCCCAGAAACGATTATCCTAAAGTAATTACAGATTTAATAAAGGAGAAAAGAAAACCTAGAAAAACGTGGGAAAAATCCACAACAAAAGAAAACAAAAATAGATTGGATGCCCTTATATCACAATTTAGAAGGGAAATCCAAGCAAATTAAAACTAAAACAATCATCTTTCATAGATACGCGAAAAAATGGATTTTGGGTAAGGACAAACAAACAAAAAAGATATCTTCGTTGCTTATTTAGAAGATATATTTCAAGCGCATGCATAATAAATAGAAACACAGGCCCAAGCAGAAGCCACAGCAGAAATTGCAACTATATCATTAACTACTTTCAAGAAAGTATCCAATGAAATAAAAGCAAATATCACCACTAATAAAGTTCCACGATTCGACCTGATCAGTGAAATATAGAAAAATCTTTTAAGGACAGGTAATGTGAAAGTTACATATTTAATAAATGCAGCATTCTGACTACACGTTCTATGTGAAAAATAGTTGAAGTTATATACTTAAACCGGAAAACCTAATAACAATTTAAACTCATAAAGGTCAATATTATTGTTAACTATAATATCAAACCTGTTTGTAATTTAAAGAGAATGAAATAAAAATTGAAAGAAAACAACTCATTTCTCCACGTCAATTTTGCTTTCGTAGTAAATACTCTACGGTAGATCATAAAAATCACAGATGCGATCAAAAAATCTTCCGAGTAAAGAAAAATATGCTAGGCAACCTTTTTAGTTACTGTCAAAGCTTTTAACAAAGTTTTATACGAGGGTCTACGAATGATATTAAACACATAATATGTGCAGCTCTTGGACTCATACCTAAGAGACAGAACCTTCAAAGTTAATCAGGAGAGCGAGAGAGTATTCTGAACTCAAATAATAAATAGCGAATGTTGCCTAGAGAAATGCCCTGAGCCAGCACTATACCTGATGTATACATGTGAAATTTCTGAAAAATAAATAAAAATTAGTTACATTTGCGGTTGACACCGCAGTTCTAACTGTAGGAAACAATGTAAGAGAAACATTGACCAACCTACCTCCAAGGTACATTTAATAATATAAACACGTGGAAATTTCTGGGAAGAAATTCCGAACTATCAGTTCAAAATACAATACTGGTTTATCTTCTTCTTGCGGTTCCTATCCGTTCCGGATGTTGGCAACCATTTGGGCTATTATAATTTTGTTGACTGCTGTCTTGAATAACTGTGTTGTGGTCATAGAAAACCATGTTCGCAGGTTTTTAAGCCATGATATCCTTCTTCTACCCGGACCTCTTTTGCCTTGTACTTTTCCCTGCAGTACTAACTTGAAGTAGTTGGAATCTGTTTTCGTTCCGCATAATGTGTCCTAGGTACTGGAGCTTTCTTGTTTTTATTGTAGTCAGTATTTCTTTTTCTTTTTTCATTCTTTGCAGAATTTCGTCATTCCTGACTCTCTCTACCCATGACACCCTTAACATTCTGCGATAGAGCCACATTTCAAATGCCTCCAGCCTTTTTCTGTTGTTTTTGTCAGGGTCCATGACTCTACTCCATAAAGAAGGATAGGAAGACGTAGCATCTCAGAAATCTCATCTTTGAATTAATTGTTAAATTGTGGCTTTTGAAGATGGTACTCATTTTGTTGAACACGGCTCTAGCCTTTTCAATGCGGATCTTTATTTCCTGTGAGTTATCCCACTGGTCATTAATGGTGCTACCAAGGTAAGTATACTTTTCCACTTGTTCTATAGGTACATGGTTTATCATGAGTTGACATCTGGGGATATTATTTTTACTGATGATCATTAATTTCGTTTTGTTTATATTGATGTCTATGCCCTGTCTCTGACTACATTCTGTTACTCTGTTTAATAGTACTTGTAAGTCCTCTAACTTTTCAGCAAAAATGACTGTGTCGTCTGCGTACCTGATGTTATTTAATCTTTCTCCATTTAAGAGAATCCCTATATTTGTGTTTTCTAACGCTTCTCTGAAGATGTATTCTGAATAAAGGTTGAACAATAGAGGAGACAGTATACAGCCCTGTCTCACCCCTCTCTGTATTTTTATATCTTCGATGTTTTCTTCTTCTAATTTCATTGATGCCGTCTGATTCCAATATAGGTTTATAATAATTCTTAGATCTTTTCGTCTAGTCCTATGTTTCTTAAAATATCTATCATCTTTTGATGTTGGACTCTATCAAAAGCTTTTTGAAAGTCTATGAAGCAGGCATATACATCGCAGTTTACATCCCTGCAACGTTGAATTAATACTTGAATGCTAAATAGGGCTTCGCGTGTTTCGACTGCGTTCCTGAATCCAAACTGTGTAGGTGCTATTTGTTCTTCGCATAGTTTGTATATTCTATTATGAATTATTTTTAGAAATGATTTTAATAGGTGGCTCATGAGGCTTATTGTTCTATACTCGTTGCACTTCTTAGCTCCTGGCTTTTTAGGTAGTAGAATGAATTCAGATTTAAGCTATTCTATAGGTATTTTTCCAGTGTCATATATATAGTTGAATAGATCTGTCAGCCATTTCACGTTTTCTTCATCTAGGAGTTTCAAAAACTCTGTCTGTATGTTGTCTGGGCCAGGTGCTTTGCCTACCTTCATACTTTTATTGCATTTTGTACTTCTTCTACTAGTATTTTTGGTCCGGTTTCGCTGTTTATCTGGAGAGGTTTTGGTCTATTATCGTGAAATAGCTGTTCTGTATATTTTTTCCATGTTTCACTGATTTCATTTTTATTGATAATAATTTTCCCTTCTTCACATATAAGTGATAAACAAGTGATATAATCAGTATGAATTTATGACAGTTTCACGAAATGTAGCAAATGCTCCTTGGTACGTGCGAGATAAGGTTCTGCATTGGGAACCCCAGGTGGTGATGGTGGAAGACGTAATGGGGCTCCATAGCCATCCAAATCTAGAAGATCTACAATTTCCAGCCAACCAAGATCTTGTACGCAGGGTCAAAGAAACAAAACCCTTCGGGCTTATATACTAAAATATTCCGTCCATTATGAATTATTATATATATAATATAGAAAATCAGTTCAAGCGCCAATTTAAAAATACAATGATGGTGCAGCGACACTTGTATCAAAGATCACTTTCATTGTTCATGGTTTGTCAGTAGAGATTAACCCGTCCAAATATTCTTTGTTTATGTCACATTTTTAATGCCGATTTGGATTAACTATTATTACACTTTTTAGCTGGATAAACCTGCGGATTTTAATTGAAATGTAAAAGTTAAATTTTCATCAACTTCTTATTTTCTAGTAAAATAGGTGATGGGAGTAGATAATTCTATTTTACTGAAATTAATCTATGCTTCTTTATAAATCAATATTTTGTAGATTAGATGTTATTAGATCATCTCTGCTTTCTCCAAGGATTTGCAAAATTAAAAATGCATTTTTTAGAACAAACATTTTCTTTCTGTCTCCATTGAATTGCATTTCATTTCTATACATATTATTTTGATAAAGCTCACAATAATAAAATTTCCAAATCTATGCAATTTTCTCGTTTACCCAATATTAACAAGATTATATTGAATCCAGTTTTCATAAAAATCTTTGGTGCATATTTTGGTTTTTGTCCAACCAAAATGTATTTGTTTTATAGAATTTCGACGTTTTTAATTAATTTTTATTATTGCCCATTTCAGACTAAAATGAAAAAGTAATAGGGTTGATTGGCGGTTCAACAAAAGAACGTATCAGGAAAAGTAGTATCTTAAGCCCCATAAAACAAAAATTTATCGAACAACTTATAACATAAAATTATTATACTATTTATATATATATATATATATATATATATATATATATATATATATATATATATATATATATATATATATATATATATATATACGTTTTAAAAGCTCATTAAACATACTTCTAAAGCCTTCTGAAGATCGATAAAGTTAACCCGACACAAAATATTAGAATGAGTTCCGAAATTACTCAACTCTGCAAAACGGATTTTCGGAATATTAATCTTAGAAGAATTATTAGTTGTTATTGGTTTTCACATGCAACCCGCAACGAATTCGATTATACGTATTGTCGATACTTTCTGTCATCCCACAAATTTGCATCCATATCCACGAGTACTACAAAAATGATTACAAAAAATTTCTTATAGGAATTTTCAATTTGGAAGATTCTAGTAAATTTAACTTTGCGTGTATAGTTTGACCTACCGTTGCCACAATTGCGCCTGATTGTCATAATAATGGCAATACAATTTTCTGCAACTACTTCTAACTACCAATTTAACAATGAGTTCTGGTAGGTAGTGGAATTTACAACATACTACTTAGCAAAAACAAACAGTGGTTTAATCGTACGTAACTGTTTGAACAATTAAAATTAGACATTTCATCCGGTATGAAGTATAATACTCAAATTATGCCACGTACATACACAAATATCGTGTGCGCAGAAAATTTAGGACTTGTTTATTCTTATTTATTCAGTATTAACAATCGATGCAACGTTTTCGCTTCTCTACGGAAGCCACAAGCAGCGTAAACTAAGACAGAGAAGAAATACTGCAATCACTTGTAAGATTACTTATCACACCGAGCGGTTTGAGGAAAACCGCGAATCCCATTGACTGAAAAGTCTCGGATTATATTATATATTCCTGCTAGCTGCTGCTTCGGTTAAATAATAAACTGATTATTGTTCCTTACTTTCTTTTTACACAAACGTTCTTTAAGAACAGATACGATCAAAAGCTATTTAATATGTATTCCAGGATATATTAACTGAAACTTTTAAAAACAGAAAGTTTTATTACAAAATATCTTACACTGGACGCGACACAAAACACTACTGTGTATTGAAATTGCAGCACCATTAAAAACAAGTTATGTTGCGTTGAAACTTTTGCATTAAATTAAGCATACTATAATCAGAAAATTATTAAACTTTGAGAACCATTTACTTATGTCTGTCAGATTTGGTTATATCGTTCCTTGGATATGAGGTTTGCGAGTAGTGATATCACGTGTGAAATAATCATAAAAGTGTTTTAGCCACTCAGGTTTGACACGTGTAACTTACATGGTGTAAGAATGCCTTGTCGACAAAGCGTAAATTATCAACAAGTTGGCGAAGTTCAAAGAGAACGTATTGTTGGCGTTTCTTCATAAAAAATAACTTACAGTATTTTAGCGCGAATAAAGAAACGATGAAGAACGGAGTCTGGAGTAATACGCAAGATCATTGCACGATATCGATTGTATACCTCCTCTGTTCGACCTTGATTACTAGCAATTTCTTGCGACCGCTACTGACTTCTCGCCACCAACAACTAATATTAGAATGTGGACTGGAAAGGAATGTATAGACACACGACGTAGAATCGTCTTTTCTGATGAAACCAAATTTTGTTTAAATCGAAAAGATGGTTCAAAGTATGGATAATCAAGGTGAATGAAAATAAATTCCAACATGTCACTTTCCTCATGAATCGCGATAACTGTCCTGTGGTTACACTCAACGGACAACAACTAAAACATAGCGACCCCCAAAATATCTGGGGCTTCATCTGCATCGACGTCTGACTTGGAAAACCCATATATTCAACCAACGCAAACAGCTTAGGCTACAATACAGAAAATTTGCTGGATAATTGGAAGGAAGTCTGTACTGTCACTAGAAAGCAAATTACTGCTCTATAAAGTAACGTTAAAGCATATTTGGAAGTATAGTCTCTCCCTGTGGGGAACCGCTAGCATCTGCAACCTAGCTATCATCGAGAGATTCAAAACTAAAGTGTAGCAAATAAAGTGTTCTTAAGTGATTTGTGTATGCCTACTATAAAAGAAGAAACAGAAAGAACTGCCCAAAGATTTAAAGACAGACTATCAGTGCATCCCAATCAACTAGTGAATACCTTGATGAACGAATCCGATAAACAAAAACGCTTAAAACGTTTTAAATCCAATGAAAAAATGAAATCCAAATTCTAAAAATTAATTTTGTTTTCCTTCTTCCTTTCCAATTTATGTTAAAATGTTCATTTGTATTATAGACTAGTGAAATTTATAATAGAGTGACATTGTAGTCCTACTCTCCATATCCATAAGCAATTGGCAGTTTTAACTGCTGCTTGCACTTATTGTTATATGTACCACACTAAATACTTATTGTTCCTTGTAGGAACATATTGTATAATAAAGGAGCTTAATTTTTTTTTAATTGGCCTAGGACCTCTGCGCTCAAACCGTAATTATCCCGTGGCAAAATATTTGGGGATTCGGTTTCTTTTACGCGGCAAGATTATAAAAATATTTTCCCCCTCCTAGATTCACCAAGATTGTCGAGTGTTGATTCTTACCTTAGACTTTCGATTTAACAACGACAAAGATGATCAGATTGCAGTTAGCCGTAACGACGTACACTTCTGCCTACTCAAGTTGTCGATATTTACAGCTAGATATTTTTTTTGCTTGTCTGCCACGGATATTGCGAGCATTAAAATGTACCTTCTGATCAAAAAGTACCCAGAATTTGTCAATAAAACGAGAACGGTTAAATTATTCATCGATATTTATTTTATTCCCTTCAAAGTAATCTCCATCGCAAGCAATACACATATTTCAACGCTTCTTCCAATCTTCAAAACACTTTTCATAATCCAATTTAGGAATCGCCTTCAGCTCCTTCTGCGAATTCTCCTTTATTGCCTCAATCGTCTCAAACTGCTTTCCGCGAAGTGGTAACTTGAATCGTGGGAATTGAAAAAGGCACAGGGGGCCATATCAAGTGAATACGGAGCTTGCGAAACGGTATTAACGTTGTTTTTCGTCAAATTGTATACAAGATGAGCTATATCAGCCGGTGCATTGCCGTGGTGAAGAAACCACGAATTGTTTCTCTCTCATTCTCCCTCAAATGCTTTAGTACGCTCACATAATACTTCTTATTTGCTGTTTGGCCTGGCGGAAGGAATTCCGAGTGGACTACAGCACGGCAATCAAAGGAAACTGTCAACAAAACCTGATTTTGAATCGATTTGGTCGTGGTTTTTTGGGTTTTGGCTCGTCTGAGAAGCGCCATTCCGATAATTGTTGATTCGTTTCGATGTCATATTCGTAGACCCATGTCACCGGTAATAATGCCTTCGATAACATTTTGGTCCAAAGAAAGCATTTCTTTAGCGACAGCAATGCGATGCTGTTTCTGCAAAAATTCAGCACTCTCGGCACAAGCCGCGCTTCAACTCGTCTCATGCCCAAAACATCGTGCATAACGCTCTGCACCGATCCGAACGAGACACCATGATCAGCTGCTGTCTCCCTGATGCTCACATTACGATCTTCGAGCACAATTTTCTTAACTTTTTCGATGTCTTCATCAGTCACAGAGGTGGATGGACGACTGGAACGAGGCAAATCATCAACCACAGTAGGGCCCTCTTTAAACTCTTTGTACCACTCGTACACTTGTGTTTTTGACATTGTCGAGTCCCCGTAGGCTACCGCACATGATATTTTGTTACAAACACAAAATTTCAGGCAGACTCTTTTCTCAACTAAATTCGACATACTGAAATTGGCAGAATACACCAAACAATGACTTGTTTACAAAGCTATTACGCACAAACTATCTGACAGATTCCGCTCAAAACTGACAAACAAACAACTGACAGATGTACCAAACTAAAAAAATGATTTTGACAATATTTCAAGTGCGGTTTGTTTAAATGACAAATTCCAGGTACTTTTTGATCAGTAGGTATATTCGTATATCGCATGTATTTTTATTTGCAAGTCACCACCCTAATCCCTATAGTATTATGGTACGTAAAACTATCAGTTATGACATAACCAGTCAGACCTATATCGACACAGTGTTACAGCTCGTGATACTTCCTTTCCTTTAGAGGATGTCCTAGGAAATTAAAATAACATTCGATCACATGTGACATGTAACAGATTAAACTTTCCTCGATAAAACAGAGTGGGAACTCCCATGATGGGCGATCGTCTAACCTTTCACCGATCGAAAATATCTGGAATATTGCACGAAAAGTACAGCAACTTTCAAGGAATCTGGCTGAACTATGGGAGCGTGTCAAAAATGAAAAAAATACAGTCTATGAAGATACTATTTCTTCAATGTTTGACTCGATGTCAAGAAGAATGAAAGCGGTCACAAGAACTCAATTGGGGCCATACATGATTGAATAAAGGCAAATGTTTTGTCAATTTAATTATTTATTTATCTTATACTATTAAATAAATCTCCAAATTTTTAGTTTTTCAAACAACATATATGTGCATGAACGTACAAAGATAACGTAGACAAATAATCAAATCACGAAGTGATTCACGTCTTGAGTCGTTACAGTGCAAGTGAACTCCTATTACTGATAATTGAAGTAATTACTACATTTAATTTTAATGGTCTCCCAAGGCTTTATTACAACGAACAATTTTCAGCTTCCACAGAATTTTGAATTTTATTTTGTCCAAGCAGATGTTATCTTTTAATAGAATATTATATTTTTCTTTGTGTGTGGTTATAATTAATCCATCCAGATTCAGAAGAATTTGCCGACATAAAGCAGCAAAGCGTTAAATTCAAAGAAACAAAATTGTAATTACAAAGTAGGCAAACGTGCTGTTAAATTACGTAGTCAACAAATATAATGCGGAAAAAGCGAAAATTAATTATCAGAACAGGAAAAACCGAACGCATTCTTTAATTATGTAGTAAAGGTTAGGTGAACAATTACATACTGAGCATCCCAATGGATAATTTAATTTTTCTACAGTTTTAGATGAAATTACCTGCAAAGTTCCTTTAAAATGCTAATTAAATTACACGTTTGCCCAGATGATCGCTATTGTTACGTCAGCGGTGTTTACTTAATTAAAACCTTATGAAACTGAAACCACATGCCTGAAACGCATCTGAAGTCATTGTATACAGATAATGTACAATTAGAAGCACCATCGTGCATCGTTCGTCGCGTTATTGCCAGCATGTGATGCACGACTAGCTGAGTAATGAAACACCAGAAACGCCTCCTTACTCATTATTCCTTTAAACATGCAAAATCAAGCTGATTGCAACGTACAATTAATTACGTGCGTCGGAATCTTTTTTAGATTCCAATAGCAATTTTTTCTTATTATTAACTTTTGCCTCATGTATAGGATATAAAATAATATAGTTTTTTAAAGCTTCATTTCTATGTTTCTTTATAAATAAAGATTTAGTATTTGATTTACACATAATTTGATTAATTTCCTACACCATAATTTAAGAATGCGCAATAAGAAATGGTCATATTTAGACACAGAAAACCCCCACTTATTAGTTGTAAAGCGTGCAGTTCCACAATATAAAAAAGAAAAGAATCATTAGAAAATTCAGTTTAAGAAATTTGGCAGCACACTCCATCGTACACAAAATAATTTTGCTATAAATCCCAATACACTTATTCATACAATTTCTAGTTTCTACTTTTGTGGTTTATTTCGGATGTATTTCTGATGTGGGAGATAGCGATATTTGTAACCTATTTGGTTTAAATTTTTAGTTGGGGGGGGGGGGGGTTACATGTGGAATCACCACATATGAACGGAATTTCGAATTTTAAATAGATCCAAATAAAATGAAAACTGATAATATTTCATTAACCAGAAATACTATCAGAGTAGGACCAAATCCATTCAATTTTCCTGCGGTAACTCCATAAGTGTATGCGCTATATAAACACACACAAGTGTATACGCAAGCGCACATACACACACATTTTGCGACAATTAATTCATATCATATATGAATCATCTCAATTACACTATACAGTCCTCATAAGTAAAACATCAAACGCGGTTAGAAAAAAACTTGGTTTGATTGGCGAACGATTACTAGTTGACATGGTGTGTCTTAACATCACCTTCAAAAGAGGACTAGAGGACTAGAGCACTAAATAATTTTATAACAATTCACTTACCAATGATTAATTCGACTGTAAATATATATTGTATATTATTTCAGATTTTAAACCAGAAAAAATAGCGCATTGCATCTTATTTTTAAGAAAATATGCCCAAATGTTACACACAACGCGTCACTGACTTTGGGTGGGTTGTAATGCAATTAAGTTCATAAAACAATTTATTCAAGATATCGTTACAAACGTTTAAAATTCTTCAAAGTACCCCCCTTGGGCATCCACACACTTTTTCCAACAACTTTTCCATGCACGGTACGCATTCTGGAAGATGTCGACGGGGACCTCGTTTAGAGCCCTTGTCACGACGATTTGGATCGCTTAAATGGTTCCACAATGGGTTCCTTTCAGAGCAGACTTGATCCTTGAGAACAAAAAGAAATCAGGTCAGGATTGTAGGGGGGCTGAGGCAACGTTGCCAAGCTGTGCTTGGCCAGAAACTTCTGGACGTGCAGAGCGGTGTGACTGGGCGTATTGTGATGCAGCTGCCAGGTCGCGGCGATTTCCTTTCGAGTGCGTATGACCCTGCACAGTGGTTTTCGGAATACTGAGAGTCTCTACTATCGTTCGAACACTCATTCGACTATCGATCATCCTCCACCTCGCTCTGGTCATTTTTAAACAACTTCAGGCACCCGTAAACTTGAGAATACGACAGAGCAAAGTCCCTGTCGATTGTGTGAATTATTTGGTGGGTCTCAGCGAGGTTTTTGTTCAGTTTAGCACAGAACTTGATCGCATAACGTTTTTCGATTGTTTTCTCTATTGCGCGTAGTGACAGATACTAACAGCAGGAAGCAGCAATTCTGACGCTTCTAGAGCTCATAGCAGACTGAGATTGGAAGCGTTGTGAAGCTAAGCCATACACTCAAGCATACAGTTTACCATGAAACTGGAATCGGAAGATATAATTGCTTTCTTAGACGTACAACTGTTGAGATCGGAGAATAGACATTTACAACACACAGTGTACAGGAAACCCACGCATACGGACAGATACCTTCATAAGCAGTCGAATCACCATCCAAGTCAAAAAAGAACGGTTGTGAAAACATTGCCAGATCGAGCACGACGTATATGCCAACCACAGTTTTTGGATAAAGAACTCAAACATTTGGAACAAGCCTTATAAGGGAATGGCTACTCGAGGACGGAGATAAACAGAGCAATCAAACCCAACAAACGTGCAGGAAAAACGCAACCAAAATCGGCTACGGTAGGCAAAGCTTTTTTACCTTACATCAACAGGGTTACGGACTGGATAGGAAAAATCCTCAACAAACACAAGGTGGAAACCATCTACTACCACCACCAAGATACGGGATTTGCTTAGACCAGCCAAAGATATAAGAAACCCACAGGATACACCAGGGGTATACTGCATACCTTGCTCATGTAAGCAAGTCTACATTGGAACCACGAATCTAACGATTACTACCAGTATAAAGGAACATAAACGTCATCTACGCCTTAATCAACCCGATAAATCAGCAGTTGCTGAATATGCTTTGGAAAATCCTAACCACGAGATAGAATTTGGGCAAACACAAGTTTTATCCAACTATAGGAATTATTACCCGAAATTATACAGAGAGGCGGTGGAAATTTATAAATATAAAAATAATTTTAACAGGGACGACGAATTTAATCTACCTAGGTCTTGGTTTGTCGCTCTCAATGGGCAAAAAACAGACCGCGATACGGCGAAAGAGCGAGTGACGTCAGAAATACTACCTGCAACGTCCCGATTGACGTCAGCAGCTAGCCCGATCACGTCATCTACCATCCCGGTGACGGCAACCACGCCCCCCCCCCCAACACTATCCCTACCATACACGCACGAGTATAAAAGCGAAAACGCATGGGGTAGTCACTTAATTTTTAGAAGATTTTCTTCTAAAGATGTCGGCCGCAGTTGTGGACGAAACGTCAAGAGTTTCTGAACTCCGACCACGGCCTTATAATCCGAGAACCAACCACACGATGCACTACACCGTTCTTGTTCTTAATTTTTCCATTTTATCGTTTGCGCTTTAAATTTGATTATGTTTTTTGTAAGTGAATGTAAAGCCAAATTTTTTTTTTTATTTATTGAAGAATATTTTATACATAATCTCCTTGCTTAGAAACACATTTTTCCCAACGGATCTCACTATTCTAAAGTAAGGGTAAGTAAAGTACAAACAAATAAAAATCGTAGAGTAATAACTCCAGACTGTAGGGAAGGTTTTCCAGTATGGTCCGAACAAATCTTAATTATTTTTATCCAGTTTGGGCAGCTTTATAGAACAGGACATTGTCGTGAAGCAAGATAACGATTCGGATTGGAAATCTGTCTTTTCTGACGATATATGGGACTTGTTTGGTCTAAAAAATTGATAAGAGTAATTTTAGCGGCCGTCAATTGGTGGTCATCTTCAAGAAAGCGGCGAACAATATGAATATTTTCTTCTTGTTTTCCCAAAAATTGTTTATGCCACGCGCACACTTTAGTCTTCTTAAGGGTGTTGAAGCTTAAATATTCTCAAAAATATCGCATACTTTTACTCCCTCTGTGGTGAGAAACTTAATGAGTCACAGGATGCTTTTCACCTAAGTAAATTTCTGCCTGCTGATAATGCTCACGTGAGCTATTTTTGCAATTATTTCTGTGACTTCTTTTCGATTTCTTATTTTAAATGACTAATATAACTGATCTGTCTGTCTTTTTCACTTGAATTTCCAAGTTTTTCACTTTTTGGTCTACATGATCTTTAGCTCATTTTATACTGTAAGATAATTTTATGCAATCTACGTACTAGAATCATTATGTACAGTTATTAAGTTTCCAAACAAGATTAATATTTAAAGTTGATTATCAGTGATTGTGGTAATGCAATTTAGACTTTTCAGATACATGCCAGCTTTACAATATCAAGAAAAAAATATTAATATAACAAGGGAAGCCTAATGTCCTAAGATTATTTGCAGGTTACTGAAATTTTTTACTTATTACACACTCTGTTTAAAAAGTGAAAGTTTTAAAGTTTTTATCAACAACTAAGCCGAAATGTGTTTAAATATTTTCAAAATGTCCTGTATAACATTGGACTTGCTGTGTTTTGTATTTTATGATTTATTCTATGAATATTTACAGTACCGATTGCCACAATGTATTACTAATGAATTAAATTTTTGTTTTGTTAGCTAATCCTTCTTAAACTGCAATTGTCTACCAGAAAAATAACAATGAATTTGTTTCGAAGCGTTAAATTTTTCTGTTCATTTTCGCTTTGAAAAAAGATGTTTTAAATTATTGCATTCATTCAGTCGAGAATTTTTTGATTGTTTTGTTCCTTTTTTATACTTCACTTTTTTATAATTTAGTTTGACTCCAGCATTAATATCAGCAATTAATAAAGTTTTCTTTGTACTATTTTCGCACGTATAATATGCTATACATTATCTTTTTATATTATATTGGTTTTTTAGTTTTATCTTTTCTTTTTGTTTTAGTTTTCAACTTTTCTAATTCACCTAGGAGCTCGTTTTTACTAATTAGCTTCCCCCTCTCTTTTTCTGTACTTACTTTTTAGTTTTGGATTATTCATATTTTTAACTCAACCCTTCTTTTTCTTATACCAGGTGTACCGGAAAGCCTTTACCGTTTTTTTTGAAAAAAATGCATAATTTTCGATATAATGAAAAAATTTATTTTTTTCAAAATATTGACCATTTCATTCTACACATCTTGCCCATCTTTCAGGCAATTTATGAATCCCATTCCAAAAAAATTCTTTTTCCTTTGAGCGAAACCATTCATCGATCCATTTTTTAACTTTTTCGAAATTGGCGAAGTGCTGCTCTGCTAATGCAGAGCCCATTGATGTAAAAAGGTGATAGACGGACGGGACAAGGTCTGGAGAGTACGGCGGGTGCAATAATATTTCCCACCAAAGCGCTTTCAATGCTTCCTTGACCGGTTTTGCTGTATGAGGCGGCGCGTTATCGTGCAGTAAAATCACTTTACCGTGTCTTCGGGCCCATTCTGGACGTTTTTTGATTAATGCATGGTTCAAGTAGATCATTTGTTGCGGTAGCAATCACTATTAACTGTTTCATCAGGTTTCAACAGTTCATAATACACCACGCCACTCTGGTCCCACCAAACACAGAGCATCATTTTCCTGCCAAAGCGATTCGGTCTCGCGGTTGATGAGCCAGCTTCTACAGGTAATAACCATGATTTTTTGCGCTTTTCATCACCCGTCACTATTCGATACAGAAATGACTTTCGATCAAACCTTTGAAGCAGCATTTCACAGACGATTTTTCGATTTTCCATTTGCCTGTCATTCAATTGATGTGGCACCCATTTTCCCATCTTTTGGATTTTTCCCATCGATCGTAATCGGTCGCTAATAGCTTCTTGGGATACATTTAACGCTTCTGCCAATTATTTTTGAGTTTGTGTTGGGTCTTCATCCAATAACTCCTGCAGTTTCACATCTTCAAACTTTTTCGGTCTGCCAGAACGTTCTTTGTCTTGTACATCGAAAACACCACTTTTGAATTGTCGAAACCACGCCTCACATGTTTTTATGGTTGGAGCATGCTCGCTGTATGTTTCAACTAGCAAACGATGACTTTCAGCGGCTTTTTTCTTTTGGTTAAATAAAAAAAGTAATGCATGCCGCAAATACACGTTTTCAAGCACATAACTTGACATTTTTGAAGAGGTATAAATATATGAAGCTTGATGTCTGTAGAATAAAATGAACACGTGTCAAATCATTATATTGTATATTAAACCTAGCGACACCTATTGGAAAAAACCGGTAAAGACTTTCCGGTACACCTGGTAAAACCGATAATTCTGACAGATTACAAACGACGATTTCTATTAAAGAATTTGTTTAATTTATTATTATTTTCTTTGATCAAAATTAATCTGGGAGGAGGACCATATTAACGAAAAATATACGAAAGAGACTGAAAGTAAACAATAAATTAATAATGAAGAATTATTTTGATGTTTATTTTAAAGAACCCGTGCTAAAAGGTAATCTTCTAGAAATTCAGTAGACCAATCTCGAAATCAGAATGGATAGGGCGTCTTATTGATAGCTGTTAAGTAATTTCAGAAAAAAGTCTTTTATGTCCATTATTTATAATAACCACAAAACTCGTATTACCTTTGCACAGCTCAGAAAAACTGCACGCTCTTGGGCGTCACAGTCTACAAGTCTCTGAAAAATGTTCACAATATATTTTTGCACGGTTGATAGAACCTTAACGATTTCTAATGTTCGAAAATGTTCAGGAAGGTGTACGGAAAGATGTCTACTTTAAAAACTCAATAAGTGACTTCCTGAAGACGGATACTTGGTCATTGAATGTGAACGTATTTAGTGATAAAGACGTTTTACGCTCATATATAACTAATTAACGTTTGAAGCTTCTCTTAAATTCCTCGATCCTCACCTCGACTCCAGTTTCTAAGCTAAGCTATTTAAGCCCCTATGATCCAAATTATTGAGCCAAGGATTTGTTCATATTCCCTAAAGCAAAAACTAAGAAAAACATGAAGTATGCCTATGAAAGAAAAGAGAATCCAAGACTGCTAATACATAGATATTAAAAAAAGCAAAAAAAGTCGTAGCAAGGAAAGTGCTTTAAACCCTCGAAAAGAAGAAAGAAAAGCAATAAATGAACTTTTAAGAAAGAAGAAGAAAAGATGATTTTTTGTGGAGAAGATAGTGACATGACTTTTGACTAATTCTCTGTTATTAAAAATGATGTCGATAATGATATTGTTGGCGGCTCCGAAAACGAAGAAGACACAGAATGATTCCCCCAACCTGATGATTATGTTGTGAGGATCTTTAGAGAAATCAAGATAGATTTTAGTAATACGGTGTTAAGATTGAAGATGTAGATGCTTTTATGGCAATTTTTTTACAAACGAACTTGATTTGTGGATACTAGCCGGATCGTATTTGTTTCTAACAGTGATATTCTCAGAAAATTATTTAAACCAATTGTAAGCAGTTTGGAAAAAAAATTTATTTTGTTAATTTCATATATTATTTTTTTTTTTTTGTTCTTGTAAAGAAGACACAATTTGCTTTTGGTATTTAAGAAGTTTTGAATAAAAATTCGTACACAAAAATAGTTTTTTTATATAAGAAATAAATTTCGCTCGAAGTCGATCGTGTGCGACTATGTTTTTAAGTAGTGATACTGTGACCTTACCATAAATATTAACTAAGGATGTAGATCATATGGACTAGTGTCATAGCAAAAATATTGCGACGAACTTAGTCTTTGATTTGATTATTTATTCATCTCTTCACTATAATTTTATTCCTAGGCGCATTTTTATTCACCGCGCGAACTGTATCTAACCGCAAGTGCCTTCTTGATCATTCCTTGTACTATTCCTTTACACATGTTTTACAATTCACCCAGTAGAATCGCTTTTGAATTTTCTGCAATATCTTTTTAAACTCGAAATGTTCTCCTGATGCCTAATTATGCCGATAGCGTAGGACTTGAGGCACTCGTCTTCTCGATACTAATAACCACGATCTGAATTGAAGGTCACCGCCGTTCTGAAAGATCACCCTCTAACTTCTTGTGTCCAATAATCGTTCATCACTGGATTCAGTGCGTTGATCGATCCCCACTGTAGTCTCGTCTCTTGGTTTTCCATTTCACCACTATTTCCAATTCCAAGTTAAGCTCCTATTGCAATCCATAAATATTTTCCTCTGATCACAATCAATTGCTGTAAAACATCTCGTTTTGTCTTCAAATTTCTCTTTGAAACTTCACATATATAGGTGTATAAATAAGTTCTCAACTTTCTTGTGCAAAATTAAAGTTTTATTTAAAAACAAACAAAAAAAGCTTAAGTATCAAAGTATTCTCCGTTGGCATCGATGATCTTTTGCCATATTTCAGGTAGCTTGCGAATTCCCTGGTGATAGAAGCTCACCGGCTTCGAGACGATAAAGTTATCGACGCATTTTCGGACTTCTTCTTCTGTTTTGAAGTGCGTGTCAGCCAAGTGATGCTGTAACGACCGGAATAAATGATAATTGGAAGGGACCATGTCTGGGCTATACGCCGCATGTGGGAGAAGTTCCCAGCCTAACGCGTCTGCAGCTCATCCGTGTCAAATGTTTGAGGGCATCCAGCGCGTGGTTGATCTTCAAGACTAAACTCTCCCCCGCGAAATCTTTGGTACCACTTTTTGCACGTTGCATGACTTACAGCATTCTCACCATATGCAGCACAAATCATTTTGGTGGCTTCAGCGCGTTTTTCTTAAGATGAAACGCGAAGTGGATAGAAAATCGAATATGCTCTTTTGTGATTGCCATCGTGAACGCAGCTGATTATTGAGGTTACGTGCATCAAACGCCAAATCGCATGATGTTTCGAAAGACCACATGTCATTGCTTTAAAACCGCAAGAGGGCGGACTAATACGTTGCATGTAAACGGTGATTTGCGTCCTGTGAAATCTAAAGCTGAGAACTTATTTATACACCTATTACTTCAATGTTCCCCTTTAGCTCGTTCCTAAAGCTTGCGAAGTGCCTTCTGCGTTGACCTTTAACTTTTTTCAACAACTTCAATCTTCTTTCGTGCTTATATTTATTTCCCATAAAACGGTTTTCTTCTAGTTCGTTTATAATCACACTTTTTATTTGCTTTTAAGTTTTGTACTTTTAGTTCGTGCAACTTGATTTATATCGGCATGCTAATTTATTCAAATAATTTTTTGAACTGCAATAAATCTCATTTCTGACGTCAATTATAAGGAGCATTATTTAAAGTGCCAACAAACAAAGATAAAGTAAAAAGGATAAAATTGTGTCAATGTATCCACATCTTCTCTAAGCAATTAACGTGATAGTAGCCATAAGTATTTGTTATGAACAAGCCGTTAATGTTTTGACACAGTACACTATATGATTTTTTTACAGTTTATCGCAATAATTGCATTTCACAAAGTTGGTATGGAATAGACTAATATTTTTAAGACACTACAAAAGCTTAGAATAACCCGAATGTTTGTTTTCGTGCCATTGATTGCTTCAACGAAACATTGTACGTCTGGCCAGCCACGTACTGTTCGAATTCCAGCAGTCATAAAAGCAATACGTGTAACAGTTTCGTCGAAATCCGCATCGAAAACAAAAAAATCTATAAAGAGAAATGAAAATACCGCTAGGATATATGTCTCACTTAATCAGATTAGGGGCCCATTTGCTGGCAACATCGTCACATTCTTTTTACAGATCAGTATATTTTAGTGTTACAGGGGTCATCATCTCAGCTGAATCATACTTTGATGGGAACTCCGTTATGAGGATGTAATAGAACTTAATTTTTGCGAAAAAAATTTAAAGATCTCGGCCACAATGCCAGAACTACTCAAAAGAGGTTGAAGAAATGTTCCCAATTTTATGTGCAGCAAGACCGGCCTTCAGCAAGTCATGATTTTAATCCATTGGATTATAAGTTATAGTCACTTTTGAATGACATTGCTTGTTCTAAAAGGCACCCAAGTACGTAGTCCTTAAAAAGTTAACTAAAGCAGTGGATAGTTTTTTTATCGATGGCTTGGGTGTCGCAATATGTGACTGAGCAAATAGATTTAAAACGCATTTGCAACCTAAGAGCGGCTATTTTCAATAATTTTTGTAACTTGCAATCGTTTTAACGAAAAAATTAAAATAGCTAATGCTTTCTCAAATTAATGTAACAACGCTAGACTATTATAATAAATATAAATAGGTATTTTAAAGAGCAGCTCAGTACCGTTGGAGAGCACGACAGAAATTAATATTCCGGTGATCTTGCCGGCTCTAAACTTTACGACAGTTTCAAAACGAACGGTTCTATTTATATTCTACGAAGCAAAACATATTTGTGCGTCGTACGTGAAAAAATTGTATACAATTTGTCAATCCGTATCTTCTGCGCTTTCTATTTTCATTCACGCTGCAGACGCCATTCCTATGCTGATTAATACGGCCGAGGCATATTAATTTCCCAGGCGCTCATTAGCAATATTATAATGTGGAAACCGCATTGGCAGTCCGGATTTGCCATTGCCCGTGGCGCGTACTCGTTGACGAGTTATGTTCCACATTACAAGGATCTGCGTTCTTATCTTTTTAGCTTACTTATGGCCTGCATTAACGAGTTGTCAATAGTAACAGTGCATTTCCTTTGCTACCCGATCACTTTTACGCGTACATTATTGCGCCGTTTACGATGCATATCATGCTGGACGCGCATTTACTGCCTGAAATAAACATTTTAACAACTTCCTGACTTACTGTATTGGGGGTTCGTGAAAGGAGGTAAAATGGACCTGAAGAGTATCTGAAAACATTTTTTACAATAAACCCGTACTTTTGTGAAAACACTTTTTTTTGGTAAAAGTAAAGTTCAGCTATCTTAAAATAGACGACGTGCGGATATACAAAAACACTCGAGGTTTGATGGTTTTTTTTATCTTGTGAGATTGGCATGTCCGCTGATCTGTCATGTTCGGAATTAGTTTATAGGAAATGCAAAACTCGTTTATTTCTCAACAGTAGGAAATAATTTGGTCCTGCCCATCCTGCATGTTTTACCCGTGTTCTTTTTATATATTTCTCTATTAACACTGGCAAAGAGAGTTTTTTTAATCAAGTATGCTATGTGTAATGTAATCTTTAATTTTGTATTCTACAGTTTGTTGTCTTTGTTCTCTCTTTCTCCATCATTGATCACTGCTACTGCTATTTTATTTATATGTTTTCACATACTTAGAATTTCTGTCTATATTTTTATCTTAGAAAACAACAAAAGTAAGCGTGAGAAAGAGATTACGACAACCGCAACGATTAAGGATACGAGCATAAAAAGAATTAAAAAAAACACGTCATGATAACGAACAAAAAAGGAAAAGATGCAAAAATCAGCGAATAAGTATAGGAACATGAAACTCTATTATAACCAGGCAAATTGAAAGAAGCAGCAACAAGATGGGGAGGAACAGACAAAATAGACAAAGGAGAATACGCACTCTTCTAGTACGCAAATGAAGATCAAGTATACGAAGGAACAGAATTCATAATAAGTGGGAAAATGAAAAAAGAAGTAATGTTATTTAGTGCTATCAACGAAAGAATCTCATATATACAATAAAGAGCAAACCATATAACTTATCAATCATCAACGTATATGCGCCAACAGAAATGGAAGAAGAAAATGGGAAATACTCGTTTTATAACAAACTTGAGGAAACTGTTGCAAAAATATATGCAAAAGAACACAAACATAACGTCGTTATGTTAATTGGTGATTCCAACGCACAGATCGGAAAATAAAATTGGCTAGAAGAAGTAGCATGGAAACAAACAGTACATATGAAAACGAATAACAACGGCAAAATGTTATGCAACCTAACAGCTGCAAACGAATCCAAGTAATGAGCACTAAATTTGTGCATAAACTAGAACAAAATTACATGAATTCACCTAAATGGAAAAGATGGCAATCAAATCGACCACGTACTGGTGAAAAGAAATCACGGAAAATCTATTAACGATGTAAGAACGTACAGAGGGGTAAACATAGATTCAGATCACTTCCTAGTGATAACAGAAGTAAAAATAAGAAAAACCCAACAAAGAAAAGAAACCAAGAGGAAAAGATTGAATACGGAAACATGAAAAGAAGAAGCGATAGCACAAGAATATAAAGAGGAACTAGAGAAAAAATTAGAAATTAAAAAAGGCAGAAAGTATAGAAGAAGTCTGGAATCAAATCAAGAATGCAACAGCTGAGGCGGCAGATAATGCAATTGGCCTTAACAAAAAAGCAACGAAAAACTACTGGTTCGATACAGAATGTAAAAATAGTATAAAAGAATAAATAAGGCTAGGAAGAAGTGGCTCGATTCAAAAGAAGAAAAAGTACCAAAATTAGAAGAAGTACAAGAACATATAAGAAAGATTAAAAATAGAAAAGCTGCGGAAAGCGACAATGTATGTGCTGAAATGATAAATAATTGAAGGGAGGAACTACAGAAAAGAATTCATGAATTAATTAATAGAAAACATTTGGACGAAAGAAGAAATGACAGAAGAATGGAAAATCGGATTAATAAAATCTATACCAAAAAAAGAAGACAGCAACCTACAGAAAAATCACATTATTAAACATCACATGCAAGATTGTAACGATGATAATAAAGAGCAGACTTGCAAAATATGCAGAAACGTTCCCAAGAGATTACCAACTAGGACACAGAAACAATAAATCAACAACAGACGCCATCCACACAATCAGACAAATTTATTTATTCTTTGATTATAAACAAGCCTTCGACAGCTTAATAAGAATGAAAATTATAGAAGAACTAAAACAAGGCAAACGCCAGAAAAACTAATACGACTAATTAACATGACAATGAAAGAATCACTTTGAAGTAAACAGAGGTGTGAGACAAAGCGATGCCCTATCAGCGCTGCTCTTTATCATAACTTTGGATGGTATCATTAAACAAACAAAGCAGAATAGTACAATCAACAAATCAGTACAAATATTAGCTTATGCTGACGACATCGCAATAATAGCAAGAAAAAAAGAGAAACTAGTAAATACATTCAACATAATAGAAAAAGCGTCAAAAGAAAAAGGCCTTAGAATTAACGAAAATAAAACAAATACATGCATTGGAATAGAAAACAGAAAATATTGAAAGAAATAAAAATTGATAAGTACCAGTTTGAAGAAGTAGAAACATATACATATAATAAATGCCTTGGATTCCTGATACATAGAAGAAATGAAAGAATGAACACAAAATATAGAATCCAGCAGGGGTACAAAGCACTATATACAAATAAAGCTTACTGAAGAACAAGAGGCTTAGTAGAAGGACGAGAATACAAGCACACAAGACAATGATACGACTAGTTGTAATGTACGCAAGAAATGAAGAGAACAATTAAAAATTTTCCAAAGGAAAATTATCAGAATAATCATGGCCCCAAAGAGAGAACAAGAAAATTAGATAAAACCACTACTGAATCACGAGATTGAAAAAATACTAAATGGGGAAAACATAGTAAGAGCACACAAGGCACAAAGAATTAGATGGTATGGACACTTACGCAGCAGAAAACAAGAAACATATCCACAGAGAATAATCATGGAATGGACACCACTACACACAAGAACGAAAGGAAGACCCAAATTAAGATGGAAAAATATATAGAAGTAGACATCACAAAAATGAAAATAACGAATTGGAAAGAAGTGATAGAAAACAGGAAAGAATGGAGAAAGTCGTATTAAATGCGAAAACGCACCCAGATCTACAACAGAAAGCTAAAGTAAAAGACAACGGATTAATCCTCCACAATAAAAAGATTCAAGAGTTTCGCAAGACAGCTTAAATTTTTTCGGAAATGTGTAGCTCCTTATTTTTATCATTAACTATCGGAAATATACCGCTCTCTAAGATACCGCTTTAAATGTTTATGCGTTCGTTGAAGCTGTTATGAAATTACCTAAATCGGCAAAGTAAAAGAAAAATAATATAAACAACGTGATATAAAATTAATTATATACTAATTAATTAATTAAATTATATATTAATTATTGAGGAAATGTGAAATGTTTTGGAGAAAATTTAAGCATTTCGTAACCTAACGTTTTGGGGAACTAATGACTGAACGGACACTAAGAAAGTCGAAATAACGTTTAAGATTTTTTTTAGTTGCAGAATGAGAAGATAAAAAAGATATAATAAAGAAGAGGATCAAAGAAAGAAGTACTTATCAAAAACTAACAAGGAAGAAAAATGTTTAAGAAAATGATAAAATCTAGAAGAAACTGCATAAGGTGTGATTAAGTAAGTGATATGAGAAATGGCTCAAGAAAAGGTGGATGTGATAAATAATACAAAATAACTAAAAGAACTTTCAACTATAAAAGAAGTTATCAGCAGTAAGAACGTAAAGATTTGGAAAGAGCAGAAAATAGATAAATTCATGAAAAACAACGTAGCAATAAAAAATGTTAAATAAATGTAACCGAAATAGGTAATTAAGGGCACCACATCAAAATAATGGATTATCCAATTAAGAAAAAATTTGAAATCATATTAACCATGTATAGATGTGATGAAATAAATAAAATTGGTCAGAAATAGGAAAAGGATGATGTACAAAAAACTTATATTAGTGAGTAGTAAAATAGACCACGGCAAAAAATAATTGAGCAAGAACAAAGTGATAACAGCCCACATAATACTTTAAAATAGGAAAAAACGAAAGAGTTGAATAAAATCATAATTATAGCGAAATAGATGACAACAGTGTAACTGCGAAAGAGAAAAAATTAGTTGGTTTGGCTAATTGCAACTATATATCTTCTTCTTCATTCTTCAACCCTCAGATTGGTTGACAGCCTAACAATTTGAGAAAAAAATCATGAATAATGTTCCAAAAACACATGTGTATTTATGGGCATTGCTCCAAACCGGGCCCAAAAGTTAGAAAGACAAAAACAAGCGGATAATGTACAAAGATGAACATTAATATTCATGTATACTTCTCAGATGTTAATATACGACGATCCGAAATTAAATAAGAGAGTATTTTTCTTCATTTCATCGCGAATATGCCAACGAAATGAAAGTTCGAACATATAATGAAGAACCTATAAAATTAATATTTAGATTAATGGATGCTACAGCAGTTTGTTTTCTCAAATTAGGTGGATTATTTGAATGAAATGTAAGATATAGTTATGTTCACAAGTACAAATTACTTGCAGTAATCTCTAACTGAAATTGCTTGTTCATTTCTTCTGTTTGTTAAACATCAAAGTTCAATCTATTTGGCTTCCTCGCTCTTTCACCGTGAAATGGCATAAACAGTCATAAGTTAAGATAAATGATATATTTGAGTAAGTCTGGGTCATCTACTCTTAAATATAAAGTTATTTACTCTAGAATGACGCTTTCTATTAAATTCATTTGAAAATCTCCTCGTCTAAAACAAACGGCCCAATTTTATGACTAAACGACGATTACTACACGATAAAAGTGCTTGGTTAAATAGCTTCAGTTTCTTAAGTGGAAGGTATGTAGGAAGAAGTTCAGGAAAATAAAAATCGTCTAGAGTGAAAAGCTACAGGGAAACTTTTATGGGCTGCAAAAACTAGAAAACAAGATGGAATTACTCAGATCACTATCAAGAGAATGGATCTTCTAATTCTTCTTCAAGAACATTTTTGTATGGCAAATATCAGTTCACTCTATGAGCTAAGAATTACTTGAACCCAGTTATTAAAATTCTATATAAATCGGATTGGCAAAGCTAAGAACAATAAATATTAATTTTCCTTCCCCCCATTTTAGTTATAAGCACTCAATCAATATAATACTTTGATTTTGTCTAATATTCATTGTCACTATTACAGGAATAGAGGTGGTGAAAGAAGCCATTAGAAAACTGCGGTTCTCTCAGCAGCTGCGCAAGAGCGAAACCGGCGCTAAAACCCGCAAAGTTGAGCTAACGATAAGTGCGGATGGCGTAGCCATCCAGGAGCCAAGATCCCATAACATCTTGCACCAGTTTCCGCTCCACCGAATATCCTATTGCGCTGATGACAAAGGGGAGAAGAAGTTCTTTTCGTTCATCGCAAAGCAACATAATCAAGGTATCGCTTCTTGTTATTTACTTGATGCGATTTTCTCACATGTATTACTGCTTTCTAGATAACGAACAAGATGAGAAGCACGAATGCTTCGTATTCATATCCGATAAGCTGGCAGAAGAAATAACGTTAACTATCGGGCAAGCGTTCGAACTGGCATACAAGCGCTTCTTGGAGACTTCCGGGAAAGACCTGGAATCGCAGCGCAGGGCGATGGTCACCCAACAGAAAATAAAGAGGCTCGAGCAGGAGAACAACATCTACAAGCAGCGGCTGCTGGAGGTCTCGCGCTTTAGCAGCATCAAGTCCGAACTCGACCAATATTTGCGGAAAAACGAAATAAAGAATTTACTTGAGATTCCTTTGACTCAGTCCATGAGTCCAAGTAGTGATATTCCTAGTGCAAATTCGGAGCAGGTCAATGGGAACGGGAATGTTAGCAATCAATTGCTGGATTTCAGCACCCCCGACACTACTAACGGGAATGGTAAACTTATTTTGGGCGATACAGCTGCAAAAATTTAAGCAAGATTATCATTTAAGCTCCCCCAGTTCCACCTCGACAGTTTGATTATGCTCCTACAGTCGGGACTAAACTGGAAGGTTTGCTGCTCAACGAATTTGATCAGGATGATGACTTTGATCCCAGATCATACGAGAACAATCACAACACATCACATATGTCGAGTTTGAATGGAAACGTTTCCAGTCCTCCATTATGTAAGTCTATTTGAGTTTATTACCCAACATGTTTGAACATGCTCCTCTTTCAGTGGCTCCCCCTCCGAAGGCTGCTCGTCGCACAAATATTAATAATAACGAGAACTCTTCGAGAACATTCGGACAAGATTTGTTTGGCGTTGCTCCTTTCACCTCACAGTCAGCTGTCACGCCTACGGCTAACAGGTAGATCTTTGCGGATTACTTTGCATCAGTGTTGAAAAAGATAACCTTAAGGTGTCACCTTGATTATGGATTGCTAAGGTTGTTTAAGCGTAACTGTCTGGGTGATTACGTAACGATTATGATTTTGTTAATTTTTTTTAATCTATTGGTAAACATCTAGAGTTTTATATAGTTCTTTATTGCACAGTTAAACCTATTACCTTTTTTAAGATTATGTATCAAAAAAGTACCACTGTTTTATTTTCGTTCTTTTTTACTTTATAAAGATTAGCGTATGCCGTTTAACAAAATTAAACGTTGAATTAATTAGTTTGTACAATTAGAAAATGATCTAAAGAATCTGTGTCATAATTATATTATTCTATAATTTGATAAGTTACTAAATCAAGTAAGAAAAATGTTGGAATTCTTAATATTCCTACTGAGCTCTAAGCTTTAACCTCCTATCTGTAAGCAAATGCTGTCAAGTTTACTTTAATCTAATGTGGCAAGGCTTTGTCTAGACTATATCAAATGATAAAAAAAGGCAATTATTATATTTTTCACCAAGAAGAAACTTCATTGGTGTGAAGACTTGATACCACTTAAAATCTCAAGTCGATATATATTTTTGGAAGAAATAGGCATTTTGTGTTTAAGGCAAAATAGTTACGCATTACCTAGGTTCTACTTTTGCTGTTTTCCCACTGTTTTTAAACAGAACTCATTCTGTTTCTACAATTTTGTTGAATATCCATTGTAGCTGTACGACTATTTGTTCTGTACCTATTTTCAGCATTTCGCCTCTGATGCTATCCTCACCTGGGTTTTTTTTTGTCTTTTAGTCGAATTGCTCTCCTTACTTCTGTTTCTTGGATCTCTTCGGTATTTGGTTCTCTTTCTATTTTTCCATATTCTGTTTTTTCACTTACATTGTTTTGCTTGCTGCTGTAAAGATTTTTATAGTAGTTAGTGGCAATTGTTATTATTTTTTTCCTTTTTTCTTCTTTTTGGTTATTGCTTGGATCTATTAGTTTATGGATCCAGCTTTTTCTATTTGCTAGTTCTTTTTGTATAGTTTTTGTTAAGCCATTGTCTTCCAGTATGGTATTCTTCTCCCAAATTCTAATATCTGTTCTTATAGATCTTTTTGTCATACTCATTTGTTTGTTATACTCATAGTATTCAATTCTTGCTATACTGTTACATGTTCTTTTTTGTTTTAATTCTTCTCGTTTCTTAATCATTTTTTTAGTTTCGTTTATAATCTTGTTTGGCTTAGTATTTAGGTTTATGGTATGTTATTTTTTCTCCTAGTAGACTGGACTCAAATTTATTATAGGCTTCTTGTATTTCTGTTTTTTAGTTCTTCTTTTCCTGGTGTGTTTGCGTTTAGGTATTGTTTGAAGTGTTTAGCATTTTCTTCTGTCAGAGTCATTTTTGTTGTGTTTCTGAATAGATTTCCTCTTTCTTTACTTTTGTTTACTATTAATATTGTTCTCACCATTCTGTGATCTGAATCAAATTCTAATCTGTTAAGTACTTCTGTATTGTTAATTATTTCTCTTCTGTTTGTTAACATAAAATCTATTTCATTTTTCTTCTCTGCACTTGAATAGGATGTTTGTAATCACTAGGTTTTGCCTAGCTGCAAATTCTAATAATTTTCTTCCTGAATTATTCCTTTCTTCACATCCATATATCCCTCTTATATGTTCTTCTCCTGATTCGAATTTTCCAATCTTTCCATTGAAATCTCCCATGATTATCATTTTTGTTAATTTTTTATTATATTGTAGTGTTACTTCATGGCAGTAAATCATAGAACTTCTCTATTTCTTCTTGTTCATTATTGCTTGATGGAGCATATGCTTGCAGGATGGTTATATTTTCATTTTCTTTTTTTCCCAATTTTAATACTAGGACTGCTAACATGTTTGAGAAGGCTTTGAAACTTTCAACTTTGTTTTTAAAAGTTTTACTTATGATAAAGCCCTCACCTTTTTGGCCTTTAGTTTCACCAAAGTAGTAAAATAATCTGCCACTTTTCCTTTCTATAATTTTTTCCCCTGTTCTTATAATCTCTGTCATTCCTAGTACATCACATTCAATTTTTTTCAAAGCCTCCTCTAATTCTACCGTTCTTTCTTCTGATAATAGCGTTTTTACGTTTAAAGTGCATATCAACAGTTTTATCTTTTATTTTCTTGTTGATATTGTTAGTTGTGGGGGTTGGGTTTTGGTTTCATGCACCCCTGGTGACCAATTTACTGGGGTGTGTTAAAACATTAACATTGTTGTACATCATAATAACTGTACTTTTAATTATTATTGCAACAAGATTCAGTTTCTGTTGATTAAGCTACTCGCAATACAATTTTGCAACTACAGTTGAATTTCGACCAAACATGTAACATTGCTTTATGTCTAAAACGGTGCTGACAAACCATTGGTTTCCACAATTTTCGTTTGTCTGCATTATGAAGAAATATACACTTGTCATCATTAATAATAACTATTCTCTGAAAGCAGTCACCTTAGAATTTTAAAGTGGTTCTTTGTCAACTATAATCCTACATTAATCTTTTGTATCAGTCAAATTATGAGAATCCATTCCAAACCGTTTATCAACTAAACCTATTTTTCTCATGTGCCAACTAATTGTTAACTTTGATGAATCAACTTATGTTGATGATTCCCGTATGAGTGATAATTTAGACAAGGTCAGAAAATCTCTGTCGGTTTTTAGGGATATGAAATTACAGTACAACATACCTTTTCGCTATTTTTATGTTTAGATCGTCTATATTTAGGTTTAGTGATAATCATGCTTCTTGTATCTTTAATAATTAAACATCTTTAAATATACATGAGTATACTACTCATGTAAAAATAAATAAGTACTTAATAAAATGAATAAGTTAATATATATCCTTCATGTTTAAGTAAAAATTAGCGAAACAATGTCTTGTATAATAAAGTGCTTAGGAATGGTGTTTATATGAACAAAAACCTGTGTTGTAAACATTACATAGTTTGTTGATTTTTTATTTTTCTAAATTGTATTATATATTTTCTAGTGCCAAAGTATCTGATCCATTCGAAATGGGCGATTTCGGTACAGCTGCTACACCCCAAGATATCGAAAACGCCATTGGATTGTTGGATAAAAGGATTTTAGAAATGAAGGTAAAGCCGTTTAGTAGTTGTAGATTAATAGAGAAATAAAATAAATTTTGCTCATCTTGTTTTTCAAGGAAAGATTTATCTTAATAACAGTAGATTAGGAAAGTGATTATGACATATTGTTTTAGCTTTGCTTTCACAAAGATACATTTTTGTATAAGCATTTTCACTAGAAGTAATTCTTTACATAAAAATTCTGATGTGGACCTTTTTCCTGTAGTTATTTCCTTGTCTTGACAATGCCTTTAACTTTTTGAATGTTTTTTTCATCACCTTTCAGACCTTACTAAAAATTTATCTGCCTAATAAAGTGTCTGTTTTCTTAGTTACTTGTTTTGTATTTACTTAATACTGTTGTTAAATTTTTTATATTGCTTTACATTACCTTGCTTTACTTCTTTTTGAATGTTGTCAGTTATTTATATGAAATTTAGATTTCCATTATTTTCCTTATGTCTTAAGGATCCCTAGTTAATGGGTGTCTTTAATTATTTTTATGAGTGATTCTATTGTAATATTGTCTTATCTAGTAGTGTTTCCATTTCATATTATATTTACTATTGCTTCTTTATTGGTTGTTTTTATTTACTATGACCTTTTTTGTTTTTAGTTCTTGAGATCTTCATTTTAGGCTTCTATACCTGAAAGGGAAGTCTAATGAAATCGGTACGGACATATAGTAATATTTACTTAATTACCCTGAAGTCCAACCCTTATACATATATTTGCTCCATTAATTCTTCCGCTTTTTAAAATAGGAAACACTCACAGCGACAACCAAAGAGCATTATGGTTGAATTATGACGTGTAATTTGTAGTCGATTGTCTGAAAATAAATGTCTCATCTTCGAATCATCATATAGAATCACATTAATTGACACTAATTTCAATAATTATGTTTTCACCGGATTGTACCTTTTGAATCGTTTATTTGGTCCTTTGTACTACAGTTTTAAATTAGAATACCCACCCGTTTTAAACTATGAATTTTTTAGTATAGTAGCATCACGAACTTGATGCAAGACAAGGTTTCTGAAACATTTTCCCACTTGCACATGAATGTGATGTTCACACACTATTTGAATTGTGGTACTGCGCTAATTAACCAACTTTCACATTATACTGAAACAGAACTGACTGTAATGATACTACACACCAAATCGATCTACTTAGGCTGTTACAATTACAAGCAGGCATATTAAACTCTCCACCACATTTGTCTATATTCAAAGTTTTGTACTTTTTTTAATTCATTTACTTTAAATGGTTATTAGTTAATTAGCTCAATAAAGATTATATTGATGTTTCATTCAACAGGCTCGAATTTCTTGGCCATTTTAGTAACCACAAGACATTTCTAACACAATTTAATACTACATAATTTCCTTGTGAAAAAATGTATTTCTCCTCTTACATATAGTAGTAATTTAAGTTTTCAAATGTTAACAAAGCGCTGTGTTATATTCCAGACTGGATTTAGTCGCGGCATAAGTTTTGGCAACGAAGACTTTTCGTTGGAGAGTCTTGACCCGCTGAAGAACTAACCGAATTTGTATGTACAAAGAATTGGCTATAATGGCGATACTTCAGCCTTATTCGTGATTCTACCTAGATCAATGTATTCCCTAAAATATTTCTACTTTAGATTAATTCTAAGAAAAGTATTATGTAGATCTGATTTATGTATGTTGTATTTTATATTTAATTGCTTTATATTTGTTGAGTATGAATTACGATTAATATAAAAAATAAAATTATTGGTAAGTGGATATTTTGTATCTATGCAGTCAGTATGAAATTAGCATGTACAGTCCAAACTGATCAATAAATACTTGAGTGAAGCATCTGTTTTTTGTTCTTTTCTTTCAGCAGCGTCCTAATATGCATTGATCAGATATCCATAGGCCAGATTTTGAATGGTCTTACAGATACACATACAAATTGGCGTATTTTAAAGGCAGCAATGAGGGAACATGCAGCAGCTTCCATTGTGCAGATCAACAAATGTGGCTGCAGTAATATCAACATGGACAATTGAAAACCACCTAATAGAACTATTTGTGATTTTGGCCTGGCTTTTCTATAACAACACTATTCTGTACATTTCTTGTAATGTTACGAGAGGGTTATGTACAGGATGAAATGCTACTTTGCTGTATTTAGCGGTAAGAGCAAATATAGACCTGGCAAATATGATCTTCTACAGTGAATTTGTTCATAGCATAGCAAGAAGTTAGAACTTTTATTCGCCTTTGGTTTTTATAGAGGGAGCATTGGCCGGTGCTAAATAAATTCAAATTATTGTTTATTCCATTGATAGAATAATGTATGTGCATATGGTATGCTTCCTATTCACTGTACCATGTTCAACAATTGCAATTACCAATAAAATCCCTAGACCTCTGCCCTATTGAGTACATATTTGACGTGATGTAACAATGATGCCTAATGCCTAAATTGTTTTGCATAGCTAGCTACATTTGTTTAATTATACACAATGCAAAAAATATCAACGGACTTGGAACGATATATGTGATCTACATCTAATATCTTTAAAGCGCAATGCGGAGGTCCCCGGTCTCCAATCCCCTGGCCACGGCCATGTGAAAAGCATTGGTTGCCAGAGTAACGCGTTTGGGGTCACGCAAAAATACACGATCGTCATATTTTTAAAACACTGCAATTTTAAAAACTTAACTTAATATTAAATTATTTATCCTATTGTTTTAGTTTTTCTGCCCTTTTTTGTAAATAAGCATTCTTTGCTATGGAATGGGTACAAACAGCTGAGCACCACAGAAATTACATGAGAAAACGAAGAAGTGAGCAGACTGCGGATGAAAGGAGGAAGTTAAAGTAGAAAACCAAACAAGACGACATGACGTTCTCAAAGAACAATCGGAAGAAATAGCTGCAGATCTATCTTACATTCATGTGATTGTTGGTACACTTTCATCTATAATTGTTACCATTTCATATTTAGAAGCTGTATTATAAGTGGGTTCAATCTTTATTAAATTAAAATTTGTAATTTAAGGTGTTGCAAATTTTGTCCATCAGTGCAGTTATATCAGTAAATTTAAGAAAATTATGTTATATGAAACTGAAAGTGCTTTATAATTTTAATACACTTTTATCAGAAAGGTGTTAAAAAAATAATCAAACCAGTATCACCAACTTACAATCCTTTAAAACCCTTATACATAGAAAAATAGACTCTAAAACCTAAAATTGTATAGATATTCTACTGATGTGAGATATGTAATTCATCTTACAAAACGTTAAAAAGTAAAAAATAAGGATTAGCCTTTACTAAGTTGATGCTTTTATATAAGGATTGTGGAATTGTCTAAAATTTCAAGATAAGTTTCTGTAGTATTCAGAATTTTCTTCCCAAGAAATTCATCACTTACCTCAACCTATAAAAAACAGGTGCAAATACCCCATTTTCAAATTTTATTTGTGACACAATGTAACAGCGTAAAAGGGTTTACTGGCATTTTCTAAATATATACTTGTTCATTACATTTCCAAGTAGTGTGGTGTGTAAATGTAAAGCTTTATTGTAATTGTATTCTAAACAATACTTTGTACTATTTGGCATAGTCATAGTACTTATTTTGCACGTCATATCAGCTTGGAATTTGTTTTTTTTTCTAATTTCATGCAATTTTGTTTCATCATTCTCTAGGTGGATAGTTATGTAACATCTATGTGATGTAATAAAAATATAGGTTACTGCAAACATCGTAATTTTCAAATATCCTTTTTGTATGTCATTATTTATAAAACGTCTATCACAGATATGCTGCAAGTAAATATTTTATTGTAATCATTTTACTTTGTCAAAGTTATTTAGCACTTATTTTCCATCTAGAAGAAGTGCCAAAGGAAAGAAAAAAGCCAGACTAAGAATGTTACAGGATCTAACAAACGAAGTAATAGAGAACTATAAACAAATTAGAAATAAAACTCAGTTTATGCAGCAGAAAGAAATGAGAACATAACGAAGAAAACGGATAACTTGGAAGAGGCTTTCAAAACTAAAACCCTAGAGCTTTATACAGAAATTTAAAAGCGAAAAGTAGAGGGTTTAAAGTACAAACAGTGGTAATGAGAAATGAATGGGGAGAATTATGCATGGATGAAAAGAAAATACTAAAAATTTCGGTAAAGTATTACAAGAAAGTATTTACAGACCAAAGGGGACCACAAACTCCACAAGAACAAACTAATAACGAACCTTCATGGGAAGAAAGATGATGAAAAACAACAAAAGTTCAGAGAGACAAAATTATAGTAGAACATATTAAGCTAGCAGATGAGGAATTAGGTAGAAGAATTCACGAAAAAAATTTGGAGAAAGAAAGAAATGCGAGAAGAATGGATTTAAGAAAGGGGGTAAACAACAAATGGAGAATTATAGACCAATTTTACTTTTAAATGTTGCCTATAAAATAATGGCACTTTTGATAAACAACAGAATTTAAGAAGTAGCAGAAAACAAAATGGACTGTATGAATCAGGATTCAGGAAAGAGAAATCTGTAATCGATCATATCTTTACACTGAGATAGATCCATGAAAAAGCGAGAGAAAAAGTAAACCTATACGTGAAATTCTTCTGGACTTCAAACAAGCATATGACAAAATCACACGAGCGACAATCTTGAAAGTCATGCATGATTTAGGATTTGACAAAGAATTAATAGCATTGGTAAAATAACACTTTAAAGCACAAGTCTAAAATCAGGTTTCAGGGATGCAAATCGAACAGTGTGGAAAGCAACTTAGGGTTAAAATAAGGAGATCCCTTATTTACAACATTGTTTAACGTGGTTTTGGAAAATTACAATATTTTTCAACTAAATTTTGAGGATCGAAATGAGTCTAGTGAAGGTCAGTTTTGACAAAGTTTGACAATATTTCAAGAGTGATATGGCCGCTAGAGGACGCACAAGTCAAAGTTATAAACTTTTAGTCGGGACCATGAAATCCACTATATAAACTAAATCAACCAGGCTGATTTGAAATTAGAATTACAATATGTCTTTTAGATTTTTCGCTAGAGGGCGCAAAATTCGGAGGTTTTAACATTGAGACTTTGAAACTCGGTATTTATATTAATTTAAGTATGCTGATTTAGAATCTAAAGTCAGAATTTGAATATCATTTTCCGCTAGAGGGCGTAACCAATTGTGAACTTGTAGATGAAATAATCAAAATTAGAAGACAATATAAATTAATATCATAGTTCGCGGAGTGAGTCAATTTAAAGTCGGCAAAAATAAGTCAAATATGACGTCATCATTTCATTAGTACTCTTCAAGTTAATTTTTATCTTGCCATCGAATTGCACAACAGGAATTGGAATTGAAAGCTCATTAATGTAAGTTTTAAATTTTGACATAAATCATATATATATATATATATATATATATATATATATATATATATATATATATATATATATATATACCGGATACCGAACTATGCTCCTATTTCATCAGGTCAGAGTACCGCCCGCCAGACCGATAATTATGGCCGATATAATTGACGGGCAGTGGGGCAGGCCGAAGCCTCCCCCGCTTAAGGACATGCTCGCACGAAGGCCAACAAGTCCCACCTGTCCCTAAAGCGGTGCCACCACCCCTAAGAGTCCAACACCATCGAGGGGGGACCGGGAAGCCGCCCCGGTTGGCTACTCCCCTCCCCTTAGTCCTCGTGTCGGTAAGGTTCCCCTTACCACGTTTGACGAGTACCCGTTGAGGTCATTCTCGTGATACCTCTACCCCTCTGTTACTGACTAGCGGCATCCGTTGCCCACAGTTGTGGGATTGGGTAGCTCCACTAGCAGTTTTACGGGTATCAGGCGCCACGGGGTAAGGCGCACTACCCACTCGTGTCGGTAAAGTTTCCTTTACCACGTTGGACGAGCAGCCGTCGAGGTCACTTGCGTGAGCCTACTCCACATCTGTTGATACTTGTTGCGCCCGTTACCCACACTATTGTGGGATAGGGTGGCTCGAAGCACCTTTACGAGTCTGTAGAGTGAAACGCAGCCCCACTCGTGTCGGTAGAGTTTCCTCTACCCTGGACGAGCAGCCGTCGAGGTCGCTTAGGCGAATTTCTACCACATATCGCTACTGCTACCGGCGTCCTTTACCCACAAGTGTGGGATCGGATAGCCACGTCATTACTACAGGCGGCATCTGTTACCCACGGATGTGGGATAGGGTAGCTCCACCCGCAGTTTTATGGGTAAACGGTGTGGGGTCTCCCGTCAGGTATGAAAAAATTGAAAGAAGAATGCTTCGACCACAGAACGTCTTTGAGCAAAGCAAAAATTCTAGCATATCCATTGAAAAGTGGAATCGGAGAAAGAATAAGATTTTATTTCAAGAACACAGGAGGTTGTGCTATAGTAGAATCAAAAGTGGTTTGTCCGAAATATAGGAGAATTGCCATCAAAAATGAATCACCAAAGCAGATCCTGACCACATCACAAGAGCAGACATCAGTTTCAACACAATCGAATTCTCAGAGCTCACAAGAATCGAGTACTGATGTGGACTTTATAAGAGAAATAGGTGTCAATGTGTCGAAAGTAAAACGAATGAATTTCCAAAAGTACAGTTCTTTTCGGAGTCAGAAAACAAGTGTTTATGAAAACTCAAATATATGGTAATGGTAAGGCTCTAACGCCCCATGTGAGAGCACGGCCTACGAACTGAGAAGCTAAGACTTTCATATGTTCGCTCTCTCTTCCCGATCGTCGCGCACCAACTCTATTACGGGGCGATGTGGCAACCATCGCGTGTTAGACTACCGTCATTAATACTCCTTGTTCGAGCGAGCGGAGGTATTCGATTATTTTTAGTGACGGTAGGCCACCCACCAGGCATCATAGAGCTCCGGGAATGGAACCCTTGTCCGTTCGCATCGCAGTGCGCATCTCATCCACTTAGACCACTCTGGCGATAAGCGAATATATATCCCATGGAATTATCGTTGTTGTCTTGGGTATTATGAAGATGATTTAGTTCCAGAAGAAGGGTTGAACAATTTAACTTCAGCTTATTATATCGAATTAGAATGTGAACAATATCATTCATATTTGGATAAGACTTTTGATACAGAAATAAAAAAACCTGAAGAAATCTCCAATAGTTGTAGACTACAAGATATTTACTGGACTAATGAAAGAACAATTCGAAGAAATTCACTTCAAACATAATTCAAATATCCACCATACGGAAAATCGAACAACGAAAAGAACATTACAAGTTTATCTGACGAAATTGAGAACTGATGATTCAAACCAAGAATTGACTCCTTTTTATGCATGACAAATAATGCGATTGGAAAAATTCCAAAGAATGACATATTCTGTTCAAAAAAATCCTTTGATAAAACCAATGATTGCAATCCTTTACAACAAATTATTCGTAAAATTTGAATTGGTTAAATATGGAAACTTCTTCATCACACGAATGAAATCACTCCTCAACACTGAGTGCACTCTTCAAGAACTGGCTAGCCAAATTGATCGAAAAAGAGTTATGTGGAGCAAATTCGATTACAATTGTCTTCCACATTTCCCAAAACTTGATGTGGAATATATAATGTTCTTCACTTTGGGAACCTACCAGATTAGACGATGCAAGTCATACATACTGAAACATAATTCGAAATCATCTAAAGAGTTTCTCATCGAATACTGAGTTGATTCCGATTTTAAGAATTTGGTAAGAGTGAAAATTCAATTGCGACATATACAGTCTAAATGTTTTAATGTTTATATCCAATACGAAGAGAAAGGAGAGGTCTATGAATAGATTAAAAGATATTATTGCAAGTGCAAATCTGGTTGTCGAACTGTGTCTGATATTGTTTGGTATCTTGCTTATGTCAGACAACATTATTAATTTGAATAATTATCGTGATCTGACACAAATATTTGATACTAAAGAAATTGAAATATCCGAAAATGAGGATGAATTGAATTCTGGTAATGTTAATTAAATTTTATTTAAAAATTTCTTCACATCAAATCATATTAAAATTAAAAATTGTTTGTTATATAAATCATTTAAAGAGATTATTTTGTTTCATATTTTATAATTTCCGCTTCAAGTTTATGACGATGACTTCTGTTCTCTGTAGCGGAAAAATAACAATAGATATTCAAATTCTGACTTTAGATTCTAAATAAGCATACTTGAGTTAGTATAAATACCGAGTTTCAAAACTATATTGGTATGGTACGGCTCTAACGCCCCGCATGAGAGCACGGCCTGCTAACTAAGAGGTTAAGGCTTTCATATATCCGGTCGTTGTGTACCATATTTGATGCGTGGCGATGTGGCTCAAGCGAGCGCAAGTACTCAATTATTTTCAGTGCCTGAGTAGGCCACCTGCCAGAGCTCCGGAAATGGAACCCGGGTCCGTCTTTATCGCAGTCCGCGCCTCAACCGCTTAGACCAATCTGGCGATTCAAAAATATATTATAATATATTATTGATATGAGTCAAGCCTAATACTGTATGAGAAGGTTAGGATATTGATGAGGGAAATGGGTGTTACGATTAATATGGAACAGGAGATTGAAGAAATAAGAAGATTAGGAAAAAATATGTAAACAAGAAAGAAACTAGGCCTATATTGGTAGAATTCGGATCTCCGAGGAAAAAGAATGAGGCAATGAAAAACAAGAGAAACTTTAAAGAATGTAAAAGTATGGATCACGGATGACTATCCAAAACAAAACTAGAAGAGCGCAAGGAACTGTTGAAGCACATGAAAAAAGCTAGAAAAGAGGGTCATAGGGCGAATACAACAAATTAATTATTAATGGCGAATCCTAAACTTTGGAACAGTTAACACAGTCACATAACCAGAGGGAGGAGGTAGCAGACAAGGAAGACCTGACAAACATAGAAGAAGGAAAGAGGGTAAAAAAGAGGACAAAGAAAATGAGAACACTCCTAAGGAAACAAAATTAACAGGTACAATCCCAAAGAGAAACAAATATTGCACACAAACATACTGGCCCCATGCAAGAAAATAGAGGAAGGAAAAGCAAATGCAACAGATGGGGGTATAAAGAGCAAATCTTCAATAGAAGACGACGCTCTAGAAAAGGAAATGCAAAGAATCACAAGCACTAAACGGAACCAACAACAGTTCCCAAAAAACTAGCAAAAATATCAAACTGGACGAAAGAAACGATGACGATACGCAAAGAAATAGGACGAGGAAACAAATCCGAGAAAAATGAAGAACAGGAAGAAGCCAAGTCAAATAATACAAAAAATAAATACACAATAGAAGAACTAAAATGAAAAATACAATCAAAATACCACTACTCGCTGAAAGGATAGTACGAAGATTGAGAAAACTACAAATATATAAGGCACAAGGTGTTAAAGGAAAGAAGCAGCCAGGACATGGAATTAAGAAAATCAAGTATAAGAAAAACAGGAAAAACGATAAAAGAAAAATGTAGTAAAAATTGGAACATGGAACGTAAGAACTATGTTAATGCCAGGAAAACTAGCACAAATAATAAAGGAAATGGAAAGATATGTGGTGTGGCGGCCTTTTCGCCCTTGAACCGCTTTATATCGCGGCGGCACGCGGACCTTTTGATATCAGCTACGTTTTGCCGTCGCACACACAAACGGCGTGGGCTTTTGCCCCGCAAGCATTCATGCCCCGCGGCTCGGCCACTAAGGTCGTGTCTTACCCATTCGATTCATGCCTCAAGGTCGTGTCTGCATTCATTGCCCCGAGCTCGGCCACTAAGGTCGTGTCTTACCCCGCATTCATTCATTCGTGCCCCGCAGCTCGGCCACTAAGGTCGTGTCTTACCCCGCATACATTCGCATTCATGCCCCGCGGCTCGGCCACTAAGGTCGTGTCTTACCCCGTTTACATTCATATTCATGCCCCGCCGCTCGGCCACTAACGTCGTGTCTTAGTCCGCATAAATTCATATTCGCATATCCGCATACATTCAGATTCACGCATATTCGCATCCCCGCATACATTCATATTCATGCATCGCAGCTCGGCCACTAAGGTCGTGTCTCAGTCCGCATAAATTCGCATTTCGCATCCCCGAAAATATTCACGCATCGCAGCTCGGCCAATTTGGTCGTGTCTCAACATCCCGAAGATACCAGATCCGCAACGCAGAGGTGGCTAGCTTGGAATCGCCGACGAAGCCGAAGCCGAAGCCGATTCAGGTGAGCGATTTGGCAATTCTTTGGTCGATATCGGTAGCCGCCCCCATCCGCTAACGCGACGGCCGTTTAAGGGACGATTTGGCCTTATCGGCTGACCTTCCACTACGGGCCGTACTACGTTTTCACACCGCACCACGAAAGCGGCTATTTACACGCCTGCCTCTCCATTTGTTGGTCCTTACGAGCCGCATCGGTATCGTATCCAACACCGCGTCCACGAGAGCGGCTATTTACACGCCTGCCTCTTCAATATGACTTAGATCTGTTAGCAATCTAAGAAACGAGATGGAAAGAAAAAGGAGAGATTAACCAACAAAAGTCACAATGTTCTACTCAGGGGAGAAAAAACAAGGGAGAAATGGAGTAGGATTCATAGTCGGAAAGAAATTAAAAATGCAATTATAGAATTTATATCAATTAACGGAAAAATAGCCTTACTAAAAATTAAATGAAAACCGAACAACTTGACGATAATTAACGCATACGCACCAACAGAGGAAGCAGATGAGGAGGAAAAACAAAAACTATACGAAGAATTAGAGAAGGTAACGGACAGCACCAAGAAGAGCGACTTTCTCATGATATTAGGAGATTTTAATGCAATGGTGGAGAAAGAAGAATGTTTTACAGAACTCGCAGGAAGATACACCATTCATGAGAAAACAACTGATAATGAAGTAAGACTACGCAACTATGCGACAGCGGAGCATTTAGTGATAAGCAGCACAAGGTTTAAACACAAAAGGGAGCACAAGGAAACGTGGCTTATCCCAGGAAGGAATAGAGGGTGTGTGTGTGGGCGCGCGTGATTGTGTGTGTGTGTGAGAGAGAGACAAACATGAAAAGAGAGGCCCGATTAAAGTGGATAAAGACAAGGAAAGATGAAGATCATGAAAATTATAGGAAGGCAAAGAGAGAGGCGGACAAAATATTGAAAAACAAAAAAAGAAAGTGGATAGACCAAAAAATGGAAGAGATAGAAATCAATAGAAATCGAAATAACACCAGAGAAATGTATGAAAGCATAAGAAGGAGCCGAAGAAACAACCGAATTAAAAATATAGGCTTGAAAGATAAAGATGGAAGACTACAAGTAGAAGGAGAAAAAGTAAAAGAAACTTGGAGACAACATTTCCAGAGTCTAATGTACACACAATAAGAGGAAGGAGAATTAGAGAAAAGGGATTCGATGTAAACGAACAAATAGAGGAAGAACCAAGTTTGGAAGAAGTGGAAGAAACGATTAAAAAGATAAAGAATGGAAACAAACCGGGGTTGCATGAAGTGAATGGAGAAATGCTGAAATATGGAGGAATAGAACTACACAAAAGAGCACACAACATAATAAAAAAAATCTGGGAAGAAGAAAAAATGCCAAATGAATGGAGAAGAGAAATAATCATACCACTATTCAAAAAAGGAGACCCCAAAATATGCAAAAACTACAGAGGTTAAATTACTCTTTTAAACACTTCCTGTAAAGTATTTACAAGTATAATTCAACAAAGATTAAGAAGGTACACAGAAAGGGAACTCGGGGAATATCAGTGAGTTTAGGCCAGGCAGATCCACAGTAGACGCCATACACACAATGAACCAAATAATAGAAAAAGCTTATGAATATAACACCAAACTGCACCTGCTATTCATAGATTATTCGGTGCAATTAGAAGACTACAAATAATAAAAGGCATGCAACAACTACACATACCACAAAAATTAATACGACTAACACAAATGACAATGGAAAACTCAGAAGCGACAATAAAAGTGGTAGAGGAAGAGGTAGAGTACATAGAGATAAACAAGGAGTAAGACAAGGGGATGCATATCGCACGTGGTCGTAGAAAACATAATAAGAAAAGCAGAAACCAGAGGAACAATAAGAAATAAGAAAATACAGATGTTGCCATACGCTGATGATTTAGTTATTATATCAAGGTGCAAAACAAAACTAAATAAGACGTTGGAGATAATAGATAAAGAAGCAAAAAAAAGAGGGCTCTCAATGAACGAAGATAAGACGTGGTATATGAGATGCAAAAGAGGAGACATAGAAAATCAAACACCATACAAGATAGGACAATACGAATTTAAGTAAGTGCAAGCACTAACATATTTAGGTTCTGAGATAAATAATAAAAACAGTAAAGAACAAGGCATGAATGATAGAATCCAAAGGGGACACAAAATGTTTAACATATACAAACCATTGCTAGAAGATCGTAAGCTTACAAAGATACAAAAATAAGAATTTACAAGACATTAATAAGACCCACAATTATATACGCAGCCGAAATAATGAGGTTAACAAAGAAAGATGAAGAACAACTAAGGATATATGAAAGAAAGATCTTAAGAAGAATTCTGAGCCCAATGAAAACAAGAGAAGACGAATATAGAGTGAGGATGAACAAAGAAATAGACAGCGAGTTAAAAAGTGACGACATAGTACGAGAAATTAAAGCACAAAGGATACGATGGTTGGGACATGTAACGAGAGCAAACGAAAATAGAATGATCGAGACAATAACCGAATGGGAACCAGAAACAACAAGACCAAGGCAGAAATCCAAAAATAGATGGAAAAACGAAGTCTTAGAAGACCTAAAGAAGATAAACGTGAAGGGATGGAGGAAAAAAGCCACAAATAAGCAGGAATGGAGGAAAATAGTAGAAAAAGGCAGATCAGACCAGAACATTTGACATGATTATGTGTAATAATAAACGCTAATCCAGCTTAAAAAAAAAAGATTGACGAGCCCGAAAAGGGCGCCAATGATTCCCAAAGGAATTAAGGTAGATATTATTATATTATTATAAATATTATATAATGGTGGAAAATCTAAAAGAGATATTGAAATTATAACTTCAGATTCGTGATCAGTATGTTTGATTTAGAGTATATATATTAAATTCCATTTTCCCCACTACAAGTTTATAACTTTGATTTGTGCGTCCTCTGGCGGTCGTATCACTTCTTGAAACATTTTCAAACTTTGTCAAAATTGACCTTCACTAGCCTCATTTCTATTCTCGAAATTTGGTTGAAAAATATTGATGGGACCGCGGTCATCTAAAAGGTCAAAGTTAAGATTTTCCCCATAGAGGTTAGGTTAAGAAAATTCACTTTTTTCACTATTAAAAGTCAGAAATTTTTTAAAATTTTTTCATTCTATCAGTAATACAGCGTTAATAAGGGCTATCGATTAAGCCAATAAAACGAACCCAGTAAGTTTCAAGGCCTTGTGACCGGCCCCTAGCTCTTTGGTTGATCTCTCTTGGAGTCGCCCCCATTTATTTGGTGCAAAAATTGTTTCTCTTATTTCTTTTAAATTATTTTAATGTGTTGTACGACAAAAACAAGAAACATCACGTTTCCATAGAATCAAATTCAATTCGTCTTCGTTTTAATGCAAAATTTAGAAGTATCACTTTAGCCATTTCTCACAAAATTTAGAATGTTTCGCCTCCTTTTCGAGTTTCTTTTATCAATATTTTGTGCTACTCAATAGTCATAGTGCCATCCGCAGGTGAGTTTTATTTTAGTAATGCAAATCAATTTAAATACGCGGTACATTTTAGCCGAAAAGAGTCAGAAGAAAAGTGGCGATGACAAAGGTAAGATTTCTCTAAACATCATAATTAATTTATAGCAGATTCGTTTTAAGAACCGCCCGATGAATACAAGCCCCCTGGTACAGTGAAGTATCCACTGGGAGATGAAGAGCTAAACACTGATATCTTGAAGAAGCCTGGGGTGAACGAAGCCAACGTCAAGAGCAAAGAAAGCTTGCAGCCGTTCACGGGAAAGTGTCCTACTGCCGCAGATACTCCAGGACCCGGAGAGGTAATTTAAAATTCGCGCCTAAATAATCGTTAGCCAGTTTAGTTGTTGGCAGTACACACGTGAATGTTTGAATTTTGAAATTGTGAACACTAAACATTTTCAGCTGTAAAAAAGTTAAACGTCTAGTAAAAATGCTAAATTATGAGCGTGTGGCAAAATTGTGTTACGAACGAAACTAGCAGTGAGGTTAGGTATTAAAAGTGCGATTCGCCGTTTTCTAGAGCTGCCATACCCCTTGCGGAGGTGAGCCACCGCACCTTTTGGAGGTTCTGTACTCCTCCGATGCCAGAGTCAAGTCCGGTTGTACAATGCAAAAAATGTGATTTAAAGGTTGTGCCTGACGGAACGGCCGTGGTCGTGAGGTGCTTCGAGTGCTACGACATACCCCCATCTCCAAATAAAAAGGTAGGAATCGCTTAAAGCCAGCGCTTTCTGTAAAACTGCACCTTATTCAGCACAGAATTGAAAGGGAGGTGCAGTATTTGGTGTACTTTATTGAAATTGCCAACTACACGTCCATTCCCTCCAACGATTTTCACGATCCCTAGCGAAATCTGCCGTGCGTACGTAGGTCCGTGTTTAACATGCACGGTTTGTTATTGTTCACTGCGCGTTAATTTTTTAGGTTAGGTTTTGGAGTGCGGTGTGTGATTCTGTGAAATGTTTTGTAATAAGGTAGGTATATTCTGTAATTATTTGCATTCCTTACTATAAAAACGTACCTTGCAGATGTGGAGTAGAAATTTAGCCAAATGTCGCAAATTAACCACCAACAATTTTGTAAGGTGCCGTTCACAAGCAGCGACAATTAAAATATTATCAGATGATAGCCCGTCTGACATTGGCACATTTAAAACTAAGGAGGTAGTACATGGCTTTCAAGTGCAAGATATTCAAGATGTACCAGTGTTCAACCTGAGAGCCATCCAATTGGTTCACGAACGAACTAGAGCCGAATATTTACATCTCTTCAGGAATGATTCCAATAACGTATTTTCCATCAATTTCCGCACCACTCCAAAAGATAGTACAGGTCTGCCTCACATCCTTGAACATATTGTTTTGTGTGGGTCCAAGTTGTACCCGGTGAGGGATCCTTTTTTTAAAATGTTGAATCGATCTTTGGCCACATTTATGAATGCAATGACAGGATCGGATTATACCATTTACCCCTTCAGCACACAGAACATTATTGACTACCACAACTTGCAAAAGATCTACCTGGACGCAGTCTTTCGTCCAAATTTAAAAAACCTAGATTTCATGCAGGAAGGTTGGAGGTTGGAACATGAAAACATTCAGGATACAAAATCACGGTTAATTATAAAGGGCGTCGTGTATAATGAAATGAAGGGCGCATTCTCAGAAAATGAAACCATCTTGATGCAAAACTGCAAAATTTGATATTACCTGATCATACTTACGGTGTAATCTCTGGAGGCGATCCTTTCAAAATTCCCGATTTGACATGGGAAGATCTTAAGAGATTTCATAAAGAGCATTACCATCCTAGTAATGCCAAGTTTTACTCTTATGGCAATTTTCCCTTGTCACCGACATTACAATATTTAAATTTGGAGTATTTGTCTCACTATGAATTTGTAGCCCCAACAAATACTGTAGTCCCACCTCAGCCACGATGGAACCATTCCAGAAATGAACATGTTTGGTGTCGTTTTGAAAATATGGGCGAGCCATTTGAGAAACAGAACACCATCAGCATTTCTTTGGTGATGTCAGATATAACAGATATATATGAATCTTTTTTGATTCGCTTTCTTACTGAACTATTGATTCGTGGCCCTAATTCTCCATTTTATAAATCTCTTATTGAGCCGAATTTTTCTGGCGGCTTCACACCATGTACCGGCCTAGATACTCAGCCTCGAGATAGCGTCTTTACAATTGGTCTGCAAGGCATTCAAAAAAATGATTTTGAGAAGGTTATACAAATATTTGATAAAACGATTGATTTGGTAATTAGCGGTGGATTTGATAAGAAGCACATTGAATCTGTGCTACATAGCTATGAGATTAGCACGAAGCATGAAACCTCTAACTTTGGTCTTTCATTGCTTTTTGCTCTGACACCTATTTTAAATCATAATGGTAATATTATGAGTGCCCTCAAAGTAAATAATCTAATAAATAAACTCAAACAAGAACTAAGTGTTGATGAAAAGTATCTACAGAAAGCTGTGGAGAGATATTTCAAAAAGAATCCGCATCGTTTAGTTTTATCTATGTCGCCTGATAAAGAATATGAAGGCAAGCAGGCACAATTTGAGCAGCAACTGATCCACGAGAAAACCAAGAGATTAACAGATGTAGATAAAAAAGCCATTCATGTGAGAAGCTTAGAATTGTTGAAAGAACAGAACACCATTCAAAATACTAACATTCTGCCCACTTTACAAATGGAAGACATTAACAGTGAAATTGAACGCACGCCTTGTGAAAAGATTAAGTGCGGCCCAGTTCCAACCCAAATCAATATTGCCAATACAAATAACATTACTTATTTCAAAGGAATACTGAACACATCAGACTTAACAGCTGATCAGCAAATGCTTCTGCCCCTCTTTTGCTATGTAGTGTCCAGAATGGGTACAAAAGTCATGGATTACAGGCAGTTTGATAATTTTGTGAATAGTAAAACTGCAGGTCTCTTAATTAACGTACATATAGCTGAGAGCCTGTTTCAGTTGCATTCCTATGAACCGGGCGTTTTTTTCTCAAGTTACTGTTTGGACGAAAATATCGACAGCATGTGGGACATTTGGAGGCAGATCTTTGACCTTCCAGAATTCCAGAATGTACCACGATTTCAAACCTTAACACAGCTATATTTAGCGAACCTGACGCATGGTTTGGCCGATGCTGGGCACATTTATGCCATGCAAGCTGCTTGTGGGCTGGTGTCTGGAGCAGCCTATCGTCGAGAACTGCTGACGGGCCTGCAACACATTGCTTATATGAAGAAACTGGTTCAAACTACCAGTTATGCTGCTATTTTGAGTCAAATTAATGGAATTGTCCGGACATTATTTGACAAAAATAAGCTGAGGTGAGTGGTCTTCACTTTATGTAATTTTAAACAATTGTTATATGATACTGAAACTACTTTTTTGCTCTCTAAATCTTCAAGTAAAACTAAAAAAGATAAACTTCACTCAGAGTTTTGTAAATGTACTTTTTATATTTATTCCAACTTTTTTATGTTCAGTATTCACTTTTCTGCTAAATTAGGGCTCATTACAAATTGGTTTAACGACATACATTTAGATTTTACATTTTCGTTCAATGTGATAGTTGCTTGATGAACTTTTTACAGGTTGGGGCAAGATATTGTTCTTCTTTTTTTTTTTAGAAAAAACGATAGGAAGTATACCAAATGTATTTTTACAGAGTATAACTACAGAAATGGAGGTTTTTTTGATGTATTTTAAAGTGGCGCTCCTCATTTTAGATGCATTGTCATATTCTAGAGTTTTTCATTACTCTTTCCATGTGAATACATTTGATTTCTTGATGTACTGCATTTTGTAGAGTTTGAAGGGCCCTAGGGCGATGTTTGTAAATCTTGGCTTTGAACTATACCTGTAGGAAGAAGTTACATGGGGTGGAACTGGCCAAACGACATAACCGCGTTGAGAGATTAGATGGCCAGTGAACATCTCACACAGCACTTGGAACGAAGTTTTTGTTGTGTAGGCTATGGTGTTGTTCTGTTGAAACCAAACGTTTTCCAATTATTGATATTTGGTGTGAAAAATTGTCGATCATTTCCTCATATTGATTGGCTAACATGACCTCCTTTCATAATAGGCCACTGGTAACATTTCGTATCCAGTACTGTTTTTGTAGAGGAATAGAGGCTTAAGGCACAGTTTTTTTTTTTTTGTTCCAAATGTACACTGACAGCAAAAGCTCTGTTCATCCAGGACATATTACCTGATAAGGGCTTCTCTAGGCAAAACTTCTCTATTACCTATATCTAATGACTATCCTACTCTCGGACTACCATTTGCTTCATAACGTTTCCTTGAAATTAGGGAGGAAGTTTTGCCCTATCCTATACGATTTATACAATAATTGACAATTTGATTCATCTGAAGTCTTCTTTAAGATCTTCTTTGATATTTTAAGCCTTGAAGATATGTACATTAAAATAGTTTAAAGGTTTGTCTAGTTTAGTTCTAATTTTATTTATTGCTTGCTTCACTACACTCAAAATGGTTGATAGGCTAAGGATTATGTTATATTGTTCACTTGCAAGTACTGTTTTTGATTAGTCTTTTTTCCAGCGATTAAAGTTTAGATCTTGTAAATATTTTTACTGGTTGGAAATTTAACATGTAATGATTTTACAGTTTACTTAATATTTCTATTATCTTGTTTAAGATGCTAGGTACTTTTTCTATTAGAAATTATCTTCAGTTTTATTTTGTTGTTGTAGCTGCTCTTATGATGGTAAAGCAGACTTTGTTTTATTTTCAACTTTTTTAATTTATCAATATATCCCTTAAAGACCATCTTAGACATATCTAAGTTCATTATTTGTTTTTATATGTATTTACAGTTATGGAATCTTGCCTACTATCTTAAGTTACTATTATAATGGTAGAATTTCATGAAGTTTTCTACTTTTTACTAGTCTAACTGGTGCATATGTGCACTTCTTGATTTCTCACTTTATGAGCAATTCCATCTGCAAATAAACACAAAGACCTTCATGGCCAATGTTTTGGTGCATTATGTAGTTAGTTCTCAGGTTTTTGGGCCATGCTCAGTTTTTAGAAGATTTCCTTCTCAAGGTGTCCACTGTAGTTATGGACGAAACGTTAAGAGTTTTTGAATTTCTACCACAGCCTAACAACTCGATAACCAACTACATAATGCACCAATTTCATCTGTATTAAGAGTTTTATTTTCTGATTCAATAGTGTTTAATACCATACTGTTTGTGTCTTTCTCTTAATTTTGTTTGTATCTAACTTATATTGGTAATTCAAAAACAAGCAAAATGCTGTGTTACTTGCATTTCTTGTTTTGCAGTTACTGCAATCCTTACTAGAGTTGTTGCTGAATTAATTAGTTAACTCTAACCATTTATTTAAAATGTAGTTTTTTTTATTCTATTGTTTTTTACTATGTATTCATGTCTCAAAATATTTGGTACAGTTTATTCCCAAATTGTGTTTTACATGAAGCATAAAATTTATTAGAAATTTTATAACATTGCACTTACTACCTACCTACATGTTTTAGTCTGTACTACACTTACTTTTTATTTGCAGAAAAGTAGTTAAAACAAAATAGTTTTATATAAAAAAAAACCTGTAGAACCTAATTATAATTTAAAACACCAAGATTTTATTTACAAAGAAATCCTTCGTGACAAAGTCCTCTAGAGGCAGGTAGATTTTTAATGCAGAAATTTGATTTAAATCTAACTAGAATTAAGTGTAGGAATAACAAATATTTATTGTTATAATAGCTCCTCTTTCTCATTCGATTCCCTTTATTTTTGAACTCTGCCTAGATATGTAAGAAATATGTGTCCATTTTTTACCTAAATGTGACGAGAACTGTGAAAGTTATAATGGATGCAAGAACACTTGAAGGCTGTTTTTTTACCCCTTTGACCGATTTAGACCATTAATTAACTTAGTTAAGACATTCGACTCAATCAAATCCAAAGCAATAGGCAATAGGTAGTATTTCTATGAAATCTACCTAAAAAAATTAAAAATAAAATAAAAACGTAATAGCCAATCAGTAAACACATAACCTAAAATCATTGTCATAAAAATTACATTCCGTTAAGTTCGCTGATTGCAAAAAATCAAAGGTACTATATAGATATTATAGTAAAGCAACTTACTTGACGTGAATATTTTATAGTAGAATAACAACTATGTAATGATGCTAGAACAAATGCTAGATTCTTTTTTTTAGGCTTCTATACCTGGAAGGGAAGCCTACTGAAATTGGTGTGGACGTCTGTCTTTCCGTCTGTCCGTCGCGACTTTCAACTCGAAAACTACTGAACCTAAAGACATAGGGGGGTATCATTCGAAAGCCTATGGCCTACCGGGTTCACATCCGCGAGTTGGCAGAGGTGGGACGTCCTACAACAATGCAATAAGGGTTTTTAGCGGACCCAGCTTCCAATATGTCATTCCTTATAACTTTTGATTAAGGTAGCTTCTAATTTCGAGACCAGCTTCTATTCCTGTCATTTCTGACATCTGTCAAGGCTTATAATTTTTGATTTGTGATAGATAGAGACATAACGTTTTTAGTGTTCATCTAAGGACCATAAGTCAAGCCCAGACGCCAAAAATCAGCTTAATCGGAAAATCTCGAAACCGGTTTGATTTTTGTTTATGTGTAAAAGCCCTGACATTGGTGGAAAAGGAGTTCCACGTCCGTACTGGTTTTTTCTTCAAAAGTGAAGTCTATTATTATTATTATTATTATTATTTCACAGGAGAAGCAACAAAGCATACAAATGGATTATACATATTATAAATGTAAAAATCAGAGGTGTAGAAGTATACTTACTCATGGCCTCTCTAAATATCAACTTGTGATGGATCCGGAGCAGATTTCGTTTTTCTCCTTTTGTTTGTATGTGATCTAACCAACCAATTCTGATACTCTCCACACTTGGTGCACTATAGCTTACTCTTAGCTCGTAATTATATCTCTTTCTCCATTCACCATTTACATTTACCAAGTGAAATATATCTCTTAATATATTAATTTGTTTTGTATTCAAGGGCCACGATTTTGCTCTGTATGTTGTTATCTGTGGTAGAGTATTTTAATAAATAATTATCTATGAATCAGTGAAGACATTCTTAGACTTAAATACATGTTTTAAGGCAAAATAATATCTATTTGCTAGTGCTAAGGTTGTCTCAATATCGTCTGTGATATTATTTGTTTCATTAACTATTGTACTAAGGTACTTGAAATCTGCTGTTTGTTTGAATGTTCAGATTTGCAGGGGTTGTTGAATGGATTTATTTTTTGATGTAATCATATACTTGGATTTCGTTTCATTAATTTTGTCTGCATTTGTTGCATCATATCATGTACATAATTTCTTCAAATCACCTATCGTTCTTGATATAATATTGTCCACATAGGCTAAAATCTAGACTATTCTGTTTAGGCATATATCTCCTCTATTAATATGTAATTTCTCTATTACCCTTTCCAATATTAAATTAAAAATTATAGTCGAAAGAGGATGGTCCTGCCTTAGGCCTGCACTAATTCTAGATTTTCAAAGAGTCATAATCTTATAGGTACACTCTTACCACCCCTATTATTTTTATTGGCACATTTAGCTCTTCTAGTACTTTAAATAAGTTCCCTCTTATTACTGTCTCATAGGCTTTACTGAATTCTATAAAAAGATAACAAAATGTAGTGTTTTGTTGACTTTTGTCTAATATTCGTAGAAAAGTAAAAATTTGTTTGAGGGTTGATCTTTTTCTTAATCCATCTTGATATTGGCTTACTTTTCCTTCCATAATTGTCTTCAGTTTCTGAGGATCTGTAATGGTTAAAATTCGATACGCCACATTTAGTAACGCCATTCATATATAATTTTTTGACATACGCTTTTATCTCTTTTTTTATGCAGGTGACAAATTAATGCTGTTCTTTAATTCCATGGCATGCTATCTTCTTGCTATATATTTTTAATTGGCCTGTACATTTTCTTTTCCAAATCCTACTCGCCGTATTTCAACATTTCTCCTGTGACCTGGTCAACACCTTGTGTTGTGGATCACTTCCTGAATAGCGTCTTCTGTTGGCAGTTCGATTTTTCTTGGATAGGTTTTAGTTTTACATATTCTTCACTACCAGTTTCATTTGTTTTAATAGGGTGCCAAAATATTCTTTTTACAATTTTATAATTATTGCCTACTAATTTATCTGCCCCCACTCCTGTTCTTTTTTCGTCTTATTTTTCTTTTGTGGGGGCATAAGCTTTAAAACTTGTTACATTTATAAATGTAGCCGTTATTTTGAATACTATTAACTTATCATTGATTACAAAATTTCCTGTTTGTAATTATTATTTATGACAAATACCACCCTGAATTCTTCCCTTTTCGCTGCACTACTTATTATCTTGTAATTTTCTGATTCTATAATCTAACTCTTTCCATTTTATTTCTTGAATAGCCATTACATCTAAATTATATCGTGCAATTTCATGTTTCAAAATTTTCTAAAGCCCCTGCTCCTTATAAGCTTCTAACATTCTATAACGCCAGAAATAGACACTTTTTGCTTTTTTAAAGGTTTTGTATGCAAACTATTAATGTGCCATTTTATTACCATTTTCATTGAGGCCCATCTTCCATTCTTCTGTCCAATTTTTTTTCTTTAATGCTATTTATTTTCTTAACTGCCTATAGAGCTCTTTGAGTTTACGTTTTTTTAGTAATCCTCTGAAATTCGTGTCTGTATTTTCTAAATTTTTGGCGACTTTAAAACCTTCATTTTCGTGCCCCTATTAGACCATCGTACTAATATTGGTCTGGTATTTTCCTAATCTTATTTCTCCTCTTTCTATCTTCTGTACACATTAAGTCCCATTTTCTTGAACACTTACATTTACTCTTGAGTTTGCATAATCCTTTTACCCTACATTTTTGACTTTTTGAGTAACTATATTCTTTTCCTTATCTTCTTTTTAAAATTACCTACTCTTCTACCTTGCATCTCAACTTTTTCCTTGAGACTCTTATTTTTTTAAATATTTGTAACTGCATTGTGTTTTCATCCAATTTTATAGTTCCAGTAATAAGCCTCATAGACTTATCAGGTTGAATGTCTGCTGTATACAAAATTGCTCTCTTATCTTTCGCTTTGGAGCTTACAAGTGAAATAGTAGTTGTGCGGATAACATCAGTTCTTGTTCGCTACGCCGTTCCAATAATCCTTTAAAAATATATTATTTCTGGTCTTGAGTATTATTATATTTTTTCTTTTTTAAAAAAATTTCAGCTGGGTTGTTATATAGAAAGCAACTACTGATTTTGCGGGTTAGTGTGAGGTCGACACTTGGAGTAGTATAAATTGAATAGAGTTTGATGTTAATTCACTGTTGGTATCTTATAAGGTTTTGTGTTTAAAAGCTAAAGCTAAGTTGTCTGCATAGATATATTTGCGCGATTTTGTTCAAGGCGTGTGGTTGATATAACATCCCTTGTGAGTATGTTTTTTTAAGACAGTGATTCTATTATTACTTAATTTACTTTGTATGAGATATATTATCTTTCTGCTTGTATCAGGCCTTGAAATTTATAATTAGGGTTTTTTCCTAAACAGCAACAGGGTGATAAAGAATGTTGTGTTCAGATCTCTTTGGAAACTAGTCTTAATATAAATGGTGATCACTGCATTCAGACCTTCTTTCAACATTTGTTTGTTCTAGAATAATGTTTATATCGATGGTAGAGTATAATTAGTCTATTACAGATAAGTTTGAATATAATGAATGCTAAGTGATGCAATAAGATTTTTGCTACTAATGCGCTATTAGAAAGTTGTCTATGTTCCAAAATCGTTAATATTGTATATTTGCTGAAAATATTTTGGGTGTTGCTGGTTATTATGTAAGGCTATTGCCACGCATTTGCATTTTTGAGAAGTCTGAAATGCTGATTTTAATCTTGGTGCTTTGAAAAATTTCATTTTCTTTAAAGAAACAGAATGTATTAATTGTAAATGATGACGACCATTTAGAGTTTTTAGAAATGGCACAATATTTTTCTAAAACAGTGTTTTAAGACAGAAGTACTTATTTAGAGATCTTTTATTCGAGAAAAAGGTTTGAATTTTTTGGGTGGAGCTATTGCTCTTTGGCTTCTTAGTATTGAACATGCTCTTTTATTTGAATGAGTAAAATGTAGGTTTTCAGTGAATTTCTTTTATCTTTCTTCTCTTACTTTGCCCAGGGTCCTCAGCATTTTGTCTGCAACTCTTGGCTCTTTAGAATACAATTATTCTTTTAAGTTGATCTGTATATGCTTTAGAAGTTTATTTCAATTCTTTTGGAGAAAATTTTAATGTAGTGGGTGGGCGTTCAAAAGGAATAATAAATTATTGGATTTTACACTATATTCAATATTTAGGTCATACTTGTGCTGGAAATGTATTTCTCTTATGACACATAGGTTTTTAGAGTCTTCCAAATGAGTGAATAGTTTAGTTATTACAGTTTTGGACTGTGTTGTGTTTTTCATGTAAGAACTGAACATATTGAGATAATAAATTTTGCATAAGTGTAAAATGGTATGGATGGAGTTTCTTTTGTGCAGCTTTCTCTAAGATAGGCGGTTGACTTATTCTTTTTCCATACTTAAAAGACGAATATTTGTGTCTGGGTTTTCGGAAATACCTACATACTAAAATATTCTTTACTTATTTGATGGAGACTGTTTTTGAAGCACCATGATGATGTTGAGGATGAAAAGATTCTATTTCCTTCAAGTCGTTATAATGATTTCTAAAAAGTTTATGATTTGGTTTACCTTCTGTTTATAATTAATTGTAAATAACCCCGAGCTGCACTAAATCTATTACATTTTTTAAATCATATCTTTTATTTAATCGGTGGAAATAATTATGCTATATTTACTACAAGCAAAACATATTTTTTGATACAAACTCAAAAAAGCAAGCAAGATAAATAATAAATAACTTTGTATTAATTTAAATTTATTCTATTAGGTTTAGATTAAAATCTTTTTTGAATGTTTAGTGCTTTCAATGGTTTGGGAATCTTATATAAACAACGATTGTGATTATTATTTGTTTAGTTAAATGAACATTTTAAATTCTTTTTGAAAATAATGGTACTGCAAGAACATATTATTAAATTGATATGTATGTGTTTAATAAATGACGGTAGTAACCGAATGTACTACTTTCAGGTGTTCCCTGAATGTTACCCAAGCTAGTAAGCCAAGAGTCGTCGACTCTTTCCAAAAGTTCATTGATATGCTGCCAGGAAACACCTTTGGCAAACCAAATGAAAATACTTACGCTACTACAAAAATTTGGAATTCAACTAACTCAATTCAATGCCAGCATCACGTTCTTAACGTACCGGTGAATTACTGCAGCAAAGCCATTTTAACAGTGCCTTATACAAATCCAGAATATGCTAAACTGAGGGTGCTTGCAAAGCTGATATCTGCCAAATACCTCCATCCAGAGCTGAGAGAAAAGCGGGGCGCGTATGGAGGAGGCGCAAGGATTACGCCCGACGGAGTGTTGTCGTTTTTCAGCTATAGGGACCCCCAGAATTTCAAAACCCTTGATGTGTTTGATAGCACGCAGAAGTGGGTACAAAAAGAACTCGATAATGTCAAACCACAAGATTTACTGGAGGCGAAGTTGGGTGTTTTTCAAGCCGTCGACGCGCCCATTCCTCCGGGTTCTAAGGGAAATAATGAATTTTCTGGGGGATTGACTCCCGATTTGTTGCAGAGGCATAGGTCTGAAATTATGGCTGTAAGCCATTCTGGTTTGCAAGATGTAAGTGAAAAGTACTTGGATAATGGTAATGCGATTGCTGGGAAAGTTATCTTAGGACCTAAATGTGATAAATCTGAATCCTCCCGGCGGCTAGGAGAATCGTGGACTGTTTTAGATAGTGAATCTGTATTAATTCAAAAATAAATTGTGTAGAAAATAAATAAATGTACCTATTATTGTAACATTGTTTTATTTAATTTATAAAATTACTGTCATCTGCAATTTGAAACACTGGTATGTTTATTACAGACTATAAAATGATGAACAATGAATTGTTCACATAACAGTTTAAAAGATCACCTAGAGTGTGCCCTTAACTTCTTACATGATCACCAGTGGATTTATAACTATCCAAATACTCATATACTTATTGAAAAGGTCTTCAACAACTTCCATAGCGAGTGGATTCCTTATTTAAAAAATATTGCAAATGATGATTTAAATGATATACCATATGGTATCATAAATGTAAGTTCTATTAAAATAAGAAATATTCATATAATTATAAAAATTCTATTTTTAGGATGCATGGCCAACTAGTTTAAAAACGCTGTTGCAGGAAATCAAAGAATTAAAATGTAAAATATCAGAATTTAAAGCAACAAGTGAACTTTGCTCTTTGCCCAGGAACATTCGTGTATCTGAAAAGAAACATCATGAAATTGTTCATTTAGCAGCAGCTGTTAATGATATTTGCAAGGGGAATAATGCTTCAGTTGTTATTGATATAGGATCAGGACTTGTAAGTGCATAGTGTTATTATATCTTTAGTTTTAAAATTTTCGTTTTCATAAAAGTACAAGTAATTTCACTTTGACCTAATAATGATTACCTTGAAGTAATGTGTAGATATTAATGATATATGCCATACGTAATATAAGTTGTGGTTACCATTTTAGTTCAAATAAGCAGTATATTAGTATTACGTAAAAAAATAATGTTCATATAAATAAATGTTATAAGTAAAGATGAGACCAGTAAGTAGTGAGACGTAAAGGACAGTTTTTAAAATTTCGAATCATGGAGCTGCGTCTACTGTGGATTTTAGATCTGCTATTCATGAGTCTGTGTATAGTCTTGAAAATAAATGAATAAAAAGTTAGAGACGGATGTAAAACTCAGAAAGACAATTTTCAAAAGCCAAGCAATTCATACATGTGAGCCCTGTATCTCGGGGTTAAATGAGAGCGACAGATCTGAAATTCAATATCGAGGAAAATATGAAGTGAATCGGTCAGGTAGTTCTAGAGATATCGTTTCAATACATACACACAAATAGACAGGATTGTGACCGCATTAACTTTCGTCTATGCTTTACAGGCTTTTGAAAATTAATAAACATTCAAAACTAACTTATTTATATTGTATTAAAAATTATTGTTACAGAGTGGAAGTGGCAACATGGTTACATGAAGGGTATTGAATCCATATACAAAATATACAAAAAACTTAGTAAAACCATTGTCACATGTATTATTTAAATGTTTGCTACATACTAGGTGATAACAAATTAGCTACATTGTCTTTTGCATAGAGTTGAATAAAAGCATATTTGCAGTGATTTGTTTTTAGTGACTGAATTCACTTAGGATGTTTTTAATTTTTAGTGTTAATATTGATGTTCAAATTTTCAGTTGTGGTCTTTAGAAAGTTCTTCAAAAATACATATTCAATTAGCAAACAAATTGAACATATATCATTGCAATATTGAAGAAGTATAAAACATTGTAAAGAACCACTGTAGTGCCACTAGTATTAGGCTTCAAGTATTTCGTATATGATGTCTATTTTTTTCTTCGTTGCGTTATAAGAAGTTAATAAGCGCTGAACGATTTATTAATATTAATTATCGTAGTTCATTCTACTAACTTTTTGCTTGGATATCTTTTTCGTTTGTAAGAAAACTCACTCATATCCATATAATTGAGTCAACTTTTGTATGCTGTTGTGTCTCTTGTGAGTAGTTTGGTTTGTTCTAAAGTCTTCCTTCTTTTCGTGGCTGCATCTCAAATATCTTCCCAGGTGCTACTGGGATTCTCCAGGGTTTTTCTTCACATTTCATACCATATATTTATTTGGGATATCTGGTGTCGATTATTCTGTTTAGGTGTTATATCATCAGAGTTTTTTTTATTGTAACTGTTTGTACTAGTGCACAGTGGGCCAGAATCCGCAAAAAGTGGACAAAAATCATTTTTTTCAAATTGCGCATATGATTTCTATATTTTCTGAATAGTTAAAAAGGAAGGTCACTGTATCTTTTCCTGGTATATCAAGCTCATTAGGTGAAGTCTCTACCTGCTAGAGGATCGCGAACACTACCTTTCCGCCTAGCAGCGATCGGCTGGGTTTACAGCTCATTTTGTCACTAACTTTTGAAGAGAGGCTGTGAATTGAAAACGTGTTAATTATTTCTAGAAGCTTATTTGGGGTATGTACTTTATTTTAATATATGTTATGAAAAAGAATTTGGATTGAAATATAGAAATAAAGTATTATATTTATGGGGTGTTTTTACAAGTCAATCTAGTTTTCTGTAGAGAAACAAAAAGTCTTACTAGTCATGCCTTGAAAAATATTTAAAAATACCTAAGCCTTCCTTTATAAAATACTAAAACTGTAACCGCTTTCAACTGCCTTTTCGATATTTATTTCTTTAAAATGCGACACTCATTCATGGTTAGAATGGAGACGAGCGGACGCACAAGCGCTCGGTTGCCGCATGCAGAATCAATTGTTAAATAATGCATGCTTATTAATTTTTTGCAATACTCTTAAGAACTTATGATTATTATTTATCAAATATGTGTTTATTGTTTATTTGAGAAGTTTTTACTCATGATTATAATTTATAACAAAATGATTTATTAGTTCAGGTAATTAACTGCTATCATTCAAATTGCAACTATAAGTACAATGTTGACAAGAAAACAGGTCTTTGAAATGTTATATGTGAGGAAGGGGATAGGGCGTTCTGTTCGAACGAAAAGTCTTTATAACCACCTGATCAAACACTTCAGGATAAAAAATGATGTTTAATTACAAATTCTGCCATGCAGTTTATTCAAAGATTGATAAGTGCAACCAAAAAATTCAACGTTATTTGGAACAAAATGAAAGTTGGCTCAAGCAGCCCTTTAATTTTAAGGTCGAAGGCGAAAAGACTGAAGAAAGTAGTGATCATGAACAACCAAGTACATCGTCGGGTAGTGGCGGCGCACGTACATTGGTCGCCTGAGTAAGCTTCTCTGAGGATAGTTCGAGGACTAAGAAGAGAAGAGCTAATAAGCTTTTGGACAAGTTCGCAGTTGAGGAAATTACCTTAGCCGCTAAGAAAGGTCTGAAATAAGAGGGAAAGGGTCAAGCTTCAAAGTTGATTTCCGAGGCGGTTTTTACTACCCCCACTAGAACTTCCAGAATACAACAAGTTTGGCGCTCAAGTCAGAAAGTACAAAGTGTTGTGCCACTTACACCTGTCAATGATGGTGGAGGCGAAAGACAGCAATCATTCTTATGTAATTCATAGACTGACAGCAAAAAAGCAATTCGCAGATATTTATCCCTCTTATCACAAGATTAGGGCAGCCAAATCGCGTTGCTATCTAAGGAAGGAAGCCCAAATTATCACTGAAACTTCAGCGAAAATTCGCCTGCAGGATCTTCTTGATCACACTACACACCAAATACTAGAATTGCAAGAGCCAGTTATACAAAACCTAACGCACGATGAATTAAGCAATCTAATTTTATTGGTAAAATGGGGTTGTGATGGAAGTACAGGCCATTCCAAATATAAACAAGCATTTTCGGAATTTGGACTTGGTGATGGCGATATGTTCTTAACTTCGCTAGTTTCCTTACAGTTATATGCTGAAAAGCCGGGTAGAGATAATATAATAATTTGGCAAAATCCAAGACCGTCTTCTACTAGATTTTGTAGACAGTTAAGGTTCCAGTTTAAGAAGGAAACGACGGAATTAACAATACAAGAATCTACTTTCGTGGAAGAGCAAATCAACAACCTTGTTCCAACAAAATATAATACAGAGCAGAATCAGAACCTGTTGATACAACATATTTGCATGATGACAATGATAGATGGCAAGATATGCAATGCACTTTCGGAGACTAATTTTTGAGGAACGGAAAAGAAAAATTCAGGCGGATTTTCAACAGAAAATGGGATTGCTCGTCGATATCCCAAACAGTGGCGGCAGCGGAACCACAAACGATGGCAAGAACGTTTTTTACTGCTAGCACCCAATCAGCTTCAATTACCGGGGTAGCTGAAGGCATTATTAAAAGATTTGGAATAGTACTACGTACATTGTCTTGTGGATACGCAATTGATGTACAGGTTTTTAACGAATATGCCCTACAAACTGCAAGACTCTATGTTGAAAAATACCCATGGTATTATATGCCAGCCTCAGTTCATAAAATATTGGTTCATGGGGCAATCATAATTAAAGAAGCAATGTTGCCCATTGGACAATTGTCAGAGGAAGCCCAAGAATCGAGAAATAAAGACCTGAAGCACTTTAGAGAATTTCATTCCCATAAAAAGTCTAGAATATGCACCAATCAGGATTTGTTAAACAGGCTACTTATTACATTAGATCCGCGTATTTCTTCATTCCGGCAACTACCCCCCAGAAAAAGTTCTACAATTTGTAATGAAGTTTTATCTTTATTGGAAAAGCCTTCAATAGAAACCTCATCCGAGGAGACACTTAGCTTCTTTACTCCGGCAAATTTAGAATCTACATTTGAGGAAAGTAATGATGATGATTTCTTATCAGAAACCGAAAGCGATGTTGCGCTTAATGAGTAAAGTATTATCAATAGTATAAATTAGAGTATAAATATAAGTTTATAGTTTAAATATAGTAGTATAAATATAGTATTTCAATGAATATACCTATATATGTACATGATAAATCTTAGATTGTTCCCGACAATAACAGCGAATATGAACAATATTACTCAAAAACTAATCTCTCTAATTCACGTTTATATGGTCATCAGGAGCCAGAAGAACAAAAGTGCCCCTTCGTGCGGAACTGTCCATATACCCTCTCCAAAATTGAACGCATTTTAGATTTTTATTAATTTCTTTTTGATTCACCCTTGAACTCACCCTCTTCAAACATGATATTTTTAAATATTTATCCAAAGGATGTTTATCTAATTGAATACATTCCCAAAATTATAGATTTTTTAGTAATTTATTTAAGTTTCACCCTCTTAATCTTAAATTCACCCCATTCAAAGATTGTATTTATTTAAATATTTTTCCAATGAATGTCCAACTTGTATAAGTATCATTATGATCCAAATGTATGTCCATTCCTCAGTACTTCGCCTATGTACGTAAAGGGGCTTTTGACATTTTTGAATCTATAAAAAGAGGCAAAGCACTGAGGAATAGACGTACATTTGGATCACCGATATATTTCCAAAGTTTCAGATTTTTGTCCACTCTACTTATTTCCCAGTACTTATACTGAGACTTTGTGTCTTCTCTTTTTTCCAACTACTTTGCTAAGATATCTTTGATCAAGCCAGTATTGTTTAAGACTCTGTCGCATATAGTATCATTGGTATGTATATAGTTTTATATAAAAGCATTTTTGCTCTCGTGCTTAGTTTTTCTTTCCTTATCACTGGGTTATTTATTTGGTAATAGATTATGTTTGTTTTATTTATTCTATTTCTTATTTCTTTGTGTATTTCCCATCTTTATTTATTATCACTCCTAGATATTCTAGCTGTCAGACGTTTGATAGCTGCTTTCCATCTATTTGTGTCGATATTTCTTCGTCTCCTTGTTTTTAGTTTTGTTACTTTTAGTACTTTACTTTTTTTATATTTATCTTCATACCTTTTCCTCTAATTTCTCTTTTTATATTATTAGCTTCCTCTGCTTTCACTTATTGCTATAAATAAGATGTAATCAGCAGACAGTAAATCTTGTGTCAAGACTGAATTTAGATTTAGATGACCCGAACCGGTATTTCTTATTTTATTTTTGTATAGTGTACATATGTGACCTATATAAGTCACAAATAATAGGGGGCTTAGGCTATTGCTTTGTCTTGATGCCCTATTCCATGCCAAATCCTTTCGATGTTTCGTCGAATGTTACCACTCTTGTCTCTTTTCATTTATGTTTTTAATTATTCTTTTTAATTGTGCACTTGTAACTGATTCAGTGCTTTTTATATATATCTTAGTGGTACTTCATCAAAGGCCACTATTAGGTCTATACATATAAATGCATAATAAATCTTTATTCTTAATCAGTGTTTTCTCAGCGAGTGCTCTTATGTTGTAAGTGATGTTGCGCTTGTTTTCCCAGTCTATATGGTAGTTCTTCTGGTAACTTGTGCATAATTTCCCATCTCAATTCTTCCTCGATGATTCTTGAAAGTATTTTGAGTACCAGTGACGACCAACATATTGATTACCAATCAATTTTCTTTGATTAGGTGAGATTTTGGTTTCTTTTTTGTGCGCTTCTATTTCTTTAAATACTGAAACGCTTTATTTTTTATCGAGGCAGTTGCGTTTTCCTCCAAATAATTCAATCTCAGATGTTTATTTTACCATAATAAACGTTGGAATACTTATGATTGTCTACAGAGAAAATATTTTTTTTATAGTGCAGTGAGAGGTTGGACATACACAAATAGCCTATATCAGGTAAATATATAAATAATATTAGACTACTGAGAATTTTAGTCTGATACCTGTTACCTTGCAAGAATTTTTCTTTGGTGAATATAAAGTAGGATTAAAGTGACTCTGTTTATAGATTTGTGGGATTAAATGTGATGTGTAATTAACTGTCGGCGTTAGTATTTTATATACATATATGGCCAAAAATATCTAGACATCCACTGTTATAGACTTATATGGTATGTATTAATAAGATGTCGGTCTATCTTTAGCGTCATTTACAGATTGTACTCATTTGGGAAGACTTTTCACCAATTTTTGATCTATGTCCGTAAGAATCGCCTTTTATTGTTTAACGGGAGCTGTAGTGAGCCTAGCCACTGAAGAAGATGAGCGATTTGGCTTAGCGCGTAATTTGCGTTCCAATTCTACTCAGCGGTGTTCAATGTTATTGAGATCAGGGTTCTGTGAAGGCAGTCTAGTTTTTCTGACAGAATAATTTCGTTGTGTGAATACATAAAAGGTCCTTCCTTGAACGGTTCTCAAGGAGTTGGAAGCACATAGTTGTCAAGATATACGTCAGAATTCATCCTTTCGATTACAAAAACTAAGGAAGCCATACTGAACCACAAAAAACAACCTCAAATTTGACTGTTAGATAAGAAGCAGGAGCGTCTATCGGATTGTTAAACCCTGTAGCGAGATTCATCACTTCACAGAATTTGTTTCTACTGTTCAAAATTCAATGATTGTGAGCTTACCAGTGCAAACGACGTTTGGCACAAACCGTGCTTATGCTGGGTCTCACGACCGTAAAAACCCATGTTTTTCAGCTCTTGACGAATAATCATTACCACCGAGGTTATCCGATTTTTATTACTGCTACCTTGAGAGTTCGACTGAAAAGATCATTAGGTTTATGTGGTTTATTTCGTTTCTTGGCTATTTTGCATCTCAAACGTTTTCGTTTTACAATTACATCATTTACAGTTGATTAGGCACTTGTAGTATGGGGTCGATATTTCACGAATAGATTTGTGGCAATGATGGCACCTAATGATCATGCCACGTTTAAAATCACTCAACTTTGCTAACGTAATTCATTGTCTGTCTAACGTCCTTGCATAATCTACAAATACTACTGCTTGTATTTTTATCTCGTTCTTTGATGTTTCAGAGGGATGTCCAGATACTTTTGTCCATATATGTTTTTCTGTAAATCGGTAAAATTTTTTCTCAGACTCCCAGTGGGCCATAGAGCGGCGATTGAGGAGGCTGGGTCAAGTTACTACAATACCAACAAGTTACTTAGTAGTATTGTTGAAAGACAAGTGAAATCCAGCAGAGAATATGACGAAAGGAATTCAAAAAGTTTACATTAAGGAGAAATACAATGCAAAAAGTAAATGTATAAAATAGAAATGAATTATTGAGCCAAAAAACTAGTTATGTGCATGAAAGACTTTTGCACTGCAAAAATAAATTTATGATTTGTTGGATTCAATGGTGAAAAATTGTTAAAATCAACCATACACAAGACAATGAACGAAAAGTTGTAGTATTTAATATAGAAAATATATAGAATGTAACTGAGGGACATACTCCAATACTGGGTTAAAAAGGTAATATTTACTTGTAAAGAGACTGATTGATTATAAAGCTACAAGAAAAACATTTCAATAGAACTTCTAAAGCTATTTAGTAATGCACAAGAATCAAAGGCTTAGGGGTAATTGGAACTAGTGCTGCATCTAATTTGTCAAAGACATTTGTTTATTTACTGTGTCAAATTGTGTCGTTAGAATTGCATGATAAATGAGAAAGTGAATAAAATTTTATTCAAAACTTTTTTAAGAGGAATGCAAATGATAAATAAGTGGTAGAAAATACAAGAAAAACAAGAACGAGTGTGTACGTTGAAGTTAGATTGTAAGATCACATTTTTCATTAGTGTTGTCTTATTTTCTAAATTTAAGTAAAACATTTTTGTAAATAATAGAAGTATAACTTAGTAGTTTTGGAGTACTACTTGATTCGTTTGATTATTCTCTTCTGGGCGATCTGTTATGGTCTGGTGAATTTCACAAATGGGGTTGTTTGTTGATTTTATGAGGTTTATTTAGATGAGTTTGAGATTTAATATTTGTATATATCTATATTGTAGCGGCGTTAAATGGCACCTTGGGTGCAGATTAATATTATCTTCAAAATTTGACTATTTTACGTGCAGCACGACATGCAACGCTGTCTTGTTGAAACCACACGTTTGTAATTCATACAGTTCAATCAATGATAAAAATAACCACTTATAATAGATGTATTTCGGAATTGATAATCATAGCTTTCCCTTGTTCATATTGAAAGAAATAAGGGCCGATGATTTTGCCAGATCAAGATCCATACCAGACTGCAGTTACTGCTTTTTGGAAAGAAGTGGGTATTTTTGAATTTCTATTGGGTTCTCATCCCTGAAACGTGAAATTTTGTTTGTTAAAAAGCCACCATACATGTTTTAGTCACTTCAAAGCCCAGTCGGTGAATATACAATGCATTTTATAGTCGTTAGATGTTAGTTCTTGAATTAAAACAAAGGCGAAGCTTTGAGTTCAGATGAAAAATTCAACAGATAGTGAATTAAGACCGTACGTCCACATTGTAGTTACAGCCTTGCAGTGATAATATTTGCAAAAGGAACTTAATTTTTTTGAGATTATAGAATTTTATTTTAGAAAAAGCTTAATCAACACACACTATATAAAACATTCATTGGTTGATTAGACTTATAATTAAATTTTTTATACAAAATTTGATGGTTTGATGAGTAACTTGGTTTTATATTAAAGGCAATCTAAATTTTATAAAGTAATTTTTTGTTCTTTAACGCTTCTCTAGGCTCGCGGCTATAAGCGGAGGTGAATTTATTGAGGCTCCCATTAATGCTTGTTTACGGTTTGTAACAACTCTTTGTTTGATTGAAATTTTTGCCCAGAAAGTTTTGAGTCTCATAATCGGATTGTAATCAAAGAGAGCTCAACGACACGACCGTATTATTGTAATGGAACAACGGGCTTTTTGCTATCCCAGGACGTTTCCCTCAATCGATATCTTTAATTTCTTCAAAAGTGTCGCGTTGTATTCGCAAGTAATATTTTTTTTTTCATGAGATAATTAGAAGAATCATCTGCTCCTAAAAAACTAATGCTATTAGAATCTTTTGAGACGACGGTAACTTTTTTGGGTTTTTCGGTACCTACATAGTAGTGGTTAATCTAATTTTCATCTACGATTACGACACGATGCAAAAAATTTGTTTAATTATTTTTCATGTCGGCTGATGTGAAGTGAATTCGCTTGTTGAGATATCCACAGCCTTTGTTAATACGTGGACTTTTATTCATGTGTTAATGATGTGTATCAATGATTTCTAGTGTGACAGATCTAATTGGACTTCCAGGATACTGTGGGTTTTCGATGCTTATTCTGTCATGATTTAATTTGTTTATCTAAAAGCGAACAGTTTTATAGGAAGAATATGAACTACTCGTTGTAAGAACTCTTTTATGGCTTTTTATCTTTTTGCAGTTACTTTGAACGTGTTTAAGAAATTGATAAACAATTGATTAGGGTCAACATGATTTGTAATAGTATAGAATATCCATATATAAGGAGGAAATTTTATGGTCACATGTATAGTTATTGCTGTTGTATGAGTATGTGAACCAGTGTTTATATTGGCAACCTAATAAAGGGTGGCCCAAATTGAATGCCGGATTTAAACTTTTTATTCTGATACTTTGACAGATATGATTTATTATTTTTTCAATTAGTAAACAATGAATGCTAAAGGGAGTACAAATAAATCTCCGCCGTTTTTTTTATCAAAAATTGGGCATTTATTGTGAAAGGAGGGAACCTTATGTTTTATTCAAAGTATTTTCCATCGCTAACCACTACTTTTTACCATATTTCTGGCAGGATATGGATACCTCGTTCGAAGAACGCTTCATCTTTTGAGGCTATCCACGAATCGACCCAATTTTTGGTATCTTCATATGATGTGAAGTGCTGCTCAGATAGGCCATGCGCCATCGATCGGAACAAGTGATAATCGGAAGGGGCAATGTCTGGTGAATACGGTGGGTGGGGTAGGACTTTCCAATTAAATGTTACCAAATAGGTTTTGACCGGCGCCGCAATATGTGAACGAGCATTATCATGCAGGAGAATAATTTTGTCGTATCTGGAGTAGTAGTGGTCGCGTTTTTCTTTGAGTTTTCGGCTAAATCTCATCAATTGTGTTCGGTAGAGTAATGGTTTCGTTCGGTTTGAGCAATTCATAATACACGACACCAAGCTGATCCCACCAAATACACAACATGGGTTTTTTGTTTCATGAATATTCGGCTTGGCTGTCGATGTTGAAGCATGGCCACGTAGTCCCCATAATTTTCTCTTCTTTGAATTATCGTAGTGGGTCCATTTTTTATTACCAGTGACTATAAGATGCAAAAAACCCTTTCGTTTATGCTTGGCAAGCAGCATTTTACATGTGCAAAATCTGAGTTCAACGTTTCTCGGCTTCAGTTCATATGGAACTCAATTTACTTGCTTTTGAATCATTCCCAACGATTTTAAACCATGTGAAATTGCTTGTTGAGTCACTCCTAATGCAAGTGCAAGTTCTTCTTGCGTTTGGCAAAAATCTTCCTCCAATAGTGCTTCCAATTCCGCTTCTTCGTAGACTTTCGGCCTTTCGTTAGGTTCTTTGTCTTTGAGGTCAAACTCACCGTTCTTAAACTTATGAAACCACTCACGACAACTTCTCTCACTTAAAGCAGCCTAACCATATGCTTCTACAAGCAGTCGATGCGCCTCAGCTGCAGATTTCCTCAAATTAAAGAAATAAACCAAAAGTTCACCCAAATGACCCTTATTCGGTTCAAAATTTGACATTTTTGCACGATATAATGTGATGCTGATACAAAATCGCTAATATTTTAAGGTTATGGTGTTGTCAAATATCCAACCTTACGATATGACATTTTACATTTGATAATTTCAACTGTAACTTACTGGTGGGGTCATATTTTGTCAAACGGTGGAGACTTATTTGTACTCTCTTTATATGAAGGAACAGCGAGTTATTATGGCTACAACATTTTGCGAAGACAGTACGAAAACTTTGGCATTTTTGGTCATCTCAATTCATTAATTGGTTTCTGGAGAGTCATGAAGTGAATTTTCAGTTTAGTTAGAACATCATCTTTAACGATGAGAGACGTGTTTTCAGCCGGGTGGGTTCGCAAATAAACAATAATGGTAACATTATGTATTGAAAAAATCATTAAATTAATTTCAACTGAAGTTTTTATTTTTTTTTTAAATATTATAATCACCTTTTCTCTTTCAAATCTTTTGTGCTACATATATTCTTAGGCCCATAACTTTGTCAGAACAAGTCCGATTCCAGTCAAAGTGGTATCATTTGAAACCACAATTTTTAAGCTTTCAAACAATACACTGAACTTTACTTGGAATGCTATCGAAATGGATATATATTCTCTTAAAACTCGAGCATGTTGCTGGGTTATCGTTATGCTCTCAACAGAGATAACATAGTACATGCGAAATGTTAAACAAACAAACATAAACAGAGAAAAATGTTGTCAGAATAATACAATTTTTGTCAGAAATAATTAGATTTGGATTCGTATAAATAATTTATTCAATTTACCAATTAATGGCTCTAGGTTTTGTCAAAGTAATCACCTTGGCTAATTATGCACAGCTGCTATCGTTTCTTGAGCTCATGAAAACAAGTAGAACAAGCTTTACCCGGGATGCTTCTCGACATATCTGTTAGCCGTTTGTATTTCTTCAATATTTCTATGACGTTTTCCTTTCAACCACATTTTCGCATGAGGAAATAAAAAAGGTCATACGGCGACAGGTCGGATTAATGTGAGTGATGTGGTAGAGCAGGATATGATGTTTGGCTAGACAGCCCCGGACTGATACCAGCAGTATATATCAATATAAAAGTTTTGGTTTATTGTTTGCCCTTTAGGCAGATATTCATGGTGCACCAAACATCTAGCATTTAAAAATATGATTAACATTCTTTTTTTCGAAGAGTTATCGCTTTTTTGGAGGCTGTAAAAGTCTGACCTCGTCATTTGGCTCTTTGGAGCTTCGTTTGCAGCTCATACTAGTAGCACTAACTTTAACACAAATGGGGGATCTGTCCTCTTCTAACAGTTCAGCAGCAATTGTTCGTCTGGTTTCCTTGGGTTTCTCTGATAAGTGTGTGAGGGACTATTTGTTCCTTAAGCTTCTGGTTCCCTAAATCCTTGCTTATTTCTATTTCATTTCAGCTCTTCTGATATTATGCGCACAGTAATACAACGGTCTTCTTGCAGTAACTGCTTCACACGTTTCATATTTGCAGCGATATGTGATGTTGATGGGAAGCCGACTCTGAGATAGTCTTGAATTGAATTTGCCCTTCCATAACCTTCTGTGCCATTAAGTGTCGGCTTCTTGATCATGCTCGTTAACATATGCTTATTGAACTATGTTCCATGTTTTACTAGGGATTATTGCTAGCTTAATCTAGAACATACTGTTAACTTTCTGCTCAGAATTCGCGTCCATTATGCCACTCGTAAACTTCCAACTCATGCAAACAAGCCGAACAGTGGATTACTAAACACAGTCCTGACATCTAATGAGTTTAGATAGAAACACTTTCAAGGCCACGCCTATTCAGAATACACGTGAGGTGACTAAGCAACACATATTTCGTGTGTTTGAATATCACAGTTCTGAAAGTTTTTTTTTGAACAAAGTTGACAAAATTTAATTGAAGTAAAAAATAACAAAATTATACCAAATGTTAGTTATCTTATATTTTTGACAAAAAATGTATATTTTTAAATTTATAAATAACATTTACTGAGTTTTTTAGGGGTATTTATCACAACTTCTGTATGAAAAATACAAGCTTAAAGTTCTGGGCATCGAAGGAAATAAAATATACTTCAATTCATCGCTTAAAAATCAAGAAAAATGGTATCCACATTCAAAAGATTATGTGAAATACGCCCATCATTTTATTACCGAAAATTCACTTTCTGAATTTGAAAACCTCCTGAAATCGAACTTTCCAGAGTGGGATGAAAAGACAGACAGCGTGTGCATTGCAGGCCTACATGCATGTGCCGATCTTAGCGTCACAATATTAAAGATATTTGCAGAGTTGGATTTCGCAAAAACCTTAATCGTCATGCCTTGTTGTTACCACCGGCTGACACTGCAGAGTAGTTCGATGCATGAAGAGCGCTTCGAGTGCTTTCCGGCGAGTGAATCCTTAAGGACTGCGTACTGCGCTTTCAAAGGGGACGCATTTTTGAGGAGGCCTTTTTTGAGACTCGCGTGTCAACAGAGCAGTAATTTATGGAGAAGCATGAGCGAAAGCGCACATCAGAGGCATGCCAGGGACTGCATCTTTCGGGCCATTCTGCAGGAAGTCGCCGATCAAGGTACGGTGTTAATAACTAATGTATTATATGTTGCTACACATTTAATTTATGGAAGAATTTTAGTTAAACAAAGCAAAATTCAGATATTGAATAAAGACGTTTATTTTTTCATTATCTTATTATCTTTACAACGTATTCTCATACTAGGAGTTGGCCGCCAAAGGATATTTTTGGCGTCGTAGGTTGACAATTTTTCACCCACCTTCTCTTAAATTTTTGCAAGTGCTCAGAGCGCGGCACGGTAAATTTTATATCATCTGTCTTTGTTTATTTTCCATTCAAATGTATAGGTTGTCTTTGTTTACTACGTATGGATCTCCTCGTGTAAATCAAAAGACGAGAACCGCGCCACATTTCTTTGTTTACTTTCTGTTCAAATGTATAGACAGATTTTTTATGTTTCAATAAAATATAGCGTTTATGTAAACAGTACTTTTTATGGAACTTTAGTAATTGTGTATGTTATGGCATTGTGTACTATCTTTAATATATTAACTTGAAAAAGATACATATGCTATAATAATAATTTTTCAAACTTCTGACCATGAATAAAAATAAATTTATTTGGTTCGACAGAACGGTGTCCCCCTATCGAAACAGCAATTAAAGAAAACAAGTAGATTTTGTTCAATGTTTTATTGTACCATCAAACAGAACAATGCATGTCGTTTAGAAGATGATATCGTTTAAATGTTTGCTTGCACGAGCGATACACTCCCGCACCCTCACTTTAGTTTCGCATTGTTTTCAGAATAATTTCTACTGGTATTGCTGCGATCGCGTTACGAACAGCATCCTTTAATTTTTCAATAGTTCACGGCCTGCGTTGAAAGACTTCAGCCTTTAGGTGTCTATCGAAAGAAATTACAAAGGGACAAGTCTGATGAGCTAGTCAGCCATGGGATGTCACCATGTAATGAGATGAGGCGGCCTGAAAACATTTGTCCCAGAACTTCTCGAGAAATGCTCGCTGTGTGTGCGGTAGTGCCATCTTGTTGGAACCACAGTGGTGGTTCTCCATGACTGTTGAGTTTAGGCTCCAAGAAATTACATAACATCGCAATATAGCGGGTGATGTGACAGTCACTGTGCGTCTTGTTTCTTCAAAAAAATACGTCTCTATAATGCCAAATTCTGAAACAGTTTACACGCTGACTGTGAAGCGATCGCTGATGGAGTTGTCAAGAAATTTCTGGGGGCCAATACCGAAAATTCTGCGTATCGATGCACCCTGATAAATGAAAATGAGCTTCGTCACTACTAAGTATAACGCTATTAACTAGAACATTTATCAACATGTACCAATTACAGTCTTTAATAAATATCCTGGACCGCCATTGATAAATAGTCAAACTTAACTAGAAAGAAAATGTAATTTACAACTTTAAGACTTGATAATTGCAACCGTAAGTCGATGTCATAGATATGAATGCTGTAGATTTATGGAGATACTAGTTATTTAAAGTTTTGAAATGGGACTGGTTTTGAGGTCTAAGGAACCTACAACGAAAAACTACAGTGAAATTTTTTAGAAATTGTGACGTGAGGCGTCTGAAGTAGGTAGTATTTATGCGAAATCTACTTAAAGTACTTAAAGAATATGGACATTTTCTCTTTTTCTAAATAAGCGAATGTCGGAAAATCGAATGTTTCTAAATAACTTGCAAATAAAGATGATAGCCAATGTTAAGGTGCACCATCAACTTTTTCTTAAAAAAAAATATTAAGAATGGTAGGCTTAGGTTTTCATATTTCTTGTAGTTACAGAGATACACCATCAAACATCGAAATTTGCTCACGTTGTATATAGATCGAACTAGGGGGAACTGCGAGACGTGAGGTTAGAATCAAATTAAGATTTCATTAGACTTAAAATGTTACTCTCTAGGACGTCATTCTTCTAGTGCATAAGAAGGATCGAGCAGGAGCAATTTGTTAAGGCATTGACTAGTTTTCAGACAGGTGGTCACTTTGAAGATTTACAATTTGTCTTTCTATTTTTTTTGAAGATTTATTCTGTCAGCTTCTGAGATTAAAGGTTTTTCCAGATAAAGGTGTTATTAGAGCGAGTCATCTCTAACAGATCGTTCCCAAAATTTAATTATTGTGGGACAGCGCGATAACAGGATTGTTTGAAGGCGGCGGTGAGATTTTTCTTCTTGTGAGGTTACTACACGAGAATCTGGCAAATGTAACGCCTTTTTACCAACTAATTTAATTTCCAGGAACATAAAGATTAATTCTGCATATTTTGTATGTGAACAGAAATTACCAATATTCCCGGGTTAAGGTTTGCCTTAATGAACCCACCACCTTAAAAGTACGGGTAGGTGTGAGAAATATTAGCCATTTCTATCTATTGTTTTATTTCTCAGAAATCAGCAGTTGTACTGATATAGATATTTATCAAGTGTACATGTTTTATTATTGTGAAAATTTATGAAAAAATTTCGGTCACTGTTAAATGTTCTGGAGAATGATTGTAAAAATTGTTTCTGGCTAGTGGTTCATCTGCACATTGCAGCCCACCGTTTTTGTGGTCGCAAAATAGTCAAACAAGGGGTCTTTGGGGCTAGCGGCATCTTTGTTTTTGCTCTTCATTGACTGCAAAGTTTTCATCTAAACTGAAAGAAGATTTACTACAATTGTTGTGAGTTCTTTACTTCCACGGAGCGTATTCGAACAATTTAAGTCAATATATCTTTTTTAGGGTAATTTCAACTTTCCAGCAAAAGAGGATTTGTACTAATGGCAGAATTTTTTGAGTATTGAAGGTGGTTAGGTGTCTTTTGAGAGGGTCTTTGTGTAGTGCAGTTATATGTATAAATTAATTTAAACAGGGTTTTTACAGAAGCTAGTTTTAAATCAGGCATTTTATTGCTGTTTTGTTCCAAGAAACTATATATTTTAATACAAGCATTTCGATGTAAGTAAAAATACATGTAAATATATAATATGGACATATTTTTTAAGATAAATTTTAAGGTTACGATGTCTGTCATTAATGTGATTATCATCTATTAAATTGAAAATTGCAAAAAGGGCATTTGAATATCCAATATTCTAATAAAAATATAGCAATATCTTTATAACTTAATGGATAGCGAGTACTGTCAGGTTAAATTGAGAATTGATGTTTGTGTTGTAAAAACAATAATTATGAAACACATATGTTGTTCTTTAGAAGCCAGGCTAACCAGCATTTTTTTGAAGTAGTCCATTCCATCAGCTTCCTGTTGGCAATGAAAAAAATACTAAGAGTTTAAAGAATTTCAGAATGTTATTAGAAGGTATAATATTAGGCCAGCCAGTTTCAAATAATAGGTCTAGTAAAAAGAAATCCATTATTTTTGCATGAAATTAAAGGTTTTATTTAACATACTTAAAATGAACCGATTTAGGTCAAATATCCGCCGTTTTGTTCGATAACTTATTGCCATTTTGAAGGTAATTCCATTACGCCTTTCTCATAGAAGCCCTTGTCCCTATTGGCAAAAACGGTTGATTAAGCTCAGGCGAATTTTTCACCAGCAAAATAGTTCGCCATGGACAGGAACAGGTGGTAATCACTTGGTACCAGGTCTGGACTATAAGGTGGATGCATAAGATTCTCCCAACCAAGCTTCCTGAGCTTCTGCGGAGTTGCTATCGACATGTATGGCCTGGCGTTGTCTTAATGAAACACAATTCCTGTCCTAGTGGCCAAAGTTGGCCACTTCTGGACGATTGCTTCCTTCAGATGGTTCAATTGTTTACAGCACAGGTTCGAATTAAGAGTTTGGCCATAGGGAAGCAGCTCAGACTATATTATTCCTTGCCAATCCCACCAAACGCACAGCAAAACCTTCCTGGCTGTCAATCCTGTTTTGGTCACCGTTTGCGCCGGCTCACCGCGCTTCAACCACGACCGTTTTCGGTTGACGTTGTCGTACTTTTCATTGCTAGTCACTATCCACTTCAGAAATGGGTCGACTTTATTGCGATTCAGCAGCGATCCAAAGATGGAGAGTCCATCCATGAGGTTTTTTTGCGTTAACTCGTGTGGCACCCATACATCCAGCTTCTTTTTGTATCCAGCCTTTTCCAAATAATTCCAAACTTTTTTTTGTGCAATATTTAGCTCCTGGGGAATAGAAACAGTGCTTATATGACGGTCGGACTCGGCTATTTCCATGATTTTATCCACATTATCGACAATTGGCCTTCCAGAGCGTGGTGCATCTTTGACATCGAAATTACTGAAACGGAATCGACGAAACCAAAACTGCGCTTGATTGGCTACAGTATCAGAACCATAAACACTATTTAGATTTTCAGCCGCCTGGCTTGCGTTTTCACCTTTATCGAAGAAAAACTGTAAAATATCGCGTATTTTCTTTTTGCTGGTGTCCATCTTTGACGTGAGCTCAAACAAAACTGAGTCAACCATTCACAAAACTGTCAAATACGTTTTTTTAGTACGAAATGTCAGCTTTTTAACGCCATCTAGTATAAACCGATCGAACTTTTAGAGCGCGAGATACTATTTATTAAAACCATCTATTGGAAAAATAATGGATTTCTTTTTACTAGACCTATTTGCAAATTTTATTATAAATGATCATTAGCGAGATAAGTAAGCTGTAGATGAAGCTATAGTTTTTTTTTTCTTTCGTTCGGGTGCACCTGCAGGCACTGCAGCCTCAAGGGCTTATTGTGTCTACTAACGTGCAACTTATACGTGGACTGCACGATATCTGTTGCGAATTGGCAACCTTGTGTGTGTTAGGTGCGATCTGACATTAGATCATTCAATTTGACATTTTTGACGGCATACCTACTGAGAACGTTTTGTCATACCGACGCTATTTGTTTTATTTGCATTAAGTTGAAAATTTTCTCTTGGCCAAAAAATGTGGTAGTTCACTGGCGGATGAATTTGAAGCAGGCCGTCCAAAATCGGCTGTGGTGCCAGCAAATATTGATGCTGCACGCGAAGTGGTAAAGCAAGATTGTCATGTGAAATCTAGGCATGCTTAGGCATTAGTATGACTAGTATACATTCAATATTGCATGAATATTTAATCGTGACGAAGCTGAATGCGCGTTGGTCTCCCATAAGTTAACGATCACTCAAAAACAGGCTCGTGTCGATTGACCGAAAGAAATGCTCAAGAAATACGATCTCGGTACTTCAAATACCGTTTACAACATCGTTACAGGCTTATACATCTATAGCTTATAAATCTAAGATTTATATATATGAGCCCGAAAGTAAACAGCAATCGACTGTATGGGTTTTGCAAACCCAACAAAAGTCGTTCGAATCGAAGCACTTCGAAACAAATGGTCGCCTGTTTGTTTTTTAAAAACCTGAACATGTCTCAATCTTGGTTTTAGAGGATCGTAAAACGATTCATTCTGTACACAACTATTTGTTTGCCAGAAATCTTCGGAGAAATTAGAAAAACCACCGCGCAATGTCGGATTACTTTCTACCATAGCAATGCGAGCGCAATCAATTGGCTTTTTGAGCACTCAAAACGTCGAATTTATTTGGCCCCTAACGATTTCTTTTTGTTCCCACACGTGGACAACGATTTTCGACCCCGAAAGACGCGGTTGATGCTTTCAAAATCCATGTTTTGGAGATACCTGATTCGCTATGAAAAATGCTATAAAAATTGGTTTTAGCCTATGTACCAATGTATTGACCGTCAGAGAGAATATTTTGAAAACAATAGAAAAGTGTCTAAAATAAAAATTTGTTTTTATTAGTTTTTCGCGATAGATAAGGCACTTCTTACAAACTAGAACGTCACCCATAAGTTTCCAGCGAGACTTGAACTCGCCTGCGCTGGTTTCGTAGTTGGATGAGCAAGGCTCATATCTACGACCCCACGGTGGCAATTCAAGCTGTAGTTTACAATATCGTTGTTTTTAATATGGATTTTTGAGTATGTCACTTTATCTTTTTGCATGGGTTTTTATTTAATGTCCAAGTTTGAGTACCGTAGGTCAGAGTAGGCATTACGCGCTTGTTAAATATCTTTCTTTTAATATATATGGGAACTCGATTTTTAAGGATGTGTTTCAGGGACCAAATAGCACTTCTACGCTAAATTTATTCGTTTCTGCATTTCTTTCTCTGTTCTTTTTTGAAAGGAAATTAATTGGTCCAAATAGACAACTTCTTGCATATATTTTATTGTTTTATTATGGAAGATTATGTAATCTGCTTTTTGTTAGTCATTGGGCGACTTTTATTAAAAATTAATTTTTAATCCCGCTTTGTTACTTCCTTTTCAGCTCTTTTAATATATCTTTTTGATTGAATTTGCTTTCTGCTAATAAAATTATATTATCAGGAAATCTTAAAATCGACAATTTCTTTTTTCCTTGTTTAATCCATATCTTTTCCAGTGTAGATTTCTGAAAACTAGTTCTGAAGCGCTTGCAAACAAGTTTGTCTCTTTTCTTCAGATTAAAATAATCTCTTCTGTTTCTAGTTTTATTTTAGATTTCCCTTGTTTTTATATTTCTCGGGTGATTTTGATGCACTTTTCAAGATATGATATGCTGATTTAGCGGTTGATTCATGTTCGAGAGTGCCGAAAGCTTTTGAGTAATTTATAAATGTCAGGTGTATGGGTTCGTTGTATTCTTGGAATTCTTCAATTACTTGATTTAATATTTGCAAATTGTTAATTGTTGAGTAGCCTCAGCTTGCTCGAATGGTTGGTTTTTATGTAACATGCCTATGACTTTTCTTTAATGGTGGTAGAAACCACTTTGTACATACCTGATATAAGGCTAATAGGCCTGTAATTGTTTATTTTATGTTTGTTTCTCTTTTTATGTATTAATATTATTTTACCATATCGCCATTGTTTTGTTAAAAAGTTTATTAATGCTCTTCTTTGTCTCCTTCTGGAAGGTTCTTAAGTCTAAATTTATTAATTTAACCTATCATTTTTCAATTTACTTAGAGCTTTAATTATTTCTTCTCTTCCTTGTGTCGTGTTCTGAATATTTCAACTATTACTTCTTACTATTGATCTGTGTTAAATTCAAATTGGTTTATAACTTCAGTTTTCATGTCCAGTTTGCCCTTTTCTTGCTTTGAAGAAAGTATTTGTTTATGAAGTCTCGTTCTCTGTTGTTTCTTTCTCCATATTCGTATCTTCCTATTAAAAATCAGTTTTATATGTTTACCTATTTCATCATTTAAATCTCCCATTATTAAAATGTTATTTGCACAGAAAAATGTAATATTTTTGGCATATAGTGAATATTTTTGAATTGCCATTGGGTATTTTTCTTTAATTAAGTTAACTAGTAATTGAAAAATGGACTTAGTCGTTGAAGATACTGTTTTAGCTAAAAAGAAGACCACATTACATTTGTTCCAGAGCTAAGATAGCGAATATGCAGCGCAAATATATATATAGTCTGACGAACAGCGACGATGTTTTTACTGATCCGTGAGTTGTCAAAAATAGGACATGTTTATTGGAACATTACTATTTGTGTGGGTATACTACCTCAGAGTTTGCATTGCATCTAGATTTGATGTAAAGATAATTCTTTCTTTTATGGAGACCTATCTGTTGATTTTTTGGTATTTATACGATTTAGTATTAGGATTGCTTCACAAAATTAAAATTATCTACCATGAAGCTTATTGGATGAACGATGTTGGAAATATATATTTTATAAATTAGAATAATGGTTCAAATCAAAGGGGTGTTGTGTGATATCTCATAAGCTATTTTTTTAAATTCAAGTTCAGCGGTACTCCATTTTGTTTTGTTTTTTATTTTATTATGGTTGTTCTCATAAACAAAACATTAATAAAATACTTTTTCAGGGATAGCATTTAGTTAATCGTTCTTTAATTATTTTTGTTGCCGAGGCGATGGACTCGCGCGTCGTCCTTTTTTAAAATAAGTTCCGGGACGAGAGCAGCGCAGGGCCTAGACGATGGACCCGGTATAATATATAATAATAGGATAAGGAAAGTCGTGTGATGTTCACACCAGATTTTTTTACTTTCCTTATTTTTACTGTAATTAATTGAATTCTTATTAAATGGATATCGTTGGTCCAACAGGATCCTTTAGTCGATTTCAAAAAAGAGTTATATTTAAAATAAAAAAAAAGAAGCAATCCATAAAATATTTATAAAACATTTTTGTTCTAACTTAGTAAGGTTTTCACTACTACTATCCAATATAGCATGGTAACGATTTCACATATTCAGGCGAATGAGGTTTATAAAGAAAGAAGCGGGAAGCGATCTTTATAACTCCCTAATTGGGATAATTTTATGATAGTTAATATACCATTATTGAGTAGACCGTATCAAACATTTCTCAAATATTTCAATAATTTTTTCGCAAAGTGGTGTAAAGATTCAAATTCCTATTCATTCAAATAATTCGAAATATGCAACTTAACGAAGTGTTTAATAGTGCTGGATTAGTTTGTTCCTACCTACAGACCACGACCGCTTTAAAAGAGACCAAGCTCAAAAGACTGGTCAGTAAATATGACTAGTCCAGTCTCCTTCCCGCTCTCTTTAAATTTTCGTTAGCCTGTGAACGATGTTTTTGAGGTCCTTTTCAGTACCTAATCAACTGTTTTAGGCGAGCTTGGTGTAGTATTACGTTTCGATCTTTTCCTGCTACTTGCACGTCTCTTTTGGCAATTGGACAATTTATTCACACCTTTTGTTACTTGGTATCGTTTTGTACACTTTAGCACGAAAACGTAAGACTTGTATAGGTAACGTTCTGCTGCGCAAAACTCATTGTAAAATTTTACTTCGCCTGCAACAGAGCAACTGCCTTATAAGAGTACATTCCAAGAAATTCATTTGTCTACGGCACACATGCATATACTTTCCTATTCGTTGGAAATATCGACCGGACGCTTTTGTGGGACTAGCTTTATATACAACTACATATTTACAAAATTAAAACTAGTAACTTTCGTTAAAATTTAATTTTGTTATTAACTTAAAATTTTTCGATGCTTTTAGAATTATATTTTTTAGTATATATAAGAAACATTTTATGAGTTTTTACAATAACTGTATTGTGTATTTGTCATAATTTTTTTAATGTGAAACATTTAAAAATAAAAATGATACAAATAAATACACAATTCATTTTAATTTTTTCTAGTTATAAATTTTGGTTAAACAAAAATGTGACGAAACATTTGTGTCCCATGTTTTAAGAGTATACATACCAATTTAATTATTAAAGTCGTGCTGTAACACTAGATTTGTAAGCTGCTATAAAATGCGCTTTAAAAAGTATGCTTTATGTCGCAACAAAAGCCAGTAGAACATTTAGAATGCCTCTAGAAGTATGAAAAGTACCTGGGGCGTTGAAAGAAACTAAAGCAAGAACTTCATTTTGCTGCACTTGTCTTCACTATATTCCCCCTGCAAGGGGTTTTATGTAAGAGCAGCCGTTTCAGGGAACGATAATGTAATTAAATGATTTATGTACTTAAAATTTATTAAACACGTATTTATAAATTTTAATCTAAATTTAATTTTCTGAAAGAGCCGTCCATACCAAATATATTACTTAGATTTTCATATTCATCCAGTGTTTTTGTCCCGTCTATTCCATAATTGTCATCATCTAACAGCCAATTTCTATAACTCTCAACCTTGCATTTCAATTCATCTACAAGATTAATTTTTTTAAAGATTAAATATAAACGTAGGCTGCCATAAATTGCTTACTGCCTAACTTATCAATTGAGTCTCCATTTCCTCCGTACTCCTTAGGCAACATAGAAAGAGGTATAAGTTTATGCAGGGTTGTGTTAGTGTCAGTTTCATTGTGTAGTTTAATCTACAATAAAATGAAATACATTGTTGTATATAAAAGAAACGGACAAAAGGCCCGATGATTTTACCCTGCTTATAATTTTTTTTGACATGAATATTTTTGCCATGTTATATATAGATTCCAATAATGTTGGCAAATTGATTAAGTGTAGTTCCACTGGCCTTAAAAAAGGCGCACATTGAAGGCACAGCATACCTTGCTTTACGACATTAACGTTTATTTGCCTGGCGTACTTGTAGGACACATTTTGCAGGTCTACGAATACCTTTTGTCCGCTAATAACGAAGTTGTCGTCTTCTACTGCAAGGATGTGCAAAATCATCAGCGAGGCTTTTGCACTCGTTAGGAGAGGAATTTTCTCCGGATCGCAGGAAGCTGCCCTAATTATCATAATTCGTGGCTCGGCCGGGGTTATAGTTTTGTTTAAACATACCACGGTACTGCAATCGTTAATAGGGAGCTTAGTGGCACTACACATTTGTGTACTTACTTTTGTTTCAGAAAATCCTGGATTTCTGGCAAATATGGGTCTCTGTTGAAGAAATATTCGGGTATCAGGGTTTTTACAGAATAAAACAATTCCAGCATGTGCTTTGTTCGATGTAAACTGAACTTGCAGCCCCTAAGGAAGCTGAGTAGCCATTGATCATCTGTAATCGATTTGAAGTTGTAAATTACGTCAATATTTGGTTGAAATGTACCTCTTCTCGCGCGCAAGTGGGGTTGCTTTGCAAGCCACTCTTTAATGTGCTCTAAATCATCTATTACTCTGTCTGGGTTTTCATTTAATTCTATTTCAGCTTTTTGCTGCAGCTCGTTTGATAGAGGTCGAACTAACATGCTTGGTTCTAGGTACGTGAATGTCGCTAGCGCTTGGAAAGAACCCATTTTTTATCCAATAATTGTGCAATTTATTGTTTTGATAAAATAAATAGGTACATGTGTTGATAAACGTGATAATAATAATTAGAATTTTCATCAATGTATGTTTCGCAAACTTTAGATATTACTATATACGGGGTACTATCTAAACATTCTCGAAAATATTTATTAATAAATTAGTCTGACATACATATAAGCAATAATTGAAAGTAATATTCTATTACATATATTATTAAAATGAAACTAAGTAATTACACAAAACTGTCAAAAATTTTATAGCAGTAGTAATGACAAATGTACAAAAAAATATTTAATTTGTTTGGGGGCATAAGATATTCAAAGAAGAAATTATTATTTCCTCATAAATATATATATATATATATATATATATATATATATATATATATATATATATATATATATATATATATATATATATATATATATATATATATATACATACATACATACATACATACATACATACATACATACATACATTTTATAACTCTATTTATCTACAATAGAATTTCTGTTGCACTAGAACAGTTCACTTCATTTCTGACAACTTCCGTTGTAGCTCCGCTGCATTCCGGAGCATTCCGTCTGGTTCTAGGCCTCATACGTGTATAAACACTGCGGGGGTCTCAATGGTAGCTGCCCGTACACTAAAGGTATTACGTCCGTTAGTGAATCGGCACGGTGGCGACTCTGATATTAGCCATGAACTTTTCAAAGTGATGGTGCCTTTATAACGACGTTTGGAAATTAGTTACAATATATGTACACATACACCAACAACACACAAACGCGCGCGCGCGCACAAACGCACGCACTCACTCGCTCACTCACACGCTCACTCACACACACGCTCACTCACACACACGCACACACACACACACGCACACACACACACGCACACACACACACACACACGCACTCACACACACACACACACACACACTTAACTTAACAATTCCCTCCCCTTTCTAGATACTCTCATAACAAGAGATACTTCTAATGACAGCTTTTATTACACTGTCTACAGAAAACCCACTCACACTAACCGCTACCTAAATGCCAAATCCCATCACTATCCTGCCCAAATTCATTCGGTTGCAAAATCCCTCATAACCAGAATCAATCAGACTTTCCAATACGAAAAATCGCCAAACAGAAATTAAATCCATTACCACCACCCTACTGCAAAATGGATATTCCAACAAATCCTTAACTAACATAATCAAAAATATAAATAAAAACACTAACTCTCAATCCCAAAACCATCCTGACCAACAAAAAGCATTCCTACCTTACATCAGAGGCATCACCGATAGAATAAGCCGCATACTAATGCGGCAGAATATACGCACAGTCTTTACGACCAATAACCAAATATCTGGGTTTATTCGCTCAGCAAAGGATCACTGCAACAATGAACCCCAAGGAGTGTATGAAATACCTTGTGGATATTGCCAAAGGACCTATATAGGTCAAATAAATCGGCAAATATCTAGCCGAATATATGAGCATTCTCTGGCCCTACGGAAAGGAGATAATGGTTCGGCATTTGCCAAACACAACAAAGAAACAGGCCACAAAATTAATTTCTCTGGGACCAAAACCATTGCCCCCATTTCCCATTTTACCAGCAGAATAGTACGTGAGGCAATTGAAATAGAAAAACGCCCACAGTGCCTCAACACAAGAAATGACAACCAACGTTTACCCATCTTATGGAAATCCCTTATTACCCCGCACCCCAATTACGCAATAATCCTACAAAGTTTCCCCAACCCAACGCATCTCCTGCCAAACAAACTTTCACTTCAAGCCCTATAAAAGACCAAGCAGGTCACACAGGGATAAATTAGTATTCAAAGACTCGTAGCTCTCCTTGGGGAGTAGGCAGATTGAGACCCCGAGTGAAGAGCTAAACTCTTGAAAATGGCATCAAAGCGGATGTCGAAACGTCGAGAATTTTCTCAAAATAGACGCGGTTCATCCCGTGAACTAAGTTGTTTAAATATATATGCATACATATATAAAAGAAATGGTAGGAGTTTGGTTTGGTTAATCTATATCGCATAAAGTATTTATTGAACTTGTTTCTAAAATATCACATTACAAGATCAGCAGATATTTTATTGTTTTTTAAATGTTTGAACCAGTTTATTGATTTCACCTACTACTTTTTTATATATTTATTATTTAACAATCAGAATTACAGGTATATTCTATAAGCTAAAGGGGTGACAAGTGATAGAATACTAACTAGTAATTGACATAGGTTAACAACATCCAATGATGCAACCTTTGGATTTGCAGACTTCATTGTTTTTAGATTGGCAATATACATCTAAAAATACATAACACTATTAAATTAAGTTTATAGGCCAATGTTTTATTTATTGATTCTGGGTTCTAGCAACTCTTCTAATAGTGGGTTTGTTATGGTGTCGTGGTGCTTGATGGCTCTCTCGTGGATGACCTCTTGAATTGTTAGAACGTGAAGATCCATATGAATTGTTTGATTAGTTACGTACCAAGGTGCATTTACAATTTGGCGAAGGATTTTGGACAGACATCTTTGGATGATTGCTGTATTAAACTTGGAAACACAGCCCCATATTTTAATTCCATATGTCCAAATTGGTTTGATAATTGTCTTATAAATGAGTATTTTGTTTTCACTTGATATACGAGATTTTCTACCTATAAGCCAATACAGTTCTTTGTCCTTTAGGTCCACCTGTTTTCTTTTTTTAACTATATGCTGTTTTCACGTTAACTTATTATCTAGATGTAGACCCAGATATTTTGGTGTCGTACTTTGTGGTATCTGCCCGTTGTTTAAATGGACTGGTAGACACATTTGGTTACGAAGTGTAAACGTTATGTGAGCAGAAAGGATAGCTGTGTCGTCGGCAAATGTCCTCGTTACTGTGTTTGTTGTGATTGATAAATCGGAAGTATATAGGACATATAATAGCAGGCCAAGCACACTTCCTTGCGGTACTCCTGAGTTGATTGGATGGTAATCTGATTTATCTTCGTTCAGTTTAACTTGAAATGTTCTTTCGCTTAGATAGGATTGTAGCAGATAGAAGTAGGCTGGAGGAAATACTTTTTTAATTTTGTAGAGCAGTCCTGGATGCCAAGCTTTGTCAAATCCTTGTCTAATATCTAGTAATACTGCTGAGCAGTAGTGCTTGTTTTCGAATGCTGTATTTATGACTTGTGTGTGTGACACGGTGCACTTGCTGAACTGTAGAATGGGCATGTCTGAACCCGAACTGGTGATCTGTAGTCCAATTTCTTGTGGGATGATCCCATTTATTCTGCGAAGCATTAGTTTTTCAAGCAGTTTGGAGATGACTGCTAGCAGATTTATCGGTCGATAAAATGACACTTCTGTTGGGTCTTTTCGTGGTTTTGCAATCATTGTAATTTGTGCCACTTTTAGGCATTTTGGCCAATAGCTAGGTTTTGATATGTCATTATAGATGTAGGTCAGTAGCTAGGCCTTTTTGTAGGCGTTCCTTAAGCATTCTGGCTGTAACGAGATTAATACTAGGAGTATTTTTCAAGTTTAAGGTATTTATTTCTTTAGTTATCTCCTTTGGAGTAAATAGTTTAATAGTTGTATCCGTCTCCATGGGAGTCATCAAGTCTTGTTATAATTCGTGATCTGTCTCGTCGTTTATAGGCTGAAAAACTGATAGGTGGTCTGCAAATAGGTTAACTTTCTGTTCGCCACTTTTCGCCCAAGGATCATTCCTACTTTTCCTTATTGGTGGTGCTGGTATCATAGGTTTCTTAGAATTCTTTATGGGTTTCCAGATCGAATTGTCAGATCTATTTAGTTTAGACAAATAGTGTTCAAATTGTTCAGTTACGTACTTTTTGTAGTTTGACTTTTAGTCTATTGCTTAGATGGTTGTATGCATTTTTTCTGCTGGTTTATGGCTTCGTTTTCATTTTGCTCTGGCACATCGTTTTTCTGCTACCAGTGCGTTTAATTTCTAGCGGTATGTCAGTTTGTACTTTTTTGTGCTGTATCATTGGCGTAGTCTGCCGTGCAGCGTGTTGTAATTTTGTTATGAATGCTTGAGTAATAGTTTCTATTTCATCAGGTTACTTGAGTCGAATTTTTAAATCTATGGCATCGCTTATAGGTCAGTCGCTGTGTAATTTTAGATGGTTTTTTGGGGAGTGATATTTTAAACTGAATTCCTATGTTTTTTTTTGTCTTGAGCCGCTGGGCTCCAAAATATGGGCATTTTTAAGGCCCAAAAAGACGTTTTTTCGGTTTTTCGGGTTTTACAGGAAAACTATGGCTTACATGAAGTAAGTACCTATTATAAAAATTGTAGGTATTATTAAAATGTGTCGATTGAGACCAGCTAGAAAAAAATGTCTTGGGCCAGCTAGCTGTAGGCCCATTTTTGACGTTTTTTTTTTTTAAATTTAAAAAATTATTGTGACCTGAGTATTAAGTTTAAAAAATTGTGAATTCCAAAAACAGTAGTATTTTCTATCTCTTTTTATGTCCTTTTTGAATGTTTGAGATATCTCGTAAGGGGCCTTACAATCGAACATTTTCAAAAAATCGTAAAATTGCGATTACAAGCCGAATTTTGAATTTTTTTACCAAAAACCAAAAGCATTCGACAGATTCTGATATTTTCCATCTTGTTTTCCAAACTCAAGCATTTTGGTCCGAATGTGGCAATTTGGCGGCATGTTGAAATTTTCTAACCTTGAAAAAATTGAAATATTTTTAGGTTAAGATACATGTAAAAAAAAGAAATTATCAGAGCTAGTAGCATTCTTTATTAGAAAATATTAGAAAATAGAAAATAAGAAATTTTTTTATTTTTCTATGTATGAATGTCAATTTTCGTCATAAAAAATTCCACTGGCTCTGATACGAAAATTTATAATATACTTCTTGTGAATTGGCTAATCGACGAGTGGCAAAAATGATCGAGATTTGTTAAAAAAAACATTTGGAACATAATTCATAAAACGTACCAATGAGCTTCTTGAACGACAGCGGTTGAGATAATGTAATCAAAAAAATACCAAAACTAGACAATCTTTTTTCATATGGTGTGCCAATTGTCGCCAAGCTCAAATTGTAGTGCATTAAATGTACAGCTCCAAGAGGCTTTTAGTCCACAGATCACTACAAATGCTCTCAAAAAATTCTTGAAGATGGTGTCGGCCTACTTGTGCTCGACTCATTTGCACCCACCGTCATTTTCGGCTCATTTGCGCCTCAGAAAAATGCCAACAAAAATAATGGTCTCATTTGCGCCCATCGTTGCAGCTCCTTAGTCATTTTATGATTCTTGTCATATTTTTTATTTTTTTAGATTAATATTCACAATATATACATACATGCGTAGTGGAGTAGTATATAGTTAATAAAGTTTTTGTATATAGGATAAACTGCGCAATCATTTCCATAAATCGCCTGTATTTTTAAATTCCGCAAGCGTCTTATTAATTTTTTCATCCAATCTTACGTACTTTTTTTTCTTTTGCCTTCCAAGTTCAAGTATTGCCTATCGTACTTATAAACACACATTGAAGTTAGGGGAACCCAGCGGAAAATTATAAAATTTTGTGTAATTAGTCATAATAACTAATGAGTTACAACGTTGGGCGCAAATGAGACCGTTATTTTTGTGGGCATTTTTCTGAGGCGCAAGTGAGCCGAAAATGACGGTGGGTGCAAATGGGCCGGGCGCATCTAGGACAATATCTTGGAGATTAGTTGCGAAGATTTCAGCTTTGTCCATATCAGTGCGTACCCATGTACCATTTTTGTTGCGAATTGGAGGAACTTGCTGTTGGGGTCATTTAGGCGACTGGTAGCTTTCCAAAGGGGTATTCGGTATTTTCGGAAGCAGTCAACCCGCTCAAGTATTCGTCTATGTATTTTTTTTGTATTCTTAATCAATTTTTTTTAGGTTTCTACAGGCAGTGTTAAATCGACTTCTGTCCTCTGGTGCTCTACTTTGTTGCCATATTTTTCGGAGTCGCCGTTTATCGGCAATTTTTCTTTTAATATCAACTGAACAGTTGTAATTTGTTTGTATTAATAGTGACTGTGGAGTTGCTCTGGTAGCTGCTAAGTGAATGGACTGGGTTAGGAATTCTACTTCATTTTATATATCGTTTGCACTTTTTAATGGGATATTAGTAGTTAGTTGGTATTCGAGAATGTTTCTGAAATAGTTCCAGTTTGTTTTGTTATTAGTAACAGACTGCGGTTTCGTTTTAATTAGTACTGAGGTGCTTATCGTAGCTATAATGGGGCTGTGGTCGGAGGAAAATGGGAGAAACAGGTTCGGACGTGGAACTTTGGCCCCACAGATTTCCGGGGCTTCTATACATAAACAAAAATTTGCGGCCACTTTCGGTCAAACTGGTCTTAAGATTTTCCGATCAGGCTGATTTTTGGCATCTGGACTTGACTTACGATCCTTAGTTGAATACGTTATGTCTCTATCACAGATCAAAAATTATAAGACGTGACAGATGCCAGCAATGACAGAAATAGAAGCTGGTCTCCAGCTTGGAAGCTGCCTTGATTAAAAGTTGAAAAATAAAAGGACGGGCAGACAGATGACATTACTCTCTACATAAGGCTTCTTATTTTAATGTGTAGAAGCCTAAAAAATGATGGGCCTTACACTTTGATTTATAGTGAGTGAGTTCTATAGAGTATTTTTTTGATGACATAGCCAGAAGTTTGCCAATTTTAAAATTAGGAAAAGAAATGTTTTTTAAATAAAAGTTTTTAGATGGAATGGATATTTACTTTTATTTTTCTTCATTGATGTGTAAATATATGTAAATATAATATTAAAGTGTATGTATGTAAGTAACGATAACTGGAAGAGTTAAACAGTTTTATTTGAATATTCTTTTTTTATAATTTTTTGATAACATCCCAAGCATGCAAAAATTTTGAGGAAGGCGGGTGAAAAATTGTCAGCCTAGGGCACCAAAAACCTTAGTTGGGCTCTGTTTGCTGTTATATGGTTTAATCTGTGATATCATCCTTTGAATCCACAAGGTTTATTTTTGAATTCCATACAGTTTTTTATAGGTTAAATTATATGGAATTTCGACAATGTCCTTAAGTGATGGCTAGATGAACAACCGTGTAAACCTATAAATAAACAAGCAGACAGCTAGAGATAAATGCATAATATGGTCATATTAAGTATTTTTTGGGGAGACATTTGTCTTAATGTATGTAAAACGTCAGCATTACATAATATATTCCTGGAAGTATATTTTTTGTTTAATAAGCAAGTTTATGAAACTGATGTAGATAAAAGGGTATCATGCAATTAGGGAACACATTTTAGAGGCAATTAACGCTGTTGTTGAGTAGCATGCATACTTTAAAGTTGCATGTTTAAAGATAAGTGCTAACGAGCAATTTAATTTTGCGTTATTATTTACCAAAGGTATGGTGCAAAATATTAAATTTAAGGAAAAATATTCATTGGGTATGACATTAAAGCAAGCGTAAAAGCCTACTAGTTTTGTTATGTTTAAATTACTTTCCTGCAATTATTGATTGCACGCGGAGCAAAACAACCGCACGAAATATGTTATCTTATAACTTTTCGTATAAATAACTGAAGATTTTGATGTTTTTATGGTTTCAGAAGAATTGGAAGACGTCGTTCCGAAGTAATTAGCAGTTGTAATGATACATTGTTTTCAATACAGGAGACCTGCTGGTGATACGCAATTGTGTTTCAGCAAGGCATTTTTATATGCCTGTTTTATTGAAAATCAAAAGTTTAAAGAGCTTAGTAATAATTTATAATTGCTATTTAATAATGCTAATTTATTTCTAAATTTGTTTACAAAATGATGACCCTTTGGCCGCATTTGCATTTATGAAATTAAAATAACCCTAGCGGGATATGTCCCTCGCGAGACTTTGGATTAATGGTGGAAGTTTTCGTTTAGTTTTAATTATGTAGCTACAAATTGTCTAATTAATTTACTGTAAATTTTGGCTAATGATTTAGGTAAATTAAGACGCCGAAAAAGTAGATATACATAATATATTTATTTTTGTAAGGAAATAGTGTAGTGCAAATGTAAATGTATCAAGCTTATTGGTCGTTCGACCTTTTTTGATTATTATATGACTTATATTTGAATTAAAATGCTGAATAATTGTTGGGAACGTTGAAGTACTATATCTTAATATTTCTTCCAAATAAATGACGTATCCTGTCCACTTCCTTTGGTCTTAATTCTTTCTGTAGATGCAAGTTCAAATATCATATGAGGTTGATGAGATTTATTATGTAGGGTAAGAATCAAACAATATTCTTAAATAGTGCATAAACATCGATGATACGTTATCATGTAAAAAATTTCCGGTAGGTGTTAAAAATTATTATAATACAGGGTGATTCTAAATATACGCGATAAACTTTAAGGGCTGCTGCCTGTGGTTACTTTAAATAGAATAGTTCATATGAATAAATGCCCAAAACGGCTTAGTTTTAAAGTTATATGATGTTTAATAATAAATTAAGAGTTTATACAATAAAGGGTAGGTAATAAACAAAATGAACTTATGGAATTTGTTGAAAATGATCGTCGCCAATTGTAATATAGGCTTCTGTACTCTGTCGTACTGAATGGCGAACACGTTCAAAAATACTGGGGTTGTTTCGAATTGCCTCAAATGATGCAGCAATGCGATTACTGAGTTCTTCAACTAGTGATTTAAAGTGACCCCAGAGAAAAAATCTACAGACTTTAAGTCTGGAGACCGAGGAGGCCACGGTTTTGAACCTCTTCGCCCTATACACCGATTTGGATATGCACCGTTCAAAAACTCACGAGCAACTAAACTGAAATGTGCCGGAGCATAAAATATATTTGTAATCTTCATTGATATGGGACTTCTTCTAACAGAAGTGGCAGTTCCTCTTCAAGAAAATGGTAGTATACTTCTTCATTTAACTTCATCAGCATAAAATGTGGATCTATCAAGTAATCTCCCACAATTCCGGCCCACGCATTGAGAATTGGTGTTGATGACGGACAACCAATGTTTCGTGCGGGTTTTCTTCGACCTATATACAATTTAAACCTTAGTTACCGTTAGGTGTTAAAGTAGTACAAACAAAATTCGATTCAAATACAAAGTGAAATAAAATACAATACACTATAATTCTTTGCAAACTTTAAATTTAACTGTAGATTCTGTTAGTCCATTTTTTTTTGTTTTTTTGCTAGTTTTTTCCTTTATTCCATGTTAGTCTTTTTTGTCTTAAATTCTCCACTAGTTCTTTGTCTCATGTTTTCCTTGGTCTTTCTCTTACTCTTTTCTGTTGCAATCTGGACTCGCATATTCTTTTTGTTGCTCTTCTTTCCTCTATCTGTATTATGTACTGGCGTTTGATACTTTTTATGATTGCTTCTACTTCTAGTTCCTCTCTCACGAAGTCATTTCCGATTCTGTCTTTTCTCTTAATTTTCTTAATGCCGCTTAGGTATCTCCATAGCTTGCTTACCATTTGCTTTTATAGTACACAGTTTTCACTTCCATATATCAGAATCTGTCTAGAAATAGATTTAAATATAACGATATTTGTTCTCTTAGATTTACTTAGGGAATGGCATATTCTAGCCTCACTTTCCAGCCTGGCGTTTATTACGGAATCCATTTTTCCGTTACAGTGTAATTTCACTCATAAAACTTAAAAGTTTGTATTTGTTCTATCTCTCCCGATTAGCTATATTGATATGTCCAGATCTTCGTTCCCCATCACCATCACTTTAGTTTTATCGGCATTTATTTTTAGATTTCTAACCAGTAGAGCGTTGTTCCATGTTTCCAAGTTTTTTTTTGCGTCGATTACTCAATCGTCAGCTATCTGCTATTTCCACCATTTCCATATTTCTATAACCTACCTTTAGTTTCTTTACTTTTTCCCTAGTTTCCTGTATTACGTCGTCCATTACCAGATTAAAGCAGGGCTAATTATCTTACATTAATCCTTCTCTTCCGATTAAAGGTTACCTATTCTCGCGAAGTTTTTGTGTTTTTATACATACTCTTTATACATGTAATCAACTTGTCATTTATACTTCTCCTTCTAAGGCTATTCCATACTATTTTATTTGGTATGCTGTCAAATGCCTTCTCTAGGTCCACAAAGGCTACGTATATTTTATTTTCGGTGAATTTTTCTATTTATTGTTTTATTACAAATATATGATCTTGTAATCCTCTACCTTTTCTAAATCTACATTGAGAATCTTTCAATTGTTATTCCGCTATTTTCTCTAATCTCGCAGCAAATATTCCTTCATGTATCTTTGCAATTATAGACAGTATATTTATTCCCCTATAATTAGAGCAGTTTTTTCTGTCGCATTTCTCCCGTTCTTTAGGGATCTTTTTCTCCCACCATGCCTTATGGAATAGTGTCGTTAGCATTTCCAGACTTTTTCTACCCAAATTCGTGATAATTTCGGTAGTAATATCGTGCGCAGCTGCTTTGCCTCTCTTTAACTTCTTCACAGCTTCTACTACTACTTATATCTTTATTTCTTCTTGTTCTTCACTGTTTTTTATGTTATTTGTTCGTTTTCTACCACTTTCGGTATTTCTTATGGTTGATTTATCGTTAACATTTTTCAAAATAGTTTCCATCTCATTACAATATCCCTTTCGTGTCCCAATGTTCTTCCATCTTTGGTTTTTGTTGGGTAATTTTGTGTGATTTTCCTTTCTGCAGCGATATGAGTACTCTATAAAATAGTTTTTAATTTCTGAGACAGTCCCATTCCATCTTTTCACAAAATTTTTTCCATGTTTTTTGTTTCGCTTGTTTAACCATTTCCTTAACTTTGGATCTTTGTTCTTTGTTCTTTGTATCTATCGTAGTTTTCTTCTGTTTTATTTCTGAAATATTCTTTCTTTAATTTCATTTGTTTTTATTTCGTCACTCCACCAACTCGTTTGTTTCTTATCCTCTATAATTTTGATAATTCTACATACTTCTTTTGCTGTCGTTATTAATATTTCTTTGATGTATTTCCATATTACTTCAGTTGGTGAGTCGTTCATGTTTTCACTGATTTTGTTCATCTTCGCCTCCACTCTTACATTATATACTCTTGCCATTTCTTCTTTTCCCAGTTTGTATGTTTTAATTTTTTCTTTGACTTTGTTTTTCTTCTTTTCCTTCTCTTTTACTTCCTCATGACTTTTTGTTCTTATTAATATTTTTGATAACACTAAGTAGTGATCAGAATATATTTCTGCTCCCCTGTTTCCCCTGTTCTTTATTTTATTTCCAAATCTTCTGTTTATTATTATGTAATCTATTATTGATTGTTCATTTCTGCACATTACTTCTTTTGCATACTTGTAATGTATTAGTCCGCTCTCTTGCGGTTTTAAAGCAATGACATTTGGTCTTTCGAAACATCATGCGATTTGTCGTTTAATGCACATAACTTCAATAATCAGCCGTGTTCACGATGACAATCACAAAAGAGCATATTCGATGTTTTATCCACTTCGTGTTTCATCTTGAGAAAAACGCCGCTGAAGCCATCGAAATCATTTGTGCTGCATATGGTGAGAATGCTGTAAGTCATGCAACGTGCAAAAAGTGGTACCAAAGATTTCGGGGAGGAGAGTTTAGTCTTGAAGATCAACCACGCGCTGGACGCCCTCAAACATTTGACACGGATGAGCTGCAGACGCGTTAGGCTGGGAACTTTTCCCACACTTCCGATTATCATTTATTCCGGTCGTTATAGCATCATTTGGCTGATACGCACTTCAAAACAGAAGAAGAATTCCAAAAATGCATCGATAACTTTATCGTATCGAAGCCGGTGAGCTTCTATCACCAGGGAATTCGCAAGCTACCCGAAAGATAGTAAAAGGTCATAGATGCCAACGGAGAATACTTTGATACTTAAGCTTTTTTTGTTTTTTTTTAAATAAAACTTTTTAATTTCTCCCGAAAAAATTTTACAGCCGATTTATCTCGGCCGCGTAGTATTGTAGTATTGAGTTGGTAGTGCTACGTTATTTTGACCAACGTTGAAAATGGCCGTGATTAAATTTCTTACTAAATAAGGTTTAGTCTCAGTGATACCAAACAACGTTTGAATAGTGTAGAAAGTAAATATTTGTCTTCATATTCCATTATAAAAGAATGGACAAAACAATTTTGTTTGGATGGAGAAAGAATCGGAGACGATTCACATGCAACTAGTCCAATTGAAGTGCTTTTGGAAGAAAATTCCAGCGTGAGGTTCTAAGTGTTTAAAAGGTAAATAATCATCAACAATGTTAGGGCTTTCCGATACAGTCGTACGTCGCATTCTGCGTTAGTTTTTAGTGATTATTTTTACAAGATTTTTAGATAATTAGCTTGTAAAATACATTTAAATAATAAATTGATATTTTCCGACGTTTTTCTTTTGGCTAGTTGGATATTTTAGACCGTAGTTTAGTTATATTTCAAGAATAATTGAATATAATATCTTATTAGAATTTTCCACTAAATGAACCTTTGCTTATTAACTTTTGAAAGTCCGTAAGGCGTAGATGAACGTTAATGCGATCACGGTCTTGTTTGTCTGTGTGTGTGTTTATGGACACGATATCTCCGGACTACTTGACCGATTCACTATATTTGGTCAGTAGATGCGTTAGGTTCTTTCTCTGTATTTAACTTCAGACATGTAGCTCTCATTTCCCCCTAGATACGGGGATCATAAGGTCACATGCATGACTTGCTTCGCTTTCGAAAGTTGTCTTTCCGGGTTTTATATCCATTTGTTACTATTGATTTATTATAAGATCAACGTTTTTTCTACAAAATGTTCATACTCAGGAATTATTTTTAGTTTTGTTGCTGCGTAGGATTTAAATCAGTAAAAATTTGCCCTGGTATTTTATTGTTAACATTACCGACTATGGCTAATCTTATAAATAAGTAGAAAATAAAAGGAAATAACAAAGAGTAAGTGTATTTGTTTCCAAAATGAAATGTTTATAAGTTTTCTTTGGCCAGGACGATTGCATAATTAAAAATTGTTTATGATATAATTTGACTTCTACTTTTTATTTATTCAGTAGATGTAATCTTTGATTGGTGTTTAATTTTAGAATATTTGATAACTTGCATTGCAAGAACATAATATTCACGATTTTATGAAACAAAAGCACATTTAATTAAGTTGATAACAATGTCATTTTTACTTGTTAGCTGAAACTCGTGCGAAGTCCTTTCCAAGAAGCCAGCATACTTCTAGGGCATGCACGAAGAGTCTTACTTTGCGTCATAGTTATGATTCCCTTGACAAAAAGCATGCCAAGACTTCTCACTCGTATCTTATAGGCCAATATTCTCCTGATACTTGATAACCACTTACTTAGCTTTCTGTATTTTTATGGACCCCGCAGCATCCCACGAATACATCCATAAACTAAGCAGGAGTTCCTTTCCGAAGCAAAACTCGAGTCGTCCGGCTTCAGTTGACCCTAATGCACGTAAAATTTCCTACCTTTGACAGGAATTCTAAAGACACATTCAGAAAGTTTATTTACTAAGAGCGCTAGTTTATTAAAATCTTATATAAAATGCGTCGCATTTATTTGCTTTTTAAGTGATAAATAATTCATGTTTTTCAGAAAATTTGGACGTGCGGCGCCTGAAGCGCAAAACGGGCAAGCTTACGCAAAACGCGGACTGCAGCATGCAAGACTACATGAATAATTTAAAATCCACCCACGAATTGGTTGCCAAAGTAGGGGCTAGTGCTGAGGGCAAAGCGCTGATTGATGACGCCGCGATTAAGTCGAAAATGCTTGAAAAATGGAATGAGTACAAAGAAAGTTGTTACCTAATAGAAGTTTTAATGGCCTTTCAGGCTGCAATACAAAGCATATGTGAGGATGTGGTGCTGCTGGATAGAGTCGAGTTTTTGCGCGAGCGAGGATTGCGCTGCGACGTGTACAAAGTCGCAGATGACCGTATCTCGCCCAGATGTCATGCACTAATAGCCAGGAAACCGCAGCGGTAGCTTCATTGCGACACCTGTCTTAGTTAACTGTTGTATTAGCTGTCTAATGTAACATTGTAGACGCTTCTGTATCATTTTTAAAAATACAGATTTTATAATGGCCATTGTTGTTGTGTTGTTCCCACATAAATATTCGACTTTTCTAGAGTAGAAAAGTTAAAAATTTACATTGTTTCAGCAAATAAAATTATACTCGCATTTAAATTTGTTTTAATATGTTGGTTTTATAATTACATTAATTTCTGTAATATTTGTAGTTCAAGTATAAATATTAAATTAAATTTGCAAAGGAAAATGTTAAATTTTTGCTCATTGATTTATTTAACTGTACCACATTTCAATAGCTTGATAAAAACAGCGTTGCCGTTATTCTGTCGGTCGGAAATTTTGTGATTTTATTTTTAAATTATGAAAAATGATTTATGAAACGATGGAAATAACATTCAATTACCTGCGATGTATTGAAATGAAACAGATTTTAAAAATAATGAAAATCAAGAATTTACTAATAAAGTGATGTTTAGTAGAATCGATAAGACGCTTGAAAGACGAAGAAGAACATACGAATTTTGTAGAAAGTAAGGTATGCATGTATCAGAAGTAGCGGAGCAAAATTCAAATGCTTGAAAATATCATCACAGGGCTACTGTAGTTCTTGATCTCTTTATAGGATTCGGCAGTTAGATGTTACGTTTTTGAGATGGGTAGAATCTTGGTGGTTGATATACCTCGTTAGTTGCCATTTTAATAGCTACGGAGTCGTGGATGATTGAAAACTGCGTCTTTCTTTACATCTTTGTTGTAACGGATCATTTGGAGGTGCAGACACAGTAAAGATTTCGAACTCACTTCGATGTTGACCAACGCTATGCCGTTATATCTCACCAAAAAATACTGAAATGACTTTAACAACTTCAGAACGAGAGGAAATGTGGACCTAAAATATCGGAGGGGGGGGGCTGATCGGACCGTTAGAATATCAGAAAACAGAGAATTGAACAGGCTGTGGAAGTTAATTCTCGCTATTCAGCGGTACTACATGCTCGCGCTTTGCGCATGTCAATCGGGTCAGTTTGTCGAACTTTGCACTTTGACCTCTACTGTTATTGTTAAAAAAATTGTAGTAGTTTAAGAACTACAGGAAATTACTATGTGCCTCGGTTTATGTTTGCAAAATGATGCTTTCACTTATCGGGTGCTGTAAACAAACCAAATTGCCGGTACTGCTCGGAAAATAATACACGGGAAATCCATCAAAGACCCTTACATAGTGAAAGAGTAACTGTGGTGCGGAGTAGCCCGGTTTGGCATAATTGGACCTTATTTGTTCCGAAAACATGGACACTGTGACGATCAACCCACAAGCGTTACCTTACGATGCTGCGAGAATTTTTCGAATTGCTCCCGGCAGGGTTTGGTTTCAATAGGATGGAGCTACTTGCTATACCTCAAGAGAATTCATAGCTTTTTTAAGGGAACATTTTTCAGGGCGCCCTTATTTCACTCGCGGGGATGTGGAGTGACCCCTTCGAATCACCGAATCTTTTAACGTTATGGGGCCATCTGAAACCTCAGGTTTGCATTGAAAAATCACGGATTTCTGAAGCTCTTTCGAAGCCATAACTCGCGAAATTTGAGCAATTCCACGCGCTATGCTTCAAAGGTGAAATTTTTCCTCTCGTCTGCAGCAATGCTTGGACAAGAACGGTCGCCACTTGGATGGCGTTATTTTTTACAGCTGAACTACATTTTTTTGTGGTTTGTTTCTTAAATGATATTATGTAATCTTTGAAAAATAAAAATTGAAATTTGTTTAGAAACACCCGTTTTAAAGTGTTTTGAAGAACGTTTTATGTCCCTGCTGAATCTTCTACATTTTTTTTTATTATCTAGTCGCTTGTTAAAAAAAAATAATAAAACGCGATTAGTAAATTGAAGCCTCTTTATTAGGAATAATTCTAAAAAACGAATCTTATTTCGTAACACTTTATTTTTTAAAAATTGCAATATCAATGTCTGGATATTTTTCTTCTTCATATGTTTCTTTGTAGTAACGAAATGCATTGTTTATCTTTCGACGAATTGCAAAGTTACGTTCAACATTCAGATCAACTTCCATAACATTGTCTAACAAGGTTTCAAGCATTCCAACAAATTTTTGATAGTTGTTCAGCTATTAATTTTCGTCGTTGTCCAAGTTGTCTTCCCGTTCTTCATAAACTCGCTGTTCATTTATCGTAATGAATGTTTCCTTATCCAGTTTATTAGTGTTCGATTTGACCCACTCAATTACGTTGACGGAATCTAACTCTTTGAAACCAAGTTGCTGTGTTATCAGTGACTTTAACAGAATGAGTTTCAAAGCTAATGACATCATTTGCACCTGCACATGATATACTTCCATACAGATCTTATATTGCTTCCTGCTGATTCATGTTACTCTTCGCCTATATTTTCAATAACGTTTCTGATGTAGCTTCTCCAAAATTCAGGTGTGGCTTTTATGGCATGCAAAATAGTAAGGTTTTAAATAGCGTAATTACAACTTGATCCATTGGTTGGATCAACGACCTTATAGTTGGTGAAAGAAAAGTTATTTGTACATTTCATTTAAATTGCAGAGGCCAGTTGAATGACTTGGGGAATTATCTAAGATCAATAGAATCTCAAAATCCTATCCAGTTTTTCTGCAATAACATTTTGTAGTAGGGTTAAGACTTTTGGGACCTATACTTTCTTTTAACGCCACAACACTGTGAGATTATTTTTTTGATAAATAACAGGTGTAGGATTTTCTGAACGGTACCCAAACATTTATTTTATTTTCAAATGCCCTGTTACTTTTGCACCTAATAATAGTCTGAGATGGCCTTTTGAAAATTTATGTTCAGGGCACAACAGGTGCGTAATGGCAACCTTTTCCAGAATAAACTCACTTAACCAAAGTTGGATATTTGTTCATCTTTGTAGCTACCTTTTTGTATGATTTCACTTAATTACTTCGGATATCTTGAAACGGCTTCTTTATCCGCATTGGCAGGCTCACCAACAATACTAATATTGTGAACACCAGTTCGTTGCTTAGAACGGAAAAATCATCCATAACTTGCCGTAACATTTTCACTAGCTCCCCCACTTTTGCTTTCTATATCGTCAGTAGCCTTTAAGTCATTGTAATGATTTAATGCTTTGGCTTGAATTTTCATTTGCCTAAGTGGAACTCGTTTTTGATTGAAGTCTTTGATCCATATGGATAAAAGCAGTTCAATATTTGCCATTTGAGTGTTTCCGGTTTTAGTCACTACTTCTGATAAATAAGAAGTTGTAACCATACCTTGCGATTCGTATTGATCTTTCTTTTTATAAGTTTAACTGAGGACTCGTCTATTTCTTTCTTGCAGTCTATTTTAGCAAATAATGCGCCTTCTTCATGAAGCATCAATGTTTTGGCCTAAAGTGAGCCACTTGGTGACAAAATAATTTTTACATTTTCTTTCTGTACTCATCATTATTATTATTTTTAATTAGCATTGTAATTTAATTATCACAAATGGATTTCACTGTCGATTTGCGTATCGAAAACCGATAGAAGTTAATTCAACATTAAAGTTCTCAAACGTTCACTGCTCACTCGTACTACGTAGTTTACACATTAAGGACAGCAGTTACAACGAGACTGCCGTCTTTCACATCAATAACCATCTGACAGTATTTCCACGCCAATCAAGCACTCACTACTATAGATATGTGAATTTGGCACTTAGAACTACTGAATGCCGAGTTTACATTCTCGTCGTATCTAGGTATCGTAAAGCATAACTTTAAAACAACATAAAAATAAACCGACCAAAAAAAGACGACCATAAAGGGAAAACCGATCATTAATGTATAAAAAAAATTATTTTACTGAATTAAAATTGAGTTTGTTTTGATAATTTCAACCCGGACCGTGCAAGGTATTACTGTAATTAGGATTTTTTTAATTTAGTATGTTTTCATAATTTTTTCGAGTGAGTTAATCGGAGAACAATGTAGTCGAAATAGAGTTGGAGTCAGTATCTGGATTTTAAGGATACAATTGGCTTCTTCTTTTATCTTTTCTTAGATTTAATTCTAGTTGTCTGCATACTATCAATTTTATACAGGATCTATATTAACTAGATAAACAAAATTTAGGAGGTGACTTCTGATAAGAACAGGAACACAAAAGTCCATATAAACATATGTTTGAAATTGCATGTATTCTGTGATAGATGCGAATATTATTTTTTATAAAGTTAATCTCCAGTTATGGTGTGTTTATACGTTTCTGTTCACTTAGAGATCTACTCTTAAATGGGAGTTAAAATGGTTTCTTTTTATATCAGAAACCAGCAGGATGCTTTACACATATTAACCAACGAATGGAAATAGTCGGGAGGTCGCACAAATTTATCAGAAAAACTACCGCCATAAACAGCAACCAAATCATAAAATGATCGCTTGTATGATATTGAGTCATTTCATTTTAGAGGTAAACACGAAAGATGGCTACACGATGTTTTATACCTGAGTTGGAAAAATGGGTTGTACAAAATAGACTATTTCTAATAATTTTTCTGCAAGAAAAATATTTTGATGCTGGTTTTACAATAGGCTACTGCCATTAAGGAATTTCTGTCATCAATTCTCTTTATAGTTGAAGCAATCTTTGGTTGGAACTGTCATCATTAACCTATACGAGTTATCCATTGCCCAAACAGAGTCCACATCGAATGGTTTAAGTTTACCATCGTTAGTGGTTTAGTATCACTATTTGTGTTTGAATGATTAATTATCTAGTTGGTCCAGTCGTTTTTCCCTAACGCTTTAATGACAGTGTTACTGCTTTTTTAGCTCATTTTAGTGTTAAAATTTAATAACAGTTTTTTCAATAGATGGATCACCAGTTATTGTCAACAAAAATGTTATTATATACCACGTTTCGCATTCACTTCGTCAAAAACCTTCGTTTTAATTTTTTTTAAGGAATTCTAGGATAATTTTAGGTTTGTTTTTATTTTGTTCTATAATGTTCTTTAGTTTTGTTTATTGTAAAACAGCAAGCTACGGTCGGACTTGATGTCTGTTCCAGAGCATGTCTTAATTGCCTGTTACCGAAACGGTGGTTTATAAGAATGAAATTATTGAATTTCGTATAATATTATTTTGGTGATCATTGAAGCGCAATTTCATAAACAAAGTTTTCTTTTGGGTAGCTTGTACCAGGGATTTGTTAATTTAAGTTGTTCTTTATGACAAAATTGAATTAGATGCTTACCTTCAGGGTTTCTGCTATTAAGCCCACACTGTCCAGTAATGCCTAGTGTTGCTTACTGACTTACTTTAGCGTTAGAGTCGCCTATGATTAATCTTATTACGTATTGTTCCACTAATCTTAAGGTATTTGTGATGTTTATGTAAAATTCTTCAATTTCATTCTTTTGTTCATCCACTGAAGGTGCGTACACGCGTATAATATTTAGGCTACTGGTTATGCTGCCAATTATATTAACATCACTCGATCTAATATGGGAACAATATTTTTCACACTCCTATTGATGTTTTCTTACATAAAAATTGCGACGCTGTTTTTGTCGGATTGGTCTCGAGTTTCAAACAACCAGATAGTATAAGTTTTCCATTTGAAGTTTCCGTTGTGTAGTCATCTGCTTTCGTGTACTTCCAGTGGTAGAATATTCATCTTTTCTGCTTCTAACAGTGAATTTCAGAACCTTCCCTCTTTCATATAATTTTTACTCTTAGGCTAGCCTTTTATAATTATCTTTGTTTTTTTCCGGGGATTTTTAGTTTATATAAACATGGTGAATGAAGTAGGAAACATGATTGAAATAATGCAAATAATGAGGTGGTTTTGCATTGCCTTCCTCATCGCAGAATCAGAGCCGGTTGTCTCTATTATTAAGTTGTACCGAGGACCATCCTCTTCACTTTAAAATAATATTGATGTTAGTGTTTCCAAATGCTAGGTAGTTTTGATACTTTCTCTTGATATTTTATTTTAACAGTATTTAGCATATTTAAAACAAATAATTGAAGACACAGGAAGCAAAAACTATAAAGAAATGAAAAAAAGCGGTGAATAGAGAAGAATGGATTGCTGCGACAAACCAGTCTGAGGACTGAAAACTGAGGAGAGGAGCATATTTGGTGGAAAGTTTTTGGACCAGGAATAGTTTATAATTGTAATATTGAAACATTCTTCCTTTTTCACATATTTAATTATAGTCGGAAAGAAAATTTTATTGTCTTTTCAAACTTCAAAATTAGTTACATCAGTGCAACCGTTTTATACGATGGAAATTTAAATAAACTCGTATATGCTGGTGAATAACAACTATGAACTAAAAACTGAAGTTTGATTATATTACTTTATATATTCAAATATTTATTAACAAGAGATTGCCTGCCAAAAGGTATTTTTGGTGTCCTAGGCTGACAATTTTTCACCCGGCTTCCGTCAAATTTTTGCAAGGTGCAAACCTATAAATTTTTAATTGGATCGGCTTTTGCCCTGGATTGGACACATGGAACAATTTAACTTAGCGCCCATTCATAATGGACGTAAGCATAAGTCGCCCATAAAAAATACGTAATACGTATAGTTTATCCAATGCAAAGCTTATGCGCTCGTTCATAATGCACTTTCATAATTTTTACGTTTTACGTTCATACGTAAGAGATCGGTTTAGCTTTATATATTTCTTACATTTATTTGCAGTAATTTTTAATTTTGGCAGCAGTATCAGTATGTTTTGATTCTGGAATTACATAACCTAACTTTAGTATTTCCGACATTTTGGCTTCGTTTTTACAACGGATAGGGAACTGTTAATTAAGTTAGTAAATATGCATCTGTTCCTATACCATAAAAGGGATGACAGGTACAAAGGCAACATAATTATGCAAAATGCCTGGAAGAATATTGTTGCCGCAACTTTCAAATGTTTACGTAAGGCTTACGTGCATTATAGGTATTTCTTATGGGCGGCTTATGTTTATATCCATTATGAATAGGTGGTTACCTCCGCAAACTTCTACTCGGCAGAAGCAAATTAAATGGCCGTCGCAGACACGAGTTTTGCGTACGGCAATGCAGCGGCCCGATGACAACCGCAGCCGCCCGGAGGAGCGAGAGCGGTCCCGACGCACGAACCTCGCTCAAAGCGCAGCGCGTCCCATTTCATGTAAGCCGTCTTTGCTTACTTTCCGTTCAAATGGATATGCTGTCTTTATTTACTACGCACATATCTCCTCATGTAAAGCTCGTAAGGCACGCCACATTTCTTTGTTTACTCTCTGTTTAAATGTATAGATAGAAGATATAACGTCGTGAAAAAAGTGGTATACATAGATCTTCTAAAGGAGTTTCCATTAAGGGCGCTCGAATTTTAAATTTAAATAAAGCAAGTTGTGTATGAGATATCATTAACTTTTTTTTATTTGAAAGAGTATTCGGTTACATTATATATGGAATATGACGTCGGTCAAATGGCCGTAGCGGCTTCGCTAGGCATCCGAGAGGTCAAATTTCCGATGACGACCCCATAAATCGGCCTCGATATCATATACAGCATTGGTTATGTTGACTAAGCATCAGTCGTCTGTGGCCAAACAGTAATTTTTTTGGATCTATTTGCAACTGATGGGTCTCATGTGCATTATTATCTCCCCAAATGCGACAATTTTGCTTATTGCAATAGCCATTTATCCAAAAATTGGCCTCATCGCTGGAGACGATTTTCTATCTGAAATCGGTGTCCACTTCCAACTACTCCAAAGCCCAGTCAGCGAATGGCTCGATGCTGCCTATGGTAGTTTATTTTTAGTTCCTAAGTTAATTGAATTGTGTACGGATGCAGGTCCAAGTTCCGACGCAACATTCGCCAAGTTGAGGTTTGCTAAAGGCCAAGTTCTTGGGTGCGACGAGGAATTGACTGCCTCTGATTACCCTGCGCACTCTCGTTCACTGCAGCAATGTTTCCTGCAGACCTCACGTTTCGACGACGTACGGGTGTTGTTTGATTTTTTCTGAATTAGTTGATTCGCATTTGCCCCTAAACGACGAATAGGTCGACTAAACAGGACGATTGTGTGCACCGTAAAAATCACATAACGCACGGAACGTAGTCGAACTGAGCACTCAGTTTGATAGTAAAGTCTAAATAATTTGCACGCGTTGCTCAACACTGTAACTTTCCATGATTATTTGCCCAACATTATTTACTATAATCACCAAAATTGACAGCTGTCCCAATTGGAAACCCCTTTATATTCGAAAACCAAATACTCTTGGAACCTATTTTCAACGAACTTAAAAAGTTCGTTACTGAATTCTATGTCTGTCGGTCTGTCTGTCTGTCTGTCGCTGTCACAAAATTATGGATTTTTTACAATTTTAAAATGGATTCTTAGGAAATTTTTCGCTGATTTCAAAATCGAAATCAAAAGTTTCTATCTCGAATAGTTTTCGAGATATTCGACTTCAATTTCGGAAAATTTCGACATTGCGATTCTATGAGTAATTCTTAAAGAAAATTTTACGCTGATTTCAATAATGAAATCGAAAAATTCTATGTCGAATAATTTTCGAGATATTCGATTTCGAATTTCAAATTCGAAATCGAAATCGAAAGGTTTTTTTAAGTTCGTTCTGGGATTGCTTACAGAGCAATCTCTTCGCCGGCCCCATGTTTTGTTATTACTTTAAAAGTTTATTTTACTAACAAGGAAACCCCCAACCCGATTTCACCAATTTTGATGATCCTTACATATGTTGTAGAACATAAAAAAATAAGAGACACGTATTTTTTTTTGGCTAATATTAGCTTTTGAGCGGATTATTACAAAAAGCGTTTTTCTGAATATCTCGGCTTAAAATTAGTATTTTTTGACGAAATAAAATGGAAATTATTTCTTACAAAAAGAAAGTATTTCATGGTGTTTTTAAGAGTAAATGCAGCATTTCTAGGGGTTGAAAATATATATTTCTTGGCATAATTTCGTGATGAAAAAGTTTGAAACGACAAAAAAATTAAAAAATTTTTAAACATATGTTTTGAAAAAATAAAGTCGCCGTCTTCCGGTATTCTTATAAATATTACCCCTGAAGGGGGTAAACCACCCCTAACTCAAAATAGTGTAAGTATGTACTTCAGTTCCTATAATTACGTAAATAGTTTGTATATGGGGATTTTCGAGGTCTCTCATTACAAATCTGTTATCAGATTTTGAAAATTCAAAATGGTGGATTTAATGTAGTGGACGAAAATGTCGAAAAATCATCAAAATCGGTGAGATCGGGTTGGGGGGTTTCCTTGTAAGTGTCACAACTCTCGCAGATGCCACCAAACATGTGATTTGGCTTTTATTTTCAACTACTAATGTTTATTTAGAATGTTTTATATTAAACTTAATTTATGCATGCTTTGATGACGAAGAAGCGAATGCAGCAAACAGAATCGTTTAGATAATCGTTTAAATAATCGTTTAGATAACTGTACGTGGGTGTACATATACGCAGACACGTACGTAAAATGAAAAAGCATTGCTTATTCAGACATTGTTTAACAGTGACATTTTATCTAGTAACTGTTAGCTATGCTAAAACGATTTTATTTAAAGTGAGTCAACGAAACTAATGTTTGTGCTTCAAATTGAACGATAAAATACAAAATTGGAAAACTTCGTATCTAAATTTCATACCTTTTGCTTCGGCATTGCGCCCGGTACGGTTGGAATTCGTATAGAGGTCTTAAAATTTTTATTATTGAAAAGTTTAATAATTCTTTGCCAAAAAGAAGATAAATTGTCTTAAATTTATTTTGTACATACTTACTTGGAAACATTTTTCCTATAAAATTTAGTCTTGTCTGGCTGAAATGACGTAAGAAATATTTGAGTAATTTGTTGAATTTTCTGAAACAGAAATAAAAATAGTAACAACTATAATTTTGAAAAATTCGCAATACTTTTGATTACATATACCATAAACGAAGTGCACCATCGATAATTAACATTACAGGTTAATATGTTTTTTTAAAAAGATACTGATGAGTTAAATATTTATTTTTGATGGCGACACTATCATTTTCGCTTGTATTATTAAGTGAGGTTTTCGTGTTAACTCTGCTGTACCTTAGTAATTCTAATTTTTAATTCTAAAATGTGCCAGGAATTAAATATTGGTTAGAAAAATTTTGTGTAATGTTTTTCATAAAGTAATCACACAAGTGTGATGCATAAAGGAATCGATTAGTCTACACAGTAGAAATCAATAGTCAACATTGAGTATGTGTATGATACGATTTAATTAAACAAAGCGATGCGTACATAAGTCCTGGATTCTGTTTATAAACAGATTTAGTCTTCACAATGTTTGTGCCTGATGGATCTAAATTCTTGTTCATGTTAAACTATCACGTAGTTTCACATGAAATGTCGATTTGGTAGGGTAAAAATAAATGTCTGTACTTTTCAACTTGAAAGAGTTTACAAATAATTATCATTGACATTAATTGTTCGTTGCTAATGTCTCAATAGCGTAAATATTTCATTTTTTAAATATTTGAGTTTTATTGCGGAGTCTTCGAAGACTGAAATGACAGTTTAGCGGATAGCGTAGCGCTAATTCTGTCTAGGCTCTAGGAAAATATGAACGTCTGCTAGTGAAAAGTCAGGTGAATAAGGTGAACGAAGGAAAACTTAGTAGTCCAACACTCGCTCTTTAATGCTGCGTGAAAGTGTCTTTCGATCTATTCACTATCATCCACTTAGCTTACGATTATTGTACAGAATGGGCTTTTTATAATTGCCTTTTTTGTAACTTTAATATCAATCTTGTACTGTGGCTTCATCACAGATATCTTTTTCTAACACTTAATTCATTTGGTTTGCTAGTACTAATATATGTAATCATTTATTGAATTAAAAAAGAAGTACTCAAAAATCTCTTATTGCAAGTATTTCTGTTAAAGAGAAAAGGAAGAAAGTTAGAAAAAATATCCTATATTTACCTAGCTATGAAATATCAGTCAAAATTCTAACGCAGATAAACACATCCCTTTGCAACTGGATCATAAATGCAACTGCTCAAAAATCCGGTATCTTATGTGACATTACGTGATAAATTTAGATAACTATCGTAATGAAGCTTCCATGGTTACAGAAAATTCTACTACTTTTGAGATAATTTTAAAAGCTAATAATTTATAAATGAAATAATACTTGCAACGTTCTAAAATATAATTGGTAGTAAGGGATAAGAAAAAATACTGTTCGTTATAGTAAGATGCTTATCGATAAACTAAAGTCAGTAATATGAAATAGTGCTGGTAATCATATGTTTCGCAACGCATATAGGATGTTGACATTCTAGATGCGTTGATCGTTTTGATCGTAACAAAGCTTGCCCTTTCATTAAAAAAAAATATAAGTTTTGTTAATTTTTTTATTGACTCCTTATTTGTGTACAATCTGTCTAAAATACATGTTATGAAAGTACATAGTTTGTATCTTAATAACAATATACGTCATGTAGAGTGATGCTCCAGTAAGCAACCTCTAGTATTCTACGAAAACATGACTAAACTGAAACTTATTTAAGTAAAGCGATTGGTAAGGTCAGATGGTTTGAACCTTTTTAATCTCCAGTTGATTAGGATGTGTCATGATCTTGGCTTTGTATTTGGCACTAATTTTTGCAATTTCTTGACTTACTGTGGGCATGCAAAAATCATTGTGCAGTAAAGTATTTGTTACGTACCATGGTGCATTGGCTATCGTTTTTTATATTTTATTTTGATATTGCTGTATGATTTTGAGGTTTGATTTACCTGCAGTGCCCCTAAGTGGTATTCCATATGTCCAAAGAGGTTTTAATATGGATTTTGTACAGCAAAAGTTTATTGTCGATAGATAATGAGGAGTACCTCCCAAGTAGCCAGTACATTTTATTGAATTGCATTCCTAATTGTTTTCTTTTATTAAAAATGTGACTGCGCCATGTCAGTCGTCTATCGAGATGTAACCTTAAGTATTTTATTGCATCTTTTTGCGGTATTGGACCAGCATTCAGATATACTGGGGAGCAGTTTCCATATTTGAGTGCGAATGTCATATGTTCGTTTTATCCATACTTCATATTGACTTAGGTATATTATGAGGTTATTGGAGGCAGTATCGGGATTATTCTGCGATGCTAAAATTATGGTATTATCGGCGAATGTGGCTACAGATGCTTCAGATGTTTTTGGCAAGTCGGAGGTATATATAGAATAAAGTACATGCCCGAGGATACTTCCCTGTGGTAACAGTTCAGTGTGATGTTCTTGATATTTGGCTGGGAAGGTTTTGTTTTTGATTTTAAGAGAGAAAATACTGGGTGTGGAAATGCGGCTTTTAATTTATAATGTAACTCGGTGTACCAAACCTTACCAACAACCAAACAATAACGTTTATTTTCAAAGTTATGGTGGTGGACCAAACGATCTATTTGCTCCGTGGTTCCATGACTCTCGCCGAAGCCAAATTGATGATTTGGTAGAAGTTGGTTTTCATTAATGATTGGTGAAATTCGTCTTAGAATGATTTTTTCTAGGACCTTGGATAAGAGTGGTAGGAGGCTGATATGTTAAAATAAAATTTATGATGATACTGATATTTGTGTTTGCAATAATCATAAGTATCTTGGATAACAAAAAAAAATCCAACACAATTATACAGCTGTTAAGTCGAAATTAGCATAGAATGTAAACACAAAACAGATGTGTATGTAGATAATTACAATTATCTCTATTTTAACAAGGTGGTAAATCATTTCATTATGGTACAGAAATATGCGATCTTACGCAAATGAAAAGGAACGGTAATTTGAACTGGGTCGAATTGTAGATCTACCTGAGGAAAATATGAAGATTTGCAAAAATGCTCACGAATTAACTAACAATCGTAAATAACGGCAGTGGGTCAACCTACAAAGGACAGTACGATACCCAGATTCTGATCTAACTTATCAACACCCCTTTTTGAGATTTTTCTGCTGCTGCACTAAATAATATAGCAACGCCGTCCTTTGTACACGGCTTGCCTTCGTTTTGAGAAAGTCGCTTTAACACCATTAAGCCCATCTAGAGTCTTGCCGCGAACGTTAATTTTGGTCTTAGAAAGGGCACTTGGTGTAACTGGCTCATTTGTTGGCGAGTTGGAAAATCATTAAGAGATTACCATTCAGAAGTGATATACTGCACCTTTCCATAGGAGAGTCTTCGGTTATAAAGAGTGATTGTGTTTGCTGTGCAAAAAATATTCGCTATATGTTATTGAACTAATCTTGGTAAAACTAAATTTTTTGTGTAGAGGGTACGAAATATTTTAGTAAGACAATTTCCATTCATACAATGCTCGTCTTGAGTTGCCATTTTTAAAACCGATTTTGATAGTTTGCATGAGGTATTAATGTTCTATGGAACATAGTTGCTGTCTATTGTGTTATTCTGAAGTTTGGACAGACTAAAATCGATGAACTAAAGTAAAGTGAGCGCAATATGAGCTCTTTTAAACCGTCACCCAAACATTATTCCACTAATAGAACGACGGGTACTAGTTTGATTTTTAGCTCATATTTTCCTTAAAAGCAGCTATCAATAATTATCTGGAGTAGCGATCGAAAGCCTCAAAGTTTTTTAATAACAAGCTCATTGATTTTAGAGAAACTTAACTCTTAATCCGGACTTTGGCGGTTTTGATAGCTATGGTATTAGTACTAATATTCTAAGACTCTTTAAACAAATTAACATACCAATGTACAAATGTGGTTAATTCCGAGCAGACGTAGAGTTTTCAAAATATTTCCTCTATTAGTCTATTATATCTCAAAAACAAATCATTTTTTTAAATTCAATATAAATGTTACCTTTATTATTATATATATATACAATATTTTTTTTTTTTATTTTAATTTTAGCTTTGCGCACAAACATTTGTCGTGAACGTGTATTTTGGTTATAAAAAGGGAATTTGGTGCAACAGCCTCATTTATACGAGTTGGAAACGTCATTAAGAGATTGCCATCTAAAAGTGACACGCAGCGACTGCCCGTGGGAATATGTTGTGGCGATTTTAGTATCTCGATACCGATACCGATATTTTTAAAAAAGTTATTCAGATAACAGTCTTAGATATTTTGTCCAATTATTATATAAATACTAATGAAATACTTTCGAGCATCTAGACTCCAATAACCAGATATCTTTAATCTTTACTTTCATCTGAAAGTATTACAGCTTGAGTAAGCGGATGTGTGGCGAATCATCTATACGACAAAACGGCTGACTGCGAGGTTGGTCTTCGCTTGATAAGTGTAATTTTTACGTACTTACAATTTAATTTTTATTAGTCAAGTATATTGTACCAAGTAATAAAAATGTTCCTGATGGGGAACGGTCATGGCTTTATAAATTACTAGGAAAAACCCCGTATGCATTGCGTAACACTTGATATATGAAACCTTAAATACGAATTAAAAACTTCTAAATGACGTTTAATGACCTTCGATTGTGACAGATATACATGAATACAAACAGTCGTCTTAAATATATTTAATGATGTAATGATACTTAACAAACAATGTCACCACCTAATGTTATGCAATACCCGCCCAATAATGAACTCAACAATTCCACAAGCATATTTAACGCAAGCAACAAAAAATCCAATATCAATAAATACTACATACTTTACATCAAATCAGGAACAATTCCAAATATAAATGCACCTGACCCCCTCAACACCAGCCGCAACAAATGCAACAATTTCCAATACAACAATTGCAACAATCTAGTAATTATTCTCCGCTTGAAAGAATGTTATGAGCCAGTGACGAGGAAATTGGAAATCCAACCAATGAAAATCAATGGCAAGTAGTGAAAAGCATTAAAAGAAGAAAAATCTTCTCCTACAAGCAACCTGTAGTGGAAAAAACAAACTTGAATAATATATACGACATTCTGAGATCAGTCAAGGACGAACCCACAGATATAATCAACACCTAAGTGAATCTTGGACAAATCCAAAGCCGCCCACCCCCTATTTTTATTTATGGTGTGGCTGACTTTTTTGAAATGAAGAAAACCCAGTTGATATAGTAGAAGTCTAGCCAACAACATTGTTAAAATTAAATGTAATAGCCCAGACAACAACAGAAAACATTATTCACCACACTTATCAACCCAAGGAAGACACAGCTTATAGAATCGTGGTAAAATACTTACATCACAAAATGGATATCTAAGACATTAAGAATGAAATCACAAAACTAGGCCATAATGTGAGAAATATTATCAATGCCAAGCAAAGGCAAACCAAAGCGCTATTAAATATGTTCTTTGTTGACCTTAAACTTTAAAAAGAAATGACAGACCCCAGGAAACCAAGAAAAATTTAAAGACACAATCGAACGGATGCTGACAGAATTCCTAGCACAAAAAAAGGTATCGAGAAAACTAACGACAGAATGACCAAGACACTACGGAAAGAAGGAAAACAAACTAAGTCAAGATACAAAAAAGCTAATGCAATAGAGGAGGGAAATGAAAACAAGAGACAATGTGGATGCTCTAAACTTAAGGCAGTTAAACAAAGATATAACAAAAGGCATTAGGAAAGATATAAGAAAACAACCATGAGAATATCAAACAAACAATAGAAAAGAGCAAGAGCATGAAAGTGCTAAGAAGAAAGCTTAAAAATGGGAGAAATGAAATTATAGCACTTAAAAGAGCACATGTGAAGTAACAAGTAACCGAGACGAGCAATTATTGATAGTGAAAGAATTCTACGAGGAACCATATAGAAGTAGACAACAAATAAAGGATGAACCAAAAAAATCGGAAAGGTAAATGAAGTAATCAATTAGGGATCTGAAGACATGCCTGACAAAAAATAGAGGAAATACAATACAAAATAAATAAAATGCAAGCAACAAGGCTATTGGAGAAGAGGATATAACCATTAAAGGAATAAAGATAGGTGGAAATACTACCAGAAGAAATAAAAGACATCTTTAATCCCTGCCTAATACAAAACAACATACCAAAGAAATGGAACACTGTCGTGCTGACACAAAAATAATAAGCTATCGTGTCGAAAAGAAGCTCGACTTTTATCAACCCACTGAAAAAGCGGGATTCCGATCGGAATTTGGGATAAATAACTATTTACTTACTATAAAAATATTAATAGAAAAAGAAATAGAATATCATAGGTTCCTGGTACTGGTGTTTATCGACTCACAAAAGGCCTTGGATACGATAGAAACAAGATAGAAAATTTGCTGCTCTAAATGAAAGTCGTATCGACTATCGATATACCCATATTATCTACAATATATACAAATTCATTGGCATACATAAAATTACGATACAGGACAGTTTTGCATTACAACGAGGTGTCAGGCAAGGAGACACTTTATCGCCCACATTATTCTCCGCAGTTTTGGAATACACGTTTAAAACATTAAACTGTGACGAAAAAGGTGTAAACATTGACGCTGTAAAACTAAGCAACCTTCGTTTCGCTGACGATATTGTTATTATAACAGACAACCTGAAAGAAAGCGCAAGAGATAGTAAATGAATTATCTCTGGCAACACAAAAGTAGGCTTAAATATCAACAAGCATAAACCAAAAGTAATGACAAATCTAATCATTGGAGGACTATTGAAAACGAAACATTAGAAGTCAGAGAACACTATCTGGGACACGAATTAAGAATTACCAGAGATAACCAAATAAATGAGCTACAAAGACGAATAAGCTTGGTATGGACAGCGTATGGTAGACTAAAAGATTATTTAAAAGCGATATACCGATAAGTTTGAAACGGAAAGTATACGACCAATGTGTTCACCCCGTCCTGACTTATGGGTCAGACACATTTACGTTAACGAAGAAGACAGTTAACAAACTGAGAGTTGCTCAGAGAGAAATGGAGAGAGCCATGTTAGGTATTAAATTGAGAAACCGTATCCGAACCACTAACATTCGGCAAAGAACTAGCATATGTGATAATCCACCAAATCACCAACTTGAAATGGAAATGGGCGGGGCATGTAGCGAGGCTCAATGACGCGAGATGGACAAAGAGAATCGAGTGGAGATCGCGTTAAGACGAACGAAGCAGAGGGAAACGCTCTACCCGATGAACCCATGATACAAGGAGAGTAGCAGAAAATTGGAGTTGTACAAAACCGAAGTGAATAGAAACGATTAGGGGAGGCCTATGTCCAGCAGTGGATTCAAACGGCTGGGTGATGATGATGATGATGACCTTCAACCAGCGGACAACAACAAAGACTTCTACAAAATACGTCATTTACTAAATAATGCTGTACAAATCGAACCACCCAGAAGATATAACATCATTCAGCGCATGAGGTGTCAGTTATATAACTATTTAAAAATCTATTTTTTTTTTTTTTTATTAGAGTTATTACAACTAGTCTTAAAGACTAACCAGCAATTTTGTTATAACTTAAATTAACTAGTGAACTATATGAGATTTTACCCAACGATTGTCCTCTCAGTTCTAGTAATCTGGCACACACGTTATTTTCACATATTCTCACTTTTACTCTGCTTTTGCACTGTTACACTCTCACACTAACTCAAATGGTTTTATCCTTTTAAGTCTTCTTTCTAGTTGCTCAGTGTCGAGGAGTTGTAGAACCTCTATATTCACGTGTTCGTGTAACCTGTATTCGTGTTTCTGAGCTATAGTTTTGATTTCTTCAGACACAGTTTTTATCCTTAGGTCCCTATGAATATCACTGTTTCTGACGTACCAGGGCGCATTAATAATGTTCCTTAGCACTTTATTTTGAAAGACTTGGATCGTGTTGATATTGCTTTTACTGGCGCATCCCCACATTTGACAGCCATACGTCCATACGGGTTTTAGTATCTGTTTGTAAAGTAGTAATTTGTTGTAAGTTGACAGCTGGGACTTTTGTTCCCAACAACCAGTGCATCTTCTTATACTTAATATTTAATTCTTCTTTTTTCTTCTTAATGTGTTCCTTCCAACGTAGTTTTACATCCAGGTTCATTCCGAGGTATTTTGCTGTATTAGCGTGTGGTAATATGCTACTGTTTAGTATGACTGGTAGGTATTCATCTCTCTTGTTCGTGAAGTTGATATGCACGGATTTGGTTTCATTTAACTTTATTCTCCATCTGTTTGTCCATACTTCTATTTCATTTATGATTTGCTGTAGTGCTTCGCTTGTTTCTTCAGTGTTTTTCCCTACTGCTAGTATAGCGGTATCGTCCGCAAAAGTGGCTGTAGTTGTTCGTTCGCTGGTGGGCACGTCGTTGGTATACAGAAGGTATAGTGTTGGCCCCAGGACACTGCCCTGTGGTACCCCTGCTTTAATTTCGCATAAATCAGAATACTTATCTCCTTGTTTGATCCTAAAAAATCTATCACTGAGATATGATTTTAGTAGTTCAGAATGTTGTTTAGGCAATACTTTACGTAGTTTATAGTTCAATCCTTCATGCCACACTTTATCGAACGCCTGTGAGACATCTAGGAATATTGCTGAGCATACCTTTTTCTCTTCCAGGCTTTTTCAATTATATTAGTTATTCTGTGAACTTGGTCTATTGTGGAATGTTGATTTCTAAATCCAAATTGATGTATGGGTATCAGTTCTTTTCTTTCTATTATTGGCTGGAGTCGCTTTAGAAATAGCTTTTCAAATAATTTTGAGACTATTGGCAGAAGTGAAATAGGCCTATATGATGTCATTTCATTTGGGGTTTCCCGGCTTTTGAATCATTATTATTTCAGCCACTTTCCAGACGCTTGGCACATATTTTAGTCTAAACACTGCATTTATTAAATTTGTTAATTTAACTATTGCTTTTTTGGTAGCTGCTTCAAAATCATTCCTGTAATTAGATCAAATCCAGGAGATTTCTTTGGATTTATATTATTTTTAATTTCTTTTGTTACTTCTTGTGGGGTCACGTATCGTATTTCTTCTTCTTCTGTTCTGTTTTCTTCTTGACTTGCTTCGTTTTGCATTTGTTGTTCGTTAGGTTGGAATATATTTTCTAAGTATTTTGCAAAAGTGTCTGCTTTTGCTTGTTATTCCTTGCCCATCCATTTTCAGTTCTTAATGGTGGTATTTGGATTATGGGTCGTTTGATTTTCCTAGTTGCCCTCCATACGGAATAGTCGGCATCTTTATCGTTTGAAAGGTACCTAAGGTAAGTATTCACAGATTCGTTTTTATTTCTTTTAATTCCTTCTTAACTGTTGCGTGAGTTGATTTAGCTTAGTTTTATCTGCCGGTGCTTTGGTTTGCTGCCATTTTTCCTGGCTCTTCTTTTTCGACCACTAACTCTTTAATTTCTTTAGGATAGTTGATACCTATTGTTTTCCTCTTTATCTCTGGCGTGTTATTCCACGCAGCTTGCTGGATATCTATAATAAATTTTTCTGTTTCCTGGTCTAGTTGTTCTTTATTCACAAGGGGTACGTTGAGGTGGATTCTATTGCATAATTCTTCTTTAAAGGTTTCCCAATCTGTGTATTTATTACACAATGTTGGGTTGCACTGTTTCTTGATTAGGTTTTCGTTTAATGTTAATATAATTGGGGAATGGTCAGAACTTAAATCAAAATTCTCTTCCATGTCCACAAAATTTATAGCAATTTTCCTGGAGATAAAGAGGTCGATCAAGTCAGGAATTTTATTTTCATCTGCGGGCCAGTAGGTGGGTTTACCCGTGGAGTGGAAATTACAATTCATTCTAGTTGCTGCTTCGTACAACTCTTTTCCTTTAGTTGTGGTTAGTCGCGAACCCCATAGTATATTTTTCGCATTAAAGTCGCCTCCAAGTATAAAGCTTTCTCCTAGACTTTGAAACAATCTAGAGTAGTCGTCTTTTTCATGTTGTACCTTGGAGGACAGTCAACTGCTGCAACTGTAATTTTTTGTCCTCCTACTTTTATATTTATGGCAGTGGCCTGTATTTCTTCTGTTTCGTATTTATCCCATTCAAAATGTTTTATGTTATCTTTCACTATCACTGCAGTTCCCCCTCTAGCTGTGTTTTGGGGATGGATAGTATGGTAAGTATTGTATCCTTTAAGGTATATGTATGACTGACTTGTTAGGTGTGTTTCGGAAATTAAACATATGTCGATCTTTTGTATATTCAAGAATATTTGCAGTTCGTTTTGATGTTGTTGGATGCCATTAGCATTCCATGCTGCTATTCTAATACCTTTTAGATCCATTATTTCTTCTTGGAAGCTGCAGCTGTGGTGCTATTTTCTTCCAATCTTATTAATCTTTCCGAAATTTTCTTAAGCATGTTTTCTTGTTGCTCAAACTTTTTTTCCTGTTGTTCGAATTTGGACATCAGATCTAACAGAAGCTCGTTCGTCGATATTTCATGTTTTGGAGCTCTTGCTGCTATTTCTTCAGCCTTGGGTAAAGGCGGGAATACTTTTGTGTCCCATCTGAATGGCGGCTTATTCGATATTTGTCTTTCTACTGCCTTCTTCTGTATATTTTTGTTAGCGTTGTTCCTTATTTCTTGTAATTTTTTGGCAATCTCGCATCCTCTATAACTAGCTGGATGTGCTTCTCCGCAGTTGGCACATTTTGGTGAATTGGTTTTTTGTATTGTACATTCCCTTGTATTATGCTTACTAGCACATTTTACACATCTCGGCTCCCGTGCGCAGAAGTTCTGGGTGTGTCCATAACTTTGGCATCTCTTGCACTGAGATATTAGGTTAGATTTTCGTAGTGCTTCTATTTCGACTTTCATGCCTAATATTGCCTTTATTTCATAAATTCTCTTAATGTCTTCATCATTTGTGAAAGTAAGCATAAACAACGGTAACGGTTGTTTATCTTTTCTTCTTTTGATGTTGTGTGCTTCTAATATCTTGTATCCTTGTTGTCTAAGATCATCTACAATTATTTCCGATGTACATGTCGGATGTAATTTTCTTGCCATTACTTTAATGGGTCTCGTTTGCTTATTTTCATATGAATGCCATTGAAGTTTTTTGAGTTGATATGCTTCGTCAGTTTTCTATATTCTTCTTCGCTTTCAACATTTAATTTTATTTGCTCGTTATTCAGCATAACTGCTTTAAATTTAAATTTATTATCATTTAGTTCCGCTTGCAAGGCTCCGTAGTCTTTAATTTGACTCAGAACTATTGGAGGAGGCTTTTGTAGTTTTGCCGGTGCCTTAATTTTTTGCTGTTGACTTGAGTGCGGTTGGTTAGGTGACGTTTCCGGGGTTGTATTCATTTTTCTTTTCTTGTTCCTTTATTTTTCCCCGCAATCAACCATTCTGTTTCTTTGATGAGTTCATCTTCATCGGTAAAATATTCCCTCTCTTCGGTTTTATTTCGTTGATCCTGAGACGTAAGCTCATTTTGATTTCTATTCAGTTTTTCTATTACTGTCTGCATTTCCTGTATTTGTTGTTGTAAATTAAAACAACTTGCTCTAACCCTATTCTAGAGTTTTTCTAAAACCCATGCATTATATAAGCATTGCTCGTTTTGTGTTTTAGCTTGATTCTCCTGAAAGAGTGCTTGATTTTGTTGTGCTAGCAAAGCCTCTGCTGGGGTCGGAGGACGTTGATAGCTCATTTTGATAGAATAAAATAGAATAAGATTTACCTGTTTATAAAAATTTCACCTATTTATGATGTTTATTTAATATTTAATAAAATTTATCTATTTTACGGCGCTCCGGTCAAAGACCGGGCGGCTGGTTATCACTTCACCAGATAACACTTCCGAGTTTTATATTACGTTCACAAGAATCTTATTTCTAATAAACGCTTGATATCACAACATTCAAACGAATTTCAATTGTACCTCGTATACGGCGGCGAGCGAATTACACGGGCGCGCGGCCTTGGTTGGCGCCTGGCTTCAACGGCGGAGTAAAGGATTGCCGCGCTGGGAACGCGTGCGCAGGTTGGCGTAGGAAAAATCTATTGTAACTGTCCATTCGTGTGCGTAAAATGTGGAGGTCCTTACATCACTATAACCAATATAATACCAATTCTATTAACCATTTACCAACACCAATAAATGAAACTCCCTACTAACATCTTCTAACCTAACGCGTCCAAAAATTAGCTATGCCATTGCATTCAATGTTATAAAAAATGCCCTTCCAAGTCCATAATAACGATGGTATCGCAAATGTAATTCAACAATGGGTAAATTCCTAGAGAACTCATCCAGCAAAACAGCATAGTCTTGAACATGTTGACAATGCTAATATAATCAGAATAATTTTATGGAACTCTAATGGCGTAACACAACATAAAGAAGAAGTACAATTTTTTCTTCACCAACACCTAATAGACATACTTCTAATTAGTGAAACCCACTTCACGGATAAATCATACCTTAAGATACCAAACTACAAATAATCACACGCTAATTATTCTGACAACACAGCATGCTGGCAGTGCAATATTAATAAAGGAAACAATTAAACATTATGAGCTATTATGCAAAGGTCTACCTAAAAGCCACATCGATTAACGTCACAGCACTACTATACAACATAACAATCTCAGCACCATGTTGTCCACTCCGGCATAATTTAAAAAAATAAAACTTTGCAGACATCTTCTCAACTATTGATCCCAAATTGATATCTGGAGGTAATTATAATTCGAAAAACACCTTACGAAGATCACGTCTTACTACTACAAAGGACAAAGAAATGACTAAAGCGCTACATGAGAAAAAAAGGTATTCATTTTAATCCACGGGCACCTACAACCTACTGGCCGATAGACCATAACAAAATACCAGATTTGCTGCACCTCTTTGTGACATATGATATATAATCGCATTACGGCATGTCTTCGGATCACACGCCTGTAATCGTAACAGTTGCTGCACCAGTAGTAAATTTAAAAAAAACAACTAGGCTACACAACTCAAGAACCGATTGGGAAGCCTAAAACACCAAAATCAATGAAATTGTGAACTTAAAAGTATTACTGAAGGATCCTGCAGAACTAGAAGAAGCTACAAATAAGCTAATTTCATTCCCACAAAAAGCAGAAAGCCATGCTACACCGAAATTGAAAGTCCAAGAAAGATTTTCCAACATTTTATTAGAAATCAAGAAACTGGTTATTGAGAAAAGAAATGCCAGAGCAAGATGGCATCGGTATCACACCAGTAGACAAAACTACATACAACAAACTAGAAGTAACAAGGATAAGGCCGATCTATTTTACACAACACCTGGCTGAAGTATTTGGCGTTCAAGATGCTGCACCAACACAAGAACATATTACAGAGTTACAAAGTCTTGTAGAAACTCCTGATCTCATAAAACTAATTACTCTCAAAGAAATTGAAAATGAAATCGCTCATTTAAATAACAGAAAATCACCTGGACCTGACCAAATCACGCCAAAAATGTTAAAAAAGCACCCTAGAAAAGATACTGTTTCGTCTCCACTATTGGCCTCTTCTGCCGAAGGTTGCTGAAGTAATTCTAATAGCCAAACCTGGTAAAAATCCACATCAACTCTCCTCATATAGACATATAAGTCTTTTATTTACCATTTCCAAGCTCCTAGAAAAAATTCTACTTCACCGAATCAGTCCCTTCCTAGATGTTATTTTTGACCATCAGTTTGGATTTCGACAATTCCATTCAACAGTTCAACAGTATAACAGTGACAAAAAAATATTGCACATCTGTACTTATAGATATAAGCTAGGTGTTCGATAAAGTGTTGCACGCTGGTCTTCTATACAAAATTAAACAAATACTTTCTTTCTATTTTCCACTCCTTAAATTTTACTTGGCTGATTGTCAATTCCGAACTAAAGTAAATGGCGATTATTCGAACATTTTTCAAATCCAGTCTGGGACACCCCATGGCAGTGTGTGTGACCCTTTGCTTTATCTGCTATAAACATCTGATGTACCTACTACACTCAATACTACAGTCGGAGCTTTTACGGATGATACTTGCAAGCCATGTAGATCCAATGATAGCATCTTCATATGCGCCAAGCCATCTAAATCGTATACAAGATTGGACTAATAAATGGAATATTAAAATTAATGAAGCAAGCCAACTCAGGTAACATTTACTCTGAAAAAGGGCCACTGTCCCTCAATTACTGTCAATAATACACTTTTACCTACATTTTCATCAGCACGCTACTTAGGATTACACCTCGACGGAAAACTCATCTGAAAGGACCATATCTTAAAGAAGAAAGAAAAATTGATTAACGATTCAAGGAGCTAAATCCCGTTAACCACTAGAAAATAAAATTTTGGTTTGTAACACAATAATCGGACCTATTTACATCTTATATTATTAAAAGGTTATACAAAGATTTTTTGTTTTTAAATATTTATTTAAAGAGTATCTAACTGGAGAACTTGCTCTTTACTTTTCTGGCATTTAAGGTACCTGGATCTAAGTCCCTAACTTTCCTTCTTTGGGATGCTTTGGCGTTGGATGTTGGTTGCCTCTTAGGCGCTTCTACAGTCGCGGAATATTAATATTGGCCCAGGTATTTAGGGAGTCCTGAATAGCCAAGGATGGTGGTAACGTTGCCCTTGCAAGACATTAGTCCCGCAACCACCTCTAGGAAGTTTGTGACGTTTTGTGTGACCATTACGATGTAGTTGAAGGATTCCAGGAACGTGGAGGAATCCACATTCTGGAATAATGTCGCGATGGTGACCTAGTCTTGGTGGTTTGACTGGAGTTTGGTGGTTTTGCGAACGTCGCGAGATTGGCTGCGGTCGAGTGTCTCTCCGGTGTGGTCGTCGTTTGGCGGGTTGCCGGCTCGAGGAAAGTAAGACATTCCTTGAAGCTAATTGGATGTTGTTTCTGGCAGTTGGCGCAGGCTGCCGGTTTATTCCGAGGCTTCATACATTTATCGAAGTGACGGTTCTTGACGCATTTTACGAATTTCGCCAAATTCGAAGACACTAACTCACCATCTTCTTCTTATATGTTGTTCCACTGAAACAACCACATCAAAGGCAACGCTGAAGTTAAAAATCTTTTTGCTCTTATCGTTCCGTTCAAGTCCCAAGAACATGAGCTATATTGGGCGACGGTGAGGGCCTTTTCTCATCTCTTGTACCACGCCTCTCATTACGGCTGGGAGAGGCCTATTTCCTTTCATTACATGGAAGCGGTGCTCGATCTTCGTTTCGTCAAGTACCTGTAGTCTTCGGCTGTGGCGGTGTGGATGGGGATACCGTCCGCCACGTTCTTTTATGAAGCTAATACCATGTTTTTTAATGGACTTTCTCACTAAAGGCTAGGCGTCTTTCACCCGGAGGATGAGGGGTGGAATTATTTTTCGAGGAGGGGCACTTACCGGACTGGTTGGTGCATTCGTACGGGGGCTGGTGCCTCAGATTGTATCTGAGCTTCTTCAAGGTCACTAAGGATCTCGAAGGCGTAGGTACTGCTATTGATTGGAGCCAAAGTCAGAGCCAGGGGAGAGGGAGGAACCTTTGCTCTATGTCGGACACGACCGTGTTCACGGGAAGGCTTAAACTCCTGCTCCTCGCTGGGGCTGGTCTGAGACACACTTTCTGGCAAGGGTAGTGTAGGCGACGGCGGGCCTACGATTCTGGTTGGGGCTGTAGCAGTTGGGATATCTGGGGGGACCGGGCTTGGTGCAGGGTGGTACGTCCCGGGAAAGACGCCCAGGAAGTTTTTTAGGAGTATCGACATACCCCCCGGATCTTTTAAGTATTTAAGCTGTAAAGACTGCCATAGCCAGTGCCGAGCCAAGTTGGGGGCGAAAATTGCTTCTAGACACTTGTTAGGTCCATCACCGTCGCTGTCAGGGTCGAAAGCGCACACATTTCATTAATATTCACATAATGTCGTCTAACTCCCCACACAAATTTGTCACTTAATACGGACGTTTTTCAGTCGGTACAAGTACTGATCTATTGCCCTTCAAAGTTATTTGTTCTTTATACGTTCGAGAAGTGAAAAGTTAAAAAGATTGACTATGATTTGCTAGGACCAATCGACCATGAAAAAAGTGATAATCCGATAGACTGCAACGAATATTGTTGGAAAAGTCGTCGTTAAAGAATTATCTATTTTCTATGCATTTTTTGCAAAGATCCTATTTATTTCTGTACTGAAATGTATATTGTATAAGCTCAACATATAAACACTAGAAAGAAAGGCTTCGTTTGACGCAAGTAAGATTGCGGTGATCAATAACGATAGAAAACATTATGTTCGTTTCTCCAACAGCCAACGTTAAACGGCAAAACGCTACTAACAAGTAAGGCTTATAAGGTTGTGTCCTACTTATGGTCGGGCTTATAAAACGCACCACTGCCATCGTGGATAAGCCGCTGTGCAAAGACATACTGGAGAACATAGTGTTGTCGCATGTTTGCAACAACATATTTTATAAATAGCAGTTCTAGAAGGTTTAATAATCTGAATAATTTTATCCACAGCATCCGTTTCGTACAATATTTGTGAAAGTAACATGGACACCATGTAATTAAAGCAAACACATTATATGATTAGATGACTTGTCTTGAAAATGTCGTCAAATTGTTATCTGGTTGTTGTATTCAGATAATTAAAACGAAAGGACACCCATCTCAACAACTTTTATTGTTGATTGTTTGCAGATGATAAAATTCGAAACTTAAAAAACGTGGTCTATTTTAACAGAACTGAACATATCTATTTGATGTTATACAAAGACAATACACTACTCAAAAGTACTTTATCTTTAAAAAATGTAGCAATATAGCAAGATTATTTCAGGATTTGCAACTATATATTTATGTTTACACACTTGTTTTTTTGTTATATACATTATAATAGTTTCTTGATGTTGAATTATATTTTTTATGTTGTTTATTAGTCCCTAGTTACCCGTTTTGGTCGTCAAGCTTTTAATATATTATGTTCCAGCGGTCTTGCTCATGAATAAGCATTCGAGGGAATCCTAAAAATCAGGCCATAGCTGAAACAGTCAAGACGTCGAAGTCGCAGTTAATTATATAACGCCAATTGACCTAGAATTGGTAATCAATAAGGAGAAAACTGAACGAGCTTTTTCTGAGGTGCGTATTATCATTTGCATGTCGTATAATATTGTTGGTACTAACGAATCATACGTTTGAAATTGGGAGAAACTTTGATTTAGTTATGCTTATATTGGGCTGTTTGATCGAAAATTATTTTTTGAGTATTAATTTTTTTTTCTTAAAAATAATTTTATTTCCCAATCCCCCAAGTATTAATATATACCTCACATTTGTAGTATAATAAAACAATTTTGTGTGTCTGTAAAACGTCCTCATAAGACTTTTATTATTTAAAATTTATTAATATAATCTTGTTAGCGAGTCATGTCATTATTATACTTAGCATAATTTATTTCACCAAATCCAGCTTCTATAGCATGTTTGCTAATTTGATAAGTATTGAAATAACAAAATATCTTGTACAAAATTACATGGATTATTAGCCAGACCTTCTTCAGGTTAGTAATTAAATTTTGAACTTTCTTAGAGGGGTGGCTCATTTTCCACCCTGTCGTGAGATGAATGATTAAAACGAGCTTGTGAAATTATGTAATTTTATTAAGATATTAAATATTTACTGAAAAAATATTGTATTATGCGATTCGTGTTCAACAAGATTGGCATTTTTGTTCTTGTGTTCTCGATGCAGTACTAAAATGGTTTGATTATTTTCTTTGAACGTAACCTAGTACACGTTTGTGCGGATAATTGTCTCTGCAATGCACGTTTAACCAAATTTAGCACTTTAATCAATATTTTATAGTAACTAAGGAGCGTAGTATTTACCCGAAAATCTACTTTAGGTCCAATAAAACGATTGTAATGATAAAGCAAAATTTTGATGATCAAATTTTAATTAAAGCTACAGCATTTAAGTGATTTAAACATTCAAAAGTTGTTTACGGACTTATCAAAACTAAATAAACCCTTTGCTTCGACGTAAACTATTGTGAAAGTGTGTAAAGTTACCTTTAGAGCAAAAAACGATGTTTATAAACCTACTGGTATATCACATGAAACATGTCATAGCACAACAGTGGATAGACAGAACATTTTGAGGTGGATCTTAGTAAACCAGGTGGAATTGCAGTAAGTGCTAATAATACTAACAGCATTACACATTTAATTTCTTAAAAGGGTGCTTCCAAATGATATCTGGAATTGTTGAATATAAGTTTATCGGCGCTGTGACTATTTACTTTTTTACTGTCTCTAATATTGTAAGTTTGAATATCCTATTTAAAAGGATTGCACTACAAAAATGTGTTGTTAAGTATGTTCTCTTTTATTACTTAGGAACATTCTGTTGCATATCTTAGCTTGAAAAACTTTTTACTACCATCAACAATGTTCACGTTCGTAAAAAAAAACTTTAAAATTATTTACAAGGCTTGTTTTTGATATTAAAGACGTTATCTACGGAAAAGTTTTTTTTTTCTCAAAAGGAGAACGGAAAATTCTGTTGTAATTAATTTTTTGTTACAACAGTGGGCCGGCGTATTTGCCACTGGTTGTATCTTGATGTGTGTCTTCTACAAACACAATTTTTATTTCCTATTTTTTGCACTGTTGATCTGGCTATCGTAATGTTTTTTGTATTGTTCTTTACACTGCAAGGAAGAATAAAGAAGTATTACAGAAAAATTGATAAAAAATAAAATTTTCATATTTAAACATCCGTTTTAAATTGATTCTGTATTTATTTCTTTTGTGCTCGTAATTCTCCGTTTATTACTAGTCTTTTCTAATTTCCTAAATAATGTTAAAAATATCTTTTTGCTCAATGTTTACTGAACTTAGTAATTTTGTAGACAGAAATCTAAATATTTAGTTTAGTGAATAGTAGCATGTACAATGACCTGGAATACCAGATACAGAGAGTCCAGAAAGCAATTCTTTTACCTCTAGAAAAGGTTTTCTGGCTTAATAGATTGCTTTGTTGGTATAGATTTACTATTAAACGAATGCGTGACACCACTTGAGTTTGAAAACCACTACATATTAAAAATTGTAGGTCTAGAAGGTTCTGAGGTACAGAAAATAATTTTTAGCTTTGTAAGCTTTTATTTTTATAACATTTACCGCATTGAAAAATTATTTCTTTCTTTCTCCTCTTTCTTCCTCTTCTTCCCTCCTTCTCCCCCCTCTCTCCCCTCTCTTTTCCCCCTTTCTCCACTCTCGCCCCCCTCTATCTTCCCTTTCTTTCCCCTTTTCCCCTCTCCTCTCTTTCCCCTCTCTCTTCTCTCTCTCTCATTTTTCTCTCTCCTCTCTTTTCTCTCCCCCTCTCTCCTCTAATCTCCACCCCCTTACCTCTCTTTCCTCTCCCCCTCTCCTCTCTTCTCTACTCCCCTTACCTCTCTTTCCTCTCTCTCCCCTCCCCCTCTTTCCCCCCTCTTCTCTCTTATCTCTCTCTCTCTTCTCTCTTATCTCTATTATATCTCCTCTCTCTCTCTCTCTCTCCACTCTCTCCACTCTCTCCTCTCACTCTCTCTCCACTCTCTCCTCTCTCTCTCTCTCCACTCTCTCCTCTCTCTCCTTTCTCTCCTCTCTCTCCTCTCTCTCTCTCTCCTCTCTCTCCTCTCTCTCTCTCTCTCTTTTCTCTCCTCTCTCTCCTCTCTCTCTTCTATTTCTTCTCTCTCTCTCTCTTCTCTCTCTTCTCGCTCTTCTCTCTCTCTCCTCCCTTCTTTCTCTTCTTTCTCGTCTTTCTCTTCTTTCCTTCCTCTTTTTTCTCTTACCTCTCTTTCTCTCCCTCGCTTTCTTTCTCTCCCTCCCTCTTTCTCTCACACCCCCATTTCTCTCTTCTTTTTCTATCCTATCTCTCTTCTCCTCCTCTCACCTCTCTCTTTCCTCTCGTTCACTTTCTCTCTCTCTCTAAGATCTTAGTTGAGAGGTTCCCATCTCTGTTAATGTGTGAACCCAAATAGAAAACGTGATTTTTTTGTACATCTTGTATGTTGGTTCTATTATCATTGGTTTAGTTTTTGTCGGTTTAATTTTAGTCCATAGTTCGAACTTTTCGTTTCACTTTTGCAAATAGTTCAGTTGTTTCATTTTCGTTATTGGCAAAAAGCGTAGTGTTATCAGCAAAACATAAATTAGTCATTCTGTCAGTTGTCAAACTCTCTTTTTTTAAATATTATGTAGGGGCTTTTCCACTTTTTAATCTCGTCCATTCCTGCCAAATTTGTCGCCTTAGAAAATGTTTGAGTTTTTGCAATAAAATTATGAATATCTTTTTACAAGCATATTAGATGAGGATAGCAGTTCTGTAGTTGTTGCAGTTTTAAGTCGAACCTTTTTTGCGAATCCTCACGGCTACTGATCTGGTACAATCATCCAGTCAGTGTTCGTTTTCTATGTATTATTTCAAATTTTGTATAGTACTTTTATTCATTTCATTGTTCCTTATGGATTTGTTATTTTTTAGTTTTTGAACTGCCTGTATAACTTCTTTCAATGCACCTGGTTCTTGTGTTGTAAATTTCATTTAATGTTTGGTTGGTTAGCCATTGTTACTCGCCGAGTAAAGATTTTCACCGTGTTTTCTCCACATTTTGATTACTTTGTTCATATTAATATTAGTTTTTCCATTGCTGTTTATCTCGTTGTTTGTTTAATTTTTTGTAAAGATCTTCTGTTTTACTGTTGAAGTAGTGTTCTATTTTTTTTGCAAATTGCATGTACTTCTCTATTTATTCAGTGATATTTTCAAACCCGCTTTTCTGAGCTCCTTTATTTTCTCACGATGTTTTATGTTTTTGCTGCCATTCAATCTTTGTTCTTTATGTTGTTGTCGACTTGGTTATCTTTTATCGTTTGCTTTATTACGTGGTCTTTGATGTCTAGTGCATCGTGCGGATGGTTCTCGGGTTATAAGGCCGTGGTCAGAGTTCAGAGACTCTTGACGTTTCGTCCACAACTGCTGCGGACATCTTCAGAAGAAAATCTTCTAAAAATAACCCGAGAACCAACCACACGATGCATCAGAACACCGGCCTTGAAAGCCTTCGCATCTATCTTTGGTGTCTAGCATAACATTTTCAGCGTTTTGTCACAGGTTTTCAATATTTGTATCCGTATTTTCTTCAAATGTGTTTTGTATGTTCGTATCTAAAGCTTGCCTGTGTTGTTCTAGAAGCTAGGGATTCAGTGGTGACAATTTTAATTTGCATTATTTACTATTTTAATATGTATTTTGATTTTAGCTACTAAAAGCTCTTAGTCACTACTGCAGCCTAGTCTGAGATATGTTTTTGCATTGATTATAGTTGATTTTTATCTATCCTGTAGTAGAATGTAATCAGTTTGCTTCTTTATTCATCTCCTGATGCTACCCATGTGTGACGATATCTGGGGTGATGATTAAATAGACCATTTATAACAGTGAAATTATTAATTCAGAAGTTCCTATCGCCTAATCCAAATTACCTACTTTGTGTCTTATGTGATTTTCCTACTCGGTATTACCAATTTTCGCGTTGATGTCGCTTATAACGAATACCATTTCTTTGATGGGCATTTTCCGTGTGAGTGTTCCAGTTTATTGGTAAAAATTTATAATTTGATGCTTTTGGAAGTGGGGGCATAGACTTGAATAACATTTATTATATGTTTTCCATTTATTCTCACTGTTAAAATTCTATCTCTTATTGGATTATAAGCTAGTACTGATGACTGTCATTAAAAATGCGCCTTATTTTCCTTAATTCTAACTTTTACAATAAACACAAAATTCACAAATCTAAGCATTATTTGCAGAATTATGTACACTCAAATGTTTCATTCATACACGAAGCGAATTTACATATTCAACTATTGACAAATTATTTTCAAAAATAATAAACTCTATAAATTTGTAATATCTAAATCTTCGTTTACAGATAATCAAACTTGTAAGTCAGCCAAATTTTGGTAACACTAAATTAAAACCAATATTTTATTAACTTTTATTTAGAACAAGTCAAAAAGCAATAGTTTTTCCTATACGATTAATACATTTTTATGCAAATGTATGTTTTAACCTTACACAATCATCATATGATAATTATTTTATGAATACAACTGTGTTATGGATAGTGCAACGCTGTGAAGATACATAATTGTTGTATATTTGTCAGTAAGTCGCTTTTTGTCGCACTAAACACCCGTAGCGTTTTAGATTACACATTACGCAGTTAATGTGGCTGTAACTCAAGCCCCTATAACCTTAAAAGTGGATTTCCTAAAATATCTCCAAACTCAATTTCTCTTTCGGCGTTATGTGGGTAACCGTTTGTTACGTGGGTAAAGATGTTCTTAGATACTTTACATCGATTGGCGTTTACCCTGCTCTTCGTAACTTTATGAGGATTTAAATAGTTTTGTTGCTAATTTTTCTACAAATTGCTTGTTTTATTATGACAATGGCGGGAAACAAGAATTTTCTGCAGTTTACAAAGATTTTATCTATCATTAGTTATGTGTTGTCAAAAAGAAATTCAAATTAGATTTAAATTAGTAGAATTATTTATGAACAATAAATAAAAGAAATTGCTACTTATTGGTAATCAACGGGCAATTAAAAAAATAATTACTTTATAAAGGATATTTGCTGAAGACTGAAATACTAATAATTTCCTTAATAAAATAGTGATTTATTTTAAATTGTTTTTTGCGTTTTTTGGCTACTTTTAAACAATCATATATTTTTTAAATAATTAATTTTGTGTCTGTTAGTTATTTTATTATTTTTTATTTGTTTTTATTAATTTACAATATAGTCTATTGTATTTAAAGGAGTGATAGGTTTCTATGTTGACTATAGTGACATGTAGGAGTGTTCATCCAGTAATGATGCTTCTGGTTTTACTCGAGCGGCAGAGATTGTATTCTCATTAAGTTAGCTTACTGGCGGTCGTTTATTCACTCTTTGTATTAGTAATGGGTTCAAGAGTTGTTGAGCAAAATTGTTGTCATGACTTGGTAGCTTTTTATAGTAGAATGGTTCTAATTTTTTTATTATATCCACCACAAACAGAATATTTAAATTGTCATGTAAACCAAGATGCACTTACGAAGCTCCAAAAACATTGGATTATAGCCGTTGTATAATATTTATCTTAGTTTTCTTGGCACACACCCAGAGGGGTTTCATACGTTTTGAAAGGCTTGATTATTGTTTTATATAGCAGTACTTTATTATCAATTGAAAGTTTTTATTTACATTCGAGGAGCCAGTACTTTTGTTTTAATTGTAGGTAAAACTGCATCCTTTTTGCTTGGATATGCAGATATAAGGCATTTAACTTTTGTTATAATTGTTAGCAGGGCCTCCTTAACTATTAGTTAAGAGACATTTGTTTTTTGTCCCAAATGTGACTTTTGCAGATTTTATTTTATTTATATTGATTTGCTATAAATCCGTTTACTTATTTAGACTGTTTAAGTGTTGTGAAGTTTTTTTGCGTCATTATGTATGAAAAGTATTACGACATCGTTAGTAAAAGTAGCAATTTTGTTACTTTCGGTTTCAGTTATACCAAAAGTGTATAGGAGGTATAGGAAATAACCCAGGGCATTGCCATGTAGAACACCTTTTATTTCGTAGTATACAAATAGTTGAGTATTGCACTGGGAACAGATAAAACATGGGGTTTGTTTCAAAATACTACACGGCACACAGGACTCTAGTGGCAGCGGTGAGTTAGGACTGTTTTTGATACTTAAAATGGCGACGTATATTACAAGAACAATGTGTAATCATTCGTTTTCTCCATTTGCGTGGTGTAACACCGATCTAAAGTCATCGCCAGTTGAATGAGACATGTGGTGATGGTATTATGGATGTGTCTAATGTGCGTTTGTGGGTGCGACAGTTCAAAGAAGACATAACGTAGTGTGATAACAAACCAATATCGGCCTCGTACCAGCCGGTCTGACGACATGATCAAGTGAGTGGATAAACTTGTTTTGGAGGATCGCCGAATGAGTGTGCAATACATCGCCTCCAAAGTTGGCATTTCCGTGGGATGTGTGCACACAATCCTGCATGAAGATCTGAAAATGCGAAAAGTGTCCTCCAGGTAGGTGCCACGGATGCTGACAATTTTGAAGTGATTTCTCATGCTCCCTATTAACCTGACCTGGCTTCTAGTGACTTTGGGTCCAATTTTTGGTTTCCAACGACGAAAGACAATGTCCGCAAATTTACTAGTCGTGCCACTATTGCATCAGCGATTTTCCAGTAGGCAAAACGCACTCAAGGAAGCGTTTACAGCGGCCAGTGAATCATGACTTCGACGTTGTGAAAATGTGTATGACAGTTTTCTTGTGATTAGTTTGTGAAAAAAAATTGGAGGTGTTATAACTTGAATGCACCCCGTAATTCATAGTTATCTTTAACAATAAAGCAATTAGCAAAGATGCCCGCAACTATGAAGAAGTCAAATAAGTCACAAACTTAATGAAGGTCGATAGGGCAATAGGTGATCTTACCAGTGGAAATGTGTATATACATAGCTATTCATAGCTATTCTTTTTTATTCGGAGTAGGTTACGCCCTTTGATGAAGGTTAATCGGGATTTTTAGTGTACATGCTACCTATTCTAGTCCCCGCCAGCAATACATTTCTGATCTAGGGTTTGGAAGAAGTTTTATATTTATGTTAATATTCTGTGTCGATGGAAGCAATAAATGGCTACTCCTGATATGATCAAACTAAAGCAGTGATTTGTGCATTAGCAGCTTCAAACTGTGGTGATTGGGACTTAACAGGTCGGCTGAAAAGTTCGTAGGCTGACCCATACATAGTATTACTAGAATTAAATCCATATGATTTTTAATTAGTACTAATCTTCAAACGATACGTGTATAAATTTGACAGCTGTCGGACAATTGGTTTGTGCGATATAGCATTGTGAGTGAAGCAACTTTTGTTATTGTAAAAAAATGGACAAAAAAGAATTTTGTGTGTTAATGAAGCATTGTTTTATCATGAAAAAAATACTCTTGAAGCCAACGTTTGGTTTGACAAATATTATTCGGAGTCTGCACCAGGAAAATCAATCGTTGAGAAGTGGTTTGCTAAATTTAAACGGGCTAAATGAGCACCGAAGACGATACATGGCAGTGGACGCCCGAAAGAGTCTGTAACTGACGAAAAAAGTTCACAAAATAATTATGAATTACCGTTAATTGAAGTTAATCGAAATAGCTGAGACTCTGAAGATATCAAAAGAGCGTGTTGGACATATCGTACATGAATATTTGGACATGCGAAAGCTGTGTACAAAGTGGGTGTCGCGCGAGCTCACAATCGAGCAAAAGTTTCAACGTGTCGTTGACTCGGAGCAATGTTTAGCGATATTCAACCGTAATAATAACGATATCTGACAATGGATGAAACATGGCTTCATCAATACACTCCAGAGTCCAATCGACAGTCAGCCGAGTGGGCTGCACGCGATGAACTGAATCCAAAACGTGGAAAGACGCAACAGTCGGCTGGCAAGATTATGGCATCAGTATTCTGGGATGCGCAAGGTATAATATTCATTGATTACCTTGAAAAGGGCCAGACCATCAACAGCGATTATTACATAGCGTTGTTGGAGCGTTTGAAGGATGAAATCATGAAAAAATAGCCCCATTTGAAGAAGAAAAAAGTGCTGTTTTATCAAGACAATGTACCGTGTCACAAATCAATGAAAACGATGGTAAAATTGCATGAATTAGGTTACGAATTGCTTCCCCATCCACCGTATTTTCAGTGACTTTTTTCTGTTGCAGACCTCAAAAGAATGTTCGCTGGAAAGAAATTCAGCACTAATGACGAAGTAATCGCTGAAAGTGAGGCCTATTTTGAGGCTAAAGAGAAACCGTACTATAAAAATGGTATCGAAAAATTGCATGACCGCTAAAATCGTTGTATCGCTCTCGAAGACAACTATGTTGAATAATAAAATCGAATTTTACCAAAAAAAAATAATGTGTTGTACTATGTTAGCCTACGAACTTTTCAGTCCAACTGTTAGGTAGCTCTTAATATGAAATGTTGTTACGAATAATAATTGCAGAGCCACACTGCTCAGTTTCATTTGGATGACAATACTGTACGCAATGTTCAGGTCAACTTGCAATCTAGTTGAGGTTATCTTGTACGCTAGGCCGTTGTGCCTCACCTTGTTGAAGGACTTAGTCATATCGAAGAAGACTACATCAATGGCTTGCTTTTTATTGTATTATATACATACCTCTACCCGGAGAAACTGGAGGGTAGTAAAGTGGCCGGAACAAAAATTAAAGTGTCTCTCCGGAATCAGCTGAAGGTTTTCGACAGTTGTCCCCAGGGGCTTGTGGATAATCCTTTCCAAAAGCTACTGCAAATTTTCCAGCAGACTAATAGGTCGGTAGTCCTGGGGAAAGATCCCTGATTTCCGGGCTTGGGAAGTATAATGACGCCCGCCACCTTCCAAAGGCTCTAGAAGTGAGGAAAGCGGAGGACAGCGTTGGCTACGGCGAGGCCGCAGACAATTTCCTACCTTAGAAGAGTCTTTTAGGCCGGGAGCCTTGCGTGGCTTGAGTTGATTGAAAATTATTTGAGTTAAAAGTGAATGGCACTTGTTGGTACGGATCAATCTACTGAGTTAATTTAATCTTTAATTCGTGGGGCATTCGAATATTGAACTTATGGAGGGCCGTTAGAAAATAATTTTGGGCCAATGTATGAAATAGTTGACTACTTATTAATATAAGCACCCGCCTGTCGAGGCCTATTTTATCGTGAAGCGATCAGCTGATCTCTTGTTGTTCCACACGATCTACTTTTATCGTAGAGCTGTAATAGATACATTTTTATGCTTTAAAAGCCAAATGTGAACTTCCTAGTTTATTTTAAATTTTACTAGTACAGTCTGTCCTGTGATAGTGAAAAAAAAATCGCAGAAAAACGACAACTTCGCAGAAGATGGCAGAATACACGTCATCCGGATGACAAACGCAGACTAAATCAAACAACATTCTAACTTAAAACGCTCTTGGCAGAAATAAAAAACCAAAACGGCAGATTATTCGCTTTGGAAGGCAACAAAGTGATTAAAACAACCAATACAGCCCAAATCACCCATTTGGGCTGATAATGGTACATGGGCTAGAAGCAACCAAGAAAAAGCCCTGGCTTTTGCAAATCACTTGGCGGAAGTGTTCAAATCATTACTTTCCACCATCCCAGATGAAGAAGCTGATGAAATCCAACAGCGTTTAGATGCACCGTTCCAAATGCGCCTATTAGGAAAGAAGTTCAAAATTAATGAGATCAAAACTAATATTCTTGAAAAATACGTATCTACGCAAAACGCTTGGCTTCGACCTAATTATAAATTCAAATTCCTAACCTACCTGTACCAATTAGTCTGTAACCCATTCTTTTCAAGTGCTTTGAAGAACTATTATTAAGCAGAATTACTTATAGAAAATGGGCTACTGTCGGATCACTAATTCGGATTTTGGAAACAACATGCCACAATTGATAATAAACTATACTATTTATCGACGTAGCTCAAGCATTTGACAAAGTTTGACACGAAGGTCTGTTGTACAAAATCAAAGATAAACTATCTTCTGACTATTACCAAATTATACGTTCATTTTTTACCGACAGAAACTTCATGGTCAAATGCGATGAATTTCTATCAAGTCTATTTCCCATTAATTCCGGTATAGCGCAAAGCAGCTTGCTAGGACTGATATTGTACCTCGTATTTACATTAGATTTACCCACCAGTAATGACACACTAGTTTCCACATTCGCTGATGATACGGCAATATTGGCATCCCACTCCGATCCTGACATGGCTTTCAGCATTTTTCAAAGAAGCTCCAGCCATGACTCTAAAAATGGCGTATTAAAGTAAATGAAGTGAAGTCAATTCATGTGACTTTCACGTTAAGAAGAGAAACCTACACAACGATCTTAAATAATTAGCAAATACCTGCAGCAAATAATGCCAAGTACCTAGGAATCCATCTTGAAACCTAGAAAAAGAATCTGGACAAAACGCAAACAACTAGGAGAAATTTTCATAAAATGTACTGGTTGATAGGGCGTAGGTCCCATCTATCTATTGATGACAAAATTATTTTATACAGAACCTGTATGGAGCTACGGAATACAACCCTGGGGAACAGCGAGCACCTCCAATATTGAAATACTCAAACGTTTCCAAGCCAAAACACTAAGTTCGATCGTTGACGCACCATGGTATGTACTCAACGTGGTCATACAACGTGAACTGGACATCCAAAGCATTAATGTGGAAATACACAAACACAGCATGCACTTTTATGACTGCCTAAGTGTCCACTGAAATGTTCTGTTAGAAGAATTACTAGAAAACGACGGCGAAGAACGCAGACTCAAAAGGTGATGTGTAAATCAGTGACAAAAAGTACATGTAATATAAAAGGTGAATGTAAATGGACTTTTATCGACATGTTTTTATGTAATCACTATTATACGATTGTCAAAATGTTTACTAAATGTTGAATTTCGACAGATTGTAATAAAAATATAGTTTTTTTACCTATCTATATTTTCTTTTTAAGGGTTACACAACGCAGCTCTCATTACCTTGACATATGTTACTCAAATTTCGTAGAAATATTACCTATTGCAGACACCGTCATGTCACAACTTCCCAAAAATTTTACTGTAATTCAAAACCACTACTGTTCAAAGCTTCCACACTTCTCAGGTTTAAATCAAATTTAGGACTTAGCTATAATTCAAAAATGAAGAGATATGAATGTATTTTTGTTTATATTTATGCGTAACTCATAAGGGACTATTTTTAAACAAATTTCTCGATTGGATTTTTTTGCAAAGGTTATACAAATATTAAATACAAAATGAAAATATCTGTTTCGGCGTCAACAGAAAAATTACAAAATCAACCAGGAACTGTACCATTTAAATAAAATTTAAAATTTCATAATGTACTCTTTTTTAATTTTATATTTTGATATTGAGGCTGCTAACTGAAACGTCATTTTAGAAAATCTAGATCAGAGGCTCCCAAACTTTTTTTTTCTCATAGACCACTTTGAAAGTTTTGCTGGTTCAGGTGGACCCCCTGCAGCTACATTTCTACCATATTACCAAATTACTCGAAAAAAATGTTAAGATTAGATCTAACTATCGAAATTTGCGTTGCGGCTGAGTTATTGGTTAATTAATTAATTGATTGTGCTGTGAGTGGATGTAAAAAAGGTAAAGTTAGCCAATCAAAAAAGTCATTCCATCCAACTTTACTCCTTTGACATCTACCCACAACACATGAAACCAATCAATTCTCACATATTTTATTTAGAAAATTCCCCATTCGGAGTGGTAAAAATAAAAATAAAAATAGTGTATTTCCTTGTGTTTTCTTTATTCAAATATGTAATTATTACACTATTAATTATTATTATAGTCGTAATATAATAAAAATAAAATATTAACGTAACGTAACTTCTACAATGACAATCACAAAATAGTCATAATTTTAGTGGGAGGGATGTACTTGATGGATTGACCGCAAATTATCAATATTTGGCTTCAGTTTTGTTAGGAATAACCGCAAATCTTCCCGTTCTGTGATATTCAATCTGCTCCTTTTTTTTGTTAAAAGGTTTGTAACGACACTAAAACTTTTCTCGACAAGGTATGACGAGGGAAACGCTATCAAAAGCTTTCTCGCAATTCCCCACAGTCCAGGATATTTTTCGGGTATTTCTGCCTGCAGCCAAAATGTTTGATACCCTCTTTTAAATTTCACCTTCAGTTCCTCATTAGTGCTAAGCTCGAGTAATATCACATTCTCCACTTCCGTTTGGTCAAGTGTATTTATGATCCATGGTGGTATTTCCATCGTCAGAATATCTTGAAATCTGATTTTAAAGTCATCATGCAGGGCAATTAAATGTTGAACGTATGTCTGAATATCCGCATCAAGGCATTCTACCTGTGACAAGTTTGAAAACTGGGAAAATTCGCGCCGACTAATATTTTGCTCCATAAATTTTAATTTTCCAAGAAAAGCTGAAATGACACCCTTTGTTTTTATTAAATTGAGGCTGTCCCCTTGTAATTGTAAGTTAATGTTATTAAATTTTTTGAACAAGTCTGTCAAATACGCGATGTTTGCTTTCAAATTAATCAGGTTTTCTTTTAAATCTGGATCTTTACTTTCCAGAAACTCTAAAACTGATTCAAAAAGTGAGAAAAATCTTGTTAAACATGCACCTTCCGACAACCAGCGTACTTCAGTATGTAAGAGCAATCGTTGGAAGTCTTCATCATTTTCATCGCACAATTGTGCAAATAAACGCGTATTCAATGCATTGCTTCTTATTTTGTTAACTGCATTAATCACAAATTAAAGCGATTGGTGCAATTTAGCACTCAAATTTTTCGCTACTAGGTGTTGTCGGTGGATGACACAGTGAATTGCTGTTACCTCTGATATAATTCTTTTAAGATTGCTTATAAACCCCCGACATCGCCCGGCCATGGCAGGAGCTCCATCTGTTGCCACCGAAATAACGTTTGTGAATGGAATCGATTTTTCCTTAAAAAAATCACTCAGGACATTAAATATTGATTCACCTTTAGTGTCCGTCTCCAAAGTTTTCGCGAATAGTAGCTGTTCATGAATTTCTTCGTCCATAACAAATCGAACATATGCCAATAATAATGCTTCATTACCAGGTAAAGTTGACTCGTCCAGTTGAATAGAAAAATGAGTTGTTTGCAGATAATTACACAAGAAACTTTCAATATCAGAGCTCATTTCATCAATACGTCTTTGTACGGTGTTGTTACTCAAAGGAATTCTTTTGAGTATGTCAAATAGAGATTTGTGCAGAACAGTTTTTAAAACCTCTTCAACAGCGGGTAAAATTAACTGTTCTCCAATGGTGTGCGATTTTCCAGATTTCGCTATAAGTAATGAGATATTGTAAGATGCCCGCAAGCCATCTTCGTTACTTTCCGACGTTGAAGCGAACATACTGTGCACGGTAGGTCTCTTTTCATATTTTTCCTTCAATGTTTGAAAATATTTCAAATCTTTACCTATTTTATCAGGATGACACCTTCTTAGATGATCTTCGAGCTTCGATGGTTTCATAGAGTCATTGCTCAAAAATTTGTTGCATAAAAGGCATATGGGCAATCGCTTGTCTGCCTTTGATGGAAGAAAACCAAATTTTAAATAATAACACTGTACTGTCGACATTTCTTCTTAGATTCAGCCATGTTTCGTATCAGTTACCTACCTGTAAATAAATAAAAACACTTTGTTGTGGTAATCTTAAGGCGGTCTTACTTAACAGGATATAGCTATTTTAACAGGATTAATTGATTATTGCAATAAAATAAACAAAGTACCGGCGGCAAACTGATTCTAATTATTAAAAGCAATAAATCGCTAAGATCAATAATTGAGTTTTATGAAAACGGCTGAACCGATTTTAATGTAATGTAAAACATTTTTTCATTAATTATATTTTGATATATTTCTGTAAATTCGATAGATAATACTTGTAAACAATATTTTTATATCAAAACTTCGCGATTTTAATTATTTATTTATTACTTTGATGCACGTTACGAGTATGTAGTATATAAAGACACGTACAATTTATGAAAATATATTTAATTATTAGTGAACCACCACACAGTCGGGTAATAAAAAAATTACTAATAAAGTAGGGAAAAGAAGTTCAACCTTTCTCGGCTTTCTGTTCTTTTATGGAAGTATCTAATAATGGCTCTGTTCAGTATTTAATTTTTAATACGTACCTACTACACGCATACATTACAAATATACTTATTACAACATAAATATATCTCCTATCGCAGGTGGGTTGGTAGAGATTTCTTTTAGGAATAAACCTCGCCTTGTATACCTACGTATTTGTTTGTAATTTGTCCATTTTTTGTTTACTTACGTGTACAATAAATTGTAAAATAAATAGATAAATAATAAATAAAATAAAAGTATGTATAACAAATAGGCAGGTAAGTACTTACTTTTCCGACAGTGGCAAACACTAACATCGATTCACTTTACTTTACTTTTCTTTTCGAAATTCGGGAAACAAATGAATAACGTTTATCCGTGGCAATCGTATTTATATTGGTGAAGAATCAAACAAGTTCATGCAAGATTGCAAGCACACACACCACAAGTCGTACTTCGTCCCTTTGCACGCCTGAACAAGCATTGCGGACGGCAGTAGCGGCAGCGGCAGCGCTTTGCAAGTCTCGACACGTTGTACTGAATATGGAATATGCAAGTTTTTACAAGTAACAGTCGCTGAGCTTCTTAAAATATTATCTGCCTACATTGATAGGTGAACTCAAGCCAACATTTTAGTTCTTCACTATCGAAACCAGATAAATTTTCGTGGACCCCCGCTTACGAGTTGTGAACCCCCATTTTTTTGTCACGCCAACGTAGACCCCCGTCGAGTCTCCCGTGGACCGCTGGGGGTCCACTTGGACCACTTTGGGAATCAATGATCTAGATGTATTATTAGATAAATACTTAAACTTAAAGTATCCTTCTTCAAGACAATTTTAACATTCTTTTTATTTACTTTTAATTTTATTTGCCGATTAACATTTGATGTAAGTTTTCTTAGAATAGGTTTTTCGTTCCATAAAATTAGATTTAGTTTTTACATATTCCATATAGCTATTTTTGCTGGGTATTTTTAAATGCTACATTTGTTATAAAAGCTGGTCTCATAGAATTTATATATTTTAGTTTAATATTTTACTAATAAATTTATCGGACACAGCTGAAAATCATTTGTGATATTGTGAAAATCATAGCGATATTAAGTCAAATAAAAAACCTAACCTTTTTCTTTTGCAATTGTATATGTATTACCAAATAGCCCGCTAAATTTGTACACGAGTCCGGCTACTTCACCTCTGCTTCCTCTCTTTTCGACGGGCCAATATGTATATAAGACAACTTGATTTAATAATTAAGATAAAATTGTTTAAATTAAATTACTGGCCGTTTATATCAAAACGAAGTTTAAATGTAGAGCACGTTATGGGAGATTTTGTAAATATAGCGATGACTTGGAAAAGGAATCATATTTCCAATAAAGTACAATCGTTTCTGCATAACCAACAACAGTTCATATTGCTTTTAAATTGAAGTTATGCTTTTTAGGGTTCATAAAATTGCCTGTTGATACTGGAAGGATACAAATAGTGCGCAGCACGTGTGCATGAATACCTGCGTTATTTCACGCTAGTGTATTTCGACGTTTGATATGTTTTTACATAAATTTTGAAGCAGCAGACTATTATATGAATGATTTGAATGACAGGGCTGTTTCAATATATATTTTTTAAATGCTGATTCCTTTTTAGTTAGGTCAGTAAAACCATGCGAAACTTTTCTAAAATTTTTGCATTCTCTTCATAAAGACAGTAGTTACATTTATAAATAAGGGATCATTTTAAAGGTATATGTATAATTCTGATTAAAGTAATGACTCTTAGAAATACCAAAATGTATGAGAGATACATTTGGAAAAGCTTAGCAGGTACATTTTATTAAAGAAACATTACCATAGTTTCTAAAACACCTTAATACGATACATCTGAGCATGCAGTTTACCATGGAATTAAAATCGAACAACAATACTTTTCTAGAAGTATAGGTGTTGAGATCGGAAAATGGACATACTTAAAACCTACGTATACAGACCGACATCTTCACAGACAGTCGAATCACCATCCAAATCAAAAAACAACGGTTGTGAAAATCTTAGTACTTAGATAAAGAGGTAAAAGATCTGGAGCAAGTCCTACGAGGGAATAGCTACTCGAGGACGAGTAATGAAACCTAACAAATAAGGAGAATTCTGAATAAAGACAAGATAGCAACTGTGCATATTACTACCACCAAAATAAGGAACTTGCTCCGACTAGCAAAAGACACAAAAAATCCACAAAAGATACTGCAAGCCATGTTCGCGTCAGCAATTCAATTTTGTTATGATACTTTAGTGTAAGTGAATAAATTTAATCACGTTACTCTAGAATTTATTTGTTATTTTACGAAACGTATTCGAGAGATTTATTTTGTTAGTTTTAAAAGTGTAATCATTTTTCGTGTTTCTTTTTTTTATTTTTCATTATTTTGAGTTGAGAAGATTATCTATATAACAAAACTGTATAAATTATAGCTTCGAAATTAAAAATTTGTATTTGGATCACTTCGAATAATTTTAAGTCATCTGTATGAAAGAAACTGGGTAAAGTATGAACAAAAGAGAAAACAAATAAACTAGATAAGAGAAATGATTATTTTATTTTACTTTATAATCTTAAATAGCATGTATATAAATATTATGACAAGAGGAGGGCCTTCAAGTAGTTAATGCGAGTAAATCTTTAAACCACTTCCAAATAGGTTTTACATGTAACGAACATCTGCACATAATATAATACCATATATAGGCGTAAGAATAAAAGTACGCATTAAAGAAAAATGTCATATTTTCAAAAATCCCGAGAGTATCTTAGAAAAAGTCTTCAAGTGAGGATGGAAAAGAAAATACGGAATAGGAATTATATAAAGTTCTTCTAAAAGAAATATGAGCACCCAAACGAAAAAAATACTTTTGTTAACAACGAATTAAATAGTATACGTGGAAAAATAATAGCGAACATATATATTTGCGCCAAGATCAAAAAGAGCATTAAAAAGAAATTCAGAAAACGAAAAAAGTAATAATTAAATTGAAAAATAAACGACACTATTACTGCGAAGAAGCACGCATTAAAACAAGAAAACGTCGAACTAAAACGCGGATTAGGAGCTAGAAATAAAAAGTTGAAACTATTAGGCACCGCAGAATACAACTGTGAATATACATAGAGAGAGAAATGAAAGCAAAAGCCATTTATAAAGGGACTAGATATAAAAGCTATTGGAAAAAAGTTGAAAACTAATATTGAATCTAGAAATTAAACTTGAGTCAGCTATCAAAATTAGTGAAAAGCATTGTTTAATTACTACTGCAAGTCAACAAGAAAAAATTTAATTATTAATAAACAAAATGAAGTTAAAACCACTAATAGGTTAGAGGCATGAAAAACGATTTTACGGCGAAAGAGATGAAAATACAGTATGGAATGAGAAAAACCAAAACACCAAAAATTAATAACTAATGAATAACAGAAAAGGAACTTTAAGAAATAATATGGAAATAACGTATAAGACAAGAATGCCAAAAAACGATTAATTCATAAAGAGAAACCAACTAATTTAACTGTGAAAAGACCAGTGGACGAGAATGAAATAAAATTAAATTAAAATTACGTATTTTGCATGAAAAAAATTAATAAAATATATGCTTTGAGTAAAATAATACACTTAGTAAAAAAGTAGAAAAAAAAATAAAAATTGTAAATTATTATGGGGAACTAATTTATAGAAATTAGTAAAAAATGCAAATCCAGGATGCCAGAGGTTTGAATAATACGAAAATGATTGAATTGAAGAGATGGAAAAAGGCGATGTTTAATATATGAGAATTACTCAAATAAAACTCTAAAAAAACAGGATATAAACGAATTATAAAGATGATTGTCTAATGTGGAATGGGGTGGAACAAAATATATGTAATTTGATAATCATGAGCCCTACTTTGGAATGTTTTTCTGTCAGTTTTAAACGAGCTTGATAGAGTTTGACTTTTTTAAAATAATTTTATTGCCGTTTTATTTGCAAGGTTGCTTGTCTATTTTTTCGATTGGGATATCAATTTATTCGCACTTCCGCACAAAATCAGAAACTTATGTAGGTAATGCGCTGCTGTTGTAATATTTATTTGCAAGCTTTTGGGGTAACACAGGAACATCTTTTTAAATTTGTTTGCAAAAATAACATTTGTTGTACAACAATACAGATTAGTAGGCCTGCAAAAGAGAAACAGATTTGTACACGTGTACATCATCCCATCCGTCTGAAATATCAATTGGACGGTTTTGTAGGACCAACTGTACATTAAACAATTATATTGGAAACATTTCTATGAAATCATTTAAATAACTTTTAAAAAATCGTAATAAAATTTGCTCAAACGTTTTTGAAACAATAGGTCTAACTACATAAATATTGCGACTGCCTGCTCACACATTGAAAGACCATTTTTTGTGTATTTATATATAATCAGTAAACCCTGTATACCTTTCGGTGTAGGGTGATTAACCTAACTACTAAAGTTATTAATTGTCTTGTTTAATTTTTATCTACTTAAACTAATTTGTTCTTAATATTTTTCTTCAAACAATACGCGTTCTTAAACCTAGCTTAGCAGAAATTCCTTTAGCACTAATTTTCCACATCTCACTATTTGTCTTATATCTCACTGTGCACAAATTTTGCCCACTCTTTTTTATTTTGCGTCAGTGCTTTCGCTTCTTGCCAGCTTCTGTTTCTCTTTCTTAGGATTTCAGCTATTACCTCATCCTATTTCTTCCTTGGTCTTCCTCTTGTTCTCTTTACGATTGTTCTAGCTTGCCATATAGTTTTGGTTTGTCTGTTGTTTTCCATCCTATTCAGGTGGCCGAACCATCGTAGTTGTTGTCGTTCTATGGTCTTGATTGGCTCTACCCCTAGTATTTCCCGTATTTCTTCATTTCTTAACCTATTCATTTTCGTTACTCCCAGGATTCCTCTTAGAAATTTCATTTCGCTGGCTTGCATTTTATTTTCTTGCTGCTTAGTAATCATCCAGCTTTCGCACCCAAACGTTAGTATTGGTTTATAGACTGAGTTATATATTGTTAGCTTGGTCTTTCTAGTGACTTCTTTTTTCCTAATGCAGGCATTACTTAGGGCGTAGTATAATTTGTTGGCACTCACTATTCTGTTGTTAACTTCGGTTTCATTTCTCCCATCCTTCTGTATCGTGATCCCCAGGTATTTAAAGCTGTCTATTTGTTCTATTCCTTTATCATTTAGTTGTATATTTGTTTGTATATTGTTTTTTCCTATTACCATTATTTTTGTCTTATCTGTATTTACCTTTAGTTTGCGTGTTTGTAGAGCACTATTCCATATTTCTAAGTTTTCCTGTAAATCCTTCTCGTTTTTGGCATATATCATCAAGTCATCCGCAAACACACACTCTGATATATATAGTGGCTCTAAATATCTATACCCCACATACATCTTCTTGCTGCGCCCTTTAACTTCTTTTGTCACATCGTCCAGTATTATGTTAAAGAGTGTAGGGCTTAGGACTCCTCCCTGCCTCACTCCTTCTTTTCACAATTCACAATTTCACAAATTCTTTTGATTTTGTATTGTTTGTCCTGGCATAGTTCCTGGTGTTTTTGTACAAACTGATTATGTTTTTCCTCAATTTTTCCCCTATTCCTCTTTTCTTTAGGCTATCCCATAGTAATTGTCTTGGTACACTGTCAAAAGCCTTCTGTAGGTCAATAAATGCCACATATATATCCGTATTGGGGTGCTTCTCTATCATTTGTTTGACTGTGAATATATGATCTTGTATTCCTCCCCCTTTCCTGAAACCACTTTGTGATTCCTATTTTTTTGTGTCTCTATTTTTGCTTGCAATCTTTTATTTAGTAACCCCTCATAAACTTTATATACGTTGCTTAAAAGTGTGATCCCTCTATAATTGTTGCAGTCCCGTTTGTTGCCCTTCTTAAATATTGGTAATATCGCTCCCAGTTCCCACTCTGTTGGTATTACACACTCCTTCGAGATTTTGCTCAACAATATTGTTAGCGTCTCTATTCCATCAGTCCCTAATAGTTTTAGCATTTCAGTGATTATGCCATCGTGTCCTGCCGCTTTGCCTCTTTTAAGTTCTTTTATGGCTTCTCTTACTTCCTCTGGTCTATATTCTTCTTCTTGTTCGTTGTCCTCCTCCTCTCCATCTATATTTTCCTCCCCCTTATCTTGGTCTTCGTTTAGTTCAGTGTTTAGTAAGTTCTCGAAATATTCTTTCCAGCGTTTCATTATGTCAGCTTTCTCTGTTAATATTTTACCTTCCTTCGTTGTGATGTACTGACATTTGTTTTCTTTACCTGTCCTCAACATTTTCAACATCTTGTAGAACAGTTTCTGGTTCCCCACACTATCTTTTTCAATTTTCTCACCGAATTCTATCCAAGATTGTTGTTTTGCATTTTTCACCAGCTCCTTGGCTCTTGTTCTCTGTTCTTTAACTCTGCATAGTGTTCATTGGTTCTACTTCTTAGGTATTGTTCCTATTTTATTTTCTTTATCTTTATTTCTGTTTTTATATACTCATTCCACCAGTGTGTATTCTTTTTGTTTTTGTTGCTCCGCATGTTGATTTGGCTGTTCTTACTATTGCTTCTTTAAATTGCGTCCATATTTCTTCTATTTTGTGGATTTTTACCTTTCGATTTATTTTCCTCATTTCTTGCTCTATCTCTTCTGTATGTTTGCTTGCAGTTTCTTCTTCTCTCAGCTTATAAGTTCTTAATGTTATCTTCTTCTGTATGTCCATTTGTACTTCATTTTTGTTATCTTTTGTTTCCATTTCAGTTTTCAATTTTGATACTACTAGATAGTGGTCGGTGTACAATTCCGCCCCTCTTCTTACTCGTGTATCTTGTATCTCTTTTCTGTATTTCTTATTTATTATTACGTAAGCTATGATCGACTTTTCATTTCCACTCAGTACTTCTCTGGTATACTTGTGTATGTCTTTATGTTTGTAGAACGAGTTTGTTATGACTAAGTTGTTAATTATACAGAAATCGATTAGTCTTCTTCCGTTGTTGTTCCGTGTTTCTTCTCCATGTTCACCTATTGTTTCTCCTGTTACTTCATCTTTCCTCCCTATTCTTCCGTTCAGGTCACCCATTATTATTATTTTCCTGTTATATTTTCTATTATCTCTGTTAATTGTTCCCAAAACTGATCTTTTAGTTGCGTTCTGTCATCTTCTCCTGGACCGTAGACTATTACTAAAGTTGTTTTGGTTGACTTATGTAGTTGCATTTATATCTTGAGTATTCTTTCTGTAACAGCTACCCATTTTTAAGGTGTTCATAGTTTTCTCTTTTTATTAAGCATCCCACTCCCTCTCTTGCCCTCTGATCCTGTTCCACCCTGCGTATATTAGCACGTTTCCACTTTGTAGCATTTCTTCTCCTTTACCTTTCTTTTTGGTCTCCGTTATTCCCAATATATCTAATTTTGCCTTGTTAAATTCTTCATCTAGTTCCTGTTCCTTTCCCGCTATACTTCGTATATTCCATGTCCCTATCTTCCATGTTATACTTTTTGTTTAATTTGCGTTTGTTGTTTTAGTAGTTCATATCCATTATCTTTGCAATTTTCGTCTTTACAAGTGTTATTTGTTACGTCTGCCCTTAGTAGTTTTTTGTGTTATTTTACTTAGTTTCCCCTCCAGCCCGCCGTTTGGTGACCTTTCACTTACCGTTCTTTTGCTACTGCTCTCTTTCTATTTTATCTTCTCCTTCTTCTTTTACCTCATATATTTCATTGTTGATTACCAGTTTGTTATATTTCCGATGTACTCTGTGTCCCTGTTTTCTGGCCTCTTTCATCGTTGGAATCAGCTTTTTCCTTTTTTCTATCATTTCCTTCGTATAGTCCTCATCTATCCATAAGCTGGTTCCTTTCAGTTTGTTGGTCTTGCTAAGTATTTCGCTTGTCTTGTTTGCCGTAGTTAACCTCACTAATATTGGGCTTTGTACTTTCCTATTCTTCTCATTTCGTCTATATCTTCCTTGTTGATTTGTATACCTAATTTTTGTGTTACTGTTGTTAGCGCCTGTTTTGCTTCTTCACTATTTTCTTTCTCCTTGTCTTCTACTCCTCTAATTATAATATTTTTCCTTCTTACCTCGCGCTCTAGCCATTCTATCTTTCGGTCTTGAACCTGTACATGTTTCTTTAGCACAGCGTTTTCTTGTCTCACTTTTTCGTTTTCTTTTATTAGATGCTCCAGTTTGTCATTCATCTTTAATAGGTTTCCGCTTATAACTTCAAACATATCTTCTATTTTCTTCATTTGTTTGTTGTTTCCTCTGGTTCCATTTTTTTTTGCCTTTGTCTTAGTAGCTTTACCCGCTATTGTGCTTTTCCCACCTTCACTTCTTCTGTGCAATGTGTGCTTCAGCTGCTCATTCATTTCTTGGTGTCCCGACGATTGCGGATTGCGGCGTATGATGGGTTGTCTATCCTAACGACTTTGGCAAGCCGTCCGTTGAACGTAGCTATTTCCTCTTATCTATTCTTTAGCATGCAATTTTGTTCCTTATTGTTTTCCTTAACCTATAAATTTGCTCTTATTTATATCTGTTTTACTCACTATTCTACTTCCTGTCTTATTTCTGTATCTCCCTATTTTGAAGTGCAGGCTTCCTCCTCTACTCCTCTAACTTCTGTATTCTGAAGGCTCGATTAGGCCCGATTTGGACTTTAATTTATCGGAGCGCTCAAAACACATGTAGTTCACTTCAATCAATCGTAATAACTTTTTGTGTATTTATGTTTGGTATATTTGGATTTAGTGCTTTCCTTATTTGGTATATACCATGGTGTTATATAAAAATAAATCACCTAGACATATAAAGAAATTTGTTTTTTTTTTGGTAGCTAACATATATATTTTTGTTGGTTTTGTAGACTATCATAAGGCTTTTGATAGCGTAAACTGAGAGAAGCTATATGGGACATTCTCAAGGAAATGGGATTCCACAGCATATTAATACACTGATCCAAGGGCTATATAACAATGGACATGGAGTAATAAAAATTGACAACCAGCAGCCAAAGGGATTTAACATAAGAAAGCGTATTCGACAGGGATGCATCCTGGTACCGCAACCATTTAACAAATAAGGCGAATATGTAATGAGAGAAGTACTAAAAAACACCATTGGAGGATTCAATATCAACGGCGAAACGATAACTAACCTCCGATATGCCGATGACACACCGCTATTCTCGCTTCCATCAAAGATGAGATGATGGAATTCTTTTGAAATTACAACGCGACAGTGCAAAATATGATTTAAACTTAAATAAAACAAAAACAAAAGTTCTCATAATCGATAGAGCACACAATAACAGGCCTGATTTAAAAAAAATTGGCGGTGGTCAACTATTACATATACTTGAGAACACTTATCAACAATATAGGAGACTGCTTAGCGGAAATAATCAGACCAATTCAAATAAGCAAAAATGCTACTACTAATTTATAAAAACTGTGGAAATATCGGGAAATAACAAGCAACATAAAAGTATTACTGGTAAAAACTCTGGTTTTCCCCATATTATCATATGGAGCCGAATTGTGGACAGTAAAAGAAAAAGAACGCAAAAGAATTGACGTTTTTGAGATGTAGTGCTGAAGACGCACGCTGAGGATACCCTGGACAGCAAGGAGGACAAATGTGTCTGTACTACAATAACTCAACATGAATGATCGCCTTTCTACTACAGTGTACGGACTAATCCTAAAATACTACGGCTACATATCAGGATGTCAATAGAAGCCTTAAAAAACTAGTGGTGGAAGGACGCACTGAAGGCACCAGGCCACGAGGAAGATCGCCGAAGAGATGGCTAGATCAAGTCAAAGCGGCAATGGGGAAGCCAATACGATAATTATCTACGAAGTCCAGAACCGGCCAAAATGAAAAAAACATCGTTAAAAATATAACGAATAATAGACCATGATGATCACGACTCTTCTGATCAGAAGATACGACGGGAAAAAGAAGAAGAACAGACATACTACGTTTTTATTAAATAAATTTATTATTGCTTATGAGCTAGTTTCAGTTCGGATAGGTTTCCGGATCAACTCATGAATTTAAACAACTTATTTAGTTTCTACGTGCTAACGTCTTTATATATTATATATATATATATATATATATATATATATATATATATATATAAAATAAATAGGGTAACTGTTTTTGGCGATTGTGCCAAATACCTATATATTATAATCAGCTTATAGCTTTTTTCAGAATGTTGTTAGTCCAAATACTATCTTGACTATATATAGACATTTAACTGAGTTTCAAAGAACTTTAAAAATTTTGTCATTATGAATTATATTATGTCTGTCGGTCCGTCACAATTTGAAATTTGAGATTTAAATAAAATTTGTAGACATAGATTACTTATTAAAGTGTTTAAAATTATATATATATATATATATATATATATCTATATATATATATATATCTATATATATATATGTCGAATAATTTTCGAGATATTCGATTTCGAATTTTTAAGTTCGTTCTGGGGTTGCTTGCAGAGCAATCTCTTCGCCGGCCCCATGTTTTTTATTGGAGCGTACCTATCGACACTGCAACCTCAAGTGCTTATTGTGCCTACTAATATGCACTAATATTACGATTTAAATTAAGATGTTATATACATTCATGGGCTGAGCGAGAGTCGAACTCGCTTGCGCTGGGTTTGCGAAAGCAGAATAAACTATTAACCGCGAAGCTACGTAGAGCCCTTACATACACTATAGCGCACATCAGCAAGCACTCACATACGTGGGCTCTCTCCTATGTACACAAATTGTAGGTGTTTATATATCTATTGTTTGTAAATGTGTATTTGGAGAAGGTTTTCAATATATTTGAACGCTTTTTATATTATATTGCTTTCACTGTGGCACATCAGCATTTTTTTCATTATATTACGTGAAAGCATAAAGTTCTTTCTGTTTTCTGATAACTGAGGAGAATTGAAAAGATTTCGAATCTAAAATTTATATGAATAACTGAGTATGTTATGCATTTATTTCGGAGAGCGTATAAAAAGGCATGGAAGTAAATAAAATGCCGTTATATCGATATTATTTTTAGTTGTTTTGTTGTGAGCGATCGAGCATTTTATTGAGTAGAACATTGACGAAGCTCGGAACAAACATTTGAATAAAAGTCCCTGAAGACTTCCTGACAACTTCGCTGCGCAGAACAAGGCAGGAATAAGTCGGTGCATAATGAACTCAATTGAATTTCTTGATGCGGAAAATTACACAGTTTTGCTGCCATCCGTTTTCGCGCCATTTGTAGCGATTCTTTTACTATTTTCTAATAAGCGGGAATTGGCTCCCGCTATTGACATCCCGTGCAGTCTTTCGTCTCTGTATTTTACGCGGCTTATCTGTTAAAGTTGTGGACTAATGGATGCTTTTATGATTGAATTGCATTTTCGAGTAATTTAATAATGCAAATAAACATAATTGCGAACATTCTGTATAAATTACTTCAATATACGACCGAATGAATAACAGTGGGTATGAATTCTGTAGTTTCAAATAATGAAGTCATTAAGTAGTGCTCCGATAGCACAATTCTATTCATGTGGGCTTTCGCATTCTTATTGTACGGCTTTGTTTAGTTTCACCACACTAAACCTGAATAACCGGTACCTGCTGTTGCTCAAGACGTATATTGATTTTTAAAGATAATGTGCTTATGAAATTTAGTAACCGGATGATACGATAATGAATGATACTTTCCCGTTTGGCGTTTATTAAATTAAAATAAATATTAGGTAACGAAAGTGAGGGTCGAAAATTCGTTACAATGTGTATTTTTTGTATTAAAAATAGAATTGTCATATCACTTCGTACGTGGCGGGACTTTTAATTAATTTTAAGCATGCGCAAAAGCCACAATGTATTTTGATCGATGGGATTTGACCACCGGTGTGAGTTCAGTACTTAAATGGATACAATAGTCGCATATCTTGAAGGAAACTTAATTTTAATAGTAGTTTGTGTTTTAGTGAAGAAGCTGACAGCCTAATATTAATATCAAATTTGTTTATTGTCGGCCTTCCTCTTTTTTTCTCTCTTCTTCTTCCTCTAATACTCACTTGCTATGTCTGGGCTATGGCATTTTTCTAACATGTCCTAACGATTTTAACGTTTGGGTTTTAGCGTGTTGAACGATGCTACAGTGTATAATTCTTTTATCTCTTTATTTGTTTTCGTCTCCATATACTATCTTCGGTGTTGTTCTTTCTAATATTCTTCCATATTTCTAATTCCATTTTATTCTTCTTTGTTAAACCCCATGCCTCGCATCCGTACACTACCGCTGGTCTTACTACTGTTTCGTACAACCTCATTTTTACTTTGCTTCTATTATTCATTATTTTTTTCTAATTTTTGTTCTCTTCATTATTGCTAGTAACTGTTGCCCTCCAAGTACACAAAATGGTTCACTCTCTCAACATTATATATTGCTGCGTTCGTCTTAAATCTGATTTATAATTCCTCATTTATTATTACTTGTTCCATTATTAAGTATTTTGTTTTATCTTCATTTATTCTTAATCGATAACTTCTTTTCCATTTTGCTAAAGACATTTTCTAATTCCTTCTTAGATCAGGTTACTAACTGCCTAAGCAATTATTTGTTGTTTTCGCTTGTATATTATTTCTTGCGTTTGTACCTTTAAAAACTATGTCTAGAACTAAATTAAATAATACCGTAGGTAATGGATTCCCCTATCTGACTCCGGCCCCTACTCTGAAATTGTTTGATCAACTTTCTTGAGATCTGCTACTTTTTTATCGCTTGATATTATTTGCTTTTTTCAATTGAGTCAAAAACATTCACATAATCAATAAATAAGATATGTAAACCTACGTTCTGCTAGTAGCTTTAATTTTGAATGATTTGCAGCGTAAAGATTTGGTCCATCGTTGATCTTCTCTTTCTGAACCCTCTTTGATGTTCTACTAAGTTTTCATGATAGCGGCTTAATCTCTTTCTAATGATTCTTGCCGGTAGTTTATAAGCAACGTCAAACATTGAAATCTCCTGTAATTTTCACAGTTAGTTCTATTTCCCTTTTTGGAATCAGGGCGTGTGTTCATTTTGAGTCAATCGTTCTTTATGTCATATTCTCTTTATCGGTGTGTTAATTCTCTTCTCAAATCACCTCCTACATATTTCAATACCTCTGCGTGAATGTAGTTTTCTCCTGCACTTTCATTATTCTTTAGTTTTCCGCATTCATCTTCTATCTTTTTATCTGTTGGTTCTTCAACTCTATCTTGTTCGTTATTGTTTGGCATTTATTCTTAATTTCCCATATTTAAGATTTTGTCAAAATACTCCACCCACCTATTTAATTTTGTTTCCACATTTCCTATTAACTCTCCGTCTTTATACTTAAGGTATGGCGTTACATTTTGTGAAGTGTCTCTTGTTTTCTTAATACCCTTAGTTCTTTATTTCTTTATTTTTATAATTTCTTTCATTATGTTCAGATTTTTGTCTGCATACTTGCTTTGCTCTTTTCTTAGTATCTCGAATCCTTTTTCTATTGTCCACTGTTTATCTATTGAAGAACATTAATCTTATCTGGCTTTGTTCTAGTATTCTTTTACAATTTTCAATTCTTTGAATTTCCTAGTTTTCACGTGTTGTAAACTCTCTTGTATGGATGGCTTCCTCTATATGTCCCCAATTGTTCCAAATGTCCTCTTGCTGAGAATTTGCTTCCAATTTCTTGTTTAATTTTTCATCTATTCTTTGTATTGTATCCTTTTTCATCAATTCGTCAGTGTTTTACTTTTGTATTTTTGAACTACTTGTCTTTATTCTTATTGGTAGTTATTGTTTCAATTTTGTTACCACTAGCACATAGTTGGAGTTTGCATCTGCTCCGCTGAAGTTTCATATATCTTGAATACCTCGATGATGTTTGTTTCTCTCAACAGTTGGTCGATCTGATTCTTTGTTTTTCCGTCCAGCGAGATCCACATTCCTTTGTGGATGTTTATGTGATTGAATGGTGTGCTTCTGATTTTTAGGTTATTTTCTTCTGTAAATTTAATTACTACTTTTTCATTTTTATTACTCTCCTCGTGTTTACGTTTACCCCCGTTACATTTCTATATTCTTTCTCACTCCCAACTTTCGCATTCTTGTCTCCAATTAAATTAACTTAAATTAATTTAACGTCATAATTCAGTATTTTTTTAATGTAGCTCCTAGTTATCCATAAAAATTATTTTTGACATTTATTCGTTTGTTTCTCTTACATTTCACGTTCCTATTCTGATCACCTCTTTCTTTCTTCTATTATGTGTTCGATCTATTTGTTGTACTTAACTCTCAAGACGTTATTCTTTTTCATTGCCAAGTTTATCATCCTTTCTTTTCTTATCTGTTCACTTGTCCTTTTGTTCATTCTCATAGCCTGTGTCGTAATCTACTTTAAGGTTTATTTTTGGACTATCTTAGCTAATTTCTTTCTTTAATATTTATTCCTTTTTGTTCCATGTCTAGCCTTCATCGTTAGTTATTATCTTTTGTAAGCTCATTTTTCGGAGGAAATCCTCGGGGACTATCAAAATGGCTTCAGGCCAGGCAGGTCAACAATCAACGGAATACATATCCTAGAACAAATACTCCAAAAAATAAGAGACTATAACAGAGAAGTTCATGTACTCTTTGTAGACTTTAAGAGTGCATTTGACTCAATCAACAGAGGAAAAAATGATGAAAGAGCTAAAAACACTAAAGATATCCCAAACGTTCCGAAAACTTTTAAAAATGACAATACACGAAACCAAAGCAAAAGTGCGATTTCAAGAAACAACAACGGAAGAATTCCAAATAAAAAAAGGTGTAAAACAAGGAGACTCAATCTCTCCCTCTCTATTCAACTTAGTACTAGAAAGCATTATAAGGAACGTGAAACTAGACAAAAAAAGTATTATCACTGACGACATCCAAATAGTAGCGTATGAGGATGACATAACAATAGTGGCAAACTCGAGGCAGAAACTAATAAAAGCAATAGAAAAAATAGAGGAAGAAGCAAGACAATATGGAATGGAAATAAATCAGAGCAAAACAAAATATATGAAAGTAGGAAGAGAAGAAAGGGACACACAAAAATACCTTAAAACGCAGAGGCACAATTTCGAAACTGTTACCTATTTCAACTATCTGGGAACGACGATACAACAATCAGGCAAAGATCGGATAAAAGAAAGAATCCTCAAAGGAAACCAAGCCTATGGAAGAAACATGAACCTTCTGAAAAGCAAAGAAATCACCAAGAAAACTAAGATAAAAATGTATATGACATTAATAAGGCCAATACTGACGTACGCCCTAGAAACAGCAATAATAAGCAAAAAAGAAGAAGAAGACTTGAGAATAGCGGAAAGAAAAATAATGAGAACAATATTAGGATCAAATATAACAGCAACTGGAGAAAGAAGACTAAAAACCAATAAAGAAATAGAAGACGAACTCAGAGGAGAAACTATCACAAGATTTATAAAGGCACAACGTTTGAAATGGGTGGGGCACATCATGAGGAGGACCCCGATGGAGACGCTAAGGAGAATAACACAATGGACCCCACTAGCTCCAAGGAAAAGGGGAAGACCCAAAAAAGGATGGCTAAAACAAGTAGAAGAAGACATAAGAACATTGGGAATAACAGACTGGAAACTGAAATGCAAGGAAAGAACGGAGTGGAAGATAATAACTCGCGAAGCCAGGACACACAAGGATCTGTGATCAACCAAAGGAAAGAGGAGTAATCCCCCTCATAAATAGGATTTCAAGGCGCAACTATGCGTCAGCCATAATCTTAGGATTGCACGGCTTGATGATGAAGCTCATTTTTACTTTATTTTCAGCTGCTAACTCTTTCTTGGCCTTTTTTAGTTTTCTCTGTATCCCCTTTTTTTCCTTGTTTATATCAAAATTTATAAATACCTTAAATTCCTTCAGTCCGCCCAGTTTTTCTTGTTCCTCATTATTTTCTCTTGTCTGTAGTATCATTCTAGGTATACTTTACTGCTTAGCTTTCTTGTTCTTGTTTTCACCTCTATTTGCATAGTCTTAGTTATGAAGTTTTCTATTTCTTTCTTAATTAAATTTTGATCGTGTGTCTCTACTTCTATTCCCTGGATTACAACATTGTTTTTCCTTTTTGCTTTTCTAAACTATCTACTCTTTTTGTTTGTTTTTCTTACTTCTTTCCTATATTTTTTCTGCTCCGCTCTCAATTCCTTTATTTCTGTTGTTAGGTTCTGTAGCAAATCTATTATTCTCTCCATTTTATCCTCTTTCTCTTTCTTTTCTTGGTTGTTTTACTTCTTCTAAAAGGTCTTCTTTTTTAAACTTGTATTCTTTCCTCTCTCATCTGTTGAGTACTCGTTGCTATCCATGGTGCTTCACTCTTCGTTTTCCCGGTAAGTCGGGATAGATGGTTCGTCCGATTCAATTATTTTCCTTTAATTTGTGTATAAACGGTGAAGTTTGGCAACACCGCCTTTTCCCTGGCCAGCGCCCGCTACTATGATCAGCTGTTATCTGCTTAACCTCACACTCTGTTTAAGATTATTCTCACCTTTATTTTTACTTCCGCATTAAGCTCACACGTTGTTTGTTCTAACACATTTATATGTATTTTATTTCGCTACACTCGATTCTTAAGATTATAACGTAGGTGAAAACTTAAATACCACTTATCTTACTTAATGCACATCTGGAACCCCATAGATACGTATGTTTTTAGGTAAATGAACTCCGTGAAGATAAAGAAAACATGGATGCTATAGAAGTGAAGAGCAAAGGACTTGTTAATGGAACTGCGGAACTTACCGCTAAAAATGATATTTAAAAAATTCAACAAGAAGTTTTAATTAAGTTGTTTGAGAACCGAGTTTATTAAAAATATTTAGAACGTTTAACATGACTGGCACTCCCTCTCAAAACTCCGGACGAGTCGCAGATTGAAATACGCTCCCAGTGCGTGTGTAAATAGATTATAATGCCACAAAATGGTGTTGTTGGAACGTGCAAAAGCAAAGCTGACGACGAACTTCAGTTGGCATTTACAAGCGGTGCCATGTTTTACCCAAATTGGTTATCAGAAATTTTACTAAAACTGCAGAAGCGACAGCAAAAGTGCATAGACCTCTAATGAAAAGTGTGTTTACTTTTTTCTAGTAAAATATTAATGACGAGAAAACGATTGTTGACAAAGCGGAAAACCATGGAAAGTGACTGTTTTGGACATTCATACGAGCTTATCAGCCGTGTGTAGGACCACAACATCGAGTCGCAGAACTATTTTGGTGAATGCCACAATCCAAAAGCAACAGAGACTATGTCAAGACAAGTAAAAGCAGTAGGCTTCCGGAAAAAAATTTGCGCAAATCATACATTATCCATTATGTGGTCAACTTTATAATAGGAAATAACAGAATCACATTTGATCCAGTGACGAATGCAACGGGTTTGTCTCGCAAGTTTACACACCATCATCTATGAGAAGTTAAAGTAATAAGGTATGTGCACAATGGAGTTCTCACACTCTCACCGCTTAGCAGAAACAAAAGTTCTTTAGTGTCTGCTCACACCAAATGAATAAATGTGCTGATACGAGACACTGAAAAAAAAACAAGAGCTAGTTTACAGAACGTCAAGAAATAACGGTGGGAATTGTTCATTCCAAAATGATGAATATTTTTTGGGCCAGGAGGAAATTCTGCCATTGGATGGGCTGCTTGTGAAAAAAATTGTTAGTGAGCGGTGCTGCGAGTTGCTGAATCGATCATGCAGATGTATTGAGGAACGTTGCCAAGAAAAATAAGATGCAGCCCGTTACTTTAACATTACAATGCGCAGCCATATGTTAGTTGCCACATTGTAGTCAATCTGAAGTGTTTTGTGTACATTGTGCTACACTCTGTTTGATGTAATGAAATATGCAGTGCGCGGTAAGAAGTTCTTTGCTAACTATGACTTTAGTTGGCTGTCTATGAGTGGTGTCATTCTTCACCCAAATAGTGGTTGGCAGCAATTTTACGAAATTACAGGAGCGATGGCAAAAGTGCATAGACCTCTAATAAAAGATTAGCTAGGAAAAAATAATTGTAATAGTCCAAGTAAAAACATATAGATCTGAGGAACGGAAAATTACCTATTTAGACGAACCTTGTTTCGGTATCTATGACGTAATAACCAAAGGATGGGTAGATGACTTCCTCAAGTGCTTTTCTGAAACTCCGTCAAGTGGGGCAAGGATATGGTCATTTTGAATGTGGATAATGAAAACGGATGGCTAATAAGCTTGCTTCTTATTTTAGCAAAGAAAGCATAAGTATGCATTATTGGAATTCTGATTTGAGGAACAATTGACTTCTAATTATTCGTGAAAATTGGCGATGGTTTTGGATAGTGCCACGTAGCCCAGCAGACACTTTAAAAATCGTGTCATTTTATTGTGATTGCTATTATAAAATAATTTGTTTTAATTTATCTACATTTAAGAATACATTTTCGAACGAATTGTTTTCGATTTGACGATTTAACCAAATAAACTTTTTCCCCTTTCAACAACGAATTTTGTATTTCAAAATTTAAATAAAAAATCTTAAAAATTAAAATTGCGCATTTAAAGAAAAATGTTGCCGATGGGCAACGGATTTAATGACGCATTTAATAATTACAACTAGCATTAAATGAACGGAAATCCGATATTATCACAACGATCCATTTTATCAAATGAACAATCACAACAGTATTAGCAAAGCCAATATGCATTTCAGTTGATTTCTAATCCGCTGTACTTTGCTACACAATATAAACTAGCATTTCAAACACTAACTCAGCCACTTTTGTCTATCCGCAAAGGGCAATATGTCAGCCTCACAATAGATTAAAAATTAAGCACTTCGAATGAATAACGTGAATATAGTGAATAAGAAATGGAAATTAACCCCAAGGTATGTTGGTAACAATTCAAAAACTACAAACGCAAACCATTAATGAAGCCTATTATACAAACGCCTGAAATTGATACAAAGTCACAAAACGTGCAACATAATCGATACATAGTTTTAAGTGACGAATGGGAATCAAACACAGGGGCCAATAAAGAACAGCGAGGAACAGCTCTATCTACTAACAGTCGCTGAAGAAAAGCAGCATTACATTAATTAAACGTCACTGCTGTAGTGAAGTGTTTGTAAATATAAATAATATATTTGATGAGGTATGGTGCAGAGGTTTGCTTTCCAAGATGAAGACTTTATTGCTATATTAGTACTACTTGCTTGTTAGTGGATATCTGGTAAATCATTTTGTTCAAAATATGACCATGAAACCTTCTTATTGTACATAAACGATCTATAAACCACAGCACAAAAAACTCTAGAAATGTCCGCGGATGATACAGCGATTATTGTGCAACGAAAATTTATCAAAATCTCAATCTGCTGGGAACGCGGTTAGAAAAGTGGAAAGTAAAAGTTAGTTAAGATAAATCAGTACATGTTACATTTAGTAAGAAACATTCAACATGTCTGTCCTTCGCTTACCCTAAACAATATAAGAATCCCTCAGGTGGAAGAAGTTAAATATCAAGGGTTGCACCTAGACCACCGATTGCCGTGATTGGCACATGTGACAAAAAAAAAACACGCAAAAATGAGCATATGACTGAAAAACTGTATTGGTCTCTGGAAAAACTCGGTGCGCACATTTGAAAATATGCTATCGCTATACACGAGCATAATTTGTCTTATCTGGCTCTACGGCTGCTAATTGTGGAGATGTGCCAGCAAATCAACTATTAACAGAATTCAACGTTTCCGGTTCAAAACCCTTAGGATGATCTGTAATGCCTCATGGTTTGTGTCTAACCTTACCTTATATACAAACTTGAGCATTCCATATGTGACAAAAGTTTTATAATAAAAGCAGTAAAGCATTGTGACACTTAATCAATTCTTCCCATTAGCCGAAGAACCTGTAGCCAGAAGACTTCGACGAATGTGGACAATATACTTAACGGTGCCACCAATAGGTACTTCTAGATTATTTATACATAAAATTAGCTCATACAATTATAGTTATATTCTAAATGCTAATAGAAACCGAATAAAAAAACTTATTTTAAAATATGGTGTATATCTTATATATTTTTTATTTTAATATATAAACCAATTTTTTTTTCTAAAATATATAATTGATTTTTTCTTTTTTAAGTTTTTATTAGTTTTTAAATATTTTTATTACTATAAAAGTTATTTTGTGTCATTAGCTTAGGTAATGCTTCGGTCAAATTATTTTTGTTTAGGTATTTCTGAATAGGTTTTTTTATATGATCAGTTATTTGATTGTTGAAAGATCCTACATCGTTTTTATCCATTTTCTGGACTTTTTTTTAACTTGAAGTCTAATTTTACCTTGGTATGTTTTTGAGTTCCTTTCTTAGCTATTGTAATTCAGTGTTGGAGAACATACTATTTTCGTGAGCATCGATATGCAGTTCACTACCACAGTAGGCACATTTGAATCAATTGATTCCTGCTGAACCTTGACTATTGATTTTGTAAACTTCCAGAAGGCTTTTCTTTTGAGAAATCTAAATATGGCTAAACTTTTCGGATTAATTTAGTTTTAAACAAGTTATTACGTCTAAAGATAAAACTTAAAAGAACAACTCCCCCTCCCCTAAAAAAAGTAAAAAACTTTTAAGGAAGTGGAATATTTGTTTAGGACTTATCTTAACAGATAATGTATGTATAACACTTTAAGAAAAAAGTTATTTACTATAGAGCTTCACATTGGGAAGGTTTTTGTAGGATTATATCCACAAAATACGAGGGTATAATTGATTTTTTTTCTTTTAGTTATTATCCAATTAACGAAATATTGAAATGCCGTTCTTTAATAATAAATTTCAACAACTGCGTCATCAAATTATTCCTCTATATATGTTCATAGGTAATTATTTTCCAATATTAATTAAAAAAAAAACGGTGTAAGAAATATAATGTCTGATAAATATAGTTTGTCTACGAGTGGCAATATATGATATAAAACATTTCGTAACAGCAAACATGTTATTAATAAACAGTTAATATCGATTTTTATGACATAAATAAAAAGAAATTGATAAATGAATAAGTTAGCAGCTTACCAAAACGAAGAAGAAGACTAAAAATGTTATAGCTGGTTACTTTTAAAATTTGTCTCGATAATATCCTGTAATAACTGTTTTCTTTACTAAAAATTACGTGGTATGTCACTATCTAAATAAGTATTCTTTTAAGTTTTTGAGACACATATGTACACATATAAAATTTTGGACAATAAGCAAACGTTCTTGAAGGATGTATTTTGCCAAGATGAATTGTCAGAGTATACTAAACACAAATTATAATTAGTCGCAGTTATGACATTTTAAGCATAGTTGACATTTAATTTTAAAATCATACCATTCTTATTTGAAACCCTTTACACTTTAATGTAATAAAATATTTTATTATGTAGTATATTTTTATACAACATGTAAAAAACAAATAAACATTATCATGAACACTGGAAAAAATTAATTTGAATATTAAACATTTGTTTAATCAAAAAACCGCCCTTTGCATTTGATACTGCTTTTATTATTCTAGGCATTCATTCGATTTTTTTTTAATTTGTTAAGTGATAAATCTCTTTAGGTACCTTGAAGAAGACTCCAAAGATGATTTTTGAATATGGGACGCTCATTTTTTATTGTTCTGTCCAGATCACCCTATAGCAACTCTATGGGGTTGAGGTATGGACTCTGTGGTGGCCATGCCACCATTTTGAGCATTTGTTGTTCTCTTGGTCTAGATAGTCCTTACAAAGCTTTGAATTATGTTTAGGATCGTTGCCTTGCAACATCACGAATTCCTTCCCGATTGACTGTAATCCAGATGGTATGGCGTTTTTTGTTAAATTTTTTCTATAATATTCTTTTCTCATAATGCCATGAATTCTTACTGTTTCCAACACCAGCTAAAGAGAGCATCTCTACACTAAAACAGACCCATCTCCGTGCTTAACAGCCGAAACAATACAGTCCTGGATCATCTTTTCAGTCTTACACCGACGTAGATTCTCCGTTTCTGACTGAAAATTTTTAATTTGGATTTGTCGGTCCACTAGTAGACACTAATCAATTGTCTAGGAACTATGCTTTTGCACCTACTGAAATCGCTTAGCCTTATTACCACGCCATAACAACGCTTTTTTTTGGTCGCAATACGACCACCAAGATTACCTTTCTGAAATGGCGCTTTATTGTGCTGATTGATATTGTTTTATAATGTTCAATATCTTCAATATCTTCAATATCTGGGGCAGTTAATCTTCTATTTTCCTTACTCATTAATTTGAATGAATTGATCTTCTGCATCGGATGTTACTAGTGATTGTCCAAGGCGATGGCAATGCCTAAGACTTCCCGTCTTTCTGCGGCGTTGTAATATAAGATTCACCGTAAAGCACAAACCCTTAATTTTTTTGCGATGTTACATACTGATAGCCTTTCTCGATGTAAAATGAGAATGGGTGGACGATTTTATCTAAATAGAGGCTTTACCATGGGCCAATGAATGCAAAAATTCAAAACAAAACTTGAAAAAAGTAAGCGGCACAAGTTCTGATTTTAAACTGGCGAGCTCAGAAGTCAGTTTTTTTTTTAATATAAACAAACATCTAAAACAAGGAATGGGGACAGAAAGAAAGATTAGAAGTGTAGAGTGACAGTTCAAGGACATAGAAGCTGTAGTTGAGAACAACTGAATTGTTTGGGATTTGAGTGAAGGTTTCGTGACAACCGTTCCCTATCTTTTTCAAGAATGTTAATGTCGGGAGAGAGCTATGGATAGCTGAGAACGTCTGTGTTGTTTATAAAACCAGCGTCCACGGTTGCGTGGGGAATGAATACTGCGTTCTTTTGTTGAAAGATAAATGCCTGATCTGCTATAGCATTTGAAAATTTGTCTTTTGCCTGTTCTAGAATCTTTATGGACTTTTGCCTACTTGTCAGTTTATTATAAGATATGGCTTTCCACATTATACTCTCTCACTCTCAGTGACAAAATCACTTCCTTTTTACATGATGCTAATTACAGGAAAACCCATTTAGTTTATCTAAACTGAATTTTTTCATCACTAAAAAACATTCAGTCCTCTTTTCAATGCACAAATCGAAGACGTAATGTGCAATGGAACCCCCTTAAAGCAGATCGTCGTTAAATTATTCGACATTTCGATAGTGGATAGCTATTAAGCAGTTTCTAAACAGTTCTTCTTTATGCATTTGTTTGCACATTCTCTATTATTTGTCCAGCTGTTAATGGCGAATTTGATTCTTTGCGGATTGTAGCTGGATATCTTCTCAGTTGTAGCGAATTTTGTAGACTATTCAAAGAAAAAAAATAACAATTGCTCACAACCTGGCGCAAACAACCTACTTGCTCGCAGTAACTTCAAAAGAATATCCCTCACGGAACACCTCTATTTTTCCATTTTTCTCAGTTGTTGAACACCTTTACCTTCCCATTTTAGCACATAGTACTTAAATCATAATGATTTTAGTTTGTTTTGTTTTTCGGATACACTTTGTTATTGTAACGCGTTCGTTGCGTTAAAACTACAGACTGGTTGTATCCAAGCGGCGTGATATTTTTATATGTATAGAGTGATCATGGAAAATACTACAAAATATTTAGGCGACAAAAAATATTTTACAAGCCATGCGTTAAGGATTTACACTACTCAGGAGCACTGAAAAATGGACCTTTTTTCGGAAATTTTTTTTTCGTAAACTAATAAAGAAACTAAAAAACCAACATATTTTTTATTTTAATTTATAATACAAAATGGCGTCGTGACGCAAGGTAAATCAAATACACTGTTTTTCTGAGAAAGAAATCGGCGTTGTCTGTTGCAGTGTCCGTGCATCACCTAGGACAAGACATTTTTGTCCTTAATTTACATTAGTTTTCCCTTGGAAGTACACAAAATTATTAATTTTTTTCAAAAATTTACAAATTGGTACCAATTTGAATATTTTTCCATTTTTTGGAATAAAATTCGACCTTAAATTGTTTATTGCAAATGTAATTATTTATCAATCTTAAAAATCGTGTGTACTTCAATAGATAATCTATCTAAAAAGTTGCAACTTGAAAAACGTGTTTAAAGTTTCAAAATGCATTTATAACATGAAATATTCAAAATATAGGTTTGATAATTTTTTGCCTTTGCTCTGCTATTCCAGCACCGTATAACTGATTTTCCAAGCAGGTATTTCGTTCTTCAGCCTCTTTTCTATGGGATGTAAGATCTTTCCGTGCGCTTTTTCGATGATTCGATGCTGAGCGATTTGCAGCTTTAATTCGACGTTTATCTACTTCCATTGAAAAATTGTGCAATTCTGGATTAATCTTCAAATGAAGTGTGCTCATAACATGTAATAGTCTTTGAAATCTAAAATTGTACGTTATTACAGCGATATTAACCGCATGCTTTTGCCGCTGGATTTCGGCGCTATCGATCACACGACGGCATTCAAACTTTCGTTTGCATTTTGAGTAAATCCTCCGGGACAACGGGAAAGAAGATCTTTTCTCGTTAGATCTTCATACATTTTTTAAACTGCTTGCAATGCATGCATTGGAATTGGTGGTTTGTGTGTATAAACTTCAGGAGTATACGATGCTTTCGCTTTCTGCTAAGAACACCGTGAATCTTCTCCTGCGGGACATCTGTCGTGCTGAGGATTTTCATCCGTGAAATTTTATGATATAATGTAGCATGTATTTCTTTGCGCATATTTTCTACTGAGTTTGTGTTTCGACGTACAGCCAGTCCATAATACATACTCAGTTTATTAATCAATTTTCCCGTCAACTTGCCCGGACCATCATTACTTCTTTCTTTAAATTACACTTCAAAATACACTTAAAATGTGCGCAGCAAAGCGGCCTTTTCAAACGTTTCGGGACGCTTAGAGCTATTTCGGAAAATGATCTAAAAAAATGTTTATCGAAGTTTACCCCCCAAAATCGTTTAGGATTATCAATTTTTAATAGTTTGTGCATCATTAAAGCCAATAAAAAAATGGGAAAAAATTTACCGAGTAGTGTAACCTCTTAAATCACAAATCGCAATTTATAAACAAAAGTCGCAAAAATTCTTAAGTGGCTAAGTGGTTGTAGTCTTTCTATTGTTTACTTCTTGCACTTTAGCTTTTAATCTAATTAAGATGAATGGCTCTTTTTATCAGGGCATTCAAATTTCTTGTCGTAACTTATAACATGTCTTTTTGATAATTGCTCTCCCCATTTACAATAAACATCCTTTTAGGTTACAGTTTTTGTTCTAGCTTTTTGCGAACGCCCCACAAATTTCTTTTTGTTTATCTCTTACATTTAATTTCTATACAAGTTAATTTCTTTTCGCTCTAAATAAAATTTTTTGATCAGCTTCATTAATATCAGAAGCGCCCACTTACTGTTGACTAAACATAATATGGTAACTCTAATTATTGGTATATCACTATAATAAGAATTACTATACCTGTAGAATGTACTTTAAATGGACCGTCAACTATTTTATTGTCATTTTAGCAGGTTTGTCGGAAACCGAATTTACTGTTTATTTCAGAACTTAACGCGTTAAATACGGCTACTAGCAATTTAAATGTCTGCTAAACACAACGCGGGCAATTTATTTTGGTAAATGACTTCAGCACTTACTTTATGCAGGTAAAGTCATCATGAGCAAAACACGCTTTGTCTGGGTTGATAAACAACGTAAGAACTTACCAAACGACGGTTAACTTCAGCCACAGAAATAACAGAGTTCTAAAGTTAACTTAAAGCACGCATTTATATATTTCTGAGGCATTTCACTCATTGCGTTATAGTAAGTTACAGTATAAAATAATAATAATGAAAAAAGCTTGCATTAAAAATTAAAATATGTGCATTAGCATTTATTAAAAATTAATGGTTGAAATAAGTATATGAATCGGCATATATGCGTCTGTAACTCTTTACATGCGTATTTATTTGACTATAGTTTGCCTTCATTAACTTATAGTCAGTTAAATAAGAGCGTGTTCGGGTTACTGTGGAGAACAAATTATTTAAAAACATTTTCAAATACATGGGTACGTTGTATTCCATGAGAACAAAGACGCTATTGTATCAATAATGTGTCCAGTCATCACCGACATCTTCGAGGCATGCTTTCTTCAAAATTGATGGCGCATTCATCCGGCAAGGACCTCCAAATGCGACGAATTTCTCATGTTAACTGTTTCAAAGTCAACACTTTTTTTCACGAAGATTGTGCTTGTTGTATGCCCACATACTCTAAATCGGATTTGCATCGGGCAACTGCAACGGCCAATTAAACATAACGATATCAGATTGCTCTTTCCACTCGATGCAAAGCTTGCTGCAGTGTTTGGGGTCGTTGTCCTTCTGCAGGATTTAGTCCTGGTTTTTCTTAACGTTCGGCAGTCGGCAACAAATATTTCTTAGAAATCTCGAACATTTTAAGAGTATTTACGTTATACGTAAACAGATGCAACGTTCCGAAACCCAATTTTGAAAAACAACACCAAATATGCACTTTCATTGGGTGTTTAACGGTCCGCTGCACCAACCTGTTAATTGAGGTTAACCATATCTACAAACAGAAGTTTCGCCCATAAAATTACATTGATTTAATCTCGGTCGATATTATTCTTTGTTCTAGCGAGTAGCTTTGTCATATGATTTTCACCTAACAAAGCTTTCTTCACTGAACTACGGCATTTGATATCATACGCACGGAGATGAGTTCGGATAGATACCTACGATATATCTACACCCTTCTGTTTCAATTTTTCTACTCCTTGACGCAATGTTAAGCTCGACTTCCGCGAAAATAAGTTCACGATCTGTTTTTCGACTTTAGGGAACACTTTACTTGTCAAGGCACGTTCCGAAAAGTCATCGATCGTTTTTGTCTCCTTATATGGCCACACTCACTTGCTGACGAATGTTCTCGACTAGTTAATGTACTTAGCAACTTGGACTTTTCGGGTGAGTACAGAGGAACACAGCCTCGTAGCGCGACGCGTACGCGGCACTCATGGTATTTTACGCGTTTCTCTAGCAAGAATTCAATGCTAACTGAATATTTTGTGATAAAGCATAGAGGACAAAAGTTTCTACCTTTCATTAATTTCTAATTATGCCGAACACGCTTTTACTTAACTGACTGATTTATCTGGTTTATGCTTCATGCATCGACGTAAATTTTTCAATTTTAAATTTCTGTAATTATCCTTTATAGGCCAAAGGATCATTGCTAATTATCTGATATTCTTCTTTACCATGAAGCCTATTGCAAAAGTTCTGTAAGCATCATGTAGTTTCCCACTTTTATTATTTGGTTGAATTTGTACTTTGCTGATTTTAAAGCGATTATATATATACACCTTACTTTTTTATTTTTTAATTACTTTCTACATAAGTACCTCTCTTATTTTATGTATCTAGCAGCCATCTATTATTTCGTCTTGTTTTGGTTTCATCGTTACCTTTTTTTTATTTCATTTTTTGTTTCGTTATGTGTGGAATCTCTTGTTTTCACCTTATATGCTCTTCTTATCTTCTTTTTGCCATATTAAAAAATGTTATATTTGCATTTTTCTATTTATGTTATTTTTTTGTATCGTAGACCTACCGCTTACGTAACTGAATCCACTACAGTTCGCAAACATTGTACGCGAAAGTTGATACGCCCTTCTCTGTTTTGAATTTCGTTGCCCAGTTATGTTTATTTCCAGAGTATATTTTTACATTAAAATATATAAATTCCAGTGCCGGCGTTACGTTCTACTATTAAATTATCATTGCTGGTGTTTTTAATGCAGGTGTTTACATTTCAAAGAATCCCTTTTTTCAACCAGCTTATGTTTAAGTTTATGACTTAATCATATCGTAATTTGTAGTGACCAAGTCTTTTTAATTTTTTGTAAAGCTATTCTGTTTTTCATAATCAATTACCACAGTTACTTTCTTATAAATTCCTATTACAGCAACTAATAAATTGAACAAATTATATGTAATAAAGTATTTTTTGATCTCTGTTGTTCATATTCCTATTTATTTTAAAACTGTAATGATGATAATGATTTAGTTTTTTTATGATATTCTAATTTATTTATAGAAACTAGACGCATATTTATTTTGGCTTTTGTTTTTCTGATCAGATTAACAATTAATGGCGAAAATTAATTTTCAGCAGAGTAGTACAGAAAATAAATTAAAGTGTCGGGAACTATTATGGAGTTATTTATTACATTATATTTATGTGGAGTTAGGTTAGTAAGTTTTAGTGACTGTTAATATCAAATTGATCTGTCAGATAATTTGATTGTAAATTTTTTAAGTTTATTGCCAGATGAAGATATGACAGTTTGTTATATATAGCACTGATAAATTCGAATACAGTAAGTAAATTATAATAGAATTACGATTAATAATAATGATTAACTATAACAATAATGATTGAGCATAACAATAATTGTGATTTAATTGTGTTTGCGAATAGGTTGAATGATATTTTGTGGTAATCTGCGTTTCTTTTTAGTGTGGATATTTGTTTGAAACAGTTCATAGTGTACCGCACCACTACACACACTTCAGTTAGTAATAAAGTTGTTAGCACATTTTTTAATAAACTCTTCCACGTATAATACGCCTAGGTCTTGATGTAGCTGTGTGTTTCGTATGGTGCGTTAACTGCGCTTCTCAACACCTTGTTTTAAAATTGTTTGTACAATAGTACCGCACATTCAATTTTTAGTATTGAATTTCTGTTTATCAAGGGATACAATTGTCTTAGCCTAGTATAGCTTTGTGCTAATTTATGATTAATGTGGTATTTCCAATTTAACCGAGTATTGAGGTAAACTCCTAAGTATTTAACTGCAGAGTCATTTGGGTTTTAAGGTACTATATATGTACGTTAGGGGTGTTATTCATTCTTCGCAGGGTAAATATTTTACCTTAGCATTTATCAGCGTTAATATTTATATTTCATTGTTTGAACCAGAAGGACAGGCTGTTTGTTGTTTGTTGTAATGCTATTGCTGCATTTTCTAGTTTGGCCACTTGAGTAAAAATGGCCGTGTCATCGACAAATGTTACCAGAGTTGCTGTAATTTTAGGTATATCTGAGGTGTATATGTTGAATAGAATTGGTCCTAGTCTTCTGCTTTGTGGAATGCTAGCACGAAAGTTTTTGGTTTCAGACAATGTTGAGTTAATCCTAATTGCGAAGGTTTGATTTTTCAGGAAGGAGAAGATGATGGCTTTAAGATTAGTAGGCGTGTCTATGTTTAGAAGCTTCTTTTTAAGGCCTTCGGTCCACACTTTGCTAAAGGCCTGTGCGATATCTAAACAAATTTCTGTGATATATAGTTTGCTTTCGAAGCCCCGTTCGATAAGTTCACTAATTCTCTGTAGGTGATTACAGGTTGGGTGACCTTCTCGAAAGCCGAATTGAAATGTGGGTAATATGTTGATGTTTTCGATACTGTTTTTGTATGCCCATATTGTTGACAACGGTGGCATTGTGGAATGTTTTTCGTTTTTCTTTTGGCTTTTACTGTTACTATTAAGTGGTACATCGAGGTTAATGAGTTAAAGCGTCTGGCTTGTTCATTTTTAGTTAAATCTACTGCGCAAAATGACAGTGGTTTTTTGTCTTTAGCATATAAGCGGGTTACTTTTATTATTGGCAAGATTTTAATTAGTTCTTCTTTTGTTGCCCGGTCGGTGAGGGAAAGTGAAACATTCCTAATAATGTCGTAATAAATTCGTAATAATGTCGTTCGGGTTTTGATAAGTATGGTATTTTGTACCTCGTTTGTGGTAAAATGTTTTGTTAGTGTTCGATAGTCTTTGTTTTTTGTTAAGTTAATACGGAGTGTAGTTGTGTTGTAAGATGTTGTGAATGGTCCGATAGAGAGCTTTTGTATGTCTTCTATCAATGCTTTGTGGTTAACTACATTATGCAGGTATATTGGTGGTATTTTAACTTGTTCGGTGTTTGATTGTGTATTGTATCATTATCCGAAGAATGTGTAGGTGCTATGGCTGTTTCCAGATGTGGCGGTAGATAGTATTTGTTGCCTGTTAAAAGATCTTGGGTGGTCTATGCGTACCATTTCTGCACCTCCTTGATAGGCGGTGATAATTTATCACATTTGCGTTTATTTTGCAATTGATAATCCATTTTTAAATTATGGTTGGCGATTGTTAACAGTATTTAATAGAAATAAGCAAAATAAAATCACTTTCTGCTTGCAGAAAAAACATTAGAGAGGAAGAACCGCAAAGAAATAAAATTTAGTTTGGATACTATTCTTGGGATTTATTATCTTTATTTTTCACCGTAACTTTTTGGTTCCGTAATTTAAAAACACCCGAATGCGGACGGAAGATGAGTGCTGTTTAAAAGATTTTGCAGTTTATAAAAACAAGTATGGTTTCGGCAAATTGTTCGAACAGACATGTGTAAAATTAAAGAAGCCTTAAATATCTCTTATGAAATACATGGACAGACTGAAAAGTTTTGAGCTTAACATAGAAACAAGTATTTTTTCTGTCACATTCAATTTCATTTTTTCACATAGTATCCTTTTTTCTAGCGTTGCTACAACCTCTTTAACCTGTCCAAATAATAGTTGCGTTTTGGTCTGTAAAATAGCCATCTACGGTTACCATGATCTCCTCGTTTGATGAAAATCTCTGTCCTCCTAGGCAAACTTTGAGCTTAGGAAACCTCAAATAGTCGTTAGAGGCCAGATCTGGCAAATATATTGGGTGGAATATTTTGGCCATGGTGGCCGCCGAAGTGTGAGTCGGTGCATTGTCTTGATGGAAGAACACCTTTTTCTGTCTAAATGAGACCGTTTTTCAGCAATTGCTGCCTTTAACTGGTCCAATGCGTAGTACGACCCCGTTATTGTTTTCTATTTTTCTAAGTAGTCGATGAACGGGATTCCGACTATCCTAAAAAACAATTGCCATCACCTTCCTGGGCAATGAAACCTCCGTCTTCTTTTGGAGCAGATTGACCTCTGCAGTTCACTGTTTTGACCGTTCCTTCGTCCTAAGAATGTAAAATACAATCAGAACATAATATTGAGTGTGATAAATTCGTTTAGAAGAAAGCAAAATCGATTAAATTAGCTGAAAAAGCTTTAGAATCAGAATTTTGAACAGATTGCTGTTTTGAAAAAGGAAAACAGTTATTGAATAGGAAATTACATTACCAAATAAATAAAATAATAAAAATAAAATATACCTTGAATAATGTTTAATCTGTTTTTATTGTCATTCACGATATTATTTTCGTAATAATGTTCTAGGGTCTAAGAGAATAGATATAGTATCTCAATTTGAAAATCTAATACCAATAGTTAACAGTTTTATTTAAAAAATTGTAACATTAGGAGTTGAAATTGCAGGAAAGCCTTTTTAACCAGTAATCTGTATCGTTCAAACATATATAAATGCATATTTTCAGTTAACTTTACAACTTTCTTACTAAGTTGGTGGTATTTTTTGTGGTTTAGTACGTTGTTGTATCGATCCAGATAAAGGGTATTTTCGTATGATAACTATACCTGCATAGTACTGAAGTTTTATTCGCCAGATTAAATTGCCCGCGTCATGTTTAATATGTTTAATATATGTTGAAGTTAATAGTAATCGCTTGTACACCTTAAGTTCTGAAATAACTAGAGTTAATTTGGTTTCCGAAAAAATAAAATGCAATAACGAAATTACGACGCTGTTTTTTTTTTGCTGTGGACTTCACAAATAGGTGATAACTGCGTTTATGACTTCCGGCGCGTATTCAGCGTTAAGACCTTCAAATAATCGTAAGCTATATAAACAGTAGTAGCCCTTTACATGAAGTTAATTAATCGAAGTGAATTAGTTAGTCCTTTTAGTTGACATTAATTAGTTTTCCTATTATTTTATTTGCTTATTCGGTTCACGTTTAATTCATAACTTGGAGTAAACGCACATTAACACTACAAGTAAATTGTACTTAGCATTATAATTGGCTTATTTGTCTAATCGAAGATTATAAATAAACACTAAAAAAAGAGCTAACCCATAATTTCTACGAGCACCTTTTCTTAAAAAAGGATACCGAGTTTCAAAAATAACTACGATTGTACATTAGCTGCAGATAACCTGCTAAAGCAACGACGAAAAACTTATTATTTTAGGTTCAAAGATTGGGGTTTCTCCGTAGCTCAGTTATCAAGAGGTGACGTCTTAACATTAAGTTCTTCTGTCGTAGACTTCTTGTCAGAAGCGTCGTGACCCAAGAACTACTTGTTCTGCATGTTTATTTTTACGATGCTTTGCCATAGACTTCTGCTTCGGGCTGTGCTTGTGGCTTGTTTGAAAGTATGGTGACTTCTTCGATCTGGTCCGTTCATCTTTTTGGTGTATGTTCCCGCGATCTTGATCCCTGATTTCTGCCATGTACAACTATTCTTTTGAGATTGCCTAAATTTCTTCGTTGAATATGGCCAAATTTTGTAATTCTTCCATATATGAGTTTGGATAATTTTAAAGGTTCTTAGATTTCTTTAATGATGGACACATTCGTTCTTCTTTCCATCTATGTATACTTTGAGTAATCTTCTCCACCACCATAGTTCGAAGGAGTCCATTTGTCTGGAGTCTATTTTTCGCATTCACGTTTCTGAAGCATAGGGTATTTGAAACGCTGGCGTTTTCATAAGTGTATTCTTAGTATCAAGAGTGATATTATGATTAGCCCAAATTATATTTAGTTTTGTAACAGTGTTTCTAGCTATTTCTATGCGTCTTTTAATTTCAGAAGTACAATATTCGTCACCATCAATCAAGGATCCTAGTTATATGTAATGATTCACTATTTTGCAGTTATGGGTACGTCTAATCTCATGCCGATTTTGTTCTCTTCTGTCAACTATCATCACTTTGCTTTTAGCATAGTTAATCTTCAATCCAAGTTTACCACTTTCTGTTTCTAATTTTTCGATTAGTTGTGCTAGTACTTTATCATCGTTAGCAAGGATAGCCGTATCATCGGCATACCTTAAATTTTTTATTTTAACTCCGTTGATTGTGAATCTTTCATTCCAATTTTCTAAGACCTTTCTCATTATGAATTTGCTGTAAATATTGAATAGAATTGGCGATATCATGCAACCCTGTCTAGTGTACACAGGAGTATTAAATTCTCTTGCCTTTTCTATAATTAATCGTAAGTGAAAGATCTGTTCCCTGGTACCTTTTGTTTCTCTGAAGCCAGCTTGCTATGCAGCTATTTGCTAGTTTAAGTATGTTTTGAGGCGTTGATTGATAATGTGTAGGACTATTTTTCTGGCATGGGAAATTAGTGCGATCAATTTGTAATTGTTGCAGATGTCTTTTTGCTCTTTCTTGTGAAGGGGGAGTAGGGTGGATGTTGTTCATTCCTGTGTCCCAAATTGTTTGACATATAATCTGGAAAATTTTAATCCCGTTTTCTCCCACGGCTTTTATAATTTCGGCTGTGATTCCGTCGCATCCAACAGCCTTGTTTGCTTTTAGTTTCTTTATTGCATCTTCAATTTCTTCTTTTTAATCATTTTCTGTCATATTGATGTTTTCTCCTATGTTAGTTTTATTGCTCTTAGACAGTTTTTACAGTATTCTTTTTCATCTTTCCAGTATATTAGATATATCTGTAACTTTTGTACTTTCTTCATTTCTTATGCTCCACATTCTTGCTTTAAAATTGCGAGTTAGCTTTTTAATTTCCATATAGAATTCTTTAGTATGATTGTGTTCTGCGTGTTTTTGTAAGCCTGTACATATATTTTTATATAGTTGTTTTTTGTCTTCTTTACATGTTTTTTGTATTTTATGTGTAAAGCTATTATATTTATGTATTTTGGTCGTGTTGTTTAACTGTTTTCTCTTTCTGATTAGTTCCCATGTACGATCGGTTAGCCATGGTTTCCGTTTTTGTTCCCAGGAATTATTTGGTATTTCTTTAATTGCGTTGGATATTATCGTTTTTGTTTCTGCCCACAGTTTTTCTACAGATGTGTTTTGTGGGGTCAGCAGCTAAAGCTTTTAGTTATTGTTGAATTTTTTTTCAAATGCTGATTTATCTTAATTGAATATTTTAATTTTTCTTTGGGGATATTTTTGCATTCCATTTTTAATTTTGTAGCGACTCGTGCTACCAGTTTTTGCGCACTTACAGGAACTGCAGCCTCAAGGGCTTAATGTGCCTACTAACAGGCACTTATACTAAGACATTGACCAGGCCAACTAGCTGAACCATCTGAACCGCGTTCCCCGTGCGACCAGTAATCCGTAGGCTGCTCAGGTATGTTTTTGAGTTGCGTATTGAAATGTGCCAACGTGTGCGTATTAGAAAGTAATTTATTTGATTACGATAGTTGCCACATGAGGATTGCCAAGTGTTTAAACTTACGTGTTGTTTAAATATGGTATTAGTTATTGTTAAATTGTTATTAATACATAAATCTATAAGCTTCTCTTCTCTTTCACTTGTTTGTCCTAGTCCATGTTTTCTTATGTTGTTTTTGATATGTGTGTCGTTTTCTATTTTTCCCATTTTCGTATTGAAGTCCCTCATAATCATAAGCATTTCTCTATTTGGAATAAAGATTATTACCTCTTCTAAGGTTGTGTAAAAATCCTCAGTGGTTTTCTCATCTGTGTTAGTAGTAAGGGCATATGTTTGTATTATATTTAGAATTACGGATTTGGTGTTTATCTTAATCGATATCATTCTACCATTTATGAGATTGTACCCTATAACATGTTTGGCGATTTGTTTGGTTGTAATTATTGCTACTTCATTTCTACTTATTGTATCATGTCCCAAAAATAGATATTATTGTTATTTGTAGATGTGTAGTGTCTTGATTCCTTCCAATGGGTTTCACATATTCCAGTAATTTGTAATTTATTTCTTTGAAGTTCTTGTTCTCATGTATGGGTCTTTCCAGGTTGTAATACACCTCGTACATTCCATGTACTTATAATTAGTTCTTTATTTTTGATTGTCTCAATGCGTTATCTCACCCCCCCCCCTCCAGAGATCCGATTGGGGGACTCTTTTTACCTCCTGATAATTTAGCTTTGAAAGTAGGCATTGGGTTTTCATGGGAATAATTTCAAGTTGATTTCCTGTTGCCTTCTTTGATTTTTTAACAGCCGCCCAATCTGGGTACAAACGCTAGTTGTAGCTGCCCAATATGGGAACCGACGCCACAGTTGTTTGCCTGTTGGTCCGCGGGAGGTATTTTATTTTCCTCCTACTCGGCATATTTATTTCCTATCCGCCACCTGGGGACGCGCCGTCTAGAGTTTCAGGTTCCCCCGAATGGAAAATTTTAAGTTAAGTGCATGTTAATAGGCACAATTAACCATTGAGGCTACCGTGCCGGTAGGGGCACCCCAATGAATAAGAGAATGTTTTTTAAGATAACAGTTTCAGAAGAAAAAGCCGATAGAAATACGGAATTTTTATTACAACAATATACTGCTAATCACCATTGTCATATAATGTTTAATAAAAAAAAAGTATGCGCCTGCATAACAGCAAATCTGTATACAATTTTGTTCGAAGCTGGAACATTTGTCCGCAGAAGCTATTCGAATGAGTCAAATGCCTTTTGATTCAATGAGTGAAGCAGTAAGAAAGGCGTGGTACAAATGATTTAGAGATAATTAGGAATCTGTTGAAAGTAATTAATGATCTGGAAGATCAACAACTAGTAAAACACAGGAAATATATGGCCTACAATCAACAAAGATCGGCGACTCTCAATCGGAGAAGTAGAAGGTGAGCTAGGGATTCCAAAAACTAAAGTTCCCAAAAGATATTCCAGACCGTCGAAAAGATTTAGGCTAATACGACAAGGCGGTTATTTGCAATTGCAACACAAATTTTTTTAAAAATATTTAGAACAGTGAAAATGATGCTAGAAGTGTGTGACATTTGAAAGTGTTTATTCTGAAAAAATTGAGGGTTATGACAATGTTTCTGGTATCTTGTACCATTTTAAATAAATATATAGATTTTTTGTTGTTGTAATTGTTATTTTTTTTGATAGACCACTAATATTACCTATGCGAAACTACACAATTGTTATTTTGTGATTTTATGGCGTTTTTTATTTTCGTTTTTTATTCTATAATATTTTGAGCACTTTGGTAATTATAATTTTTTAATATTGTTTCTGTGTTTCTTTTTAAATCTCTATCTAACTAGAATATTATTTCATCGGGTCTCTATTAGCATCTTTTGTAATTTTATATTTTATGTTTTTTATTTCTAGAATATTTTAGAATATTTTAGAACATCAATGTTATTTATATGTTTTTTATGCTACTTATCGTTACTCAGATCACATTTTTCACAAATATTAACATTTTCAAATTATATATTATTTACGAGATATTTTGAATTAAATCTATAATACTGTGTTTTGTTGCTTTTAATAATACCTTTTACGATGTATTTTTGATGTACTTGGTTATTTCGAAGTATTTATGCCTATTTTTAAAATTTTCGGGTCTTAACTAGAAGACATCAGTAGGAATTTTAATTTGTATTGGTTTTATACACAGCATTTGTTATTTCATCAATTTACCTACTGCATCTTTGTGATATTGTCACTTGGTCAATATTTCTCGGCGACCAACATCCAATGTTGGGTGTTATTTTTTCTCCATGTTTATGAACGTTTACTTCCAGAAATTATTAGGTGAAGTTTAGCCTTAGGTTAGAAAATTTTTAAAATTGTACTTTTTGAATTTTTTTTAGTGGCAACTTACATTTTGATAATTTTATAGATTTCATTTTTTATGAATGTTAAATTTTCCTCTTATAAAAATTGGTTTTAAACAATCAAATCGATATTTCCATCACAGAAGAAAAAATGCAAGGTATATTCGAAAAGTATTGAGAAGGAAAGGAGGGCGTAGAAGAAGATCAGCAACGCACAGAGTGTCCATGTCCCACACTTCGGTCAATGTGGTTAAGATGAAAGCGGTTTTGGATAGCAAATGAAGTGAGGCTTTTAAAATACATTATACATGAAATCATCATGACGGAATTGCAGATGCGGATAGTTTCTGCTAAATTAATTTTTAATGCCTCACTACTAGTGAAGGATTTTCTGACTAAACATACCGTGGAAACGTGACCCCAACCTCCCTACTGCGCAAACCTAGCCTCACTCGACCTCTTTTTATTTTCCCAACTAAAATCTAGCTTGGAAGGGCACCTCTGAGGTCAATGTATGGAGGTTGCTCAAGGATGTTGTTTTGAAGAATATTAGATGTACATAAACATATTTTCAATTAACCGAATTTTCTGGAAACAGTCTTATTGCTTTTCTAACATACCTTGCATTTATATGGGAAACCATGTTAGTGCTAGCATGCTGTCACTTGTAATAATGTCTTTGACAACTTGCAGGTTACATTCTTCTGGAGATTAATTTAACTGAGCAAAAAGCTAATTCAGATTTATAAAACAATCAAAATATGGATTCAAAATTTACATTTTTCATAAAAGTAATTTTTGAACAAGTATGCTCGTACCTTTTTATATTATTAATATTTTATTAATATTATTAAATTATTTTTTTATAATATGTAGGTACCATTAGGTTTCTATATATGCTAATTTTACTTTGTCTATTTAACCATTCCTTTTAATTTTGTAGCGCATATTTTATCTTACTATTTTCAGTTACTACTATTTCTTAGAATTTTTTAAATCTCCTTTGTTCTAAAATTGCAATTTCTATTAATTAGTAAATAAATTTTTTGGTTACTTCTCTAGTGAGATCTAATCAATAAACAATAGATTAAAAGTCTAGAAGTAAATATTTCATTGAGAATTACTCAAAATATTTGAAAGAGTTTATTTTCTGAACTTGAGGATACTGATAGAGCCATCAAGGCTCTTCTTTTGTATCCACATTTGTTTAGTTTTTAACTATCTTTTGTATTTGTTTTAGTAATGCTGTCTATTTGAATACTATTATTTTTTTATGTTAATCACTTTAAATCGTCCCCACAATTATATTTACCCAATAAGGTTTTTTATTTATTTTTGTTAAATAACTATATATTAATAAAATATTTGGTTTATTATGTATTGTTACTATTATTATAGGTATTAGGGTGGTGAATTGTAAATATAAACACAATCGATGTGTGAAACGTATATATTAATGTACGCGGTACCGTTTCAGGCAAGCCAAAAATGGCTAGCGACAAAATTACAGTAGGCAGACATGCATCTGGCTACGACTCGCCGTGGTCTATCCTGGTGCAGGCCGATGTTCCTCTTCCAAAAGTTGAATGCAAACCGCCTGCTTTTGTCGTTTGTAAATCGGTCGCAGATAAGGGTTGAAACTTGTTCTCTTGGGGACAATGAAGGAAAATAGTTCCTATAATTTTGGCAGGCAAAAGAAACTAAATGCCCAATTAATTTTGTACAGGCTAATTGTGATCTGCACCGACCGACCTAAGTCCACTAAAAACATGACCGTTATAGGAAATATTTTTCGAGTCTTCCTTCCGCTACATTATATATTTATTTCTTATTTTCTTGTTAATTGATTTGAGGGCGTTACTATGATATTTAATGCTTTGTTTGCTTGTGCAATAATGATAACTCGGAGATCTTGTTAAATGTACTACATTGTTTGCTTAGAGCGTTCGAAAGCTTGCAAACCCAAGGAGTTGGGATTACATGGTGGAAATTTATATGGAAGTATTTTCTACTACTAAATTGTTTAAGGTAATACGATTGTAAAACTTTTTATAATTTAATTTATTATTGTTTATATTATTTAATTAATTTAATATAATTTTTTTCTATTTAGTAATTATTCTTTGTTTTCTATGTGATAATATAAATTTTACCTTTTCTTTTCTATAGGGCTTTAAGACGATTTGCTATAGTTAATTATATGTGGTTAATTTTTCTTTTATGTATTTGTTCATATATCGGGAGACACTTTGTGATATTTTGCACTATGATCCTAAAGAACAGTGAATTTTCTGTTATTCCGCGTTAGCACCGCCCACAGAGCTTGTATTAAAAACTTCCTGATACACGTCAAATGCACGTAGTCTATAGGTATTTGGTTAATGCAACTTTGTTTTGAGACTTACTTTGTTATAAGCATGTTTTAAATTTGTATTTACTGTATCCGCACTTTTGAAATAATTTATTTTATTTCTTAATTGTTTATAGACGTTTACTCTTCGTTTACGTTAGATTAGCAAGTTCAATATAATATATAGGAATGTTCTTGTGCCAACTTCGACAAGTTCATGCTCACAGATTTGATTTATAGTAGGAATAAGTTTTAACTTTGTTGCTGCAGAACATCGGCAGCGAAGCGAGCTGGCTGGCGGAGCGGAACGTCGGGACGGAGCGATTAAAACCCACCATCGATACTTAGTAGTTTATTATTGCACAACTATAATACATCAACTCAGTAGTGTACAATATTTATAGGAAAGAGATCGAAAGTAGTCGCTGCTCGCCCCCAGCCCAAAGGCGAGTCGCGGCTTATGTGAACTTAACTTATTGACAGTTAAATACTTATTGGACTAATCACGCTCGGTGTGTCTCTCGCCACTCAATTATCTGACGATATCTCCTCGCTTATGCTTGACTTCCTGCAAAAATCACGTAATAATATTATTTCACATACTCAATATACTGAACGATGATGTCATGGCAACGTGCCACTGTCAACACTACGAAAAGTACAACTGGCTGAATTATAAGTGTGTGCGAGTTGGATCGGGGGTAATTTATAACTTGTAATTTGTGTGAAATGCGTTGTGTGGTTCTTGTCGATTAGGATTATTGAGCCTGTTTGCATTAAGAAAATCGCCCCCTTCTCATCAAGGTAGGACTGTTAAGCATTCTATTGCTGTTCTATGTGTACTCTATGTGTGTTTATAGGATTAAGACACATTTCATAAATTATGTAAAGTTATGTTAAAAATAACAACTGATCATTTATTACCAATTTCCTTTTTTTTGCTTTTAATGAATGAAAAGTTTACAAGTCGGCTGTATCGGTGTTCAACATGTTTATCATGAAGAACACATGTCAGAATCTTGGGGTAGTAAATATAATAGAAATTTACATAAGCGGATTGTGTGTGAAGCATTCCATAACATCTACAGTCCAATGGGACAACAAGCTATGAATATGTCGAGGGTAGTTGAGCAGGAGCCGTTTTTGAAAACCCTCTCTTTTAGCCGATCGCTAGAGAATTTAAGGAATTAAAGTAGCTTTGAAGGCTTATGTTGGGGCTGCAGCATTTTTATTAGAATGAACGTTATTCTGAAAGATTGAGTGTAGCCTTATCTGAAGGTCTAGCGAGTATGCTAAATAGAAATCCCCTATCAGCATGCATGAATTCATAAGCGTTTGAATGCACGCCCCGCACGAGATAAGGCGTTATCGGTTGCGCCCGCGGGAAATTAGCAAAAACCTGGAAACACCCCATGCCCGCTGCACTTACTTTTGGGCGCAGCGATAAAGATTGGAAAATCCGGTGTAAGCGCAGGACAATTCCTCGTCGGACCCACAAAGCGGCAGGGAGTCGGCGGGATAAGCCAGAGCCTCGCTGGACAGCACGCTCGATCTCTTTACCGTACCTGAAAAATGCAAACACAGGTCAGCCGCGTCTCATCTTCGGCGGCGGGGCGCCGTTTTGCGTAATTTAAAGCCGGACCGGCGTGCCGCGAAATTTAATTACGCGAGCAAATTGAAACCTTTGTGAATTTTTGAGGCTAAATTTGGCGGCGCGCTTCTTGAAATTATCGCGCCGCCGAATTTCAGGCCCCCCGCGGCGCCGGTTGCCCTAAGCTGCCTAACGAATTTAAAACAGCGGGCCGACACTTCCGCGCACTCAGGTAAAGGGCTTTGCTCGACTTCTTAGGTAATCAGTTGTGATGGGGTCGCAACCCGAGACATTCTTCACTTCCGGTGGCGGCAGCCGCATGTGAAATCGTTTGCGGGGACTGAATCCCCGAATTGCCGATTAGTCCGTCCGAAAATTAGCCTGCCAATTTTGCCTGTCGGGTTGTGAGCGTAACGTTCAAGGGCATCATCGAAAGCATACGACTTCCTTTGTTGCAGAATGAAAATATAAAGTTTTAAGATTATTTTAAGCTATTCGAGGTAATCTATCATCGCTTTTTTTAAATAACGATAGGTTTTTCACGTTTCTTAGTACTAGTCTAATTCAATTGCATAGTTGAATTTGCAGCTTTAATAAAATACCTGGAAAACTGAAAAGATGAAAGCATACGTTGCATAACAATAGCTTTTCATCTGAAGGAAATATTAAAATAAAAGTAGAATACCTCGGGTTGTGTAAGAAAGGAAACAGTGCACTTCTGTCTTAATTAGATAGGAAAATAAATTAGAGTCTATGTACAGGTACAAACACATAATAATAAATAATAGGAGTCGGAGTATTTTATTTAATGTATAGGAATGTAGAAAAATCATTCATAAGTCTTGTAGCATTATCAGTTAGAAGTTGTACGATGAACTCTCAATACTTCTAATATTTGAATGCATTAGCACATATAATGGAAATAATACAAATACTGATAAAGGGAGTTAAAAGGAGAAATTAGAAATTAATGTGTAAATTAAAGGGGAAAATGAGATTATAATATTAGAATAATGTAAAATAGAATTTTATGTAGAAAAAAAAATGTTAGGCACAAAAATAAATACAGAGGAAGAATAAAAAAATATTAGTTCGGCTTAAAATGGCATATTGACTTTTAGCGATCACTAAAATAGAAAATTTTAATAATAAAATAAAATTCCACTATTAATATTTATTATTATGTAAACAATACTAAATTAAAAATAACATTTATAGGATTAATCAGTATATAAATCGAATAAAGGAATAGCATAGAATGTGCAATAGACTATAAAAACCTCTAAAGAAGAAGCAAAACAAGTAAGTCTGACATCTACTAGCCATTAGAAGTTGGTGAAAAGATATAAGGTCGCCATTTTGAAAATACAGCAATAGGCGTTGAAGTATAAAATTGTTTTAACAAAATCAATAAATATACAAATAATTTTGCAGCAATGGTAGAAATACAACATGACCTTCACTAAGTACTAGAGAAAAAATGTACATTTAATTGTGTAATCTCTTTCTCACATTGTTCTTTTTATTCTCTTGAACCAGAATTTGCAGGTTTGTCCTGTCTTCTGTTTTTCTGGTGATGTTCATGAAAATAATCTGTTTGGCCATCTAGATCCTCCCCTGCGCAATAAGTGGCCCAACCATTTTAGTCCCTTCATTTCAATCCTTTACCCTGCATCTAACCTCTTCATTTGAGATTTGTTCTAACCTAGATATTCTAGAACTTTCCAAATAATTAATTTTTACTGCTAACCTCTTGTTTTGTCATCTTCTCTCATCGTCCAGATTTCGCATGCATAACATAGTGCAGTCGCGACCATAGATCTGCCAATTCTTTTCTTATTCTCAATCGAAATATTTTTATCCCACCATAGGGAGTTCAAAGCACCTGTTACTTTTCCAGAGCTTTGAATTCTATGTTTAATTTCTTGTCTTTCTAAGCCATTTTTGTCTAACTTTGTCTAAGTATTTAAAGCTGTTTACTCATTCTTTATTTAGTAGCACTTAGAAGTTAGCCTTGAGTTTACTACTAGGCATTCTGTTTTTTGTAGGCTAATGTGACTTTAAGTCATATTACCACTCTGAGCGTCTGCAAAGTTAATGGCAACTAAGAACTTGTTGATTGGTATTCTCATTCCGCCGAAGATTTTTTCCAGTATTCCAATGCTACTTGGATATATAAATTAAAAAATAATGGAGCTGTTGAATTATAAAAAGAATATCAAAAACAAATCTTGAGAAAATAAAAAATATGTTCAAAATAAATATAGTATTGTAAAATAAAAGAAATTAGGATAATAAGTATCAAATATGTGAGTGGTAATTTTTAAAAATAAGTAAATGCCATGAACGCTCTAAACAGTTTAAAAGACATAGATTAAAATTAATTTATATATCAAAAAATATTTGATTATATATATATATATATCCTTCAGCAAACCTAAAAAGTATTATATTTGAAATATTTATACAAAAAAATAGACTACTTAGTTACAAAGACAAGAAAACAGGAACAATAAAAATTGATTTAATGAGCTTAAAATATAAAAAGCGATATAGAAAAAGAAAGAACAAACCGCTCAACAATATACACTACTGTTTATTGAAATTGCAGCACAAAGAAAAAAATGCAAATTAATAACTGAAACTTTGCAGACTTATTTATTAGTATAAAGCAAATAAATGATTAAACGTACCAATCATTTGTTAAAAAAAATATTTACAATAACGTATGGCCCTACCTCGGGCGTTTGTGGCCGCTTCCATTCTTTTCGGCACCTTATCAAACAATAAACGAGAGGTATCTTGATGGACTAGATTCCATTCGTTACTGACGCGCTCCCATCATTCAGTCAGATTCCTTGGAGATCACAGGCACCACTAATCTAGTCGCTTAATAATATTGCAGATGTTTTCGATCGGTGAAAAATTAGGTGATTGGGGCGGCCATGGCAAAGTTTCTATTCTGTTTTATTGATTGAAGTTTAAAGTGTTACATGCCACGTGATCAAGTGTTATCTTGTTAAAAGATTACATGGGACACCATCTGAAGAACCGCGGGCTGTAAGACGATATAGGCCTAGATGCGCCCGACCCATTTGCGTCTGCCGCCATTTTCGGCTCACTTGCGCCTCAGAAAAATGCCAACAAAAATAATGGTTTTATTTGCACCCAACGTTGTAACTCATTAGTTTGTCATTAGTCGTTAATCCAGTTTTTGTACATAGGATAAAGTGAGAGAAGAAAATAAGTCAACATTTTGCTTATACTGGTAAATGTGTAAATAATGATACAAAGATTAGATGGGGGTTCGTCAGCGACGGTACAGATGAATTTCTCTTTAAAAACACTTTTAAAGGAATTAGTCTTAATAAAAATCATTAAGGGATTATCCGCTTTTACCGTTCTTCGTTTCTATTAGATATTCTACTACAAGAAAGGGAGGACTTTATAATATATAGTTGCATATTTCAAAATAATTTTTAATTATTGAAGAGAAGATAACTTGTATAAATTTAGTTTATTCGACATTTAAATAGTGTCGTGAGCATGGAGAATTTAAATACGGAGATTACGGAAACAACAAAAGGGAAACCATTGGGAATATTGAACGGTTTCTAGTATCGTGTGAAAAGGAAGAAGGACAGCGTTGTAACTTGGGTGTGTACGAAGAAGAAGGCAGAAAAATGTAGAGGCACTTTGGTGACTGAAGAAAAGTCTGTTACGAGTCACAGAACACGTGCGTAAACCCGATGTTGCTGCCGGTGAAGTTACAAAGTGCATCGTGAACGCTAAGAAGAGAGCCAGAGAAGAAGAATTTTTTTTGCAATTGTCCCAGATTTAGAAGAAAGAAATAAACGGTTTATTCAATTGGGGCTTAGATCGTGTGACTGAGATTCCTGCATTTTCCTTGGTAAAATCAACTTTAAATGGAATACGGAACAACGCACGAGGCTTGATGCAAAACCTTGCAACAGCTCAGGATGTTCGTTTTTCCGAAGACACATTGAAGATGGGAAATGGTCAACTTTTCTTTTCGTCGATGATACGGAAGAACAGAGTTCTTACTTTTGCAAGTCAAAAAGGTAAAGAGGCATTATCAAAAGGACAGAATTTTTTTATGGATGGAACATTTAAAAGCTGCAGTAAGCAATTTTACCAGATTTATACCACTTATGTGGACTTTGGGAGTACTTCTAGAGAAACCAACACAATTTCAGTTATATACGCTTTGTTTCCAAATAAAACACAAGATACATACATCAGATTATTTTTCCTATTAAAAATTGAAGCCTCATGGAATTCAATCGTTGTGAAGATTAATTTCGAACAAATTTCCATCTCCGCCTTGAACCTTGTATTCCCTGACGTTGAAATTTCTGGCCATAATTTTTATTACAATCAAGCCTTGCGGCGAAAAGTTCAAAATCTGGGACTTGCAACAGAATACACAGAACATGACGACATACGGTTGTACATACGTATGTGTGCTGCATTGGCATATTTGCTATTAAATTATATTGACGATGGATGGTTATACATAATGGAAAACGTTCTAGAAAATGATAAATTGACGGCGTTTTACGATTACTTAGTAGATCACTGATAGAAAATATCACAATAGTGAGAGAAATGTGAAACTGCCACGGCCACACACATATAACTAATAATGCCCTTGAAGGATGGAACAACAGGTTGAACCAACTCTTGAAACTAAATCCAAATGTTTTTGAACTCGTAAAGATTTTGAGGAAAGAAGCAGAATATATGCTCTATTTTTTTGGACGCACTTACAGCCTCAAGGACTTATTGTGCCCACTAATATGCACTTAATTCTAGGACATTCACACACACCCATGGGTTGAGCGAGATTCGAACTCGCGCGCGCCGGCTAGAGGACAGAGCCAACTGGTTGAACCATCTGAGCCACCGCGTTCCCGTACGATAAGCATTACTTGAACTTGGAAGGCAAAAGAAGAAAAAAAAATACGCAAGACTGGACGAAAAAATAGAGAAGACTTTTGCGGAATTTGAAAATACAGGCGATTTAGGGAAATGTTTGCGCATTTCGTTCTGTATACAAAAAATTTGATTAACTCTATACTACTCGACTACGCATGTATGTATATATTCTAAATACTAATCTAAAATGCCAAAAAGAAAAAATTTAAAATAATGACAAGAATCAGCTTTGCTGTTTCGCAACTTTTTCGGAAATTTACCACCATAAAACACAAAAATCAATCCCCAGTAAATACAAAAATCAAAGTACTTATAAATACACATTGAAGTTAGGAAAACCTAGAGGAAAATTATTAAAGTTTGTGTAATTAGTCGTAGTGACTAAGGAGCTGCAACGTTGGGCGCAAGTGAGGCCATTATTTTTGTTGTCATTTTTCTGAAGCGCAAGTGAGCTGAACATGGCGGTAGGCGTAAATGGGCCGGGCGAAAGTAGGCCGACACCTGTAAGACCACGTCGATGTAGGTCTAACAGGTAATATCGCCTCTAATTCTGACTAGAGGTGACCTGCCATCATAACTTCTGATACCATAATACTCATAGTAGGGTTATATGCTTTGTATTAATACAGTATTCTGGCTACCCTTTCTCCGCGTCTACGGCGCATTAATATACGACCATCGGTTCGGTTTAAACAAAATTTGAATTCATTAGAAAAGACGATTCTATATCGTTCGTGTGACTACAGCCACCTTCTTCCGTTGCCTATTGTAACCTTCGTTGCCGATGCAAGGAAGTCAGTCACAAGAAAGGATGTCGTGTTAATTCCATTACTAATAATCTAGCTCACACCGAAAAGGTATACAATCTTTACCGTGTAAGGTCCACCATAGTTGTGCTGTGTCACTTGATCTTTCTTTTTGTATTTGATTGAGAAACTTTCTGTCATTTTCCAGCACTAATCGGAAAGCATTTCATTATTCCACTTTTCTTGGTAATACTTCTCAATAGCAGCAATGTTTTGTTCTCCATATTCATTATTATCATTACCAAGATTCCGAGAAAAAGTCTAAGTTTGAATCTAAAAAATCTATCTTTAGGTTCATATTAAAACCCAATCCTTGACAACTCTCAAATTCATCGACAATATCTTTATAACTTTCAGATTTTTTATTTCTTAAAAGTTTTGTGTTATAGTTTTGAGTACGTTCGTTGCTGCATTTCACATTAGAAGATTAATTTGGGGCCCTACAAAGATATCCTCCTTTGGTGTTCCATCGCTTAAGCCGAGAAATTTTTTTTAAGATATTGAAATCCATGTCCTTCTTTGTTCATTGCTTTCATTAAACTTTTTGTCAAGCCCAATTTTATTACCAACGGCGATAAAAGAAATTGCCTCACGTTTAACGAGAGCTGGGTGGATTGTTTTTTTTTTGCCAGGAATATGCTGTTTTCTTGTTGGCCATTGTTTAACGTCATAACGCGAAAGCAATGCTTCGTGTATGCAAGTTATAAACCACCTAGAATTGCTACAACTTTTAAACCTGCTCTGATGTACCATTTCTGTATTTAATTTTATCAAGAAGGCGTCCCATATTTTCATAGAATTTTTTCGTGTGAACAGCATATCCAACAGGAACTGAAGGGTAAATATTTTCTAAGTGTAAAACAATAGTTTTTAGGCTCACTTTTGAAGGAGCTATAAAAAAGATGTCATTCTTGTACATTGTATTTGTGATCTAATGAAAGTATGAAGTCGTCAACGTTGATGTAAATAGAAACATCTTCTTAAGTTGAGAATTATTGTGATAATTTTTTGGGGATTGCAGTATATTGAAATATGCATATTTAGAACTAACAACTTCCATTTCTACCATCTTAATCCTAGTACTTTTGCTTGAGATTTTGATAAACGTAAATCTCGTGCGAGATCATTTAATTACAAATTCTTGAGAAGAAAAAAATTGTTCATCATTTGCTCCTTTCATTTCCGTATCATATTGTGCTTCTGTTAGATGCATCATTGCGAGACATTTTAACCGACCTATTTTAATTTAAATAATCCTTCGTATAACTTTCTTGTAATCATTCTTTTCTTGTACACCTGTATAATCGCATATTTACGAACTTCTAAAATTTGATTAAAAAGAGATGTGGTTTAGGATTGGGGCGCAAGAAACATTTCAACGACTTGTTCATACCTGTTCAAGCAAGACAGCTTGCACCTAATTTCTTTATGGATATAACATTTATACAAAAAAAAAAAATATGGACGAGTATAATAAAAGAATTACATATTGGAGGCAAACATTTTAATGAAAATTTCGAATTTCTAATGATATGGGATAAAAATAAAAATAAAATGCATTCATTACATCCAACACAATGTAAGGAAGATGTCTTTGTTGACCAGTGTAATTTTAATAACTTAAATTTTATTATCGTTGATTTTTAGTGATATTAAATGTTGATTTAAAAATATATTATATTTGTCTTTTAGCAATATTGGGTTGAATATTAAAATTTCGCATAATCTGACACTACTAAGGTATGTTAACAAATTTTGAAACACGAAAAGTTTTGTAAGTTTTTTTTACACTTTGCTGCTGATAGCATGTTGATAAGTTATACAGAAAATTGAAACCAAAGGTTTTTTCATACTTTAGTCACATTAATTTTGGAAAATATAATACAAATGTGACTATCGAAAAGTATGTAGAAAAGTAAAGCTTAAGCTTAAAATGACAATAGAGAGCAAATATTCTAAAAGGAAATCCATTAGGAAATTTGCGACATGACGCATCACAGTCGATTTTGGCTACATGAAGAGAAACTTTTTTAACATAGTCTTACTTGCAACTAATCTAGATACGAGCTAACAAAAAAGAGTGATATAAGATACTCAACACGAATGGAGTTGCCACTTTTCGGTGTTTCTCTTTAATAAACATACATACAATATTAGATAACAAGTAATAACAATTAAATAAGCAATTAGTAATTTAATTTTTTTATTTTACCATTTTGGAACCAATTAAACTTTTGAGTACGTATTGTTTATTGAGAGGATTGACATCTAACGCATTAGGGTGCATACTCAAACACGTTGCATATTTTTCGGTATAGCTTTTAATTTGTTTTTGAACTCATTTTATGTGAATATTATTGTGTAATGTCATGTTACTGACATATTAAGGGGCATTAGTTATTATTCTTAACACTTTGTTTTGATAACGTTGAATAATGTTAATATTTTACTATTTTCACATCCCTTAACATCATTCCGTTGTTCAATATAGGAGGATCAGGTTTATATAGTAAACGTTTGCTGTTGAGTGAGAGGTCCCACTTATAAAGATAATATTCGAAAAGACTGTTCTGAACTTTGTCTTGAAAAAATTATTCACTGGGATCCGACTTAAATAACAAATAATATTGACGAAGTAGAGCTTGTTTAATTTTATGTAGAAACCCATTGTACCAAACATGATCAAAGACAAAAGAAATGATCTACTGGATAAGTAAACAGATTAAAAATAAAATCCTGAAACGTTTTGTTTTTGATCCTGCACTGCAAGTTCTTTAACTGTTGTATTAGTCTTTGTGGCGGGGTTTTGTCTGCTTTGTTGTTATGACTTTCTAGCATATCTTTTTTGGAAGATATTATTTCTTATTTCTTGTGAATTGTTTGTTACTACAAAGTTGCCTTTTTTGGGAGGCGGAGTAGTCTGTAGAACAGTTCCTTGAATTATCCTTGTCAGAATGTCTGTTGCACATTTAATATATAGTTTTAGTTGGTTATTGATAATAAGCCAACATTGGATTTTCTTCTTCTGCTTGTGCCGTATCCTCATTGGACGTTGGCGATCAGTCTGGCCCATCTAATCTTGTTTATCGCTGTTCGGAACGGGGCGACCGATGTCATTCCTGTTCACTGCCTAAGGTTGCGAAGCCATGAGATTCTTCGTCTACCAGGACCTCGTTTGCTTTCGATTTTTCCTTGCATAATCAACTGCAAAAGACGATATTTATCATTTCGCATGACGGGACCAAAGTATGCTAGTTTCCTTTTCTTAACAGCATTAAGGATCTCTCTGCCCTTGTTCATGCGCTGAAGGACTGTCTCATTTGTTACATGGTGTACCCATGAAATTCTGAGCATACGGCGATAACACCATAGCTCAAAAGCTCTCAATCGTTTGTTTGCAGCTTCTGTGAGAGTCCATGCTTCTGTCCCATATAAAAGAATTGAGAAAACATAACATCTAAGTATTCGAGTACGAAGTTGCAAATTTAAACTCAAATTACAAAGTACTTTCTTTAGGCGGTTAAATGCGCTCCGCGCTTTTTCTATTCGAACTTTTATTTCCTGAGTATGGTCCCATCTCTCGTTTAACGTACATCCCAAGTAATTAAACGCCTGTACTCTTTGTAAAGGGGATTGATTTATGTGGAAATTCACGTTTGTGTTGTTTTACTTATGTTAAGCGGCATACCGTAATTTTTACTAGTTTCTGTTACGCGGTCTATTAATCTTTGCAATCCTTCTGAAGTGTTGGCCAGCAGAACCGTGTCGTCCGCATATCTAATGTTGTTGACTATCTCTCCGTTTATTTTAATTCCATCTTCTGCACCCTCTAGGGCTTCTTTGAAGAGGTTTTCAGAGTAGGCGTTAAATAACATCGGGGACAATACGCATCCTTGTCGAACACCTTTGCGGATGTGAAATTCTTCTGATGTTCTGTCCCCTATACGGATTGTGGCTCTTTGTTGCCAGTACAAGTTGGCAATGATTCTGGTATCACTGTTATCTATTCCTGCTGATTTTAATGTTTTTATTAATTGCTCGTGTTTTACGCGGTCAAACGCTCTTTCAAAATCAATAAAACATGCAAATATATCGTAGTTGACGTCTCGCGCTCTTTGTATTAGTACTTGTATCGAGAATAAGGCTTCCCTTGTTCCAAGGCCATCTCTGAAACCAAATTGCGATTCGCCGATATTTTGTTCTAACTTGCTGTATACACGTTGGTGGATGATGTGTAGAAAAACCTTTAGTATATGGCTCATTAGACTAATTGTGCGATGATCTTCACATTTCTTGGCCCCTGGGTTTTTTGGTAATGGGATGAACGTAGAGAGTAACCAGTCATTGGGCATGTTTCCTGTTTCGTATATACTATTGAACAAATCTAATACGGCCTGCGTGTGTTCTTCTTCCAATAACTTTAGCAGTTCTCCATGGGTTTGATCTGGTCCTGCTGACTTGTTTTTTATTCTCTTAATGGCTTTCAACAACTCTTGTCTAGTTATAGTTGGTCCTAATGTGCCAACTATTACATCAGCGTCATCTCTATGTTCATCCGAAAATGATTCCTCCATGTACTCTTTCCATCTTTCTAGTATTTTCTCTTTGTCGAATATTGCTTTATTATCTTTGTCTGTGACTATTCCATTGGATTTTGTTCTTACTATTCCTGCAGTTTTCTTGATCTTTTTATGTAGGTTTAGTGTATCATGTTTTCTCTCTAAGGTTTCAATTTCTGCACATTTGCTTCCTAACCAGGCTTCCTTCGCTTCCTTGATTTTTTGTCTAATAATATTGTGTATTCGCTTATAATTTAGTTCACTTTTATTTCTATATCTGCGCCTTTCTTCCATAAGATCTAGTATTTCGTCCATCATCCAATCATTGTTTTTCTTTCTTGGGTTCTTTGCTAGCTTATTCCTTGCAATGACGTTCAGCGTTTCTTTAATTGTTTCCCATTTTTGTTCTATATCGTTGCCCGTACTTATATTGATTTCAGAGAATTTTTGATTTAGCTGTTGTTTTACTTCCTGCCGTACATTCTCTGTTTTCAGTTTCTGTACATCTATTCTTGTTTGTCTCGTACCACTTGTCGTTGGATTTTACAACACTATAATAGTTACAAAGAAATTAAGGAAGTCAGGCGTGCAGGTCAGAGGTCCACTAAGTAAGCTTACCGGTACTTAAATATCCACAATTGTTAATGGTGATTGTTTTTTTGAAGTTTGTGACCCATAGTTGTTTTAAGTTTCGACCCCAATTAGAGGTCCTTAGCGTTAAAATCACCTTCAACCATGAATGGGTTTCATAGAATTTATTATAAATGACAAATTAATCTTTAGTAACAGAATATTTAAGAGGATAGTATATAGGAAATTTTTGCAACTTAATTTGATTGAATATAATCTTATTGATTGTTTGTCACTATAGAGTGTGCAATCTTTTGATTTATTATTACAGCTGTCTTACTAAGGACAGCTCCGTTGGGATTCTGAGTGGCTAAACGTTGAGGTTGTGTATTTTGAAGGAACTTCTGTGGGTAATACGAGTTTCGGATATTAATAAATATCAATCCAATGGAGCCTCACAAATAATTCAACCTCCTGTGATGTTGAGTAAAACTGTTTGCGTTCCAAAGTTCTGTTATTGTAGATTTACCCATTATTTAGTCTATTATTAGCTAGATAGGCTACTCAATTCATTGTCATACTGTTTTGGTTTTCATTCACTTTGGTTTTGGTAAACATGATCACAAATTAACTTAGGAAGTGAGAAAGTTATATCATTGTTTTGCTCTTGTTATAGTTATATTTATGATTTGGAGAAGAGTTTATTTGGTTAGTTTTGCATATGTGGGAGCTTCTAGTGTTTGAATTGATATTGTATCTGGCTCAGTAAATTCCTATAAACACTACAACCCTTACAGTTCGCTGGGTGATTACCATTGTACAATTGCACATTTGGCTGGCGTGTTACTTGTCTTATTACATATGTTAATATGTATTACGAAGTTCGCAATATTTGATACAGCAATAAGATTTTGAGTGATCATATGCTTTATATCTAATACATTGTATTCTTTCTGCCTTCTATCTGGGAGGTTCGACTTTTATTTTCATATTCCAAACATATTAAAGATCGAATACATCCTCGTTATTGCTGCTTGCTTCCAGGTACACAAAGAATGGAAGTAAATGTTTGTTATAAATCCTTTGATATCATCGGTGGGTGCGGGGGGATGTAAATTTCTGATTACTTTTCTTTAAGAACTATTTTGATTTAGCTGTTACGTATGATATATTTTTTGTCTTTTAAAGAAGTGATCAGCTTCTTATGAGTTTCATTGGTGGACGCGTTTATTTTTCTGTAATATTGTTCAGAAATGGGGTATAATATTGTTCATTTTCAAGTGCGTTATGATTAGTTACTTGATGAACATAAATTGGAAGTGGTTTAAGTACTTTTGGTTGATTGATATTTTGTTGTGCATTGTTTGTATCATCATTTGTGTTGCTTCCTGTTAGTAAATTAAACTTATTTTCTGCATGGACATTTGTTGATGCTTGAGTTACGTTTTTTTAAATATGAACTGCTCGTTTTCTTTTCTTTACCTATTGACACGAATGATTACAATCCTCGTCACTAACGATATCATCATTATGGATAGTATCTGTTATTTGTGATTGGTGTGAAGTTACTGTTTATTTGAGAATTGGCATAAGTTGTGCAACTGGTGTAAAAGACCGTTATGCCTGAGGCATTTGGAAACCTAAGCTGGGTGGCGTTAAATTGTTGATGTGGTTCAAATGTTACAACTGTATTTGAATTTGTGATTGCACGGGTGCAAATCTACGATAAAATTATTTATATATATATTTTATTTAGATATATCTGTTATCATATTAGAAACAAACCTACCTCAAAAAGGTAGTATATCTCAGCGACACAAAAATATTTAGAATAAATTAAATCATACCCTGATTCTTCGACCTCGGCTTAGGTGAAGGGAAACAACTTTATTTTCTCGATGGCGTCTAAATATAACGTTTCCAATTTCTTTGTTGAAATATCTAGTAGATTTCTTAATATTTCTAAACGTGCTAATATATTTTTTGCTTTGGCAAATATTTAAATCGAATTGTGAGCTATTTTCATATTCCTAAGTTTTAAACTTTTAAGTTTTAATGAGATTAAATGGGATGGTTATCGAAAAAATCCAATTAAAAATCGGCACCTACTCTTATCTGGCGGAAGCCGGGAGATCCTAATAAGATTAATTTATAAATAGCTGGCCATTGTTTGCAGGCCAGCAAAATTTGACTAATAAACCCCGGTTGCTTTCATAAAAACTCTAATTAAATCTCTACAAGAACTAGTTGTTGCTCGACAGAGTTAAAAATCCAGTTCAATTCATTCATCGTCGACCGGTCGTGATGTGGACCTCATTTGAAATCTGACCCTTCATTTGCAGCAAAATGACGTCACATATCAGTTTGTTTGATTTAAAGTGCCCTCGACGTGATGTCCGTCATTTGACAATTCGTTGGAATTTTCCGAGTGCATTATTTCGCGGTGCCAGCCTACATTAGCGCGAGTAACTTGTGTGAGCTTTATCCTAACGGTGGTAAGAATCTGTTTGTTTTAGTTAATAATAGTAATGCATATTCAATTTACATCGATCATTTTTATTGTTTAAAGCATTAAATTTTATTCAAAAATAGAAAGGGTAGTTAACATTACAATACGGAGATTTATGGAATAAATCTAACAAAAGTTTCTTAACAGGAGTTATTTAAACTAATTACATATAAACGGTCAATAACATTTTAAAGGATGTCCTAAAAGAAACGCAGGATTTGAATTGTACGTCATTTTTCTATTTATCAACATTTTGCGCTAAACACATTACGATTAGTCAATATGGAGTAACACTCGACAGAGTGACGATCATTAAAATTTTTTACAAGCACCGAGTCACCTGAGTGGATATGTCAATAAGCGTAATTGTCGCATTTTGGGCGTAGAAAATCCTCGTGTTATTCAAGAATGGCCCGTGCATACCCAAAGAGCAACTGTTTGATGTGAACTTTATGTTGATGGGGTGATTGTGCCGTTCTTCTTTGAATTGTAAGATAATAGTAGATTTCTGTGGACTTATTTGGACGGCATGGATTTGAAAGACTTGTGGTTCTAACAGGATGTCGCTTTCTATCATACGACGCGTGAAACAATCTAATTGTCGGAGCAAAAATTTAATAAGCGACTTATCTCTTAAAACACTGAACTGAACTGGCCACCAAGACTTTGCGACCTCACACCGTGAAATTCTTTCGGCGTGGGACTCAGAAGACCAAAGTTTATGCTACGAAAATAAGAAGCAAAAATTTGAGTTGTCGACGAAATTAAGCCAGAGTTATATGAAAAATGATCGGGAATTTTTGTCTGAAAAGTACGAGTGCCAAATTAACCGAGGAGGACATTTATCAAATATCGTATTTCACATTTAATGGCATAATTTGCTCTTTAAAATAATGTCATAACTTTTCCAACTAACAAATAAATATGATTTTTTCTAAATTTAAATCCTGCGTTTCTTTTGTATTTGAAATTTTGAGTTTGTGTTTTGAGCAAATGATTTCAAGAAAAAAAGTTTCATAAAAGATAAAGATTTTTCTTTCATTACGAAATAAACTGTAGATCATAATGGCGTACAACTTAAAACTTCACTTAGTTAAAGCGAAATTACAAGTTGCCCCAACGACGACACTCCTGACTTTTATTACATTACTTAATTGTTGGTTGACTATTTTTATTTTATTCGTCTTCTAACCTCAAGGGAGTTTTTTAACTAGCTGGCTTGTTCGTTTGAATGTCCTGGGTGGTGGTAAGTTTGCAGATTTCTTCTACTGCACTTGAGTTTTAAGAAAATATGTATCCACTCCGATAGCATTCCAAGTTTTAGTGTACCGTTTAAAAGCTTATAAACTGTGATTTCAAATGATGCCACTTTGATTGTTCTAACAAAGATATGGGCCTAAGAATATGTGTAACACAAAAGAGTTGAAAGGGAAATGATGATTATAAAAGGGAAAAAATGTAAAATCCTCAGTTGAAATTAATTTAATGGTTTTTTCAATGCATGGTGTTGTCATCTCTATTTCTAATTGCACTTTCCAAGCGATTAAGCATGAATCGAATGAATTTTCCTATGCTGTTTTGAGAGATTGTTTCCCACTCTTTAATCAGTGCCGCTCTCAGTTCTATTACGCTCTCTAATGCAAGATTTCTGACTTGGACTTTTCGCTTAAGCTCATCCTAAACATGATTAATTGGATTCAAGTCTGCGCTACATGGGAAACAGTCCATTTTCGGTATACCGACTTCAGCCAGGTAGGTAGTGGTCACTCCCACGGTGTGGCATCGCGTATCGTCGTGCATTAGCATGCAGTTTTCACCAACAAATTCCGCAAACGAAACATCATGTTCTTCCAGAATGTTTCTGATGTAGCGGTCCGCTGTTAAACTTATTCCGCGCCCTCCACTAGGCACGAAAATTAACCCAGTTTTTTCGTGTATGGAAATGCCCGCCCAGAACATGCAAGAGCCACCTCCATATGCGGCAGTTTTTTAAATATAGCAATGAGCAAATCGCTTCTCTGGTCTTCTATAGACCCGTCGTCTTCTGTCGCTGCCATGTAGGCATATCCTGGACTTGCCGGTGAATAATATCTGACTCCAATGGCCGAGGTCTTAATTTTCTTTCACCGAGATGAGTAATGCTGTTTACTCGTCGAAAGCCAAACGACGTCATAAAATATTGTGTGATAAACATAAACTAATAAATTAAAAGAAAGCTGATGTAAACTAAGTCGACTTAAGCTTGTTTGTTAGTGGACAACTTGTTAGTGCACACTGCGCCTTTCATTACGTTAAACAGAGCCTAATCGTTTTGCGCAAAATCCGGCGAATATGGAGCACGAGATAGTACTGTTTATCTGAGGACCTGCAGGGTAGCAACGGTGTGGTAACCGACATGTCGTGACAATCAGTTAGCAGAATTTCAACTGCATGCCATTTGTTTTGAAATAAACAATTTCGGTAGTAACTTCTTGAGGCGAACATTTTTTTGTAGTGCCATTTCACAGATTGATATTTCAACATCTCATTTCAGCCCAAACATTCAAAAAACGTTTTTCAATCCACATTGCAACTGTTCGTATGCTTCTACACGTTTTTGTTTAACGGAAAGTATGGGTAATCTATTATATATAGACCTTTGTCATATTCAAGATTTTATGGCATCCGACTACACAAAATATGATTCGCCTTTTTTCCATTAATAAGTCAGACACACACAGGATATTGTGTGACCTTCCTGAATTTGCCTGACGCCTACTGCTTTGCTTTTCTCAACACATCCCTTGCTGCCTTTGAACTTGTAAAATTTAGTATTGCGTTTCCATAGATGTCTACTAACTTGGTATAAATATATGAATTGGTTGTTCTCTCCCTCCAAAGAAACTATGCCATTTAGCGCTGCTCATGATTTTCTGATTTGTCTACAAAATACATTCACACTGTGTGTTTCAGCATCGCCATCTGGTTTCACTATAGTTTACCTTTAGGTATGCATTGGACGCATTTTAACCTACCACATATCCAGAGATTTGAATGAGGGAGAGGGGGCAAAAAATTTAAAATATATAATATAACCTAAAGAAAAAGATCCTTAATGAAGTGGCTTTTCTATTTGTTTATTATTTTTTGGCCCCTTCTTCCTTGATCATTCATAAATAAATGACTCTTTTAGTGGATCATCTTTTTATTGGAATAGTTTTTTAAATTGATATTTTGTGGCGATTGGACTTGTAAAAAATTATTTATTCAACTTACTAACTAGTGGTCTTAAGTCTTGTTAAAGTAGTTCTCTCGCCTATCTATGCAGAGTTGTCGCCGTTTCTAGAGGTTATGGAAGCAAGCAAAGAACGTCGCATCCGTCACAGCCGTTTGGGTTGTTGCAATATCTTCACGGCGCTTTCCTATCAGCGGCACTTTTATATGAGAAAACAAAAACACCACAAGGCGGCAAATCGGGTGAATTTGCAGGATGAGCTAGAGCAGGTATATGATGTTTGGCCAGATATTCTTGGACTGAGACAGCAGTATGGGACCTTGCTTATCGTGTATCTCCAGATGACCACAAATCAGGATGCCCCGTTAATGGAAAATTTTAGTTTATCGTTTGTCTTTCGAGCAGATATTTACGGTACATCAGACCTTTAGTTTAGTCTTTGTTTTCTAAATGTTATGGCCACTATTTTTTGGAGGCTGTTGAACCATGACCCCATCATTCAGCACATTAGCAGTTAGTTAGAAAGTTGTATTGGTAGCACCAACTTTCATCCGTAGCAATAACGTTTAACACAAATTTAGAATTAATTTTGACTCTTTCAACAGCAATTGTTCGTCTGGTTTCTTTCTGTTCCTTTGTCCGTATGCGAAGAATTATTTTTGCATTAAGTTTACGTTTCTTTAAATAGTTGCGTGAAATTTGGTTCTGATATTAAGCGCACATTAACACGACGGTACCCCTGCAGTAACTGCCTTACACGTTTCGTATTTGCAGCGATATGTGACGTTGGCGCGTGACTAACACTAAGATCGTCTTGCGCTGAATCTGCCCATTCAAAGACAGCTTCTTGATAATGCTTCTTTATCATATATTGCGATATCATATTCTATATTTCACTAAGGATTTTCATTAGCTTAAAGTAACAGAGGCTCGGAATTTGCGTTTATCAGGTTATTCGTGTAACTTGCAAATAAATGCGTTAATAAGTCAAACAGTGGGTTTCTAAGCCCAGCTCTAGCACCTAGTAAGTTTACATGGAAACATTCCCAAGACTATGTCAGAGAACATATCAGGTAGCTGAATAACACCCATTTTTTTACGTTTGATGTCGCAGATAAAGAATTAAAAAGTCAGTCCAGAAAATGTTCTGAAAATGGATAGAACTATCAAATAAAATCAAGACAAGGAAGAACTAAATAACTAGCAAGAGTCATCAAATTCATTTTAGCAAGAAAAAAGAAAGAATTGTACTTTAATCTTTATATCAGAAAAAAAAATTGTTTTCACCTAATATTTTTCTACAAGTTTTTATTATACCAATCTTGGAACAAACATTGCTACAAAATATTTGAGCACGCTTCTTCTCTCGAATGACTTTTTTGTGATAATAATAACAATAATAATGATAATATTAGAAAATAATCGTTGTTAGATTTTTAATGTAGAAAATTCGACTGCTAAATTTACGTTTCCTCTTAAAACGATTGTAAAACATTAGAAATCAAATGACATGAGAAACTCTAAATTATTCATTTAATATTTTTTATTCACTATTCTCACAACAAAAAAGTAAATTAAGGCGAAATTTTTGACATTTTAGCTCTTCAATTTAGAATTTCACAATGATGTTAATGTTTAAAGTTTGAAAAGTTGTACAAATAGCGCACTAAAACGAAGTACGATTGCATTAAAGATTACACGGTGAACTATTCCCAGAACAACTTTAGATAAATGGTGACGTCTTTACTTAAACTGTGGTGTTTCGTACAAACTTTCGCAGGTGGTCTTACCTGGAGGCTAGGAAGAATTTATCGGTTCGTGGAGCAACGACAACATGCTTTCCATTCGCGCTGGTACCTCCGCCGGCCCTGCCGTACCTGGACGACATCATAAAGGGCCTCTCTGCAAAAAAAACATTTGCGTGGGAATTAGACTTCGGCTCAAAATATTGTCGTTTGTTTACATATTCATTCTCAAGAGTAACTCGAGTAATTTTTGCGATATTTAGTTTTAGCTATTTTAATTCGCCCCCTCGTGCGCTTAAAATTATATTTAGGTCTCAGAATTAGCAACTGAGTTCGTTTAGCGCATCGAATGCTTTTAATACTTCCTTGTTTCATACTGCACGCTCCAGATCTCGCATTATAAGGATTACCACATCGACCGTTACAAACTCGCCAATCCCCCGTGCCAAAGCAGATCTCTAAACTAATGAGTTGTGAAGGCTTTTCTGCGCGAACTAAAAACTTTATTACTGCCGTATAGTTTTTAGAAAATTCGGATGCTGGAATTTACTTAAAATCGGAGGCGAAAACGAATTTTGAACAAAAACTAATTGCATGCTATTTTGACCTGGGTGTTTCCAAAACTCATCACGCAGCAGGCTTCGAAACAAACAGCCTTCAAAGAGATCGCTGCTAATTATGGACGGCCTTGTGACCTACAGCAACTTTTGAATTCAAAAGACCGCGAGGGTATCGATATTGGTTTCATTTTTATCTGTCGCACAAAATGCTATTTTTAATACCAGCGGACAGAATTAAAAAAAAAATATATATATATATATATATATTTTATTTTAACCACTTTATTTACAATCTGTCCTAATTATACTATGGACAATAAGTAGTTGGTGTGTAAGCCCCCCTATAATTAATACACTATTCTATGCTGCTAGCGAATGATTTGAATTGTAGGTGCTTTAAGTAATTAACTAATTTATAAACTAATGGAACGGCACTGGAATAGCTTAATGTTCAAGAACAGCATTGAAACGCGTTGGTAGTTCGTTTGGTTTAAAACGCTTTAGGCGTTTTGGGCGATCTGGTTCGTTCATTAGAGAATGTACAAGGTCGTTAGGGTGTGCTGTATTTTTGGGCAATTTTCCCTATTTCTTCTTTAATGGTTGGAACACTTAAGTCACTTAAAATCACTTTGTTCGGCACGTACCACGGCGCATTAACTACAGCCCCAAGCACTTTATTCTGGAACCTCTCGATAATGGCCAGGTTGGTGTTACTAGCAGTGAGAGACTGTAGGTCCATATTGGTTTCAGAATCAGCTTATAGAGTAATAGCTTATTTTCTAGCGAGAGTGCAGAGTTTCTTCCAATCATCCAGTATAGTTTCCTGTATTGTATCCCTAGCTGTTTGCGTTTATTAAATATGTGGGTTCTCCAGGTCAAGCGTCGGTCTAGATGGAGTCCTAAATATTATGCGGAGTCTGCGTGTTTCATTTGTTGTCCGTTAAGTGACAGTGGGCAGTTATCACGGTTCATGGTGAACGTTACATGTTGGGATTTGGTTTCGTTTACCGAGATTCTCCATACTTTGAGCCATTGCTGCAATTTATTCAGAGCGGTTTGCAGGTTGGAAGTTGCAGTATTCGGATTTAGGTGCGAAGCTAGAATTGCCGTATCATCAGCAAAAGTGGCGGTTGTAGTTAGGCTTGTAGTTGGTAAGTCAGCTGTGACTCCCGATAGTATTGGGTAGAGGTTCGTGTGTTCATCTTGATAATTAACAAAGTAATGTCGATCCGTTAAGTAAGACTTCAGTATTTCATAGTATTGGTATGGTAGATATTTTTTAATTTATAGAAGAGGCCCAAGTGCCATACTTTATCGAACGGTTGTGAAATATCTAGAAACACAGCGGAGCAATATCGATTTTCATCTAGGTCGGTATGAATTTGATCTACAAGTCGATGTATTTGTTCGATAGTTGCATGTGAGTGTCGAAAACCGAACTGGTGCTTGGGTATCAATTCTAAATCATCTAGGATTGGGATCAAGGACTTTTGATAGGATACGTAGGAGGCTGATGGGACGATAGGAAGCAGGATCAGTGGGTGGCTTTCCAGGTTTCTGAATCATTGTGACCTGTGCTACTTTCCAAGCGCTTGGATAGGATCTGTTGGAGAGGATAGCATTGTATAGTTGAGTGATTGCTCGTAGTGCGGTTTTAGGAAGCTGCTGGAGAATTTTTCCAGTGATAAGGTCAAAGCCTGGTGCTTTCTTGATGTTGATTTCTTTTATAATTACTTCTTGTCCTTCCCAGCGCTTGAATGGTTTAATCGGTAGGCTCATTTGGAATGGAGATTGCAGAAAGTTGTTTATTTTGGTATCTTCCTCCGGACACCGGCTAGGGTATGGTTGGAATGCGTTGACTAGGTGGTCAGCAAACGTTTCAGCTTTATCCTTACTAGTACGAGCTAATTGGCCGTTTGATTTGGTGATAGGTGGTATGTGAGCTATTGACCTTTTGAGTTTTCTAACTGCTTTCCACAGAGAATAGTCAGTGGTTTCGGTGGCTGTAAGGTTCGCAAGGTAGTGTTGTATGTCTTCGTTTTTAAGTTGTTGTTGAAGTTTCTTTAATTTCTTTGTTGCCCGGTTTAGTGCTTGTTTGTCTGCTTCTAGACGGGTAATTTGCTAGCGTTTTCTCAGACGTCTTTTTCCATTATCTTGTCTTTTAATAGTGTTGGACAGCTGATGGTATAAGTAGTTTTCATCACAGGGGTGGCTTTCCATGCTGCTTGTTGGATTGTACTAGTTAATTGTAGTACAGCTTCTTCAATACCATGTTTGGTTTTCAACGGAACACCCAGGTTCAGTGGTTCAGTTATTATTGTTTGGAATAGGTCCCAATCCGTTTTAGTGTTGTGAAGGACTGGTCGTGTTTGTATTTGTGTTAGTTCTGAGTGGAGTGTAATTAGAATGGAGGAGTGATCAGCTGCAAGTTCAAAGCAAGATTTGATTGTAAATTGTCTTGTATTTAGCCCTTTAGTTATACAGAAGTCAATTAAGTCTGGAATCTTTCTGCGATCTGTTGGCCAATAGGTTGGCTCGCCTGTTGATAGGTATTGTAGATTGTTTGCATTTATAGCTGCTATTAGCTCGCGTCCGTCAGTTCTTATAATAGGAGATCCCCAGTCCTGATGTTTCGCATTAAAGTCGCCGGCTGCGAAGAATCTGTTTCCAAGACTTTGGAAGAAATGTGAGTGTCTTTTTTTGTTGAGTGTTTGGGGTGCTATAGACGGCAGAAATTTTTAGGATTGCTGTTTTGTCTTCTACTTGGATGGTAGTAGCCTGCAGTTGTTCTGTTTCATATTTAGCCAATTCATGATGTTTTATGTTAGACTTTATGATAACTGCCGCTCCGCCGTGGGCGGTTCCATCGGGATGGTTAGTGTTGTATATGCAGTAGCTTGGAAATTTAATATAGCTTTTGCTGGTAAAATGTGTTTCTGTTATGAGCAGTATGTCGATTTGATTAAGTTCAAGGAAGAGTTTGACCTCTTGGGCGTGCAGGCTAAGCCCGTTGGCATTCCAAACTGCTATAGTTAATAGTTGGTTCATTATGTCATTTTACTAATGAGCGTGGCTAGGAGATTCATAATAGTCCCCATTTGTGTAATTAAGTTCTTCATCATGGATTTTAGTTCTTCCATGTCGTTTGGCAGGTGATTTAAAGCCATCGTTTGTGTTTGTGGGGTTGCATTAGAAGCCAAGTTTTGTGGAGGTTGAGTATTTTGTCTTGCTTGTTCAGCGTATGTGACCCCAGGAATTCTATAATTTTGAGTAGGCGTGCGGGTGTGTTGGGAAGAGTTTTTCTTAGAGCTACTTATATACTATGCAGCCACGATAGTTTACAGCATGACCCTCGCCACAGTTTACACATTTAACTTGATCATCTTTAGTTACTCTCGGACATTCTTTGGTAGGATGATTTCCTATACATTTGACACAACGAGATGTTGGTTTGGTTTGGATATTAATTATAGTTAGGTTGTGAATAAGACATATTTCATAATTTAAATATTTGCGAGGTTATTTGCGTTCAATTTAAATTAATTTGTTTATAAAATAAGAAATACTGAATTATACCAGTGGTATCAGTGACCTTACGGTCAATGATAACGGTTAACACTCGTGTTACAGCCGACACATCGCTGATTCTTTACGCTTCGAAAGTCAAGTGCGAACAAATTAGGATTTGTAATTTGGAATATGTATAAAATGACTCATAATTCTAATTATAATAGAAATTGTAGGCCTGACCTTAGCAGCAGGTAGAGTTTTGGGGCACTTATTATCGGAGCGTGGCACTCGACCGTCCGCTCCGAAGCACAAGCGCGGAATGTAATGTATATTTAAAATGTGTTTTACCTTGTGCTTTTTTATCTGTGGAAAAGTAATCTCTGGCTACAGCGACCGCCAGTAGGGCAGTGAGGAAGTACGCTGCCAACACGAGGACCTTTGTGGCATTCATCTGCAAGGAAAAGTACATCGTTATTAAATTACTTGTTTGTACTGTTGTTTTTTGAAGAAACCGAACTCTTTAGAATATACCCCAGTATCAACTTTGATATTGTATCATATTATATAAAAACGGATGATGTGAATGACATGAATTATTAACTGATTAAGCAATTCAAGTTAAATTTACTGCTTTTAATAACCACCATCATTGAAGTCTTTAGCATAGTCTTGTTTTCATGAAGAACGTCTTTGAAAACTTTTAATTTTTGTCTTACGCAATTTAATATTTATAATGATAATAATAACAGTAATAATAATGAGTTAGAAAAACAGAAGAACTAAATGAACCGCTTCAAATGGAAAATCTCAGCAATTTTAGTCCAAATTTTATTTAGTCTAAAAGAAGAAGAATGATGAATATAGAAGAAGCGAATTATTTAACAATAACAACTAGAAAAGTCTCTCGAGTATGCAATAAAACTAAAAATTGGAAGGCTTTTGATCCTGATAAGATACACCACTAGTGAATAATAGGCCACGCACGAACACCTTTCGGGTTTCTTTAATAACTTCGTACAAGAGCCTGACACTGGTCATAAATTTCTAACATGAATTTGTTACGGAAAAACAGTCACATTCAAAACTTGCTTGTGTACTGTTTATAATCTGTCTATATCTAGTGTTGCTAAGAAGATATATCAGCATGGGCTGTCAAATGATATGCTAACTAAGAATAAAAATTATGTATAAGTAAATTACACAGGCTTTACAAAAAACAGGAACATTTATTTACTATTGCAAGGTATTAGATTCAGTATCCTACGCATTATACAAATTTCAGAATATACAAGATAAATCCCATAATAATAGTAATGCCGAAACAAATGATGACATTGTAGAAAACTACGCTATATTTTGATAAAATAGGGGCAAGGTAACTAGAAAGTTAATACAAATCAGAATAAGGATCTTGCAGGATAATAGCTGGAGTCCATTATGGTCCTGTTTAATGTTAAACCCATTGTTACGAACTTTTAGAATCCAAATACAATTAAACACGGTAAAACTACCAAACACCGGATAACGTATCTGTTGTGTATGGGTGACATTATGGAGTTACTGAAGCACAGATACAAAAACAGAATATTCAGATGTAGTTTAGCGTGGACAAATGCAAAGTACATAATGTACGACAAGGGAGAACGGAAATCACAATGACAAATCGTGGACGTATTGAATCTACGGAAAAGAGGATATCCACAAATACTTAAGATTACTGCAGGTACTCCGAATATAATATAATGGAAAAAAAGAATGAAAGACGATTCGATCAGATCTTACGCTCAAAACTAAACGAAAAAACACCTATGCAATCTCGGTATTAACCTATAATTTTAGTACAATAAAGTGGACAGATTCAAATTAAAACGCGAACAACTCTTACTAAATACCCATAACACCATCGAAAATCGACAATAAAAAGATTAATGATTCTGTTTAGGAAAAGAGGCTGAAACTTCATAAATATAGAGTGATTATGCAGAAAACAAATAAAGAACCTGCAGAACTATTTTTATAACAAGGGCGCTGTACTTCATGAGAGTGACAGTAGATGATGACCTTTGAAACTTGTGGTAAATAAGATCAGTGAAACTAATACAAGGGGCTACCTAGATTTTTAGGAAAAAGCCCAAAAAGCCATAAAAGGACGCCACCTTCGTGATCTAAGTGAAACTCGCATGAATAGAGTAGCATCTAACCATCTAGGCTATCTATGATGGCGATCAAGGATCAGGTTATCCCTACTAAAAACAGCCTGAAACATATTATCATTGATAGAAAAGAACCCAACGACGTCTATCGACGATGAAAACATGTCCCAGAAATTATTTGGCAAGTATCATTTGGGTGTCAAATACTAACCGCCACTGACTACACAGATAGGAAACAAATATTGTACATGGACATCTTGTCTAAAAACTTCAGAACTTGTAAAAATTGGGACTACTACAAATATACATCGAAATTGTTCTGTAAAATGACTCATATTTACTTTACTGGGATTACACAGTTATTCCAGATAAGGCAAAGAGCAGCAACAGACCAGATGCAATTTTATGCATAAAAAAGAAAAACATCACTATTTCCGAGACGAATAACATACACAGTGAAGATTAATAAATACTTAGAACTAGATGAAAAATTTGGAAACAGAATGAAGTCTACATTAAACCAATAGTAATATCGGCAACCGAAATAAATCCAAATACCTTAATAGCAAATTCACATCTCAAGCGTACAAATATAACTATAAAAATTAGTAATTTTAGAGGCCTTCACAATAGTTTGTAAGTTTTTAAATCTACCCCCAACAGACAAAGATATTCGATTTTCGTGTTAAACAACCGAGACTTGATATGCACAATCGTCTTACAAAAGGCAAGGGGTAGAAAAATCAGTAATAAATGTTCTGACTACAGGGAGCTTTAAATTTACTTAAGGGGTTAGTTGCAAGCTTAAAAAGTTAAGAAATTAAGCTTAAAGTTAAGAATTGAATGTTTGGTTATCTATATACATTATTAATTAGCGTTTTAAGGACTATTGTCATGTAAAATTTCAGGGTTTTTAGGCATAGTATGCCCATGTTTTAAATTTTTTTCTCTGTATTTCCTTAAGTTCTACAGTTTTCAAGTTATTGTAGTAGTTTTAGTTTTAGTGATTCTTATCTGTTAGGATTTTTGAATTGTTGAATATCTTGTGTTGCTATCACTAACTTTACGTATGTAGCAATCACGTGCTTATCTCTTAATTGTAATGATAATACTCAAAGATGCGAAGGAAACTTGAAGCAAAAAATATTTCAAAATTTGAGCAATAGTTTTGCAGACAATTGTACTTTCTCAAATTGTTTACTTAATTTCACTTAGCAATTAGCATAAATGTTTACAAATATTTCAGAAAATATTCCATAGCTTTAAATACCTAAAAAAAGTTCACTGTGATAGTATAAGAAAATTTAAATATTTACCTAATTTTATAAAAAGGCTCTATCATTCCATCTCAGACTTTTTGAAAATTTTTGACCACAAAATGTTTGGAATTTTTACTTATTGTCATATTGTCTAATACATTAATATAAAACAATGTAAAATTTGCTATTCTAGATCCTATTGCTGTATTTAAAAATTTTGAGTTGCTTTTCTCAGACTCACTAGATATCTGAAATATTGTCATGATTAAACAAATATTTTAAATTAAAAAATTTTACAGTCCGGAATAAAAATTTTTAATAATGAACACGATAGCTAATAAAACCATTGAACAGTTTTAATTAGTAAGATGTTACAGATGTAAACAGTGCAAAAATTATTTTTAAATGTTTATGATTACACGTTGCATGGTTTTTAAATAGCTACTGAAGAATTATTACTACAGTTTTAGATGACTAGCGAAAAAACGCTGAAATGCACAATACGAAGTTGAAAGAACGCAGTGGCCGAAATAACTGAAAGGATTAGAAAGCCGGGTAAACCAATGGGATGGCCGAACAAACTGAAGAAATCAGGATCCGCGAAATCAAGCATCATGTAAAAGAACTTTCAGCTGAGCTTCGGCTCTACGAAAGTCCTGCAAATTAAAATTCCCGTTGACAAAAAAGCACAAGCAACCTAAGATCAACTTTGCACGCCGACACTTAATTGCTGGGACCAAATTTAGAACATGGATTTTCTTAGACAAAAAGAATTTTAACTGGTAAGATCAGACAATTTTATTCAGATCGTACTTAAATTGCAGAATTGGAGCAAATCTAGCGTCAAACGAGATGTCGCAAATTTATGATTTTTGAGCGCGATTTCAAGTAAAGGCAATTGGATAATGTTGATAGACAGATCTTTTTAGTAGTTTTATTAGCTATCCCACTAGATATGTACACTGAAAATTTTAGCCAAATTGACCAGTCTCATACTGAGATTTAGGTATTCTAAATACTTGTTTTCCAGACTGTAATTGTATGTGTTTTTAAGGAACGAGCATTGATTACTAATGTTAAAATTATCCATAAAAAGACGTATATTGTGTAAAATAGAAATCAGTCAATATTAATCTTCATAGAGTACCAGATATTAAACTGTAAATACAAAAATAAAATATAAAGTATCTGTAAATTGGATAATTATGAAAATAAATAATATGCAACAGAAATAATATATATATATATATATATATATATATATATATATATATATATATATATATATATATATATATATATATATATATCTGTAAGCTATTTTACAGCCGAGGCCGTGTCTTACTTTCTAAGCGCCAGTTATTTGGGTCTCCTTCGATTCTTCTGGTAGCTTCATTTACTTTCATTTTTCAGCTACCTCGAGATCCTACCTCGCTTCCATCGTCTTGACAGTATCCATTGCCATAATCTTTTTGGCCATCTGATTAGGGAAGTCTTTTCGTATCGATGGTATTAATTATGGTATCATCTATATATATTTTCAGCTTACTCTCATCATTTCTTATGTGTTATATTTTGGATATATCACATTTTCGTTTCAAATACTTAATTTTTAAGGCCATTATAGCTATGTATTTTGTCTTGATTTGTTTAGTGATTTTTTCATTCCAAAGTAGAGTTCCAATAGCTCTTTCTTCTTTGGTAAAGCTTATCGTTTATATTTGCCACACTTCTGGGGGTATTTGAGAATATGGTAACAAGATGGCGGAATTTAGAACAACCTCGAACGATGTTACTATTTACATTTATATCACTAGCTAAATGTTCAGTTTTCTATGAGTTAATTTTTAAGTTATATTTTTTACATTTCTTTTGAACCTTTCGTGTCATATAGTTAGAGTCACCTATATCTTCAAAAATTTAGACCTGGTCATAGCAAACAATAGTGTGCTAAGTATGTTATCTCCAGTGGAGACCCATGTCAGCACACTTTATTTTCCACCGAATCAAGGGCTTGGTAATATAAATTTTAAACAAAATGGGTGAAATATAATATCCTTGCCGTAATCTCTAATCCTTTGGTCACCTCCAATTCGGAGAAAATTTGTAGTTCAGATTTAAAGCAACTAGTAGATTTCTCGTAGAGATGTTTACTAATGCTAGAATTTTTCATACATTTTTGCAAAGACTACTGTAAGCCTATTTAATATCAAATAAATGTTAGATGTAAAGATCTTCCACAGGAAGTTTTTTTTCTATAAGCTGCTTCAGAATAAATATATTATCAACGCATGAGCTACCGGACCTAAAACCGCACTGTTCTTCTGATTCTTTGAAATCTTACCCAATTCCACCAATAGAGTGTGTCGCGCTAATGCCTTTATAATTTTTGCAATTATTTTTATTGCCTTTATTATAAATTGAGGATAAGCAGCTTTTACAAGTTCGATGCGAATATTTCTTGATCTTGGTACTGTTCCGTTTCTTATTTAATTATTGCTTTTATCACTTCGACGACTTCTATTTGCGGAGTATGACCTGAAGGATTATTTTTGTTTATTAATTTATTTTCACTGTCTATTATTTTAATGAATTAATTATTTTCTTCTATCAATAAATTTTGCAGTGTTCATACCTACTATACTAATAAGTCCTTTATCTCAGTTTTCTGTGCGTAATAATTTTAATGTTTTTGATGCTCTGTTAGCTCTTATGTTCCCTCTGCACACATTTACTTCTAGGCATTTGCTATTCTAAATTTCTTTATTGATGAGTTGGCCGCAATGAATGTAGTTAATCCGTCGGTACGCAGATCTCAAGCCCGAAAAAAGAAGGGTGCATCGTAAAAACACTAAAATTTCCAATGTACAAGGTGTCCCTTTTTTAAGCAAAAAAGTTTTAATAAACATGGAGCGAGTTCCCAACCGTTTTAAGATATGGATAACGCAAGTTACGGGCCTTTAGGGGTGCGTGGTCGTTTTCGCTCTTCCTTTTTTTTCGCGATCGGTCAACATTTTACAGTCAGTTAAGTAGCCTGTTTGACATAAATGGCAGTTGGTAAAAAGGTACCGCTCTAATTTTTTCGTAAAGTCGATAGAGGAAACTTTTGATCTCGATGCTTTGTCACAAAAGATTCAGTTGGCATTGAATTCTTGCTAGAGAAACGCGTAAAGCCCTATGAGTGCCGCGTGGGCGTGCGCTACGAGGCTGTGTTCCTCTATATCCACTAGAAAGGTCCGAAAATGTTTCATGCAACGGCTGATAACTACATGAACAACTCGAAAATATTTGTCAGCACGTGGATGCAGCGATATAAGGAGACAAAAACGGTCGATGACAACATTCAAACAGAAGAACACAAGAAATCTTTGTTAGGTGAAAATCATGTGACGAAGCGACTCGCTTGGGCAAAGGACAATATCGACCCAGACTGGAGCAACGTAATTTTTACGGGCGAAGCTTCTGTTTGAGGATATGTGAACGTCCCACGAGCCTGACCGTTAAACGTCCAATAAAAGTGCATCTTTAGGACTGTTTTTCAAAACTGGGTTTCGGAACGTTGCATCGATTTATGTACAATCCAAATGCACTGAAAATGCTCAAGATTTATAATAAATATTTGTTACCGACTGGGGAATGTTGGCTCATCAAGAAAAACGACTGATCCTGCAGGAGGACAACGTCCCCAAAGACGGCAGCAAGCTTTTCATCGAGTGGAAAAAGTAGTTGGCATCGTTACACTTGACTGGCCGTTGCAGTTGGCCGATGCAAATTCGATTGAGAATGTGTGGACGTACATCAAGCACCGTGAAGGAAAAACGTTTACTTAGAAGCAGTTAATACGAGAGATTCGTCGCATTTGGTGGTCTTTGCCAGATGAATATGCCATAAATTTGGTCGAAAGCATGCCTGAAGATGCCAAGCTATTATTGATGGCGGTGGTGACTGACACAATATAGATACAATAGTATCTTTGTTCTGATGGAGTCAACGTATTTTTAAATATTTTTAAATAAGTTATTCTCCACTTTAAGCCTAACACGCTCTGACTTTACTAACTGTACCTGATACTTTGATTATCAAGGATGTTTAGTTTGATTTTGATTGTCAAAATATTATGTCACCATCTGCAGCATCAGAAGAGTATAGGATCAGATGACCGAACCGTCCTTTTCGTGGCACAAAACAATTCTACGTGTTTCTATTCTCTCCGGGAAAATGGAATGTTATTAATCACAAAAAGTAATAGAGATATTCGTAGAAGAGAGTTGACAAAAGGAATGCTGAGGAAATTGAGGAGGATTCTCGAAACAGTGTAAGATGAATTTATAGGGCAAAGTAAAAATTCACTTGTAAAGATCCTACATGAAAATGGACTCTGCATCTAGTTTCTGTAGCAACCAATGTTACAATGATAATACTTGGAGGAAGAATAAAATGTTGTAACACGACCAAGCACCCCAAAACTCCTAACTTGTTTCATCGATATATCAAAAACGATTGATAATAGGACCCACATTTATTGAAACTTTTTTGCTTAAAATGTTTCAAAGAATGTATACGTGAAACATTCTGTATGACTATAAATTTTAAAACACTTCCCCAGATCGTTAGAGCACATAGCTCAAAATCTCGTGCTGTATTGATAGTCACCCTCGAGGATTTTTTTGGGGGGAAGGGATTAGAATGGTGCTCAACAGAGAAGTAAAAGAGTTACACAGAAAAGACAACCAACCGGATATTAGCATAGCCCATCTGGAATGTCCTAGATTTAATAAACAAATTTTCAGAAATAGATGTACTTACTGAGACTAAGAAGGGAGAAATGATATAATAATAGTCAGAGTGTAACCCAGTGACGGTGCTAGTGATACTATAAAGGGAAAATCTTATGAAGAATTAACTCCCGAATTAGATGCAACTAGTGACAGAAAAGAAGTAATTCGTCTCGGAGACTAACTGGCGAATCAATAAAGTTTCTCTATAATTTAAGACTGGCAAATAAGCTACCCTAAATAGAAGAATCTTCAACGCAGGAAATGTACGGAGAAGTTGAAGAAGCCAATCACAAGGCAGCATCCGAGGCACTAGGTAAAGGCTTGTAAATCTCAGAGAGACAAGTAGAAAAACTTGGTGGGCAGAAGACACATGAGACCTTATTAAAATGAAAAAGAACGCGTACAAAATGGCTAAACACAAATGATAATGAAGAACAGAAATACTTGAAAACAAAATTGATAGTTTGTTTAATGAATAAATAAATTAAATTATAATTTTGTACAGATTTTGATCTTGCTATGCTTTGTGAGTCAAAAATACCTAAAGGCGGCTTTTTGCTACCTATTAATTAAGTACTTTTAACTTTGCACAACGCTAGTCTCATACTGTTACCAAATCGCGTCTAGATGACATCAAAGGCGGCATTAATAACATGCAACGCGGAGCTCAACACCGAGTGTAAAAATGTCCGTCTTATATCCGCACCGTGCCGGAGCGCGCTTAAAAGCTCATAATTTCATTTGATGCAATTTTAATTCCGCCTCGGAGATATTCGTTATGCCCCGGTTATTAAATTTCAGCCGGCCCTTGAAGATTACATACGATCACCTGCTCCGAACAAAACAGTCCGATCCGGGCGGAAAGCCTTTGTGGGATACACCGGTGCTCGCGAGGTCCCCGGAGAAATCTCCCGCGCGCGTTTCGGTTCCATTAGCATCTTTAGGCATACTGCAGGTGCATTGTCCGAGACATTTTTGCTGGCGAGGTCGGCAAACACGCAGGGCAGCTTTTAGACGGGAAATTGCACTCGCAATAAAGGCGAGCCCCAACCTTTATTTGTGCAGCGGAAATCCGGGCTCATTAAGATGTTCAGTTGCGACTGTTCGTCTAAAAATAACACTCAAGGCGTCAATATTGTACATCCCTTAAGCCGATTGCAGGAGCGATGCCGGGTCGTATCCCGCAGCATTATTTCAGTAGGTTAGCTTTGACACTTGTGGCAGAAGATAACTCGGTGCCAAAATAAAACGAGTTATTTTCCCACTTCCGCTTCCGCTAACGAATCGTGAATGATGCGAATGGATTAGTATTCCTACACGAACTACCGTAGTGAGTTGTTCGCCCTATATCAGTGAGTATTATGTATGCTTTCATAAACTTCAAATAGACAAAAGTTACTAAATTGCTTTCTAGCAGATGGTTTCGCGTCTTCAAACTAAGGCGATGTCAAATTTTTGAAACTGCAAATTATGCATGACGTGGATAGAGTCAATCTAAAACTACGTAGAAAAAGTACTGAACTGAATGCCGTAGCTGCCTGTGAATCTGATGGTTCGATCTGCTAGTATTTTTTACTGTAATAAATGTCATGCCGAATTGCACGAGAACTTTTGAATTCTTTGAGTGGAATCGTAGCGGAAAGTTGTAATTGAAATTGAATTCGGTGGTTTGTTTGTTGCTATCGACCTTTTTACATGACAGAGGCAAATTGCAATTCGGTTAGCGTATAAATCAGCTTTGTTGTTATATTTCAACGCTTATTAATATTAATAATAGAATTATTTGATAATGCCATTGAAGTAATAGATGGACCCAAAATAATAGGTTGTGTAAAAATTTTCCGGAATTTTGACGTTTGGTTATGATTTTATGCATATATTAAGTTCGAACAAAGGCAAAACTAATAGTCAAAGTACTCTCCTTCAACATCAATGACTTTACAACTTCTCGGGAAAAAGATCGATTCCGCGGACGTAGAAGTCCAGAGTTTAGAGTTGAAGAAGTTAATGAGTGAATTTTCCAACGCAAAGCGATCGCTAAACTGTTTGCTACACAAACAACGCTCCATTGATCGGAATAAGTGATCGTCGCTGGGAGCAAAGTCTGGACTGTATGGTGGATGCTCAAGAACGTTCCAGTCTGCATCTTTCAACCATTTCTTTGTCACTTTTGCTGTATAAGGTCGCACATTATCTTATTGAAGGACAATTCGCTTTTCATTAGACAAACGACGAAGAACACGTTCCAGAATCAAACGAGCCCAAAATCATAAAAAAACTCCAGCCAAATGTCAAAATTCCGGAAAATTTTTACACAACCTATTAAATGCGTTTGTTGTTTTTTTAACCCTATAGAGGAAAAATTTACCAAAATTAGAGATAATTTTAGAAGATGGTTTTATTAAAAAAAATGATTTATTACTAAAAACAATGTAAAGCAACGACTATGTAATTGTTTAAAGAACGTAGGTTTTAAAGTTATTGACAATTCATACGGGAATTATATTAAAGGGAAGAATAATTGCATGTTATATTCAGTGAGGATTGTTTTGTCACTAACACACGTGTTTTGATCCGTATTGTTAGCATTTTAAATTTTTAGAAATGAAGAATCCTCGGTAGTACAGTGGTGAGTACGACCCAAATGATTGCAATCGTACTGCAATACAAGAAAGCGCACAAGAAGCTACAACACCACGGAAACAAAGAAGTGTTGCTTCGCACAACATAATACCTGATTACATAATAAAACTTATAAGATCAAAAAACAGATACAGAAGAGACTGGCAAAGAACACGACTACCCTACTACAAAACGTTACTTAACAAATTAAGTCATTTAAGAGCTAGATAACCTTCGAATAATAAGATACAATAATTACCTTGAAGATATCGATCCTGGTGACTCCAATATGTGGAAGGCAACTAAAAAACTATTAAGACAACCAAATGTTATTTACCCTTTAGTAGATAACAACACAACTTACTCATCTGAAGAAGAAAAATCAGAAATATTGGCCATGCACCTAGAGAAAGTCTTTACGCCAAATGCAGACGAACGTGACCCTCTACTGCGACCCAAATAGCAAACACTATAGCTGACTGAAATAACCCCTGTGTCTGCTCAAGAACTCCGGCTACACATACAGCGCCTTTCTAAGCGCAAGTCCCCCGGACCAGATTTGATAAACAACGAAATATTAAAACACTTATCCAAAAAAGCTGTAGCTTCTTAATCTCAATTTGTAATGGCTGTATGAGGCTAGGATATTTTCCACTACCTTGTCGAACTGTGAACGTACTACCAATTTACAAAACTGGAAAAGACAAGTACAACCCTGATAGCTACCGACCTATTAGCTTATTATCTACCTTAGCCAAACTCCTAGAAAAGGTGATACTCACTCGCCTGCAGGACTTTATACTCGAAAACGAAATCAGTCTGCCTCACCAGTTTGGGTTCAGACGGTCTCACTCAACAGCTCACCAACTTATTAGATTAACAGAACTAATTGAGAAGGGGTTTGAAGAAAAGAAGTACACCGCAGCAATCTTCCTAGATTTGGAAAGAGCCTTTGATAAAGTCTGGCTTGAGGGACTCTTGTACAAAATGATAAAGGTACGCATTCTAGCTTATATAATAAAAATTAAAAACTCCTTTCTGAACAACAGAACGTTCAGAGTAAGAATCAACGCAACACTTTCTAGCATCAAAACAACAAGCAGGACTCCCTCAGGGTAGCCTTTTTGGACCAACCTTATTTAATCTTTATGTACATGACGTGCCCACAGTAAACAATTCAACGCTAGCCATGTTTGCCGACAATACAGCGATTCTAACGCAGGGCACACAATTGAAACAACACCAGAACGACTACAAAACGCGGTAAACGCAACGTGTGACTGGTATCGAAAGTGGAAAGTAAAAATCAATCCTACCAAATCGCAAGCAAAGATGTTTACACTCAAACGTTACCCCATCTCCCAACAGTCAGACTAAACAACGATGATGTACCATGGAACCCAAAAGATGCTGCAGTAAAGTACCTAGGAGTCCACTTACATACAAAACTCAACTGGGGATATCACCTAAATAAAAAAATTAATGAGTGCCACATAAGACTCATTCTATTGTACCTTTTCGCATCTTAGATCTGAATGCTCATTATTTATTTATAAGGCGATTCTCCGGTCTATATTAACTTATGCATGCCCAGTTTGGAGTAACGCAACCAGATACTCATTGAAGAAACTTCAAACCATGCAGAACAAAGTGCTACGTCTTGCAATTAACTGCCCTTGGTCCATATGCAACAGCCAAATACACCAAGAGTTAAGTGTTCCACTAATTACAGACTACATTGACAAACTAACTAGTAACTTCTTTAAAAAATTAGTGATGTGCTCAAGTGCAACTAAATTAAACCTCGGTCAAAAGAACATACACTCAAGGATAGAGCGTAAGCTACCACAAGACCTACTATAGATTAACTAACCCTAAGTAATATTATAAACCAAATGTTGTAAGTTAGAGGTGTGAATACGTTCACTTAGTACTCTCTTAAAAATTAATGTACTCCTATTTATAATTTGTCCTTATACCAAAGCCGTGTATTGAATTTTGCTTGCAGATCCAGCTAATCTATAATAAAAAAAAAGAAATGAAGAAATGTTTGTAATCTCTACGCTTACTATTTTATTTTGGTGTTCAGTATAAAAAGAACTGTATATTGACAAAAAAAGTGCTGCCATAAACATCTTATTAAAAATGTAATGAATGTGTACAAAATGTTGCTATATATATATATATATACAAATTCTTTCAACTGATTTCTCATCATCGTTCTTTTATTAAGTAAGAAATGAATACACATTTCGTTAGACGTATTTCTCTTCTTTTGGTAATATCCATAAAGCTGCGGCAAATTATTTCTTTGATGTAGCACTTTATTACTTGTAAGCAGCCGACTGAAGCTCGTTTTGGAAGGAGAACTTCTTATCGCTTACTGCCATTTTTATTGCATGTAATAGAGCGTAGCCGATCAGCGTATGATCCAGAAAATATGGGGTGCAAAATAGCACTGTGTACCCGAGAGTCTACAGGATGGTAAAAGCAACGTGTCTCATCTTTATTTTCTATAGAATTCCTATATCCGTCAGCGATGTCACCTCAGCGACTCGCAGTATCGCTCACTGGTAATTATCTCGTTAAGGAGCTGCTAATCTATTAACAAAATCTCCTCCTGATTCAAAAAGACAATCGCCACTTTTTTTATGATAAACAATATCGTTCATGGCTTCTTTGAGCAAGCGCTTCTAATGTATTGTCATTTCATGGATTGACATTTCTCATAATTTCTCTCCTGTCACCAAATATTCAAAGAACTTTTTTAAACCCACGCTGCACAGCTGTAACAACGGCATACCTCCACACGTTTCTGCTCAGGGATGAGTATATAGGGAACGAATTGTGTAATTACGTTGTTATGCAAAATCCTGTAAGACAGAAGTGAATACACGGTGGATGATGTATGGCTTGTGCATATTTTCTGGATTCTCATTGCGTTTTCTTTCTTAATACACTTCGTGTACAAATAAATGTATGTTACGGCCGGTGTTTTGGTGCATCGTGTAGTTGGTTCTCGTGTTACTTAGTTTTGGTAGTGTTCAGGTTTAAGCGGACTGTATTTTATTTTTAATTAGAAATAAAGGAATTTCAATTAAAAGACCAAAAAGCTGGAAGACACTCACTATGAAAGTGGATACTCGGTTGCAGGAATCGGCCCCCCGGGGCTGTAATTAAGGGGAATCGAGGAAGAAGAGAAAAAGGTGTGGGCGGAAAAAAGGACAAGTTACCCCAATCTTCGCTGCGGGGTTGATCGGAAGCGTCTTTCTTGATGTGGGTCCTTCAACTGGTCGTGTCCGAGGTTTACAACAGGATTTTCTATTTTTGCTCGCCGGGTCAGATACAAAAGAAAACGGACTGAGTTTCTCCGTCGGCAAATATCGACTCCCGTACATGCAATCGGCCAACAACAAACGACCTCCGGGATGTGAAAACTCTTGCCATCAATCGAACTCTCGGTCAAAACGATTTCGTACACATGGACAAATTGAAGACGGTCAACATTTTAAAAACTATCATGGCTACACAAAAACGGCCGTAGCAGCTCTGCTTTTATATAACATCACCGCGCAGGCGAAACAAAACGCGTACTGGGGAAGCCACAAGACGGCCAACCCTATTTTAAAACCCAAATAAATGGAATTGGCCCGAACAGGTAGGAATTTGGAAACCCTTGACGTTTTATTTACAACTGCGGAAAACATCTTCAGAAGAAAATATGTTTAGCCTTGCCTTTTTACTGCGTTACCGAGAACAGAAGATAGTTTTAAAATCAAGTACTAGCGCATCTGTCAAGCTCAACAAATTTATTAAAAAAAAGAAGCTGTCTTACTCAGTACAAGCGAGAATTTAGTCAGAGAACAAGTGCACACTACAAGGAGGACTTTCACTCTGTGTTAACTAAGATCTTATATTACGGACGGGATAGAGAGAATTATGAATAAATAAATGGTAGAAACGATCTATACTACAACTACTAAAATACAGGGCGTGCTTCGGCCAGCTAAGGCCACAATAAACCCACAGGATACATCAGGGGCATGCTGCATACCTACGTATCAATCAACCTGAAAATTTAACTGTTGCTGAATATGTCTTGGAAAATTCTGGCGACGAGATAGAGTTTGGACAAACACAATTTTTGTTGCCCGAGGTTGTACAAGAGACTGTGGAAATTTATAAATATAAAAACATTCTGTTTACTTAAATCTTGGTTCACTGTTCTTAGGTTCCAAAAAACAAATCGCCATACAGTGAAAAGGCGAGTGATGTCAGCAATGCTGAGATGTTACCTGCAACGACCCAGGTGACGTTAATAAAAGGTTCTTTACCACCATCGCGACAGCAAACCTAGGAGTACAAAAGCGAAAATGTACGGGACAGTAACTTAATTTTTAAAAGATTTTTTTCTGAATATGTCCGCCGTAGTTGTGTACAAAAAATCCAAGCACGATGCATTACAGTCATTGATACTTTTGAACTTCAATCTTCAGTTTACGATATTGTGCTACGTTTCCATATACAGCTACTAACCTCATATAGATATCCGAAGCAATCACTTTTTTCATACCATTTATTGCTACTCATGGTTTTCCGCTTTGTCTACAACTGCACAAATGACTTACTATCTTCTCTTATGTGCGTTTCATCAGCATACTCTCGTGGTTTGGTTTGGATTAGGATTTTACACAACATTCTCTAAGCAGTTATAAGCAATTATAATCTGTCATTCCATTCTGATTTTCTTCTTTTGGCCCACTCGTCGATCTTTTGAATTTCACAGCTTCGTCTTGTTTCTAGCTTCTTATGTGGCCTAGTTTAGTTACGCCCATAATTTTTCGTGTTCTCATCTCGTTGTTTCCAATATTCATTTGGTCTTTACTGTATCTGACCTTGTCTCGATTATAACAGATTTATATATTCTAACTTTGGCCTTTCTTTTTTTTTAGATGTTTGTTGTTCCATATGATATTATTTAGGAAATTAGGAATTTTTTATGGTTTCTGGGCCTGATGTTCAACCTCTCTTGTCAATATTTCGTTACTTGTAATTTTGAAGCCTAAATATTCCATTGGCATGCCTTGCTCTACTACAGGTTCAGATAGTTCGAGTTTGCAATGTAACGGTTCTTTACTTATTGTTATTGCTTTGGTTTTCTTATCTGACACTTTTAATCCAAACGTCTCACATGCTTTACTAAATTCTAATAATATTCGCTGCAGGTTATCTTTATTATCCACAAAAAGAGTTGCGTCGTCCGCATAGCATATTACTTAATTTCCTGATTTCCCATTCTGTATCCGCGGGGACACCTCTAAAATGCTGCTTCTATTATTTCGTTCATGACTAAGTTAAATAATAGTGGGCTGAGCGAGTCCGCTTACCTGATTCCTTTGGTTACGTGAATGTTCTCTGCTATTCTGTCATTCTTTATTTAGGTACAGTTTTCTTTATATATATTCTGTATGAGAGAAATCAGTCTACTTGGTACCAGGATAGTAAAGAAAGTTAAAGACCTGTTGCCTATAGGGAGAGGACCACCTGGTAGACCGAGAAAGAGATGGAAGGATACGCTGGATTAAAACAAACTTTAAGTTTATACAGATATAATATAAAAAGATAATCTTTCATGAAAACCACTAAAGGCAGAATTATTATGTGATTTAAATATGATGAAATTCTAGCTACAGCTACACAAACTCAATGTTGCTATTGCAGGATTTCGTATTATACTATTGTATATCATTCAAAATTGGTGTTCAGTTTAAATTAGACATCCCAAATTGCATTATTTACTTTTTTATCTTGTATGATCCAAGGGTTTAAAAATTGACGGTTGCTTCCTCAGTCACCTACGCTTTGCTGATGATGTGATGATTATGTCTGAAGACCCAGAGGAACTAAAAACCATGATGCAAGAACTCAAACAAGCAGCAGAAAAGTCAGGTCTGAAGATAAATCCTGCTAAGACTAAAATCATGAGCCAATACAATATGCAAATTACAGTAGACGGCCAAACGCTGGAGAACGTGACAGAATATATATACTTAGGACACATCATCAAATTAGGAAAAGAAAACCAAGGTACTGAAATTACAAGACGAATATCTCTGACATGGGCCGCTTTTGGCACATTGTCATATATCCTAAGGAATCCAGATGTACCGATCAACCTCAAACGTAAAGTTCACGATACTTGTATCCTACCAGTGACTACATACGGTATGGAAACGATGGCTCTTACAAAACGGAATGAAAATAGATTGAGAGTGCTGCAGAGAGCTATGGAGCATGCTAGGCTGGGGATATCATTAAGAGATAAAATCCGAAATGAAGAAATTCGACGAAGAACCAAAAAAACTGACGTCATAGAACGCATAGCAAGCCTCAAATGGAGATGGGCCGGACATATCACGAGACAGGAGATGAGAGATAGACAACGAAATCACTATTATGGCGCCCCCGTGAAACTAAGCGAAAAAAAGGTCGACCTCAGAAACGATGGGTGGATGACATTCGGAAGATAGCTGGTAGGAACTGGACAAAACAAACCAGTGACCGACACAGATGGAGAGAAATGGGTGAGGCCTACATTCAGGAGTGGATGGCAGAAGCCCGAAGAAAAAGAAGAAGAAGATGATTCAAAAAGCTGTTAAATTTATGAAACTTGGAGATCACAGCTCATTATAGCTATTGTAAAGGTTATTTTACAAAAAAATATCAAAGTAAGAATTATTACAGGCGACGTACATCTCATTTGTTCTTTTTTAATCGGATGCTTCACTTAAGCCGATTTCTGTTCTCTCAGCAGAGATGTGTTACTGTCATTCTTGAAAAGCATCGCCATAATGTTTTAAAAGCTGATATTATAGTGACATAGTTTAGTTTAAGACATCACATTTTTCTTCAGAAATCGTATTCATCCTTCATTTGGTTTTTATTTTAACTGTAGTGCTAGTGGTTCTGAATGATATTTTATTGGCTTATCACAATTACATAGAAAACTCAAAAGTGCATCAGAAAAATGAATATAAATTATATAAATTTGTTTTATCTTGGAAGTTTTACTTGTTTGTTAAATTATACTTTAAATGTAAAATACTTTTTTATGTTATGCAATACTTAAAAAATTATACTTTTATACTTACAGTGCCTGAAATTATCCTTTTTAATATGTATTTATAGAAAATTTGTATTAAATGAAGATTTCTGGTTTTTCTAAATGAAGTTATTTTATAATTTTCCAATAAGGTTTTGGCTTTAATAATCAAATATATATTTGTCGTACATGTGTATGTGTAATTCGTTATTTACGTCGCGAACAAACATCCTAAATTACTTGGTGGTATAAAAAGCCTGAAAATGTTTACAGAGCTATGTTACATAAGTTATTTGATGTGGGAGCCGGCCAGATTGTTATGATTCTTATTAAATATTTATGAGAACTTTACGCATACTCGGGGTGCGTCTGCCAGGTTTAAAAGTACAGAAAGACGTTTAGGGTATCACCAAGTCTTGAAATTTATTTTGTTTCTTATAAATATAGCACATTATAGGTAAATTTGAGAAATATGCCTACTGCAGCCCTTTTTAGTCTTAAATATTAATGTTTTATATTTTGATATCAAACAAATTTACTATAAAATCTCATAGGACATCGTTCTGCGATCGAGATTTCTCTATTTCCGTTAAAAAACAAAGCAATAGTAATTGAAATAGGCTTTTTTCAACTTTTAAGGTTTTTTGAAATAAACAAAAAAGTTATTTTACTAGTTTGTCTAGTGCACTTGCACAGAAATGTTAATTGTTGGAAAAAATAAATAATCAAGACGTAAACATTAAAAAATACTACGAATGAAGGCAGTATTAAATAATACATTTTTTAGTGTTTGTGCTCTTAGATCGAGTAATTTTGTAACGATTTTAGTTATCTGAAAAATTAAACTCGAATTGAATACTTCACATACTTAAGGCGCAGACGTAATTTTTCAACTATGTCAACCTCGTCTCGCAGTTTTTGAATTTTTCATACGCGCCTTGTTTACGTAGGCTCGGCGTTGCGATTCGAAAAGGCGAATTTCAGTTTAATTAACATTGTTGGTCTGGTGTGTTAAAATATTTCGTTGGGAATGTCCGGCGTATTGACTTTCGGCGCTTGCTCCTCGTAGTAGGCAAATAAATTTTCCTCTGAAAGGATATTCGGTGCTAACACATTCCAACATTTTTTGATCAATGAAAGTACAATAAGTGGATGATGGTTTTTATAGTATTGTACGAGGTTTACGCAAAATATTATATAACAACAATATCTTAAATCACTTCTAAATGATTTGAAGGCACGTTACGCTAAAGAGGATACCGACCTCAAAGACGACCCATCACCGAATTAATCCGGAATTATTGGTGCAGAACAATCCGTTGAACTTATTTCAAATTCTGTTGGCACGATATTTGGCTGATTTGGGATGCGTGAATCGTTATGCTGCCCACACAGCGTGACAAATCGTGCTCTCGTCATTATGATCTTTGCGAAACGATGTGGAAACGATCCATTTTTATAACAGCAGTTGAAGAGAAATATGTTATTGGTTAAAACTTTATTATCTATCTGATTAATTTTGTTAGAAGATTTTTTATTGTGGTCATTAATTTTTACGCTGCTTAACCATCTGTTAATTAAGCTTTGACATTACAAAAGTTTTTTATTTGATTGTGGGTGGTCTCAAGGAATCTTAAAATTGCACTCGTGCAACAACGTTAAGGCGATTATCTGAAACATGAAATATGATTTATATAAAATTTGTTTTTTATTAAAATACTTTCATGCAACTAGAGATTTTAAGTCACAACTAAAGTCACATTAATTGTTGACTTACTCAATATTAAACTATTAACACCTTTTTATAGAAAACTTTGATTTACATTGAAACGAGTGTACCTAGCTAACATTCCTAAAGTGCACATTACTTTAATACCTACTACGTAACAATACCTTTATGATACGTTTTACTTTAAATAATAAATCATAAATCAGTAGACAAAAGAACTACTGTAAACCAAACAACATTTATAAATCAGAATAGATCATGCGAAGACGATTCATTAAAACTATGATATATTTCATGTTTACACTTATTGAATTAATTCCATAAACGTTTTAACAAAGTTTTGTATACAACGCGGTCTGATAACAAATATTTTATTTCAGCACCATATACGAAGAGGTACACATAGAAGGCACTAGGAGACAAAAGAAAATATCACATAGATTACATCCTAATTAAAAAAAAATAACCAAGATAATGATTGCAAAAGCTGAAATATTAAACATAAATGAAAATTGAAAGAAGACTATTTAAAAATGACACAACGATACAAGGAAAACAATAAGTACTACCATTAATACAAGAAGGAAGAACCATTTGGAAGGATGTAATTAAAAGAAGAGATACACTGGCAGGGCACATACTAAAACATGAAAATATACTGAAAACAGTTATGGAAGGTATGATAGATAACAGTATATGCATTAGACAATGAGAGATGTGAATTGCCGAACTTACACAAGTTTAAAAAACTTTACACAGCATAAACAAAAATAGAAGACGGCTTGCAATAATTCAGTCGGGGAGATTTAAAACTAGGAGAGATATAAGATGTGAATTTTATTGCATTTTTTGTAATCTGACAACTCAAACAATGGGTTTCGATGATTTTGAGTCTTCTAATAAAGGATGTAAAAATAACTTAATCCAATTTGTTCCATGAACTCTGCATAGGCATCTGTTTTTTTTTTTTGTATATGCATCCTCCTGTATTTGAATTACAATAAGTTTGTTGGCTTTTATTTGAAAAAATTTAATAGCTTTGATTCCGTTTGCGCAAATTATTAAAAAAGGGCATCGTAATACTATATATTAAAAGTTAAAAATACTTCAACAATTAATTTTTGTTCGTGAATATTATAACACAGAAAATACGTATACACATTTAAAGCAACCAAAGCAAACTAAATATCACAACTCTGTAAAGTCACATTTTATGTCCAGTTTACCTAAGAGGTTATCCTAAACTGACTATGCAATCAATATAATTAAAAAGCAGCAATAGTTATTATACCCTTTGCCGGTTTGCATCTGGAACTATTTCTTTTTTAGGTTTATTTTGAAAATACAGTTAATTTTTCATTTACATGTACATAACTACATTTCCTGTATATTGGATAATATTTTCTTACTTTTCATTTTACGTGCGTCTAGTTGTATGTGTGGTGGAAAAGTACAGTTATTTAAAAAACGAATAATTTTACCCTTCGCTGTAATATTAAAGGTTTAATTCGCGAGGTGGGCACGTGAATTTTGCTGTTTTGTACGTACGCCGAAGTGTTTTCTATCTGAATTTGGAATAAAAATTCTTGTGTTGTGGGGGTGGATGTTATCGCAACTGATTAATGCTCACAAAGAGTTGGTAGTTTCTATACGATAAGTGGAATTTGTGGTATTTAACGAGCAAGAAAAGTTCTTGCAATTAAAATAACTATTTAAACGACATACAGCTCCTTATTGTAAATTAACTCCAAACTGTAACGTTTGCTATTGATCAGTGTGTTGTGATATTACATTTATTTACAATATTGCATATTAAATATGGTAGCGTAAAACACTATGGTTTTGTTTTCGGTATATCTTACACCTGTATAAAGTCTTTACTTTTTCAAAAAAATGTTTTAATTACATTTACCACATAATAACATTGAATTATAAATATTTCTCTAAAAAGCTGTATCGTTTTAAATTAATCTTAATAAATCAATTTCCATATGATAAATTTATTTCTCCTGATAGAGAACAAACGCACATATTATTTTTACATTGTTCTTCCGGACAGTGATGCACTTCTGGTATGGTTTAACGAACTCCTTCGTCTTTTTGTCGAAAAAGAAGCTTTTCAGTTGCTCACAAATTTATATCTGTTAAATATCACTATCCGAGTTGAACTTGTGACCGTCTTCTTTAAGGTGCTGAAGGTATAGTACTCAGACTACGCTAGAGCAATTTATGCACCCTTTGCACGAATCGGTGCGTGCGTGATGTCGATAGGTGACCAGGTCGGCTTTCATCTGTTACACTTGTTCTTCCCTCTCTAAAGGGTTCTATGCACTCGTAGATCTTTTGTTGATGCACGATACGTGCTCTATATTGTGCCAATGTCTGACCATGAATTTTTGCGAATTTAATTCTTGCCCACATAAAACGCATTACAGTGGAATGCTGCACATAGCCCCACTCTCACGTTTTTAGTTTTGCCTTTACTTTCTGACTTACTCTCGTGTTTTAAGTCTGAGTTTTTTAAATTTATTGTGTTTTTCTTATAATTTTCAGTAATTTTTATTTTCGTAGAATTCATTTTTTTATTAATTATTAGGTATAATTTATTAATACATCCACAATATTTTTTATGTTATATTAATGAGTTATATATGGTCTATTTAGCTCTATTAGTTCCTTTCATCGTTCCGGGAGCCGCATCATTCCATAGTTTTAATTTTTTTTATTTTCTAACAAAATAATATTCCAATCACACATTTATATCATTTATTAAAATAATCTCTATACTACCAAGAAATGCTTTAAATGAAAAAATAATATGGTGCAAGATTTACAGAGTACCTAAAATGTCTCAGTCATGTATGAACTTTTTGTTTCTAACGGCTATAAAAATTTGATAGGAAATGGCGCCCTATCTGTTGGTAGTTCTGGTCGTTTTGCGCTGTTTGCTTTCTCTGATTTGTCTAATTAGAAGCACTATATATATGAACATGTTTATAATAAATACGACCCTTCCAATCGCATAAAACAGTTATTAAAACTTTATTAGGGTAAAGACTGCTTGCTACTATTAAAGGCTTGTTATCACTGCACCAAAAGTGTTTGCGATTAACATTATCACTGAGAATTCTACCCTGATCTTCAATAAGTGATATCTTAAAAAAACTTACTTCTCGTTTCCCTGAAGAAGAAAATAACACGTCGAAGCAATATTAAGGAGGTAAAGAGGTTACTCTTTCTCAACTGATGCAGAACTCATAGTTCAAAGCGAATGGCGTACTTGAATTTTATAAGACGATTGCTCATTTTCCAACTGTTTTCATCAACCATAGTCTCGATGAGGTTCATATGTGTAGTGGATGAATGGTCAGTGCAATCTTCGCCTTTCAAATTAAAATTACTAACCTGGAATTTTCTAAACACTTAAAGCACCACCCTCACAAATGGTGCGAATGTCGTTTGCAGTATTGTTAGCACTTATAAATAATTCATCATTACATATCGTAAATGTTTTCTTTAATTTTTCATGCTGAAAGGTATACAAAAGTAGGGTGTAGTTTTTCAATGTGAAAGAAACATATTTTAGAAATTTAAACTACCACTGAAAAGAATGACACCGCCGTTTGAGAGATAAGATTATTTATTTATGTAAACGCTGTCAAGTAAAGCAGCTGCGTGCAAGTCGCGACAGATATTTTTGAGGCAATTTTATATTTGAAGCTTTTGGTTAACGCGAACAACCAAAATGTTAGGTTTAAAGCATTTTTTGAGTTGAAATGATAGAGACTCAATTATATCAGATAACCCTAGAATAGCCTACACCTTAAAATGATACCTATAAAATTATGTGTAAATGCTTAAGTATTATTGTTAGTTATGCCATTTTTGAAATTAGATTACTACAACCGTGTCCAAAAATATGAGGCACCCTATAAAAATAATTTTCTATAATTTATTTATGGATATTAATATTTATTAGCTATTGTTAGATATTCAATGTTTTGTTGGCTCAGCTTTAGATTTAATAACTGCAGCTATTCTTGTGAGTAACCCCTAACTAGCTTCCGACACTCTTCGGGAGTAATAGGATTCCATTATTCCTTCTTTGAAACGTATTTTTAATGTCACGTGCTTCCTTCTCTTTCCCAGAGAGACTCAATATGGTTTAGATCTGGTGATTGAGTTGCCTAGTCTAACAGCTACACTTTTGAAACCACCGCATGATGTTTGCAGATTTGCCTTAGAACGCATTATCTTGCTGAAATTTGATATTGTTTGTTCGATATTGTATTTTACGAGTTTTTATTTATAATAGCAACAAAAAAAAAACAAAGAGAACTGAGAAGTCAGTTTCCAACAAGTGATCTGTCCATTTGTATTGCTCGCTTTATTCCACTCGACTACCAGGACTAGGACTCGTTGGTAAATGTTTTACTATGGTAGTATTAATACGGCGTGCAATGGATAGCAACTGATATATCAATATCAATACTTTGTTCCTGCAAAAGTTTACGAAACTCGGCGACCCGAAGGGTCCTTGTTCCTCTTGTAAGAATTACTATAATTACAATTACAATCGAAAACCTCTAAAAACAGTTGTGTCGTCAACGAATATTCAATATCAGATAAAAATATACAAGACCAGCTCTCTGAAGTCTCTGTTGATGTTTTTTCAAGAAAATAGTGATAAAGAGACAGAAGATGCTTTAGAAAATGCAGAATTGCTAAATATGTTGACGTAGGTGTGTGGCCTACATGTTAAATGATAATTTTATTAACCATTGTCTTTTATGAAATAACTTATTTCTAGAATAAAGATAAAAAATATACTATATGCTCAGTTGTAATAAAAGATTGCAAAGAACCAAAACGATCATTATCAAATATTTTACAAACAAAAAAATTTAAAATGACCAATTACTGGAAATAGCTTGGTTGTACTATTCTAATGAAGCTAAGAAATCATTATTTAATTCTATGGTTAATACATAAAGAAAAGAGATATTTTATTGACAAGCAACAACTATGAAAATATACGGATATTACCACAATCTCCTAAAACGTGTTATTTAAGTGTAAGGAGTTTAGCATGCAGGGATCACGAGGAAATACTTGACTCTCCACACAATGGTAATTTTATGAGGGCTTTGGAATTTTTAGCACTCATGCGAATATATCCAACAATGAGAACTGTGACTAAAGCCTTTCACTGGAATTGTAACTGAACACGAGATTTACCCCATAATGACCAACTAGCTATTATAATACGTCATTGTTTGGAGGTATCTTTCAACAAACTTAGTACTCACAATGGTTTATTCTTATTCAATTCCTTACAAAAACTTCTAGAAAAAAATGGACCGCCACTGAATAATTGTAAGGGGCAGTCTTTTGACAACGTTATGTCCGGGCGATATAATGGTGTGCAATTACACCTCAAACAAAAATATAAATGTGCTGATTATGTCCTTCGTGTTGGGCATTTCCTGATCCGATTGGTGAGGAAGTAGTTCTATTTGGAGTAGTGCAACAAATGTTTTCTCTTCTGCATTTACCCATAGGTAGATAAAAAGTTTAACCAGATCAAATAGTCTTGTTATTATAATTCTATTACAGCTTTAAAAAATAATTAGGATGATATCATGAACTTATTAAAAACGTTAAGTGACAATATGGACGAAAAACTTGATTTTCGAAGAGAAGCATAGAATTTGTATAATAATTTGGCGAAACTTGAAACTGCCATCTTAACTGTTCTTTGGGAAGGAATTTTTGAGAGATTCAATTTAGTTAACAAAACATATTCAACATATGTAAAGGTGAAAAATTAACTACGCCATTAGAAGCATTCGTGGGCCCATACGAGAACAATCAGGTCAAAACCTAAACGAATACGAGGAAACAGAATACAGTGACATATAAAATCTACAGAATGTTTCGTTAAACGGAACACAAAAATTTAAACGGGATGTGCTAAATGTTCCATTAAATGAGTTGATTTGGGAGTTAAACAGAAGAGGCTATATTTATAGGAAATTTAGCAGAAGATTCAAATTTGTAATGAATTTGCAAGGCATTAATATCTAAAACATTGACTTGGAAAGTGCACGTATTGTTGATTATTATATGAACAAACACAGAGCAACGTATAGTCAATAAATGCATTCAGGTAAAATTCTGCTTACACACTGAGCCGGACTTATACAGTGATATATTCAATATGAAAAGAGACTTATCGATGTTTTTCCGAAATGATATAAAAATGTTTTTGACGTTGGCAATGAGGCGGAGTGAACTTTCTCCAGGATGTCCTATATAGAAAACAAATATAGGACAACAGTGGCGAATGAAAGATTAACTTATTTATCAATTCCTTCCATAAACTGTGATTTAACCATAGAATTACAATATGATGATCAGATAAAAAAATTTGTGGCGCCAAAACGCAGAAAAGTTACTCTTTAAATATCTTTAATGTATTAAATGTACTATATAACTTCTAGAAAGTTTTATTTATTTTATCTTTAATAATAAATATTATGTTTGTGTTTGTTTTTTTTTAGACTTTATTCTTGACCTGAGAATTAGTTATTTCGTTGTTTTGTTTGCTATTAAAAGTAATACTTACTGTTTTAGTTATGTTTGATGTTTGTTATGTATACAAAATCTTTTATCATTATAACTTTATATAAAAGTTTGTATATTTAAGTGGATCAAATAAGATAAAAGATTTCATGTTTGTTGTTTAAAAAATAGTTTTTCCACAAAATGACGCCACAAGTAACTCAAACTCGAGGTGTTAATTGAGTAAGTTCTAGATAGTGTTAGTCTAAAGCTCTCAAAGTTAACGGTTCCTGTCTTAAAGTTAGACTCGTTTAATCACAGACCATTTACCCAATCTCTGTTAAATGTTGGTGTTGTAAAGTCTACTCTAAACTTTTTCGTTCTTCTTCGAGAGCTGTGACCTCTTTCTGGCATGTAGCCTTTCAGGTTTCTTCTCATGATTTTAGCACTGAGGAGTAGGTCAGTTTCTGTAGATGTTGTGATAGTGAGCCTCAAACAGGTTTTTCTGATTTTTAAACAACTCAAAATCAATTTTCGGTCTTCACGTTCAGAAATTACTTTTTTTCAGCCTATCATCTTCTGATTTACGTGGTCGAGTGCTTGTAATTTACTTTAGGATGTTTAAAACGGTTAAACGAGAACACAACATAATTCTTGATTTAAACTTGAGGCTTGCCCTGTTTGTAGAAGAAGTGAGTTCGTATACATTTCTGCTCACTACATTTTCTACTTCTAGGGATTGTCACTGTATAATAACCGACACTTCAAACTCGACACGATAAGCAATTTTTAAGTTTAGCTGATTAGATCCTTTATTGAGTTTGTGTGAAAGCATACACCATTTGCATTTTGATTTATAGTCACTAACAACATAATAACAATAGAAGTGTATCTGTTGTTTAATTATATCTCATAATTTTGGCCACCTCTGTATTTATCAATAAGGTTTCTTTTATATAAATTTTGCTTATGTTTAGATTTTAGCAAGCTTTTACGCATAGCTTATGTTGTGTATATCATTACGAAAAAAATGAAAGACAAAAATGCACCAATTGTCATTGTAAATTAGAGGGACCATAGAAGGTATCTTAAAAATTCAAATTTTCTATTCAAATATTTATGCATTAATAGTTACAATCACTGAGCCACAATTGCTATTGTTACAGATTTTTAATCCGTACATATCCACTAACTTTGGGATTTATTGCCGAATCAGTATGACCTATAAATTTATCAGGACACGTCGCGTGGGCGACAGGAGCCTCTTGCTCATAGCAGCATGAAATAATAATGCAATCAAAACTTCAAGAGTTAGCTCATTTTCTAAGTTGTTTTAAAATACAATGGAGGGCCATAACTGCCTAGCAGGTTCTTCTTGCCTGCCTTTATTTAGATGAGTGACGTTCATTAATTAGAGTGCAAAGCTACGGTCAACTCGGATGAACTAAATACGCCGCACAGTCGCCGACAAAACTGCAAACCAGAATAAGAATGAGCTATTGTTAAGAGTGCAGGAAAGAAATTTGCCAGATTACTTTACAGTGCATCGCGGGATCGACTGCGGCAAACTGTCAAAAGACAAACAAGCGCGCCATGGCAAATTGCGGCACGGAGAACGGATTTCCGTGAGACTTTAACCATTTATTAGAATAAAAGTTCTTTTGTTTAATAAAAGGGCATTGCTGTTTTAAATATGAAAACACGCCCCCCCTTGCTCCGGACCGACAACGATCGAGTCTGAATTTTTGAAGGCCTTACTTCCAGCCGAACGTCAAAGATAAATCAACCTTTCATAACCGGTGAATTTGAGGGCGTATCAAAAATTGAGAGCCCTCTGTAACAAATGTGCAGCCAATTCGACGGTGCATCGGCAGCTCCCTTCGCGTTACTTTTTAAAATCGCAGGACCCGTAGGACTTCTGTTTTGCAGAAGCGGAGCTGCTGGAAATGTTATTTTTAGAAATGCAATAAATGGAAGAGCACTGCAATTTAAATGGAAAATATTGGAACGTATCCGTGTTCCCAGAAAGAACGCATGAAACTGAATTCTATTTGGATGTATGAAGTGAAAAAGTGAGTGGAACATATCGCTTTTTATTAAAGAAGAAGTTTTGCCATAAAATTATAATGTTGACATTAAAAGCTACTGGAATCTAGTAGAAAGTATTTTGCTGTGCAATGTTATATAGCTTTATATTCTAGTATTTTGCATAATACAGCTAAGTAGCTTTTTATGTATATAAAATATGTAGTTTAAAATGTTTGTTTATTATTTTTGCCAGATGAATTTCCAATATTCAGTAGTCATCTGACAATGCCTTTAGAATTATATTTTTTGATTTAGCAAAAATTGTTTACGTATTAGTCGCATACGTTTTAACATGACTTCCAGCAAATTGCTCATTAAAACATCGAATTACGGAGTCTTTTGTGAGCAATTTTATCAAAGAAGAGGGGTTTGACGATGCTAATATTCCATTTAGTAGCACTTACTGCATATAAGTGTAATTAACGCACATTAAATTCGCCTTGTTAATGTATAGGTTAATGATGCAGCTTCGTTTGATTTTAAATTGATGGTCGCAATATAATTCTACTTTTTTCTGTAAGTGCGATAATAAATAATAAGAAATTGGAAATGCTTTATTTTTATTTTATTATTTTATTCGGGTGCGAAAAATAGAACAGCAACTCCACTACAGAAATAAAACATAGGTCATGAGGCATTAGCCTTTCTACTGACAATGATTACTGTAATTTTTTGAAAATTTGAAGTTATACCATAGGCCGTAGGACAACGCAATATACTGAGACACATTAGCTTTTTCATTTAACTTTTTTATTTACTTTTTTAGAATTCAAATATTAAATTTATAGTTCTCTTAATTGAAAAATGTTGGACAAATTTATACAAACTTAATTTTTTATTGGATTACTTTTCTGGTTAATTATGCTTTTGTTCAATTTATGTCTATTAATAATTGAAAATTCTTTCTATTATTAAACCTTCTCCCTACCTGGGTGATTTGTTTCTTATTAATTTTTTCGTTATCAGAAATTTATAATGCAAGTGATGTGAAAATAGAAAGAACACGTAAAATGGTGAAATTATATGACAGGGATATATAATATACAATACAATTCACTAAAATCAAGTATGGGAAATGTAAGCCAAACAAACTACAAAAGCTAGTAAAAGGAACGTGAAAAAGCGGTGAATTTACGGAAACAAAAGCACCGTTACTCCTCAACACACTGAGAAATCAGTTAATGAACAATTCGGACTGCGATCAAATCGAACACTTTCGCGAAACTTTGACAGTTGCATATATAATTTTTTTTGTGTGCTAGTTGATTCCTATCCTCTGAATTTTTGCAAGTGCCTTTCTGAACTTTTTATATATAAAAAGCTGATAATATTGTAGGGCCTAAAGAATGAAGTTTTAAGAACTGTACTTACCATCGAAATCAAGCTAGAGATAATAACCAAGATTGAGAGTGGACAGAAGATGTCTGATATTACTAGGCGGTATGGCTTGAACAACTCTACATCAAGCATTATCTTAGTTAAGAAAGATATAATCAAGAAAACTCAAGCAGCTAAAGGAGTAACGAAAATCACATCAGGAAAACAAAGATGTGTCATACATGAAAAATAGGGAGATTGCTTTTAGTTTTGATAAAAGAAAGGGAAATTAAAAGAGATGTTACTAGTATGACAATCATTTAAAAGAAATCTAGAGAAATGTTTGAAGAATTGGTGAAACAAACTCAACATTCGTAACGTGAGGGGTAATTCAAGGTTATCATTGATTTGCAAAGTTTAAAAGGAAATTTGACATTAAAACTGTGATAATGGATAGTAAGTCTGCTACTGCAGATAAAGAAAAAGCTGAGAAGTTCCATCTCAAATTCTAAAAATGTTGACCTATAGAGCCTTGTCCATTCCCTTACGTATTATATTATTAAGATGTTATGTCTTCAGTATCCTCCTGTATGGTGTTGAAGCATGGATGCTTACGGAGGTAACGTGCAAAAGACTGGAAGATTTTGAAATATGGGCCTATCGCAGGATTTTGAAGATATTATGGATATACAGGGTCACAAATGAGGAAGTACTATGACCCATAAACAAACAACATGAAATTCTTAATGTCATCAAAAGAAGGAAACTTTTATATCTGGGCCATGTTATGAGGAATTCTAAATACAAACTACTTTATATCATTATTCAAGGAAAAATTGAAGGTAAACGCGGCCCAGGAAGACCCAAAATATCGTGGTTCGAAAATTACGTCAGTAGTATGGACTCAACACCTCGGCTCTATTTAGAACAGCAGTCGATAAAGTGAAAACCATGTTATTGATCGCCAATGTTCTTGGAGAACACGTTACTTAAAGAAGAAGAAGAAGAGGATTATTTTTAGATCAATGAATTGCCATTGAAAGCATCAGGTGCATCAGGACACTCAAAATATCTTAAAGATAACTTCTCTGCTTAACAGTTTAGTTTCTGCCTCCAAACACCACTTAGTAGTGGATTAAGGTGTTATTGTAGATTTTGAGAAACTCTTTTAAGGTTTTCCAGTTATTCTCAACGATAACATTAACGTTTTTTGGAAAATTTGATATTCTTGAAGCTGTTCGGCTTATTCAAAAGGCGTGGTTGAAAGTCACTTAATGGCAGTCGAATTCTACTCGACGAAAGCTGTGCCTATCTTGCATTAAGAAGATGAAGATAATGTCTCTGAAATTACAGATTACATTGGGACAACTACTAGACATTTGAAATTGAAAGTGAATCAAAATGACATTGAAGAGCGTGGCAGATGTCAGAAATAGCAGCTGGTCTCCAGCTTGGGAGTTGCCTTGATCAAAAGTTATAAGGAATGACATATTGGTAGCTGGGTCCGCTAAAAACCCTTATTGCATTGTTGTAGGACATCCCACCTATGCCAGCTTAGGTTCCAGTAGCTCTCGAGTTGAAAGTCGCGACAGACGTCTGCACTGATTTCATTAGGCTCCCCTTTCAGGTGGAGAAGCCTAAAATGTAGTAAGAAATTATATATTTTTTTCTTGGATTTCCAAACTGAATAATCAAATTTTATAAAAATCTATGGTAAATTGATGATCGGTTAACAAACAATTTGAGCAGCGTACATCGTTCGTCTTTGAACGGATTACGTTTGTTAATCTATCATCCATTGTATAATCAAGTTATGTTTGAGAGGAGGGTTTTTAAATTTTAGTGCAAAGTATGAGATAATTAAAAATGCTTTGGAAATTTGGAACAATGTTTAAGGCCAAAGTCACTACAGAGATGTTACCTAACATATATAAGGCAAATCAAAAGTTAAAGTTTTATACCAACACAGATTCTGTTTTCCTGCTTGGAAGGTGACGTTTTTATGTTTCTTTTTTTTAATTAAAAATATTACTACGTTTTGCATTATCTCAAGAAATTTGCTAATACGTGATCAAAACTACTTCAAATAATCCACATGCAATGTTAAGTTTTTTAATTTTCTAGCCAAGAGTATACAATTTTTTCATTGATTATGGCATCTTTGCTGCGTGTTTTAGTTAAGTGCATCAGAATTTATTATTCTAAGGTGAAAAAATTATTAAATCTATTTTTAGATTTGTCTGCCCCATATCCCCCCTTTCCATAGAGCGCTTTGGTCTCTTAAGGCACTTCTTGTACATATTAAAATAGAATAAGGCTTTATAACATAAATTTGCTTCCTACAATAAGAAATATAAAAATAGAAAGACATATTAGCGGAAAAATTTATTTCAGAAATTCAAGAAAACCAGTGCGAGTGGCTTAAAAATAGCCCCTTTCATTTTAAAAATCTATACATAGTTGAGAAAAACCTTCAGAAAAAACAAAAGGGACATTCAAATTTGACGAAGAATCCAAATTCGCGATTAGAAATTCATGAAAACAAGTGCAAGTGGCCTAAAAAATAGCCCCTTTTACATTTATATGCCAGTGGCTACATTTAAGTGGAGTAGAAGGTAGGGTTTGCACTTCTTAAAAGGCGCGAAGCGCCTCAAGGCACACCGCTCGAAAGCTTTACCATCCCGTGTATAGAAGTATATATTAATAAGGCCGCGAAGCGGCCTTTATGTTATAATATAATCTCGTACAACTATGTATATGCAAATGAATTTATATTAAACTTTTTCGTTTTACCCTGTGGTTAAAGTTGAATGAATAAAGTCAATGCAAGTGTTCTGCTTAACGGCACACCAGTAACGCAAAACGAACACGTAAAATACTTAAGATTCCATCAAAAGCCTCACTTGGAGGAGGCAGCTGGGTCTTAATATTCAAAAAATGCATTGGCTTTTAGGCCGAACATTTCAATTGATAATAAAATTTTGTTTTATAAAGCTAAGATGGAGTTACAGCATACAACTCTAGGAACACCGAACAACTCTAGTATTGACATTTTAATGCGTTTTCAATCTAAAGTTCTATGATGTATGGTAAACACTCACTGGTTTATCCCAAACCAAGTTATTCAGCGTGAATTGGACATCTCCTCAATCACAGAAATAGAAAAATAAAGTATCCCTGCTAATCGAGCCCTCTTTAGAGGAAGGCGACGTCCAGCCTAAATTGAATCAAATAAAACTTTCCAACCTCCCATACCGCTTTGAGTGACAGTGTGTAGTACGCACTGTGTAGTTGAATCTAGTGCAAACTTAGTAATTCAAAACTAATGAGTTAGTAAATGGGAACTCTCATTGGCTTGTTTCCTGTCTTTATTACATTGTCAAATCGCCTACTGAATGTCTCCGTCAAATTGTAGATAAATAAAATTTAAAAAAGTTTCACCCTATATCAGTGCTTTTTGCGGCAACTTTATTAAAACATTTCACTGTGGGAGTACACATGCCAGGCCCCATAATTACAAATTTATTCGGCCTTTCCGATGGAAAAACCAGTCAGTGCAAATATAACGCGTGCATGCGTGCGTGCGTAGCGAGGCGAGCCGGCGGCGCCTCTACCGCGATGAAAGTTTGATGTGCAGGTCATGCAACCAAAGGTCGGCTTTACTGCCTAAATACCCTGCACGTTTAATAATCCCATAATATGCTGTCAGTAATGCCTTGAGTGATGCTCTGAACTCAGAGTTAACCGCAAGAACCGTATCGTAAAGCAAATTAAGCGAAAGAGTGCCTCGAGTGCAGTTGGTCGACACGCGCCCATTTTATAGATCATGCAAACTTCATAGGCGTATGGGGCGGCGCAATAGATTTCTATTACGCGGCCCTCGGCCTAACTGAACTAAATATTAGCTCGTCAACTCTGGCACGTATGTGTGATTAGCGCGTAGAAAATGGGATTTTTATGCTTTTTTGTCCATATCGTAAATCACGTGCTGGTAGAAAATGGAAGTTATGCTTATAGGTGGCTTTGCCCCTCACGTTTACATTACCAGGATAATTCATTATGAGGAAAAACAATGCTGAGCACATTTTTAACTATAGGAAAGCTAGCCTTCCATTCATGATTATTTTGCAATTGAATATATTATTTCAGTCAGAATAATCGACCCAAAAACCAGAAGTATCAAGTTGCGATCAACTTCCGATGAGGTTTACCGACCATTTGCATTTTTGAATAAATCATCTGCACATTCGAACGCTACCCTCACATCTGCTTGCTTCATTTTTAAATTAAAATGGAAAACTCTAGTTTCAGCATCTTCAGCAAATAATTTAGTGCAGCATAGCTTAATTTGATTGAAAAAAACTATTAAGTAGAACCATTTCTTGTGGTAGTATCGACTTAGTTCGGTCTTTATGCACCTCCTGGGAAATAACTGACACCATCTTACACTACAGAATTTTCCCCGTGGAGAACGGTGAAACTTTTGCTCGAGCAACGTAAATCAATCTGAAAATATTGCTACAGTTATAAAAATTTATAGGTTTGTTAGTGATTTGTATGCTGTTGATAATGTCTACGGACTAAGTGTGTTAGGGTGTTTGCATAAAGGGTCCTTAAAATTTATTGTGTGGCGTTCGAAAATAAAATTCCGGATGCTGAAGCTTTTAATTATAAAATAATAAATAAATAAGCTGAACTGGTTTATAGATTCTTAATTGCCTATATGCTATCAATATGGAAATAAAGCGCAACTTATGTGTTTGGTGTTTAAAAGAATAATAAAAAACTAAAGAAAACGTTAAAGTTACACTAAAATTTTCCAATAATCAAACACTTCCTATTTTTAAGGGGCCTTGTTGATTATGTTAACACAATTTTAATTAAAGTGCATTTAGTATATTTGCAGACGCTGAAGCCTTGAATTATCGATTTTATTGTAATACTATGACCCTGATAGAATACTACATATTCATTCATTCATAAGAATGCATCAGGTTTCGTCAGAGTTGATGCGTACTTTTCTCTATTTTAGCAGCTTCCAGAAACTGCCCTATGAGGCGATTTTTAGTTGAATATTCGATTCTAGTGCGCTCAAAATTCTTCTGACTTTTTGAATGTTTGCTAACTGAGAATTTTATCGTTTCTATTAGTTTTGTAAAGATAACTTGTTCGATCATCACTTTTGCACAAATTTGACCTTTTAGTTCTAGCGTTAATATTAATTTATTTTTAGTTTAGGATAAACGTTTGGCAAATATTATTACAAAGGCAAGATATTAATAGAACTACAAATAATTGAAATTTCGTACAGACCTAAAACAAATTTTTTTAAATTTTCTTAGAATGTATTATTTTCTAAGTAGCTAAATGGACTGAAAATAGGAAAATACCTATAAGGAGTCCGCATTATAATATATTATAAAGAAGAAATGTAGTAATATTTTATATAAAAGAATTATATGTGAAGAAGTATTTAACGAACTTTATATTATACATCAACCAATATAACATTGCCCCAAAGTTGTATGGCGGTCTATAACAGAACTCTAAACAATTCCAACAGACTAAGACAAATAGCAAACTTAATTTCATGTCAATGTAGAAAATAGAAATGTATGAATTTGTTACGGTTTATTTCAACGTAATAAAAAACACTTCTACTTGAAAGTCCCAGAAAACTGAAATTATTCAAAAAAACTAAATTTTCGTAAATATTGCCATTAAAGCAATAAGAAATTCAGAACAGAAACTACTATTTGAATCTAAAACAAAGAACTACAATAAATGTAATATAAAAGGTCGATTATTTACTGAAGGATGCAGAAATAGAAAATTAATACGTTTGACTCGTTGATTCGATAAAATGGCACTTGGAATATAACCGAATAAGAGAATTACACAGCCAATAGAATAACATAAATAGATCTGTAATAAAAGTTCCACTCAATAGTATAAATATAAAGAATGTATAGCTAAAAGTTTATAGTACGCCGTATGGGGTTTTGCGAATAATAATGAAAATAAATTAAAATTATAGAAAGCTCTCTACTACGGATCAGATATAAAGGAATTCTTAGAAATAACTTTATTACTTTATACATTCTACCCTATCTACTCGCAAGCGTGGCCAAATCCCCAATTGAATTGCAAAAACTGCACAAATTCAAGGAAAGGCCTACGTCCTGCAGTGGACTTCAATGGCTTACTTATTTAGTTAAACCAAGCTTGTGACATTGTAACGAGAAATATAAATTGTGCAATGGCAAACTCAGAAATTTACAAATAAATTGATTTCGTTACACTCACTTTTTAGCGTTTTTTGTCGTTACTAATAAGTTAAATAATTGCTATTAAAGTATAAGTACAGAAAAGAAGGAAAACCAAGAGCTCCACTCATGTCTTTGACATTTGTAATCGACTGCCAAGTTGTTTAGGAACTGCACCTTGACGGTCCAAATTTAAAGACAACTACATTTACTTTTTTACATTGAACAGACCAATTTTACGTAAATTATTTTATCGTGGCTCATAAAATGAAGCAAACAAATGCAAAAATAATAAAATCGCTTTTCTTTTGAAAGAAGATGAAGGTAATAAGTACGAAAGTGATAATCAGTTTGCTGTTATTTGATGTACGAAACACTCTTTTAACATTTTGATAAATTTTACTTTAAGTTTCTAAAAAATAGAAGTGCATTCTAAATAAAATTGTAGACCAAAGGCTGGTGTAATTATCGTGGTGTTTGCTAATAAGCACAGTTTATTAATGATAATTAAGAATGTTTACAACTACATAATTGTCAGACTTAGAACACTCTTATGTCGCTATTTTTAACTAAAACATGTTTTTAACTATACGATTAGAAGGTACATCCAAAAAACTGAAATTTCTTAATATATTCAGCTCTTTATATAGGCTAATTTCTTTTAAAGCATCACCGTCTTTGAAAACATTCCCAAAGTGTGTTCTCTTCTTGGAACATTTCCTGCAACTCGGTTGTGGGAGTAGTGCGCATTTGTTGCAACATATTTTTCTCAATTTCGTTTATGATTTAAAAACGACATTTTTTAAACTATAGCTAAAGCTCCTTTCTTTGGGAATTTGGTTGATGTTAACACAGCTTTCTTTTTTATAATTCAGTCAGCTATACATGTTAAGTTTTGCTGTTAAACTTGCTTGATATGATCCTATGCGGATTTCAACTTTCTCAACACCATGTTGAGCAATTAAGTGAGGATTTTTATGAGCCATTGTACGAATTGCGTCAATGTTGCCAACTTTTGTCTACGTAAAATGTTGTCAGAGTTTGAAGTCTTCATCTGATGATATCCTATTTCCTTTAAAACTATTTACCAATTTATAATACATTTTTGCCTAGAAATGCTATCCATTTTAATGTCTCTTTGAAATATTTACCGAGTTTAACACGAAAGATTAAAACCTTATAAAATGATTCATGTCAAATTTTAGAAATTTCTAAAATATTAAAATTTATGATTTTACTAAAGTTATAATGTATTTATAAATAAATATAAAAGATACATCGAAATAAAAATCTACAAATGGAAAGAATTTGAATATTAATTAAAATAGCATAACTTAAGGGGGTTTTACGGTAAATCGAGCTGAAAATAAGCCTATTTTCGTAATTGTTTTTTACTGAAAATATAAAAGATACAATTTGGGGTTTTGTTATCCGGTAATACATATTTTGGACTATATATACGAATTTTTTGTCAAAAATTTTTTTATAGTACCTAGTACCATGCGTCAACAGTAGGGCGCGCGCGACTGTAACGCTCTTCTGGCGTGTAAAGTCCAGTCCGAACGGTTTATCTAAAATTAAAAATGGATATTCCATAAATAGACTAAATCTTCCGGAGTTTGACGTAGAAAAAAGTTGATTTTGTAGTGAAAATGGCAGCCTCCGAATAAAAAGTTATTTATTTCCATGTTTTTTTAAGTTTGAAGCTCTGTAAAAGATACTTAAATTAAACTTTTTCGAAATTTTTTTAAGTCAAGCTCCCATAAAAAAGGTTATCTACAAGTGTTTTTAAACGACAATGTTCTATGTTAATTAAGTCGACTGCAATCGTACACGCCAGTTTGAAAAATGTGACTTCGAGTAAAACTCATTTAAAGTTTTTGTCAATGTTTTGTTAACAAGTGTCTTTTTTGTTAACTTACAGCTAATCAGCTATTCCATGGCCACACAGTAAACCCTATTCTTTCTCAAACAGTTCGTTCTACTTTCGTTTCTCCTCTGTTTCCTCCATTCTGGCCCGTTCCCTCGCTGCTGTCAAGTGGATGTTGGACACGCGTACACGGCGCGCGTCACTGCTCGTGGCAAAACATTTGGTTTGCAGGCCGATTTCAATTCCGAACAATTCCATGATTTTCAAAGCACTGTGGAAACCTTTGAAAATGCAGCAAGCGATATTGGTGGCAAGTTCAACGGTTTTCGGGCCGCTGCGAAGGTGTTTCGGAGCTAGACACCAAACGCAACCATTCAAACTTTCGTTACAGTTTTGAGTGTTTCCGCCGGTGCACCGTTCCAACAAATCGTCTTCCGAAAGTGCCTTGTAAACGGGTTTGATCGCCTGTTGTACTTCAGACAAAATAGCAGGCTTATTTTCGCCTTCGGGACAATACTCGCGTTGGGGCTTATCATCGGTTGAAGATTTGTGTTGAAATGTTGCCCAGATTGCTTTTTTTCATCTCTTTGACTGAACCGGGATGTCTTCTTATTGCCAAGCTATAACATACTGTTAATTCTTTTATTAGCTTGTCCGTCAGTTTCCCAGCACCTTTTCCTCCTATGGCTTTTGTATTTTTTTTCACGGCGCGTAGTCGAGATCTCATTCGTTTTTCTACGTGACAATTGGTAATGTAAGTAATTTCAAAAATAATGCTATATATTGTTTAAATATATCGGTTATATCCCCATAAAACCTGTTTTACCAACTTCCAAAGCGGCCCGTATATCTGCGCCCCCAATGCGTCTAATCCCACCGGTGCAGATATACCTTGAAAATGCGATTTCACTCAAAACTAATTCGAATATTTAAAAACGGTTTCAAAGGCATATTCTAGATTGCAAAAAGCAAAAAAAATTTTTGTGAAATTTAATCGAAATTTAGCGAAAAACCTCCTTACGTCAAAAGTGAAATGCTTTTTTCTAACAAAGACAAAACAGGGTTACTAATGATTTCTATTACTAATAAAAAATAAAGATTTGCTGGAAATTAAGAAGAGAATTGCCAAAATTTTAAAGATTTTGACAGATATTCTAAATTCAAAACATATGTAGAAATACTAGAATAACGCCGTATAGTACAATAAATTAACAAGCATTTTTATATAAAATAAAAAGACGAATTGTCTCCCAGGATCATACTATACAACAAATTTTCTGACAAAGAACAAGAATAAATCGGGAGGAAACTGTCAGAGAAAAGGAGTTTGAAATTATAAAAATATACACAAAAAATGTGATTGAGAGAAGATGGAAGTAGCAAGAAGAGGAAAAATAGAGTTATGGTTCTTTATAATTTAGTATCGTGCAGTGCTAAAAAAATATTAAGATTTGATTTTGTCGAAAAGTAGCGAATCAATTATTTAGTTAATGGATGTATGTGACAAATTAAAAAAAATTGCGGCTTAAGGTCTAAGTTTTAAGTTTTATTACTTGTAAAACTAGGAGAACTTAAAATAAGAGCTCTAAATCATGCCTTCATTGTATTAACTTTAAATCTGTTTCAAATGGCTTCAGATATATGAGTTTAAATTCGAAACTACTCGCGTTACACACTTTTTCAAACATACATTTCAACTGTCGGATAGACCGTGAAGACGTATTCACGTCAAAAAACTTCTAACTAGATCACGCTGGAAGAAATTAGGAACTGTAGCAGACAAATAAAAATACTGATGGCAGAACAACACAATTAAATGATTATAAATAGGATTGCTTATCTCTTTAATGCTAATTTGTTCATAGGTTTTAAAGAACACAAGCCTTCATATTAAAGAATTATATATTACCCTTTTAATAATAGACAACTAATGCTTTTACTCTAAAGAGCAAAAATATTTTATATAACGTAATATGCATTGATATTTAGATAGTTTAAAATACTAAAAATTCAAATAGGACGGAATAGAAAATTATGTGGAAATGACTTTAGTAAAACCTTCACAAATTCTGACATTTTCATAGTTATGAATTCTGCCATATAAAGGTTTAATTCTTAACTCTGCGAATAACAGTTTAGAAAAAAAAATATGTTGTAATATGAAATAAATATCTTAAATTTATCATTCAAAGCGTTTGTCTTCCGTACAATCATTCTTTTCCCAAGATGGTACCTCATATAGCAGACGTAAAAAAATTGAAGTTTTCTTTTCTGTATATATTTATAATTTTGCATGTAAGATGTGCAAGATGTCGTGTCTAGTCAGATTGATTTTCTTAAGATTTCACTGGCTTTGTTTATGAATTTAACTGGTGTACCGGCGGGAAGCACATAGCCAAAATTATTTATATTATGACATTTCAAAAGGTTTGATTTTAAACTCTATGCGTTAACCCCCTGTTATCAGGGTATAAATTTCAATCTTGTTGAATAATTTCAGACAAGGTTTTTAAAGCTTTCCACACCACCTTTGGGAGTTGCAAATCGTACACCATACATTTTATACTTTAGTCGAGAATATAAAAGTAGTTAGAAAGTGACAATCAGAACTGTAAAGTGGGCGATTTTGCAGTTGCAACCTAGAAATTCTAAAAATTCTCTAGTTTGATGTGTAGATTGGCTTTATACAATATCGTGCTACAAACGACTTTGCTTAAAGGACATAGTAAACTAACCTTTTAAATAACGTCTGGCAAGCGTATTGCTTTGCACTGTGTAACAGTTGTGATAGGTCAAAATTGTGAAAAGCAACACTTCTTGACTACCTTCCAACTTTCGTAAAAAGTAATTATATTATAAACTACGTTAGATATACTTAAAGGGTGAACACAGCAAAATTGGAGCATCGAAAATTAAATATAACATTATAAGTACAGCCATTTATGAGCTGATTATCTAAACAGACTGTCCAGTCAACGCAAAAATACCACTCCATGGGAGCAAACTTGTCTAAGTATCGTTGAATGAAGTGGAACGCAGCAAATTAATTTTGCACGAACACGTCCACAATCCCAAACTGGGTACTCGCCAGCTTGCTCGAAAAGCAAATGTTCCTAATTCTCCTATCGCTCGTGTGCCAAAAAAAAAGTTACAGGGACGACTTACGGTGGAAAATAATCAGGAAGTGGAGGTGAGCATGGAATGACAGATCAGAAGAAGGGACAGAGAGTGTTGCAGCTGTTTAAAGACAATCCGGAGATTTCTTCGTAAGATGTAATCAAGAAAATCAAATTGTAGCAGTCTTTTGTGTGAAAAGTAAAAGCTAGAGCCAGTCTGAAAAGTTTTAGTACTTAAACAGCCTCTGGTCGGGATGCAAAACAATTAAACAGCACAGTTCCGTTCCCGTAAGTTATACAAAAATTTATTGACAAGATATCAGTACATGGTGATGGATAATCTATCGGAGTTAAACAAGTTTGAAAGTAACAGTAATTCATAGCTCTAAAAGTGTCACTTTAAATTAGTCTATAAAATAATCATGCAGTTTTTAAAGTTACTCTTAAACTATACAATAATAATCATTTATTTTGTGACATGTTTGATTCACTTGATTTATTGGTTTGTAAAAGTTTTTAGTTACACCAACTTTCGAACTGCATACTACTTATAAGACAAATTTATTACAATTACAAGTTTATCTAGACTAGATGGTAGAAAGAAAAGATAGCAAAATTACATAAATATATTACTTAAATAAAAACGAATAATAATATTTGAATGGCCGGTCTTTGTTCTGGATAATCAATTCGTATCTTCTTGGGCATGAAATTCATTAGGTTTTATAATTTCTTCTTCGAAGTACAACGATACTAAGCTTAATTTAAACATTCGATTAATGCTGTTTTTATGACGGAGTTATTTTTAATATGATGTTAGTTTTCCTTTGCCATACGTTCTTTATGGGATTGAGAGTTCATTATGTTAATTTTTTTGGTGGACATCCAGGATTTATTTAATTTTTCCCAATGATGAGGTTTATTATTGTTCTGGAAAGTAAAACCTTTATCTCCAAAAAGGTTTTTCCAACTTCACAATAAGTAACAATGTACAAACTATCTTGCGGTATTCATTATTCCAGATACGATATGCAACATAACTTCTTGGACAAACATGCATTCCCATACACAGCAGTTGTAGTGCACATTTTGGTAAATATTTAAGAGTTGATTTGTCAATAAATAACTTCTGCTACCGTTCCATATCTTCTTTAGCACATTACAGACGAAAGCGTATTTTCTTCTCAAAGACAAATCTTTTAATCCACAAACAAGCAATCTTCGTCTTACAGTGAATGTATATACATTAAGATTGATAACTTTGCATAATCATTTAGTCAATTTGGTGGAATTCTTCGTAAGGTAGAATAATCACGAACCGAGATTTTTTAATTAACCATTGCGCGGTTGATCGGCATATTTAAAAAGATAATGAACAAAGATATTACTAAAGCATTAATTGCCCATATTTAGTGAATATTTGCCAACAATGTGTATTATAACTAAAACATGATTGTGCGAGGGTGATGCAGGACTTTTTCAGACCGTTGTATTTAGAAATATAAATAAAAACATTTTTGCTTACCAGCCTTTTAACTTATTTTACATTTAACACAACATTGAACAGAAATTTTTAACATGTGGAATGTTAAATAATGCAAAATATCACTTAAAAGTTGTACTTACAAATTATAATATACATATATGTATTATGGTGTGTAATGTTTGACATACTAGTCAGAAAATTTTGTTTTTTTCGATAGTTAATTTGATTTCAGTGAACATTATAAGTAAGGTCTCTATACAGTTTTATAATGATTGAAAATGTGGAGTATTATGCTTTAACAATCAGAAATCTACCTGCTGTATAAGGTCAGGCCTACATTTTTAATATCAGTTTCTAATTTGTCAAATAAATTGTTTCAATTACATGCTGTCATTTGAAATTCGAAGTGTAAGGTTGTGTACAATCGTGTACGAGCTATCAAGCATAAATACTTGCCTTACGGTCAAGTATAACTTTTTGTCGGCGAATATTTTTATTTTTAATTTAAAGTTAACATAGAAATAAAACTGTAACTACATAAACATTTTTAATGGATTACACGCCCACTTTTGGATGGAAATTTTTCTGGAGAATAAAATACATCACCAATGAAAATATCTTACACACAACCAATACCAATGCAATAACCTTATTCACAAAATTATATATAATAGCCAGCTACAAAATAACCTTCAAGTACCAAACAATAATTTCAATGCACACACAAATATAAACAGGAGTAACATTCGCACAAGCTGCTACAATTCAGTGCAATTCCAATGCAACTCGAGAAACCCAAGCCTTCCCACTAACATACAACCCTGCATAATGTCAGTGCTCACCAATAACATAAATTAATGAACTGTGAACTAAAAATTGCAGTATGAAAAACCAACGGCTTTTGCAGACGTGCACAAGAAATACAAATTTGTATACAAACATTAAAACTTGACATACTCTTAATTTCAGAAGCCCACATTACTAATAAAAGGCACATAAAAATTTCTAATTATAATGTTTATAGTATCAAATATCCTGATGATAAGGCACACGGTAGCACCACTATAATTATCAATAACAAAATTTAACACCATGAACAGGAAGAATACAGGCTGGACAATATACAAGCCACTAGTATCATCATACAAATTAGGAGAAATAATAACCTCAACAATCTACTGCCCACCCAAGCATAATAATAAACAATCGTATTTTAATGAATTTTTTAAAACCTTAGATAATCGTTTTATATATACAATTTGAGAAGCCAGAACTACCAAGGGAAGGGAATTACTGAAAACGATAAAAAGTAACAACTTAATCTATTTAATAACGCGAGAACCTACATACTAGCCATCTGATACTGATAAGATAACCAATCTATTAGATTTTTGCGTAGTTAAAAGCTTTGATGCAAAAAAATGTTAGTGGAGTCAGATCTAGATATTACGTCAGATCATACACCAGTTGTCGTAACGACATTAACTTACGTGCTACGAAAACCAAAAAAAGACTCTTACTCACTAATAACAAAACAGATTGGAACCTTTTAGAAAAATTACATTAATTAGTAACACTGGAAGTACTGCTAAAAACTGAACTAGATATAGAAAATGCAGTTGTAAATATAATTAAAGCCATACAAACAGCAGCATGGCAAGCAACGTCGCATAGTAAAATGTGCGTATTGTACAGAAACGTGAAAAAAACTTGCCGAAAAAAGAATAGCAGGAAAATGTTGCCAGCTAACAAGAGCTCCATCTGATAAACAACAATATAATAAAGTAGCAAAAGAACTTAAAAAATTATTACATAAAATAAAAAATGAGTCTGCTAACTCCTTTAGAAGCCACAGACTATTCCCTACGGAAGGGTACTCGCAAGCTAAAACGCCCTCGACAACAAATTCCACCGATAAGAAACGGTGATATCAGTTGGGCTAGAACAATGAAAGACTAATGCTTTTGCTAAATACCTAACTACAGTTTTTAAACCTCACCCGTCACAAACCCAAAAAGAGGAAGAGGAAATTAACAAACAACTGGATACACCACATCAAATGTCTCTTCCACTAAAGAAAACTAATCAAGCAGAGATAGAAACAATAATACACCACTGCATCAACCCAAAAAAGGGACCGGAATATGATCTCATTAGTGGCAAAATATTACGAGAACTTTCCCAAAAAGGACTAAAAGTATTAACATACTTTTTTATTACAATACTGAGACTCGAATACTTTTCATATCAATTTAAGGTATCACAGATAGTAATGATATAAAAATCAGGAAAATGTCCAAATGACGTAGCATCACATAGGCCTTTTCCTCCCAGTCCTTTTCAAAGTCCTAGTTAACAGCCGTATAATGCCCGATAGTCGAAGATCAGCAGCTCATACCTGCTCACCAGTTCGTATTCCGAAAAGGACATAGAACTACAAAACAAATACATTGATTGGTCAAGTAAATCCGTAACGACTTTAAAAATAAAAGACACTGCTCTGCAATATGTGTGAATATAAGTCAGGCTTTCGACAAAGTTTGGCACACTAGCCTACTTTACAAACTTAAATATGCTTTCCCACACCCAATGTATTCCTTATTAAAGGCATGCCTAAATAACAGAATATGTGTAGTTAACTATCAAAAAGAATGTACCGAATGATTACCAATGTTATCCGGAGTACCACAAGAAAGTACTCTTGGACCTTTTTTATACTCGATATACACAGCAGATATACCACAAAATAGTCAGACGTCAATGGCCACCTACGCAGACCATACGATTATTCTAGCATCACCCACAGACCCCCATAATTGCATTTTTTTGTTGAGCTTGTTCGCTTTTGAAACGATCCTGATCTACATGCGGGAGGAAAATACTCCAGCACCCGGTAAGCTACATGTTTGGAGTTCTTTCAGTGAATGGTGATTTGAAGTATTATACCTTCTACAAAGACGTTAATATATTTGAAGTATTTGACGCAGTTTACTCAAAAATTGTTTGAATCCAATAATGAGTTTTATTTCTTACAAGAAGATAGCAGCCCCAGACATTGCAGCCGGTTTTGTACGATTTAGAAGGGAAAAAATAGAATCCTGTCTCGAGGGCAATTAAATTGAAAATGTCTGATCTTACATTAATCTCAGATTAAGAGATAAATGCATATATTAACTATCAAAAAATTGTCCCAACAGATTTTGGAGATTTCTTTATCACTTTTAACACTGTAAACCTTGTAGCTAACATGCGAATCCTCGCACATGGTTAATAATGATGATTGTATACCTGTCTGGATATAATAATATTTGGTAATTACTTTAGAAATCGTACTTCCCTTTATTCTCCAAAAAATAAAATTTTCTTATAATTCACTGATCCTAGAATGTCCCATTAGACATAACTAATATTTTTCTCTGTAGTAGTTTTATGAATAGGAATCAATATTACAATTTTTTACGAGTACAACTTGTATCACCGATTGAATATAATTTTTTCGTGGGTATAATTCAAAAACATTGAAATGTTAAAATATGATCTGCGATATTTATTATATATTTAACTACTATATTACTTAAAAGCAATTGTTTGTTGCAACATTCTATACTAAAAACGGATAAAAGTGGTCTGAATTTTTTTTATGTCATATATGTGATCAAATTCATATACTCACTTGCTTTGTTTGTAGTAATAGTTAAAATATTTTATTGCAGCCCCATGTGTTATTTTTGATATGAGGTCAGAAGTGGGGTTTTGCTCAAATATGAACTCGTCCTCATCAAATAGAACAGTGTTGGATATTTTATGAGTCTTTGGCATATCCTGCTGGTGAATTTTTTTTGGAAAAATTATTTTACAGTAATGTCTTTGACACATTAGTCCATTATGTGCATGGGTTTTTTAGATGTTCTTATTTAACTGTGATGAATTTTTTTTTGTAACAGTATAAACATCATAAACGGATACAGGAAGTGGTCAAAGGAAATACCATCCTAAACATGGGTACTGATCACACCCTACCGGTATACTCATTTGAAAAACCTTTCAATATGAGTTACGATCATGACTGAACAAAACCCAACCCATCACAACTCAGAAGTGGGCTGATCTGGTATACAGATGGATCTCGCACTGTCCAAGGAACAGGGGCGGGTAAACACGGCATAAAACCAAAAGTAAACCTTAGCTTACCCTTAGGTAGGTACGTCACAGTGTTTTGAGCTGAAATATTTGCGATAATGCAATGCATAATAGAGAATACTAGACGCGGATACACTCAACGACGCATTAGTATCCTAACTGACAGCCAAGCTGCCCTTAAAGCGCTGGAGTCACCTCATATCAACTCCAAGTTTGTAAAAGACTGCCTAGTCCATCTGGTCACCCTATCTGAGGATAACAAGGTCAACCTCATCTGGATGCCAGGCTATTCAGGCGTGGAAAGGAACGAACGGACAGACGGACTCGTAAAAAACGGTGCTAACACTCCTTTTACAGGACCGGAACCTGGTCTAGGCATACCCAAATGTAGCATACGATCGGCGACAAATATCACTCATATCGCTGGGATGCCACGCAAGGGCAAAGACTAGGGAAGGAACTAATTGGGAAACCTTCTAGTAGGCTAACTGATGACGTACTCAATTTAGGACGTACTCAGATAAGGCGGATAGTCGAACTTATAACAGGACACTGTCACCTGAAAAAGCACCTCCATAGAATAGGAGTAAACAGAAATGACACTCTGTAGATTGTGTGAAAAAGAGGAAGAAACATCCTCACACATAATCTTTGACTGCCCAGTACTATACCGCAAAAGGCAGAAACTCTTTAAGGACAAATTTCCGTGGCAATCTACCCAATTACGAGAACCTCATAAAGAACATCCTAAAATTAGCTGAAGGCACCGATCTTCCTTAATTAGAAAAAGGGCCGCACAAAAGGCCGCAGAGTTGCAGTGCTAAAATGGGCTCGTAACCTACGATTAACTCCTATGATAATCAATCAATCAACCCAACACCTTTAAGGGTACCAGGGACTAGTGAAAGAAAGAAAGAAAGAAAAGTAAAAAGAATATTGTTATAACTCTGTGTACGACAAGAGAATGTGTTAAGCTGTTGCTTGTTCAACTCGGTGGATCGTTAGTAAAAAATCTAAAAAGCCGATAGAAATGTATTTACTCAAACATTTAACTATACGCACCAATGTTATCTACTTTCGGATTGCTGTGATATTTACTGTAATATTTATTGAACAACGCAAGTTTAAAAAAACAAAATAGCCTACGTTAACTTTCCGTATTTAGTAAAACGGCCTCAATATCGAAGTATTTTGTAACTTGATATACAGAGCACCAAAATTTGATTATTTTAACTTAGCAATTTTTGAAATAACAAAGAAAGTCGATAATTCTTTAAACCATATCAACAGCATTTGCATTCTAAATTATAATTTTAAATTAATCCATTTACGGATAACGATAATCGTTGTTTTGAAGACAATTATTTCCATAGTTTGGCATCAATATTTCTATTTTTAGTTTTTTAAATCTATCTGTACTTATTTCGATAGAATGGTAATATTTTCGTGATAATGACAATTGGACTATTTGCAGAACCGTAAGAAAGTTCACAAAATCCTCTATACTTGCGTGACATAACACGTACATGTCAGCCCACCAAAACTGTCCAAAGCCCTTAATTATGCTGTGCGAACTTTAGCACGCCCCCAGCAGTGTGACCAGAAACGCAAATTTCCTTAGAGATACAGTAGCTTTACATCTCCACGAGCCGCAGGTGCTCCTTGCCCTAAAGCGCCGACCAGCAAGGCTTCCTTCTGGGGGCCCCAATCTCGGCCGCCTCAAAGGAGCTGCTATTTAAGCATCGCCGTGGGTTATGACGTATGCGTATCTGCGGCATTGTACTCGCCGGCGTTTGTGATGCAAATTTCGAATTACTCTGTACTATGACTGCTGATCTGATTACCTCTCCTTGCGGCTGGAGAAGTTTGTGCACGCCGCGATTCCCACCGCACCCTGTCCCCAGCGCGACGCCGAGCGCTGATTACCTACACGTTGACGTGGTTGTCAAATTCTAATCGTTCGATATTCGTGCCCCTGATTTCGAAATTTGGATTAATGCTCGTTTTTGCAAACGAGCCGGGCCCTGCAGCTCCCGATAAGTCCTCGCGCCGCTGCAGTGCTGCCGATGTCTCGCCACCGAAAAAGCGCTAAACGGAGTTTATGCCGCTCAAAGATCCCGCCGGGATCATCAATTAGCGCTCGCGTTTAGATTCATTGTTATCTCACTCACCTGAGGGACTTATTAGGGCCTCCCAGTTGTATAAAATAAGAAGTTTATTATTATTATTATTTATTGGCAGAAAAAAGAAAATTAAGTTTTTATAATTTTGTGCTTTGCAGGAAAGTGACTGATCAGTAATAAACTTGAAATTTCACATTACTTCAAATCAACAGATTTAAACGTTTGTTGTCTTATTTAGGCATAATGCAAAAAGCTTCAAATTTAAACGGTCTCGTGCAATTTTCAATGTGCGTAATCTTATAGTTTTCTGAAAGAGCTTTTTGTGTTGTTCTTATTTTATTTTCTAAATTTACATTGTAAGTCAAAGTTTAATATTCCCTGTCTTTTAGAAGTATTACACAAATTACAACATAATGTTTTGTTTGTCTATTTTTGAAGTGATTATAATACTACTTTTGAAAGTTTGTATACTTTCATTATTTTTTAGATTGCACTATACGAAACTTATTTTAGCCCGCGTTATATTTTGCTCATTTTTCTATTCCTTGGCGCGCCTTATTCAGCATATTAGTGCGAGTTTACATAATTCTACAATTTTTTCTTGATCTCATTATTTTTTCTTAACGGGAATGTTATAACTAATAAGAATTGGTTATTTTACCATTAATTTAAGGACACTTAATGATTGTATATACTTTCTACTATTTTATAGTATTACCTAGAATTTTTAAAAACCACATACTTCTAACCAGCTGTGCAACTGTAAGTTAGTCATTGTGTACACCGAATAGCTAAGCAGTAATTACAGCGCTGATCATGAGCTACAAGATGATATGGAACTGCAAATATGTATTAAACGCACAAAAAAGACACAACACAGTCAGTTCCTACTGGGCCTTTGGCCACACAGAACTGCAAGCTTGTCTATTGATAAAACCAAAACTTTTTTCTTTGTCGACGCATAAGTTAAAAGACTCTCGGGGAATAACATAAAGAAAAACAGGTTTTAAGAATACAAGGCTTTATTCAGCAAATTTAAGAATAAGGGGACTATAGAAGGTACTAAAAGGACCGGGAATAATTTCACAATTCTAACTGACATCTTAATAGGGCATAATATTAAAGAATCACCTCAAAAGAATTGCAATAAAACAAACTAGATTTTGTAAGGAAGCAAAGAAAACTGCAATAACTCTATAGACAGGTCTGCCAATAGTGAGGGAAAGGGGAGTAGAATTCCCCGATCCCATGGTTTTTAGGGTCCTGGGTAGGCTTCAATATTTTTTATATTAATTTTTAAAATTTATTTTGAAGAATGTTACAATTTGTGCAAATTCAAAGAGTTGATTGGTATCAAAACAAATTACATTCTTATCTATTTATTGATTTAAACATAAAGTAAACAAAGGAATGTGGCGTGTCCTAGACCCTTGATTTACATGAGGACTTCCGTACGCAGTAAACAAAGTCAGCCTATACATTTGAACGGAAAGTAAACAAAGACGGCTGACATGAAATTTGTGGTGCCGCGCTCTGAGGGCCTTTACATGAGGAGGTCCGTGGGTTCGTGCACGCATGTCGGGGCCGCTTTCGCTCGTTCCCGAATGGCCGGGCGGCCAAGACTGCCATCGAGCCGCTGCATTGCCGAACGCAAAAAGCGCGTCTTACACAACCATTTAATTTGCTTCCGTCGAGCAGAGTGTCGCTTAGGTAAGTGCTCCTTTATAATGTACATAAGCATAAGACACCCATAACAAATACGTATAATGCACGTAAGCCTTATGTAAACATTTGAAAGTTGCGCAGGCGCAATCAAAGTAGCGGCAGCAATGTCCTTCCCGGTATCCTTTTTATGGTGTAGGAACAGATACATATATACTAAATTAATTAATAGTTCCTTATCCTTTGTAAAAACGAGGCCAAAATGTCGACAATACTAAAGTTAGGTTATGCAATTTCAGAAACAAATATTCTGTTGTTGCTGCCTACATTAATCTAGAGAAAAATTAAAAATTACTGCAAATTAACATAAGAAATACGTAAAGTTGAACCGATTTCAACGTATGAACTTAAAAATTACGGGAGTGCGTTATGAACAAGCGCATTAACTTTGCATTGATTCAACTTTACGTATTATGTATTTCTTATGGACGGCTTATGTTTACGTCTGTTATGAATGGGCGCTAAGTAAAATTGTTCCACGTTCCCGATCCAGGGAAAAACTCATACGTTCTCGTCTTGCAAAAATTTGAGGAAAGACGGGTAAAAATTTGTCAGCCTAGGACGCCAAAACTGACCTTTGGCGGGCAACCTTTAGTTCCTTATATTTGCACAAAATAATAAACCATTTAAAATACATAATACAAAAAATTATACAACTGCAATAATAAAAAATCACGATACAAGAAACATTGCAGGTAGACCTTCAAAGTAAGTACTTTGAGATTTGATACATTCTTTCAAGTATAGCTAAAAGATTTTTATGACTAAGTCTTTGCTTCTGCATTGCAATCGTAGACCCATGGTTTTATCTCCGGTTATGTTCTTTTTAAGGAAATTTGGTTCAATGAAGTAAATCATTAGCAACTGCAGCATATTATTTTGTGTTAAGATCTTCATTTAATATTTCGCACTTTTATTTTCGCATCTTCACCTCATCTTCTAGTTGAAGGACTGTTAGTCGCCGTATACGTTCAATATTTTCCAATATTCTGCTCGTTGCTGGTTTTTCATAATTTGGATTACTAGCATCGTTCTTGAAATACTTCTGAATTATGGAAAAAGCTTTTGATGGTGAAAGTTCCAACTTCGCATAAAATGTGAGACGGATTCGCCAGTCTATTTAGTCAATCCAAATGTGTCAATCACACAATGCCGTCCATTACAGTCCATTTAAAAAAAATGCTGTATTACATTGGGGTAGCACAAACGTACATTAACATTGGCTTGATATTTTTGGGACAAACCATGTTTGCTTACCACCTGTGCATTAAGCATGCTGCATAGCATAAGGTGGTAACATTTAAATTGGTTTATTATATGAGTTGCAAAACTAGGAATAAATGACATTCATTTATATTATGTTATTAAATAACAATTGCTTTGATACTAAAGAGACCTAAAGATATAAAAAATATATTTAGAAGCTCAGTAAAAATATTTTCCTCGGGCCAGGTGCTGTACAGCAACCATCGATGAAATATGGAGAGTCTTCGGAAAATTCAATACGACCTTGGCTGAAGCCTATTCTTTCATAAAGATATAAACTTGATATACTGTCATTTATTGGCATATAACAATAATTGCCAGGAAGCAGTAGAAAACCACAAATATGTACATTTATTTGTGTCTTCATTTGTATTATGAACAGAAATTTTGAGTAATGAAGTGAGAGACTGAAAACAGATATTAAAAACATTATTATTTGGGTGGAAACTACCCAAGATGAAAATGAGGTATCATTGTAAGTGTTACATTCATCTCAAATTCTTTCTGAAAATAATACATAGACATAAATATCTTACAACTACATATTAAAAGCACGGATTGAAATGTGGTCTATACAGTTGTTGAAATTAGATTTAGGATTGTCACACCAAATTTTCTTTGTGTATTTGAGCCTGCTGTTAATACCAAACCCCAATCTTTGCCATCCTCTTTAGAGCGGTTTGTTGAGCCGAAGAAGGTCTAGCACGAACTTTGTGGGGTCTAAAAATAAATATTTGGCTATCATAAAAAACATTTTTTAGTTATGTTGGGGTGGCTGGAAGATCGAAAGAGCGAATAGAGAGACTTGGTGTGTCTATTAATAAATTCCACCGATATGGTTTTGATTTAAAACAGATTTTGGAATATGTTCCAATTGAGAGGGAATCCAAACTAATTTTTATGAAGCCTTCGATTTAACGAAACGCAAAACGAAACTATAAATATTGGAAAAATTTAGAAAAACTGGAATATATGAAAAAATTAACATCGTAATTTAATGAGGGAAGGCCGTGAATGCAATAGCACGGATTCGGTTGAAATTTGCATCATACAACCTCCCGACAGTAGCATAAGCATTTTTAACTATTTGATTGAATGGTATTTAGAAAACACAATTTTTATTAGTTGTAGCTACGCGTGATGTTTTCTGGAACAGCTGCAGGTTCGAACTCTTCATTCAAGCAATAAAAATAATCCGGATAAGCCAGAGGCCGGACGGAATCATAAATCATTCTTCGATTTTGCCGGCAACAGATCGTCTAGGCGTGGAAACCCCTCGATGTTGGTATATTGCTTAAGAATAGATTTTAACGGCATCCCGAGTTATTGAAACTCTTGACTCTAACATGACAGCGTTTACGTCGACCAAGAGCTCGCGCCCGCGTAAACATAGTACATAGTTTGTATTACTAATTAATAAAGTATTACAAAAACAGACCCCTTGGCTTCCTTCGAATTTTTCGTTTTTATTTTTTAACTCTATCCTTACAGAATAAAAAATCTGGTGTGAACATCACACGACTTTCCTTATTTATATATATATATATATATATATATATATATATATATATATATATATATATATATATATATATATATATATATAATACCGTGTCCATCATCTCGGCCCTGCGCTGCTCTCGGCCAGGAACTTGTTATTTTAAAAAAGGACGAGGCACAAGTCCATCGTCTTGGCCCTGCGCTGCTCTGGTCTAAAAATTTGTTAATTTAAAAAAGGACGAGGCGCGAGTCCAACACTAGAAAGCTGATTAAAATAAACAGTACAAGACAATAATTGACTCGTACTTAAAATTTTGCTACGTCACTGAAGGTAACCGTGCGATCTAGGCCGCACAGCCTTCGCCATTATCGCCTGCGTGCTTCCTCCTAGCGGCCAAGCGCTCCCCCCCCCCCCCCCCCGTCCTCCCGCAGTCGGCCCGGTACCTCTCCGAGCGCGCTGTGATTGGTCCGTTTAATTAATTTTTAATCGGCTATAACTTATTTATTTGACCTCAGATCAAAAAATTTCATGGTAATTTTTTGTTCGTCTCGGTTTGATCTATCCGGTAATATAAATTTCCCGAAACATTTTATAAACATTCGGTATATTAAAAATCCTGAGCTTCAATTTTTTTTCGAGTTACTATTTTACCAACATTTATTTTAAATTCATGTTTATCTCTTGATAACAATTCATTTTTATTCTCATAAATTGTTTGTATCTTCAACCGTTTAGATTCGCGACCGCTTTGTGACCGATTTTGCGACCTTGCGACCAAACGGCTCGGCCGATTTTTACCAAAAGCTTCGCACTGCGTCCCCTACCTACAAGTAACTTGCATACCAAATTTCAAGTCTCTAGCTCTTACGGTTCTCAAGATATCTTGTTTACTGACAGACCGACACACACACACACACGAACCAATGGCTCAAAACAACTTTTTTGGTGTCCTAAGGCTATAATTCGTCCAGAAATGTGAAAAACTGGGTAGGTCAAATTTTCATCCGATTACATTACTTTCCTTATTATAGGATAAGAAAAGTAATAAAAAACAGAGAAACATTTTGTGGGCACACACCATATTTTTAAGAATGGGTGTTTGAAATTGTTGTTTATTGTATTGGCTTACTGCAGATAATATTTTGTATTATATGAAAATTTAATATCCATAAATTAAATTAAAATAGGTCGAGTTTAGATAAACAAATAGGATCTGATTGGTGCTTTGTCACAAATAGATGATTAACGCTTTATTGACAAATGGCAATTTTAAATCTACTAGGTTTTTACGTACAAAAAATGGGTTTATTTTATATTTACATATATAGTAGGCAAGACTTCAAGCATTCCCTTGGAACACGTAGGCAATAAATTCATCTTAGCTAAAATGAAGGGGAATTATAGAGACTTAAGAAAACGCATCGGGGAAGAACATAAGGAAAAACATTGAAAACGTTGAAACGAATATTTGGGTCTTGAGAATTCAAATTTTGTAAGAAAGAGACTATGAAAAGTGATAAAAACAGCAACAATAATTTTACACTTCTAACTAAAAAGTAATTTAAACGTGCTAGATATTACTATGAAATATGGGGAGTCTTCGTGAAACTCAATGCAAACTAGAAGGTGTAACATCGCTGGAGCCAACAAAATCCTCTATTTTACATAAAAATATAATATTCGAGTAATATGGCGTGAAATTTAATTTCTGCTCTAAAAATAACTGAAATGGTTGTAAACAGAAGTTAAGAAATCTTGACAAAAATGCATCAAGTGACTTATTTATGTCGTTGATTGGAATAGTGTTAAGATTGCTCGTTGTTACCATTATGTGTCTTAACTTGATGCAAAACGTTTTTTTTTCATCTCTAAATGTAACTTGAAGAATATAAAATAGTCACAGAGGGCCAAATCTAGTGAATACAGAGAATGAGAACGAAAAATTTGGTTTGTCAAGAAAGCAGTAACAATTAATGAATGATAAAAACGTGCGTTATCGTGCAACAAGCTAACTGCCTGGTTCTCGACATATGACCTATCAAACGCTTTAATACACCAAAGTAATATTTAACATTAACCGTGGTACAACTTGGAACGAAGTCTTTATGGATAACCCCTCGGAATTGTAAAAAGCAATGAGCATTGCTTTCATTTTTGACTTCTCCAAACGAGATTCTTTTGGGTTTCCTTAATCTGGTGATCGCCATTCAGCACTTCGATGTTTTTTTGTCGCCAGTGACAATCGCTTTAACGCTTATGTAATGGTGTCTGCAATACCCAATTCGTTTTGATAGAATATGATGTCTTAGATATTCCAAGTTCCATTCCCATGAATTTTATTAAATGTTTTTTCGAAATTTTCTTCGGTCATCGTTTTAATTGATCGGCCTGAACGTTCATCATTATTTACATCTTCTGTACTTTTCCTGAATTGTCAACGCAGCTCATAAACTTGTGTTTGTGACAAAAATATGATTATTTTAAACATTCGTGGCATTTTCGTAACACTTTTACCGTTTTTAACACAGATTCTTTGTTCTTTATTTATTTTTTGACCGATGTATACAAAATGTTTACAGATTGTTAAAGACTTTATAAGACACTCTTCCCCCTTCCGAAGGCGCCACTACTATTTAAAAATTATTATTTATAGTACAGAGACTGCACGAAAAATAAAATACCAGATTTTGTAGGTAGGGGATGAAAAAATAGTGAATATACAGAGAAAAGTAGCATATAGATATGTTAAGCCTTAAATAGAGGAAATTTTTTTAAAGAGACGGAAGTCATAGCAGATACCTATAAAATTTTGCTAAAGTGACCTCTCACATTTTAAATTATAAAACATTGAAAAGAAAAATAATTATTTCTTTTCAAAATAAAGTAACATCAATTGTATTTTAACAGCAAAAGTCGAACAAATAAAATTCTTAAATAGTTGATAGAATGTAAACCTGATACCAACTATATCTTTCAACGGGTAAAATCTGTAAATGTTTAACATTGCGATATTTCAGTTTCAATGTACGAAAGCTGAATCTAATTGGTATTCGTCCACTTACAGCTCAGATTTATTATTTAACGCAAAATCGTGAAAATTTATTGTGCTTTGCAATATTCTAAGTATAGAAACGATTTCATTAGCAATGTAGAAATGTAATAAAACCTTTCAAGTGAATCTCATTGTGCCAAAAGCAAAATTAAAATGGCGATACCTGTTAGTTATTAATTTTATAGTTTTCATTTGTAACGCATGAATAACATGAGCTTTAAAATTATTTTACAACTACAGTAGATGCAAAAAGCTTGATTTTTTAATTAAGCAAAGTTCTTGTGTTCGTTATATTGAATATTTTGAATATTCCGTTGACTGTTCTTAAGTTGTTTGCCCGTAATCGGAGTTTAGAAGCCCTCGACGTTTTGTTTATAGCTTCCATTATTAAATTTTGAAGATCTTTTGTAGCAGAACATATTATAAATCAAGAAGATGTGTTGTCATTATCTGAGAAGCTAATAATTTGCATCTAATAGAATTAAAAGCAGATTGTTGACTACAAGGAACGAAAAAAGATTTATATATGTATTGATTGCATTAAAATAATTTAAAAACTAATAATAAGAAATCGACTCTCTAAAAGGCGATTATTCGGTACTTGTCTGCTTCTAATACTTGAACTCTGTCAACCTCATAAATGCACGTGAGCTTCAAACTTTTCTCAGAATTATTTTTAAATTCAGTTTTGTTTGTATTTAGATTTTGATTCTTTATAATCCTGGCATTTTTAATTTCTATACTCATTTCTACGGATTATATTTGGTAGAATTGATTTTAAAATCGCCCATCACTGCTAGAAGGGTTTTCAACTGATCAACCCTGAAGTTAGTTGTTTTTTACCAAGGCAACTTAGGTCACATAATTTTTGACCACTCGAAATTATCCCGTAATCCTTACAGAATTTTTTATTTTTCTATCGGTTTTATTTTACTTAAAAAATGCTCTATGCCAGACAAAGCTAACAATGTGCGACTACAGCAATATTCTTCAGTATTGGAATTCAAATTTTTAGGAAAATACCCCGCATGTTCCAGTTGCTTAATTAAATCCGAGCGGAAGAAACAGACGTCGCTTTCGGAGGGTTCTATCGCCACCCTGGAATAACTCGCTGATCGCTGATCGATGCATTATGAATTTTTTTACGGTTTACGCAGCCGGCGATATTTCCCCAACTACCTGTACTGTTCCGTTCGCAGTGTAGCCCAACTCGGCACGTAAAACTGTACAAGGATGTGCCGAGTTCCACGTCCGGAATTTTGAAGGATGGAAATGAAATTTTACCAGGGGGCGCTTATCGATATGCTGCGAACTGCGGCCCGCTCAGCCGAATGAGTTTATGGAGTGCACCCCGACTTCCGAATTATGTTTTTGTTCCATTATGTTGATAGTTCGAGAAGCCCAACACCACGTCTGCAGTGTTGCTTCAACGCACACATATTGAGCGAGCGAAAATATTTCTCGCTGGAAACTTGCAGTTTTGTTCACCTATTTATTGAAGGTTATTATTATTTTTTTCACTGAAATAGGGTGTTTTTAATAATAAAAAGAAAAATCGATTTTGGTCCAATTCATGGAATAACTAAAATAATTTGAAACATTTGAAATTATTTAAATTGTCAACACAAAAATCATCTGCAGAAGAAAAAAAATCAAATCTTATGGAACAATCTATGAATAGACTGAAAATTGTTTTTCATTATGCATGATCTGTAAAACTGTCACTTATGTACGTGTTCTCAGATTCAACGTTGGCTCTAAATTTTATAATATTATCTTTATATCTCGTACTTTTAGCCCTTTTTATTGTCTCTATAACTCTGGTACATTAGAGATATAATCTAATAAAACAGCGAGATCTTACGTGGTGTTACGCCTTCAGCTTACTGCGAGTTGCCCACATATTCAGCGCAAATTTGTTCGCGCGTCAAGGTTTATTAGGGTTTATGTTTATTACCGGTAGACATTTATTCCCGAAACTTTACCTTGAAACTTTTTTGGTATAACACAATTCAACACTTGCGCGTTATGAATTTTGAAGAAGGCGCCTGTTCGCCGAAGCCCCTTCTGCCGAAAGGTGTTTGGTTACATCTCTTCCCAAATATTAGCGGCATTAAGCGTTTCCAAAATTCGGTTAACTCCGCCACATGCGTTTTCGGAAATGCCGTTCGCAACGCAGTCACGCAGATCGCCCAAAAGCGCCGAAGTTCGGGCAAACTTTTTCGGCTGAATTACCTTTAGGAGGCGCAGCCCGATTTCTGCTTTAAAGTCCGATCTTAATCCGCATTTCGATCAATAATGCATGTTGTCGATTTCTATTACAGACAGTCGAAGAGGTAAGGACTGTAATTTGCCGCGCCCGTACGCGAAATTATTCCAAGCCTGCGGATGGTGTAATCCCAAATTAATAAATTGTTCAGAATTTCGGTGGTGTAGGTACCTACTTACATGATGTGTGTATGTCGTGCATGAAATGGAAATACTACCTAATATGATATTATATGCAGCATTTACTTTTGAAAGGTGTAAGTTTGAGTATTATTTTTTTGGCAGTCAAAGCACTTTCGTATGGATGTTATAAATTGTTTGCGATAAACACTAAATTAATGCAAAATTTAAAAAAGACCAAATTATGAAATGAGCAAAATAACAATGAAAACATCGAATAACGAAAACTTTATTTTAAGTAAAATTTTGTCTTTGTTACTCTAGACAATCCTTTCAACTTCTCGTTTATGATTTTTCTAAATTTTTCACAACCCCTGCTACATCTTTTATAATTGCCCTAGTCACAAGTTTTAAAATCTGTTGTGCATAGATCATAATGACAACAAAACTGGAAAATTTTACTATGTAGGAAACGGTCCAAAATCGGTCTTTTATGCTCTGTAATTCATAGAGAACTTTTAACACGATATAAATGTGTACAGGTGTCGGTGCATTTACCAGCTTTAAAAACACGTAAACTACATTATCTGTAGCCAGTACAATTACGAATTGGACAAAGGCGTCCACCAGAATCGAAGATTATTATTCCTTCATAAGGTAGCATAGAAGCAGCCACCACCTTCCCAATGAAGTCGCCACAAAAAGGAAGGGGGGGGGGTAGAAACTGAATACTCAATAGCATATTGATATAAGATGTAACAGGCCAATCTTAAATCTAAGAATGACAATGGCGAAAAGAAATTAAACCAAACGCTATTGCTTCCGGTAACAGCAGAATAATTCCATTTCCTAGATTAACTGCGAAAGCCAAAGTGCATTTTTTACAAATAACTTTGAGGAAAGATCCGGCAAGTTTGCAGAATGTAATAGGGTTAACTGCGGAAAGATTACAGATAAAAATAAAAAATCTGGAAATCTGCATCGCCGAAAACAACAAACTTGAACACAATAATAATGAAATTAAACTTTTATTATTTTTTTTTTTTTATATTGTCAGCCTGTCTATCCAAGCGTTTTCGAAACACTGTGTATGAAGACAATCAGACAGGTGAACAAAAATTAACAATTTACTCCAAAGAAATACAACAGATTATTACAAAAAATGTATTTCCTAGTAGTACATGAAAATTAAATTTCTTCTGATTATTATTTTATAATTTGTACGGGGTGGACGTGCAAGTCAAACGAACGTAAACTGCGGACTTAATAGTGGCACTAATGGTTTTGAAAAAGGTAGGAACCGAGCGTTTGTAGTTGAATGTTTTTATATTTTTACCCTCGCCCCCCACAAAGGCAACGAGGCCTAATCAGCCGACGATAATGTTCTCAGAACGAGCTCAAAAATTGCTTAGTAGGTTAGGGGCTTATTAACTTTCTACAGCGAAGCTTATAGTAGAAAGTTAACGATCCTGTCTGTGTGTCTGGAGACCAGATAACTTCCGATCTATCCAACGGATTCACTTCAAACTTGGCATACACACATCTTAGATCAGTACCTTTCATGGAATTGATTTTTAACCAAATCGGTTAACGGCAACCGGAAGTGACCATTATGTTTTCGGACCGCTGTAGAAAGTTTCCTTTACGGTGTTACACTGTTCTTGTTTTATTTATTAGTAGTCGCGCACTTTTGTCTCTACATAGAAATTTGACTTATTCTATTTAAGTTTATCATAAATAGTACCACAAATATTTTTAGCTTTATGTACTCTGTAATAGAAAACAGAAAAAACCAAAGAACGGTTCTGTTTAACAAATATCTGATGAGAAGCCTATGAATAAACTTCATCACATAGTTGATGTGGTAAAAGTCAATTATTGCTACACCAACTTATTAAACTAGAATCAGCTTTTTCTGTAGCTTGAAATAATTAAATGTACTAGACTTCAATTTCTTTCCTAGCGGGGCAGTTGATTATGTAATTAACACACTACTAAATGGGCTACAAGAAAAACATCCGTGTAGCTTTTCTTATAATAACACGTGCGGATTTAAAATGTATTTCATGAATAATTTCAACGACTTCAACACGGTTCAAAGTGTTCATTTGAATCGTCGATTTTTGCATCGAAGCATAGTGGACGTGTGCGAACCAATATTACCTGCAATATCGCCGCGGCCGAGCCCGCTGCTTTAAGGTCAGGCGTATTTATTTATTTATCGATTTAACATTAATCAGGCGGTTCTACTAATTGATTTAAATTTAAAAGTTACCTCTGCTGGTTAATCCTTTAACGTAACACAATTTATGCAGTGTATATGTAACGTACGATTATTCATATAACTATAATTCTCAATCCTTCGGGGTTGAGTAATTATTATCATAGAGAATTAATACATCATGGGTATTAATGAAAAGCGAAAATTAGATCGCCACACCTCCTATTAATGAGGTAATCAAGCGCTATTCCTGGAATCCCGAAGATCTGACCAGAAACAATCCAAACCCGTTATCAACGCAAAACACCAAGTCAGAGAAAGCCTCGCCAACGACATCGCAAAACGCGAACAAACCAATTAAAATTTCACCAATATTCATAAAGAATGTTAACTACTACCATAAATAATTAAGGACATAAAAACACTGAGGATTGGGAGTTCAGCACTGCATATAGCATTAACCTTAAGGTTAACTTAACATCAGCTAATGACATCCGTACACTAACCAAATTTTATCTCAATAATTCAATTCAGTTTCCTGCTTTTCGTCATTGCAACGAAAAACCAATTTTCGTAGTTACAAAAAATGTGTCAGTTTCCCTTTCTGAAGCAGAAATTAAAGAGGAACTCCTAGCCAAAAAACGGCCAGTAGTTAGCGTCACTCGACTCCTCAACAAAAACAAACACCCAATACTAATCTGCGCAGTTATCCTAACTGTAAACGAAGCCGCCAAAGAAATTTTTGAAATAAAAACAATGTTTCATTCGATCGTAACAGTGGAAGTTCGAAGAAAATTTAACGACATTCCACAATGTCACAAATACCAAAGATTTGGCTATACAAAATACTACTGCGCTGCTAAACCAAGATGCGTCAAGTGTAATTTAGAGCACCCATATAATTGTGGTGGAGATCATTTAGATAGTTACAGAGACTGTCCGTCCCAACACCTCAAACTGCTCAATCAACGTGCCCCATTAACAAACTACCGGACACTACCTAATTATTCAAACGTAACCCCAAATATGCAGCCAAGCAGCACAATCTAATTGCCACCAAAAAAACCAAAACCCTGAATCATCTTTCCAACCACCTCAGCCTTTCAATATCGACACAATCTTAGAATCCCTTATAAACTAATCATGCTTTTCGTACCGCAAATTAAATCCTTTATAATAACATATTTATTACCCGAAATTATCAATGGATAATCAACTCCCAACAATACAGAAATTAACAACTGTAAACTGGAATACCAACGGAATAAAATCACAAAGAACGATCTTCATTTCATTTCTAGCAAGATATAATGTGGATATCGCATGCGTTACCGAAACCCATCTATCCGAAGGAAAAATATTTATATTAGCGGCTACCGGATTCATCGAAATGACCAACACAAAGGATTAGCATTGGGAGGAGTTGCCGTTTTCATCAAACAAAAATTAGAGCATACTACCCACAATAAAGTTATTATAGACCACCTGGAAACGATTACCCTTACCATAAACTCCAGCAATTATAAATCTATTCAAATCACAACGGCTTACAGGCAATCTAACAAACATCTCTCAGAAGCAGACATACAAAATATATTTAACACCAATATTGGTTACAGGTGACCTAAATAACAAGTGTCGACTTTTGAGGCTGCCGAGTTGATAACCCCAACGGTAACAAACGCAACATCTGGGCCACAAAATATCAGTTTGAAATGCACGCACCAGATGAATACACCTATTATCCCTGCAGACATGACCATCAACTCGACAACCTTGACATAGTGATATCCAAAATCTGCATATTTTAATTTAACAAACTGTAATACCAGGACTCAGATCATCTCCCTGTACTCATAAGATTTGCAACAATTATACCATCCTTTAGACTCTCCTCCCCACGTCTGATAAAAGGACACGTTAACTGGGAACTTTCTCAGAAGAACCTAGACTCGTAAATTAGAAATCCTATCCAAATATGCGGCACCAAACAAATTGATACAGCAATTCTTTCACAGATGTTGCAAAGGACTGTGTAGAATGCAACTAAAGTTAAAAATAGAAGAAAAATTAATAGCCAAAATATTTCTCCAAGCTACATACTAGATTCAATCAAATAGAAGAGCCCAGCTCGTAGATAATGGCAACGAACTAAAAACTTTTGCATTAAAAATGAACTAAACAAACTAACACACCAAATCAAACGAGAATTGGATAAATTTAGAATATTTACTTCCAGAAAAAATGTTGAACAAATAGAAACAATTAAAACCACTACTGCTACGTACACATATGACGACAAATGTAACTTGTTCGTTGAATACCTCGAAACTACGTTTATTCCCACTATTTCTGATGAAAATAGACATGTCAATCTTAACCGACTTTGACAAACCTGCTTCACCATTTAATGTGAAAGAATATGCACGCTTATTGCTTCTTTAAAAAGCACCAGGACACGACCTAATACCTAACGTGATTTTGAAAAACTCAACGAAAAAGACAATAGCCTACTTGGTCACGCTTTTCAACGCCTGCCTGAGAATAGGTTATTTCCCTACAACCTGGCAGCATGCACACGTTCTCGTTCCCTAAACCGGGAAAAAATAAATCTAATTTTGACTCCTACCGCCCTATAAGCCTTCTTCCTACCATGTCCAAACTATTAGAACGAATTATTCTCAAGCGTATGAATAAAGTACTGGATGAACATCAGATAATCCCAGCTATATAGTTTGGACAAGAACATTCGGCAGTTCAACAACTCTTCGAAAGCAAAAAATATACCGTTGCCGCCTTCTTAGACATCACGAAGGCATTCGATAAGGTATGGCTGGAAGGCCTAAAACATAAATTACTTTACTTACCCATCCCAAAATATTTAAAAGCTATCGCCCTTTTCTTCCTAGAAAACAGATCATTTGCGGTAAGGCTAAACAAAGCGGTATATATATATATATATATATATATATATATATATATATATATATATATATATATATATATATATATATTTTACCCAAAATGAAAACCTTCACGCAACTATTAAAAGCTTGCAGATCGCAATTAACGCAATTAACGAATGATGCATCACTCTCAACTCAACTAAATGTACTACTAAGATTTTCACTCAGAAGAATGCAGGACTCTCCCCTTCCCCCGCTATCCGCATACAGGATAAACTAATTTCCTGAACTCTAACTTACTGACAACTTGGAGTTGTCACATTAAATAAACTTAACTAAGGATATAATCGATTAAGATTCCTATATCCACATTTTTTGATAGTCCTCCGTAGTATTGCTATTTCTCAATTTGTTCGTTTTCAGTTCAATTAATACATGACATATATCAGTGTTAATACTATGTCTACAATTTTATAACATATTTTCGCTCACTCATTTCAGTATGTCTACAAAGATCCGGTAAATCACATAGTATACATATAATTAAAGTTTTTTGTACCTGTAAGTGGGGGAAATGGGCGAGTAAAGATAATCAAAATTTGTAGCGGAAAATAAATTTGAAAATGAATTGAACAATGTTACAAATTGTTACTGAAAGTACAAAAATGAAAGTTCTGAAGTTTTCAAGACATGAATTCGATTGAAATATTACACTAAAAGATACTTACAATATTTAATAATAAATAAATCTCATGTGTAAATTATAAATAAGGCATTTTAGAAAATTATAAAATGCGAAAGCAAAAGAGGTTACGTTTAAACGCTCAAAATTATTATTAATAGTAAAAGAAGGCAAATATTTAATGGCTTTTTATTCATAAAAAGAGAATAACATGGAATATTGGGGAAGATAATAAAATTAACAAAAGCACGGAAAAATATTTTAAAAAGATCACGAATTTACCCAAAAATTGTCAAAATATTTTTGCAATTATTAATGTTATTTGGAAAGTTCATACCGGTTATTACGCAAAATTTGAAGACATTATTTTTATGGATTGATATTTATATATTAAATTATGGATTCAGCATTTTGTTCAACAATCATTCTCACTCTTTCATGAAACTTGAAGATTCCATTTTTTCCAGAATTTCTCAGGTTTTAAGTGGTTTTATATGACTTCCAAAAAGTTGAAGCTCTCGTTGTTAAGATGATTTTGCATATGTTACTTAAATAAATGAAAATCTAAAAGTCTGGTGAATATGGCGGGTGGAACAGCGCATCTCAGCCAAGCTCTAACAATTTTTGACGGGCAGTCAAACAGACCTGAGATCTAGCATTATCTTGATGGAACACAACGTTCTTGGTATTAACTGATTCTGGACATTTTTCCTGCCTCATTATTTTTAATTCGTCCAGTTGCAAACAGTACTTAGTTCAAGTTATCGATTGGTCATTTGGTAGGCGCTCATAATACAGAATCTATTTCATAATACATCAAGTTCTTCGGATGAAGACCAACTTTAGGGGTAGCTAATCATGGTTCAGTTTGCTTACCCTTGGGCCTTTCTTGCTCAACATTCTTATAAATTATCCATTTTTCATTGCGTTTTGTTTGCGTTTGGACAGCGCGTTAAAGATACAAATGTAATCCATTAAATTTTTCTCGGTCAAATTATGCGAAACCCAAACATTGTAGCAGTTTACGTAACCAAGCTTTACTAAATGCTCTTGGGGGGTGGTTTTTGATATTTTTAGTATCTCTGCTAAATCTTATATGCTATTTTGCAGGTTAACTTCCATAAATATTTTGATTTGCTCATCGTCAGTGGTGGAGGTTTTACCAAAGTGTTATACCACTTTCGAACAGCTCGTTGAGCTAACGAATTTTTTTTGTATACAGAACATACCTTTTTTATTCTTTGTGTGGTATTTTTGCTTTTCTGGTAATAGATATCTTTTGAAAGTGCACATTTTTATTTTTAATAAAAAAAATAAAACCTTACATTTGCGTTGAATCTTTTGTTGAATAATTGTTTTATATACACACAATTTATATTTAATTAATTGAAGAACAAAGTAAATATCACTAGTTTTTGTGATTTTTTTCTTACTGCCACTATTTCGTAGCAAATTTGGTTTCCAACTTTCAGATATATTATTAATTTTATTTTTAGTTTACCTTCAGTAGGAAAATAATTAAAAAACATGGGGCCGGCGAAGAGATTGCTCTGTAAGCAATCCCAGAACGAACTTAAAAAAACCTTTCGATTTCGATTTCGAATTTCGGGAAAATTCGAAATCGAATATCTGGAAAATTATTCGACATAGAATTTTTTCTTCATTTTCGAATTCAGCGTAAAATTTCCTATAAGAATCACATTTAAAATCGCAATGTCGAAAATTTTCCCGAAATTTGAAGCCGAATATCTCGAAAACTATTCGACATAGAATTTTTTCGATTTCATTATTGAAATCAGCGTAAAATTTCCTATAATAATCCATTTTAAAATTTTAAAAAATCCTTAATTTTGTGACAGCGACAGACAGACCGACAGACATATAGAATTCAGTAACGAACTTTTTAAGTTCGTTGAACATGGGGCCGGCGAAGAGATTGCTCTGTAAGCAATCCCAGAACGAACCTAAAAAACCTTTCGATTTCGATTTCGAATTTCGGGAAAATTCGAAATCGAATATCTGGAAAATTATTCGACATAGAATTTTTTCTTCATTTTCGAATTCAGCGTAAAATTTCCTATAAGAATCACATTTAAAATCGTAATGTCGAAAATTTTCCCGAAATTCGAAGTCGAATATCTCGATAACTATTCGAGATAAAAAATTTTTGATTTCGATTTTGAAATCAGCGTAAAATTTCCTATAAGAATCCATTTTAAAATTTTAAAAAATCCATAATTTTGTGACAGCGACAGACCGACAGACATATAGAATTCAGTAACGAACTTTTTAAGTTCGTTGAAAAACGATAATTTAGGTTTATAGATATAAAAAAAAACTACAACAATTAATTAAAAATTAATATTTTGGTAGCTTTCAAATAAACGTTGTAAGTAATAAAAGTCTAATAATTTAACATGTATCCGAATAGATAATAAGAAAAATAGAGAACGAGAGCGGTTTAGTTTAAATGGTTTGCTGGCAATCAATTCGCTCAGCGGATAAATTCATGTTTTAATCCATGACACAACATTTTCCTTAATTCTTCGTCAATTTTCAGCCGACTTCCAAGCAGATCCCAAAAACGGCCTCGTATTTTAGGGGTGCCAATACCCAAGCACTCACCTCGTTTGCTACATATTCTTTCTCCGATTTCAGTTACGGCGCTTCTTCCACGGTGTCAATTTGGCGTCGGTTTAACGGCGGCGGCTTTATTCTTTGACACCCGATCGCGCGCAATAGATGCTCTGTGAGTTTTTGCAGAAATTTTCTGGCGTTTGTTTTTGGATCGGCGATAAGATTGCAAGCTAACGAGAGGCGCGATTACGCGGCCACGCAACAGTTCCAAAAACTAGAAATCTTTTTAGACGCCTTCGTCAGCACCTCTCAGTGCTATGTGGCGTTTTAAATGTTTAATTCCCGATTCGGCTTCCAGACTGCTCGTGTAGTTCTTATTTTCCGGATGTATTCGCCGCCCCGCTAAGTAGACTACATATCCTATGTATTATGCAGCTAGATCTCTAAAGGCGGTCTCGACGCCATAAATACAAAAGGGGGATTACGCAATACCTGGCATACTTTAAAACGTCGATGATTCCATTGTATTTCAATCGTGGACAAAGATCTACGGAAGCGGGTTGCGTGCCCATCCGAGCATTTAATTCACTCGCCATTCGATCGGAGTTTTAATTTAATTTGTTTCAACGCCGGTCGGTGAGTGTAAAAAATATTGCATCATGGTTTCATTTTCAAGTAAACATTAAAGTGGTTTTATATTATAATAAGTAAAGTGTGAACATAATTTCTGTGCCAGCAACAACGTCCTTGTTTATATTACATTTAGTAGTGTTAAAAACTACATTCAGTAAGCTTGACTATATAATGACCTTAAAATATTTGTTGAAAACTCCTGTTCATTTGATACAAAACGTTTTTCCGACATCATGTTCTTAACTTTCATTGGCTTCGCTTTCACACGATTTATTGGCTAAAATATGTTTTTTTAGTATAGTTCAGCACTCGAAGCAAATTTTGAAATTATTTAAGAATCAGCACTTAGTTTATGTTTCATTAAATTAACATTCTATAGTATTTTTCTCATGTAACTGGAAAAAAAGCTGTACAATTATTTCAGAATAACTGTCCGACTTTTAAGTACTTAATGTTCGTGAACGATCTTAGACGTAAAAAATTATAGCTTTAAATTTTGGTTTTGTTTATTTGTTATTGGTCATTTTATAAATCATGAATATTTAGTTACGAAGGAAGTTACGCGGAATTTGCAAAAACATCAATCTGATTATTGTGTAGTCCGACTTTACATTCACATTTGTTTGAATTTTAAAGCGTAAATAGGAAGGCATATTCAATTACATGTTGTGTAGCTTCAAAATATTTTGTCTTGCAGATGTTTACCTTAAAATGGACATGATACGTTAACTTTGAGTTTTATACGAATTTTTTTATAGTAAGCCGTTTTTTTTGCTTAATTCTAAAATATGATCCAAATTGAACTTTAGAAGGTTTCTTCTGAAAAATACAAAATATTGAAGCACTCTGAATATAAAATATGATGTCAGTCAAGTCGTTTAGCGATATTTTCTATAATGCTTTCCCATAAATGCGGCTCTATTTCAGCAATTAAACGTCTGATGTTTTTCTTTAGCCCTAAAATCGTAGTAGGTTTATTGAACATAAATTTTTTCCTTCAAGTAGCTCTAGAGAAAAAACTCTAATGTGGTTAGATCGTAAGACCGCGGTGATCAAATTGTGTCGCTTCTCTGGGAAATAATACGACCAGTATATTTCGTTCGAAGCAAAGTGAGTGTTTTACGTGCTGAGTGATATGTGTCTCCATCTTGTTGAAACCACATGTCATTCAAGTTCATTTCGTTTGTTTCATTGAAAAAAAGTTGTTTAGCATCTCTCGATAGCGTGAAACATCGGCAGTAACAGCGTTGCCAGCTTCGTTCTGCAAAAAGTACGGTCACAATGCATACTAAACAGTGCATTTTTGTGGATGCATTGTTTGTTCGTGCTAGCACGTGGATTTTCACCATCTGAGATGCGACAATTTTGGCGATTTATAAAGCCATTTAAAGAAAAATGAACTTTATCGCTCTATTTGAGATTTTTTTGCAATAAACACCATCAACTGCTGCGTTCTTTAAAAACCCCGTCCACCAGTTCTGGTGATCCGTTATTTAAGTTCTTGATTCAATTGAATTTTATATGCCTGTAAATGCATTTTGTTAGAATGCGTTACGTGGTGTCGTATGCAAGAATCAATTGTTGTTTTCGGTGACTAATTGACTTCATGCGCACTATCACTTACTTGAGCAATATTTTTCACTTGAGTGGCGGTTGCGTTGATAGTGATTTGTAATAAGCATGCCATTTGCTTCAAATTTTTGCACTAAATTACGAATTGGAGGCTAACTTGACACATTAGTGCGTCCAAACAATGGTTGAAGTTTTCTTCGTGTAATTGTAACTGACCGCTTTTTTTATAATAAACTCGAATGATATTGATGCATTGTATACGGCGCCATGATGACTTTGCCGTGTCTTTAGACACCAACTGTATAAATGTAAACATCTAACGTTCACAAAATACAAAGTGCGCTCAATTCAAATCGTCTAATTTGAATCACCCTATAATATTAAACCCCACAACAGGGAACTAGAGGCTATTCAGTTTATTACTTATTATCCAACGACATCGGCACTTTATGGCAAGCTACAGACTGATTCTTTATCTACTTTACTTTTCAAAAATTAAGCTATTATTTCTTTAAAACACCATTTGAATGAGGAAAAATTCTAAGTGGAGCTGGTTTAAATTATAAACTGTTCCACCAAGAAAATGACATTTTTTACTTTCAAGATTGAGTTCTACAAGACAGTGGTAACAATTTGTTGAAAATTTTATTTGTAATACCTGTAGTGTGTCGATGTGGAAGCGTTCCAGGTATGAATGGGCGCCGTCGGCTGCAAAACAATGTAGCAGTAAGAAGTGCGTGAAAGCAGCACCTTTTAAAACAGAGACGTCTGCAGTAATCTTATTAAGCGAGTGCTTTCAACGGCTACATCATCAATAGTCTCTTATTGAAATTAATAATTCATGGTGCTAAAAGAGTGCCGAGGTAAGTAAGTTTAAGATGAATATGCATACGTCGCGATTTTTAATTTGGCTTATGCGCCAAATAGCAAAATGAAGATTTACTTGAATAAACGATTAAAATTCGTATTTCTAAAATTATTTAAATCATTATTAATGAAAGTTGGTTGTGGTATTTTACAAAACATTTTGTATACAATTTAGTTATCCATCAAATGTGATACACATGAATAGTTATAATTAAGAACTACAGAATACTTTCAATTAAAATCTTATTGTAAGAAGCGATACAGAATGCAATACAACATTTTTAATATACATTAGTAAGAGATATGATGATGAAATTGTAACATTAATAAGAACATCAGATAAAAAATAAATCCCTCTATAAACTATAAGGATAGCACATAAATTACCCTGGCCTGGCCTGGAAAAAAAAGGGAAAGCCAAATTTGACGTAGAATCAGAATCCGCGATCAGAAATTCAAGAAAACTAGTGCAGTGACCTAAAAAATAGCCTCTTTGAAAATTACAAGGCTTGACATATGTCAGAAATGACAGAAAAACGGACCGAACAAAGCGCGCTTTCTTGTAGTGCCCAATTATTCGAGTTGGTAGGGGTTTGCTTCGAGATGCGAAGTTTATGGGTTCAATCCCTTTGGTGGTTGTCGTCTTTTTCAGTCTTTTGCAACATTGGCTACGTTTAAATGGGGGAGAAAGTAGGGCTTGTACTTCTTACAAGACCCGAAGCGCCTCAACGCACACCGCTCGAAAGCTTTACGATTTTATGCATAGAAATACATTTTAACAAGGCCGCGCAGCGGCTATTATTGTATATCTATCTTGTCAGCACAAACGAGAAATGGTTTAAAAAAATACAAACATAACAATTCGTAACGGCAAAATACTAAAAAACATTAAATCAAGTAATAATAAGAAAAAAATGATAGTGGTGGTCCCTTAGTATCTACTACTTTCAAACTTAATTTTAGAAATTTTCAAATTATAAATAGTACAAAATAAAAGAGTAAATACAAAGAAATACAAATAATGACTTTAAGGGAAAATAAAAGTAAAAAATGCGGATCTGAACTTTTTGAAAGAATAAATGGTTAAAGCCTTATGATTTGCATATTGTACATATACTACTTGTTCAAAAAATGAAGTGGCTCTAATTTGAAACATACGAAAAGTTATAGTTCAAAAAACTGTTTTCTCATGTTCAATGTACAATGTACAATCTTTAGTGATATTCGCTCCTAATTTTAATTTTATGTATCAAATGGTTTATAAGTTACAACAATTTATTTACATCAACTTTTTTTTCTTTGACTTTTAAAATATCTAATGTTGTGGAACAAAGCAGTTGCATTAAATTTTGTGTTAAAAATGAGATTAATGCTATTGAAACATTTAAAATGGCGCAGAAAGCATTCGGTGATCAATCGTTATCAAGAATAACTGTAGTTCAGTAGCATAAGCTCTTCAGAGAAGGTTGTAGAAGATGAACCTTGTTCTAGTCGTCCATCAACAGCAATAACCGAAGAAAATATGGAAAAATTTAGAAACGAGATAATGGAAAATGGCCATTTGATTGTAAAAGGCTTGCTAAAAATGTTGGCATCAATAATGATAGATATCACCATGCGACTTTTTCTGTTTAGTCGATTAACAAAACTACTTCATGAAAACCCAATTTGATTCAGTTGGATCGATAAAAGAAAAATAAAAGGAGGTGCTGACAGAAATGTCAAAAAGTGAATGCTAAAAGTATTTCCAAAATTGGATTAAACGTTGGCCCATGTGTGTCACATCGGGAGTGAATTACTTTGGAGACAAAATAAATTTTTATAAACAAATAAATAGTATGTGTTTTATTCAGTCACCTTACTTTTTGAACAGAGTAGTGCATATGTGTATATGTTCTCTCTTTACTTCGCATTTCTTCATAAGCACATGCCGACAGCAGAGAGTGTAATCCAAACTCGAATGTAGCGGCGCTCACTCTGGTGCATTCAGGAATGGATAGTTCGCGTATTCGTATAATTTTCTGTTTGGGGCGCGATTTAATTGCGCCGCCGTGAATGGGGCGGATCTTTTTACAAATTTCTCGTTTAGCCGGCATGGCGCCATACAACAGCTGTCGGCGCCGATAGATGGGATTTGACCAGGCACTCGCCCGTTTATCTGGCACTCGTTATCACTCATTAGCAGTTTCGATAGGTGTTTCCTGTCGGCGCCCTTGGCCGCCGGGCCTTCGGCCAACTGCATGCACTAAACGATAATTACGTGGATGCTTTAACTACACATCCACGGGGAAATTAAATGCGTATTGTGAACCGGGACACGCACTGCACGGCGCTAGTGTGCAATCATTATCTGGCGATTGTTGCCCGTTGCGAATGTAATTACTTAAAAACCGCGTATGTAAGTAATTATGCCGACGCAGGCTATTGATTTGTGCTCGTGTAAATTACTATAGCACTTTGCATAGCATCATTATTTTATGCTAAACAAATTGAGCTGGAACTAATAGACAAACAATTTTGATTTGGTGTAACAAATAGAAATGAGACTTTTTATTTAAAAAATACATTCAAGAGTGAAGATATAAACAAATAAAGAAATATCAAAATGCTATTTAAGAAGACAAAAATAACGAGTTTGTTATTGGTAATAACATATTATATAATAAAAGTAAAGTAAATAAAAATATAAGAATTGATAATATAAAAATAAAATATATATATAATAAAAAAATTGAGCACACAGAGTTCGAAATGTTAATCAATAAATTAAAAGGAAAATCTTCAACTAAACGAAAGTTAAACAATAGAACGGGAAAATGAAAGGAGGAAAAAATAACACATAGTGATCAAAGTAGTATTATATGAAACTATTAGGAACAATCAAAGTGCTTAAAGAAATTTTGTACAAACAATAACCAAAGAAAATGGAAAATCAAAAAGGAATTTATTGCATGAAAAAACAATTTAACAGAAAAAATACAATCTTTATAGAGAAAAATTGAACATTAGTATTAAAAACTAAAAATAGGAAAAAATAAAGGATATCAAAATTTATATGCTCATTTGAAGTCTTAGGGTCTAAATAAAATGAAGATCTGAAAACAAAAGATTATGTCAAGCATGAAACTATGATAATAAAATAATAACAAGAAGAAGAATAACCAAAGAGAGAGTAAAATATGAAATAAATAAATGAACTTGTATATTGTAGTTGGAAATCTTGAAGAAATATAAAAAATACCATTATATGCAATGAATTTGTAATTAATATTCAAGGACTAATATACATATATGCGCTTACGTTGTTTTATAGAAAACATAAATGCAGTAAACAGTGGCAAAAATACTCATATAAGAAAATTGAGAAAGTTAGAGAGGAAATTGCAGAATATATTTTAACTATATTTGTTTATTGAAAGAAACTTTGATATGGAAGAAAGAAAAAAACATGTCATAGATGAGGATCATCTTAAAAGATAATTTGTCTCTATATGTATATTTTAGAGAATTGCACTAAAAAACAATTTTTATCAAACGTAATTAATTTTAATGTTAAGTTTATATTCTGCTATTCGAGTTTCTAGGTCAACAAATCTCAACAAATAAAGAAACATGTCAGAAGAAATAAGAAGAAGAATATGTATAGGTGGTTTACATTTGGAAAGCTCAGCTACATTCGAAAAGACAAAGAAGTTCCAAATTATGTAAAGGTAATGGTTTACAGCCAATGTGTCATCCCTACAATCACGTACGGCTATGAAACTTGGAGAGTCACAAAAAAGAACTCTCAGTAGTTGGCAAGAACACAAAGCACATGGAAGGCAAATGCTCGGAATAAAACTAATAAGTAAGGAACGAAACACTTGGATGTGCCATCAAGCAAAAGATATTATGGAAAAAATTTCACAGCTGTAATGGCAATGGGCTGGCCATTTGGCACGTAGACAAAATAATAGATGGAGTAAAACTACTTTATAGAGGAGACCGTGAAGTTACAAAAGAGGAAAAGGAAAACCAAGTAAAAGATGGCGAGATGGCATATAAGACGTTGCAAGAATACAGTGGATGACGATAACTATGGACAGACAAAGATGGAAAATTTTGGGGAAGGGCTACGTCCAACAATGGATGGAAAAAGCCTCGTCACGATCGTGATAGATTTACTTTTATTTTTAACGATAGTTAATATCTGTAAGAATTTTTTTGCCATGCAGAATTTTTTTATGGGGTTTTCGTAGCTATTTTCTATCTATATATTATTTTTGAACTTACATTGAATTTTAAAAGTAATATATTAGGAAATTATCGTTTGTCTTATGTTTGAATAATTTATTTCACCCAAACCTATTTGCAATATCATTTTATGAACACATCGTTTGTCACTCTATCCTTATTCGTTATATTTTATTCTCCTTTAGTTAACTACATAACTATTTTTTCATTACAATTTTAACTTCACAACGCTATATTGACTTGTATTTATATTTTTTGCACATTTCATTTTTAGCATGATTATAATTTTTTTTCGAATAACAAATTGTTTATTTGCACTTAGTTTTTAGTGCCTTCATCTACGCCTAATTGTGGCAACAATAATTGCTGCTAAGAATAAGTAGTGTTTTGTATAACTTTAAAAATTACTTAATACTTTTATTACAGCGTATGTAGTTGTATAAAATATTTTTCTGTAGATTTTAAATATCTTTCAATTTCAATTTTCTTTTACTTAAGCAAACAATTTCCACTTTACTTGTCTTTTTTTGTAGATGTTTTTTGACTATGCATTAGACCTTAAATATACTGCGTTTTATTATGGTATTTCGCCAATTGGTTTAATTTATTCTCATATAATATTATTAATGGAATTTTTTAACTTAATATTTATCTTTGTCGTTTTCTTTAACGATTCCTTTAGTTTCTCTCATATTTATCCCCCTTTTTAATACAAAACAACGTAACCCTTTATTATAATTTAATGTAATTTAACAAATGTAGTGATTAGCTAATTGAAGGTTTTTCATTTGCTTTTTTACTATTTTTAACTTTATTTTTTTTAACTCTATTCAATTAATTTCTCTGTAGTAAGCATATTTGAATTCCACTTTTTTCCCTAAACTTAAATTTTCAGTCAGTTCTTCTAGTTCTTACACTGACACAGCAATTACTTTGTTAACTATGCACCTACTTAGACAAACATTTAATTATCGCCCTGATGCGCGGGATCAAACATTGTAATTCACCGCCTTGGCGCAAAGTTCTGCAATCATTGCCAAATTCCTCCGAGCCCATCGCGCCCTTTGCCTGCCTGTTTGTCGTTTTATTCGCGTTTTGAAAAATCAGATTTCTAGTCTCCCCTCGCGGCAAGGAAGCAAACAATAGGGCGAACAGTTTTAATATCGTTTTAACTCTTCCGCCGCGGAGCTCGCGCATCCCGAATTCCCCCAAAGTAGTTTTTCCCCATTAATAATTCTCAATACGGATTAGCCGCCAAGAGTGAAGATAGAATTAACAAAATAAAATGTGGTTGCGATGTTTTTGATGGCTAAAAATTGGCAAAAATTTAAATTTTATTTTTTATCTAAGATTCCAAATTAAATAATAATTTTTGTTATAATAAGGTTAATTGATGACTACTAATTTTAAAACAAAAATGGCCCGGGAAAAATAATTTGCAGCAAATTAAGTTTTTCATTTCGCTTTTCGCAAAAAGGTAACGTCTTTTATAATTTCTCTCTAACATGCCCCGAAAGTTCAAAACACCTATCCAGAAATTTGGAAGATAAAATCGCTTATCGAATTACAGCGAAGGTGCATGTTTTGAACCGTTTATTTCGGATCATTTTTTCCAGTTTAACTCCCCAATGTACGCCTGGAATTAATTCGGGCGTCATTCGTAGATATAATTAGCAGCCTGAAATAATGCGACCGCTTTATTATCGGAACACTGAATTTTAATTAAACTTTTGTTTGTACTGCGCATTTTGTTTGGTCTACTTACATGCAACACAAGCTTGATTGTCTGCCGAAATATTTATTTTGATAAAACAAAGCTCGCCAAAATCAATTTTTGTTGTTATATTTGGAAGAGTATTAAAGAGCTTTGATGATACACTTAAAAAATTAATAAATTGCGAAAGAGAACAAATTCAACTAGACTCTCATACCAAAACTTTTAGATAAAGTTTTTAAACGCATGACCCCGCCAGCTTATGTCCTTAAATCATCAATTAAAATTAAAAATTGTGCTAGTTTGTTATTGAATTTTTTTAACAATTTTATAAGTTTGCAAAACGAGTAAGGCAGAAAGAAAATGAAATGTGAATCGACTTGCCTGTAATTTCGTAATTCCCGGTCCAAGTGTAGGGGCAACGGCTGTTGGGGGCACTGCACGAAGACCACTCGCCGAAGACGTCCACCGCCGGTTTTATACCACCTGTGGTGCAAGGCGCAGCCTCCACGCCGCCTCTCATGCTTTCGAGGGCGGCGTGCTCGTTGGGGCCGGAGGTGATGTACACGACTTTGATTTAAAGATTTTACCGCCCTTTCGGGGCAGCGCTAATGATCCTAATCTCGCTCTGCCCTTGCGGCCTCTCCGCTCGCATTATTTAATATTAAACAATTTGCCGTTTCCCGCCTCCCCGGCCTAGTTTAATGCATTACCGTTGAATCGCATCAGCGCTAATTACGATTATTAGCTTTCTAATTCCGGCTTTTAGCCATCTGCTCTAAAAGTTAATGCAAATGCTGTGTTGATATAAAAATGCCATCCCGCGAGATCCACCCTGCATCATAATTTCATTTTTAAAGGGGGCCGTGAAGATGTAGGAAAGGGGCGTAAAATTGCTCCACAGTTGTGCAATTACATTTTTTGACTTCGAGCAGGCTGTTTAAAGAAAATATTTTTTATTTGTGCTACATGAAAGCAGAGTCTTGTTGAGCATATTTGCCTGCACATCCTCTCACTATGCGTTTTCCGTGTATCCCTGGCCCGCACGATAAATATTCCCAGCTAAATTTCGCACCTGAACCTGACACGAAACCGCGGCTGCCGACTTAAAACAGATTTATTTTTCTATAAATTCACTAAATGCTGTTAATCCAGTAAAACGCGTATTAAAGTTGCTCTTATAATTATTTTTAAACTTTACGTTCTCCAAACGAGCTAACACAAAATATTTGCAATTTGGCTGGTTGAAAACGAATTTTACTTTTATATTCATGTTTTGTTCATTTCATACAGATTATAATATTGGAAAGAAGGTTTCCCTGTTCTTTCGAAAAGCATTAAATCAGTGAGATGGTAAATATATAATCCTTCACTGAGTAGGAATTTTTGACTATTAGAACATAATTGAAATTGTTGTAACAATTATGAAAACGTAAAAATAAATAAATACTTGATAACCTGTTATTATAATTTTTGCATTTTGTGTTTTTCTATTTTGCTGCTTTTAAATGACTACATAATTGCTATCGTATGAAAATTACAGTTAAATACCGTGTTTAACATTTCCAATTATTATTATTACTAAATTTAGTTCTAAAGTATTTGATTAAATATGCAGCCGATACACATATTTCTAATTAACTGTAATTTTGATGTAATAATTTGCATATAATTTTATTTTATATTTATGGAATATTTATTAGTAATCCCATTATCAAATAAATGTTTGGTACCTAATATATTATATACTTAGCCAAACATTGATAATTAAATATCTAGAAACATTAAAAACTTTTTAATATATTTAAAACAATAGGAGAAAGAAATTGAATTTTAAAATTATACACATATCACATTTTATAACTAAAAAAAATGTTTAAATCTTAACAAAACTTAGACATCGATCAAACTTTTTCTGTAACAAAGTCATCGTTAATGTTACCTTAATTTTATTTTATAATTTATGCTTAATTATCAATAACTACTAATTTTTTTAAGTAGAAGTTGATCGTGGTAACAGATATGGACAAATTAAGTAGTATTGTGTCATAACTTCTGCAATAAAAGGTGGTTCAAATATAACCGAGACTGATTTAAAAAAAAACAAGCTAAACACTGACTTGCATATGTCAGTCTTCCACCTACTCTTCTTCGAGCGACACATTTTTTCCAACGTTGCGGGCATCCTGATGCTCTTTAAAAAAAAAGGTTTTGGTTGACGTTGTATCAACTCCCGAACAGTCTAGATAAGGGTCTCGTTGTCCGCAAACTGCATGCCTTGCAAGTCTGATTTGAGCTTTCGGAATAAGTAGAAATCACTTAGGGCCAAATCGGAGCTACACGCCGGTTGTGGCAGAACGATACGTTTCAGTTTATGGAGAGTTTATATTGTTGTTTTGACCGGATGGGTGCATTGCCTTGGAGGAAGGCTACCCGATTTCCATCTGTCTTTCGCTTGGATCAGATGTTTTTCTTTACGTCTGTTGCCAGGAGATCTGAGTAATAAACTGCATTGACTGTAATGGATCCGTCAGAAAGTTTATATGGATAACCTCTGAGCAGTCTCACAAGAACGTTGCCATCACTTTTCCTGTCGAACTGTTCCTGCGCTCTCTCTTGGGTTTGAGAGAATTGGTATGCCGCCACTTGCTGGCACTCGGGAAAGAAGTAGTGCACCCACGTTTTATCAATGGTTACTGTAGACTGTAAAAATGCATCACCTTCGTCTTTAAACTGTTGTAGGAGACGACTGGTAGTTTGCATCCACACCACTTCGTGCATGTCCGTTAAAGTGCATGGTACCTACTGTGTATTAAAATTGCGATAGTGTAGGTGGTTTTCAGGATGTCTTCTACACTACTAACGCTGATGGGCAGTGTTGCTCGCGCATCTGCACGAGTTATTTGGTTCGGTGACGGATGTACGCGGCTGACGATCGTGTGATTAATTCTCTACGCGGTCTCTGTCCTTTCTAAAGCACATACATTACTCAAACACACGGGCCCGTGAGATACTGTCTCCTCCATACTGTTGTTGGAGTCTGTAGTGAATTTTAGCGAACGGGACGTTTTCTCCAACGAGGAATTTGATCACAATGCGTTGTTCACGCTCCGCGGTGCTTTCTGTTCGCTCCTCACTGTACCAACTCTCAAATAGAACCGAACAGGTTCTAACCCGAGCAGGAGAGAGGGTGGAGTTGATGCTCCACTCTCTTAAGGTCGCACAGTTGCCACGCGGTGTGGCTTGTTTACACACGAATCGGTCCCGGTCTTGTATTTTCAGATGAGTACTCATTTAAGTTTTGTAACACAAGATTGTGCTGTCTCTATTCGCTGGATTATTAAGCGTACTGATAATGTTTTTACGATCGTCGGTCAGCTGACATACCAGATAAGTGAAAATTAATTCATTTATTTTATGTTGTTATTGTTGAGGACTTGCTATTCTAAAGTCTAAAATTAAATTCGATACTTATATAAGGTACAGCAGTAGGTTCGGCGCCGGTGATGAATATCAAGGCATATTACTGAGCTTTAAATAGAATTTTATGACTAATACTTACCAAAGCGGCATCTGGAGATTATTTCAACAGCCACAACTCTTAAACAATTTCCAATTGTATCAAAATATTTCCTTGTCAGTGATCAAGTATCACTAACAGTTCTCATAACTGACTATTTACCAACAATAATTGTGCCAATCATTCTCGTAAATATCCAAAATCTTAATTATATAGATGATGAAACTTTAAATAAAGAAAATAGTTGGCAAAAAATGCGTAATGTTAAATGTAAAAGAGCACCAATAATTTACTTTAACAATAAGAGACAAGTTAATATTAAAAAACAGTTTATTCCTCAACTAGCAGTACTGTACTACAAACAAACAAATTTTCCACTCTATCATATCAAATAGAAGCCAGTGCACTACACAAGGTGTCCGTCCTATAACCACACAAAACTTTACTATCATCGTGCATTTACCTGTGTGAAATGTGGAGAGCACGCGACACTCAGGCTTGTAAAATAAAAACGGAGATACACCTGCTAAATATGTTATGTAGAGAACTGCATCATGTGATTTACAAAGGTAATATGATCTATCAGGACTTGCAAAGAAAATCAGACTAAACAAAAATGATACTGTTATTTCTATCAACCAATGCTTAGAACAAATCTTGCACCATTATTCTCTTTGACTACACCGCGGGGTCAGAGACATCCTTAATTGAGTTCCTAGATGAATTTCAAAATCTATTTAATCAATTGCTTCATCGAAATGTGACGCTACCTATGCTCACTACTGTCACAAATTAATTTCATAATAACTGCATCTTTGGAAATAACTTTATGGAACGCTAACGATCTAATTCAACACAGAGATGAATCATCAATTTTTTAAAACTTAAAAACATCGATGTCATCCTCATGTCGAAAACTTATTTCGCCGAAAGAACGTACCATAGAATATCTCAATATGAAGTCTATCATACTGAGTATGCGGAAGGTACAGCTCACTATAGTTCAGCTATCATTATAAGAAAAAACAATTATTATACATTACATGAATTCCCTAAGCACGAAGAGGAATTCTTGCCAGCTTTAATAATACAGAATAGAAGGATACCTACTCCATTAGTTTTTCTTTAAGATATAGCTTCACAAAAGAAAAACTTTCTTTGATACACCGGAATCTCGATTTATCATAGGATAACCACAAGAGGTATAGAAATATAGAATGTTATTTATAAAAAAAATTACTCTTACTTATCGTTAGGTACCCGCATGTATTAGCCTAGTGTTCAAATAAAATTTCAAAATTGTTAGATTTATTTGTAACAAATGATATTTCAAACAACAATGCTAATGTTATGACTTATTATCGGACCACTCACGGGTTATAGTTATTCTTAGCAGCAGAGCCAGAAGAACTATAGGGTACAAAACCACCTTGTTAAAACTTTACAAGAAGCATGCTACTCGACCAAATGAGATTGGGGGACAAACTTCAATAAATATTACACTTGTAATCAAAAGACTGGTAGCTCAAAAGCGCACAGCACGATCAATAGACTAGGTTGGGGGGAAAGCTCTGCAAGACCTGCGAAAATCGATTTTTATGTGTTCTTTTGAGACTTTCATTCAGATCTTGCCCCATCTGATTATGGCCTTTTCAGTTCAATGGGGTACTTCTTGCGCGATCCGCATGCGCGCAGATTGGTGGCAGAGAGTTATTGAGAACGATTGATTTTATTTTAAGTAGTTGTTATTGTTTTTAAATAAATTCGTGCATAAAAATATATTTTTTTGCAGGTGTTGCAGAACTTTTTCTCCAACGTAGTGGTAACACAGATAAGAGAAGGTACAATAATCTAAGTATTCAGTTAAAATGAAAACTAAAGGAAGTGCGAAGTCAACAGTTTGAAATATATATTGGCATGTTGTCAAGATACGACCACTCCCTCTGGATAGTTACAAGAAATCTTACCACCTATAATGGACCAAACAGAATGTTGAGCAAGCTCTAATGTCGAAAAAGCAATTGCCTTCACTGAAAATTTAGCAGAAATTTTTATTTTCTATTCAAATAAACCCGATTCAGAAATGGAAGACTATTTAACTGTGACATTACAGATATCACTATCAATTCCAAGTCATGATTTTATAACTGTCAAGTTTTGAAAGAACTGTATAAATAAGGTATACGTGTCTAATAATACTATTTAATGCAATTTTTTGCCTGACGTACTGGCCTTTACAGCTCAAAATTTCGTAAATTCTTATGATACCAAAACCAAGAAAATCACTGAATGAGATAATTTGCCACACATCCATTAATTATTATTGTTATGAAGATATATGTTTAGAAATATTGTTTCCCCAACACCAGATTTGGCGTTAGGCACGAGCTCTCTACTATTCAATGATGCCATCGCATAGTAGATGTAATAAATAAAGTAGTAGAAGACAAAAAATACTGCTGCCAATCTTCCTGCATGTCCAACAAACATTTGATAAAGTCTACTATTCAAAATAAATTCTTTCTTTCTTTTTAAATCCTACTTTCAGATAAAGACCGATAGCGAAGTGTCAAAAATTGAAAAACTAAACTTTGGTATTCCACAAGGCAGTGTTCTTGGACCTTTGCTCAGATCACGTTTGTCTTGCGAAAGTAAATTATACGAAGAAAATCAACTTTCTCTAGAAAATAAGATCCCACTCTATAAGATGACCATCAAATTTATCTGGACATATAGGATTGAATTCTAGGGGTACTCTAGTTCTTTGAATGTTGACCTTCTGCAAAGTTTCTAATCTAAAAGTTTACGTGTCATAGTAGATATTCGGTGGCACGTATCAGATCAGATCCTACATGAGGATCTCAAGATACCATATGCCAAAGAAGTTAGAAACCAATATGTGTCGTATCACGTACGGAAAGTTCAGTTTCATCCAACCCAAGTACGTGGGCTGCACGACATCTATTGCGAATTGGCAACCCTGCGTGTCATCTGATGTTTGCGTCATGCAGTTTGACATTTTTGATGGCGTACGTACCCAAAACGTTTTGTCATAGGGGCACTATTTATTATATTGTCATTAAGTTGAAAATTTCCTTTCGACAAAAGAATGAAATTAACATGTGAACATTTTCTTGCCATTATTTTTTAAGAACTTTCGACCTGGATTATCCCAACTATAATGCCTCGATCAATTCACTTTGACTTTGGGTAATGAAGCCTCATACAGAGCCGCTTGTACCGTTGATTCAATGAATTTAATCGTGGTCGTAGTTAGTTGGCAGATTAATTTAAAGAAGGCCGTCTGAAATCCACTTATAAGCAAGATTATGAAATTTGGGCATCCTTAGGTATTAGTATGGCTCGCATATATTCGATATTGTATTAACAGTTAAGCGTGAAAAAGCTGTGTGCGCGTTGTATACCGCATAAATTAACGAATCTTGGATTTATGGGTATGAGCCCGAAAGTAAACAGCAATCGATTGTATGGGTTTTCAAAGATGAGCCAAACCTACAAAAGTCGTTCGAGCGCAAATAACTTCCAAGCAAATAGTCGCCTGTTTTTTGGAAAAACTGGACATATAGCAACTTTGATTTTATAGGATCCTAAAACGATCAATTCTTAATGGTATACAATTATTTGTTCGCCAAAAGACTTTGAAGAAATAAATAACGCGCGATGTTAGATCATTCTCCACCATGACAATGCGAGCTCACATACATCGACGCAAACAACTGGCTTTTTGAGCACTCAAATCATCGAACTGATGGGCCATTTCTCGTACAGTCCTGATGTGGCTCCTAACGATTTCTTTTTGTTCCTACACGTGAAGAACAAACTGAGTGGATAACGATTTTTGAGGCCGCAACAGGCGGTTGAGGCGTTCAAAACCCATGTTTTGTAGATACCTGATTCGCTATGGAGAAAATGCTATGAAAATTAGTTCCAGCCTATGCAACAATGTATTGATTGTCAGAAAGAGTATTTTAAACAACAATAAAAAAGATTGCAATATTAAACATTTGTGTTTGTTAGTTTTTCGTAGTAGATATAGTGCAGCCCACGTGTCCGATCTTTATTAGATAATGCTCGTCATTAACGGCTGCATAGAAAATGGCCTTCAGATATTGAAGCCTAAGTTTAATAATACTTAAAATTGCACTCATAATAATAATATATACGTTCCGTTTGTTATCTATTAATATTTTTTTGTAAATAACGCCTTTGGATGTTATTTTGAGTATGATATGTACATAAACACCAAATTAACTCTCAGAACTTGTACTGTGTAAATATGATCCGATGGCTAATAAAAATTTAAATACTATTTTCAGGTGAGTTATCAAACGAGAAAACTTAGAAAAAGTGTTACAAAACAAATGTAAAATTATTTTTTTTATATTTTATAGAATTACGTATGTCCACTTTAATTGTAAACGATTCCGCATTTGTATTTTGAAGCAAGCCGATGTGTGTGCTTTCAGATAGCAGTGCTTGAAGCGTCCTGAGCTGCTTGTTTAAGGTCAAGCTTGTATTTTTATTATTGGTATTTATTTAATACTTTAATAGCGCGGCGTTAGCCTACGCACATAATTACGGGCATTATGAGCAGTCTAATGAATCCAATATTTCGACATTGATGACACAATCAGTAACAATCTGGCATCCGCAAAATACGTAATATACAGATAATTCGGTTACCCACCAACATAAATCACATATTACATTAACCGCACAGTTGAAAAACGATGTAGGAGAATTAAAACAAATGATAAGAAACACACATGGATCAAATTGACACTTTACTAAACCTTCTCAAAATATTAATTAGTAAGACACTATAACGGTTTTGTTATTACTCACAATAAAAATTTGGAATGCCAAGGACTGTCCCAAAGTGCACAGGAATCGATTTATTTTTGAATATGAGTAACATAAAATATATATCACACATCATACCACCCATCTTGATGGAAACGCACACGCAGGTGGTGTAGCGATCATAAGACAAAACTTTAGCTTAATTAAAGAGTGAAATAGAAACTAATAAACATTTGAGCTACTAGAATTAACATAAAAGTTTCTATTGGCAAAATAGTAATATCAACTATATACCGTTCACTTAAAATAATAATAAGTAGGCGGGCTTCGCACCTCTCGATAAGAGATTTTTAGTATGCGATGATATGAATGCTAAAAACATACAATGGAGCGCTAGACTTACACCAATTAAAGGACAATATGAACTACATATCGACGTACCATCCCACTTACTAACTTACTGATCAGAATCTACTTGACTTCTCAGTCAGTTTTGTTCAGGATGAAAAGTTGATCTATTTAAAATTGTCTTCATAAAGTAACTCCTACTGAGGCAACCGGTTATGCTCTTTGAAAGGTAACAAATAAAAATAAAGAGTGACCAACTTTCAATACCGTCGTTAAAAAACTACTCATAAAAGCTGAGCCAGGACTAACCAACAGAAAGCAACATTTGCTAAATATCTTACTAAAGTCTTCACACCGTTTAATTCTGAGACTACACCAGATAAAGGAAACGAAATACCTTATCGAATGGCTTTTTCTGCTAAAATTACAAAGAATGAACTTGAGCCCAAGATCCCTATTTCGAGCAGCAAGTATCGAAAATTGAGATAGTCTTGATGGTCGCAAATTTTCATTAAGAGATGCACTATAAAAAGAAGAAGAACTTGAGATAGCTATACTTAAAGAATTACATTTGAATAAAGTCCCTGATTACGATCTGATAACAGGCAAAGTACTACTACAAAGTTCCAAAAATGTCTTATTACTTAATGAGTTAATGAAATATTAAAAACGGAGGACTACCATAGTCAACAGTAGCACATATAGTAATGATACCAAAACCAGGGAAAGACCCTAGAAATGTCCTATCCTATCGACCCATGAGCTTACTACCGACTCCTCTAGCTCTTCGAAAAATTATTACTGAAGTATTTTAAACTAATCCTTGAAAATCAGCAGATAATTTCTCCCCACCAGTTCGGCTTTCAAATGAGCATGACATAACTGGTTAAGCAGATACGGAACAACACGGAATGGAATTGTTACTGCACATTTTTCCTCGTTATCAGTTATGCCTTTTATGTGTGGCACGAAGGTCTATGTTACAAGTTAAAGCTTTGGCTACTTTGCTTAATGTATTGTAATTTGAAACATTGCATCACAGGCACATATTTCTTCATCAAAAAGCAAAACGCAATCACGGGTTTTTGTGAAATCAAATCAAGGAACATTTTTTGGGCCAATATTGCAATGAATGTTTATCAGATTTTTTAATGTTGAGGCTGACTGCGACTACATATACCTATGACATAGCCATTTTGTCATCATACATCATCTCAACTATTGCCTCTATAAATTTGCAGCTTGAACCAGTTCCAATCTTAAGCCAAAAAATGAAGAATCAAAGTTAATGACATAAAATTGGTATGTTACTTTTACCTTAAAAAATACACTTGCTGTCTTGTAACGATAAGCAACTATCAGGTACCCACTAGATAGATCTTAAAGGTGGCAAAAACACGTCATCACCAAGCCAAAGCAAGTAGGTCTTCAACATCTACAGAAATAAAAATGTAAATGTTCATTTATTCAAAATCTTATATCTCCGAAAGTTCTTCACCGATTACTTTGAAATTTTGACACAACGTGGCATTCGAATATGCGCGTGTTTTTATATACCTATATTATATAATTTTACACTTGTGACAGGTAGAAACATGCTTTTTTCAGAACAGCGCTATCTATTGGACGTAAAAGCAGAACCACAGCAACTCCTGACCCGGCACATCTAGTAGACGTAGTAGTTGATTAGACGAATATCTCAGCTGACATTAGAAAACAAGCTCCTCTTATATAAAGTCATATTAAAACTCATGTAGGTCTACGGGATACCATTATGGGGGCGTCCAGTTTGATGATTTCCAAACAGAATGCTCCGTATGCAAGTGGACGCTAAATAAAAGGGTGCACAAAGGCCCGAATATGCCTCCAATTAAAGAAAAAAATAACAAGTTTCGTACGCAGTGTAAGTATCGTTTGCAAATCCATCCAAACAAACTAGTACATAACATGTTATATCATGAAGCGGAAATTTGAAAGTATGGACACCTTATTAAAATTCAGTTATACGGTGAATAACTACACTTTTCGTAATAAATTTTGTTTAAATCCTTTATCATCTCCTTAGACAATATTATTTTGAATGAAAATAGTTAGTCACGTGTAGATCTTTTTCATAAGTATATTTGTTTTACACCCTTTAAATGTCATTCGATAATTTTCATCTTTCTTTCTGTCCCTATCACTTGTTTTACATGTTTGTTTACATTAAAAAAAACTGTGCACCGTTCGGAGCTTCGACTTTCGAGATGACCAGTGTATTATCAGACCTAGTGTCGTTTACTTGGTTTTTTTACGTCTCGTCTTGAACTTTTGTATTAGATGGCCCGTAGTAAGCATCTCTCCATAGAAACTCATTCAGCCATTCTCACTTTACAAGGCTGTCAGTACGTAAGACGCGAAAATATTAAGGGTTTCTGCTTCGACGATGAATCTTACATTACAACGATATAAAGAAACAGGAAGTTTGAAGGATTGCCATTGCTCCTGGTCATCACGAGTAACATTCTATGCAGAGGATGCTGTGAAGTTTGTTTAACCGGGGACGTGATGAAACAATCATCAATCAGCACAATAAAGCTGTGTCTTCAGGAAGGTAATCTTCATGGTAGTATTGCGACCAAAAAACATTGTTACGACGTGGTAATAAGGCTAAACGGCTTCAGTGTGCGCAAAAGCAATAAAATGGACAACAGAACAGTAACAAAACGTATTATAAACCAAAGAATCCGAATTGGCCTTCTTTCGAATTTTCCTCTATATTTTGTTGAATTCTTCTGGATATGATTTTTAATGCATGTATATGATATGATTGATATGAGGTGCCTTTTTGGATATCGGAATTATATATAATTTCTAATTAGCTCAAAGGGCTTCTGTAGAGTGTTTGCCCAACCACTTTAAAAATTCGGTTGATATTTTATCTATTCCCGGGGCTTTTCTGTCTTGCGAATCGTGTACTGCTTTGTCAAATTCTGATCTTAGTATTCTGTCTCCTTGTTCCTCTTTCTCGAGGTTTCTGTTTTCTCAATTGCGGAATCCTCACTATGGTTTCCTTCATATAATATTTCCATTTATCTTTTCCAACTGTTAGTTATACCTTTGTGTTCCATTAGTATGTTTCTTTTTTCATCTTTTGTCTTATTTTCGATGAGCAGATTTGTAGATTCTTGTATGCTCTTTCCATTTGTCCGCCTTCAAAATTCATATTAATTTCATCGCATTCTCCTGGTATGTAATGATTTTTAGCCTTTCTAGCTTTTCTATTTATTTTATTTCTTAACGTTTGGTACTTCTCTTTATCTTCTTTTTACGTAAATTTCTATATTTCTGTCTTTTTTCTATCATTTTTATTATTTCTTGTTTTAGGGTTTTCTATTCTGGTGTATTTTTCTTCATATAACTGTATCCGAAGCTTGGACTATATTTTTCTTCACCTTGTTTCATATGCTATCGTTATTCTCTACTTCTATATTCTTTTTATTTTTTATCGTTTCATCGTCCACTTTATTTGCAAAATTTATTCTCACATTCATTTATTTGTATTCCAACCAGCTGATTTCGTGTTTGTAATTTTTTAAAATTTTAATTAGCGTTTATCATAACCAAGTTACGGTCGCTGTCTACGTCCGCACCTGCAAACCTTCTGCTGTCTTTGATTTTTGAATCTTTGCTTTGCCAAGATGTAGTCAATTTGATATCTTTTTCCATCCGCATAGTCTAAGCATATCTCCTTCGTTTATGGTGTTGGAACAGCATGTTAGTTATGACTAATTTATGTCTTGTGCATAATACTAATAGTCCTAGTCCATATTTTCCTGTAATTTTGTTCTCACTTATTTCTCCAACTAACGTTGCTATCGTTTCACTTAGCATTTTGTATACTTTTTTTACTTCATCTTCATGTTTGGAGGTAGGCATGTACACCTGTATTAATTACTGTGACTGCCGGTTTTGTTTCTAGCTTAACCATGATGATTCTTTTATTTTGCATAAGATAACCCGTAACTCTTCTTCCAAATGCCTTATTTAAAATAATTGCTACACCTGCATCTCCACGAACCGCGACTGTGTTTATGATTCTGTGGTCTTCACTCCAAAAGTCTACTGTGGGCAGCGATGTTCTCTTATGCCTAAGATATCTGTCTTTAGTCTCTTTATTCCTAGTATTACGTTTTCTAATTTTCCGCTTTTAAGAAGAGTTCTTACATTCTACGCTCCAATAGCTATAGTATTCTTGTTTCGTATTTTACCATTCAGATCTTTTCTAATTGTCTCCGTCCGGAGATCCGATTGGAGGATTGTTTTGACTCCGGAATATTTAACTGGGGAAGATTCTGTCATTATATTATTATTGTTGCTGCTTTATTTTGAGATGTGTTATCAATGCGGTTGTTTCTTTTTGACTTTTGCATGATGCCCAGTTATATTGTGTAGACTAATTGTCTATGATAGCATTTCCTCTACTATCATCACTGGTATTGTGGTAATACCGCCATTTTTCGGTCCTCAGAGCGTCGTTCGTGTGAAATAGGGTATACCGGCGCAAAAGGTGAGGTTGACATTTGGATGGGAGAGACTATGACTTGCGCTTTACCATCCCTTGTACCCGTTTTTCTCACATTACATTATATAAATTCATTTTGTATTTAGCTTCCGTACTTTCATGGACGGTAATGTACATATTATGGAGTTAAAATTTGGAATCATTTTTAAATCACCCTCTAAATATAAATTTACAAAAATGTACTAACGAGAATTATTTGTTCTTATTAAAACATAAGAAAATAAAATAATGTTGAAAAAAGTTATTCATCAAAAAAAATGAAATATATTATTCGGACTGATTAAAAAGGCAAGTGAAATTTTCATCATATATGTTTTGGTTTATAGTTTTTAATACCTATAATAAATTTAAAAATTTACACTTTGTTGATGACTTTCTTAACACACGCAAATATTTAAACATATTGTAAGTATCCCTGCAGCTAATAATGGGAAAATTATATTATTTTCCATCAGAACAAAACTGCCTTCAACACGTTAAAAAAATTAAATGATTCTTAGATTCTATCTCACATCAAAAAACATGGGTTTTACTCCTAAAAAATTCTGACATCTGTTAAATTTCTATCTCTAATAATTATGGTTGTTATAAAAATAAGTCATTTTTATCTTGATTTCACCTTTTTTTCTTTTCTCATTAATTAGTATTATTTTAGTAAAAGTAAATTATTTAATAAGCCTTAAAAATTGTACAGATTTCTAATTTTTCAATAAGCTGATTGTTAAGAGTAAGAAAAATTAAGCAAGTTCTAATGTAATTGCTGATGAGCTCTTGATCACGGCGTTAATTTTCATGTCCTTGGTTGCTAGCCCTAACTTTAATTTAATTGCAATTTAAAACAGAAGAGCTTTGTGATTTGCGTCAATTTGAGATTTGGAGATCTATAATAGTTTAATTAAAAAATGAAAGAATACAGTAAACTGTTCGATGATGAGCATGGTAAACTCCAAGAGAGTAGTATAATACAAATCTAACTTAATGTCACGTAACTTTGAATGTACTATCATTATTGGAAGGCTAGTATAAGTACAAGCAAAATTAAATCGTTTCTTAAAGTTGGCTTATCTACAGATAGTAAAAGATCTGCCAAATATTAGCAGAATAACTTACAAGCCATAATGACTGGACATAATGTATACTACTAACAAGTTGAAATTCACTTTGCAACCCAATAATATGAGTTTTTATCTAACGTAAATTTGAAACTAAATAATCCATAATTTCGATGGTAACGTCTGCAATATGAACATAGCTGGTACACTATATGGTTTAGTATCACAAGTAATAAATATAACCTTTTTTCTCATTGATTATAGTTATTTAGAAAATATTTTACTATCAATTGCTCTTCTGTACGCAAGAAGAGAAAAATTGATTTTTATGATTAATAACGCTTATCTACATCAAGCAAACGTCATGGAGAAGTGATTTAATGAAAAAGAAATTAACGTACTGAACAAACGATTTATATGACGGTAACCAGATTAAACATGCGTGAGGTACATTAGGAAGACGCATTGCAATTTAAAATGGCTCTCAGGATTATTGAATCTTGTTTTCTGTGAAAATTAATAACACGTATGTAAAATATAAATATTTTTTGTGTACATATTCGTACGAATGAATTTTATGATTTTAAAAATTGACAATGAATTTATTATTAAGCTTTTTCGTTGTAAATATGGTTGTAATACAAATGTAAGTGTATTTATAGATATTTGGTATACTGTAATATAAAACGAATTCAAACTTTGTAAACATAATGCACTCACTGGTGGAATTGTACTTCATATATGCAAGGGGGCAGATCGATTACAGAAGATGAATAAAAGGTAAACAGTCACCTAATATTAATAAACACCCACAGTCAAAAGGATTATATGCAAAATATGGAGAATACATATAGCATCCTAATATTCAAGTGGATTAGTTACCTTTACATGTCACTGAATCTCACAAAATGAAGCACTAGTATAACTTATTTCTGACACTCTAACTGACCTACCATAACCGCTATATCATGTATGCTGCTTAGAAATGTGTATTATTGCGCTTATTAGATTTTATATTTTTTTATCATTACCAGTCCTATCAACAGGGAAGTTAAAAATAAACTGAAGAATGTTGAGAAAAAGCTTAGAATACTCTATCGAATATTATAAAATTAGGGCTCGCCCGCAAAAAGTTTTTTTCTTGCGTCTAAGGCTGACAATTTTCACCTGCCTTCCGTCAAATTTTTAACTGAATCGGCCGCCCGGTTCCAACGGTCCACACAGCAAGGAGCGAGAGCGGCTTCGAGGTGCGTGCACGAACGCACGGACCTCCTCGTGTAAATTAACTGCTAAAACCACGCCACTAGTTAAAAAAAATTAAAAACAATTTAAAATTTCAACATTTGTGGTGATAAACCATTACACCGTAGAAGCGAGGGAATTCTTATGCCTAACTTTTATGAACAAATGACGGAATTTTTATTTCTTTAAGAGTTTGTGTACCTTCATTAACACTACAGCTGAAAATAATTCTTTCGGATTAAATCTTGCTGCTTGTGAAATACTAGTGACTCATGGAATTGATCCGAGGCTAAACTTATAAAGCACGTAAAAACTATTTCGTCATGTCAATATTTAATCTCAAATTGCAGTGAAATGAAGTGTGCTTTGAAATATTCCATTTTAGTATAGATGAAACTACTTTATGGTGAAAATATGTTTAACATAAGAAAAAGTTTTTAATTTTTAAAAAATAGCAGAACATATGTTATACATTTACAAAGAACATTATTAAGAAGGCTTCAACGACTTGTCGAAATAATCAGTCTGATTTAACTAAGATTAAAAAGTGCGCGATAGAAATACCGAGCTTTATTTTTGTCACAAAGAGATAAAAATATGAATCAGAATACACTAAAAAACAGCCCTACAGGTTGCTAGATATAAACAATGTTTTTTTTTAAGACCACAATTTTCAGAGAAACTCAACTTCACCTAAGTAGTAAACTAAACTTTTCATCTAGAGCTTAGAATATCAATTATATTCCTTTATAAGTTTGGAAGTTTGTACGTGGGCTGTACGGATTTCTATTGCGAATTGCCAACCCAGCGTGTGCTACGTGTGATTTAACGTTTGCATCATACAATTTGACATCTTTGACGGCATACGTACTCGGAACGTTCTGGCATACGAAGGCTATTTGTTTTGTTCTCATTAAGTTGAAAATTTCCACTCGGCCAAAAAATGGAATTAACTTGGAAACATTTTTCTATGATGATTTTTTACGATATTCGGTGTGGATTATCTCAACGATCAACTCACTTCGACTTTTGGTGTCGAAGCCCCACCCATAGCTACTGTATATCGTTGTTTCAATGAATTCGCTGGCGGATGAATTTAAAAAACTCGTCAAAAATCGGCTATGGTACTAACAAATATAGATACCGTGCGTGAAACGATAAACTAAGATCGTCATGTGACTTATCGTGAAATTCGGGCCTCCTTAGGCATTATTATGAATAGCATACATTCGATATTGCATGAAAAATTAACTGTGCATGTTGAATCCCGCATAAGTTAACCATCGCTGAAAAACAAGCTCGTGTCGATTGGTCGAAAGAAATACTCATGAAATACGATCGCGGTGACGAATCTTAAATTTATACGTATGAGGTCAAACGTAAACAGCAATCGACTCTATGGTTCTTCCGAGATGAGCCAAACCCTACAACAGTTGTTCGTGCTCGAAGAACTTCCAAGCAAATAGTCTGTTTTTTGGAAAAATAGGACATGTTGCAGCCGTGGTTTTAGAGGATCCTAAACCGATCAATTCTGAACGGTACACAACTATACCTATGTTTGCCAGAAGTCTTCGGAGAAATAATAAAAAATTAACGCGCGACGCCAGATCATTCTCCACCTTGACATTGCGAGCTCACATACATCGACGCAAACAACTGCCTTTTTGAACACTCAAAACGTCGAATTGATCGGTCATTCGCCATTTGGCGCCTAACGAAATTTTTTGTTCCCGCACGTGAAGAACAAACTGCGTGGACAACGATTTTCAACGCCGGAAGGGGCGGTTGTTGCATTCAAAACTCATGTTCCGGAGATACCTGATTAGCTTTGAAACAAATGCTATGAAAATTGATTCCAGCGTATGCAACAATGTATTGGCCGTTTTTGAAAAACAAAAAAAGGTTTCCAACATTAGACATTTGTTTTTGTTGGTTTTTCGCAATAAATATTGTGCATCCCAAGTATGCACATATAAATTAGTATTATACGAGGCGCGTTTTTTAAGTAAATACCGTTTTGTTATTAAAAAAAACGAGTACCTTAATCTACTTTTCTACATAATTTCCACCAACATCAACCTACTTTTCATATCGTACAGGAAGCTTTTGAATCCCATCCTTATAAAAATCGGCCTCCTGATTTGACACAGTCACTGCAACACAGCCGTTTTGAAACTCATCAGATAATGACAAAATCGTAAACCGTCTGTTCTCTCTCACTTTCTCATCAACTTTCTGCACCAAATCTTTAGTGATGACCGAAGGCTGTCCGCTTCGTTCTTCATCATGAATGTTTGTCCGCCCATCTTTGAAATTCCTGACTCATTTTCGCACCATTCCATTCCCTATAATGTTTTCCCCATGCACTTCACTAATCTACCGATGAATTTCAGCCGCTGTCACACTTTTAGCACAAAGGAAACAAATCCCAGCGCGTACTTCACAGTCGGCGGGGCTCACATTCGGTGGAGGCATTTTAACTACTCACAATTAAATGTAAATCCGGTAGAATTTGTTCGAACTGACGTCTGTGGTTTACCAACAGATGCATGTGCACAGCGCGCATGCGCGGGATGTTGACCGCAGCGCTGCAGCGGTGACATTTCAAAACGGTACTTACTTAAAAAACTCTTCTCGTATTTAACAGTCTCGTGTGTTTTAAGTACCTTAGCATTATTATTCTGAAGAAGTGTCATAATAAAATACTGGGATTGTTTTCCTGTAAATGTCTAAAAACATAACTGTTAACAGATCAAATGTGATTATTAGAAACAATGATTAATGATTTGTATTTATCACATATTATAGAGATATTAGACCATCAGCATCGAATCTGTCGTTTTATTGCATTTATGGTAAGACTATGGATCTGTTCATTTAATTCAATTAGTTTAGCTAGTTTCTTTGATTTGGGTTTTCTTGGCCATGAAATAAATTGATTAATGTTCTATAACCTTTAATTGAACAACTGTGCCACGAGAACATGATCGCCTTTTCTCTTTCCTACATCTTTTTAAAGATCACAGTTTTTTTTAATAGCAAAGTCGTGAAATTTGTTGCTTTTTGTCTTATCGCACCTAAAGTCTTAATGTGAGTTTATTACTTCCGGTAACCGACACGTGTGTTATGAATCGTTATCTACAGCTTGGAATTATTTCTTCTCGTCTGTTTACAATGATTTAAGGCGGTGCTCTGGTTCAGGTAAAAAATAGATTTTTTCTTTTTTGCTTAAACATTTTGTAAGTACAGATCTGAGAAGAGGGATACGTCGAGCAGGTATAGGAACTTTCGGGCGGAGCAACCACGCACCTCAGAGGATTTTAAATGCTTTGAGTTGGTAGTCGTATTACACTCAAAACTAACGAGTTTCAATTGAATAGTGTGGCATATTGATTCCAAATACTAGCATTCTACGCTAAAATTGTTGAAATTGCCGTCTATATAGCTGTAAGCATGTTCAATAAATGCTATGCAGTAATTTAATGGAAATGGAGATGATGGAATTAAATATTGGCCAAAAGTGCAAGATGTTCATCGATCTGAGCGACGTAGAAAGACGGGCGCCAAAAAAGCAACACTAAGAAGGTTCGTACTTCTTGCAGAGATGGGCAGTTTATCTGTGAAAAAATTACTGTATGGATTTTTGCTAATTAGCATTTAATTGCCGTAATTTACCAATAATTGATATTTCTTCCGACTGAAAACTAAAGCGCGTTTACTGTAAATTTTATTTTTGTAATTCTTCCAAATTGCCGGTAGTGATAGCAAATAATTGTGTAACCCAGCGAGTTAAACTAAAGACATTGAGGAAAAGTCTTTTTTAACAATTATTATCACACGAAGAAAACAAACAAAATATACCTAAAGCTTTCGTTATTTTCTTCTTTGAAAAAAATCGCTGCAAAATACCCTTTTCAGTCATCTAAACTAAGCCACTACCTTAAAAAATTCTAAATAAGACGTTTGGTTAACTTTAGATTTCCAATTAATCTAAACAACCTTATCCATGTTTTGTTTTTGGTGAAGAATTTCACTTCTATTAAATAAATTGGCATTTTCTTTTCGAATTATATTTACAAAACTGCAATGTTTGAGGTGTTCAAGAATATTTTTAGAATTTTAACAATAAACTTCCAATAAAGTATGTTACCATAGCGGATACTCCGAGATTTTAACGAGTGCATAATTATTCGATGTTTTTTGAAGGTAATTTTTATTAAAAAAGAAAGGTCATTCTGGAACTGCTCACCATGAACTTTTATGTTGGCTCCAACTCATTTAAATCGTCATAGACTTTGCCCATTTGTCAGTTTTTTAGCTGGATTATTTTTAATCAATTTAAGAGATTTTTATTGAAATATTCAGAATAAATTTGGGGAAAGAATACAGATCACTACCATTCATTCAGTACTTTCGAAACTATAGAGCATTTGTTATAAAATCAGTATGATTGGATATAGGATTATTTTAAATAAAGGTTGTGCACAATAAAATCCGGCCAAGTAAATGCACCTTCTGTTTCGTAAAATATTTTACAATTTTAGTCACATTTTGACATCTTTTAAGTTATTTTTGTCTAAAAGTTTTATTCCGAACTGAAACTGCAAAACAAATAAAAAGTAACTAAAAAACTAAATAGGAAGTACAGTCTTTATTTATAGTAATACTTTAAGTGAATTAAAAAATTATTATTAAAAGAGCCTAGGGCCGTTACTTATTCCAGTAATAGGATGAAAGTTACAAGCAATTAAGATGCCAACTCTAATATAATAATCAGATACTCAATTAAAAAACTTGTAGTATTTTTTTTTTTTAGACACACCGGTTAAAAGAACCCCCATCAACTAGATAAGATTTGTCGCTTGATGTAAATCTTGCGTTTTTAGCACGAGTTTTTCGTTTTCTCATAGTCGGGAAAATTTGAAAAACCCGAATCCACTGAAATAATCAGCGTTTCATAGACGGAGAGCATAAAGTTCAAATTTTAATTTTTTTAAATTATTTTTAATAGTTTTGTCCCTACAAGTGTAACGCACCAGCATTAAACTTCAAAAATGCACTCTTCGGTATGATTGGTTAATAAATTCCAAAAAATCTAAAAACGTATCTAACTTTTACAATTTTTGTGAAATTGTACAAAATTCAGAAAACCAAACATCAAAAAGAATTTTAAACAAAACATTTAATGCTTCTTGAGAACAGTGCGACTAAAATCTCATTTATAAACCAAATTCATCATTATTGCTTCTTCACCTGAAAAATAGTAGTTGAATGCTCAGCTCGTTTATAATGCAAACTAACATTACAAATTGATCATCGAATCTGGAATAGTTTGAATGTGTCGATACTTAAAAATATTTTATAAGCGTCAGCACCTCTGGTATTTCGAAATATGCATTCTAAACCATTTCTGAAACCGGTAACCCATTTTTATTGCATTGTCATTTATTTACGAATAACATATTTTACAGTTAAGCTTATCGACCAAACCTTCCCAATATAGGGCGTTAATATTATGCTGAATTGATACTTAAGAAATCAGGGCCTGGAAGTTCCATTCAAGCAAACCCCAACTTCCTCCCCAAATGCAAATCGCCGATTGACTTATAAGCAGTCATTTCCTGGTTTAAACAGAATGTAGGTAAATTTGCATTTAAATATTTATTTATAAATAGGATGCGATTCAAATTGCACGTGAACTTTAAATTTATGATATAACAAATCGTTTACGTAAAAAATATTTATTTATCAATAATAATGAAAAAGTAGTACCTTTCTAATGGGTATTTTTAAACAATATTTTATCTGTCGTATTATGACGGGGGTAAAACTTATACTAGATGTTTCATAGTTTTGCAAACCGTGTAACTACGAGGGTTATTCAAATATTAATAGGAATTGTGTAATAACTTATTTTTAAAGACAAAACAAAGTAACAGTTATGTTTTTTCTAGATATTTACTTCTAAAATTTATTTTCTTTCACTACCTTTAGACTGCATCACAAGCTATTTGTGTATAAATACTTCTATCGTATAATTTTCTTTAAACCTCCGATAGCCTAGAGATATAAGGTGGTTCAAATATGACCGAGATCGATCTGTATTGTTACCAGGTCGGCTTCAACTTACGATTAGAATTATATTTACAATCTTACAAACTTAACCTACCTTACGCTAACTTAACCTACTTAGCTAATTTACAAGAACTTAACGTACGACTTAATGTATGCGCTGAAACGGGCGGCGAGCTGGGACAGCGAGCTGGTACAGCGAAGTCGGGCCGCGAGCTAAGGCAGCAGCGCAAGCAGCGGGGCCGGTGGCGGAACCAGGTAGCGAGCAGCAGGGGCGGTAGCGCAGCTGGGCAGCGTGCAGCAGAGCCGATGGCGGAGCCGGACAGCGAGCAGCGAGGGCGGCAGCAGGTCCGGGCGGATGGGCCGGAAAGCGAGCAACCGGTCCGGAAAGCGAGCAGCAGGTCCGGACAGCGAGAAGCAGATCCGGGCAGCGAGCAGCAAAAGAAGCGAAAAGGGACTCGCCTGATGATTCTTCGGTTGCTCAGGTTTTAAGGACTCAGCCTTGCCCCACTCTGCTAGTGGGGTGCAGAGTTCAGGGTGGAAGCATGCTTAGCCCGCTGGGGAATGCAGGGCTTGCCCAGGATTGGTGGACGCCGGGGGCGCCTTTGCTATGATTGGAAAATGCCGTGGCGGCTATGGTCGACTCGGAATCGCTTAGCACGACGCGGCGCGGCGATCAACTACCCCTGTGTTGCACACGGCGCCACAAAGTCGGACTCAGGTAACATTCCTAACTATAAATTCCAAAGAATGTCCTTGTGTTGCCCGAAAAATTCTGGGGCAGGTAACATCAGCTCTGGCGAAATCGGGGCCAGGTAACAGTATGTAAATAAGCTCTATTGCCCAGCAGCTATGCAATCTTGAAAGAGTGGAGTCCTGCTCGGGTTGATGCGGCTTATTATCGATATTCTCTTAATCTTTCTCAAATATCTTGTGACGCTGAGATTCATCTATTTTCAATTTAATTATGCATTGACACATAAATTTGAGCCCATAAAACGTTTTCTGTCACTAAAAACTTAATGATAATGCGTTAAACATATGCCAACGGCACATTATTTTTAGATTTGGCTATAAAACTGTTTATAAGCAACCATACTAACTATAACTATATTAATCAATAGATATTTATACCTAATTTATCAGTAAAAATAGTATTTATTAAGTTTGTACACCATATCGTACGAGAAATCATCAAGTGCTTTTAGGAAGATAACTTCTAAATATCGATTGAAAATCAATGTGGATAGGATATCTTCTTGTCTCACACCACATTTGATTTCAACATCTTTATTGTGGAATTCAATATTTTGCAGAATTTCCATCATTTTATGGTATTTTACTTTATCAATCGCTTTTTCAAAATTTATAAAGCACAAACATACATTTTTATTGACATCCCTATAGTCTTGTACTAGAATTGGACACTAAAAAGAGCCTTTCATATTCCTACGTTGTTGCGGAAACCAATTTGGGAATCACTGATTTTTTTCTATTTTTCCATATATCCTAAAATAAATTATACATAGGAAATCTTTTAAGGCATAACATATTAGCTAATTGTTCAATCAGGTCCAGGTGCTTTTTTGTTTCTTGTTAGTGTAGTCACTCCTTCTACTTCTTCAAATATTATGGGATGGCCTAGTTGCGTAAGGATCTAACGCCCCGCGTGGGAGTATGGGCTGCGAACTGAGAGGTTAAGGCCTTCAAATCTTTGATGCGGGGCGATGTGCAAGCACCGCGCCTTAGACGACCGCCATTATTACTTCTTATTCGAAGTGAACGCGGGTAACAGATTATTTTTAGGGACTGATTAAGTAAGTCGCCAGACATCAGAGAGCTCCAGAAACGAACCCGGATCCGTCCGCACTGCAGCCAACCGCAATCACGCTGACGATCATGGTTTAGTTGTAGGAGTACCTAATTCAACTTCAGTTCTTACATCCTTCTGTATATATTTATTCTATCTATTCTCCTCTTCGTTATTTATCAGCTTATTATCTTCTAAGAGAATATTAATTAATTGTTACTCGTACTTACCACTCTTTAACCTTATAAATGTTGAAGTTGTGGATTCCTCAATATTTTTGCATTTCTTTTTATACCAATCTTCTTTTGCTTTTTGAAGCTTTCTCCTTATCATTTTATTGATTTTTTGATATCTTTGTTTTTCCATTAATTTGAAAATGTTGCCACTTCTCCATTATTGCTTTTACTTGGTTTCTTTCTTAGATTGATTTCTCATTATGTGATGTATAATTAATTTAATATTTAGTTGCAATTGTTTTGAGTTTATTTTTTTATTGTATGTTTTTTTAGTTTTTCGATATCACTCGATCTTATCAGTCATAGAGTATTTTTATTTTTGAAAATAACAGACGATGAAAAGTCATCTTTAGGTAACTAAGAAACAATAAAAAACAGGTACTGTACGCAAATTACGTGACATTTTCGGAAACAGAAAAGCACTAAATGAATTAACGCGAAGAGATTAATTAAAGAAATTTAAACAAACAGGTTCGTTTGTAAACAAAAAAAACAAACAGGCCGACCTCTTACCGGCCTTCAGCTGAAAACATTGTCGCTGCGAATAGAGCGTTCAGAAACCTCAGTATGCTGTCAGTTACTGCAACTGAATATTTTAGAAAGCATTCAGCGAATTTTAACAAAATATCTATATCTGCACCCATTCAAGATTTAACTAACCCAGAAACTAAAGCTGGACGACCATTTAAAACGCTGAGTTATTTTGGGGGACGTATTTCCCAAAATGGCGATTTATTTACATGAAATTTAGTAAATTAAAGTAGACAATAACAAGAACGGTGTAATACATAAATAATCTACAGCGGTGCGAAATCGTAACGGTCACTTCCGGTTGCCGTTAACCTATTTGGCTGAAAATCAATCCCATGAAAGCTACTGACCTAAGATGTGTGTATGCCAAGTTTGAAGTGAGTCCGTAGGATAGAACGAAAGTTATAGTGTCTCCAGACACACAGGCAGACAAACAGGATGAAATCTCATTAACTTTCTACTATAAGCTCCGCTGTAGAAAGTTAATAATAAATCATAATAGTTCATGCAACTTTCATTAGCGGCCACGACCTTCTTGAGTCGGGACCTAAACCTGATGCAAACCAAAACAACCTGCTTCTTGTCCATATGTGTCATTACTTCCATGATGGAGGCTCTTAAGCTAACCTTGGTATTATAATGCTTTTCATTGACCTTCGCCTCGACCAGGTCCCACATTTAGTAGTCAAGGGGATTGAAAAGAAGGCTGGAAGGTGGCTAATCGAAAAATACAGTGGAACACGCACTTCCCCTCAACGGCCACCTCTTCAGTACTCATTGTCTCTAGCACGTTAATATATCTGTGGTTAACTTTAGGTCTTCTTCAAAGAAATAGAGTGCCATGACATCCCGTTCGCTACTCACAAGCCTCAGTACCATGACAAAGTTGGGAAACCTTATAATCATGATGTTAAGCGCTTCAGAGACATCTTTGCAGATTTAAAAGTCATTTTGGCCACTTTCCTGCCCTAGATGAAGTTCTTTTCGTCCGCAAATAATCTCAGGGAGCCAGCGTTGTGGTGTTTGTTGACTTTTAGCAGTGCTGAACCTTTCATTTCCTGTTCATTTTGTTTTTCTCAGTCAACAGTTGGCGGTTCCCCAGGACGAAAAAGTTGTAATGTAGGTCTTGTTGTACTCCTAGACTGACCATCGACCTCTCCACACGCATTTCTTTTGCCAAGTCAGTAGTGCTCCGCTCAGGATCCTGATCGATCTTCTCTTTCAATTCGTGGATGAATTCATCACTTCTCTTGCGGTCAGATCGCTTGCTGTAAGTTGTCTTATCAACAGTTACCTCCTCTTGGTGATAAAGTTCCCTGTACTTCTTGGCTACATCGTAAACTAATTTTATTGTAGCCAACTCACGCAATAATTTCTGTCGAGGATTCGAGTGTAGTAGCTTTGCGATCATATTATTGGTATATTATATAATTCACGGGATGAACCGCGTCTATTTTGGGAAAATTCTCGACGTTATGAGCTATGAGTCTTTGAATAAGACTGACCTTTCGTGTGACCTGCTTGATCTTTTATAGGGCTGGAAGTGAAAGTTTGTTTGGCGGGAGATGCGTTGGGTTGGGGAAAGTTTGTAGGATGAAGGGTGTTGCGTAATTGGCGGTGCGGAGTAGTAAGGGATTTCCATATGTCAGGTAAACGTCGGCTGTCATCTCTTGTGTTGAGGCACTGTGGGCGTTTTTCTATTTCAATTGCCTCACGTACTATTCTGCTGGTGAAATGGGAAATGGGGGCAATGGTTTTATCCGGAGAAATTAATTTTGTGGCCTGTTTCTTTATTGTATTTGGCAAGTGCCGAACCATTATCGCCTTTCCGTGCGGCCAGAGAATGCTCGCGTATTCGGCTAGATATTTACCGATTTATTTGACCTTTGTAGATCCTTTGGCAGTCTCTACAAGGTAGTTCATACACTCCTTGGGATTCATTGGGGCAGTGATCCTTTGCTAAGCAAATAAGCCCAGATATTTGGTTATTAGCCGTAAAGACCGTGCGGATACTTTGCCGCATTACTATGCGGCTTATTCTATCGGTGATGCCTCTGATGTAAGGTAGGAATGCTTTTTGTTGGTCAGGAGGGTTTTGGGATTGAGAGTTGGAGTTTTTATTTATATTTTTGATTATATTAGTTAAGATTTGTTGGAATATCCATTTTGCAGGAGGGTGGTGGTAATGGATTTAATTTCTGTTTGGCGATTTTTCGTATCGCAAAGTCTGATGGATCTGCTTATGAGGGATTTGGTCAGGGTGGTGATGGATTTGGCATTTAGGTAGCGGTTAGTGTGAGTGGGTTTTCTGTAGACAGTGTAATAAAAACTGTCATTGGAAAGATTTCTTGTTATGAGAGTATCTAGGAAGAAATTGTTATGTTCAGTTTCCATGGTAAATTTGATATTGGTGTGGATTTGGTTGATGTGGGAAAGGAATTCTGGAAGGGTATCATGTCCATGAGGCCAGATAACAAAAGTGTCATCGACATATGGTATCTAGCAGGTAAGCTTAAGGTGAAAGGAGGCTAGGGCTTTTGTTTCAAAATCGGCCATAAAAAGGTTAGCAATGACAGGTGAAAGTGGGGAGCACCATTAGTTTGACGGTAAAATTTATTTTGGAAGGTAAAGTGAGTATTGGATAGGCAATGGTTTATTAGGGAGAGGATATTGTTATTTTTATTATACGGTGATTTTAATAATTGTAGGGTATCAGGAATTGGGATGTTTGTAAACAAAGAAACGACATTAAAGCTGACCATGATGTCACCTTTGCGTATAGAGAAGGTTTTCATTATTTCTAGGAAATGATAGGAGTTTCGGACGTAGGATGATGACTGCTCTGTGAGAGGTTGGAGAGTTTTGGCAAGATATTTGGCTAGGCTGTGGGTGGGAGAATCGAATGCACTTATGTATAGGTATTTTATTGAAGGGCGATTGGAACTCAAGAGTTGGTAATGATCACAACAAAGGAGGAGATTTTCTAGGGAGTGTTGGGGAAGTAACCATTAACAAAAATGGAAGCAAAATGATTAATTTCTGCCAGTTGAATGATTTAATAATTGGAAATACTTTTTAGAAGTAAGAACTAGAGTAAAATATACGTTCAGGGTCGAGGGAAGCTAAGCAAAAAGGATAATTGATTATAGGGTATAGACCAGAGAAATGACACATTGATATGCAATGTTTATACTGTAAATGAGGCAGAATTAAATACTCAACACAGACTAGCAAGAGCAACACTGGAAATTAAATCACCAAAATAGAAGGCACGAGGATATACCAGAATAAATATTTATAAATTGAAAAAACCTGATATAAAGAAAAGATATCAAGAGGAAACGGACAAAATATTTGATGAGTTAAATAGCATAGTAGTAATTAGGGATTTAGAGGAATTATGGAAGATTTTTAAGAAAACAATCTTAGGGAAAGCAAATGATATATGTGGTATTAATAAGGGGAAGCCCAAACAAAAACGGACACGTTGGTAGAATAAGGAAGTAAGAGATTTAGTAAAGAAGAAAAATACAGCTTAGCACACATACATAAGAACGAGAAAAGAGAAAACAAAAAGGATATAATGAGAGTAGAAAACACAGACCGATACATATATACATAGATAATCTTGTATATGCCGATGACATAATTCTAGTGGTAGAATCACTGAGTAAACTTAACAGAAAAATAGAAATATGGTATAAAAAGATAGAAGAGAATGGTATGTGAGCGAATCTTGAGAAACGAAAATTTTGGTCATCAATAAGAACAAAGGGAAAAAGAGAGAAATATGATTTTATGTAAAGGAATACATCTGGAAGAGTTAACGACTTTAAATATCTGAGTACTAGAATTACAAATGATGGAAAGATAGAAGAGGAAATTGCCAATAAAACAAAAAAAGAAAATAAGATACATTACTCGTTGATGAAAACAGCATTTGGAAAGAAAGAAATTAATAGGAAAGAATAATACACGTCCATAAAGCAATTGTAGTTCCGACCTTAACATATTCGAGATAAGCATGGACGAGAATCAAAAAGCATAACAATATAATCACAGCAATGGAAATAAAAATAGCGGGAGTAACAAAATTAGACAGGATAAAAAAATACGGAAATAAGGGAAACTTTACAAATTGAAGCGTTAGTGTACTTAATAGACTTAAAAACAATTGAATTGATTTGGCTATGTCTAGAGAATGAAAGAAGAAAAACTTCACAGAAGAGTAATGGAAGTAAGGAATATAGTCAAAAATAAAAATAAAAAGGAGAGACCAAGGAAGGCTTGGATCCAGCAGATAGTAGAAATCGGAAAAAACAAGGAGAAGTCTTTGACAGAAATGAAGCAAATGACCCAGGACCATAAAGCATGGAAGAACTGGACGAGTAGTTAAAAAACAATTTTTCTGAACGCTCTGTAAAGGACATAAGAAGAAGAAGAAGCATCAAGATTTTAGACTTCAATGAATTTTTGCATTGTAAGTATTGTTTTTTTTTCTTAAAAAAGAACATTTAGATATTTTGCATCTAAATTCACCCTAAATACAAATCATTTTTGGCTTGACATATTAGAAATAAACTTCTTATTGAAGCATAACCAAAATAGTATACAAAAGAATATGAAATGTGCGTTTTATTAGCCGGATCTTCTATAGAATAGTATTTTTGTCAGAAAACACAATAGAAATGGCTTAATTTATTGAAGGACGCAATATTTATAATATTTGAATTAATTTATGCTTACATTTATAGATTGTTTTTTATCAGCAATGCTTTTTTCGTGATTGTTGGTAATCCCACAAAATTAAATTCATTTTATATTACATATGTACATATCCACCACTACGTACTACCGAAATATCAAAAAATCTCCTACAACCCACCGCAATAAAAGTATCGACTCTGTCTTATGATCTGACAATGGCAGCTATCCATTGCCCACCTCGTCATAATGTAAAAAAGAAAGATTTTGAAGAATATTTCCAAACATTAGGCAATAAATTTCTAGTTGGTGGTGATTACAACAGCAAGCACATCAGGTAGGGCTCACTCCTAATTAACAATCAAAGGCAGTGAACTGTTTAAAACAATAGAAAGCCATAGATATTCATTTCTTTCAACAGACACACTAACCTACTGGCCTACTGACCTACAAAAAATTCCTAATTTATAAGATTTTTTGTTATAAATGGAATCAACTCGACGTACACTAACATTATACCCAGCTACGACTTGTCACCTGATCACTCTCTAATTAATTATAGCAACAATTGGAACTTCTACAATATTCAAGAAATCTCCACCTAGATTACACAATATTCAAACAAATTGGGATACTTTCCGCACTATATTAAATGATTGAAAGGAACAGAAGAACTAAAGACAGCCACAGAAGCACTTATAAACAAATTACAACGAGTTGTACAAAGATCTACACCAAACTTCACAAAAAATAACCCGGAATATATCATTACAAATAAAAAAAGCTATAACAGAAAAAAGACGTGCTAGATCAAAATGGCAACGTACTCACACACCAGCCGACAAACCAAATGAGTCAAAAATTGAAAAACAAGCTCAAAGAAATAAGAAACCAGGAGTTTGAGCAATATATAACTAAACTAAGCAGAACAGATAACTCCATTTGGAAGACAATTAAGAATTAAAAAAAAACCTAAATTCCTGCTCCACTAATAAGAAACGTATCAACGAACCATGGACAAAAAGTGATGCTGAGAAAGCAAATCTATTTGCAGAACACTTGGTTTCCATATTTCAATCGATAGACAATTAGCAGACCAAGAAATAAAACGAAGTCTTTGTATTCCACCTGTAATACTTACGCCTATCAAAACACTGACACCAAAAGAAATTGGGGAAGAAATTAAACTTCTAAATCAAAATCTAAAAAAAGTCACTTGGAATTGATCTTGTCACGGCTAAAATGATGAAGGAATTGCCTAAAAAGAAAATACTAAAGCTAACCTATATCTATATTTTACGATTTGTATGCTGGCCAAAATGTCTAAAAACGGCGCAAATTATACTGATAGGTAAACCGGGAAAAGATCCAACAGATGTCTCCTCTTACAGATCTACTTCGTAGATTACATGAAGACCTACCATACCTACAGAGAACTGGATACCAGAACATCAATTTGGGTTTCGTCAGAAACACTCGACAGTGCAACAAGTTTATCGAATTATACAAACCATAAATAAAGCATTTGAGAAAAAACAATACTGTAGTGGAGTTTTCCTTGATATCAGCCAGACTTTTGATAAGATCTAGCACCCGGATTAATTTATAAAATCAAGTGTACTTTTCCACCAGCCTTTTCAACCTCCTAAAATCTTATTTGAATTAGAGAAGATTTCAAACTAAGATAAGGTGCCTCAAGCCAGTGTCCTTGGACCGCTGCTGTACATCTTGCACACGTCAGATCTACCATTGGCACAAAATGTGACAATGGGAACTTTTGCCGACGATACTCCTATTCTCTCTTGCCACGAAGATCCTCAAATAGCTTCAAACATTACGCAAAGCTACCTAAATAACCTACAACAATGACTGGAAAAATGGAAAATAAAAGTGAACGAGAATAAATCAGCACATATTACATTCACCTTCCGCAAAGAAATATGTCCTACAATCACAATAAACAACATACAAATACCACAAACGCAAACGATAAGATATTTAGGATACCAATATTTAGATACCAAACTGAACGTGGAAACAACACATCGCAAAAAAAGAGAAAACAAGTAGAGATTAAGACAAAGAACTACAGTCGCTGATAGGAAGAAAATCACGGCTATCAATGGAAAACAAAATCTTGATATACAAAGCAGTCATCAAATGTATACGGGCTTATGGACTAGAACTATGGGGATGTGCCTCCAAATCAAATATAGAAACTATTCAAAGGGGTCGATCCAAAATACTCCGTCAAATTTTGGACACTCCCTGGTTGTAACAAACCATACACTACATACTGACCTACATGTTTCAGCAATACGAGGAAATATCCTCAAAAAAGCCACCAAGCATCATGCCACCTTAGACAATCATCCTAACCCGCTAATGGAACAACTTTTAGAACCAATAATCAACAAAAGACTAAAAAAAGCTGTGACCAGCTTTTACTATTGATACACAGGTGATATCATTGGATATCTCCCTGATCATGTTACCTATCACCAGTCCATCTAGTAGCTGTCAGCATTTTATCTCATAGAATTCTGTATTATTCTGATTCCTAAATAAATTTAAATTAAAAAAAACTATATATTACGCCGCACTAATTATAAAGACAATTAACAAAAATCGTCACGGTGCGTCAAAGAGGTGAAAATTTAAATTATGAAACCCGCCTACAAAAGCTATTTTTAAATCCAACTAAATGATAGTCCTATCAGTCTGTATTTTCGCAAGGAAACTTGCAAAGCGCAACATTTGCGACGATTACTACTGTTCCCGTCAAGACTAAAAGCTCGGCTTTCTGGTTGAGCACGGTAAAGTTCGCTGCTTAGCACTCATTATTATCATTCGCACTTGCATTGTGATACTTCCAAAGTTGTTAACCACGCCTTTCAAGTTTAAAATATCTGCATACTTCGGAAGTTCGAACAATAGCGCGGCTGCCAAGAAAACTGATAACTGCGATTTTGCTTCATAAATTCGCATTTGTTTACATTGCCTTGCTAGACCCGATGGGAATGCGTGGGCGTGTTCCCAATTGTCAATTCGTCTGCAAAATTTAGTAGCCTGGATGTCGAGGAAATTCGAGACTATTATAGTCATAACAAGTAAATCATTTAGTGTAGACTTTTTTTTATTTGTTTTCATTGCCTTAAGGAGAAGAATTAATTAATTCGTTTATTAAGTTCTCAGACGAAACGCAAAGAAACCGAATTCTTTGTGGACGAATTTAAAGGCAGCTTAATTCGCTACAATTAATCGCGAAGCGGGGTTTTCCTTGTTGATTTTTTAATAAGGCGCTTAAAAATGCGGAGACGTCATGCCTACGGCACTTGCTAATAAAACTGATATACAATACAAATTGAAATCGGAGACTCGACTTTACTTCCGGCTTGTGCAGGTGAAGTGAGCAGCAATTGTAGTCGATCCTCCGTTTTATTTCGTCAGCTGTTTGCTAGCCAAGCTATCGCATTTTTAACAGCAACGTTTCTGCAGAATATTAAGAAGCCGCGCTTGAGAATTTCCTGCAATTAGCCCAGAAGTTAATTAAAGAGCGTTCTCTTTTGTGGCTTACTAAAAAGGAGTATCTTTAATTTCAGCAAGTGATTAATAATGCACATGCTCCAAGCAGCTTTCGGCGTGCTTTCGTTAACGGCATTTTTTAAACATCGCTGTACACAAAAAGGGCTTACGTCTTCAAACAGAATAATCAATTACGACGAAGTTCCAAATTATTAAATATTTAATATTTGCATATATTGCACGATGTTTGATCAAAAATAGAAAAAGGCAGACTATAGTTCTGATAGGTTAGGTTCATTTCCTTGTGACGAAGTGGGAAGTATATGGTAGCATATGGTAGAGCAATAGTAACATTTAGTGCTTTTTAAGACGAGCAGCCAATCAAAAATGTTCTATGTTAAAGTTTACTCACAATAATTCTTCTTCTTCTTCTTCATATACAGTAATAGACCACATTACTTGTTTCGCCTTAATCATTGCCACTTCCTTCTAGATCGACCAAGGTCTCGTTTAATTTGAGGTTGATACTTTAATACCATTTTGGGAAATCGACTTTCTTACATATACGTTCAACATGGACTTTCCAGTTACCTTTGCTATTTGATATTGTTGTTAAAACATTTTCTCTAATGGCATTGTTTCTAACCCTAATTATATTTTCCGTAAGACTCATGTTTCAATACCATAAAGCAACATTATCTTATAAAACTTCAACCGACTGTCTTTTCGGGTCTTATTTCTGAGGTTTCTTTGTTGATATCGCGACCATCGTTATATCCTTCATCGCACCCTAAATAGCTAAAATGGCATACATAATACATTAGCTGGACATCTATTATAATTATAGATTTAACGTGTTCGTTTCCGCAGAGAGCCATAATTTTTGTTTTCAGGTGAGAAATTATTAGGTTATAACCTTTACTTATTAAGGATCATCTTATTTTTCTGACCATGTCTGAGGCATCTGTAAATAATAGGCAATTTATATATTGCTCTCTGTTCATCTAGATGAAGATGAGTTTTCCATTGGTGCATCAATGTATTAACAAGTGTAGGTGTACACCCTTGCCGAACACATTTGGTGTTAGTGAAAGACTACAAGAATACTGCATGTCTATAACTGTCTGGGTATTTCGGTAGATCGATTGTAAGCATCTATGGGATGATTTGGATATCTTTGCCGTTTTCATAATATTTTATAATTTTTCACTTATCACGTTATCAAAAGCTGTTGTAAAATTAGTAAAGACCAAGCGTGGTTTTTTGATTAAACTTCATACATTGATCAATAATTTGTTTAATTGTGAATACGTCGTCGATACATGAACAATCTTTCGGTAACTCATTGTTTTCTGAAACTTATTGTTTTCAGGCGGGCGTTTAAGATTTTTGTATATATGTTGTAGCTAGAGTTTAATATGCTGATCTGTTAATAGTTTTTGTTTCACTTCGGTCTCCTTTCTTAAGTATTTGTGTGACTTTGACTATTAGCTATTATTTAGGAATAGTTCATTACACCCATAAGTTTAAAAGGTATAGAAATTGATCTCTTAGCAGCAGACCTCCATATTTGATTAATTCAACGATGTTTTCTAATTTTGGTGATTTTTGGTTTTTTGGTTTTATTTAATGCATCATTCAGTTCTTTCAGACCTATTAAGTCACCCATGTAAAGATCTTTGTTTGTTTGTGCTGCTTCCTCTATTGTCCCCATTAATTTGTAGGCAAAGTCCTGTCTGCCTAATATATAATATTGAACATCACTTATAAGTCTGTCCCAACAATTTTTTTACGATTTACGAATTAGTTGTTCTGTTTTGTGTATAGTCTTTGCTTTCCTAATACTTTGAAAGCTATTTTTTTATTATATATTTAATGTTCTTCCTTTCCTTTTTAACATTATTACCTGTTGGTTTCATTAAAATGGAAGTAGTTATATTATTTTAATATAGCTGTTGTATAAACTCATTTTTCAATATATTCTCTGTTGACGTGTTTATTGTAGTTTTCTATTTTTTCCATTTACTTATAAGTGATATATTTGAAAATACTAAGTAGTGATCTCTCTTCTTTTAAAGACATTTGCTATGATGTCGTGATCCACTGCTTTCTCGAGTGAATTTATTAATATTTTTCTTTCTAAAGAAAGTTTAGTTTTTCGAGCAAAATTTTCTTAATCAGTGGCCATTTTCGTTTATGTGAGATTCTCCTTTTGTTTCGGCTGTGTGGGGTAAGGAGTCGTTAGCGACATGGGAATTTAAATTACCGTATAATAGGGTCTAGTCATTTTTACTTTCCTTATCGTATAATAAGGAAAGTAATGTAATCGGCGGAAATTTGACCTACCCAGTTTTTCACATTTCTGGACGAAATATAGCCTCAGGACACCAAAAAAGTTGGTTTTAGCCATTGGTTCGTGTATGTGTGTGTGTGTGTCGGTCTGTCAGTAAACAGGATATCTCAAGAACCGTAAAAGCTAGAGATTTTAAATTTGGTATGCAAGTTACTTGTAGGTAAGGGACGCAGTGCGAAGCTTTTGGTAAAAATTGGCCTAGCGTTTGGTCGCAAGGTCGCAAAATTGGTCGGAAAGCGGTCGCGAATCTAAACGGTTGAAGATACAAAAAATTCATGAGAATAAAAATGATTTGTTATCACGAGATAAACATGAATTTAAAATAAAAGTTGGTAAAATAGGAACTCGAAAAAAAATTGAAGCTCAGGATTTTTAATATACCGGTGTTCATAAAATGTTTCGGGAAATTTATATTACCGGATAGATCAGACCGAGGCGAACAAAAAATTACAATGAAATTTTTTGATCCGAGGTCAAATAAATAAGTTATAGTCGATTAAAAATTAATTAAACGGACCAATCACAGCGCGCTCTGAGAGCTACCGGACCGACTCCGGGAAAACGGGGAGCGCTTGGCCGCTAGGAGGGAGCACGCAGGCGATAATGGCGAAGGCTGCGCGGTCGAGCTCGCACGGTTACCTTCAGTGACGTAGCAAAATTTTAAGTACGAGTCAATTATTGTCTTGTACTGTTTATTTTAATCAACTTTCGGGTGTTGGTCTCGCGCCTCGTGCTTTTTTAAAATAACAAGTTCCGGGACGAGAGCAGCGCAGGGCCGAGACGATGGGCCCGGTATAATATATAATAATAGGATAAGGAAAGTCGTGTTATGTTCACACCAGATTTTTATTTATTTTGTTTATTTATCGCTGCAGTGTAGCATAAAATTGTTCTGAATCTTCTCCCCGTCTCTCTTCTGGTGTATAGGCGCACATTACTGTAGGTAACCCCAATCAATTTTAGATCTAGTCATTAGTAACCTTTCGTTGTTTTTTAACTTTAAATTAATCAACATTGCTTACATTGGCTTATGTTCTCATATGTTGATCTACGCCACAGTACATTAAAGTATAGATTTGTAAATCAGTAGATCCTTTTATTATCTTTTTTGTTTCGGTTATTATAGCAATATCAATATTTCTAAGCTAATTTTGATTTAACTACCTTAAGTATATTTGATCTTTCTAATTACTTTGCCTTTTCATGCACTTGTCGTCATTTACAGAACTGTCCAATTATCCGAGGCTGTATTTGAGTTTTCCAGTAAATAGAGAATCAACCTACCGTTAGTAGGATTTTTATCGACCTTTTCTGGTTTAGATCCACTTTTTTCTGTTTTAACAAGGGCATGTCGTGTAAGATGTGGTTTTTCACCACGTACAACGATTTTAGGTAGGAGAAGCTCCGATTCTATCAACTCTATATTGAACTTCAACCACCTTTAGCACTTACTCTACTAACCCTTACTGGGAATAAAACTAAATTGGATATGTAACCTTTCAAATATAAATCAAAGAGACAAATCAAATACAAATTGTTTTTTAACAAATAGAACTAAAAACACAATTTCTCTATAAAGCTTATTAAAAGGATGAAGAAGTTAAAAGTGTAAAAAATGCTTTTTATAAAAACTCTTAAAAAGTTTAATGAACAAAAGAAAAGAAAATTAAATAAAGGAACATCAGTAGTTGCACATTTTTATTACAAGAACAAAATGTAAAATCAAAAATCCCCAAATGATGAAATCACTTACAAGAAGAGTTAACGGATGACCTATATCAAGAAAATACATGGCCAAATTTTTGAAACATTGAATCATTATTCTTTCTTATTCTATTCCTCCGTTTCACTAATGTTTAAAATATAATTCTCCTCTTCGCAGTCATGCTGGAAATGCGTATTCCAAGAATTTAATCTTTTATATTGAGCGCCACTAATTGCAGGGTGTTTTACCTTAAGATTCTGAATTTATTATTGTTAAATCACTTTTATTTGAACACGCGAAATCAGCTGTGTTTACTACACTTGTGCCCAGAATTAATTAAAAACGGAAACAACAGAAATACTACATGTATGGAAGGAATACTACGAGGAAAAATTTGAGGAAAACCGAAACCAACAGGAAGAACAAGATGAATACGAAGATACGGGTGGAGAACAACAAGAAAACGCAATAGAAATCGAAATGAAGGATGTAGAAGAGGCAATTAATACACTTAAACTTGGCAAGGCAGGGGGAGCAGATGGTGTCGAGGCAAAGATGATAAAAGTCATGGGCCCTGAAGGAAAGATATGGATACATGAAATATTTAAGAAAGCATGGAAAGAAGAACGGATACCGGAGGATTGAGAAAACAACATAATTATACCAATCTACAAAAAAGGAGAAACAGGAAAATGTGAAAATTATAGAGCCATCTGCCTTTCCTCTACAGTATTCAAAATGTATACGAAGATTCTGCAAAAGAAACTCATACACTACATAGGACACAAGCTAGCCGATGAACAAGCAGCATATAGACAAGGAAAACAAACAACAGACAATATACACATAATAATAAATATAACGGAGAGAACAATAGAAAGAGGAGGAGAGCTGTTTGTGACACTCATAGATTTAAAAGCAGCGTTTGACAATATAAAGAGAAGTCACATATGGAGGTATTTGGCAGAATTACAAACACCAAAAAAACTCATCAGAAATATCAGGAACATGTACCAGAATGTCAAAGGGAAAGTGCAGATGAACGGAGAATTTTCAGACGCGTTCCTCATGACAAAAGGAATAAAACAAGGAGATAGCCTTAGTCCACTGCTATTTATAACACTGATGGACAAAATCTTATTAAACACAAGAACAAAAACACAGCATCTGCAAACACAAATAGGACATTACCAACTAAGGCCAATCAAAGTAGACAATTTAATGTACGCAGATGACATAATACTCATAGCAGACACCCACAATAAAATGAAGGGACTGGTTAAAATATGGAGCGAAGAAATGGAGAACATGGGCATGGAAGTAAACACTAACAAAACAAAAATGATGATTATAAATAACAAAAATCAGAGATGGTAAGAAAAATAGAAATAAACGGGAATACAACAGAAGTAGTCACAGCAGTAGAATATCTTGGCTCCGTAATAACAGATGACGGAAGAATAGAAGTCGACATAGCAAATAGAATGAAAAGACGAGGAACATATACTACGCAATAAACAAACCAATATTACAAAACAAGAAATAGACAAGCAAGTGAAATTGAAAGTTTACAACACAATAGCAAGACCAACATTAACATATGGTAGTGAGACATGACCATAAAAAAAGCACAAAGCAAGATCAATGCTGGTGAAATGCAGTTCCTAAGAAGAATCGAGGGAAAACCAAATGGGATAGAGACGAACGAAAGAATCAGACACACTCTAAGACAAGAAGGAATAATGGACTTTATAGAAAGAAAGCAACTAAGATGGTATGGCCACACAATAAGAAAAGATGAACAATCGCTACTAAAAAGATCACAGAGTCAACAGGAGAACGAAAGAGGAAAAGGGGTAGACCCAGAAAAAGGTGGACACAAAGGATCGAAGAAATCGGTATCAAGAGGGGCAAAACATTGGCAGATATGAAAAGAATGGCAAAGAACCGGAAGGAGTGGAAGGACTGGACCTCATATCCGACACCCTGAAGGGGCATAAGGAAAAGAAGAAGAAGATATTGAGCGCCAGTGTGGCCGCGCGGTTAAGGCGCTTGGCTGCAGTACGGACGGGCTCGGATTTAATCCAGGTTCAGATGCCTGACGGGTGGCCTACTCAGTCACTAAGAATAATTACGTATATGCGTTCACTTCGAACAAGCGGTAATAATGACGGTCGTCTAACGCGCGGTGCTTGCCATATTGCCTCGCATCACAGATGGTACGAAACGGCTGGACAGTGGGAACAGACATATAAGAGCCTCAACTTTTTCAATCCTTGCTCCTAAGTGGGGCGTAGAGTCTCAACATTACCATCTTTTTATATTAGAAATTTCAATTTAATTATTGCTATAGTGGAATTTTACAAATTTAATAAAAATAGAAAGGGCAAAAGGATTAAGAAGAAATAAATAAAAAAATAACAATAGAAAATGTTATTAATTGAAAAACTTTAATAGAATGATGTTTTAATATTCAAAACAAGCAACAAAAATTTAATTGGCATTTCACGGTAATGTAATTTATTATCTACTCTATAAAACTGCAAAAATGTAAACGTGTGTTTGTGCGTGTGTAACTAACATTGCAACTCCTCCTACAGTTATGAACCGACTTCAAAGGTCAATACCTCATTCGAAGCGGTTTGTTGCAAAACCGCACATAAAGGTTTAGATTTTTTATTTATGTCGCGGTTGACCAGTTATAGGTCAAACATGAAGTAATTAGACGATTTGCGCCACCTATCGGTGTTTTATGCACTACGTGACCAATTCTTGCCGTTAGTAGGTGCATGCGGCACAACTTCGATTTATGTGAAATCGAATATAGCGGAACGAATGTCATCATGCTGATAAAACGATTATTGGCTCATTTTTTCTTCAATTTTTGACGAAACTCAAAATCAAATATTTAGCTTGGCTTGCCCGTCCCTGGGGCGGGCCTTTTTACTAGTATGACAAAGATCACAATCAATAAAAAACTGCGGTTGCTTTTTTGGTTAGTTTTTGGAAATGCTGGACAGTACTTGCAAGGCAGCCCATTCTTAACCAGTTTAATAATTTTTATATTGCATATCCAACTGTTTTTGTTAAATTCTACAATTTTTTTGTAATTTGTGGTAGCAATGCAACCATTTGTGGATTTTAGACATTGATGACAGTTACGTTATAACAGATCAGATGCATTACTATCCATGATATATCTTAATTCCTCTTTTTACTATGAGTTTTCTTAGCTTTCGCATTTAGTCTGCACGTTTTAATATAATTTAGCAGCTTCAAAACAATCTTTTTAGGTCTTGCATTTACCAGGCCTGGTTGACGTCGCGATTTAAGCAAATCGTCAAGCTTATCATCATAAGTCATAGTTCAAAGTCGGTGGTTTTCCAAATGATGATTTGGAAAACCACCGGCTTTGAACACTGTAATTTTGCAACTTTTTTCAAGGACATCTTTTCTGAATCCCGCCCTGCAAAGATAATCTCTCTTATCTTTATACTGATTTTGCTTATTTGACAGCTGTTGTTAAACGATAGTAACAATTACAAGTCAACACTCGGCCGATGCGATCAATGTTTGTTACTTAAAAAATAGTTGCAATTTAAAGTTCAGCATAAAATTAAATGTTTAAGCTTAATAAAAATGGGCAGTTCTTATATATTTATTTTTGCTTTTGCAAAAACTTCTCTTTCCCAAGAAATTATTACTGAGGTGTTGATATACATTTGGTGCACTCCATTGTAACAATAATTTTTATTTCGTGGTATTTCTCATTGGCGAGTCGTACTCTCAAAATTTTAAAAGTTTACACTTGATTTATTAATTTTCGTTTAGCTCGATGTTAACCTTTATATCTGATTTTCTACTTTGATTTTTGTTTTTTCTTTATTTTTCTGGCTCATGATCACACTTATATGGGTATCAAGTGCAATCCTGTAAGGGCTATTACTTGAAAGGGATTTTCTGTTGCTTAATTTTCCTATTTGAGTCTATTAATCCTTATTGCATTTTTTAAAGTTCGTATCTCTAATAACTAATGTTCAATTATATTAAATAGTGCTTACACTGCTAACGGCTTCTATATTAGTTAGTGGAAAGTTAGAGATGTAATGGTGTATAATTTACATTTTTATTATAATTGGCACTCCGCTAGCTGCCTTTCTGAATTTAGATTATTGCGATATAGTTGAAGTATTTTAAAGATGTATCGTTTTCCGAAAGGCTAGTTTCGGACATGAAAATAAAGCCACATTATATCGAGAAAGAAATGACACGAATTGAGATTCTTGGTCTTTGATGTCTTTTAAGTTCCAGTTTAGGAATGTTAATTTTTCTAAGATTTTTGATTGTTTAGAATCCATTTCGGAACAGAAGAAAGAGGGTGGTTGTTATGAAGGTTTCAATGTGTGGGAGGAAGGGAGTTAAGAAGTTAAGAATTAGTTTGATGAAAGTGCTTGTCAGTAATGATTCCATTTTGTTGCTGCATGATTGAGTGGATAATTGTGGTGTGTTAAAACGGGAGGACTGATAACTTTTGACGTGGTCTTCACACAATTAACACATTTAGATGGTCTTTCAATTCTAACATACAATAAATCTTTGTGTGCCCGTACTTCTGGCAGTGATGTTGTCGAGGAGTATATATTAGTTTTTTCCTTATTTTGACGTTGACTATGGAATAGAACAATTTGTTAGGTGAGAAATTTTGCACAATCACAATTAGTTCATTCTGCAGCGCATATTGGTAATGGCTATCTACCTTATTGTTAAGTTATTAAGGTAATGATTAGTAGATCTTTCAGCTTTTGTTGAATGTTTTCTTCTGTTAATGACATTTAGGAGTATGTCATTAGGATTTTGAAATGTGTGAAATTTGAGGTCGATTTCTTTTCAATGTTTATTTAGTGTTCTCTAATCCTCTACTTTAATTCAATTTATTCTTAATGTGTTAATGTTGTATAATGTGCTAATTTGCTTAATATTGTGTATTAGGTCTGTATGTAAAGGGATGAAATGTTTGACTTTCATTCTGTTACCTTCTAGTTTGTTGTTTATCCCGTTTGCTTGCTTATTAACTAGGTTGGTTTCTAACTATAGCGACAAATAATATTTATTTAGTTCAACTAAATTTGGTGGAGACCACATGTAACTTTTTTGCACTTCGTAGGCTGGCAGTAATAAGCCGTCACATTTATGCTTACTCAGCGTTTTATTTTCCATTGGGGTAACATTTATGTTACTGTCGACCGTAGTAATAAAATAAATAAATGAACTTGGATTACTTTCAGAATGGTTCCCGCATATACTTATACACCTTTCTCTACAATATTTAATTTACATACCAAAGAACAAAAATTTAACGCAATAAAACAAATAATTTTGCAAAAGACTGTCATCTAAAGTTGTATATCTTCGGAACACTATAGGATCACAAATTTATGGATTTTTACAAATAATCTATTAAAAATTAAAAACAGGATAATTATAAAATGCTTTTATAATTGCTTATAACTATAATAGTAATGAATAAATTAAAATAAAAGTTTTTATTTGAAATTTCATATAACTTTTTAGAAAATTAGAATATCGAAGCAAATTCACAAAGATACGTTTTAGTCACTATACCTGGATGTTATGATAAATTATACGGAAATATCTATAACTCGTGGTTTAACTTAATATAACTCATACCCGTAAGTTTTAACCGCATTTATGTCTATTTATATTTTAAGAATTTCCAAAAAGGAATCTGTTAAATCATATAACTACTAATTGTGAAAAAACAGATCCTCTCACTTAAATCACAGTCTCTCAATTAGCCATCACCCATTATGAATCATTCAATTGAGTGTCGTACTATGTCGGCACCCACAAAAAACATCTGATTTCCATATAATTTTCTATATCATTTAGTCAAAAACATATGATAGCTATATCTTTTCTAGACCTTTCTTCCGACGATAATACGATCCTAAATCTTGTTAACGTCAACTCAAGTAATAAAGTTAAACCACCTACATTACATGAAAGGCAAAGGAATTGGGAGTTATTAAGAAAACTAGTAAAATTGAAACTCCTTCAAAATCCCCCACTGATGACCAAATATCAATTAGGCAAAGCAGTTTAAACGGAGAAAACTCCGGAAATCGACCTTATCCTGCCTTTATAAAAGTAATTTGTAAAGAAATAACATTTAAAAAACTCTTCCAAGTTTACAAGCATAAAAGCTTGTAGTATCGACCTGTTAAGTCATAAAACTATTAGATGATTATAACAATTGAGAAAATCAGAAATATTTAATCAACTTCTCAGCCGCCGTAGCTACTGAATGTTCTTTATGACGAACTAAAAAATAAAGTTAACCGACCCTAAATATATATTCCCACTAGTAAAATTGAACAGTTCATGGGCAGAAAATGATAATGACGACACCTTTTCCCTTACAAGTTAGGTCCCTGACATCTCATTTCAAATAGAGCTAACAATCATATATTAAAAAAAATAAGTCCCACAGTTAATACAAACTACATTAAACTGAAATAAAGATTACGGGAAACATTGTAGAAGAACTTAAATATTTATGAGGGGATGAGAATCATCGCGATTATTTTAAATTACTTAAAGTTTTCGTGCAATGGAAGGTGGCGCAAATCATTATAAGTTAGAGCAACTACTAACAGAACTAACATTGTGTAGACATATTAACCTGTTGCCAATAATACAAAATGTATTTGAAAAACTCTTGCTGCAAAGAATATTTGTTTTTATCAATGAAAGAGAATTAATATCAAGGAGTCAACTTGGTTTTCGACAATAGCATTCCACTTCTGAGAAAATATATTGAGTTGGCAATAGTTGCATATCGAAATGTAGTATACGACAGCATTGATATCAAACATTCTCTATGATACTTTAATCATATCTCACTAATAATCACTTTATGGTAAAATATGAATATACCACCGCATGCTTGTTGCTGGTTTACACCTAGGACTAAATACCTCGGTATGCATTTGGACGGATGATTAACATAGGGTATACATATATGATATAAGAGACTAAATCTAAGCCTCGCCCCTAAAAAATACTACTAGCTAATAGAATAAAATTTACAACTTTCTCTTGAGAGTAAAGTACTCGTATCTGAGCTTACCATTAAAACAATTTCGTGTTATGAAATTCAATTTTGGGGTTCAGCTAGCGACTCTAATCTAGCAAAATCACTAGGCTTCCAATCTATACTTACTGAAAATGATAACCAATTCTCTGTGATTTTCACAACATGTAATGCTAAATATGAGGAAAGCATTAGGAGTAATACAAATCCTTTAGCAATTGAACTCTTAACGGTCGAATCAGAAAGTAGATTAAAACTACATTTTAATTTTCAAGTTATTATATCTAACATATTTTATATTGTTATGTTAAAATGTATGTGAGTTTTCCACAAAGTATACCCATAATATGCGATGTTCTTCTTACAATTATAAAAGATGTCCCAAAAGAAATGCAGGATTTAAATTGACCTCATTTTTTTCTGCGAGGTTGACATTGTGCAGCAGATTTTAACAGAAGATCAAGATTTAGCTAACCCGGGAACTAAAGCCATGTGACCATTGGATATTTGCTGGTTAGATGCTAGATAATCAAAAAATTAACAACAATTTTCCTAAGTAAATTATCTTTGGCGACGAAGCGAACTTCCACCTTAGTGGTAAGCCAATAAACAAAATTGAGGCATTTGGAGCACAGACAATCCTCAGGTCATTCAAGACTATACATATCCAACGAGTAACAGTTTGGTGTGGATTTTGTGCTGGTGGAGTGATAGGGTCGTTCTTTTTGAAAATGAGGTCGGACACGCAGTGACTATTAATGGTGAAGGTTATTGTGAGATGACATATGTTTTCTATGGCATCATTATGAATGGCATGGTTTTGGATGACTTGTGTTTTCGTCAGGACGGCACCAGCTGTATTACGACGCGTGATACAATCTCCAATTGATGGAGCAAAATTTAATGTGTCTTATCTCCCAAAACGGCCACCAAGATCTTTGCGACCTCACACCGTGCGATTTTCCCCTGGTCAGCCGTGAAGACCAAAATGTAAGCTTTGAAAATAAGAACGATTACTGAATTAAAAGCAAAAATTCGAAGTTACCAGCGAAGTTGAGCCACAGTTGTGCGAAAAAGTGATCAAGAACTTTGTTAGAAGAATTAGAGAGTTTGCAGCTGCAGAAGTCATTTGTCAAACATTCTATTCCAAATTTAATGGTCACTCTTTAAAATAATATCATAACTTTACCAAATAATAAATAAGTAAAAAAAATTAAAAATAAATCCTACGTTTTTTGAGATACCATATGTTTTTTTACTTAATATTCATACGAAAAGTATGTAATATGTTGTAATATTAGTATCAACAACATGACTGTAGGAAGTATGTTTTTTCACTTCTGTCGTGTCTCTTACCATACTTTTAACAACTTTCCATTTACACATTTTTTCCATATTACCATGAAAAACTTTCTCTCTTTTATGGTATTCACTTTGAACTGCTTTGTTTATTTATATTTTTCTCTTCATTTATTCAAATCATATACCTCATAATTAATCTTTTCATCAATTGCTCTTAAATATTGCACATAAATCCCTTTGCCATTGTTTCTATTCTACTTTTACTTCATTTCTTCTATTGTTTTTATATTTTATGCAGTTTTATTTGTATCTTTGCCTACACTTTTTCTAGTTGCCACAAATGTTGGTTTGTTCATATCAATTGCAGTTATTTTAGGGTCTACTTTTTAAAATTTTTCACTTTCTTTTTTTTTGTTTTTTCCTTTTACATTAAACACTATAAAGCGATTATTTTCTAAATTATTTAAAGAGACTGTTTCTAATCCTTTTTCTAACTCTGTTATTGGCGTTACATTTATTTATTTATTTAATTTTTAAATATTTTGTTTTTTACTAATTAAAATTTCTAGTTATATTAATATAGATTCATCACACGTGTGTGCATTTTTTACTCCTAGAATTGAACTCTCATGCTACTAGGTTTTTTAATGTTTTAAATGGCGCCTTAAATATTGCCGTAGATTTATTCATCTTTATCTAATTAAAAATTAAAGAGACCATGCATTCAATTTTTTGTCGCAATAAACCTTAAATACAATTATAGCGAGGCATTCTTAAAGAATACCACGCAACTTTGCGCGGACCAAGCTATTATAATTTTATGTTTTTCATTTTCTAGAAAATTTATGGTAATGCTCTGCCTAACGCCTTCATTTCAAAAACTTTACTGTTAGGAGAGCGATTCTTTCAGATATTCAAAGTTAATGTATCTCCATAACATTGTGCGTACTACATGTACATATATTACGTGACTAAAAAAGTTCGTGCAGTTTTACCAGCAAAGTTTGCTGCACTGTCTTGCTTTATCTTGTAGTATATACAAAAGCGCAAGTTTTTGGTCGCTTTATAAGGCGTAGATAGGTACTTTGAATCCTTTTAAAAATATGATTAAATCTGATAAAACACCAGATTCTTTATTTTAAAAATTTAAACTCGGTTTGAAACTTGCGGAAGCGTTTTATCAAATATATACGCAATATAAAAAAATGGTACAGAATGTTCTGTGCACAAGTGGTCTGTCGAATTTTTTAACAGTAGGTTAGTACGTTTGAAGAAGAGTTTATATTTATATATTAAGTAATTTAAAATGTTAAATATTTTTACTACATATGTAAAGTTCGTTTCGGGTTTATTGACCAAATTGTAAAAAATAATATTAAATGAAGGGTGATATTTTTTAAAAACTTATGCTTCAAACAAACAATCCACTGCCGTTCCGGCGAAACATGAATTGGAAGGTTTATTCCAGGCAGAATTTGAAATTGTTTAGAAATTGTTCTTCAACAATGTGGTATTAGCAGTTACTTAGTCTTTGTATCATTCAATGCTTGCGTAATGCCATGAAATTTTGAGTGGGCTTAATGTGCGGAAGAATCTTACTGATGTACGCAATTTACATCTTTTTTTTATTAATAGGGGTTATGCCAGATCAGCATTACATTTGCTATTACATGGCAAGGTTAAAAGATTTTTAACATTTATATCACTAAAATAGATAGTTCATTGTGATTTTGACAATTAAATTAGTTATTCTCACTATTTAGGACATCAATAGGTAACTTCCTTTTAAGTCTGATGTGTAAGTTTTCAGTGCCCAAGTTGTAGTGAACCGCACTACTGCATTGATTTATGTTATCATAAAATTTTTGGGCTGTTTTCTTTATGAATTCCACTGTTAGGATTCCTGTTTCTCGGTGGAGCTGCGAGTTTCCTGCGTACCACTGTGCATTTGTTATTATACGGATAATTTTATTTTGTAACACATGGAGTTTGCGAAGATTAGTTTTTGATGTCGCGCACCAGACACTGCACCCGTATGTAAAAATTGGTCGAATGATGGTTGTGTAGATGAGAACCCCACATTTATTTTCAATGTTGACTTCTTGTTGATGATGGGATAGAGCATGGCCAGTCTTGCTTATGATTCAGTCAGTTTTTTATTGGTGTGGAAACTCCTTGTTAATCTACGGTCGAGAAAGACCCCTAGATATTTCACCGCGTTATCTTTTGGATTCCAAGGGATAGGTACATTATTGATAACGATGTTAGGTGGGTCTTGTGGGTGATGCAAGGTAAAGATTTTGGGATCACATTTGCTGGGATTAATTCGTGTAAACCATTTGTTAAACCATGAGTTAAGATGATTCAGATTTTGTTGCAGATTGTTTGCGGCTAGATTAATGTCGTGCTCTTGAGTTATGATTGCTGTATCGTCGGCATGCATTGCGATGTCAGAGTTTGGTGTTGTAGGAGCATCGTGCATGAAAATATTGAATAACAAGGGACTCAGTACGGATCCCTGCGGTACTCCCGCATTAATTTTACGTACTGATGAGGTATATCCTTTTATTTTTGTCTGGAACGTTCTATCAGTTAAAAATGCTTTAACTATGTTTAATAGGTAAACAGGGATTGCCAAATCTTTCATTTTGTATAATAAGCCGTTTATCCATACACGATCAAAGGCTTGCGCCATATCTACAAGTGCCATTATCGTGTGCATTTTGTTTTCGTAACCCTTTTCAATTATCTCAGTGAGTCGTAAGATTTGATGACCAGTAGAGTGCGCGCGCAAATTTACATCTTTAAAGACTATTGTTGAGCTACCATAGTGGTCAAAAGCTTTATCGTACCAAAACATAATCTCTACTCCATGCTAAGCAAAAAAATTTTTAAAACTCTGGTTTCGATAGACCGCGCGATTTAGTGCGCTTTTCCACATTTCATCACAAAAAAAGGAATTTTAAGTTTGCAATGATTTTAGTTTCTATAGGTAGCGAGTTACTTGGATATTTAAATATGGCCGAATGAAGCCATTTTTCTGGAATCTAGTCTCTTGGCGGTACTGTGCGATTTGCTATTTTTTAGTCATCTTTTACTTCCACATTATTAAATAAAAATTTTTAAAGCAACTCAAGAAACCATAATTCGATCTCTGATAACACTATTTTGTTTATCTATTGTTGCCTTACGCATATCCTGCTAATATTACTGGTCAATAAGTCTAGAATGCATCTTATATTTGATTTACCAATTAGAAAAGTCCCACATCAAATGAAACTAAGTTTAAGGATCTTTTTTTTTTTAGAAGGAAGGGACTTTGCTTATTCACTTGTGATTAAATATAAATATCCATTGTGAGAACTAACTAGACGTTCGTCACTCGTTACAGAAAGTGTTACTGTGTCACATTATTAAATTCATCCAGCGGCTCACATTGAAGGATTATATGCTAAATTTACAAATTTCTCGCACCATATTCTATAAAACTGTTGCTGATGGTATAGAATTAACTTGGGAAATTCCAGGAATTTCTCTTTGCGTTTTATTTGTTTGTTCCTATGTATTCTTTTTACTTTTTATACTTTCTCATTAATTATTGCTTATTTACTGTTTTTAAAATATATTTTATTTAAACAAACTGAACTGCAATTATTTGTAATCTAAAGCCGAAAATACATGCAACTTAACAAATTAAAATGTTATTTATAACGTAAGATGGAAATTTTTGATACAGAAAACAGTACACGATCACGATATTATATTAAAATTTGATGGTAAATGTAATCCACTCGATATGTAATTGCTACTTGTTTATGGAATGTTTAACAAACACAGATAAGAGACAAGTGGCCGATATGTCCTGTCTTGTAGTACCTTATTAGTGCACATGTGCTAATCGCTGTTACGCTTTAAAACTATGTACTCGTACTCGTTTTTCAATGTTTATCGCCTTATAACAATTACAAATGTGTCATACATCCAATAATTATCTAATTAATGGTATTGTAATATTTCGGAAAGTGATTAATGAAAAGGAATTATTTATATATTATTACGGTTTCACATTGACCTACAATAAACGTTTTTGAGTCAGAAATACAGCGAAATCTTTCTTTAAGATTACATCTCTATTATTTTTCTTTTAAGATCCTGAAACGTTAAGGTTTATGCTAAATAATCTTAATAATTGCTGGATAATGTTGCTAATAAACGACACATACACAATTGCATATTTGTCATAGATTAATGCGGTTTTGTACACAATCATTGATAAGGATCAGTCAGACTTGATATAAAAAAACCTACGAAAAAGCCTAAAAAACAAGCTGTGGAATTTTAAGAGGATTCTCATAATAGGACAATCTCACTATAGGACAAAACAGGGTTATTACAAAAGAATATTCAACTCAAAAAAGAACTAGACGAGATAAGAATAACCACCTACCAAAGATACATTGAAGAGCTTGAACCCAGTGACCCAGGTATGTGGAGAGTAACCAAGCGAATCCTAAAACAGAATAACGAAATTCCAACAATAACAGATGACAACAACAGCTACACTGACGCAGAAAAAGCCGTAGCGTTCGCCAATCACTTGGAACGCGTATTTACACCAAAAATAACTTGCAGCCCAACAGAAGTAGCAGCAACAATTGACTACATCGAAAGAAACTTACCTGTCGTCACTGAACATATCGAACCAACTTCGCCTCACGAACTACAATCCCTAATTGCCAGGCTCCCCAAACGGAAGACTCCCGGCTACGATCTTATACCCAACATTGTGCTAACTCATTTAACAACTAAATCCCTAGCTTACCTTGCATCAATATTTAACGGTTGCCTGAGGATGGGTTACTTTCCAAAACAGTGGAAACATGCTATAATACTGTTATTCCCAAGCCAAGAAAAGACAAAACCACTTAAAAACTATAGACCTATAAGTCTTCTGACATCCTTATCCAAGCTGTTAGAAAAATAATCTACACTCGTCTCAACAATGAAGTGACTTCACTTAACATACTCCCGCCACATCAGTTTGGCTTCAGAAAAGATCACTCAACTACACATCAACTCCAGAGAATAGTAGAAGTATTAGAAACCGGATATGAAAACAAACAGTTTGCAACAGCCATTTTCTAGACGTAGCTCAAGCCTTCGACAAGGTTTGGCTAGAGGGGCTGAAAAGAAAGTTATTAAAACTAAGAATACCTAACTACCTTACAGCAATACTATTCTCCTTCCTTGAGAGCAGAAGCTTTGCAGTTAAAATTAATACCGAAGTCTCAGAAACCAAACGTATACGAGCCGGAGTCCCTCAGGGCAGTATATTGGGACCTCTATTATTTAATATATATACATCTGACATACCAAATCTCAACGCTACGTTAGCAATCTTTGCTGACGACACGGCCATTATCACTCTAAGCAACGACTTAACACAAGCAACTCAATTATTTCAGACAGCAATAAACAAAGTATGTAAATGGTTTAACAACTGGAACATCCAAATCAACTCGAGCAAATGCCAAGCTAAAATATTCACACTCAGGAGAATACGCAATCCACCAAGCATTCATGTCAACAATGAAATCGTCCTATGGAATACCCCCGATGAACCAGTAAAATACCTAGGAGTACTTCTAGACACCAAATTATCATGGAACCAGCATATCAACTCCAAACTCAACCAGAGCCATGCAAGATTAGCACAATTATATTCGTTATTAAATCGAAAGTCAAAGTTAAAAACCAAATGTGCAATTATGATGTACACTTCCCTCATAAGACCTTTAGCACTCTATGCGGTACCTATCTGGAGTACAACATCAAAAACTAATATAACCAAGCTACAAAGACTACAGAACAAAGTCCTAAGAATCTCAGTGGACGCGCCATGGTTTATTAGAAATAAACAACTACACGATGAGCTAGGTGTACCAACAATCGAAGACTACATTAAAACAACCGCTAAGAAATTTCTCAAAAATATCACGGCTTGCGAAGGAGCAGTTCACTATAACCTAGGTAAACGAAACATTCACTCCCGGCTAAAACGAAGACTCCCTCAAGATCAATTCTTATCCGACGACGAAGAATAACACACAGATTTGTTCGAGGTATCAAGTCACCTCATAAGTTAGAATAATCATTTTAAATATATTAACAATGCCATGCATAATACAATTGTAGTTGTAGTTGATCTGGCAAATAAATAATTATAAAGAAAAAAAAGAATATTTGGGATTTAAAAAGATGATATCTTCTATCTATACGTTTGAACAGAAACTAAACAAAGGCAGCTGATATGAAATGTGGCGTGGCTTAGCTCTGAGCGTACGTTTGGTTGCCTATCTTTAGGATCATTTTGCATATCTTACTTCCGTAAGATCACTTATCCTACTGTTATTATTTATAAATAAATTGTTCCACGTCCCCACCTTGCAAAAATTTGAGGGAAGACGGTTGGAAAATTATCAGCCTACGACGCCAAAAATACCTTTTGCGGGAAACCTCTCGTATTTTACAAGTTATTACAGATATAATATTACATTATACATAAAAAGGAAGGAAAAACGACCAAATTTAAACGTGGTCTTACAAACTTCATTTTAAACGTTTAGGTGGCAGCACGGACCCAGTTTGCAAAATGGCGACGATGCAGCAGAAAGTGTCTTGTATTCTCGCGCATGCGAAAAAATTATCGGTTATTACAGTGTAATGTGTATTTAAAAAAAAGAGGAAAGAGAACTGCCAGAACATTTTGCTACAGGTTCTGTAAATAAACATAAGAACACCAAAAGACCAGACGTTTCTGATGACACAGTGCAGGCAGTTATGGAACTTGGTACGTAGCCCACAACAGTATACTAGCAGAGCAAGTTGTAAACTCGGTATTACGCAGCAAACTATATGAAGATTTTCGACAGGAATTTCCATTTTGCATGTACCGTCTACAAATGTTTAAAAGATTAAGACCCGATAACCATGTAAAATTAACCAATTTTTGTATGAGCGACGAATTTGCTAAACGACTGTTAACTGAAAAAGTGAACCGTCACAATCTTCAGATATGAAGCACAAAAAATCTGTTGTGGAATATGAAAGAAGTTCACCAAGACCTAATATCTTTTGTGCTTTTTTCTTCGCTGAAAAAACTGTGACGAGTACAATATACCTAGATGTGTTGCAGTTATGCCTATTTCTGGAACTGACAGAGGATTCTATCAACTTCATATTACAATATTGGAATGGTGAAGTGCGTGACTGTCTAAATGAGAAACTCTCTTACCGCTGCATTGGGCGACATACTAAAGAGAATTTGGTATTGTTCGGCTGACTCCACTGGTCTCCCGATCTTACGATTTGCGATTTTTTCTTTTGGAGTACATTAAAGATCTTGTTTACGTGCCACCAATGGCAATAACAGTGCATAAGCTTAATTAATGGAAGCACACTACAGCATGTCCGAACTGGACTATCACTGAAACATGTGTCGTGTGGTGCGAGGATTCCACAATAAAAATTTATGATGGTATGAATAAAACCTTGAGCGCTTTTCTTCCCCTTTTACCTATTATTTAATATTATATTTGTAATACTTTGTCAAATGCATCTTTTTAAAACCCGATGTTTCTTTTGTAGTAACGTTGTAGAGTTACTAACATTTTCTGTTAATGTAATATTTTCTGAACTTAACGTTAACAGATTAATCTAAAATTGTATTGCAATTAATGATACTGATATCTGTTCTTCTACAATAGTAATTTATTAAATTTTAATAATACTGCTGTATAACAATTAAACAAATAAGAGATAATTATGTCACTCTTTTTCAATGAAATCAACAGATTATAATAGAAATCTAAACTTTTTTTGAGATTTTTTTTGAATAATTTTTTTGCTATAAATATTTTTTCTTATCAAATACTCAGGTAATTGGAAAGGAATATTTTAAATATTAGAGTAACTATGTTCTTTGCAGCACTATTATTTCCCGCTATACACACCAACCGTTACAATGTAAGTAAGTAAAAAATTTCATATGTTGATACGACCATCTTTCTAGCCACAGATCAGCTTTTTTCACACATGACAATGCCAGAAATACTGTTTATTTATTATTAACCTTATAAGCATTTGTTAAATTAGAAAAAATCAATTTAGAATATCAAACTTCGACTGTATTCACTGAACGATGTAAACAACAATCATTTATTGTAGATTAACAATTGATAAGTTATAGATATATTAATAGGAATAATTTACTAACTTCATGTTGTCCGTCTGTCTGTCCGTCCGTCCGTCCGTCCGTCCGAGCAAAAACTCGAGAACGGCTGGGAATTTCCAAATTCTGTTTGCACCAATCGACAGGTGACCAAAAAGGCTTGTTGCTAGTGATTTTGAAACTGATTGGTCAAAAGTCAGCGTTAGTGATTTAACTAGAGGGTTCTCAAATGTGGGAGACTGCTTCGCCACTTCGCTATGCGTTGCAAGCTTTGCAGGTTTATTTATTAAATAATTTCATTGTTCAGTGAATACAGTCGAAGTGCCTAGAGTTCGCGGCGCGCGGCGACTCATATCTTCGTGTTCATCGTTTAAATACTCGGAAAAAAAACAAAAAACCCTCTTTTTTATTGTCTATATTTATGTAAAAATGTCTGATTTTTTAATCTAGATAGTCTAAAAAAATTCAAAAAATTGAGGATAAAAAAAATACGTAAGATTGTGTTCTCAAATAATTTTTTTATTAATTTTTTGAGACCGAAACGAAGAGATGAAAATGTGTTTGGCGCTTGCGCGAACGTCTGCGGTGGCGCTGGGGTAGTTGTCGCTTTTTGCCCCATATAAGGAACTGTAAAAGGAAAAATTTCTGCAGCAAGCCTCAATTGTCAAAAATATTATTTTCAGTATTTATATTACCAGGTTATTCTTGTGCAAAAGATAAATAATACGATAACAACTTACACTACATCGTAATGCTTCACCTTTCAAATGTCATAAACAAACTTAAGCAGTTGGTTTTTTTTTATAATTTGTTTATTAGCAATCAGTAAGATACACAAACTATAAGCAAATTTAATATATTGTACAATACTTAACATATATGTACACTAAATAACGTGAAGAAGTAAACATCCAGCGATGTCACCTCGGATAGACAGGTCGAGCGGCCATTGATGTTTGAGTCTTCTGTTTTCAGAAAGTTCTAGCAGTGTTGGTATGAGTGGATTGGGATGGTAGTTGAGTCTATTGTGGTATTTAGCACTGCTCTCCTGGATAACTACATTCACGTAGGAGATTTTTAGGTCCATATGGATGGTGTGGTTTGAGACGTACCATGGTGCGTTCACAATGTTTCTTAGAATTTTGGATTGGGCTCTTTGTAATATATTACTGCTTTGTAGATTAGTATTTTATTTTCAAGCGATAGTTTGGATTGACGTCCAAGGAGCCAATTAAGTTCTTGTACTTTCAGATCTAGTTGTTTACGTTTTTTTGATATGTGTAGTTTCCAACTAAATTTACTGTCTAGGTGTAAGCCTAGATACTTGACAGCTTCACTTTGGGGTAGCGTTATTGGTGGGCATTGACCTTTTCTGAGTGTAAAGGTTATATGTGTAGATTTAGCTTGATTAACTTTGATCTTCCACTTATTTAGCCATGTTTCAATGAAATTTATATGTGCTTGGAGATTGTATGAAGCTGTAACAGGGTTATCATGTGTCGCAAAAACCGCCGTATCGTCGGCGAATGTACCAATAGCTGTTTCGTCTGTCATTGGAAGATCGACTGTGTATAGCACATATAATTTTGGGCCCAAAATGCTCCCTTGCGGGACTCCAGAGAGTATGGGATGACGGTTGTATATTTCTTCGTTAACTCTAGTTTCAAAGTAATGATCTTCCAGATAGGATTTCAATATGGTGAAATATGGTAGTGGTAGTGTTCTTTTGATTTTGAACAAAAGTCCACCTTATCGAATGCCTGTTTTACGTCCAAAAAGGTAGCGGTGCAATAATCTCGGTTTTCCATTGATTTGTTAACGATGTTTGTTAAGCGGTGACATTGTTGTGTAGTCGAATGAGCTTGGCGACAACCAAATTGTTGATCGGGGATCCATGCCTGCTGAATTAGCTCTTAATTAACTCGATTGAGGAGGAGTCTTTCGAGGAGCTTCGATATTGTTGGCAGAAGATTTATTAGTCGATAAGATGAGACCTCAGTCAAATTTTTTCCAGGTTTGGGTATCATAATGATTTGTGCAATTTTAAGAGATTTTGGCCAATAGTTAAGCCTAAGAATTGCATTAAAGATATATAAAATCTTGAGTATTCTTTTTCTGGGAAGTTCATGTAGCATTTTGCCAGTTATCCTATCTATCCCTGGGGCTTTCCTTAGATTCAGTTTCTTAATTGCCTCTTGTATTTCTTTTGGAGTAAAGAATGTTACTCGGTCTTGTGGTAGCATCGGCGTGGAAAGTTCATCATCCACTTCTTGTACTCGATCATTGTTGTGAGGTGTGAATACTTCCGTAAGATGTTCCGCAAATAAGTTCGCCTTTTCCTTGTCACTTTTTGCTCACGGGCCTGGAGGTGCTGTATTTTTCCGAATAGGAGAGGAAGCGTCTTTTGGTTTTCTCTTTGCTTTTATTGACTTCCAGATAGAGTTGTCGTATCTTGAAAGATTGGTAAGATAATTTTCCACAGAGGATTTTCTGATGTCTTGGAGTTTTAATTTCAAGATGTTGCTAATTCTATTGTATTCTCTTCTATTATCTGTATTACGTGTACACCGCCAAATCGAGCTGGCTCTTCTTTTCTTTGCCACCAACTGCTTTATTTCAAGAGTTATATTGTTTATTTTAAGTTTTGGACAGTTGTTGGCGTAGCAGTTTTTGCAGTATGCTGGAGAGTGTCGACTAGGTTACTGCAAGCCTCTTCAATGTTGTTTGGTTCCTGTAATTTTACTGAAAGGTTGGTTGTATTTTTGAGTGTTTGACGAAAAATTTCCTAGTCTGTGTTCATGTTGTGGAGCCTGGGTGTTAACTTTTTAGAGATTACTGTTGTGCTTATTGTTGCAATAATTGGGCTATGGTCAAAGGATAAATCATAATTTGATGTTATGTCTATATAATTTGGAGAGATACCATTCGTTACAAAAAAGTCCAGAAGATCTGGAACCTTGTTAACATCAGTAGGCCAGTAAGTTGGGGAGCCGGTTGAGATGACAGAATAGTTATTATCATGCAATACCTGTGCCATTTCTCTGCCTTTGGTAGTTGTAAGGCGCGAACCCCATAAAATATTTTTGCTGTTATAGTTTCTCCGGCTATAAATTTTGGACCAAGTGTCTCAAAGAATTTTTTGTAGTGTTCCTTTTTTAAATTATGTCGAAACGGACAATAAACGGTTGTGAGGGTAACTTCATATGGAAGGCTTTTAACTCGTACTAAAATAGCTTGTATATGATGTTCTGCATATTTTAGTAGTTCATAATGTACTATCGAATTTTTGATGAGTATGGCTGTTCCTCCATAAGCTGTCTCGTCAGGATGGTTTGTATAGTAGCATTTATAATTTAGTATATCAAAATAAGTTCTACTGGTAAAGTGTGTTTCACTGATTAAAAGAATGTCAATGAAATTTTGTTTTAGGAATAACTTAACTTCGTCTTTATGGCGTGGAAGGCCATTGGTATTTACTGAGCTATGCGTAGATAGTTAGCCATTTTACTTAATTTTGTTGATGAGTTGTGTGATCATGTTGAGAACTAGGCTGTTTTGCTGAAGTAACTGATTAAATAAGTTTTTGAATTCGTCTAAGAATTTGGATAACGTTGTAGTAATGTTATCCGTTGGGTCCGGGTTGGATTTTGCTACTTCTTCATAAATGTTTGAGGGTTGATAGGTGTTGGAGAGCTGGATGTTGTTCGCATATATTGGTGAAGCAGTTATGGGTTGTTTCACTAATTGTTGCCTCGGATTTTTGTTCCTTAATATCTGTTGGTAGCATTCGCAACCTCTGTAATTTGCTGGGTGGTTTCCTCCACATAGAGCACATTTGGATGGCGTATCTCTATTTTTAGTGCATTCGGTAGTGTTGTGGTGCCCTCCGCACTTTACACATAAATATGGTTTGTTACAGTACGTTTTTGTGTGTCCAAACTGTTGACATCTCATGCACTGTATAATATTGTTTCTAATAGTTCTGGGAGGTTCTATTTATATTATTTTATTTTATAGTCCCCTTATCTTATAGACTTCTTTATTATCTTCTGCCGGCTCTAAGTCAACGAAGAATAGGTTTAATGGTTCTTTGGTGGCCCTATGTTGCGCATTAATTATGTTTCGAACCTTGTGTCCCATTTGCTCTATCTCTTGTTTTATGTCTGCAACTGGGATTGAGTGGTGTAGGTATCTTATGATTACTCTGTAGGCCCGTCCCTCCTTTATTTGGTAAGTATGATGATACACATTTGTTTCTTGAAAGTGTCTTATTAACTTGCGATATGAGTCTACCGTTCCACAATGAATTTTAACAATATTATTTGCAAGGCTTTTTGTGTAATACTGTTTAGCTTCTAGTATGTCATTTAATTGTGTTATCATTTGTCGATAGTTTGTTACTCCATCCACAAAGATTGGAGGAGGTTTTGGGGTTTTTGTGGTGTTAGTACTTTCTTCGCTTATGTTATTTTCTGTAACATTCTCTAAAGCAATAAATCTGTTATTTGTTGCTACTGTTTCATTAGGACGATTGTTTTGTGTAGTTTTAATTTTTTTCTTTTCACGCTTATAGTTTGCCATTTATTTTTGTTACTATCTTCTTCTGCTTGTTCTTCTTCTTCGCTAGTGGATGTCATTCGCTGAATTTGTTTATGACTAAAGATTTGACCAGTTTGTTGTTGTGGGTAATTGTGTGTGATGAGATAAATAATTGAATGGCATCTGTTGATATGGAGTTTGTTGATATAACGGATATTGATATGTATGTACTTGCATGTACACTGCATGGCTGTCGTGTGCGATTGTGTATACATTTGCTGATTATTATTTATGTTGCATGGGTCAATCCCATGACCAAACGGCAACATTATAATAATGAATTAATCGACCAAATTTCTTAAAATTCCTTTACAATAATTAAAAAATTGATATTATGTCGAAAGAACCTGAAAAACAAGAAGTTACTTTTTCATCCTCTATATCGCAAAATGCCCTGATAGCACTGCACATGGAGGTACAGTAATTATTCCTAAAAATTCATTAAATATTATAAATTGTATCAATTTGCAGGAATTATTTACAAGTGACTAGTATTGTAGTAGAAAACTGAACAGGTCCATCAACAGTTATCTATTGCCCACCAAAACACATGAAAACACAAAAACATTTTGAACTTTCTTACAGATTTTCATCAGAAACAAATTTGCTGCAGGCGGGTATTGAAACGCTAAACATCTACATTGAGCTTCAAGGTTAATTACACCCTCTCTATGAGAGAACCAACCTACTAACCAAGTCACAGAAGAATAAGATCACCAATCTAACTGATTATGTAGTCAAAAGGTTATTCAGAAATTACCTTAAAACGAAACCGTGTCTTTCTTCGGTTATACGAGGGTGAATCAAATATAAACGAGACTTATTTTTTAAAAAATATTTTATTTTAACTTGAAACAAAAAAATAGCAGATTATTTTTCTACATAAATTCCTGATTTAGAAACACATTTTTCCGAGCGTGTAGTTAATTTTGAAATGCCTTCCTCGTAGAATGAAGTTGGTCGTGTTTCCAGCCAATTGCGCACATAGACCTCAACCTCCTCATCGCTGTCGAATCTATACCCTCCCATGGCTTTCTTGAGAGGGCCGAATAGGTGATAGTCGCAGGGCGACAAGTCAGGGCTGTAGGGAGGGTGTTCAACTGTGAACGATGCAATTTCTGCTCAGTTGTCAGAAGGCGAGGCACCCACCTTACGCACACTTTACGAAACCCTAGCTCCTCTGTGATGATCGAAAAACTGCTGCCATAACTTATTCCAATCTCAGATGCAATCTCATCGATGGCCAGACGCCTGTCACCCCCAATAAATTGTTGAACGCGGACGACGTTTTCGTTGGTGATGCTGGTGCGAGCTCGGCAATCATGGCTCTCATTTTCAACATTCTCACGACCCTCCACGAACTTTTTGTGCCATGCGAACACTCTAGCTCGTGACAGTGTCTCTTCCTTGAACTGCACAGTCAATCTCCTCAGGATTTCAGCCGGTTTTACACCTTCCGTGGCGAGAAATTTAATGATAATACGCTGCGCAATTGACGACGGCTCAGATATTGTCATGACAGGTACTGACAGAAACGAACGAAATCGCCCGCCTGTTTCCCCCACTCCTGACATCCCTACCAATACTTGACGAAGCGAGAACTCTCGCGCGTTAATATTGCGCGCCCGAGATCAAAAGTCTCGTTTATATTTAATTCACCCTCGTAATTAGGCTTGGTACGAAAGTACTAAGCAAAGACAACCTTTACAAAAACACAACAAAACAAATAGAGCAACTTTAAGAAGCATGTTAAATGTATTGATATATTTAAACGTCTCTTTAAAACCCAAAGAATATATAGATGAACTTTTTAACAAACCGCTGTGTGGAAAATCAGCACAGAACCAAAAGAATGTAGTTTTTGTGGAAGATAATAATGGTAAAGGAAAAAGTTCTGCAAAAAGAAGGCTACGAAAACAAAGGCAAACCACCATAACTACAAGTATAAATATAAGCTCAATTAAACAACTAGGCGAACGAAAGACCTCATAAGTAGCTAAGTTATCCAAATTGATTTGGTAAGCCTGTCGGCTACACAAATGAACGAAGTAACTAAACTTGCTTAATAAAGCAACCCCAACAAATTATTAATGAATAAAAAATAACTATTAAAAAGCTGCGGCATTTTCATGTCATCTGGCAGACGTATTTCAGCCTTACCGGAGCAAGGTATTAAAAAAAGTGCGAAACATCTATTAAATACAGGAAAGTCCATTCTAAATGACCTTACCCATTGATAAGTTTAAAGTGGAAGAAAGAAGATCGACGATCATTAATGATTTAAATTCAATAAAGCGCCTGGGTACGATTTAATTACAATAAAGAATTTAAGTTCTGATAAAGGTATGACATTTATTACTATGTTCAACGACATCCTGAGGTATGTAGTCCTCGTTATTATAAAGTAACGCAAATTATTTCCTAACTAGACATAGGAAATCTAGATATATGCTCCATTAAAAGCTGTACAACAATTTTCTTTGTTTCCTGTTCCGCAATTCTTCTGCGTTGCTTTGGGATGGCTCCTTTTTCTTCCTCCTTGAAAATTCATTCTAGGGCTTTTCTGTATACTTCCAATTTTGCTTTTCTCAGGGTACGACCTAATCATCCGTATTTTCTTCTTCTGATTTTTTCATTTACATTATTATTTCCCGTGTTTTGCCGCAGCTTGCTATTTGACGCTACCTCTGACCACCAAATTTTTGATCTGAGCTTTTTAACTTACACTTGAGTCCAGCTATGTTTCGAAATCATTGCATTGGTTTTACTGTAGCATTAAACACTTATACTTTAGCTTTGGTTGAAATGTTATTCCAATTCCAAACACTAGAAAGATGTATAAACATGATTCTCGCTTTATTTATCCTAGTCACCTCTTTTGACCCTATTCTTTGGACGGAACACTTTCTATGTAGTTTTTCGAGCAATTCTAATTTTTCAAGACGACTCCATATACATCCTTTTTTAAAGAATCAAAAGCTTTCTAAAAATACAAGAAAATGAAATTTATTATACTGTTATGTCTAAGAGTATTTATTAGTCTATGCACGATTTTCCCGCCCTAAAACCATATTACTCTTTACGTATTCCTGTGCTTATTTTTACCAGAACTCTGTTTAAAATATCCCTATAGAATATTTCTTTGCAACATTAATAAAGCTATCTTTTACAATTTTAAATCAACTTTTTGCAGAAATTTAAAAACTAGGCCTTCCTTCCAGTCCTGGCAAAATTTTTCTTCACTTTATATTCTATCAATAAGTGCTTTGATAATTTCTACCGATATATTTACATCTATCTTTAATATGTCAGCTGTAATATGATCAATTTCGGATGATTTTTGCTTGATGGCTTTATTATTTTTTCTTTTGCCGGTGGATACATTTACTTTTATGATGGCCTTCCTCTCATTTCCATCACTTGAATCTTTTTTTCTATCATCTTTAACCATTTTCTTTTTAAATAGTCCATCCATCTTGCTATCTGTTCCACTGCGCATATTGGTCTATCTTTATGTTTTACTACCATTTTTATCTTTTTTTTACCAATGGACTTTTTTACATTTGCATGTATGGTAACTCTTTCAAATCACTTTATTGGCTGCATTTTGCACCATTTCAACTATGCGATCCTCTTGTAATTTTTACAAACTTTTTATCTTCCTTGCTTTTTATTCTGCATTCTTATTGTAAACGGTTTATCTGCTCTTCGTTTGGAGAATTTAATCTCTTTTTCTTTTTTGGTTTGTGTTTTAATACTTCTTGACATGTGTTAATAGAGGCACATGTAACCTTATGATTGTCTTTATATACAAATAGTATACATCTTATTTTCAAATTGCCAAAAAATCTATTCAAAGTTTACCATTTACATTTTTCTCTTCAAGACCATGCTTTCCCATTACACTTTTAAGGCCTTAATTCTCTGTTCTTACTTTCACCTTTAAATCTCCCATCAGAATCATGATCGCATCTCTTTTTTATCATAGTTTCACTTAGCATGCTGTAAAGGTTCTTCTGTTTCTATTGTTACCGCTTTAGTAGGCTCATATGCACATTAGCATCTGTTACAAGGTTTTTCTTATCTTGTTTACTATTCTCTCAACCATCTTTATTTGCTTTAGGCTCATAAGCATTTATACGATGCTGCACTTTACAGAATAAATAGGCACTGTTACCCAAGTTAATTTTTTCCACAATTATCCTCTCGGAGACAAATTTACATTCTCTCAACCATCTCTATTTGCTCTGTACAGTCATTGTTTAATTATGCTGACACCTATTAATAACATGATGTTCGTCTTTAACTTTCGTCCAGCCCAGAATAAATACGACTGTAACCCTCACTTACCCCTTCCTTGTGGGGTATTCAATATTTTGCGTTGACTTCCTCGCCGCGTGTACAGACTTTACTTATTTATTTGCGCTAAAATTTACAGCCCACCAAATTGTTCGACGCTTTTCGGCAAAAGTTGTTTAAAGTTTAACTTTACAAATAGTGGCTTGAACACTGGCCACCCACTAAAATTTATACATTTGTGTAATTATTTACTAGGTGCAATCTATTTTTAATTTTACATACCCGCGCTTATGATCACACATCAGCACAAACTATAGTCATTCCTAAATTTGACACACTCGCAGAAAAAATTTATTATAAAAATTATATTATCAACGGTGTTTGAGAAATTATCTTTAAAAAGGTCGAGGTCTATAATATTGAGTAACAATTTAATAGCGAACCATCAGATTGGATTTAGAAAACAGTATGTAACAGTCGAACAGGTACACAGGGTAATTGCAAAAATTAAAAAGGACTTACAAGCCTAGAGGTACTGCTCTACATAGTTTTCAAATATACCGCAGGCCTTTGATACAACACGACGACCTATTTTTTTAAATTTATAGCAATTTACCACATAAATGATATAGAGTCATTACTCAACAAATGGCAGAATTTCATTATAAGATAAAAAATACTACAAGGGCGTACTGAAAAATAATGCCTCCGAATTTTTTATATGAAAACTCAAAGCTTTTTAAATAAAACAAATCTTATTAACATTCTACATCTTTATTCTTTATGTCTAAATATTTATTTCTTAACATAGTCACATTGGTGACGAACACATTTTTCCCAACGAGAGACCATTTTGTTGATGCCGTCACTGTAGAATGTTGACTTTGTTGACGGAGCCACAACCTCACCTCTGCTTGCACCGCTTCATCACTATGCAAGTGTTCGAAGGTGTTCTTTAAGTTTTGAAAATACATGAAAATCGGATGGGGCCACGTCGGGACTGTATGGAGGATGATCGATGACAGTGAACCCAAAGCGTCGGATTGTTGAAGATGTCGCAGTGCTTGTGTGTGGTCTGACATGATCATGCTGAAGGAGAGGGTGCTTCATATGTGGACGAACTCTTCGAATTCGGGCTTTCAATGTTTTGAGGCTCTCGCAGGCATGAATTCTAAATGCACCACACCTTGAACATCCCAGAACACCGTGAGCATGACTTTGACTGCTGCTGACATGATCTTGAACTTTTTTGGCGTCGGTGATTCTTTGTGGCGGAACTTGATACTCTCGTATTTTCGGGGTCAAAATGGTGAACCCAGCTTTCATCACCTGTCATAATGCTGTTAAGAAAGCCCATCACTCTCACACTTAAAACGCAAAAGAAATTGTTGACAGACGTCCAACCTCCTCTGTTTTATATCAGAAGTGAGCATTCGAAGCACCCACCGTGCACACAGTTTTCTGTACCGCAGTTCTACAATCATGGTCTGTACACGCTCTCATGATATGCCACACTTACTTGAGAGCTGTGTCTGTATTATCCGACGATTTTCTCTGATAAGTTCATCAACCCGATTCTGATGAGTCTAGTCGGTTGTCGTACATAGTCGTCCATTCCTAGCTCTGTTACAGACGTTGAGGTTAGCACCACCGTTACCTTCATTACGAACACGAACAATCCAATGTCGCACATTACTGATGTCGATACAATAATTGCCGTACACAGCTTTCATTCTTCTATGGATTTCAATTTTAATTTTCGCTTCCCTTTCTAGTGAAAGTATAATGGTTAATCAATAATAAATTTGCTGATTTGGATAGTCAAATAATATATTGTGATATTTATTGATTTAAACCATATTTTCCCTTTTAGTCCTTTTGTAACTATGACTCAATCATGTCACAGTATAAATTTTTCTTTATTTCACCTTGATATTTCCATCTTACTTCTTAGATTGCACTTAAGGTTACCCCAAAACTATGTAATTATTTTGTCATTTTTGTTATTTCCCCACCTGTAATATATTCTTACATTTTATTGGCCTAATTTTTATGTCTTTCTTTTTTCTTTCTTTTTGTAGAATTACGTTCTACAATTCTTTGTTCTGCAATTCCATTGTCCGATTTCTCACGATTTCTTCGTTGTTTCGGTCCTACATATGTTCTGCCTTTTTTTATCATTTCATTGGTAAACTGTATTATTTATTGTCATTTAATTTACCCCACATTATTTCTTTTAAATATAATCTTAGTGCTTAATTTTATACTATCAGTAGTTCTTTATTTGTTAGTTTATTTTTGATAATTAGTTTTTTTTTCAGTCTCTTATTATTTATCATGATTCTTGTTTTTAGTTTCCAATTTTAACTTTAACAGTTACTGCTTTTCTAATGCCTTCTTTCTAATGTTCTACGCTTGTAACATATTGATATCGATTTTCACAACTTAGACAAAAAATTTAAATCCTATGACAATTTATGTATGATTAATTAAGAATGCCTTTATGATTATGTTCTTTCTTCTTTTCTGCCTTTCTTAGCCTGTCAGAAATCTTGTGGACATTTTCAATATGCGTAATAATTCTTGTTTTTTCTATTCATTTATTGTATTTTCTAACGCCATCCTTTTTTTCTCTGCATAATCCTAATTCATTTCCTTTTTTAGTGCTTCAGGTGTCTTTGCAGAATCATTCATCTATCCTGTTTCTTTCAAAGTTTCAATTTTTTATTAATTCGTCTGAGCAGCATAAGTACGGTGCTTCACAAAAAATGTGGTTATTACTAAATCATTGGTTAGAGTAAAATCTGTTAGGCTTAGCAAATTTTGTTGTATTTGAATTTTTTAATCGAGCAATATTTGTTCAATTCAAACTTATTATCGAGAAAAAATTAAAGGCATCTGCAAGCATATTTTTAACATGAATGCAGTCCTTATCAGGCAACATGAAATAAATATTTAGATTACAAATTTAATAAACAAATATGTTAGAGAAAAATAATATATAAACACCTATAATTAATGCTATTTGTTTCAAGAGCAACTATGAAAAGCTAGCCTTACTTACATTTAAAGTATTTAGTCATACAGAATGACGTTCTTATTGATTTAGTTATATGGACTCTCTAATGGAGTAGTTTCTGCAACGTATATCTCGCATTAAAGGATTAAGCACAAGAGTAGGATAAGCTTTTCTTGTGAGCTTGTACATAAAAAAGGATTGCTAGAAGGGTAAGGGTTTATATCCTTAAAATTCGATATATGATGGGTAATACTATCTGCCGACATTATGAACGTATTTATTGCGTAATTATTAATGCCACTAATTTCATTTAATTGTATGTTTGAACAGTTTGCAGTAACACTAGATAAAATAATATTAAAACGATTGCTTTATTTATTAATTGTGTACGGATAGCGCATCTAATAATATAAATAGTATAATTTAGTACATTAAATAATTTTCGCTTTGAAGCAGGGAAATTGATGAATTAAACATTTACACGGAATTATTATTACAGTTAACGTTTCAGTTTAAGTACATGTTTATGTTGCATATGATAATAAAATAACCTGCTTATTATATAGTATTTATATTGAATTAATGTTAAATAAATTAGTACCACCAACACATGGAATGGACATATAAGCTATTTCTTTAAACTCTGAGCTTGTTAGGTGTCCAATATTATCGTAATTAATTTTATTGATAAAAAAAATTGAGCCCAAAAATACATTGCGTAATAGGGAAGTTAGAATTTTATACTCTCCCTCACATTAGAAGTGTTTTTCTAAATAAAATACAATTATAAAATTAACCGGTATAATAACAATTGAAGAATAACAGAGTGTTTACAAAATCTTCATCCTTGTCCACTTGGGTCAAAAATTATATTATTCAATGTAGCAGCCATGACCTTTTCGAGCCGGGACCTAAACCTACTGTAGGCCAACACAACTTCGTCGTCCATATATGTCATTACCTTTGCACTCGAGCTCCTTAAACGGTGCTTGATGTTATAATGCCTCTCGTTGACCTTCGTCTTGATCACAAACCACACATAATAGTTAAGGAGATCGCTGTCGAGTTTGGAGGGTGGCCTCAAGTCGGGGAATCAGTAGTAATATAAACTATTGTACGGCCATGATCTTCTTTGTTTTGTGAGCTGCAGCGCAGGAGCATGCACTCCCGCCCAGGAGCCACCTCCTCTATCCAAGTCTTGAGAACTGTCTCCAGCACTCTTCGCTCCTCACAAGCTCCAACACCATCGCAGAGGCGGAAAAATTCGTACGCAGGTCTATAGGCACTTTAAGGCATTTTGGCATATCCAACAGTCACTTTGGAGATTTACCTTTCTATCCTAGATGTAGTTTTTTCGTCCAAAAATAATCCCAGGAAGCCAGCGCTGTCGTGCTTAATGTCGTTTAGCAGTACTGGGGTCTTTAATTTCACGTTCATCTTTTTTTTCTTGCTCAACAGTTGACGGTTTTTCAGGACGAAAAACATGTAGTGCAAGTCCCGGTATACTGCTAAACTGACTGTCGACCTCGCCACACCAATTTTTTGCCAGGTCATTTCAGCTCTTTCAATTCGATTTGCTTGCGATGAAATCGTCGGCTCTAAGTTGCAGTTGTTACTTTCTCCTAGTGGTCAGATTCTTGAACTACGTGACTACGTTGTAAACTTGAGTGTAGCCAAACTACACAATCATTTCTATCAGCGCTTTTCGGGCGCAAGGGGATTCCAGTATAGTAGCTCTGAAATCGTATTCTCAGCTTATTTTATGGACAATCCTAGGTTGTTGGTTAGGTGAAGCTAACTTGTGTTACGTAATAGAGGATTGCACATGCATATAAGACGGCCTTTCTACTTTTTTGCAGTACAACTTAAGAAAATCTTGAAGTTTTATGAAACAATATACTTACAGGCCTTTTTGTTCTGAATGTAAAGCCATTTCATGTAAAACGCGAGTGAACTTCATTGTCAATAGTATTGCGAGATTCTAAATAGTCAAAATTTAGTTGTTAAATTACTTTACAAGGATAAAGTTTTTGACTTCGAAGAACTTACTAACATTTTGATAACAATTTCCGCTGTCACACAGCAGACTAAAACTTCGACCATAAGGAGCGTCTTACAAAAATTCCATGTTAAATTTTTCATTTTATCACAATATAGAGGAAAGGTGTCTTGAAGCTTCCTCTGGAATGTCACACATTACCCAAATACTGCTACATACTCCTTGCTTTAACTATCGCTAGCCGTTTCCGAGATATGAAAAAAAATTTTTAAACTTTGACCAATCTTTTCACCAGGAAGACGTCGAGATGGCTATGTCATACACTATGTTTATTTTCTTCAATATGGCCGAACTATCGATCCATGAGGGTGCGGTTCGAAAGAAAAGTTTGTTGAAAAGGGGATGTAACTCATTTGTATATTTATACTCCTAATAAATTAAAAACAGAAAGCTAAAAAATTATTCTGTGATGGATAAAAATAACTCGCATCGAATAAATAAATTATATTTCTACTCAGAGCTTATAGAACACTATCACAAGTCGCCCAATTACATTGAATTGCGGAATGAAAAAGTTCAAAGGATCACTCCACTAAAAGAACTTTCTGAACATGTGTATCGTATAGAGTAAAATGCAATACTTTCACTTACCAATATTCGAATCTTCTTATTAGGCCTTTATATGAAAGAAATTCGATTGTTTTTTTATTTTTATAACAATAGATAGTCTCTTTACTTGTTTCATCGATGTATTGCACACTTTTCTCATGCCACAAAAAAATTCATTCGATGTCGTTATGCATCCTCTGTTTTATCAAATCTTTGGTCCGAGGTGTTTAATATTTGTATGAGTTGTAGTAATCTGAAATGGTAGTAGTGCAGTAGAAGAATTGGAAAGAGGAAACTGATTTTTTGTTGTTTAAAAAGATAAAAAGGATATTGTTGAACAAAAACACAACGCCTTTTATGATAGTTTTCAGTGTTGACCTACCAATAATCTTCTTTTGGTAACAGACATGTTTTATTATTATAACATTTTCATAATATTACAGTAATGGATTATATATATAATAGTAGATTCTTAAAATATTCATTTGCTTCTAATTTTTTTATTATTGGAAATATTTTACTCCATAGGGTATTGATTACAATGATTGATTCATATTTTTTTCAAATAATACTAATTATTGTCGAGCTTTTTGGCATAAACATTGTAGAAATTAAATTGTCGTGGGTGGTTCTCCAAACAGGTTATAATCTCTTTGTGGTGATTTGTCACGTGTTGATTTCGTTTATACTAATTGTAAGTCTTCAATTAATTTCGACCTCTATTACTCCGTCAAATACAAAATAGGATTTATCATACAATGTCCATCATACCAAGTAGGCTCTGTAGTAAGAAAATTGACTGGTACTTATTTAGATAACTAGGTAATGGAAACTAAACATAGAAATACCTTTATTTCCTATGGTAATAAAAAAACAATAACTGAAAAAGAAGGTATCTCAGTATTTGTCAGAACACTGGACTCCCGAACAATAAAAATAGGTACAAAATTTAAAAACGATTATTCAAGACAAACAAATAAACTACATATACAATACCATATTTTAACTGTCTCTACTACCAAAGTAACGGGACTAATTACTGAAGACCACGCGGAGGTTAAAGTAACCGCAAACAATACGGAAACCTGGCCAAAATTGAGCCAAAAACGACCTATAAAAACTAAAATATTTTCAATATATCTAACAAACGTCTGTAAACTAACTCTAAAAGAAGAAACTTAAATACATCACTACTTGAAGACACTAAACCAGCTAGGTCTGCTAATAGAAAGATCACGATAACAGAAATTAAATTTTTGATAAAGTCCGAACTAAACTCAAAGAAAGCACCAGGCTATGATCAAGTAAAATCCTATAAGAATTACCAGAAAATGACAAACTAATAATACACATATTTAATACTATTCTAAGATTGGACTAATTCCTGACTCAAAGAAAGATGACTCAAATAGTACTCATACCTAAATTAAGAAAACCTTAAAAAGTAAAATTATCTTACTGTTCCATCAGTCTACTACCAATAGTGTTTAAAGTCTGTGAGAAACTCTTGCTTGAAAAAATCAAACCAATCCTAGAAAAACTTGATCTCGCACCAAAATATCACTTCAGGTTTAGAAGGGAACATGTCACCATCGACGAGTTCACAGTAAGTGAAATCAATCAAGGCTTTGAAGAGAAGAAGTACTCATTTTGTTGACATTGGAGAACTTTCTGTCCTGCCAAATACCTGTCATCTTGCTAATTGCAGCTTTGGCCATTTGAGTTATTCTCTTGATTTCCTGTTCCCTTCCTCCCTGGTCAATAAGTAACGATCCGAGGTATATAAACTTGCCAACAAATTCTAGATCCGAGACTTCTCCCGTCCTAGAAAGTTGACCATTTTTGTTAATGAGCATGACCTTTGTCTTCGACTTATTGATAGGGAGTCCAACCAAGTCCACTCTCGTACTCTACTATACGAAACAGATCGACTACCTCCTTCTCCGAAGATGCAAATAATCCGCATATCTCAAGTTGCTAACTTTTACTCCACCGACTGAGACATCTCCCTCCCATTCTTCTAAAACTTTCCTCATTATATATTCATCATATATATTAAAGAGAATAGTAGAGAGAATACACTTGTCTTACCCCCTTTTCTGGCTTGAAAGGGCTTGAGATGATATCATTAACCCTAACCATGGACACCCCGTCTTGGTACAGATTAGCGATCAGCGAAACGAGGTGTTGAGGTACGTCCATCTCTTGTAACATGGTCCACAGGCAATCCCATCCAATGCAATCAAACGCCTTCGAGTAATCGATGAATCATTTTAGTGTTAGCGTATTGAACGCTCGGCGTTTCTCAATTATTTGCCTCATATTTACAATCTGTTCTCTTATGCTTCGATCTTTTACGAAACCCGCCTATTCACTGGGTATCTTCCACTGAAGGTACGATTGTAGTCGGCCGCTGATTACGTAAAGCATTATCTTGCTAACATGAAATATAAGTCCGTTGGTTCTTGTTGAGCCTTTCTTGTGCACTGGAATCAGTAGGGACTCTTTTCAGTTAGTACAGCATCTGCCTGTTTTCCAGACTTGATTGCATAAGTCAAGCACTATCTTCACCCCTTGATCCCCTAGGTGCTGAAGCTCTACCGGCTGATTTGTTTATTCTGAGTTTTTGCAGTGCACCTCGGATTTCAGGTTTGAGGATATCGTGTTCCATACAATGCTTGTCTATAGTCGCGGTATTTGTAGTTCATGTTGCAGAGTCGGCATATAGGCTTCCACGGTATGATCTCCATCTTTCTGTAACTTGATCTCAGTCAACAGTCTTCCCTCATCATTTTCTATGATTCACGTTCTCGATTGGAATTTTCGAGTGATGCTCCTAGGAAGAGCTCCCTTGTTTGGAATTTTTGCGCATGATCTTCTATGTCTGTACAGACTGAATTCAGGTAGTCATTATAGTCCCTGGGGCACAAACGTTGAACCTTTGCCGAAGCTTCCCGGTAGTCTGCAAGAGGAGAGTTAACATTGCTTTTGAGTAATTCTTTTCGTTCTCTGATGTCCTTCCATGTTTCTTCCGTTACCCATACTTTTCTCGGAGCATCGACTGCCTTTCTCTGGCTCTCCTTGCGTGATGAGAGTATAAGATTTTTCACTCTATTGCAGTTGTCGTCTATGTCATCGTGACAATTTATGGCAAATATGCCTGATTTGGTCCTAAAACACTCGCATATATGCGAAATATTAAAATAACCGATAAAGAAAATTAACGCGTATGCGTATACAGCATCACAGTACTGTAACTGTAATATTTACATATAAAATTTTATTATCTACTTTTTGGTTAACAAACCTTGTTTTTCAAAAATAAATTTGACATTTGTATTTTTCGACATTATGTCTTATCAAACAAACTAATGTTTAATTTGCATTTTTAGGAAAAGATGGCCCACAAACCCACCCAAGAGTACGACTACACCGACAAGCTCTCATTTATCGGCGAGTGGTTCGACTACGAGTCCGCATTCCACAAGAACTTTCTCATAAACTTCTACCCTTATGACAATACCGTGGAAATGTTCGATACAGACTTGAACCGGATCTTCCTTAAAAGAGCTGCGTGCGACGGGGTGGCGCTGAAGGACATGTTCGTTGGAAATAAGGTGCGCATTTACGGCCGACAGATCAAAATCACGGACTACGCCGACTGCCGCACTAAAGACCGAATTGGGAAATCTAAGGAGCACACGTTTGCCATCTTGAAACCGAGCGCCGTGGAAAAGCTGGGCGAGGTGATCAGTCATATTGAAGACAGGGAATTTCAGATTTGTCGCATGCGCATGTGCAACTTGACTCGGAAAGAAGCTTTGGACTTTTACGACAACAAGAAGGGGGATCCCTTCTTGCCTTTTATGGTGGAACACCTGGTGTCCGGGCCGATTATCGCTTTGGAGCTCGTCGGCTATGACGCTATAGAACGGTGGAGGGCGACGATCGGCCCCAGAGATCCAGCCGAGGCTAGGAAAATCGCCCCGGACAGCTTGCGCGCTCTCTACGGATTGGAGATGGCGTCGAACGGCCTTCATGGTTCAGACGACCACGAGCAAGCCGTGCGTGGAGCTTGCTTCTTCTTTCCGCAGGGCATCAACAAAAAGCCACCGGCAACCACTGCCCAAATTGAAAACAGCACCTGCTGCGTCATCAAGCCGCACGCAATTGAAGAGGGCAAACTCGGCTCCATTATAAACACAATCATGAATTCGCCAAAATTCAAAATCACCGCCATGCAGATGTTCTACCTGACGACCCCTAACGCCGATGAATTTTTAGAAGTATACAAAGGGGTAGTAAGCGACTTCCACGCGCTCCTTTTAAGCTTCGTGGATGGACCTTGCGTGGCTTTGGAAATATCTCCCAAGCAGGAGGGAGTTAATGTCCACGAGGAGTTCCGGAGATTTGCTGGACCCTCAGATTCCGACATCGCCAGGCAGATTAGGCCTAATTCGTTACGGGGCACGTTTGGTGTCAATAAATACAAGAACGCCGTTCACTGCACAGACTTGCCTGAAGATACTCGATTGGAGTTGGAGTATTTTTTTAAGATTTTAGAGGATTAAATATTTTTGCGTATATGCAAACACGACAATCGACTTTTGTAATCACTTTTGTACATCGTTTTTAAATATACGTCTAAAAAAATTCTGTCAATGTGCGTAACTTTATTACATGCAATAAAGGCCAACTTAAAGAGTAAGTCAAATGTAGAAAATTATTATTAAATCAATACGGACAGTTTTTTTTTAACATTAAGTATGTTTAACAATGCTATCTTATAATACATTCTATGTTAAAATTTGCGATTTGTGATTTTGGTTGTTATACATGCTACACTATCTCAACTCTCCAATAGACAAATAATAAGCAACTCTGCATTATACTCTTATTTGGAGAAAAGTTCCTATCTCCCTATTAGCACAATTTTTGTACAAACCACTCCCTGTTCATTCCAGTTCTAATGCGTTCCTCTAAATGTTATTATACACTAGTCTTGACATTTTTTAAAATATGCCTGATTATTCTGTTCTTCTTGAATCAATCTTCCTACTACTAAACTCTTACCTTCTACTTAAACTTATAACTGACCAATACATATAAAATTTCTTCCCATCATATTTGCATTTTTCTTACTTGAGGCAATGACACAAATTTCCAAGTTTAATCGTGATCTGAACAGCGTACTAGCTGAAGTGCCTCAATGTTTTTTTTTTACTCTCACCAAGAAAAGGAAAAGTTCACTATTGCTTTTCCAATCCTCTTCGATTCTTATACCCTATTTTATACACCAGACTTTAGAGAATTCTTGTTCACAAGCAGATCTTGATCTAATGAAGATCCTTAAGATAAATCTGCTGTCTCTACACCTTGCACCTAATGTGATCCTTATATGCTATGTATCTTTTTTCCATATTTGCTTTTTACTATATCAACCGATAGACGAAGTTCATCGTTTCTTTCTCTAAGCATCTCTAATTTACCAACTCAAAAAATGATCATATGGCTATCACTCTTTAAGTCGTTACCACTTTGTAAGAATTCCCTGAACCAATAACAATTTCTTACTTTTCTTTACATATTTCGCCAAAATTTGTATTGCGTATAAAACTGACTGCTACACCACAGTATCTTAAGTTAAAAGTTTTTTACTTTACACATTACTAACAATCCCATTACAATGCTACAAAGTCGCGATAATTTGTGCATACTCTAAAACTATAAGAATCACAAAGATTTGAAAGTGATGTTTAATCGAATTTTTATCCAAAAAATCGGAGGCAACTTGCCATAATTTTTAATTTTATCATCTCCATGATAAACGTCTGGTAGAAAAATAAATTCAATGCTCTTTTAAAAAAGTCAAAAAATGAAGAGTATGTCTTTCTATTAGTTTTTGAAACAAATAAATATTTTTGATTTTAGCTTAATGAAATACCTAGAGGTTGTTTAGAAACGCGTCATGAAAATTCATCCACAGAAGGTCTAGATAATCTGAACCAGACAATAAAGCAAATCTTGTTTACAGCAAAATAAAGACGTTCTTATAATGTGAATGTTTATCATCTAACGTGTGCTCATATAATAATTCATTTTTAGTTTTAGAAAATGTGTTAATATTCACTCTGGCCAAACATGTATTCTATTAGTCACTTTATTGTCCATCACATTAAATTGCTGTTAGCAATTAAGTTATAATTGTTAGTTTTTTAACATGTTGCCATCGTCAGTGGGGAAGATGGCGATTGAAATGTTTAATGGTGTGGATTTTCCGTCCTGCATATTTCAGATGTGGACGTTACTGTACCATAATGATTTGCTAGAAGTGATTAAAGGATGAGAAAAACAACCAGATAATAATGCGAGTGACAATACCGTTCCGGACATGTAACAGACCTGGGGCAAGAAAGACAACAGTACGCAATTTATGATAAAGTACACACTTGAAACAGCCACCGCCTGTCAAATGATGAACATGAACGCAGCGGCCGAGATGTGAGAAGGGCTGTCCATTATCTACGAATAGAAGAACAAGTTATCGATTTTTCTCCTTGGCGAGAAATTCGTTAGTTACCTATATTGACCAGGCGCGACCGGCATGGAGCATGTAGCGAAGATGAGAAAGCTTGAGAAACAGTTACCCGACCTTAGCCAACCGCCCAGTAAAAATCAAGTCATCTATAAGGTGCTCTACATTTTATGGTCGGCTATCTAAAAGAACGTCAAAACATCTTTCGACGGGATGCTTACAATACTGCTCAAAGAAGAGATGGCCATCAACGAGAAGAACGATGACAATAACCTTGCTTTACTAACACACAAAATGGTAAGGCGAAATGACAGCAAAAGGGTGGCCAAAGTGGCAAACAGACCAAAAATTAAAAATTTGGCATCAAATGCCATTTTTGTCAGAAAGCCAACTGCTATAAATTCAAAAACACGCAAAATAATAGCAATGGTCAGGTTAATTCAACAATAATCAGCTGAGACAGGTCAAGCACATAGCGTCTTATTTACGAACAATTCGATGCCATGCGTGAGTGACTTTTTGGCGATAGTGGTTAAATAAGTTTGAAGAATTTAACCCAATTATATTAGTTGAAAATAAAGTCAAAATAGAAGTACATGAGTATACCAAAGTAATTTCTATGGAAATGTAATTGGTAAAGAGGTAGCCACATTTTCAAAAATGACCAATGTACGTTAACGACGAAAAATATGTTAGTTGGTATGGGCCTCGAGAATGATAGTGATATCTTTGGACTCCTTTTTCGTGTGCGTGGAAGTCCAGAAGCGTACGTGGCCACTGGTGACACGGTTAATTTAGTTGATTGATACGAACTACTTGGCCGCTTACCGTATGAGTTTTGAAAAGCACGGCGAAAGGCAAAAGTGTTTCAATATGTGCGTAAAAATCCTGAGCAGTGTCCGGAAGCCAGGAAAAACTTTTGTGAACATTGAGACTTTGGCCGATATGTCCTCGCGTTATTTCAAGAATCGAAGTCCCAAGCGGAAGAGCCAGGCGAATTAATTCACTTCGAGTTCATGCCAACCGGCAAATTGTCGGGCCAATCGTTTAGTGGTATGACCTCACGGCAATGTTCACCGACAATAATGGTGGTATTCTGTTTCCGGTGCAAAGTGATTAACGCAACAACAAATGTTTTAGTTAGTTTTAGTGGCTATAGCATACAAGCACACAGTTCGGTCAGGTCAAACAATTGAATAAAAAAAGTTAAAAAATAATGGTAATGGCCAAATTACTACGCAGCATGTGGGCCGCACGTCGCGCGCAAGGTACTTGGTGGTCGCACACAACACAAAGTTTGGACTGACCATAAGCCCGGTATTAATTATTATCTACGCAAAATTGCTAGCCGCACGTATGTAAATTTGATCCAAAGAGCCTTTTAATTATGTTAGTGGGTTATGAATACCCACCAAAGACGTATCAGCTATGGCAACCTAGCACCAAAAAGATAATAATTAACCGAGATGTCAAAATCAGCCAGAATGACCAAGTGGTCAATTATTGCGCTCCTGTTTAGGAGAAAGAAAAAGTTACCGGCGAAGAGGTCAAGGAAGTAATCAACGTGCCATCGGATCGATTATGCATTTAGCTGTCGAAACGCGACCTGACTTGGTTTATTTGGTTAGCCAATTAACGTAGTTTTGGAGCGGCCCTTGGTCGCATATTGGAACGCTATCAAGGGCATCTTCCAATATTTAAAGGGAAATTTGGACATTCGTATTACCTACTGTGATAGTGGCCACTAGATGCAAAAACCGAAATCCAGTATTCAATTAGCGGAGTGCTCTTAATGGTCAACGAACAGCCAATGGTATGGTTCAACCATAAGCAAACAATCATTACTGACTCGTCGTGTTACGTGGAATACAAGGCCAGTTATATGACCACTAAGAAAATCATATGGATATCTGGTTTGCTGTCCGATGTTGGATCGAAACAGCGTAAACCACCGCCGTTATACATCTACAAGGTGACATTGACAGCCACAGTTAATTTCGGTGACAGCGTGCCCGCACCGCTTTTACTAGCCGAGCGCGCGAAGACACTTCTGTGTACTGATCATGCACTTATTTTATTTTATTTCATTAGTCACTTCGAATCATTCATCGTGACTCCCAATAAAATTTTAAACGATAATTTTTCAACCAGTGATTACCTTTCACTATTATCACGTGACTTGGTGGATTACTTAATGTCCACAAATAAAACCAAGCTAAAATAAGTATAGTTGCATTGATGACGATGTTAAGTACATAAATGCTAAAATTCTTATGGAGTAAGCAAATCTACTTTTATTTTTTCTTTAAATCGATGACAATTACTCGGACTCTTTAAACGAAAAATAAAAAAGAAATGAAATTTTACGACTATAGTTGAATTGGATGAGAAATTCATTCTAGTTCTTTTACTGTTAAATAATGGACCAAAAGTTATTTAAACAAAGTTTATCTAAAATAATTGGAAAGCATGGTCCCTACACCACAAAAAAAAATTAAATGAGCCATAGTAACGTACCACATGCTAATAATTCAAACCAATAAAAAAACGAAGTAAAATAACTTTATTTATTGATTGAAAAAAAATTAATTCAACGCAAAGCAACTAGTAAAATAGTATAGCGAAGACAGCATTAAAATCAAAAAAAAATTAAGAACATAACTTGGAAAATTTATAATCGAAATGCATATGACTAAGCAGAAAGAGAATGTACACTTAATATCCAACATAGACAATAATTAAAAACTAGTTGCTAAATTGATGTTCTGTGTAAATATCCAGTGGATCATTATACGATCATCATATAGAGCTCGAGGTATGGGGATGACGAAAAACAATTCCACATGTAAAAAACATGAAACAACGCAGTGGTCAATTTTCCAAAAACTTTAATTTTTTACAAAAAGTAATCAACAACATTATAATACTATAATTTTACTTGGCTAAAGCAGCATAAAGTTCAATAACTTTTCGGTCATAAACCGAATCTTTTCCTAAAGTTTCTAATTTTTATACTCACCATAGGTCAGCTCATTGCAGACCTTTAAAAACTCATTAATTAAAGAGAAAACCAAATACGCTGTTGTGAAATGTGAAAGCTAAGGACTGTTTTAAAACTTATCGTTTGTTCTCTTTGTTGTTTCTTGAAATCCTCAAATTCTTCTGAATACTACATATTTTAAATTGTTTCCTAATTTCTTAAATGAAATACTGTTTCCAAACGATCTTCTTACTTATATTTCAGCAATATAAAGTTATATTCTTGTTGAGCATTCGGGGATTCTGAATATAAATTATATAAATAAAGTCACACGCACTTAGGCCTCAATTGGGCCCATTGTACTGCCGCCTCTCACCATGCGCCCATCAGTCAAGACAACCAATCCTTTGGATGAACTTGAGGAGGAACGTCAGAGGGGTAACGCTGATGTTGGCTATGCTAGGTCAGAACTCCCTCAACATATATCCTCTAATTGGAGTAAATACAGGACATTCGCAAAGAACGTGCTCTGCCGCCTCGTCCTTCCACTGGGATTACCTCCGTCATGATGGTAGGAGTTAGTTGTCCTGAGGCAGAGGCTGCTGGTCTTGCGATGACTGTTCTTGCATTTGAGGGGTATCCAAGGACATACCCTAATTTTTTGTCTGATGTTTCTCTTCCTTGATTGTAATATTTAAGGCCGAGAACTAATAAAACAGTTTCTCTTCTTTGTTATTAATGACAGTCACTACTTCCCCGCTTACACCAAACACTAGGGGTCTATTCATAGGTTTCTCCTTTACGGCATTGTGGAAGATGCACCACTTCCAGATCTTCGTGTTTTCTGGAATCCACAGAGCCGCCTTTCTCAACCCAAGCAGTCGATCCACTCGCACGACGTCCAAACGGGCTTCATCCCACGGAGAGAGAAGGTTGACAACTATCTGTTTTAGCAACTGTAGAGTATGATTGTTTTCACAGGTAATTCTAAGAATCTTCTCGGAATACGGCCATCCCCTCAAAGTGAATACGGGATGGTTTTCTACTAGGATGAACTTATAAGTGTTCAAAACCTCCAGCATCGCTGCCTGTAGTGTTTCAGCTTGACCACTGGTTATTTTCCCGTATGTGTTGGCTAGGTCTACAACAGCTATACGAAGGTGGCTTTTGAGAACCTCTCTGTAGCTTCGTGTATGAGGTTGTTGTTGACTTAATTGCTGTCTTGGCTTCTGTCTGGGGTTGGAGGTAGCCGGTGATCTTCCTTCCGAACGACTTCTCTTACCCTTTATATCTAAAGAGGAAGCTTCCCCAGAACTAGCCTTCCTCAGGTCAGCTGAAGCAGCCAATCTTTAGATAACAGTAGTGGTACCGTTAGTTCTCTTATTCCAAAAATGTTGTGTTTGCCTTCCCCTACTCTCTTGTAAAGGCTTAGCTTTGGTAGCAAGCCTCTGTGAAGAGATAGTGGGGGCAGTAATTACTCCCTTACTGCTTTCTTTCACAGGATTAGCCATAGAAGCCAACACTTGCTTCAAGGTAGTAGGAATTTGGTTGGTTTGGTTGGTTGCTGCGCAAGACGGGCTTTCCTACGCCTGTTCTGTTCAGCCCCAGAAATCCTTTTCCATTTTTCCAACTGAATGTAGAGGTATTCACAGATACTCCCTGTAGGGTGGATACTCATGTAAACTTTGTCACTCTAGCTCCTCACCCACCACGAAGTCCAACAAGGCGATGTCGATACCAAGGCTACTAGAGAGATAAAGCCCTCGAAAATACGTTGCACACAACTGAGTGAAATTCACATCAAATAGACACAAACATGATATATATATTATAAAAAAATCTCTGGCCAAAATATACTAATATTCTAATCTGCCCACTGAAATAAATAATTACTCCAAGATAAGAACTCAAATTGAATGGACTATCAAAAAATCCACTCTCGGAAATCTGTCATGAATGAAACAATGAATTTATTATCTAAATCTATCTAATTTAACGAGAAAGCGTTTATATTCCTACAATAGATTATATCCTTCATTACTTTCCACGTTTTTCAATTCTGGTTTTAACGTAATTGCTAGCACCTTCATCAATGGTTACAACAAAGTTAGTAAATTCTCAATGATACGATGATAAACTGAGAAGGAGTTAATAGTTATGATATTTATTCTCATTGACTTTGTTTTACTCGCATTTATTTTTAAGACCATTCGCCTGGCTTCTTTGACCAGTATATTCAGTTGGTTTTCCATGTATACAAAAATATATACTAACAAACAAATATCGTCTACATAATTAAAATCTGTCAGGAAGAACTGTAGGGCTAATTGGGTTCCTTATATTCTGCTGCATGCTTTTTGAGAATTGTATCCAGTGTGATATTGAAAAGAAGTGTCGGCAAAACACATCCTCGCCATATTGTTATTTTGATGTTTGTGTGAGCAGTAGTCATATCTTTAAAAGTTACCCGGCAGATGACACCTCTATAGAATTCTCGGATTAACTTGATGATTTTGTTTGGTACCTCATTTGCTCTGAGAACTTTCTATATTGTCATATGTTTAAACTGTCGAACGCTTTTTTAAAATCTACGCTATATATGATGCCGACGCTCACTCTACTGATTGTTCTATAAGGATTCTCAGGCCACCTAAGTTCGTACACAAGTGGTTCAGTTGAAAACCAACCTGGTTTCTACGAATATAAGACTTTATTATGCCCATCATTCTACCACATCTTTTACTACCATGGGTAATTATATTTTAAGTTTGTTCTCGAGTTTTGTTTGTACTGTCTTGCTCTCAGTGTGTTTTGAATTTTTCCAGTTTGTATTTAGTTTTAGGTTTTCAAATCGCTATCGGTTTGATTTTACGCTCTGCCAACGTTTAATATTGAGCTTCTACATCTTCTTGTTATTAAGATATAGTCTATTTAGTTTTTAGTTTTCTCGTCTGTTGAAACCTATATAATGAATGCGTTTGTGCAGGAAAATTTTATCTGCGATTACTAGATTGTGAATTCTATCAAAGTTTGACAACATTTCACTATTGTTGTTCATTTATCCTAACCCGTGTTTTCCCATTATGCTTTATTATTACCGCCGACTATAGTATTTAGATCTTCTATGACAATGGATAATCGCCGGCAAAAATCTATTGAAATTGGTAATAGAAGAACTATTTATCGTCAGAGGAATATTTAGTTGGAGCACAACATTGGATGTAGCTGAGCTGTCTGTAACGAATGCAGAATCTCGCTGTTATAATTTTGCCCAATATGTGTCTTTATGATATTAAATTCACATTAGATTCACGTGGTTTCTTCACATTAAAAATAAGAATTTATTTATTCAAATCTTCGTATTCTCTTTGCTCATTCCACTTTGTTTCTGGCGGAACTAAAATGTTAAAGTTATATGCATTATATTTTTTTTGATGACATGATAATTTAGTTCATTTATAAAAAAATACATTAAATCCGTCCGTTTTCCCCTTAAAATTTCAGTAATATATTAAATTAAACCAAATAAGAGATTAAGCCATGGTGACCTAAAACGGTGTTAGGTCTGCAAACTTTAGTATTCAGTCCTACCTTAAAAATTCCTTGAAGTGCACCGACATGTCCTTCGTTCTTTGATGTTGTAGGCATTTTCAGTGATTGTTTGAATGAGGAGTGGGTTCGCGTTGGCAACGAACCGTCTAGATGCTCAATCACTTCGACATGGTTGGTTGCTTAAGAAGAGAAATGATTTAGATGGTCTAAGCGGCCAACGGCAACTCGTCTGGTAGTTCAAGTTAATACTGAAGAGTAACTACTAAAGCGTGCTGACTACACGCTCACTTAGTAAAAAAATTAAAAAGAAAAGTGGAGCTTGCGTACAACATTGGTACCACGTGCTATGACAGATTTAAAACAGAATAGAATTATAAACATGGGGCCGACGAAGAGATTGCTCTGTAAGCAATCCTAGAACGAACTTAAAAAGACCTTTCGATTTCGATTTAGAATTTCGGGAAAATTCGAAATCGAATATCTCGAAAATTATTCGACATAGAATTTTTTCGGCTTCATTTTCGAAATCAGTGTAAAATTTCCTATAAGAATCCATTTTCATATTTCAAAAAATCTCAAATTTTGTGACGGACCGACAGGCCGACAGACAGACATATAGAATTCAGTAACGAACTTTTTAAGTTCGTTGAAAATTACAAAAATATTGTTGCAAAAAACTCAAAGAGTATACCTATAACGAATGAGACGACAAAAATAAGATCAAGAGATCAATTTAGAGAAGAATTGACGTTTTGCATAACAAAATTACTGAAAAGTAAAGTGAAAGTCTCTAGAAACTTTCTTTCTAGAACAGGAATACCACAATTAAGCAGAAATAATATAATGAAAATGAATGCACAAAATACAACATTGTAAGATTTCTAGAAAGTTTACAAAAGATAATATTCAACAAATTAATCAAAATTAATCACACATTTCTAAACTTTAAGAATATGCAAGATGGAACCGTAAAAACTGGAGAGACAGGAATAAAGTAAGTTGGCGGTGTAGAAAAACAATTTTGCTCGGTTATGAACAGATTTACTTTTGGAAAGCAATTCGTGTGCAAAAATTATTTTGCAAATAATAAATATTAACAATTACTATCATAACATTGAGAAGAAAAACGTTTTAATAATCTAAACAAAACAAGAAGGTTCAATAATCCGCACTGAAATTGTGGAAATAAAAAAAAACACTATTGGAATACGTGGCACAAGAATTAAACCAATGAACAACAATTTCTTAAAAGATCTTCTAGTGCAAAAAACTGTTATACTTTGAAATGTCATTAGCTGATTTTTAATTTTTATAAATATTAAACAGAACTCAGAATGTTGCTAAATAAAGAGGCCAACGCAGGATAAAGGAAACAACAAAATAATTCTCGTGCAAATATGTGTGGTATGAGTGCACGCGCGCTTGTATGTACATATATATAACAGATATGATACGTAAGCTGTATTATGTATATAGCAAACAACAGACACCGTACCAAAGGAGAAAACAAGACCTCACACATCATACAGTCTCTGGAAAAAATGGAAAGATATTACTGGTAAAAATGAGAGAAGAAAATAATATGTATAAAGGCCAAATTTAACCACAATGAAATTAATCAAAATAAGGGAATACACAGGGTGTTTCAAAAAAAATCCTATTTAAAATGTTTATATTATAAAAATAATGAACATAGACACTTCATATTAGACCTTACACCTGCCCATTATTTTAAGGTTATCCCTGAGTTGCCTCTTTGTCAATGTCAGGGAGAAATGTCAACATATCTTGGAAGTAGTGCAGTTTATTTTTTGAGTCTTTGCGTACGAATCAATTAAACTGTCTCTGACAGTAAGCCAATCAAAGCCGGAGTCCCTCAGGGGAGCGTGCTGAGACCGCTACTATTTAACATATTTGTTAGAGACATCCCACTCACACGAGGAAATCTTGCTATGTACGCTGACGATACAGTGATCATATCGCAAATCTGGAATCTAAACCAATCAATCTCTCAGCTTCAATCAGCAATCGATGAAGTAAACAACTGGCTAATCAAATGGAACATAACCCTTAACACAGCAAAATGTGAATCCAAAATATTCACCCTCAGGAAAATTAAGGATCCCGATAGTTTAGTAATAAACGGTACACACATTGAATGGAATCCCAACACTAAAGCGGTGAAATACTTGGGCGTTTATCTAGACACACGCTTATCGTGGAAATTTCATATTAATAAAAAGCTTAACTTATGCTACGCTAGACCCATTAGTTAACAGGAAATCATCACTAAAAACCAACTGCTCTCTACTTTTATATAAATCCCTAATTCGACCGCTAGCAACATATGCTTGTGCTATATGGAGCAATGCCTCTAAATCCAACATCAACAGAATACAAGTGCTCCAGAACAAAATCCTAAGAATATCAGTTTATGCCCCTTGGTATATACGAACCATCCAACTCCATCATGAGCTAAAAATTCCAACCAAAGAGGAATATTTGAGGAAAACCACCAAAAAGTTCCAACTTACTATCACCAACTGCAAAGGCACTATAAACTAGGGCGCAAGAATCTGCATAGAAGATTAAAGCGTAAACTTCCACAGGATCTGTATGTATAACAACGGATAACACAAAAACTGACCAATTAACCCGCCAACACCCAAGACCCATTGTTAATCCTTTAGGACTAGCTGATACGATAATTGTGTACCTTATGTTATGTATCACAAATGACATGTATACCATACTTTATCAATGCTATGAATAACAATGTACAATTGTTGAACAGGCAATAAACTTAATAAAAAAAACTTAATATTAATTTTATATTACAAGGCTATTATTGAAGTTTTTCTACATTCCAAATCAATATGCCCCCTTAGGATGCACGGCATATGTCCATATGGTATCCAAATTTGTCTCAAACGAGCATATATGGATCCACTGTTGCCATGGCTGCTGTTATGCGGCTTCACAGTTCGACCACTGTAACTGGAGGAGGAGGCACATAAATGCAGTCTTTTATAAACTCCCACAAGAAAAAAACGCACGCAGTGAGGTCCGGCGACCTTGGGGACCAGTGATGTAAAGCTGAATCATTAGGTCCCATACGGCCGATGCATCACTGTGGAATCTGATTATTCAAAAATTCTCGAGCTTCCAGGCTCCTGTATGGAGGTGGCCTGTGTCATCCGGATCGGTCTCTAACTGCGGGAAAAGCCAATTTTTAAGCATAATTAGATACGTGATTTCCCTCAGTGTTCTCTAAGAAGAAAAAGGGACCGTACACCTTTTCCCGAGAAATTGCACAAAAAGCACTAAGTTTAGGAGAGTCTTCCTCGTGCTATACAATTTGATGTAACTGCTCCGTAGCCCACATTCTAGCATTATGGATATCTACCTTACCACTTAAATAAAAAAAATAGCCTAGTCAGAAAACACTAGGCGTGTTACAAAATTGTCATTTTCTACCACATTGTCGAGGATGAATTCACACAACTCGCTGTTTATCACCTGCATGAAGTGGTTACATTAATTGAATTCTGTACGGTTTCATAATCAAATGTCTCCGCAAAACACGTCGGATAGACGTTGAGGAAAAGTTTTATTTCTCTACCGGCACGGCGAGTAGATTTTTGGGGGCTATGTGCGAAACTCAGCTGGATGCGCTCCACATCCTCATATGACACACGGGGATAAGCACGGGATTACCCTTTACACAGACAACCCGTGTCTTGGAATTATATATACCATGGCCTAATGCTCTGAGCGGTAGGAGGTTCAATACCATATTGTCGCCGAAAATAACGCTGAACAGTTGTTACGGACTCACACTTCGCGAAATGTAGAACACAAAATTATTTCTATTGTCCAGTCACCATCTTGACAAACACTGAAGTGGCAAGTGGACGAAGCACGCTGCTGCTAAGTATCGCCAACCGCGTGAAATTCAAGAATTTATTCTTTCTAACAATACATTGTTCGATCAAAACGCATTAAAAACTGAAGTTATGATTTTTTTAAATTTGATTATTCTTTTTAAAACACCCGGTATATTCAAAACAGAAGACAGCTATTGTCATACAAACTAATCTTAGGCATCGGCTGTCCACAAGAGATGTATGTAGGGATAATGGAAGAAGCAAAAAAAAGAGAAAAAAATGTGGAAATGATGTTAAAATCTCGACATGGAATTTTATACACGGAGATGATGAAGAGCCAAGTCGGAATGCGAGGTGTTAATATCAATCCCATAAAAAATATAAATGTTAAAAATAAAACCAAAAACTTTCAGCCCATAAAAATTGTTAGATCTAAACCAATTAAGGTCAAGCATTTGTTCAAAAGGAAAGGCATAGAGTCTAACTGAACACCAGAAGGGCTTTCCCTTGTAAAGCTAACCCGGCTCCCGATTTTTCGTGTACCTACCCCGCCATATTTGTTATTCTACATCATTTCTACACTCCTTTATCCTAGCAATGATTTTCTAGCCTATAACTTGGCTATTTTGTTTTTATTTTTTCCCATGTCACTGTGTAAGTATATCAGGCAAACAAAAGTAAAAAATATCCAAGTTATAGACTAGAAAATCATTGCTCCTATAAAGGAGTGTAGAAATGATGTGGAAATTTGAGTCCTCACCAGTGCAAGAACTTGACATTTACTGCATGGTGTTGACAAGAGACATAAGAAATTAAAGAACAGGAGGTAATTTTGACCCAAATGCACACTGGTGGAGATCGCTAACAGATAACGAGAAACCATGGAAAAAATATTCGAGTCTACAGCAATAAATCTTTTTAAATGCTCTGGATGTATCTTAACCGTAAAAATTATTAGTCTGAAGACCTTTCTGAGTAAAATGCCTCTAAAAGTAGAGAACCCTACATATGTTTCTCCACATTTACCTTATAAATATTTAAAAAGTCGAGCAATTGTTACAAAGATACAAAGACGCTTCACATTAAAAAAGCAATATGGTCAAGTATGAAATAGTTGCTATAAAACATGTAAAACTACCATAATGATGAGTGTTATTGACTAAAACAATTGCTTCTAAATGATAGTGAAAATTCACTGTGAAAGTGTGATTAAACTATTCCAAAAAAAAACTCACTAATAAAATGTCTCTAGCAGGTACGTATGAACTGTAGAAAAGAATCACATCCAAGGATTAACAACATAACAGAGACATTATCTGAACCAAAGTGGGTTTGAACATTAGACCTAAAAATATTAGTAAATTGATCTAGCAAAGAGACTATGACTTTACGCATTACGTTGGATAAACTCGAGGCAATAGACTGCACCAATACCAAAATGCAATACATAAGTATGAGGTCTTCTTGTCTACTTGTTGGTACCAAGAAAAAGTAGTTTAGTATAAGCTACACTCTAAGTCAAACAGATGATTGCTGCAGTATGCAAGTGGCCTAGGAAATATCCAAAAAAATTATTTTACTTAAAAACAAAACCACATCCTCTATTCCTAAGGAATTCAAGAAAATATTTTTAGACATATTCTCTTTCATTTTGCTCATATACCAAACTTCATACTTTTTATTATAATCCAACATATTTTTCTACTTTATTTTAACGCTAAACAATTCCTTAGTTACCCTACAAATACGACAGTAATCTATGTCACAACAGATCCATATCTCTTCACGTTCAAGAATCACTTAAAAAATATTACATTTGCAGATACTTGGAGTTCCATAGATACGTACAATTTTGTACCATCCAATTAAATGCCTGTGATCTTCATAGTATGCTCATAAATACTGTTACACCCTGATATTTACATTATATTATCAGGATTTATTAAATGGTAATTGGTAAGTACAATTACGGCGGATTTATTCAAAATGGCCACCCTTAGTCTCTACACAAGTTTCAAAACGTACATCTACGACAGCACGCACTACATAAATTAAAAAAGCATTGACAGCTGTCAGGACTTGTTTCAAAATCAACATTAGGGTATCTTTTTGAGAAAACTATGCCCTTTAAAACTGCCTACAATTGTAATCTAGTGGATTGAGATCTGGGCTACTAAAAGACCCATCTTCTACTGTTAGCTGAGCAACAAATGTGCCACATTTTCTGTTTGAGTTAACTGTGCTTTGTGAGCAGGTATGGACTCTTGCTGAAAGATCCAAGGCGCACTTTGAAAAAGCACGTAATCTAGAGATTTCACTGCACCTTGCAAAACATTCTGTTGATATACAGTGGCCGAAGTTTTGCCTCCTTTTTCACAAAAATTAATATCAGTTACTCCATTATAACCCACCCCACCAAAGCATTACAGTTACTGGACGAGGGCCTCTGTGAACACTTGGCACTAGCCACGATGTTTCTTTGGACGACTTAGCGTATACCCTGTCATTTTATATATTGAAAAATTTCTGCACCGTAAAAATTTTATCTGTAAACAAAATTTTTTTGTGGCCATCATGCACTTAATCAGTCAGCAATCTCTTTGCTTTTTCTTTCCTCTCTTTCTTTAAATCATCTATCAACAAATGATCTTTATGTGTTTCATAAGTCCTAGACCCAGATTTTGCTTAGTAAAAAGAGACTTCAAAGTTTTGCATCTCCCGAGATATAATTTTCTGCTTACAAAGAGGATTTCGTTTATGGCACTTATGGTTTTGACTGCCTGAACAATCCGAATTAAACATGGTCTTCCAGATATTGGATGATCTACACCTCCAATCTCATTAAACAGTTTTATAGCCTGATACAGGCTATATATACAAATATATGGCTACTGCCAAAAGGATGCTGAATCTTAAAGGTTACAATTTTTTCAGTTCCACATTGTAATGCTATTAAAGTAATATACTTTTCTTTGTCACCCCACTCCATTCGTAACTAACAACACTTGATAAGAAAGGCAATATAACTTACAACATTAAAACTTGACAATTGTAACTATGTTTATGGCATATCTTGATGTTGTCTAAAATACAGTAAGTTTGATTTTATAACAGTATTTATGAGAATATTAGGTATAATAATTATTTGTTGCAGATCTGAATTTTCCCAGATATAGATAATCTACAAAAAGAATAACATTTTGTCAGGACATGTTTTAAAAAGCAATTCAATACATACATTGTAATGAAGTTGGCTACACAAAGTAATAATGTCAATTAAAAAATACAATGATGAAAAATGCTTAATTTTTTTAATCATTGTATTATACTATATAAATTTTTTAATAAATAAATGTGAAAGAATATTGTCAACTTTATTATCAAAGTGTATGGAGACCACATTCTGAAGCATTAAAACCTGAAACACCTTGTTTATAATGCGGGGGTCGCTCTATAATGGTAACTTCTTATTTAAACAAACCCTTGAGGACCATTAGCACCACCCACTTCTCTTTCATTAACAACACATATCAAAACTAAAATAAATGCATCTCTATCAAGTTGTTTTTATATTGCCAGAGTTGTTGCTGCTACTGCAATATATTCCAAAACAATTTGTAGCATCAGCATATCTAGGATCTCATATCAATTGACAAATGGTGGTAATAATGGTAAGGCTCTAACTCGCGATGTGAGAGCATGGCCTGCAAATAGAGAGGTTAAGGCCCTGAAATGTCCATCACTATGTCCAGTCGCTGCGTATCATCTCTGATGCAGGGCGATGTGGCAAACTCCGCGCCTAAGACGACCACCATTATTACCCCTTGTTCAAAGTGAACACAGGCACTCAATTGTTTTTAGTGACTGACATCTCTCAACTACGGGACCACACTGGTTCAGTTGACAAATACAATTTTCAAATGCACAATGTTCAAAATGGTATGGGTACTATATGTTCTGGAGAGTTGAAAATCACATCTGTTCTAGCAGGCTGCACATAACTAAGAATCAAATATTGCATATGTCTTTTATTTTTGGTAAATACAAAACAGTTACAAATTGTTATAAAAATTAGGATTAATATTTCATAGAACTTAAATGTAAGGAGTATTGACTGCATAGGTGTATATTCGCCAAAGGCCACCACACCTGAAAGAATTAAATAACTTTGAATATTTCCCCAAACATTCAAAACATCTTTATAATTATAATACTCACTGGCAAGACCGTGACCATCGCTGATCCCAAGCGCGGATTGCAGCAGTTCGAGTCACTGACACTGTCCCTGCTGACGCCCCACATCGAACACACTGCTTCACAACCCTGGGCTTGCTTCCTAAATACAGATGCCTTATCGAGTCAACCGTCTGGCTTATAGGATAATCCTGAGCGCTGAGCAAGCATTCGGGTTCATTTTGAAACTCCAGCTGCGTTATGAAAATAATTTTTACCAGACTTAAAAAAAAAACAAACAAAATCATACCTGCAATGGTAGACATTGCTGAGAAAGTTGTGAAGATGCTAAAGCGACCCTATTGCTTGCTGGCTGCAAAGGCTGAATTTGCACCTGATTTGGTAGAAGGCAGCATTCATCTGGAGCAACATATAAATTCAAAATAATTTTAGCAAAAACAAACATTGAACTTACTTACATATGCAACAAAAACTTGATTTATGTATTACAGTTAAAATAAAAACACTTAAGCCTAAATAAATAGTTTATCTTAAATATGACAATTAATTAATCTTTGAACACTTCATCATCACTGTAATTCTCATTATATCTTATTCTAAGCTGCTTTCCTTTGGTATTTCCATCAACATATAGGAAGACTTCAGAAGTTAAACTTTTACGGTCAGGAACACTTGCAATAAAATATCTAGTCTCGGATGATTTTTCATTTCTACTCATCTTCTGTCGGTCAGAATCATTATTTGGTTTTGTGTGAACTGGTGAATGTATCGGAGTATTATCGGCGGAACAGTATTTCCTTTCATACTCAATAAAACTCCCCGTGGTGCTTTTACGGGATGCATTAGCACTTTGTATCAGATCCCAGAAAAATAGCTCCCTTGGACTTAGGGGAGATGACGCACTATGTACCTCCGCAGCGGTCTCTTTAGCAACCGGAATGGCGAGGGTAGCAGGCCGCGCTTTTAACTTTTGCGCATTATGGCGAACGCTAGATGGTTCCCTTTTCACTACAGAATTTTGCGGGGGCAACTTATCCTCAAACCGCAAGGTGCTATTAGCAACACTCTGCTTTCTTTCTGCATTTTTTGGTTTGCTTTGGCTCCTCTGAATAGTGTTCAGCGTAAAGCCATCCAGATCATTTTGTTTGCATTGCTTAGTTTCAAGAAGCAAGTTGGCCTCTAAATTATGCGGAGTCTCTTTATTCGTATGTGGAGCGCACCTCCAGAGTAACACCAGCAGCGCCATCAAAATCACAAAAACCAATAAAGCAACCGACCAGTAAATATATGGCCATTCCTTCAGCCACCCCTCGCTCGTTTTCAAAAAGCTGACATAAAGGAGCGGGCACAATATAAACCAAAATAAAATAAAGAGCGACAAAATAAAAATCGGCAGAGTTATGAATCTCAGCGGACGCGAATGCAGTTTATGCGGAACATAAGCATTTTTCGATTTAGAATTCGCCGTGCAACTTTTTAGGTTCATTTTATCAGCACTTAGCACTACACAGAAATAATCGGAATCTGCAGCATTCATTGATTATGGACGGCCTATAAGCCGACAACGTAACACAACAGGAAGAGGTTTAGATAGCGAGCTTCCTTTCAGGCAACTAACCACAATTTGAACGGTAGCACGTTGTGTGGTTAGACAGTTTTTCGTTTTAATTTATAAATACGATTGTAACAAAATATTTTTTGTTCTGCAACAAATTTACAAATTTGTTCAAAAGAGGATATTCTAAAAATTAAATAAAGTTTATTAAATGAAAAATAATTTTCAATTTTTTTAAGCTTATTCTAATTATACACTAGGGACAGGAGAACCAGTAATTAGAAAAAAATCTTAAAAACAAGATTAAAAAATAGGTGGGCAAACTTTATAAATCTTTCTTATTAGTTACACACTTCAAATTTCGAGACCGGTTTGACAGGAAGAATACTAAGATCAGAATTTGACAAAGCAGGGAATAGATGAAATACCAGCCGAATTTTTAAAATGCTTGGGTGAACATTACAAAATTGGGAATATATACGAAACATGGGAATTATCATCAGATTTTATAAAAAATATAATAATTCCAATACCCCAAAAACCAGCTCATATCAATGTAAAAATTACCCTACAATAAGTCTGACTACACATGCATCAAAAATCCTTACCCGAATCGTATACAGAAGAATTGAACAAAGAATAGAGGAAAATCTGAAAGAAGACCAATTCGGATTAAGAAAAGGCTTGGGAACCAGAAAAGCTATATTAGCGCTCAGACTAATTGTGGAAAACAGAATCAGGAAAGGCAAACAAACCTATATGGTTTTTACAGATTTGGAAAACGCTTTTGATAACGTAGACTGGCACAAGATGTTTCAGATGCTGAGGACTATTGGAATAAAGCACAAAGACAGAAGAATAATACACAACCTCTGTAAAAACCAAACGGCAACAATTAAATGAGAACAAAGTCAGGCAACAAGAATATGCTAACATGCACCTCATTTATAGGGAATGCAGATGCAATGGCAGTGCTGCGTAAATGCTTTTATATCAGAAATCATTTCCGCCAGTTTTTTGTCTATCCCCTGAAGCTGCAAATTAAGTTCATTTAATTTTTCTGTAATATCCACAAGGAAACCAAAATCTCTAAGCCAGATTTAATTTTTCAGTTCCAGAATTGGTTCATCATGTTGTTTGAAAAATTGAACTATAACAGATAGGACATCAATGAAACGTTTCAGCACTCATCCTCTACTTAACCATCAGGCTTCAGAGTGAAGAAGTAGCTCCCCGTATTGACAGTCAATTTCATGAGCTAAGGTTTTGAATAATCTTCTCTGAAACGCTTGAGCTCTAATCTTGTCCACAATTTTTACTACCAATTTCATAACATTGTTTAGTTTTAGAAAATTTCCACATAATGCTTGCTGATGGATAATGCAATGGTAACAGAGAAATTGCGGAAAAGTTTCGTGTTTACGACATAACTCCACCAGCCCTTTATCACAACCCACCATAGCTGGAGCGCCATCGGTTATCAAGCCTATCATATTCGATATTGAAATTTTCTCAGAAGAAATAATATTTTTGAAATGAGAAAACAACTTCTGCCCATTAGTATGTCTTTTCAGTGGAATAAACTTCAAAAGATCTTCTTTTATCGTAAAATCACTAAAAACCAACCTAACGTATACGGCCATCTGGGAGGTGTCAACTACATCTGTTGATTCATCCAGTTGCAGCAAAAAATAAATACAGTTCTTAACTGTAAAAAAATATCATTGCTCATTACTTCTACTGGTCTCATCACTATATTAGCAGAAAGTTGCATAGATTTTATAGCTGAAACTATCTCGTCTGTATTTCCAAAGTTGGCAAATAAATCTGTAGCTTCTAAAAATGCATGTTTTATTATTTCCCCGTCTTCATAAGGTTTCTTCTTTTGTACAACTATCTGGAACACACGATATGATGCCTCAGTTGTAGCCTTATTTTTGTCGACTGTTTTTAAAAATATTGACTGTTGTCCAATTAACTGGTTTTTTAAATGTTTCGGTTTTCCTTTCTGGTGACAGAATGTAATGGGAATGATTTTTCAAAATTCAAATGTACCGTTTTATGATGCCTCTTAATATTTCCTTTTTTAGCAACGGAGATAGAAGTATTACATAGCAAACATACATTTTTACCTTTAACTTCTGTAAAGGAGTATTGTTCTTCCCATTCCGAATGGAAATAGTATGTCTTCACCTTCTTACTACTGCTTGCCATAATATTTTTTATTGTTCTCTACTTCTTTAAACTGAGTGCAATGTCGCTGCGCAATGCTGATTTGTCCCGATCAAAGCAACCCTGAGCGTTCTCGAATACTAGAGCGCATGGTGACGTTGGCACCAGATTGCTCACCGCAGTGTTGCAGCTGCTTGTGTTTATTATGAGAATTTGTGAAACTTACAGAAGCTTCTATGATTTTTACACCTTTGTATTTTTAAAATTTAAAATATGTTGTGAATTACCAGAATTGCCTTTGCGAGCTCGCAATCGACGGGTTGGCGACTACTGTACTAAACTATTAAAATTTGATTTGTGTATTCAAACGAAGAGGACGTGTCGTGTCATTAGTTTGCGTTTTGTGCGATAAATTGTGAAAAATTATCAATGTATTTGTGCATTCAAACGAAGAGGACGTGTCGTGTCATTAGTTTGCGTTTTGTGCGATAAATTGTGAAAAATTGTCAATGTACACCATTTGTGTTGTGAAAGCCGTAAACAAATTTCTGCGAATAGAGACTTGCGACCTGCTAGTGTATTGGCCTGTATAACCTGCAACTCCTCGTTGCCGCTCCTACCGCCACATCTGCTGTTTTGAAAAAGGGAAGTAGTTACAGCAAAGTTGGACTAACAATTTTTGGTTTACTTCAAGAACTAGGTATTTTGAGTTTCAAACTTTGCAATATAGTTCAACTTAAACAACAAAGCAGTACAGATTGTAGTGTAGTTTTTAGTTATACAATTATTTTACATTATGGTACTATAAACTGAACATTATCAAAATGCTGGTAAGTTCAGTAAGTGTAGCAGCTATTATCTTATCTTCACATAAGAGGCCATGAATCCTAATGGTATGTTTGTACCAAATTGTTCATAATCTTTTATTAACTGTTATTAACATTAGTCAATGCAAATATTAGAAAATAATTCTTCAATGTAATCTATCACAATAATAAAAAGCCCTCTCAGACGTCATTTAAAAATTATCATATCCCCATAGCTTTATATGAATATTTTTCACAATCTCAATAATTACAATTTCAACAACTATATCAACATCTATTCCTTCCAATAAACAATAAGAATACATTACATCAGGACTGGACCATGATAAGGTCAAGAAAAAATAAACGACAGAGGGACCTTACTAAGTCAAAATCAGGCAAAACACAGCCGCCAAATTTTTACTGTGCAAAATAAATATCAAGCAGTAGCCTACTAAGAGCAATATGAACCTCTAAAACCCGAAAACGATTCTGATAAAAATAATGGATCATAAATCACCACTAGTTCAAGTAATAAAACCAATTATTGATCTGACAGAAAAAAACGCATAAAATAACAATAATTACACGATAATAGGCAAAGATACAGCAAAAGTAACTAGAAACACAATAGAAGCTATAAAAATATTATAGAATAGTTAGAAACTTTTTTCCAATACCAATTAATTAAAAAAAGAAGCTTCTGGGTGATACTTAAAAACATACATTATTCCACCTAAGTAAAGGATAGTAAAGAGTGCAAGGGATATAAAGTAGAAATATATACAATATAAAAAACAGAACAACAAAATAATCATGGTCAATATTCCTCAAAGACCTAGAGCCAAATCAAAACAATAGTGCCCCCTATCAAAGTTTAGGTCACAAAAAAGCATACTGCTTTCAATATGTAAAGTGTGTACAAGGACATCCCACATCAACATGCATCAAGAAAAAGCAAAAATACTAATCCTATACATACTTTATGCAAAAGAGATCTAATAGCAAACTACAAAGAGTACACAAGATGCAGATATCCACCTGTATGAAAAAGAATAAATATCACAACCAGTTCAAATAATTTCAATGGCATCACAAACAATGCAACAGGAACAACATCCAAATCATATAACAAAATTATTGTAAACAAAAATAATAAGCAATCAAACTGGAACAGCAGCGCGTAATAACAGTCATCAATTTTTCAACAACAATCGTTTGAACAACTAGAGCAATTACTAATAAAACAAACGGAAATGAAGTCAAAAATTATTTATTTTTCACCACGTTAAACTTGTTTACTGCTATAGTTAACACAATTTAATAATGGCTAAGACATGCAAATTAGCCTTTTGGAATGCCAACAAGTTATGTCACAATGTAAAAAAACTTAAAATATTCATCAAGGAAAAACACGCTTCGCTAGTAGAAGTTACGTAAAAATATTAAGCTACTAATTTTACGACACACCCTATCCAAATGGACAGCACATAGAGGATCTACAGTAATAGTAAGAAATGCAACAAAACATTATAAGACTAACAAATACAAGGAACAACATATCCAAGCTACAAATATTATCATAGAGGATAGGAATGACCCTTTAATATTAATGACAGTATATTACTTAACAAGGCATAAAATAAACGATTAATTTACAACATTGCTTAACACACAAGGACCTAGATTTATTGCGATGTGGGGAGTTATATTAATTCGAAACATCACAACTGAGGTACTAGACTTTAGTTTCATAAGTAGTGATCATCACACCTACTAGCCAACTAACAGAAATAACATTCCTGATTTATTAAATTTTTGTAATGCAAAGGGACTATAGCATAAGATTACAGCGGAACAGATCAATGGCTCGATTTGTCGTCAGACTACACTCCCAAATAGTCACTATAAGCACAATGATAGAAGTAAAAAGACCACAATCTCTGTATAATCAATACAGTAATTGGACGCGTTTTAGAGAACAACTTATAGCAACTCTAATCACACAGATTCATTTAAAACTGAAATAGATATAGATTTAGCTATTGAATATTTAAATGAAAATATTCAACTTGCAGCAAAAATGCCACAAAGGCATCAGTTAGATAAGAACGAGCCAGTTACATTTCTACAAATATTGAGTTAAAAAAAATAGCAGTTATCAAGAAATTCAGAAATAAGAATAAATCGCACAAAAGCTGAAAAATTAATAGACAAGCTAAAAAATGAATTTATTCAAAGTTACGTATAGAATCTGTCAGTTTCAAAGGACAGCAATTACTCACTTTGGAAGGCAATTAAGAGAATAAAACAACGTCAAACGGAAATACCCCCAATATGAAAAGCAGACTATAATGGGACCAAAAGTCTTTACTACACATTCTCCTGAAAATCCTTTGGACGGCATATGCACATATCAGTTATATACAATATAATAAGCGTTCTATCCTAAAGAGGTGCTTCACATTATCAATAACAAAGTCAATCTCAAGAAAACTGAGATATGATCAAATAACCTGCAAGGTACCAAGGAAACTTGCAATCCTAAGCATAGCTGTCACGACGATTTTCCATGCTACATTAATATGGTATGGCTCTAACGGCCCCATGGGAACACGGCTTACGAACTGAAAGGTTAAGGTTCTCATATGTTTACTCCCTTTTTGCCAGGTCGTCGCGCATAATCTGTGATGGGGCAAACAACGCGCCTTAGACGACCGCCATTATTACGCCTTGTTCGAATGAACCCAGGTACTCAATTATTTTCAGTAATTGAGTAGGCCACCCACCAGAAAGCACCGGGAATTAAACCCGAGTCCATCCGTATCGTAGCCCGCGTCTCAATCACTGGACCACTCTGGCGGTCCATGTTACATTGGAAACAGATTATTATCCACCAAACTGGAAGCTGGCTCATATAATCTTTTGAAATCATACCTGACAGTTTGTTCGTATCGAGTAAAACTATCACATGGGAACTAAAACCTGTATGCAATTAAAACTACAGCTTTTCAAGGACGTGCCCTAGGATCAGTGTTGTACACCTTACACATTTTGGACATACCAGAACATACTAAAATTCTTCTAGCAATTTTATCAAATAAAACTACTATTTTAACCTCATATGAAAATCCTCTCCAAACAGCATAAATACTACTAGATCATATAAATGATGTACAATTTTGGCTAAATGACGTATCCGAACTAACAAAAGCTAATCCAGTCCTATAACCTTCATCAATCGAAGAAAAACGTGCTTACATGTTGGTGATAGTAAGGCTGGCTCTAACGCCCCACGTGGGAGTACGGCCTGTGAACAGAGAGGTTAAGGCTCTCATATGTCCGCCACTGTGCCCAGTCGTCGCGCACAATCTCTGATGCGGGAAGATGTGGCAAGCAACGCGCCTTAGACGACCGCCATTATTACCCCTTGTTCGCAGTGAACGTAAGTACTCAATTATTTTTAGTGACCGATTAGGCCACCCACCACGCATCAGAGAGCTCCGGGAAATTAACCCGTCCATCTACACTACAACCCCCTTTCAACCACGGAACCACGCTGTCGGCCACATGTTACACCAAATAATAATCAACTACTATAAGCAAAAGCCAGTTAAGTACAGTGGTATGTACATAAGACATAAGGCAAACACATATTTGAAACAAAAGGAGGCAATTAAACAGTAAATTGAGCAAATATACTAGTTCATAGGAAAAAATGCAAAGCGGCTGTTAAAAAAATGTCTTGTTTACAAAGCAATCATAAAATCAGTATAGATGTTCTATGTTCTATTCTAATACTGAAATCCTAGAAAGGTTCCATTCAAGGACTTTAACGATCACCAATGTCCTATGGTATATCTCTAATTTAGTTATGCAAAGAGATCTCAATAAGGATTTTACCAGGGAAATAATAAACCCCACCAATGCAAAGTACCTCAAAAAACATGAGACTCATTCAAACCCCTTGACTATAAACTTACTAGACAACAGCAACAACATAATAAGCCAAGCAATATAACATTGAATTTACCTGATAGGTTCGCCAATTAACTCTAAACTCATTATAGTGAAAGTGCCAGTGCTAGTGCTAATGTATTAGTAAATCTGTGTTGTACAAATTATAACTTAAAATTACTTTCTATTTGATTAGTTAAGCTTATAGAGTATTTTAGTGAAGATCGCAACAGTTTTCTTCTTCTCACCTATTCATGAAAAACACTACCTTTTCAAGCAACAATTATTATCACAGTTTTAAATTATAAATTTTTATTCCTTCTTTTATAATTTTTTATTGAGACTTTCAATGTATTAGCCTTTATTTACGTTTTTGGTCAGGAGTAAGGAATATATTGCCTCTTTATCAATGTTAACTATTTCAACAACAATTCTAATACCTAAACTATGATCCGTTTGAACAATTTTACGTTTTTATATTGTCAATATTTTTAATGTGTATTGTTTTTTACTTTCCATATTTATAAGAATCAAATTAAAACAAGACTGTCACTACCGATATGGCAACACTAGAACGCTACAATTAAATGGAAATTGTGTGTGTAGGCTTTGTCAGCAGCAATCATAATGACTGAGCAAATCAGTACCTAGTTCACTGCACAAAAAGTTATGGTGAAGGTTTTAGCAAGAAAAATGTTAAAACAACCAATATTCTGTCCAGACTTCATCAAGGCATTGTTAGATACACGTTATCGTAAAGCTGTATGTTCAAATGATAAAATTTTCACCATTAAACGAAACAAAATATGCACTGAATGTGGTATTAGATATAAAGTAACCAATAAAGTTCTTGCCGTTTTTGCTTTGCCATTGAATGAAGGGAGAATAGGTATGCAATTAGTGTATCACGTGGTTTAAAAACCGGTCGGTCGAGAGTAGGAATATCAGTTGTTATAAAAGCAAGTCCACCGCGCATTTTCATCATTCGTAACTCATACAGTAGCAAAGACAAATGGAAGTGTCTAAGAATCTCATTCGGTGTTGTTTGTTTTATGACTTCAAAGTGGACTTATCAGCAGCTGTATCCAGTCGCCGAATATGTCAAGCGTTTGGCGATAGTGCTGTGAATGAGCGTACTGCAAGGCATTGGTTTCAAAAATTCAGGTCAGAAAATTTGTCCGTCTGTGATGAACCTCGCAGTGGACGACCACAGGTCTTGGATGACAAAGCTTTGCAGGCGGCCATTGTGGAAGACAGTAGTCTAACGTGTGGTGAACTTGCAAGACAGTTTAATGTTTCTGACGAAATAGTTAGAATTCACCTGCACCGCTTAGATAAGATGTACAGGCTGCTGAGCAAGTGAGTTCCACACACACTGCTGGAAGTCCACAAGAGACAACGAGCGGCAGCCTGTATGCCATTGCTTTCTCGCCACCGTACCGCATCCATATTCAATCGAGTGCTTACCAGTGACGAAAAGTGGGTCCCGTATGTGATACTCCCAAGCGTTCCAAACATTAGTTGTCACCCCAGGATACTGTCCCTCACGACGTAAGACCACCTATACACCCACGCAAGATTATGCTTTGTGTCTGGTAGACAGGTCGGCAAGTGGTTCACTATGAGCTGCTACCAACGGGCCAAACGGTCACTGCGGACCTTTATTCGCAGCAATTGAAACGTGTGCAACAGGCATTGCAACAGAAGGAGCCAGCACTGGTGAATCGCAAACGTGTGCTCTTCCTTTTTCCTAGGATAGCAAAAAAAATGGCACTTCAATCAGAAGTCTACTTCTTACTTGTAAGTGAAACATCATAAATTCATCTAAATTTTAGAAACAATGGGCCTGGGTAACAAAGATCTTAGAATCATCCGTAACATCTGCTTTAATCAAACGGCTGAAGTTAAAGTAGAGTACCAGTTAATTGAAGAGGTTGCAATAGAAAAAATCGTGTTACATATTCCTCTTGCTCTTTAATATGCAGATAATACAGTCTCTCATTTCAAATGCAGCAGAAGTCAATCAACGATAGAATGTATCATAAAAATTAAACTCAAGGCCTGCTACTACTTGGGCATCTCTATAGATGAGTTGAAATAAAACAAAGAATAGAGAAAGCAAGAGCAGCATTTGGTAAAATGAACAACCTTTTTAGAAGCCATCATTTAACACTAAGAGTAAAATTTCATTTACTCCACTGCTGTTTTTATGGTATGGAAATCTAGATGTTAACAGAGACATCTTTAAAAAGACTTGAATCCTTTGATTGCAATGCTATCTGCACATATTGAGAATCTCCTGAGTAAATAACATTACCAACAATGAGATCTTACTTAGAATAAACAAAAAATGCGAAGTATGATAAACTTGAATATTTAGACCATATGATAAATCAAGATACAAATGGCATACTAAAACTAATTCTGCAAGGCAAAATTCACGGTATCAAAGGACCAGATAGAAGAAAAAGATCCTGGCTGCACAATATAAAAATAAACGATTTTCTTTAAGTAAGATCTCACTTTTCTAAGCAGTTTTCAGTAACAATGGTTAGGCTATTTGTCAACATCTAAAAGACAACTTTATGCAAAATCTACCAATCAAATGTGTGTAGTATATTTTAGTAGTGGAAATACTTAGATCAATTTTGTTATGGCCTTTTTTTACATTAAAACAAAACAAATTGAAGTTTTCACATTAATACCCCACTTGGTTAAAGTACTATCAGCAATTGCATAGTGCAACTTTGGATCAGTCGTTTTCAAAATAGTGATTTTGACCTCAAAGATTAATTCTGCTCAGAATGACCATCGACTATTAATTGGGTTTACCTCTAAAAGCTAGTTTAATCCTCAGTGGTCAATTCGACCCCAAACATTTTTGATGCTCAATATGAACAAGTGTATATTTGAATTTCGCGCCAGTCAAGAAATTTTCGGAGGCGAATCATCTGATGTCGAGGAAAACCTTAAATCGTACCAAGCAAGCAGTGACACAGAAGACAATGAAGATGATGATCACAGCATCCCTTATTTAGGGAAAACCTCTGTCAGGTGGAGAGCCAAAACCAGAGTTCTTGTTCCATGAAGATACTACCCCGATTCATGGAACTGATCGAACTCTTACATGTGACAATTGGTTCACCTCCATTCTGTTATTAGAAAATATGCTAAAGCCACCATATAATATGATGATTACTGGGACGAATCGTAAAAACAAAAGAGAATTATCAGTTGAAATGTTGGTTGCACCTAAAAATCTTCCAGATACGAAGTTTTGCTTTATGCGTGATATAACACTCCTATCGCACACTCCAAAAAAACATCAGATTGTTATCATCGTATTGGCCTATCTAAAAACAACGGAGATTAACTGATGGCAAGCCGAACATCATATTACATTATAATGCAACAAAAGGCGGAACTGACACCTTCGATCAGTTAAATCATAAGTCTCTGGAGGAACTCGTAGGTGGCCCATGCGGTATTTCTTTGCCATGCTTGGATGAAGCTGCTGTCAATGCAAAAATGTCTCTGTTGTAAATAATGAGAAAGTCGCAGTAGGACAATGTTTTCAATCATTTGTTGATTATCTCATTATACCGACACTGCCTATTGCCATTAAAAAAATCATTGAATTCATTCTGAAGAAAAATAATGAGGAAAGGAATTTAGAGGAAGTGCGTATTTTTTCAGAAAAAAGAAAGCAATGTCAATTGTGTCCAAGAGAGACATATAAAAACAAAAGCTATGTGTCCGTCTTGCCACCGTTCTATGAGCAATAATCACAGCATGTTTTTGAGCCACGACTGTGGAGGACATTTTTCCAAAAAAATTAAAATTTTTATTAATTCTTTTTTATAATAATTTATTAATAAACAACTATTTTTTCAAAAAACCTGTCTCTTATTTTTTACAATTTTTGCACTTAGAACCTCAAAATAAATACCTTTTTTTGAAGTAGCACTATTGCACTATTTTTTTCTAAAAATAATACATCTAAGGAATATCCATATAAATTATCATTAAAAAATATTTAAAATTAAAAAGTTTTTTTAATAAAAAAAAGCATTTTTTGAAGTTTTTCTAAATTTCAATTTTTTAATTGTTAATTGCCAACATCCGAAACGGTTAGGCACTGCCAGAAGAAGAAGAAACTATATTAATTATTAAATTATTTAATTTTGACAATGGAAAATTGTTTTTAAATGTTAAAAATATACTCTGATTTTTTTGGAAATTACACGTAGTTATACTTGTTCAAACATACTGGGGTCAAATTGTCCCCATATGACCAGCATGTGATTATTACAAAGTGTGACCACCGAGGGTTAAGCAAATTCATTATCTGAATGTAATATTGCAGATATGCTTTCTCAATTAATAACCTAGGTGCCATTCAGAGGCTGCCACTTTGCTGCTATCCTATTGCTACACCAATATCTGACTTGATTTTATAGTGATGTGTGATTAAAAATGGTGACTTTATGTCACTATTAATATCATGAACAAAAAGGCAGTCACGTTCCAGTAGCAAAGCGAATTGCAGCCATAAAAGACAATGCTTACATTTGGTGGAACTTGCTAAGCATCATGTATTTTGAGTTTCTATAAAGCAAAAACACCATAGCTGAACTATACCATGAGTAACCATAATGCACCTCCAAAAGAATTACAAACACCTGCCCTCAACCAAATCAAGTTTTATTCTTTGCACACTAATGTGCATTTCATCAAAAGTTATAATATCCAATACAACTAAAATGTTTCCGTTACCTGAACATTGATAAAAAGTCATATTTCATTGTTCAACATCTTCAGGGTAAAAACTGACAAAAACAAAATTACTTTTGCTACAAACCAATATTTAATAGCAACGGGTACACCTGTTGAGACTTGAAATTTAATTGCATGGACTATAGCCTATAGAACTATGAACTTTATACTTTCTATATTGTCGAAACTAAAAACTACCTATACGAGTTCAATTTTATTTTTTTTTTCATTAAATTTATTATTAAAATAATTTATTTTTTTCCTTAAAACAAATTAGGAAGGAATATAAAATGCGTATATAAAGTTTGTTGTTTTATCATTATACCAGCACAATAATAGGAAAAAACTACAGGATTTGATTTGCTACCTTTGCAATACCATTTTCACAGAAAATAAAATCACTCACCAATCAAAGTGTCATCCGGTTCTGCAGTGTTCTGCACCAATCGACTAAGCAGCCTAAAAACCAATGGTAGCACATCCAAGTTACCATCAGACTTTGTAAACACAGGCAAACATGCAGGTCTCAAAAGGCCCCAAATTCTAATAAGCACCAGCATCTCCCGCAAAGTGTTCAAGGCTTTAACATCTCGCAACAACTCGTATGGCTTTCCTATACAAGGTCGACTGTCAGGAAGCTTCACCAGTAGGTTCATAGCAAGATCGGCCACCCACTGAATTAACTGCTGAAGGCTCTGTAGAGTGGAAGGCTCTACTGTAAATTCTTTTGCTTCTAAATGCATGAGCACCTTATCTACATCACTCTGCCCTTCGGCTATCACACCTGCAGCACTTCAGTGTTTATCCAAATAAAACAAAAAACAAAACATACTTGCTAAAGAATCGGCTGGACTTTTATCATGACTGCTCATTTCACTTGGACGTAGTAGGCTCTTGAAGGCAGTTGAAATACTATGCAGCATAAGTAATTGAGTTAAGTCATTTACCTTGTTTTGACCTTGTGAACTTAAACTGCAAAATTAAAAACTATTATTAAATCTTCAATTTATTAAATATCATACCGATATAAAGATATTTTAATGCACAAATATTGTATGTAAAAGAACTGCTGTATAGCAGTTGTCTGCCTGTTAAAGCTCTCGGATAGTCTTTCACACAGAGGATCTAACATTCCAGGCCTAACAGTTAGCAGTAAATCAAGCCAGTCTAAACCAGTCACAAGGCAATACTCTAACATTGTAGTTGCATATGGAATTGTCAATGGAGTTGAACTGTCAATCTGTGGTGGCAATTTAAAAAGATGTAAATGTCCATCTGTATCAATAACTAGCAACAGGTTTCCCAACCACGACATGTCAATCTGCGAGATACGAACATTTACTTTTGCATATTTGCCACCATAATCATCTGACTGACGCTGATTAAGGTTCAACATTGTGTTGCTAATTGACTTGAGTGAATCCCTGTATAAGCAGTGAATGTAGTTGTCAGCAAATGATGCTACAATATATCCACAAGATATATTACTGGAAATACTTAATTTGCTTGTTGCAACAGAAGTCACTTTGTGGTTATACTGAAAATGTGACTGAAATTGCCAAAGCTAAAAATATTTAGAAATTATTAGAAGGTAAATATTGCTAATGTATAACATACCACAGTATTAAAATACTGGGGTTCAGATCCTGCAAGAAGCTTATGAACAGGCAGCGCTTTTTCTCGAAGTTCCCACACTTGCAGGCAACTTCCAGATTCTCCACATGCAGCCACCACCAGAGAATCCGCATCTTCCCTCATAACCCACTTTAAGTGGCTCACATAATTTTTCTTACTTTTTGAGATCAAGTCACCTGAAATATTTGTTTTAATTATGGAATAACTAAAGAAGAATAAGAATGTTTACCTAAAGCCTCTTTTCCTCCTTCATAAAGGAAAAAACTAGGAAGAGACTGACTCTTAATAACACACTTCTCTTCTACCTTGCGTACCTGCACCTTGTAGCACTGAATTGGCATGCTAGCATCTCCATTGTTGACAGCTAACAGAAAATGGCCATCTAAATAATAAAATTGTTAGTGACACATAAATGAAGGTAAACTTGCACCTACTTTTCCCATAGCATATATCAGCAGTTTTAACGAGGGTGCGGGTGGGGCCTAAACTTTCAGTAGCTACCATAAGAGGCGTTTGTGAGGTAGACTGGGGAAGTAGCACCGCAGCCAGCATTCCGGTTGTAGTTAATAAGAGAGCTCCATTGGCTGGTTGGCACCCAAATTGTTTTACAGAACAAGCAAATTTGACATGTTGGAATTTTTCTGTATACGATAAGCTATCTTTCTTCTCCGTGTTTAAACAAATCTGTTAATAAATTGTAGATTAAAATAATTTTTTTAACTATTACAGATGATAAAACAACCACACTTTTAATAATTTGGAACTAAATTCTATTAAATAACAATTCAATTTTAAGGTATCTAATTGCTTATGTTGCTGAGTGATACTTTCTTATTTCATGCTATTTTTGGTTTAACAGACTACATAGACAGAAAACTGCTTCTCATTTAGCACCTAGTCTAAAAAGTAAAAACTTTTACTATAATAGGGATACACACACTTGTTAGAATAAATTTAAGAGGAATGCTACAGTTATTAAGTTGGTAAAAACAGCATTAACACATAAGTGATTTGAATCCATTGTGTATGTCTTATTCTATGTATAAAGTATGTTTTATTCAACTTTTTTTTTGATAATATAGCTTGTCTGCTCAAATACAATTATAACGTTCAATATTTAGAAATGACACCATAATATATAAAATTTTAAGTAAATTAATTTAACACCATTTGTATAGATCAGAACTATAAAGAAAAAATTGGGTGTTTTATTTGTCAATGCATGTGACAATAACTGTTCACAAAAGTAACAACAAACATATATTTTGCAGTAAAAATGTGTATCAATGAACATTAAACATGTGGCCCTACGAGCATCAAAAAATAACTACAACTGTGCAAAAGATTTATTTAGCGAAAATTATTGCTAATAACAAGAGCTATATTTAAACAACTCATGACATCTCATAATATTCTTAGAGAAACAAGGAATGAGCAAAGATCAAAATTCTATAACAATCACTTTCATCCAAATGTGAAAAGAAGGCAAAGTAAGCTCTATCACTGAGGGAAAGCAAAGCCAATTACATGTTCTACAGAACAAAATTAAGCGAATTATCACAACTACCACTGGAGGCTAAACTGAAGAAAAACATATGAGAGCAAAAGTTCAGTGACTGGAAGATCACAACCAATTCATTGAATTCATAAGATATACAAATAAAATAAAGGTGTTCTCATAAAAGAAGTTTAAACTATCTGGAATACTCCAGCCTTAACACAACTAAACCACCAGGTAAAGGTAAAAAATGCAAGGAACTTCATTCTTCAAAACAATTTTTATCATATTTACTATCCTTTGTGCAAAAAAGCCACCAAAATCTCTGCTGAAGAAAGGTATTTAAAGTAGTGAAATAGTCTATTAACGACCTTACAGACCACAATTGAATGTTAGAAAGCTGATTTTTTAAAAATCTTTTTCAAAGGTCAGCTGCATTTTCAAACGAATGAATATGTAAATAATAAAACTCTCAGATTTAGGGTGGACAGAACACTTGAGTGATTCATAAAAAAATTATTGCATTTACAAGTCATTATTTGATACACATTTTGGACTGTCAGAGTAAGTGGACCATACTTCAAAAATGTGACCAATGACGCAACGACAGTAAATGTATACATTATCACATAATAATAGAATCGTTGTAAACTCAACTAGATGGTATAAACTTCAACGACCCAATGCAAATTGCCTCGCCTCTACATCAACAAACCAACAATTCCTTGTTTAATCAAGGAAAACATATAAATGTGGAAAGTGTGGAAACTGAAAAAACACAAAAATTCACAACTCTTCAAATAACAGAACGCAAATAAATGAATGTACACAGATGAATGAACAAAAATAGACAGAGAAACCGATAGTTTCCATTTGAATGTTGAAGAGTGATGACGTGCTGTTTTGCTCAGATAAGATATTGAGTGCAACATAATAAGTGCAATGCCTATAGGCCAAGTGTTTAAAAACTTTAAAAGTAAAATAAATTGCCTTCTGGGAACTTTCTCGGATATGACGATAATGGGCAACCGGTTTATCAACAAACAAAAATACAGGGTCTCTCAGTGCCAAACAACCAAATTCCACAAACAAATACACCCCTAACACAATTTAACTTAACTCAAACGTCTGTGCAATGACCACAATCAAACTACTACTAAACATAACCACAAAGCCAGCAAGAAATAGTAATATCAATGCAGACAAACATTGAATCAGATTGGTAGACAGAAAACAAAAACGTAAATCAGAACAGCAACATACAACTAAATAAAAAAAAAACTGGATGACTACTGGTTAAGTGTTCCAGGAACCCCAAATAGACCTCAACCACTCACAGAAGAAGAAAGTACGGAAAACGGCAAAACAACGGATGCAGTAAAGACATCCCCAATATTCATACACCAAGTAAACAACCTGAAAGCCCTCACAAATGTGCTTAACGAACATGCGAAAGACAAATACACTATTAAACTTGTGGGGATTAGTTAAACTGAAGTCCAACTAACTTGTGATAAACTCTATGGTTATCAATATCTTTAAAGAAAAAACATAGAATTCCACTCATTCCAATATATATCCCAAGAGTTGATATAAATAGTCTCAAGGAGGAAATTACCAAACGAGAAAATACCTTAATCAGTACACATAATATCAGACATAGAGTTTAGAAAACTCCAGTGTCCATGTTCTATGTTCAATTAAAACAAAATGAAAATAACAATAGAAAAATTAAAAATAATAATTCGAACCACCACACGTCAAAAGAGAAGTGCTCCACTGTCTTAACTGTCAGAGATATGGCCACACAAGGAACTTCTGCCACAGAACTGCAAGATGTATCAAGTGTGCAGGAGACCACTTAACAAAGAATTGTAAAAGAAAACAAAGAAGTAATGATGTCAAATGTATTAACTGCTGGGTAAACCACCCAGCAAACTACAGGGGGTTTATAGTTGCCAAGGAAATATAAAGGCGTATGTACCCACCCTTAAGAAGTAAACAGATGATTCCACCTGGAATTTCGTTATATATATATATATATATATATATATATATATATATATATACATTTGTAAAATAACAAGTTCTGGGACGAGAGCAGCCAAGGGCCGAGACGATGGACCCGGTTTAATATATAATAATAATAGGATAAGGAAAGTCATGTGATGTTCACACCAGTTTTTTTCGCATGTTTCCGAGTGGTATCAAATTCTAAAATTAGCATAGGTGTATGGCACAAATTAAAATCTATCACTCAGTATTTTTTTTTATTTCTAGTTATACTTTCGTGTGCTGGGAAAGGTCCGGTGACAAAACGTTCTGAATATGTATGCTGTCTTCTTCTTCTTTTTCATCATCCCTTGTACCATTAAGGTGTCGGGTAGTGTTCTAGGACCCACTTTTTCCATTGATTTCGATGTCTTGCAATTTTTTGTAGTTCCTCAAGTGTAGTGTCATGTTTTTTTGCTATGTCTTGGACTATGTTAGTTAACGTTTTCCGTGGTCTTCCGGTGCCTTCTTGTGTGTTGTTTTGATTGTAGATATTTTTCGTTGTTCTTTCGGGCTCCATTCTTATAATATGTGCTTGCCAATTTAATTGTTTCTTTTCTATTTTGTTCGTTATCTTTTCTTGTTTGAGTTCGTTATATATCGTTTCGTTTTTTATTCTGTCTAGTCTAGTAACTCCTTGTATTTTTCTGAGGAATTTCATTTCTACAGTAGTTAATTTTCTTTTATGTTCTGGTAAAGTTGTTAGCGCCTCTATTGAGTATAATAATGTTGGTGCTACTACTGTGTTGTATACCATTTGTTTTGTGCTTATTCCTACTTCCCTTTTTCCTAATATTGTTTGGTTTATTGTATAATACATATTGGTCGCTTTTCTAGCTTTGTTAGCCACTTCCATTTCTATTTTGCCATCGTTACTGATTATTGATCCTAGATATTCGAATACCGTTACTTCTTCTAGTTGATTTCCTTTACATGTTAGGTGGATGTTTTCTTCTTTTTTCCTTGTGACTTGCATTACTTTTGTTTTGTTTTCGTTAATCTTCATTTCCATCTTCTCCAGTTCTGATGTCCATATGTCTATTGATTTTTGCATTTTGTGGCTGTATCTGTTATCAGAACGATATCATCTGCATATATGAGTGCTTCTATTTTTATTGGTTTCATGTCTTTATATCCTATTATAGTTTTTGGGGTTTTTCTAGACAGTTTTTCATTATTCGATCTATGTATATAATAAAGAGTAACGGGCTTAGCGAATCACCTTGTTTTAATCCCGTTTCTATTTTGAATGGTTCTGATTTCATCCCATTTATTTGGATGATTCCTGTGACGTTTTTATATATGCTCTTTATTGCACTCCTCAATTGTTTTGTGACTTGTAGCTGTTCCAGGCAGTGCCATATTTTGTTTCGGTTAACCGTGTCGAAAGCCGCTTTCAGATCCATGAACGTTAGGAATAGTTGTGTATTTGTTGCTATTCTATCTTCTATTAGTTTTCTTATGACACTGATATGATCCGTTGTTTGTCTAGCTGCTCTAAAGCCTCCTTGTTCGTCTTCTATTTTGTCTCCTATTTCTTCTCTTAGTCGCTTTTCTAATATTTTACTGTATATTTTATTGCAACTGATGCCAGACATATCGCTCTATAATTATCACAATCGTTTTCTTTTCCCTTCTTATGTATTGGAATTATTGTGTTTCTCCATATCCTTTTTATTAGGTCTGTCATCCATTCCGTTAGTTTTGTTCCTCCCCATTTTATCATTTCTGGCGCAACCTCATCTGGTCCATTAGCTTTTCCTGTTCGTAGTTCTTTGATTGCATTTGACACTTCGATGTATGTTATTTCGTCTTGTTCTGTTTCTACCTCTTCTTCGTGTTCTTCCATTTCTTCTTGTGTTTGATGTGTGGGTTTTGCGAATTTGTTTTCAAAGTATTTTCTCCATGTTTCTATATTTTCTTTCTGGTTCGAACTAATTTTTCCTGTGTGGTCTTTAACTAGTTTTATGTTTTTATTTCTCTTTGTTTTCAATGATTTTATTATGTTCCAGAAGTTCCTTTTATTGTTTTGTATTTTTCTTGAATTTCTTTCCCAAATGTTTCCCAGCTCTGGGTTTTGCTTTCTTTACTTCAATCTTTGCTTCATTCCTTCTTCTTATGTATTCTTCCTTATCTTCGTCTTTCTTTGTTAATTGGTATTTCTTCCAGGCTAACTTTTTGTTGTTTATTTTCTGTTTTACCTCATTATTCCACCATTTTGTTCTTTTTGTATGTTGTTGTACTGTCTTTTCCCCACATACTTCTTTTGCCGTCTGAATAGCTTCGTCTTTGAGTGTGTTCCAAATATCATTTATCGTCATTTCTTTCTTTCGTTTTTCGAATTGTTCTAGTCTTTGTTGTAGTTTTTCCTGGTATTTTCTCCTAGTTTCGTCATTCTGTAGTTCCCATATCTTTATTCTCCTATACTTTTTTACTTCTTCTGCTTGGGGTAGTTTTGTTGTTATTCTAGCCGTTACTAATTTGTGTTGTGTACTTAATTCTGCATTTTGATTATTTTAACATTTTGGATCAGTGTTTCCATTTGTCTTGTATATACGATGTAATCTATATGGCTTTTCGCTCTTCTTTCTATTGCTTCGAATGTGTAGTTTATTTCTTGTTTGTAGAATGTATTGCCTATTCTTAATTCATTTGATATGCAAAATTGTAGCATTTTTCTCCATTACTATTCCTTTCTGTTTCTCCATAGTTTCCTACGGTCCCTAATCCCTTGTTTTTGTCTCTTCCAATTCTGGAATTCCAGTCTCCTATTATTAGTATGTTTTCATACGTTTCTCTTAATTCGTCTAATGTTTCTTGTAGCTCGTTATAATATCTTTCTAACTCTTCTTCTTCCGTTCCTTGGATTGGAGCATAGATTTGTGTTATTGCTAGTTTTGTTTCTAATTCTATTTCTATAGTTATTATTCTTGGGTTTATTGCTTTCCAGTTCAATATTCTTTGATTAATTTCGTCGGTTACTACTATTCCAACTCCTCCTTTAGCTCTTGTTTCTGTTGTGTTTCCTGAGTAGTATAGTGTATATCCTTCGTTTAGTTGTTTATATCCCTTCCCGTGTTTTTTTGTTTCACTTAGTCCCATAATTTGTATTTTCCTTTGCTTCATTTCATCTATTATTTCTTCTTCCTTTCCATTTAGGGATGTCACGTTCCATGTTCCTATATTAATTTGCTGTTGTTCTTGTTTCAATTTATTTGTTATCTTTGGTGTAGTGTTTATTGTTTCCTCGGTGTTTGTTGATTGTCCTTTTTCGTTATCATCCGTCATCGCTTGAGCCGTCCAGTTCCTGTCCCCTTCTATAGGTTTTTTGGGGTATGATGTTCCCTTCCTGTTTTAGTAATGTTCCTGAGTGTTCTTTTATGTTCTTCGTCTCCTTTCTCTGTTCTTTCAGTCCTCATTGGGGCTAAGATGGTTTGCATGTAGTTTTTCTTTTTTGGTACTGCGCCTTTATTAAAATTTGTTTCCTCATCATCGGTAGATCTGTTTCTTTTCTTGTTTTCTTCTGTTTCGTTTTCTACTGTGCTTTGTATTACTTCAATTTCTGTTTTCTCCGGTTTCTCATTTATGGTTAATTCCTCTATTTCATATGCCTCGTTATTTACTATTAGTTTATTTCTCCATATTCTTGCCCTGTATCCTTTTTCCTTGGCATTCCTTAAATGTTGTGTTAGGATTTTCTTCTCATCTTGCTCCTTTTTTGTTAGGTCATTACTGATCCAGATCGTTGTTCCTTTTAATTTTTTGCATTTTGAATATTTCCATCTTAGTATTCCAATTTGTTAGTGTCGCTAGTATAGGTCTCTTTTTGTTCTCTCTGTACTCTCCTAGTCTTGTAACTTTTTCCACTCCTGTTTCTGCGTTTACCACCACCTTTAGATTATTCATCAGCTCTATAAATTTCCTCTTAGTATTTTCTGGTGTCTCCTCTTGGTCCTCCTCTACTCCATAGCATACAACATTCCTCTTTTTCAACTCTTTCTCCATATTGTGTATTCTTCTTTCTTGTTTATTAACCGTTTCTTGCAGTTTGCTGATTTCGATTTCTTGTTTTCCAATTAGTTTTTCTGTTTTCTAGTGCTTCCCGTAATTGTTTTATTTCTCCGTTGTTTCTATCGCTGCTTTCTACACTTTTCCTGATGTCCTCGTTCATTTCCATTAGTTGGTTTTGTATGGCTTGTAGAGTTGTACCTATTATTGCTAGTTCTGCCATTTCTGATTTTATTTCCTTCTTTATCTTTTATTATTGCTTGTAAATTCAGGTTCCCGCAATATTCTTGACGTGGTAGTATGTGTGAGCCCGGGCCAGTTTCCGTAATTAATGCTTGCGTGCGGCGCGATAAGGGGCCGCCCCGGATCTACTCCGCGAAGGACGTCGCCCGCTTCTTGCCGTCCCCAAGCTTCGTTTGTTTGTTGTGTTACTATCCTTGTTACTGATCCGTGCTTTGTTTACAATACCCGCCCGGTCGTCGTTCGGTTATCTCTTATCGACAGTCGCACGCCTTGTGCTTGACCTCGAGTGTCCGCTTTCACTGTTGCGCTTGTTCGCTTCTCGGCTCTAATTTCGTTCTTAATCTAATTAATTCTAGTCCTACCTTATTCTCCTTGTTGTAGGGCTCTGTGGGACTTTTCCTTTTGGCCCTTCTACTCACTTTCACACTTTTAGTTGGTTTTTAGATTCCTCAATACCAAGGTTTTCTTCCGCGCAATTTTTACACGACCGCCCCGTTCGAAATCACATTTAAATTTCCATGTATGCTGTCAAAAATCTCAAACTGTATGATGCAAATATCAGATTGCAGCTAGCACATGCAAGGTTGCCAATTCGCAAGTCCTATGTTGTACATTATCGTTAGAGTAGTCTAAGCAGTTGACTTGTGGACTGTGATCGGACGAATCCAGGTTTCATTCCTGGAGCTCTCCGATGCCTGATGGGGGGCCTACTTACTCATTGAATTAATTGAGTACTTATGCTTGCTCGAGCAAGAGGTAATAATGACAGTCATCTAAAGCACAGTGCTTGTCACATCACCCCGCATCAAACTTAGTGCAAGACAACTGGCCAGTAGTTAAATATACAAGAGCCTTAATCTCTCAGATCGCAGCTTATGCTCCCATGTGGGGCATTAGAGCCTTACCATCATTATTTATGTTACACATATTAAGATACATTAGCCCGCATTTAACGTTTGTCACCCTTAATTAAAATGTTACTGTGCTTAGCATAGCTTTCATCAAATCAGTGAAGAATCCACCAAAATTACCTTTTTACCGCAGTGGAAAAATGCAGCACCTAAAATATGTTCCCCCGACAAATCTGTTTTGGACACAAGGCTCCAGTCGTTTAACAAATGCTCTCTGCTCCGGTATATTCGTACGCTGCCATTTTCGTCGGCAACCAGCAGGAGGTCGCCTGTAAAATCCCATTGCAGAACAGTAACGGGAAAAGTATTGGACAAAACCCTACAACATTATAGTTGAATCCCCAGCAGCACTAAAACATCCAACTTACTTGTGCACGAACCACGGCGTGTTTAAGTCGGCCACATAAACATGAGAGCCCCACGAGCGAGCACTGTTGTCGTCAATGTCTGTTTCCGAGGTAAACGCAACCACATTCGTGCTGGACACGGAGCAGATTAAGGAGTGATCTAAGCTAAAAGCCAATTTCATGTAACTCAAGTCATAAACAAGTACTAAAACGCACACCTTTCGGCGAAAATTTGCCGCAAATAATTGTTGCCTTTCGAAGGCCGCCTGTGTATAGAGAAAATGTGATCCATCACCCCACCATATCTTGTGCTTTCAATATAAAGTACGACTACTTTTGTGGTGCATTTTTAAACCGCTCTAATACGTTTACTTTTGAAGAAGATAACCTAATTTGTACTAATTTCTATGTACAGCTGCACAAATAAGTAATTGGGTGGCTGTATACAGTGTGAATCAAAATAAATATTATTAAGGCAAGTAAGGTTACCATCAAATTATTAATTAATATTTGTATTTCTAAAGTTAGCAACTAAGAATGTATTCTGAGTTTAGATGTTCAGTTTCTTTCTCTTCCTGTCTGTCTTTCTGTATGTGTAGATATGTACTAAATGCTTTTTAAATAGTTACAAATTTTTTAATATTATTTTAAATATTCACTTTCCTATCACGAAGGCTTTATTAAGCGCAAAGCTAAATACAAATGGCTAATAGTAATCATAGAGAACTATTAACTTGACAACTAATGAAAAGAAAATCAAAATTTGCACAATCGTTTAAAAATATAAATGCTACTTTGATAATTAAACAGTAAACTGCAACAACTAACTTAGTTTATGCTGTTATGGTACTTCAGTTATACTCGTTTATTAACTTTTGAAAGCCTGTAAGGCATAGGCGAAAGTTAGTGCGACCACGATCCTGTCTGTCTATGTGTGTGTGTGTGTGTGTGTGTGTGTCAACACTTTATTTCTGGAACGACTAGACCGATTCACTTCATATTTGGTCAGTGCTCCCGGTATCAACAAATGTAAAATACCTAGGAATTCACCTAGATTCGGAACACATACAGAAGAAAAGAAAACAAATGGATTTACGTTTTAAAGAATTAAGTATATTGGCTTTTTGGAAAAAGATCTAAGCTGTTACTAGAGAATAAAATTCTATTATATAAAGTTATTATCAAGCCTATATGGACATTTGGCATCGAACTGTGGGGATGTGCCAGCAAATCAAACACTGCTATAATCCGAAGAGCGCAATCCAAAATTATCAGAGCCATGGTTGATGCACCATGGTATGTGAGTAATCAAATGCTCCATCAAGACGAATACCATTCAAGAGAGAAGTAATAAACACCGCAGCAGACTAGCAACTCACACAAACCCCCTCATATAACCACTATTGCTGGATCGGAGCAACAGACGATTAAAGCGACACTGGCCAATAGACCTAAAGTAAGGTAGCAGGGATTTCACTACTGAAAAAGACCTCATCAGGATACTAGTGAATTCAGTATAATAAATTAATTCTAAGTTAGCCAAATAGCTTATAGAATATGTAATTTCTGATTGCTATTTTAATAATAATAATAATAATAATAAACAATATTTGGTCAGTAGATATCTTAAGTCAGTATCTTTCTCGGTATTGAATTTCAGACTTGTAGCTCTCATTTGACCCGAGATATGGGGGCCACAATGTCACATGCATGACTTGCATCCGTCTCGTTATTAATTTTCGAAAACCTGTAAGGTGTAGGCGAAAATCCAATATTAATAGTAACAGATAAATAGTGTTGACGGCTTGCTGTAAAAGACATTTAAGTACACTTAGTTTTTCGTCTTTATTTTCAGTTTTTCAAGAAACGTTTTTATTCTGTTGACACCTTCTTATAGAAGATTTGAAAGATTTTAAGGATTATCATCGCACGCAAGAACAACTGTGTCGATAAGAAAAAATGAAAAAAGCAACAATCATTTCACTTAGAAACACAGATGGAAAAAATGAGGCAACAAAAAGGCAAAAAGCAACGACACACGGGTGTTCCCAAGCGGTCACCCATCTAAGTACTAACCGCGCCCGACGCTGTGTCACTTCGGTGATCGGACGAGAACTGGTGCTTCCAACGTGGTATGGCCGTTGCATGTAGACACTGCTGTTTCAACGAGATTCGAATGCAATAAGGTTCGAGAAGATATAATGTTACTTTGCACAGGTGCCGAAAAATTGACCGGACGCTACTGGGAACGTAAAGCACTACAATTGCTGGTAAGAGGCGCTGCTGTCGGTGCTCAAAATTTACACCCTATGCGCAGTAATCAGTTGCTCCTCGAAAGGCAGGTGGGAAGAAAAAGCGAACAGAAAGCACCTGTAGCCGCAGGTAAGACGAAAGAACACTTTAGCTAGAGGAACTTGCGTTCCGGTTACAAAGAAAAGAGTGGGAAACAATTTGTGTATGTTTTTGTCTTCGTTATCATCGGGTCTGGTAACGTAATCGTCAACAAGTCGCGTTATGTGCTCTTGTTCCATCGCGTCGGGTGCTGTTTCGTTATGTGTGCATTTGAATGTGTCAGCTAGTACTGATGCTTTTTCTTCGTCCGTGGTGGCCGTCTCTATGTTGTGTTTTTGTGTAGGAGTAGCGTGTGTTTTGGGTTTGAAGTATCTGGTTATTTTCCGGAGGTGTCTCACAAGCAGCCAGTTTTCATTTTGTCAATGCAAGCGGACAGCGTGTGCTCTACCATAATTTTGTTCTTATCTTTTATTTTGTTTATCAAATTTGGTGATAAAGCGTTGCTATTGTCCTTTATGGTTTTCTATGTTTGTTATGGTTTGCGTAAAGTTGTTTGTTAGTTCTTCCAGTTGTTTGGAGGTGGTGTAGTTTTAAGATGTCTGTCTAGATCATGTCTGAATTTAGCCCACTTAGTGTTTTTCTACTTTTTCACTGTCCTCTCGCGATTTTCTTTGCTGGAACCTTTCAGTATCAGTTGAACTAGATCATGGTCGTGATCTCTTTTAGTTACCAGTTGCAAGTGATAATTTGACATTTTTTACTATGAATATATCTATTGTTGAAGGGACTATTTTCTGAGAAGTGGGTAGGAACATCTGAGTAGAGGATTGTTATGTCGTTGTCTTGTATGTAGGCGAATAACGTTTTTCCGTTTTTATTAATTCTGTTGCAATTACAAGTGGTATAATTTGCATTCAAATCTCCTGCGATTTCGAGCTTTCGGTAATTTTTTATTAGTGCTGCCTGATTCTGGATTCAAAAATTGTTCTGCGGACTATTGTATGCTGCCGTTACCTGCGCGTTTTCCTGCAACTTAATGCTTATCGTTTCTATTATGGTATTTGTTCCACCTAATTGAATTAGCGATGCCTCCGGTTCACGTATTATTTGGCCTGCCCTTTCTAATAACTACGTACTCCTTAATGTCTATCTTAGTTCTTAATCTGGTTTCATTTAGTGCGACGATGTTTATATTTCTTGTTCTTATAAACCTAACAAATTGTCCTATTTTTTCTTTTAGGCCGTTGCAATTCTACGTAACTAACATATTTAATGCCCATTTTGTAGGTTTGTTACAAAAACTTTGAACACTTCAAATTTTTATAATGACCTAATCATCATCAGCAGCAGCAGCAGCCTATTCAGTTCATCGTCGGACGTAAGCTTCCCTCAAGTTGTTCCATTCTTCTCGATTGTATTTACTTCATCCAAACTTACCGTGGCACTTGGTATGCGGCCTTCTTCTACTTCTTTTACTTTCTCGAAGTTCCCAGTCTATGATCCTACGCGTCCATCTGTTATCTTGCATTCTTCCTACATGTCCAGCCTAGTTGCATCTTACAATTAGAGTACACAGTCTTTCTGTTTAATCGGTTACTTTCGATCTTCTTCGTATTTCAGGTATTCTCTATATGATCGCGTAGTTTAACGTTCAGCATCTTTCTCTCCATGGACCTTTGTATTACTTGGAGCTTGTGTATTTGTGCTATTTTTATTGAGGACCCAAGTCTCAGTGCCATACGTTAGAACCGGTAACACGTATTGATCAAAAATCTTTGCTTTTAGTGTATTTGCTATTTCCGACTAGAATACGTCTTGTAGTTTTCCGAACGCCAACCAGGCCAGTGATATTCTTCTATGTAGGTCTGCTGTCAGGTTGTTCTTTGAAAGATGTATTTTAGACTTAGATATACAAACGCGAATCAGGTATCCCCGAAACATGGATTTTGAACGCATCAACCGCCTCTTTCGGCGTCGAAAATCGTTGTCCATGCAGTTTGTTCTTTACGTGTGGGAACAAAAAAGAAATTGTTAGAGGCCAAACTAAGGCTGTATGGCGGATGACCTATCAATTCGACGTTTTGAGTACTCAAAAAGCCAGTTGTTTGCGTCGATGCGTATGGACTGATATTGCCAGGGTGGAAAATGATCCGGCGTTGTGCGTTAGTTTTTCTTATTTTTCCGAGAATTCTGATAAACGAAAGATTGCATACCATTCAGAATTGACTGTTTTACGATCCTCTAAAACAAGGTTGCGACATGTCCAGTTTTTTAAAAAGAGGAACAGGCGACCATTTGCTACTAAGTGGTAACGATTTTTGTTAGGTATGGTTCTCTTTGGAATACTCATACAGTCGATTGCTGTTTACTTTTGAGCTTATATGCATAAATCCGAGATTTGTCACTTATGACGATGTTGTAAACGGTATTTGAAGGACCGCGATCGTATTTCTTGAGCATTTCTATCGACCAATCGACACGAGTCTGTTTTTGAGCAATCGTTAAATTATGCGGGATCTGACGCGTACACAGTTTTTTCATGGTTAAATGTTTATGCAATATCGAATGTATGCTAGTCCTACTAATGCCTAAGGATGCTTGAATTTCACGATAAGTCACAAGACGATCTTAGTTTATCGTTTCACGCACGGTATCTATATTTGTTAGTACCACAGCCTATTTTGGAGGGTCTTTTTTAAATTCATCGGCCAGCGAACTATAACCACGATTAAATTTATTAAACCAACAATATGCAGTTGTTCTTTGTGGGGCTTTATCATCAAAAGTCAAAGTGAGTTGATCGACGCACTGTTGTTGAGATAATCCATATCGAAAGTCGTAAAAAAATCACACGAAAATGTTCATGAATTTATTCCATTTTTTGGTCGAGAGGAAATTTTGCAACCTCGATCTCAACCAAATAAATTACATATGATGGGAAATTTTAGAGGGCACAGTTTTTTCAAAAAAACTAATATTGCGTCTTTAAAACGATGGTTGTCTTAAAGTTTGTGTAGAGGCTAAGGATTTCCATTTTTAATAAATCTGTTATAATTATACTTAGCAATAACGATTTAATAAGAAAATATACAGAAACAGTTAATTGTTTTGTTTTGTCGTTCTAATCAGTGTGTAACAGTATTTATGGGGGTACTATGTATTTCCTTGTCAAGCCCTATGAAGTAAAAAAGTGTAAATACATGTCCTAAATGGGTAGTTCCTTGTCACGATAGTCGTATACTAAAAATATCCCAGTGATTTCAGCGATAGGTTAATAAAAAAACCTGGCAAAAATTGTTCTTTAAAAATTTAGATCATTATTTGGCTCAAAAAGGCCTTTGGTTATGATTTAATAACCGGGAAAGTTCTTAAAGAGTTACCGGAGAAAGGCCACAAATACATTACCTACTTATTCAACGCTGTGATAAGACTACAATACTTTCCTGAGCAATGGAAGGTACCAACAATCATACCAATACTCAAACCGGGCAAACCGAGCGATGAGCTATCTTCTTTTAGACCAATTAGTTTTCTACCACTGTTATCAAAGGTTTTCGAAAAACTATTTTTGTGGAAACTAATGCCTATAGTGCTGGAAAACAACATTATACCTAACCACCAATTTGGCTTTCGCCAACAACATGGTACAATTGAACAAATCCATAGAATTGTAGACAAAATACTAAAAGACTTCCAGAATAAAAGATATTGTTCGGCCGTATTTCTGGACGTTGTGCAGGCCTCTGACAGAGTATGGCACGAAGGCCTGCTATTTAAACTAAAGAAACTCCTGCTGCCAGACTACTACACAATACTAAAGTCCTACTTAATCCATAGACACTACCTAGTGAAGTACAGAGACTCTTTTACCCCTTTATTTCTTATCAACGCTGGTGTCCCTCAGGGAAGCGTGCTGAGCCCGCTCCTGTACCTACTATATACTGCTGACCTACCTACCTCCCCGGGAGCTATGGTTGCTACCTTCGCGGATGATACAGCAATTCTTTCATCGCATTCCGATCCGTATATGGCGTCCAACTATCTACAATCATGTTTACACCACTTAGAAGTATGGTTCAAAAGATGGCGTATCCACACAATATATATATATATATATATATATATATATATATATATATATATACAAAAGGATCTTCACAGCTGACGCTGTCTTCCTTCACTCAACCGTTTCTTCCACTCCTTCTTATCTTCCCAATCTCCGTCTGCTAGCCCTCTTCTTTCCATGGCTTCGTCCATCTCATCCACATAAACGAGACCAAATCAGTCCACGTAACTTTTACGCTGAGAAGAAGTACCTGCCCACCCGTTATAATAAACAAATACCGCAAGACGATACCGTTAGATACTTAGGTATGCACTTAGAAAGGCGTCTCACTTGGAAAAAACACCTTTTCACCAAAAGAAAACAGTTGAGTTTAAAAATTCGGAAAATGTACTGGCTGATGGGCCGCAAATCTCAGATGTCATTGGAGAGTAAAATATTACTTTACAAATCTATCACACGGCCTATTTGGACATACAGCATACAATTATGGGGAACTGCAAGTAAATCAAATATCGACATAATCAAACGATTTAGTTCTTTAGTAGACGCCCCATGGTTTGTTCCGAACGAGACAATACGACATGACCTAGGTATTTCAACAATAGACGAGGAAATACAAAAGAGCAGTGTTCGTCACCGTTACAAAATAAGTGCTCACCCTAACTCGCTGGTTGAAGAACTATTAAACTCTGACGATGAAGAACCCAGACTTAAAAGATTTAAGCCAACAGACCTACTAAACCGTTTCGAATAATGTTGTGTGGTGTCAAAGTTAATTGTTCATTCCGTCATTACCAAACCGGCTAGTATTAGTATTAGTATTAGAATTAGAATAAGAAATTTTTGTTGGAAACTTTTCTACATGTCTTATATCAAATGTCGAACCAATTACTGAATGTCACTACGTGAGAGATTGTAAACTTATAAATAAATTAAAAAACAAATTATTTGGCTAATGCAACTTGTACTTACTATTTTATAAAGAGTTTTACTTCCCTTTTGGCACTTTTATCTGTTACTTATCTGTTTAGCGGATTTTTGTGGGTTTGTTTTTAAAGGGCAATGGAACTTAAGAAAGGTGGTTAAGCATTTAATTAAAATAGATCTGCCAAATGTTAAGCAAACCTTTTTTTGGGCGATGAATCTATATTCTTTGAAATCCTAGAATACTGAATTGGAATATTTAAAAACATTAAAAAGCCAAGTTTGTTAGAGAACGTTGATATTCGACGTAGCCTGTACTCCTCAGCAATATTCAACGAACTAACTATTAACAGCGCCTAATAATTGGACGGTCATCTTCGCTGGGAAAGCGTGTAAGTAGCTTTACACAGAACGATCAATAATAGGCGTCAGAAAGTATTTGCCTATTAAAAAATAATAAAAGAAGGTAGATTAGCGTCACCTGACATACATAACAGTTGGCTAATTGAAGTTTTGTAGCAAACCATTGATCATGTGGCTATCTAATTGTAAACATGAAATCCATAATTTTCGATGAAAGGCTGAACAGAAATTTTATGAATGTGGAAGAAGTTGTGTCATGGTCTGGCGGTCTTTTAAGGAATCTTTCTTAAGGAGGTCAATACAATTAGAGGGTTCAAAAAATCGAATTTTTTTTCTTTAAAAGTTAGGAAATTTCCCGTAGAATCTATTCGTGAAAGTTTCAAGGCGAAAATCGAACTTTTTCTAATATTTTTTGTCGTTTTTCGAAAGTGCCTCTCGCTGCGCGCAGCAGGTGTGCCAGTATCATTTTTCGGTAGTCGAAACTTTAAACGCGTTTTTCTGCAAACAACATTTTTGAATTTGCGACAACGATTACTCAAAAACTAATCGGCTGAGTTTGCTCAAACCTTGAGGAAATTTTCTTTATATCATTAGTTTGCCTGTAAACCAAAATGTTTTAACATTTTAAGTTGCAAAATGTATTTATCAATGCAAAAATGTCCGAATAATCAGTGAAAATTCATAATTTTGTCGAAAAACTTTTCTCAGTCATCGAATTTTTTCTACTTTTTGAGGTTTACCGACAAATTATAACTATTTTTTACTTAAATTATTTTTATGGGCTGTTACAGATCAAAATTACGATCTCCAGAGCGGTCGCAGTTTATTTTATGGGTCTACTTTACTCTATTATATAGTCACCATTTTGTTTTAAAAAAAAATAAACAAATTTTGTTATATACTTTAATATTGTGTTAACAAACCCACAAAATTTCGTTATGTTTAAATAAAAACTTTTTGTCAAAAAAAATTTTGAAAAATGTGTAAATTCGATATATCTAATTGTATTGACCCTCTTAAGGAAAAACAAAAATTTAAAGGACGATAAGCAGGCGAGAATGTGTAAATAAAATTTTGGAGCAAAAACGAACAAGTTTGTGAAAATTTTTCTCGCTACTTTTAGGCTGATTAAGAAGTTTGAGACAACTGGCACTGTCTGGGACACCTGGCCCGCAAACTTTGGTTAGCCATCTACCGCTGTGACGTCACAAAATATTGAAAAGTTGGAGATCTTTTCGAAGATCAGCCAGGTTTGTTGATTAGACGAGCAACTCAACAAACGGGGATTAACGGGGAGCCTCCAAACTATCCAGACAAAACATTTGAAAATCTTCCCGCGCAAGATTCAAGTTGAAGTGGCACTATATCGAGAGAAGATTCCATTTTGGCCAATTAGTGTTTGAAAAAGTGGAAAATGGTTCGATTCCGGTTCCTAAAATTTGGTGAGGCTCATTTTTATTTGCAAGGTTTTGTTAACAAGCAAAATATGCGCGACTGGGGTACCGAAAATTGCAATTGTAAAGCTTCTCCAGTTAGCAAAAGTTACCGCCTAGTCTTTGACGGCAATGTAAATTCTTAAAATTACCACCAGGTACTCGAAAAGGAGTTTTTACAGGAGGCAAAGATAGCCAAAATGCTCAACTGTTATTGGTCTATGCAGAACGGTGCAAGGTCTCATTGCACTCCGCAAGTTTTTTCCATACTTCTAGATAATTTTGGAACACGTGTTATAGGCATAGACTTTGATAATTTTGTTGGTGATGGAATTAATTGGCCACCATATTCCCCTGATTGAATCCATAGGACTTTTGTCTAAAAATAGCCATAAAAATAAAGTTTCGGTCAGTAAATGAGTTGAAAGTAGACTGTGCCATCTTATTGTTAGTCAAGGTTTACATTTTTAAAATTTGTTAAACAAAACTTTGCTAACTATGCTAAGTAAAGCATTTCTTGAATTTTGGAAATCGGTCAGCTACGTAAAAATACTTTCTGACGCATATTGTTGATCACCCTGTAGTAGTTTTCCATTGATTTCTATGAAATCAAGCACGACGTCGAAAAGTATTTGTGCTCTCAGCGAAATCCGAACTTCCCCATTATAAAGCAGTACAGGACAATGATGTACACTAACCGTTGTCCTGTACTGCTATCATTGATTTAGCTAACTTCTAAACACTTTAATAATGTTAGAAAACAAATTTGTAGTAAAACTGAAGTAGAAGCTCTTATAAAAAAATAACAGTTTCAGTAAGTATTAGAAATTATATTTTAATATAGCACATTCTTACATTTACATTTGTTAACTGACTAAAATACATTTAAGATTACATCATCTACTATGTAAACGCTATGATAAAAGAACTAAGTATATTACACAACAGTCATTAACATCATATACCTGTTAGGTTTCACAAAGTTAGGCGTTCCTTATACGTCGTTAACAATTTGCTTCGTAAGTCTCGTGTAAAATATCTTGCAGCAGGTGTAACGGTTTAAAAGTGTCTTAAGGTAATTGAAACCTATACCAAAATTTACATTGAAATGTTCCTATACGACTAATTCATTATTACTAGTTATAGCACCTGTGAGTGGCATGTCTTGTTAAGGGACTCTCTAAATTAGCGAATTAATTTTTAAGATAAATTGAGAAACTTAAGGTTTGTTAGATGTAGACAAAGGTAACTAGAGTATTAAGTTTATACACTAAACGAACAGGAGTTGCCAATTCGAATTCCTTTTCACTGGAATCAGATCGTGCGATGAAAAAGAAGTCAAATCGAGAGGAAAAACAATAGATTTATTACACTCGCAGAAGATATTGATGTAATTTTGCGTAAGTAGCGACCCAGTTCATCTCTGATAAATTTAATTATTGTTATTAAATTCGAGAGAACTATTGTTTAAAGCAGCAGATGGCACTTGAAGTTGTACTCTGCTTGTTATTGCATTGAAGTGTGTTATAAATAAAATGTACAGAATTCAGGAATCACAGTCGCTGCGTACTAAGTGACTTTTTACTCTTTTTGTTGATTTTAAACCATCCCGCCGATTTCTCGGGGTCGCGAGGCATGGAAACAGACCTCGAGACGTCGCGGCTTTCATCCCTACTTCTGCGATCGGTTCTGCCGTTGCCTAAGGACTCCACCGACATGCTCTTCGATGATATCCTTCTTTCTTCTTTGTCTCTAGTATATCTTGTGTTTTCTTTTGGTTGTCGCTCCTTTTTCTTGTATAATGTTGAACTGGACCCCCTCGCCAAATCATCTTTCGATCTCTTCAAAGTTTGGGATGACAAATTTTCTTTACTTCTGGATTTGCGACTTAAGGTTGAGATGTTCTGGTTTGACCTTCTGGTTTCATTAGCTTTCTTTTTTAAGGTGGATGAATTATCTTTGCGGCTGTTGCCGTTTTTTGTGACCTTCTGTTCGTACTTGCCGTTTTTTGTTGTTTTAGGGTACTGAGTGTAATCGATGTCATAGGCTTCTTTGGCATGACGCGGTCTCCAAGGCGCAAGTACCGAGAATGAACGGCTGAGTGTCTTCACTTGCGGACGAATATTGCTAGAGCCATTAGATGTTAATTCTTCCCGTGACGCAGCTCTTCGTCCACCCCGTAAATAACCTGGTCCCGGTATGTCCCCGACTAAAAACATTGTTAAATTAAAGTAAATAATTTAAAATAAAATTTTAATAATTACCTGTAGCAGCATGTAAGTACACAACACTTCTTTGGGATTGCTGACTGCTATCGCCTTCAGTAGAGCTTTCGACTGAGCTAACTTCGTTTCTTCTTCGTCTTCCATGTTCTTCCCTGCTACGAACAAGTTCTCTGTTGACTCTGTGTTTCGGCGAGATGGGTGGCTTTAAACTGAGGCGCGACCCTTTTGTTTCCCTGTCTGATTCTGATACGTTCAGCATAGATTTGTGATTGTTATTTTTTGGAGTCGTAACAAATTCAGGGCTCTTCCTTTCCTCAGAGATGTTATGCAAGTCGCGGGTCGATTGACTGCGAGTGCGATCTTGGTGATTGGAATTAGTTAAAGTGGGACGACTTCTAATCGGCGGCTTCTGTCGCAGGCTGTCGTTCGATTCGATGTCGGTGTCGCCGAAGAAGCGTAGGTTCTTGGCAGGCGTCGGTTTTGGGGGAGTATCTTCCTCGCTAGTAGCGTCTTTTTCATCCTAGCACATGAGGAGAACGTAAGTAACAAACATCGGTGGTGTATTAAACAAGATGGCGTATTAGGCTTGAAACTTACTTTTTTAGATTTCTTGCGGGATAGACGGTCGAGTGATTTAAACCAACTGCCATGAGCAGCTTCGGGTTTTCCATTTCGTTGAACTTCGCGAGTTGGACTTGGACTTGGTGTCGATAGACGCCCTCTGTTACTATAATCGTAGCTCTGAAAAAGTTACGAAGTCAAGACTGCGAATTCGAGTGGTTTTGCATGTTTAATTCAAAAACATAAAAGGAAACTCAACCGACCGATATACATTTCAATTTGATTCGAGCCCTGTCCAAGTGGAATTTTAATAACTTTGAGATTGCTCTCGGTCTGTTCAAACTGGCGTAGCAGCGCAACTAAATCATACCCGGGGGCGATGGAATTCAATTTTAAACCGAAAAAATGCGCAATACAGTGTAATTAATACCTCTGTTATACCAACTTGCCCCACTGTTTCATTAATTACAGTTTTGTCGAGTGATCGTTGATCGCTGCTTCTGAGGCGAAATGGCGCAGCCGTGTATGAATGGACGCGGCATTGTTCACAGCGGCTAGCAGGCAAAAACTGCACGGAGATGTTCTAAAAGAGATCCAAGGCAACTAGGTGGTTTATGAAAAAGACCATTACCGATTGCGTTTACTGCGCCAACTTAAGCGTGAAACTAGCAAAGAGGAGTACGAGTTCTGCTCATGAAATTGGTAATTTCGCCATTTTCATGTATAATTGAGGAGACGCCTATTATTGTTATTATTATATTTTTGCTTTCGTACTATTGTTCCATTACAGACATAAATTCTGCCTTTACTCCCAGCAAGCTTTATTGTAATAAAGTTTTTCTAAAACCGCGCTCTTTAAAGTTAATGGCCTTTGAAAATTGTTATTACACTTAATGAGACCATATCCGCTTCACGCATATAGCTGTAAAAACGCAATCTCAATGACATTTTTTCTGTCATACGGACTTATTGCTAATAAACGGCTGTTAATATGTGGAAATGTTCTTCGCTGAAGTTTTTCTTATGCAAATCGTTCTTTTTTTTAACCTAAAGACATTTTATTTTGCAATAAAAAGCCGTTAACATTGAAGCGGGAGATTGTGAACTGGGAATCTGAAATAGTACGGGAGTTCCGTTTCAATTAGAGGTAAAGGCACTTTGGATAGATATCTGATAAGGTTTGGGAGTCAGCAATCCGTATCATTAAGCACAAGGACAATTGCAGAGTACGATAATCATCTAGAGCTTTAATTGCTGGCAATTCCTTAAAATACGCAATTAAAGTAAACGGTCTGTGGTTCCAAGAATCAGGAATAAACGTGGCCTTAATGGACCAAGTGGCCTTTGAAAATGAACGCTTTCTGAATGCGCACTGCGTAAAAATTAGTTCGCTTTCTTCGTGGCGCAATATGATTTTATTTACATTTAAGCAAGCATTAAGTTCATTCGACTTTTAAAATGATCGAGCAATAATTTATTTATTTTAAGTGTATTGTGAATAATACTGAACATGTACGAATCAAACAGAGAAAAGATTTTAAATATAACAAAAGAGTTTTACAGAGAACTATACAGAAGAAGACAAAAGAATAAAGAGAAAATCATAGAAGACTACTACTAAAGAAGGACATAACCAACCAAGGATCTGAAAAGCTGCTAGACATTTCTATAACATAGAATACACGTTAACTAAGATGCAAAAGAATAAAACTTCGGCGACGACGGTTTTATGATAGAAGCTACACATTAGTGGGAATAATAAGAAAATCGTTTAATCCATGCTTATATCAGTGTATTATAATACCCACTAAATGGCATAATGCAGCAATTATCCTTATTCATAGAAAAAGAGCTAAAACAGTTCTAGCAAATTATCTGATAACTGATAAGTTTCTTAAAACATATCCATAAGATATATAATTAATTATAAGGCTCTAACGCCCCGCGTGGGAGCACGATCTGCAAACTTAAAGGTTAAGGTTCTCATGTGTCGTTGCGCACCATTTCTGATGCGGGGCGATGTGGCAAGCACCGCGCCTTAGATGACCGCCATTATTACCCCTTACTCGAGCGGGCACAGGTACTCAATTTTCAGTGACTGAGTAGGCCACTCGCCAGGCATCAGAGAATTGAATCCGGGCCTGTCAGCATCGCAGCCCGCCCCTCAACCACGGGACCACGCTAGCTTTCTATAAGCTACTTATTAAATAATAATAACTAGATCTGAGTGGTAACTTGGAAACTGACTTAGAAAACTGGAAAGATTAAAGATTTGTGTAACATCTAAGGATAGAATAAAAAATGAAGAGTTAAGAAGAACACAATTTTACAGCAGGACATATAGCCAGAATGAAGTATGGAATGTAGACACTGAAGAACTTAGAATGGAGACCAAGATCTGGTAAACTAAGTGTGGGAAGACCACCCATGCACTGGACAGACGATATAAAAAGAATAACAACTAACTGGACAAATGAAGCACAAAATAAAATTACATGGAAAATCTTAAGAGGGGCCTATGTTTAACGGTGGATGAAAAAAGATAATTTGCTTAGCTCTTTTGTTTGTAATACTTTTAACTTTTTATCGTTAATTAATGAACAGATTAATTAAAAATTTCAACTGAATATAAAAAGAAACCAATTATATTAAAAAGGGAAATAAACAATACAGAAGTAGCCTATAAAAATCAAGAACTAAAAATGTGACGTGATACAACATACAAGATATAAATCAAGTAGTGATTGAAAAATAGATATTGAAATTAGACCAAACACCAAAAAATGTGTAATAAAAAAAGTAAAATCTAAATCTACTATAAATTTGAACAGAAAGTAAACAAAGACAGCTGATATGAATTGTGGCGTGGTTGAGCTTTGAGTGTACGTTTGGTTGCCTATCTTTAAGATCGTATTACGTATCTTACTTTCCTAAAGTCACCGCATCCACCGACTTATCCCACTGTTATCATTTGTAAATAAATTGTTCCATGTTCCCACCTTGCAAAAATTTGAGGGAAGGCGGGTGGAAAAATTGTCAGCTTAAGACGCCAAAAATACTTTTTTACGGTCAACCCCTCGTGCTTTATATTACATCGGTATTTAGAGGGGCGTCTCACAAAATTGCAAATTTAAAAAACCTTAAACATTGCCACTGCCATCAAGCAGTTTTAAAATATTAAATTAAAGATATGTTTTTTTAACAAAATTTACGTTTCTTGGGGCATATTTTTCAATTAACACGATCTAGATGGTTCCATCTATTGTTAAGGCATATCCACAAAGAAAAGTTTAATGGAACAAATTAGAAAACTGCGTCGTCGAAAAATTAACCATATCCCGCCCAGACAGCCTAACAACAAGTATATTGTTTCATTGTACAGTGGTTGGTCCAATTTTTTTATATCAGCCAGCAACAGCGATCAGTAATTGGAAGACTATTAAAATTTTGAAAATAGTGTAGTTTACCAATCTCTTAAATGAATGTGATACACCATACGGTGACATATAAAGCGATTTTCAAAACTAATTTGTCTGATTAAACTTACTACATTGACATTTTTGACATAGACCAATCTACTAGCTCGATTAAAACGCAAATTTCGTGTATCTACTGCTATCAAAGTTATGTTTAAAAAAAAAACTCCGCTTTATCTTTAAGATTTTTTTAAATTTTGTTGGCCTGCGTTCTTTGTTTCAGTTTTTAATTCCAAATTTATACTTTGGGGTAAAATTATGGGCAATCTATTTATTGGCAATTCCATGTTTTAATGGAGTTTGATACTTTTTAATTTTGCAGAATTAAAATTGTTTTCTTGGCATTGTCGTTGCTATTGTCACGTGTTGGTTTTATTGTATTTTAAATAAATCAACCAACCCTTCTGCAGATGGGGATAAAGAACTGGAGTTACCTTCTAAATCGATTAATGTATTTATTTAAAATATATTTTCAAGATCCTTTAACAGATTTAGTGGATTTGTTGGTCTGATAATTAGCCAGTTTTTATAGTATATTTGGACTAAATTTATCATGAAAATGAAAAAGAGCCTTTATAATAAGTTTAATTTATCAATGTGCTATTAAAGTTCTCAACAAATACAATTTTGATAAAATTTCATAAATCACGTATAGCATTGAAAGAGCCTATAACATTTTGTAATTTGACGCAGTTCCACATCAGCTTTAAAGCAGAGTTTAGGAAGCATTTTTTATCAAACTATAACATTTTAGGTGTTTAACCAAAACGCAAGACGTATTAATTCAACATAGTCAAGAATGCCGTAGCAGTTCAGCATTCACTAGTAGATGGACAGTTGCCTGCAATCGTATTGCGGCTGAAATCATAAGACAGCAGTTTTAGATTTACAAGCCCCTCGAATCAATCTACAGCGTCGTCAATGTTAATAAACAATTAAAATACAATATATTAACTCTATTCACATGAAATTTAGCACAATTAAAGTAAATACTATTGAGAATTATATTATTCAATGTAGCCTGATCCATGGTGTTATGAGGCTTCTCATTGACTTTCGCCTGTATAACACCCCATTTGTAGTAGTCAAAAGGATTACAGTCGGGGTTGAAGAGCTTGTGGTAATATAAATTGTTGTATAATCATATCCCAGTCTTCCCTCTTTTGTGGACTGGAAGGGAGTTTTCTTGCTCTGCAACCACTTCCTTTACCCAGAGCTTGACAACTAACTCTAGTACGTTGAAATAGTTGTCGGCCACCTTCAGGTCTTCCTCAAAGAACTGGGGTGTTATGATATCTCCTTTGCTGTTCAAAAACACCACCACAAAGGCGGGAAACTTTGTTTGACGACTTGGCAGATCAAACGATCATTTTAGTAAATCAACTGCCTATCCTGGATGAAGTTCTTCTCGTCCAAAAATAATCTCAGGATGTTAGCGTTGTCGTGCTACAGTCGATCAGTGGTACTTGGACCTTTAATCTTATTTTTCTCAGTCAACAGTTGGCGATTCCTCAGGTCGAAAGACTTGTAGTGCAGGTCATGATGCACTGCTAGGCTGACCGTCAACCTTGCCACGCCCATTTCTTTTGCCATGTCAGTCATGCTCCGCCCAGGATTCTGATCAAAGCGCTCTTTCAATTCGCGGATTACTTCATCACTTCTTTTGCGATCAGATCGCTTGCTGTGAATCGCCTTGTCAGTAATTACCTCCTACTAGTGGTCAAATTTCCTTTACTTCTTGACTACGTTGTAAACGTAGTTTTTGTGGCTGAATCATGCAATAATTTATATTGACGGTTTTTTTGGGGCAAAGGCAGCTTTACGGTGGTATTATCGACAATCGTAGGTTGTTGATTAATAATAAGGCTCTAGTGCCCCACGTAGGAGCATGATCTGCGAACTGAGATGAGGTTAAGGGTCTCATATGCTCTTTCTGTCCGGTCGCGCACCATTTCTGATGCGGGGCGATGTGGCAAGTACCACGCCTTAGACGACCGTCATTATTACCCTTTGTTCGAGTGAACGCAGGTATTCGATTACCATCTGCCAGGCATCAGAGAGCTCCGGGAATGGAACCCGGGTCCGTCCCCACCGCAGCCCGTGCCTCAACCACTGGACCACGCTGGCGATAGGTTGTTGATTAAATAAAGCTAATTTTTTTGTAGTAGAGAGCCTTTAGTAGACGGCCTTTCAGCTTTCCCGCAATATAACCTAAAAAGTTCTGGATTTACCTCTACGATCCTGTACTTTTAAATATTAGGCATACGCTATTGCTGGACTGGATTTTTTAAACAAATCTTTCTGTTAAATATAGTGCAATATGTATGTAACTTTTTCAGCTAATCATTTTTGAATACTTTTAAGACATATATAAGTTTCATATGCATTAATCGAATCGGACAATGTTTACTTAAATAAAACATTATTACTAGATATAACGCACTTTGACAAGGCCGCATGAATTATATATATAAAAATGAGTCGTCACACAATTATGGTATCTAGAACGCCTCAAAAATTTGAGCTCGATATTTAAAAGAACAGTCACATTATGGTAATTAGTGTAAAATTTGAGATATTTAGTTCCTTTTTTAAGGGAAGTTACCACCATAGTTAACACTATCAAACAAACGACACAAAAATGATTGGTAACACGACAACAAACGCCTAGATTAGAAGAATTATTCTTCTTTCATTTTTTAATTTTTTAAATTTTTCAAAAGTTTAATAGCCCATTGGTATTGTTTTTTACCTAAATGAGCGCAGCAAGAGAATAAGGAATAAAAAAAAGCTAAGCAGTATTTCAACAAAACTCTAGAGAGGGGTAGCAAAAGGAAAGACTGAGAAGATAAAGGCTGTTGTATTTATTAGCAGTTTTTGCATACGGTGATATCCTCTTGCGCAATTAAGTGAATTAGTTATGCGAACAAAAACGCATAAACAAAAAAGCTACGCGTGGAGAAGCAGAATGCAGCCGCAGTGCATACGAGGGTTTGCGTGTTATCGAATTATTTACTGCATACAATTGGTGGTAATTTATAAAACCTAGAAGTGGATGAAGAAACTAACAAAAGCTACTGGATTGCAAGTAAGTAAAGGCTTCCGTTCGGGTCGGATACATGAAAAGAGCTATAATGAGCGTGGAGCAGGGTTATATTTATGAAGTGGGTATGTGCGGCATTCTCTACTATCAGATCTGACCGCGACTTTGGGGTCGGCTGACCGGGCGGCCTTCAAGGGCCTTGTGGTCAGTTCGCAGTCCTGCAGCTCGCAGTTCACACACATTCGCCGCTAATGTCGCCCCTGTGCCCGGCGAGACCCCTGCCGGCCGCCGTGGATGCCGAGTAATGTTTCTATTCAGATCGAAATAAATTAATAACGCGATTTCTATTGCCGCTTTTTCTCCGTGCCTGCATTGCCGTCTTTGTTAATGCTCTTGATTAAAGTTGAACGTACTCGCCGGAGTACTCGCGCCGCATGAGGCGCACTGTTCTTAGCTTTAATTTTATATCGGGTCGTTCCTGCGGTTGTTTTTTCCTTTAGCTCGAAGCTGAATTGCTAAGTGCATATTTAGCCGATTGCAACTTGCAAACGCGCAACATCAGGATTTATTCTATATTTCTTGTTTTTCCTTTTTTTGTATTCTTTGATTTCCATAAATATCGGATGTATATTTTTATGTGCACACTTCAAATTAATAGAAAACATTTTTTATCAATGAGACCAACCCTTTAATGCATCTGAACATTTGTGACAGTTACACGTGAAACAGATTGTACTGCACACGACCACCAAGAGCGGCATTACACTCGACAATTCTTTCATTGAAATTTTCCACCACATTTCTAGTGTAATTTAGGAAAGTTCGGCTCGAATGTTGCCTTTCAATTGTTCATGAATTGTTTCTATAGACACGGTCTTTCAGGTAATAACCCAACAGTATCAAATCGGACTTCATAAAAGTAGCGCAAAATTTTGATTTCAATAAGTCAATTGCTACATGTGACGTGGCACCACCTTGTTGAAACCAAAAGTTATTCAGATTGAAACCAAATAATTCGGGACACAAAAAGTTTTGAATCACGCTGCGAATTCCGTTGTTAGTGAATTTCTTTGGTCGTCTTAAAAAAATACGGCCCAACCAAAAGTCATACCAAAATTCACTCTTCTCAGACAATTTTGCTTGTTGCGTGACCATCGAGTTGAAAAAGTGCTTTACCACTGAAGATGATCTGGATGGAAAAACAGCACTTTTGAATTCAATTCAAACATAGAAGAAACAAATCGATGATTAAAAGCATGATTAGCTAGCTTGAGATGTTGCGTTAATATATCCTTGTGGGCGTGTTTATGAAGATATGTAAGCTCTAGATTTAATTGTTAAGTTGTATTGGTTGGATTTTGCTCAACATTTTCTCGAACTGTTTGATCGGTACTCACAGTATGAACATGTGAATACTTGGTTAAGGGCAATAGATGTGTAATTCCTTTCAAAATTAGGCGCAACACGACGAATTCCACTTTCTTCAGGACTATTATGAATGCCAAAATGATTACGCAATTTGCGGAATATTTCTGTTGTGAATTCATTGTTTTTGTAATAAGTTTTAACGATTAATAAAGGTTCTTCTAGCGTGCATCACTCCACGGTTAAATTGTCATGGATCAAACTAAATAAATGTAAAAGAAATCGGCTTGACATGTCAAATATGAGAGTTATGGCCTGTCAACATTTGCATATAAAAAATAAACACCCATAACATTTATGGTTTTCTGTTTTTCATGTTTATATAAATTGCCTTTATGTGCTTTTCACAACTCTTTTACTTAAGTATTTATATTTTAATTGATTTAAAGTTTTTTGCCTTAATGTGATCATCCAACATATTTAGTCGATGTGGCTTTATTTGAATTGGTCCATAACCACTTTATTTTACTCATATTGGCGTGTAATTCGACTAGTTACCATATTTGTCGACGTTACCTTTGTCCAAATATATTTTTAAATTAATGACTTCCCTATTTGCCACGATCGTTATAATTATAATAATTTCAAGATATTTCTGTCTGGCATTTTTTGCAACTTTAGCATAAAATTGTAAATGTTCCCTTCTAGCTGTAATTATTAGTTTCCGTCGGTACATAATAAATTACAATATCAAGGTAAATTAAAAAAAATAATGACCTAGGAAATAATTTATATTTATGAACTGATGTGATTATATGCAAACATTTATAAAATAAACTGTTTATTAACTGTTGACTCAAACTAAAATAGAAAGGCTACTATGATTAAACATCAGTTAATAAAGAAAGGTTTGGTGAAAACTAACATTTGTAGTTCTCATACAGTTTCCAGTTGTATATGCATATGTTATTATGTGAAATATATAATTATAAGTATATATAACAAAATTTCCAATAATTAACCGAAAGGAGTAACATGAGAACTCGCTTAGTTTGCAAGATACATTGAAGCGTATTAGAACTTTCTATTTAAAATATTTCTAAAAGTTTGAAAGTTTAATTTGTAGCATGGTAAGGCTCTACGCCCCGCGTGGGAGCACGGCCTGCGAACTGAGAGGTTAAGGCTCTCATACGTTCGCTCTCTCTGCCCGGTCGTTGCGCACCATCTCTGGTGCGGGGCGGTGTGGCAAGCACCGCGCCTAAGACGATCGCCTTTATTACCCCTTGTTCGAGTGAACGCAGGTACTCGATTATTTTTAGTGACTGAGTAGGCCACCCGCCAGGCATCAGAGAACACCGGGAATTGAACCCGGGTCCGTCAGCATCGCAGCCCGCCCCTCAACCACGGGACCACGCTGGCTTAATTTGTAGCATAATATTAAATAATAATAATTAATAAATGCAGTCATGGTATTCAAAAGTATACTCTGACTCAATAACTGTAATAAATTCATCATTAGTCCTGCAATATGTTAATTTGCATTCTAATGCTGATCATGTCGCGTGTGGTTATAATTTATAAAGAGCACATAATTCAGGAAGAAGCAAGAGTTTAAGTTTAAATATTGTACTCATTCCCAATCGACCACGTCGTTTAGACTTTTAGATAACTTTCCCATAAATTACGAATTGAGTAAATACAAGTTTTTTAGTGAAGATAAAGCATGAATGCAGAGACGAAAGACCATTCAAAATAATATTTGCTAACACAACAAACAAATTTACAAAGAACCATATTAAAATTGAATCTAGAGTCTTCACCAATTAAACCTAAGCAGACTTATGGAACATAGGACACTGATCAAAAATGTCACGGGGTTCAACTTTGTAGGTCCTTGTTGGATTGAGCTGCAAGCTTAGAACTTGGACTATATGAATATATGACTCAGAGAAGGCGCTCAAAACTGAAACTAATGCCAACCTATAATGATAAACAGTATCAATGGACAAGGCATTAGAGATCCTTGTGGTTTACTGTGCTGGAGTGTATGTTCATAGACGGCCCACTACGTGGAAGTGAAGTTGACTTGCATTACTCACCTATTATTTAGCATCGGTCATAGTCAGGACAAAAATAGAACAGTGGCACTCTATAGTCATTTTTGGGTTCGTCTTCAGCCTCTTCCTCTTCATAAGATTCTATTACTGCAGCAAGGTTATCCAAAAAAACTTGCTGGTGGATTAATAATGTTATGGCGCAGATTGAATAGATACCTTAGTACACAAGGGACATCATGTGAGCATAAACACAACAATAATACTCGACAACATATTCCGTTGCATCAATAACAATATACACCTAATACTGTCTTCTGTTTTTATATTGAAACTGAATTCGTGCACCAATAATTTGTGGTACCTCACAGGTAATGCAATACGTCTGGTAGTTTAAGTTTAACCTATCAGTTGCTAACTATATCTCATGCTCTCTGCTTTTCATGTGCTCTACGAGATAAATACGTGCTTGATCAAGCTGCTAAGTTTTAAATTATTCTCCTGCGAGTTTTGGAAACCCTCAAAATTTTGTTCCAGTAAGTTTTTACACGGTTCAAGTTTCTCGCGCATTATTTTTTCTAGATTATTTTCCTCGTTCTTGCCCTCTAGCGTTTTCTAAGTAATCTACTATTCCTATCCAGTATCTCAAGGCAGCAGCATTTTAAAATCTTCCATTATATGTACTAAGATATTTAAAAATGATTTTAATACTTCCACGCTTCGTCTACAAACCCTATATTCATTAATAATAAATTAGCTTCGCCCGGTAGCGAAAACTCTTTCACGAAATGCTAGTGTTTGCACGTCTATTCCTTGCTTTTAAAGGTTATTATGCTACTTAGAAACCCACAATCAGCAATAATAGCAGAAAAACCTTTTGCACCATCTTCTACTACAAATTTGGAAAAAAGAAACGCTTTTCAGATTATTTCCAGACGCTATTGTTCCATTATAAGGATCCCAAATATTTATTATGCATCCGCTAGCGGTTGTGACAACAGTGAGTTTCTTTCTAGAATCCATGGTTGCCACTCTTGCTGCGGTGTTTTGTTGAGTGATAGAAGTAGTCCAAGCATGCAACTCTGTGTAAGAAAACAATTCCTTGCATCTGACACGTCAGATGTTCTGCACTAGAGCAGGTTAAAGATATCTGCCAGACTTTCGTTTGCCTCCACAGTCTTTAACTTTGAAAAGTAAAGACTCAGACCGGTTTTTATAACGTTTTTTGGTTGTCCATATAGTGATAAAAAGTTACCCGAGTCGAGGCTTGTCTAAAACTTACCTCTATGATTATCAGCTACGTACTCAAAGTACTATTAGTATTTTTCGTAGAGCTTTCTAACAACAAATTAAGCATATCCCTAATTTGGTGATCAGTAAAGTCATTTCTCAGTTCTGTTTTTAAGTCAACTCTATGGTCTTTGCAATGTCTTGTGTCATTTGGAATGTACACCTTCTTATCTACCAGAATTCTCAAATTCTCCTCTTCCGAAAAGAAAAATAAAGCGTGTTTGTAATTGAATAGACGTTTGATGTGCACTTTGTTCTCATCCAGGAAAGACTAATTGTTGGGCGCATATCATTTACAACTCCTTCCTAGCTTGACTCTGCCCAAAAAGGCGTGGGTAACAAATGTAACTGTTCTTCTCCTTTTATCGTTCTCCAGCACGTTTTTCAAAATAACCTCACCAATATCCACATTTAACTCTATCCTCCGTTTAGGTCTTAAGAATTCTCTACTGCAAGAACAGTATTAGTTTTCCGGTTGATTTGTGTTGCCTATGCTAATATTAATTAAACATAATCAGTACAGAAGGATCTTCTCTATTGGTAATCTATGAAATACTTTTCTAGTTTAGATTAACCGATTATAAGCTAATTTTTTACACACTAATTATAAGATTGACTTATAACTCTAGTAAGCACTTGCTGCTTAAATGGCGTCTATGTTGGGGCTCTCCTTTAACATAATTCTAGGTGAAAACTGAAAAATAATTAAGCTGATGTTTTCCTAACAATATGTAGTTCCTAAGAAGCTGTTCAAAAATCGCAATATAGTAGTTAGCCCTTTTTTCCGATGGCTCGCCAGTTTGAAGGTTTGGCCTTCCCTATACTTCAGTCAAATGTCTCACAATCATAAGTTTTTAAGACTTTAGCATCATTGATCTTTACTTATCCACAGTAAAAGAAAGACTTATAAATATTTCCCTTACTGTAGTAAAGAAAAAAACCCAGAGAAGAGAAAGAACAAGCAATAAAATTGGTTGAAAAACTACTAGCGCTTATTGGTTATTAGATCTGAAATAATTAAAGGAAACCAAGGACCATGACGCTTTTAAGTTGGTTGGTCGAAGTAGTAATCACGACTTTAAAACTTGTCGGGCCATTTTACTTCTAAAAGGTAAAGATAGCATCTTTTTCTGCTGGCTCAAATTGGATGGTTTAAAAACATAACACTAAAATAAATTAATTAAGCACATCCAATTAATGTTATACGCCCGTAGCTAAGCCCAGCAACGTCCTACGCAAATAAGACCATGAGACTTTTGATCTGTATGTTAAACATCATCCATCAGTCTGAATTCTAAACACCTTCTCTGGTTTAAGATCCATGTATACCACCAGTTTTCCATACTGTATAAGTTGACTTAGGTTTTATCAATGAGTGACCCAGGTCCAGTACCCAGAGAAATTTGAACATCGTCCTTTAATCAAACATTTTTCAATAGAATAATTTTATTGGGGAAATTTATGACGCTAAGGAAGTTCTAAGGTCCATCGAAAACAACAGCGCGTAACAGTCTTCTAGATAAACACGCGTCATTTTTCGTTGTCTAGAATTTCAAGTATGAGGGATGAGATACGACAAAAGCCTAAATTGTGAAAAATAGTTTCTTAATTTTTTACTGTTACTGTTAAACAATCATTGAAAGACTTATTTGAGACTATCAACAAAGACCAAATCTAAAAAATTCCGGAACATCTTTTGAGCGACGCCGCCTAAAAAATAAATTAGCAGTTTATGCCGGTCGCCTGCGTGAGGCAGAGCTGCAGCGATGTCGCGCTTACAAAGTAAACTTCCCATAAGCGCTCGTTTAAACGCGGAATAAATTTCGCGAGCAGTTAAGCCCGAGCACGCCGATAAATACCGGGGCTTCATTTCCACATTTCATTCATGTTTCTAGAACTCTGATTGTGCGCTATAAACGCGGCTTATGGGGCTGCATTAAGTGAATAAAGCGGCCAGTAAAGTAGGAACATTATTGGAGCTGAAAATTAATAACGTTTTGAATTTGCGACAGGGCAATCTGTAGTTATCATTGCCGTGCCAGCGGGGCTTTGAAGGTAATGAGAAATGTACACAGGGAAGTTGATGTGCTCGCTTTATCATGCGAAGGCTGCGCGCCGGTAGCATGAGAAACAATGGGCGAGGGACGTTATCGGCCCGTTCTGCTCCGTGAATGAGAAATTGCGTTATTCTGCCCGACAGTTCTTTTCAGGATAGGCGTGGAGATTAAGCCTGGAAAAATGGTGCCCGGCTGTCTAGGAAATGCCACATGTGAATTTAGTGCGCACGCCGTAATTACCTTTTGGTCAGGTAAAAATCTATGAGTTAAGGCTACTTTAGAATGCGAACAGGAAATGTTTCAACTTTTACTGCCTTAAGGTTACCTTAATAAAATTCTTTTCTTGAGCTTTCCATCCGTTACTCGCACGCATATTAAAGTTTTTCAATCAACACTGCCGCCTTAGACGGTTGGAAAGATTAATTTGTTTGTATCAATTTTTATCTAATCATAAAAGTAGTATACTGAGGAGTCACTAGTATGTAATATACTATTTATACTATGTTCGTATTAAATTTATATCACATTCGTGAAAAATATACAATCTTCATAAACACTGATTGGGAAAGGATAACTCTCAGATTTAATCTTAATGTGTGAATTAAATTTAAAATTTTGCATGAAAACAATTTGTTTGAAGACGGCTTGTAACTTCTGATTACGTTTGTAAAGTTTCATAAATATCATGAGTTTTTCATCAAAAACATTATTTTCAGTTGATCTAAGCGGTTGAGGCGCGGACCCGGGTTCCATTCTCGGAGCTCTCTAATGCCTGACGGGTGGTCTACTCAGTCATTAAAAATAATTGAGTACCTGTGTTTATTTCGAGCAAGGAGTAATAATGGCGGTTATCTAAGGCGCGATGCTTGTTACATTTCCCCGCATTAGTGGGCAGTAAAGTCAGATATATGAGAGCCTTTAACCTCTCAGTTCTTATGCAATAATACCAATACTGAAAATTACGTATGTTCCGCATTGAAGGACACAAATTATACTGCTTTCACACCATCTTTGTTGGAATCTGCTGAAATCTCTTATTTTGGTTCCTTTTGATTCCAAAATTGAATCCATCTCCGTTCATCACATCGCTATTGCCATTAAAACTTCCGTAAGTTCATGTCTTCTTTTTCTTAGGCTTTTAATTGTGTCAAATCGAATCCAACTTTAGTAAAATAGCTAAAAATTGTAGTAGCCCACTCTTTTTAGTGTATCATCAAAATTTTGGCCCTATTAAGTATTTGTCAACACGATTTTCACAAATACGAGCGATATTTTACTTTGAAATTTATTGTTATGCTCTAATTCAGAGGTTATCATCTATTTGTGCAATCTTAAGGAAAGAAAACGATTCTGATGTTTTCTACATTTAGATATTGATAAGATTTGGTAATGTTGTGAAATAATGTGCCTTTCTCATTGTTTTTTCTCATTTAATAATTTAAGTGCACCGAAGACAAGGTAAATATAATAAACGAAGTATAATAAACTTACTTAACTCGTCATTTATCTAGGCTTTACTGTTGTGCATTTAATGCATAGGTAATTTAACTTAATGTTTTTTAGAGCATCTTGGTTTTGGAGCAAGTCTGTACAGAACAAAATTGTTAGTCAGCTTTTTAATCTGCGATTCCTTTACCTGACGATAACAAAGATAAGTTTAATTTCAGATCATGTTTAATAAACTGCAGGTTATATTTAACATTAAAAATGCAGTAAAGTGAAGTCTTATTTAGAAACATTACTAAGAAAATGACGTGTAAAGTTCCAAGTCCTTTATGTTATAAAACCAATATAATTTTTATCCCGGAATTCTTTTTATAATGAGGTATTTATATAATATGCTGTACTGACATTTTTGTGCGGGGTCTCTTGTATGAAATATCTGTACATACATATTAAATAAGCGTTTCCTATTCAAAATATATCTCCAATACTAAAAAGTCTTTAAACCAAGATTTTATTACAATGAGTTTGGCTTTAAACGTATTTAAAAGGTGTATACAATTACTTCAATGCTAAAGTGTCAAAGTAATCGTACTGTTTGACATGATTTATTCCAAAATTTTGAATTAGTTGCAAGGTCTATTTAAACAAGTAATGCAAAAATATCTACAAATCAAGTGACTCATAAAATTGTAACTGCAAAATACACAAACTCAATGTAGTTAAAAATAAACAAATAAAGCTAAGGACCTTTGTAAGCCATTATAAAATGGAAAAGAGCTGTTTTCTTAATATCGAAAGAATCTGTTTAAGAAATATGGGCAGTAGACCATCACTATTTTCTTTAAAAATACTAAATCTAAAAAGGGGCTAACGCTCTTTATGAATCGATAAGTTACGGATTAATAAGTAAATATGTATGCGGAAATATTTATGAAGCATTTGTTTATCAGAAATTCTCAAATTTTATTTGTATTACTGCTCTTTTTAGGCAAGGAAAATTGTTACCGAAGATGATTAAACTACATGGGTAGGTAATTTCAAGAAAAGAGTATAAAATTTGAGAGATTAAGAGTAATTAGATCCTAATTGAACATTTATGTGCACAATGGAAAAACTTTGTTCTTTAGGTTAGATATTTTGACTATCTTGCTTATCTTTAATGAAGTTCAAATTGCTGCTGATCTACCAAGCATCCGTTATGTGCTACTCTTAAAAATTAGACAAGAAAAAAATAAATGCTATTATCCATAACAAATTCAGATGCTTATTAATATAAATTATAAATTGAGAGGAATGAATGCTTTATTATGTTCATGAAGGTGTAGAAAAAATTAAGACATATGGATGTACTCCTTAAGACTTTAATATATCTTGAAAGAAGTGAAGTTTGTATCAAACTAGAAATTACATAGGGATGACTCCAGCATAACATCCCAGGTTTTATTATCTTAAATATTATCCATTTAGGAATATGAATTAAGACCCACTAAATTTATTGAAAACAGCAAAACAGAAAAACACAGACTTCGAACGTAAAAACGAACAAAGTTTTAAAGCCTTGATTGTAGATGAAAACCCATCCTTTAGGGACTATAAATTTTGACTTCTCAAGTTAAATTGAAGAGACTGAATAAAAATACAACAATGTGATTCTAAATAAAATTAGACTATAATAAAAAAACGCAGATTTTGACATCGGCTTCCTTTAAGATAAATAATTTACCTACTTGTCGTTAATCTTCTATTAAACTTTTTATAATAATAATATTTCACTTATGTAGTTCTTGCCCTCGACAAAGATATTCAATTTTTTTTTCTATTCTGTGCATTGGTTTCCAAATTTTCTATAGCAAAATTTCCTTTTGACAAGAATTTTGTTGGCTACCTAGTTTCTTACCGTATTCAACCTCAATAATAATAAAGTAACGTAGTAGCTCAATTTGTTTGATTTTCGCTAGCACATTTTATCACAAAGAGAGAAACTTGTTTCGTTGTTACTTTTTTCGCGTTTTCAGAACTTCCTACCGTATTCGGGAGAGCACTAGACGGTATTGCAACCTTCTAGAAATTTTCTTTTGGCTTCATATAAGCAGCGAAGCGTTTCCAATTGTAAGATGTGCTATTGGCTACTAAGTGCAATATCAAATATTTAACGATAAATTACGAGTTATACTCATTATTTTGTTAAATATAGATGGAATTTAAAATATATATATATATAGAAACCATTTTTGTCTGAAAGTGACAAGAATAAAAAGAAAAATTGTTTGTACAGCGATGAATATCTTAAATATGGTTTTATCGTTATTTCCAATAAATCTTAATTTGTTATTTCTCGAGAAATCCTGTCAAAGAAAAGTACAAAGCTATGGAAGCTACTTAGACATTTAAATAACAATTTCCAAACAAAAAAAAAGCCTGTGGAATTCTTTGAAAGTAATCTAAATTCCCCCCATAAGAAAAAAACACTAATAATAAAAAAAGCATTGATATTAAGTTATTGAATTGCTATTTGTACTGCAAAAATCAGTAAACCACATACAATTGCTGGAGATTTGATTTTACTAGCAGCTCTACCTTCTGAAGTGAATTGTGTCACGAAAAGTGTCATTGATGTAAATTATATCAACGGAAATGCGTTGCAGATACGTATTTCTAAAATTTTTGAAGATACGAGTTTTTTTATATGTAAATTTTTTGTAAGTTTTTGTGAGGCAACGTTTTGAAGAGTTTTCCACTTAAAAACAAACCTTCCAAGGTGAAAAATTTTAATATGAGAACCTATCCTCTAATTCACCTTCATTGGTTTTCCTTGCTGATATTGTCGAACATTTATGAACCCAGATCAGTTTTTGATCAAAAGAATTCAGGAATAGTCTGAATTGGCAAACGAAGTTATCAAGTATTTGATAGTATGATGATGATGATCAAGAAAAAATATATATCATCGTGTGTGTATCGAATACAGAGATTTGATAAGTTAAGAAGTTTCTGAAAAGCAAGCACATGAAAGGTACTAATATTTTTTATTTTTTTGTGATTTTTTTTATTTGCTTCACCAGATGGAAAAGTAGTCATATCTATATTTCTGAATTTGTGGCGTATACAGCTTTCGCCAAAAGTATGAGGCATTTCTATTATTTAAAAAATGTTTTTATAAATGCTAAGCTGGCGTCATAAAACGTTCATGTAAGCAATGGGGGGCATATTTAAAGGGTCATAAAACATCTGGCGTGCGAAGTAGAAAAGATGTAATTTTTGTGTAAATTTCTTTCAATATCTAAGCAGTCATTATTAGCAGTTCGTAGTGTAAATAAGGTTTTGTACGTAATCGATCACTAAATTTGACCGTAAATGGCAAAAAGTAGTGACGATAGTGTGGAAAAACCTGTAAAATTACAATTATTACATAAACAAGGCAAGTCCGAAGTCGAGATTACCAAGTTGGTAAAATGTTCGCGGTGTGCAGCGCCATCTGCTATTAAACGGTTTGCGGAGATTGCCTCCCACGCACACAAACGAAGAACGGACCGAAAACGCGTGAGTACCAAGCGCTAGGACAGTAAAACTTAAGGGTCTATAAAAGACAGAATAAAAATTCTTCCGAGCTCGCTGCAGACTTCACGACAGGAATTGAAAAACCAATAAGTGCTCAAACGGCAACAAAAAGACTAGTAGAAGCGGGCTTAAAAGGGTGCAAAGCCAGAAAAAGTCGTGGCTTTCAGGAGACAACAAAAAAGAACGGCTGTAATGACTTCTACAACACCAACATTTTACGGAGGAGAACTGGCCAAATGTTGTTTGGCCCGATGAATATAATTTCGAGGCAAGGTTTTCTACCATTTCAATCAAACAATAACAATGGTTACTTTTATTTTACTCCCATATCTTTAAAATAACAAATGTTTTTAAATTTGTGTCTTTTTCCTTTTCATCCAGATTATGTGGTGTCGACTGTTGAGCGTGGGTGAGGCAGCATAATGGTCTGAGTCTGCATGACTATCGATGGTGTCGGCGAAATGTTCTTTTGCGAAGGTCGTATGAATAGTGAAAAGTACGTTAATGTGCTACAAACTGCTCTACTGCCTTTGTTAACGCGTATTTTCGGCGACACTAACTTAGATAGTGTCAAATTTCAACAAGACAATGCTCCTTGTCATAAGTCAGCGACCACGATGCGGTGCTTTAGAGACAAAAGTATTGTCTTGTTAGATTGGCCTGCACAGTTCCCGGATCTGAACCCACTAGAGTATCTTTAGGGCATCCTGAAGCGTGAAATCAGTGAACATAGGATAACTTGCAAAACAGCTTTCAAAAATGCATTACTCTAAGAATCGAACGAGATTAGTGCAACTGAATTTGCAAAGATTGTACGCAGCATGCCCGAAAGAATCGCCGCTGTCATTAAATTAAAGAGTGAACCGACAAAATATTGAAAATCCACATTATTTCATACAAATAAGCCAATTTAGTTAACAAGAGTTGTTTTATTTTTTACTAAAATCCAAACACGCAGTAAATAAGGGGGTGTATGTTCAGTAAAGTTATGAATGATTTTTGATTAATATTTTTATTTATATCACGAAAAACGGAAATAAATGTCTTAATGAGGCACTTTTGTTTTATTTTGGATAATTTTGCGACCCTTCCCCCACTTCTTCAATGCGATCCCTCATGGAGTCACGACAGAAATTTTAGAACTTTCCTGTGTACAACAAATTATATTTTTTATTTAATTACTGCTAGTACTTAGAAATTAAAAATCCTTGTGGCAAAGCCCCCAAAAGGTAGGTAGACTTCATAATGAGTAACGTGCAATAATTCAAAAAATTTTATAGTTATGTCTACCCTTCTATTCGATGTTCTCCGTATCTAAAAAACAAAAGTTTTAAACGGGATTAGGAGGCATAATAATTTTTGGAACTTGTGACAACAAAATCTACCTGAAAGATGACGTTCTTTTATAAATCACCATTAGCTCTAAATAATTGCAGGAGCGAGCGAAGCGAGCAACTGCTCTTATACACTGGTATACAGTGGGTGAATGCGACAATCTCCGTCAGTCTGTTGAATCTGTAGCGCTTTTATTACGAAATCGATCAATATGAAATTTTCCACAATGATAGAACTCGAAGCGAGTGAGGTAACCTGATAAGTTGTTTCGAAATCGAACAACAATAATACGTTTGCAATTTTAACAACTCGCTCCTACAACTTCTGAAACAGCGTGCGAGAACATCACTAGTAATAATACTTTTTTGGTACAGAATGGATGTAAGTAATTTTCTTATTGCGCCAATCTTTATAATTTTATTATTGACTGCCAAAAAGTAGCAGAAAATAAATAGGTACGAATATATAGTAATAATTTTTAACTTTTAAATTTTTAGATAATACTAACTAACTAATAGATACAGATGGATTAAAACGTGTTGTAATGGTTTCGATAAGTCAAAACCGCGACGTATGCTGCACAAACAATGTCTTGAAGCGGACGGCTTCGGCTAACATAACATCCCAGTCTATCGAGCTGGTTTAATATTTATTTACTTTTGTTAATGCAAGAAATGGCTGGCGATTTTTTCCCATACGGATAAAGTACGGCTAAACAAAGCTGGCTGCACATAATTACAATGAGACAAGGGACCGGCTCCTCTAGCGTCCTAGCAGCTATTGTCTGCAAGAACTGCACTAAGTGCTTGAATAGAACACAAGTTGTACCTGTGGCACCGTATTTTATGACGCTGCAGCTGCATCGCACACAAGAAAAGACAGATGTAAGCGGCAATTTTTCCCAATTAATTAAAGTTATAACGCTCATCGCTTGTTAGTTTTAGTAGTGCGGATCTAATGTTGAGATATGCCGGAGTTATGGGACATCCTTCGGCATGCCGGACCCCACACGTGCAGCAGGGCGTTCTTTACTGCTATCATTTGAGCTTCATACTCTCATTTGTATTATGGGCTATGTTTTATGGGGCCCATCATCCACTTTAGTGTTTTGTTTGCTGAAGCATGAAGCCGAGCACTTCTGCGCCGCGCGGGCCGGCGGTGGTGGTGCCGGTGGTACTAATATCCGCGCGGAGGTAATAAGGCAGTGATTGTCCCCACGGGGAATCTACACTTAGTACCGTTGATAAAATAACAGATAATATTCCTTAATGTCGGTGGCATTTTTCGCTCGCCGCGTGCAGACGTCATGCTGCACTCTTATGGGGCGTTTCTCCGTTTTCACGTCGCTTATTAGCTGTCGAGATAAAATTAAAACTACTCTCGCATTAAACGGCCGGGGATAAGGGCAATTTGCTCGATTTTTATCTCGGCGCTTCTACAGCTGCTGCTGGATGCTTCCAATTTGACCTGCGACTCAACTGTCTTCACAACTATAGGATATAATAATTCGAACAAACCAAGTGCCGCTTCAAACTTCAAAACAGGAATTATTAAAAATACATTAACACACTTGGCGTATTAAGCTGAAATTATTGAATTTGTAGGTATTTACATAATATTTCAAATATTGACACGAGTTTTTGTTTGATATGATCCGTTTTGTCTTGAGCTCGACTTTTTTCGTTTTCTTTTGGATCTTATTTCACCATTCTTGTCGTTTATGTATTATTATATTACTCATCAGCATCTATACATTTACTACTCCTTTTGTACTCGACAAAAGTAATAACAGACGAACATATATTTTAATCAACGGTAGATGATGTGAGATACCTAAAACTAATAGTTAGAAAGACAGAAGAGATAGGATACAAAACAGAAACGTCAGAGAAGATTTACAACAAGACTATGGTGCAATCCTAAAAAGACAACAACTACAATAGTATGGCCACGTGATCCGTATGGAAGATCCAAAGAAAGTATTTGAAATGAGAGATGAAGGTCAAAGAACAAGAGCAAGGCCCTGAATGGAATGGGAGGAACATATCAATGGCATCGCAAAGAGAAACGGAAAGACCTGACAATAACTAAGAATCCTACCTAGAGACAACCGTGAGGTAAATAGTAGTTAACTAGTTAGTAACCGAATATGTATTATTTACAAATTAACGGGAAAATATAGGATTGGTAGTTGTAATTTATCGTCCTGTTTATTTATGCACTAAATTTGTTTGACTACTAATAGAGCGTCTTAGAAAAGCAAGATAAGCAATAGTAGAATTGCTACTTTTTCATGTTATCTGTTTGATCCTTTAGCTGCAGGACAACATTATTCTCTAGTAAAAAAATTTATAACATGCATCATCAGTTGGTCAGCTCAATTCTACTTTACAATGTTATTAGTCTTCTTGTTTCCTCTTGTACATAGCTCACAGAAAAATACTCCGACAAGATCAAATAAAATACAAATTACAAGTCTCCACGAAACAGAAAATGGCCAATAATGAAACAGATGAAAAAATTAGGAAAGTGAAGCTTACAAGTAGCAGGTCAATTCTTAAAAAACAACTATGGCCAGGATTTTTGGGCATGGGAATTAAAAAATGAATTTTTCTGAATTGAGTTCCCCAAAGGTCGTAAATCCGTTGTAGGAAAAAGCCTTCGAAACCCGAGAAACTGTAATTTTTAGAAATGTAATTTTCAGAATTAAGGAACAAAAAGTAGATAATATATAGCAGGTAATATCTCAAGGTCAAGCAACATCTTAAAAGCATTTTCCAAACTGAGTTAACTAAAGAAAATAATAGTGCGTAAAACGATTGAAAATTAATTATTATAAAACCGGAGAAAATAAATTAATAAAAATACTTCATAAAACATTTAAATGAAAATGAGTAATAAGAATTGTAACTGATTATTATAAACAATAAAAGACAATTAAAACTGTAAACTAGAATTATTTTGCATTATTAACTAAATATGACAGCCAGCGTGGTCCCGTGGTTGAGGGGCAGGCTGCGATGCTGACGGACCCGGGTTCAATTCCCGGTGCTCTCTGATGCCTGGCGGGTGGCCTACTCAGTCACTAAAAATAATTGAGTACCTGCGTTCATTCGAAGAAGGGGTAATAATGGCGGTCGTCTAAGGTGCGGTGCTTGCCACATCGCCCCGCATCAGAGATGATGGTGCACGACGACCGGGCAGAGAGAGCAAACTTATGAGAGCCTTAACCTCTCAGTTCGCAGGCCGTGCTCCCACGCGGGGCGTAGGGCCTTACCATTAACTAAATATGTAAAATAAATAGTAAAAGAATTTAAAAATTATTATTTAATATGACATTCACTAAATATTAAAAAGCACTTTTTCTTTTCTGAAGATCTACTTCCTTAGTTCTACTCGGTTGTAACCTAATTTTTTACTTTTTTTTATTTCTTCTATCATTTCTATTCAAATATTTCATAATCTTTCTTAATTTACATTCTTAGTTCTAGCTTCTTCATTCTTTCTAATTACATTGTTTCAGTATCTCGCGGTATATCGTCCATAAGTGGTTGATACACATGTTATGTGTGTTCCATACCCGTCAGCTACGATTTAGCAAACGTTTAGCATTATTCTTTGTTGTACGACCTCGTACACACATAGAGAGCGGCGTTTGTGGTTCGTGTGGCAGGATTTCCCTTTTGTTCGTTTAAATCAGTTTTTATACGATAAATTACATTCAACGTTAAATATCCATAATACTGCGTATTATTTTAGATTTATAAGCATCCTGAATCATATTTTTAAGTGAGGATTCCGCATCGTGTTGTAAGCCGGATAAGTTCACTCCTGTTAAGTTTTTGAATTTCCTTTGTTATTATAGTAATAATGGTGAAACCCTAAAGCGTCCCGCATGGGAGCATGCTCTGCGAACTAAGAGGTTAAAGCGTTCGTACGTTGGACTTCACTGCCCCGTCGTCGCCCACCATCTTTGATACGGTGAGATGTGGCAAACACTGCACCTTAGACGACCGCCTTTATTACCCCTTGTTCGAAATAAACGCAGATATTTATTTTTAGTGACTGAGTAGGCCACCCGTCGGGCATCAGAGAGCAACGGAAATGAACCCGTGTCCATCCGCACTGCAGTTACTTCTTAAGTATTTAAATTCTGCACTATTCATTTTAATCTTACATTTTATTTAAAGTAGTCCAGATTGCTTTCCTTATGTTGGAACGAGAGCACTTATAATTATGTTAGAGAGGTTGCCCGCAAAAGATGTTTTTGGCGTCTTATGCTGACAATTTTTTAACCGACCGCCTTCCGTCAAATTTTTACAAGGTGGTAACGTGGAACAACAGTGGGATAAGTCGGTGCCGCGATCTCATGAAAGTGAGATATGCACAAGGATCCTGAAGATAGGCAACCAAACGTAAGCTCAGAGTTCAGTCACGCCACATTTCATTACAGCTGTCTTTGTTTACTTTCTGTTCAAATATATGGTAGATTTAGTTCTTACTTGCATTTCTCTTTTTCTCATTACACATTTTTTGATGTTTCGTCTAATTTCAATATCTATTTTTCAATCACTACTTGATTTATATCGTGTATATATGTATCATGTCACATTTTTAATTTTGATTTTTATAGGCTACTTTTGTATTTTTCTTTTTCTTTTTTTTTAAGTATAATTGGCTGTTTTTTATATTCTGTTGAAATTTTTAATTAATATGTTCATTAATTAATAATCTAAGTTTTCTTCGTTTTAACCGGTTTTTTAATTGAAATTTTACATATTTTGCTTGTTTATTAGACCATTACCTTTATATTTGTTTTAAATTACTTTTTGATAATGTAGATTATGTCGAATTAGATTAACATGGCACGGTAGATATACTGACACAATTCATAAATATATTTATCATGCTATCCAAACTTGCTCTGAACAGTTTATAGCATCAATCGATCCGCTTTGAAAATTTACTTTGCTTTACTACTTCTCTTAGCCGTAGGTCTTCCGAAAGGATAGCCGTATTAACATCTAGAAGATAATTGCAGAGTGGGCAAGAGCAAAAACGATACAATTTGCGATAGCCCGACCGCGATTATGCCGTTAAATATGACATAGGCGAGAAGGCCGGAGCAGAAAAAGGCCCCGCGCTCCTCCGTGATTTACGCCATTACGAGCCTTGTTATTGAAAATTATTGCCGCGCGCAATTAAAAAACTCCGGATAACACAATAAATACAGAAAATGGCGCAAAATTGAGGATCGCGCGCGTATAAACAAAGAGACGTACGAGTCAATCAGCCGGCGGTCTCTCTCGGCGGGGCCCATTTGCATGCGCCAGACAGAGAGCGGCCGGTGATTTACGTCTATTACGGCCCCGCAGCCCATTTTTGCGTTTCTGCGGCCTGTTGTTAAAAACGGCACTCGGATGCGCCGCGGAGCTGCCGCAGAGGTGCCGCGGAGGCCTTCCTGCTGGCGCAGGACGAAGAGGGCCGGTGGAGGGCGTTTATTTCTTCGGTTTGCACAACTCGAAGCTCGCTATTAATTTTCTACCTAATTACGTATCGGGTTATTTTAATTGGGCGCGTTATGGCTATAATTATTCTGGACTGATCTGTGGTAAGGTTCATAAATTTTGTCACGCCTCTGCCGCGGTTCAAGGATGGTGATACCGGATTTCGCTCGAACATTAATCGATTTGTGTAGCCATGTATGAATGAAGAACGGCGCCTGCACATTATCTGCCGTTGCACAAGGAAGGAACAAAGGCGCGCATTAGCACGCCATCATTATTATTGCTGTTATCGCCATCGTTGTCGCCCGCATTATTAATATAATTCACGCCAACGGAACGTACCTACTCTTTTAACTCAATGGCAATAATATTAATTGGAGTGGTTTGATAGTCTGTTAAATATAATGAATCAAATTAAATTAAATTGTTCGCAACGCCAGCGGTGAAGTCCATGTAATGTTTACGTTCCTGGCTAATTAGCTCTTATGTTCTGATATTTCATTCTCTGTAATAACATTGTAACAAAACTTTATATTTATTTTATTTCACTTGCCAAAGATTTCGCAAATACTTCTGTACAGTCTAGCCCAGGCCGCTAGGATTAGGGGGCGGAAAATTTTGAATTGAAAAAGTTTGAATTATAATTATTACATTCTGAAATCGAGCTATAATAATTTTTGAAAAACATTTATATTGTAACAGAAACAACACATCACAAAGAAATTATTGAGAAACTTTCCAGAATGATCGAGTAGCGGCCTTGAGTTCAAATTCCAGAACCTTCTGATTCGTTCTAGAACTGAGCGTTTGAATATAAAACGGAACACATGGGCATTCGCGGCGGTCGAATAGGAGAAGTCATACAGCAAATAATAATAACATAAATGAATTTGTATTATTATAATTACCGTTGACTGTTGACTGTGGCGTTAATAATATTATAATTCATAATTATTGTGCAGCAGTACACCTTTGTAGATAAAGTTTAATTTTGAATTAAATCGTTGTTCATTTATTAATTTATTAAAAAATATTCCTCCCTGGAGGAACAATGTTTGGAAAAATAACCAAATAAACAATCATGACGACTCTGAACATAGAGAGTGCATTTCAAAAATTATTAGTAAAAGTTGAGTTTCACAAAGAGTGGATTGTAAAATAACAGCACAGTACAAGGAAAAGGTTTTGCATTGGCAAAATGTTTTCTTAAGAGTTCTTGAAGCTATGAAGTGTTCAGCTTCTTGTGGACTGCCAATTTATGGCCATTATAAAATACGAGGTCTGGCAGAGCTTGTCCAACTCCGACATGCTTGAGCCCCTTCGCATAGTAGTTTTTAAAAATAAATAAAAACACGATTAAAAAGCTCTGTTTGACATAATTGGCGTACGCCGTTGCCATGACAACGCATTTACGTATACCCAGTTAGAGTTGAACTTTGACCTTTGACCTTTGACCTGTGTGACAGCACTCATAATTTTTTTTATATATAAGTGCTTTATTACCCGCTCTCAAACGAAAATTTTCCATCGCTTGCGGTTCCGGAAATATATTACCTCGGTCGCGCCTGCCGCCGAGCCGAAATTTGTCCTTCGGAGGCGCTCGGGTCGGCACGGAAAGGCACGAACGATTTGACCTTTGACCTGTGTGACACCAGCAGCAGCAGCACTCATAATTTTTTTTATATATATAATTAGGCTTTGTAGGAAAGAGTAACTTTCTTGGTTGTGCAGAACTAAATATAAAATTTGATTTTTTATGGCCAAACCTATAAAAAATTTGGAAATAAAAGAAGTTCCTTACACTTATCAAATACAACTGTCAATTAATTCTTCAAACACACCAAAGGCCATTGCTTTATACAGTGCTTCAGAAACTCTAATAAGCACTCTTCGAAACGAAAATAAGTTTTCAAGGATAGAAAAAAAATTAAATTGATATGTGAAACTGGCGTCTACAGAACAGACATTATAAAAAAGAGGAAACCAAACACTCCTTTTGGTAAAATTAAAGATGGAAATTTCAAGTTTTCTGGGCGACTGTCTTTTGTGATAGAAATATTTTATGCTGCAATTGATTTTTGAAGCGCACCTTAAATACAAAAAACAACAATCTATACAGAAATACATGATTTTGGATTTCTATGGGAAATCATTCAAATGGAAAATTACAGAATACGGCAGAGGGTAAATCAGCCAATAGCAATGTGTGCTTCTGATTTAGATACAATATTCCTTGAGAAATGAGTGCATTTAGCAGCATTTCTAATAATCAATTGAAGTACATATCATCCAGACTGTGTGGTGTCGACTATTAAGCACGGGTGAGGCAGCATAATGGTCTGAATCTGCATGGCTGCCGATAGTGTCGGCAAAATGTTCTTTTACTAAGGTCGTATGAAGACTGGAAAGTACCTTAATGTGCTATAAACTGCTCTGCTGCTTTTGTTAGCGGATATTTTCGGCGACACTAACTTAGATAGTGTCAAATTCCAACAAGACAATGCTCCCCGTCGTAATGCAGAAACCACAAAGCGCTGTGTTAGAGACAACAGTATTGTCTTGTTAGATTGATCTGTGCACTCTCCGGATCTGAACCCAATTGAGCATCTTTGCAGCATTCTGAAGCGTAAAATCAGGAGCATAGCATAACTTGCAAAACAGCTTTCAAAAATGCATTACTCTAAGAATCGAACGAGATTAGTGCAATTGAATTTGCAAAACTTGTACGCAGCATGCTCCAAAGAATCGCCCCTGTCATTAAATTAAAGGGTGTACTGACAAAATATTGAGAGTTTACATAATTTCATACAAATACACCAATTTAGTTAAAAAAAGTTATTTTATTTTTTATTAATATTGAAACACCCAGTAACTTATGGGGTGCCTAATACTTTTGGCCAAGGCTATATATTAATATTTTGATTGGATTTACAATTTTTTCTTGATTCAACAGATGGTGCAACGTATATTTATACCGAGCGTTTTATTTTTATATTTTCATACATCAACTTTGTTAAAAAAAAACGCAAATTACCATTTAATTTTACAACAGATATTTGAAATATCCGAGTACCCAGCCTGTTTTGTAACATTAGGGACCACTTTCTATAATTTTTATTCATTATTGTTTAAAATCGCTTTCCCATTGTTTGTCTTTAATTTTTGTAGAACACATATTACCTTCCAACTGTCCCCAAAGTTATACGATTCTGAAAACTTGAAGGCACAGGATCGCTTCAATATGATATTGGATAAAATCGATGACATGGTTTTGGCGTATCATCAAATAAAAATACGTAAATTTAAAGAATCTTTGGCCATATCTAATGAATGCGTAGTTGACGTTTTCAACAATAAGTTAAGCCTAAAAAATTCTACAAGGTGGGCGCCGCCTTCGTTCAATCCAGAGCAGAAATGCATTGGAGTACAATTTTCAAAGCTTTTAAGCAATGCAATTTCAAGAGACAATTTGTAGCTTTGGATAATTCCTGGATTCATTGTTATTCACCACAAACTAAAAACTCAATTAAAGCAGTAAGTTGAAGACGGTGAATTGATTCCAAAAAAGCGAAGTCCACTCAATCAGCTGGAATATGTTAGCATTGATATTGTGGGACGCTAAAAGAATTTTCTCGGCTTCAACAGAAGTTAACAAAAATAAGTTTGAAATATTGTTGCATCTTCCGTATTCATTTAAATTGGGTTATAATTGTAAAGATAGCACTTCTCGGGAAAAATCAAAAAGCTGGAGCAATGATGCATGAATCACATTCATTTTCAATCTACTCACTCACTAATCGCACCTTGAATATATTTAAATTTAATGTAACTCCAAACTGAGATACCCGAAAATACAATTTTAAGTATAGAAAACACTAATACGGCTGTTAAAATATAACAATTTTTTATAAAATGGACGGATCCTTATTTAAAACTTATTTTTGTTATCACATATTTTTCTTGCAATTCCATATAAATTAACTGTAGCACAAAAATTAAATAAAAGAGGATTATATCTCAAAGTGGGAAAAATAATGTAATTTTATTTACGAACGTAACTTAAATTATAAGCATATAAATATAAGAATTAAATATCAAATTTATGTGACAACTTTTTCTGGCTTTTTTATAGTGTAGTGAATACTACAAAAATAACAGTGTAAGTTAATTTGGGTATAACCCGTTTTATATATATAAAACGTGTGCAACATAATATGCTAGAAAATCCCGTTTTTACCTATTACGAATGTAGTTTGAACGTTGATGCACATCATACCATTATAAATATTAATAAATTCGGGATTAGTAATGAATCATCCTTAATAATTATGAAATCGACTCTAAAAGCAGTTCTACCAACCGGAATCGATGAACCGGTTGCCAAATTAATATTAATTCACCTTATTGGTCAACCTTTAAAATTTAAAATCCTCAAATTTTTGAATACAGATCAAGATAAAAATAAAACTCAAAATAGCAGTCGGGAGTTTTAAAATCAAAAATAGCGACGTGTTTTACGGAATTTTAAAAATGCCAGAAAAATAATTTTAAGAAAACTGAACCTTAGGTGCAATTGTCGGTATAAAGTGACGAGAGGTTGCTGACAATTTTTCGGCCCCCTTAAATTTTTGCAAGGTGGGAACGTGGAACAATTTATTTACAAATGATAACGGTGGAATAAGTCGGTGCGGCGACTTTATGAAAGTAAGAAATGCCAAAGGATCCTGAAGATAGGCAACCAAACGTACGCTCAGAACTCAGTCACGCCACATTTCATAACAGCTGTCTTTGTTTACTTTCTGTTCAAGTGTATAGTAAATTGGAACCGTTTTTTAATAAAACAACTGTTATGTGGCAGTAACGTAAAGGTAACAACAAAAAGTTTAAAAATGTAGGGACCACAGAGACAAGAAAAAATTTTGAAAGTGTGCAATATATAAAAATAAAACGATACTATATATCAAAAAATTAATAGTAAATTATCATTTATAATAGATAACACAACAAGAAAACAAGATTATAGAGTTTTTTGAATAAAGTAAGTTTTACAAGTGCAAAAATCCTATTTAAAAGGTTAAAAGGTTAGTAAAATGTACAAACGTCTAATCTTTTAATAGATATATTATAAGTAATAAAATAGACAATAATAATATTACGGAAAAAGATAATAGAGAAGGAATTAATAATGTGCGAAGAAAATAATCATAAAATTTACTTATTTAAACTACAATATGTTTATACAATTTATGGGATGAATTTGCTCTAATAACAAAGCATCTTTAGTGTAAATTAACAATTTAAAAAATGTGTAAAATACTAAAGAATAGTTTAAGTCAATTAATTATAATACACACACATAAAAATTTATGTAAATTGCGATTTTCATCGGACGAAAAAGAAATGTGTGGCTTACATTTGACTTACAAAAAGTTAAATAAACATTACTAAAATAAATAAAATAAAGAGATGCATTTTAAAAAGAAATTAAAAAAGTATTTGGTATAGTTGCATCAAGCTGTTGGTTTATTATATTAGCAATAGTAAACTGCCTATTGCTAATATATAATTTTCTGTAATAAGTGCAGGCAATATGCTTGTGAGTTTTAATTTGAAGAAAAAGATAAACGTGAGATATGTCGTTGATTTGTGTCTATGTATGTAGATTCATATTTTCTCAACAAACTACAATTCCTAAGTTTGCAAAATGCATCTCTATGCTGTGTAAGTTCTAAATTTAAGCGAATTTGATTGGTATATTTCAAGAGCGCATTTTTCAGATAAGTTATTCTTAAATAGCATTTTCCTGGTTAAAAAAAAAGAGAACACACACCAATAATCGCCGAGCATGTAAATATCTAAAAATGTATACCACATTGCAGACAAACAAAAATAATTTATATATAATTTTCCTTCTTGGCAAAATATATAGTGCTATCAAAATGCCAACAAAACCATAACGTTACATGCATTTATTAGGGGCTGGGAAAGAGGACAAAGTGATGTTTTATAATCATTCTTTCTTCTCTTTTATTTTTTAGACAATGTTAAGCTTTTGTATAAAGCAATGTTCAAACATTTTCCCTTTTTGTTTTCCGCAACGCCGTTGATTTATTTTTCTTAAAGTGCTACAATTGATGTTTGGTAATTTATTTTAAGTGCCCTGCAAGAGACTATTGTTTGAGAACTGGAAGCTCGCCTGCACTTTCTCGGCGACGCCTACCAGCTTTGATACGGGGCGATGTGACAAACATCGCGTTTTAGACGGTCCTTGTTCGAATGAACGCAAGTACTCCATTACTTTTTGGTGACTGTTTAGGCCACCCGCCAGGCATCTAGGGCCCAGGAATAAACCCGAATCTGTCCACAAAACAAGCGCTTTATTTGCACGACCACGAATTGCTGTAAATAGCTTCCTACAATTTCCCATTTTATTAGAGAAACAATTTAACCACGTAACCTCTCTGGATGTGAGAAGCGAATAATAGTGACAATGACTGAAAATATTTGAGCACTGCATGCATTTACGAAAATCGTTGACAAAGAACGCCCTACGAATAAACCATAACAAAATTCTTAGTTAGTTTACAACAACCTGAAAGGTTTGAAACAAATTTTGATGTTTTAGGTAACTAAAAAATTAAGAGATTCTTCATCACCAATGACTATTATCAAGAAATTTCTGGGTCTCCGTTGTAATAAACTTTCTATTTTGCCAGGGACATTTTGTTTAGTGACTTTCTTTTTTACAACTGTGACTACAAGTTGTAAAAATAAAAAATATATTGTGGGTTCCAGAGGACAAAACAGCATAGACTGCAAATTTTCGATGATTATCTATAAAGCAGATGCATTTTAAAATAAGAAAATTTGAGAAAAGGAAACAATTGGTGGAAATGATGCCAGAGAAAAATAATGGAGATACAGAAAGGGAAGGAACTGAAATGGCCTTCTCAGACACCTGTATATGCAGCGCTTTAATGGACCGTGGCTTAAGGAAGGCCGTAAGGAACCGATTTTACGTTATTCCTAGTAGAGATGAATGTTTGGCACGTAGTGTATTACGATAGTAAAATACAAGCAACTTACAAAATCGAAAAAAGCAATTGCTTTTACAAATTTCAAAATAAAACGCTAAAAATCAATGTGAATTCTAGTTGAAATGGTAGTTGAACGAAAAGATCCGGCACTGGTGCTTATGGCTAAAATAATGTATATACATATATAAGATGCGGAAGATTCAAAACATTCAATATTTATATACGGTGCAAAATATAAAAGTAAAATATTTAGCAAACTTAAATTGCATTGGAACGATTCTTGGAACTAGTAACATTAATATCAAAATTAGGTGTTGTTGGAAGAATTTATCAATGATACCTAATGACGTACTAGGCATATAAAGACGAGACTATGTCTGAATATACAAAAATAAATATTAAAATCTAAATGTAGCACCAACAACAAAATTTTGTTTTTTTTAATCACACACAATTTTATAACAAGATTACTAATTACTATTTCAGAAAAAGTTTGACTTACAATTACCAGCTCTTTATTTCCATTTAATTTTTACATAAATATTTTTTCTTATAGATAATTGTTTTGTTTTTAACTAAATTTTTACATTATTAAATAGGTTGAAAGTACGTTTTAGATAGATTAGGTAGAACTTATTATTGCAAAAGCCTTCCTGTCACAACTTCCAAAAATTTCACCCAAGTTTTTCCCCCGTACCTCAAAACTACTCTCTGATCAAAACTTTCTCTCCCCCTCTTTATCTTTTCCCTTTATTCCCATTTACTCCCCCTCTCCGTCTCTTGCTCTTCATTTACTTATCTATCTATAATTGTTAGGTCTAGATTTTTTCAATTATCTCGTTATAATGACGAAATTGTTCTTTTATATGTCATGACTTAATAAAACTCTAAACCGCGCAAGGGTAAGGCCTGCAAACTGAGAGGTTAAGGCTGCATTTCTAATACGAGGCGATGTGGCTAGCACCGCGCTTTAGGTGACCGCCGTTGTTGCTCCTTGTTCGAAATGAACGCAGGTACTCAATTATTTTTAGTGACTGAGTAGGACACCCGATAGGCAACTGAGCCCAGGAATTAAATCGAGTCTGCCTGCAGTGTAGCAAAGCACCTCAACCACGTGGCCACACTGACGCTATACCGTGGTTTACAAATACAATTTATTTTTTCAATCTTATTAGCTTTTTTAATAAATATTTAAAATTTAATCTCTATTTCGTGCCGTCCTCCACATCAAATATATATTTGCAGATTTTCTATTTGCTCTTTCCCGTTCGATGTATTATTTTCTTTTTAAAATTCTTAACTATGAATTTGATATCTTCTGCACTTCTAGCTTGCTGTTTTCTTATAGGACTTTGCAAATTACTATTTTTGATATTAAAGACAATTTAATGTCACTATCTAAAAAATAATAACTAAAACTTACACCCAATATCAAATCTTTTTAATGATGCTGCAAAATATTTACTTTTCTATTACAAATGAGTGGAAAGCAACGAGAAGTGTTTCATACACTTCTTCCCCAATTCATCTAGGACATAAATAGACTTAGATATTCAATTAGTAATTTTCATGAAAGGTAGTTGTTAGACCAAAAACGAATGCAATGTTGTAACGGCCGATAAGTATTTGAAAGCGCCATAAATAATGTAACAAGTCGGTAATAATGCAGTATGCGTGGAAATCCCACGCGTAATTTGAATTTCCGTACGAATAGTTCGAAGCCTGCAAAATTTCTACGCCTTTGTTGCGAGCCATTTTCTCCGCAAGCTGAAAATAGATCATTTCGTCAGAAAGTTGATCACGACGGCCTCCGCGACTCACCCCGCTTTGCGTCGAATTTTCGCAAGGCTGTGCGACGAGCAGCGACAAAGAACAATAGTAATTGAATGTTGTAATGAAGAGAACTGTTCCTACGCTCTCTCCTGTTATGGATATGCCAGGATTCCTCAACATCGACTGCGAAATTTACATCGGGAAAATGGCGCCGCGGGTATTTTCTGGCCGGATTCTTATCCGCTTATCGTGGGAAGCCGCAGCCAGTCGGAAAGCGTTGCGCTCGCCGGGAAAGTGCCGCGAAAATGGCTGTTGCGGAAGCCGTTCGTCTCACCTGCTTCGCAGGATACAACTGGTTGCTGATTGCGCTAGGACAGGTACGCCGTTAGAAATCGAGGCGTCGAAGTGACATTTATGACAAATCGCTGCTCGCGTTCTGGTCGAGCTTGGATGCCTATAACAACTCAAATTCCGAGCCGAAGTTCTCATGAATGCGCCTAGCAAGAGAACGCGCGCTCGAATTCCATAGCCTACGCCGACTCCGGAGCAATCATACTTTACATTAGTAAGTATAATTGGCACAGTTGTTGCAATCAGTCACAATTTTCTCCAATTCTTTAACTTTCTTTAAACCACGTGAAGTACGTGAACTTTACAGCTCCAGTCCTGCGCGAGACTTAATTTTCACAATTAAACTAGGTAACACTACCAAATTGTTAATCATGTGTATTAATGTGGTAAACAGGTAGAGCACATCAAGGTGTTTAACATATATAACTTTCATCATCTACTCAAATTTGGTTTTCGAGTTATTTAACGAAATGAAAATTAAGATTACAAACCCTTGCAAATGACTTGAAATTTAACTAAATACGCATAAATTAGATTTTTATTATCGATATCTTATCATACAACATTTATGAGAAACAAACATAATTAATTATTTTGTTACAATAATGTAAGTAGTCCCATATGTATATTTCGTTCGATAACTCGAGAACAAAACCTGAGTGGACGATGAAAGTTATATATGTTTAGACACCTTGATATGCTCTGCCTGTTCACCGTTTTGATGGCAATTTTAGGAGGTCCCCAGAGGGGGTTTTCCTGTGGAGACAAATGATGTATAATAATAAGTATTGATTATGAAATAGAATTTTCATGGCACATTTCAGATAACCACTGGCACATGATTAGTAGCACGGTAATGCTGGCTTCCTGAAATTGTTTTTGGATAAAAATAACTTCACCCTTAACCGTTGCACCTACCAAGATGTCTCTGAAGTACCTACAGTCATACATACAAAGTTTTTCGCCTCTGTGCTAGTGATTTTTATCATGGCGCTGCACTTTTTTGAGGAAAGCTTGAAGGTGAGCCCCGCCAGCTGTACAAACGTGCTAGGGATAGTTGTTAAGCCCTGGATAGAGGAGGTGGCCGTGTTTCAGTAAGACTTTACTTTAGCCCAAAAGACAAGGAAGGCCCAGACATGATTATGAAACAATTTTGTATTGCACCGATCTCGCGACTCATGGCCACCCCCCATCCCTGACTACAATCCTCTTGACTACACGTGTGAGGCGTGATTGAAGTGGTGGTCGATGAGAAGCATCCTAGCACCAAGGACAGTTTAAGGGCATCCATCATAGAGGATAAGGAGGAAGTTGTGTCAGTCTGCACCAGGTTTAGCTCAGGGCTTGAAAAGATAGTGCCTGCCTTGGATTACATTGAATAATATGATTATCAATATTATTTACTTTAATTGTGCCAAGTTTCATGTAAATAAATATAATTTTTCGTGGATTTTTATTTTTATTTGTTGTTTATTCATTTTCCAGATTTACCTCTACGACCTTGTAGTAAAAAGTTTTGATTTTAAGTTAAAGAACTTAATAAATATGTTCAAGCAAAATTAAATAATGTTAAAAAGAGAGAAACTAATATATATATTATTTATTATTAAAAATAAAATAAAATAAAACAAAAGTCAATTAACTACCAGTAAGCATAAATTCATAAAAAATAAGATCATATTGTATGTACGAATTGTAGAAGAATAGCGCTATTGGAAGTCGCATACAAGATGCTGGCCCTATATGTATGCAAGACAAACTAAACGAGTATGCAAAACGAATAGTTAGTGATTATCAATGCAGATGCAGGAGTAACCGATCGGTAATAGATCATTGAAACAAATAATAGAGAACAGTCACGATTAGAAGTTGCCCCTACATATAGTCTTTACAGATTTCATGGACAGCACTATGAGATCATCGACAGAAGAAAACTGTACAAAGCTATGGTTAAGTTAAATATCCTCAGGAAATTAGTGAATTTAGTACGGATATGGTAAGGAGCTCCACTTTCAACAGTACTATTTAGTGTGTTATTAGAAAGCATACTAGAAGTTGCTGTATACAGGAATGGAACCATTCATCAGCACAAAGCAGCAAAGTTTAACGAATACTGAGGACATAACATAATTTTAGCTATGTGGGGGTTACATTTACCCGTAAGATTGACGAAGAAGCAGTGGAAGAAAGAATACAAAAGGCAAACATAGCTAAAGAAAAACTAGTTTAATTAATTACGTCAAAAGAAGTCTTGTGCCACACCAAAATTTGAATTTACCAGGCGACTATTAGATTGGTGGACCGTAATTCTGATAAACACAAAGAAAATAGAGGCATGGGATAGAAAAATGTTAAGGATTAAATGATGTCACTGTACAGCCAGGTAGTGATCATATTATATATTAAAGCGCAAAGAATCCTATGGTTGAGAGACTTTGAAAACAGGACTAACGAAAGGTAATGAAATGGGGGAGAAGTAAAGGAAGATCTGCGGAAGATGCACGTAAAAAACTAGAAGATTAAAGTTAAACAAAGAGACCAGTTGAGAAGAGTTAAAGGAAGCAATATATTTATAAGTATATATTAAGCTTTGAGTCTTTATGACCTGTGTATGCTAAATAATAATAAGCGCAAATAGTAATTATTAAATAAAAAAGAACAGATTTTATTTAAAAAATTGCTGTGTACAACACAACGGTCAACATTATAAAAAAAGATAATTTCAAAGTTTATTAAACGAAAATGTTTTCATAATGAAAAATGGCACAGTAGAAATGTACAAGTGCTTCAAAAATAAAACCATGCTTATCTGGAAATTGAGCTTATTAGAGAACGGACGCGTACAACAGAGAGGGAGAGCTGCGCGACATCACACGATTCATTCATCTTCGTGCGTTAATTAAAATATTGCTGATTAGACAGGCCGACACTCTTGGAAATATATAAACCAGATTTTCATGTTATTGGAGCGGAATCGATACCATCATAACAATCAGCCTCATCAGAATGCAAGTAAAGCAATTAGAGGATGCGATCGGTCTCGGCGCCAAGCGGCGTTGGCGGAATGAGTCAGCGCGCCCCCTCAAGAAGGACCTGTATGACCGACTTGCGGGGACTCGGGACCTGTCCGCCCATATAAGGTGCTCCAGACCTAGGCCACTCCGTGACGTAATTTGACGCCGTCGGTCGTGATATGCTCGGGACGCGTACCCACTTTCACCAGCACATAGCTCTGCTCGTCGCAGGCTCCTTCAAATGTTTGTGCCGCCTTAAAAGACTCCGATTTAATCATCATCGTTTTAAATTGCTCTTGCTTCAATACCATTCACACAAGGTATAATTTGATTTGACATCGCCTGTTGTAATAGCATCAAAAACTTTTTTTGTTGGTGGTACCCACTTATCTAACGTGTCGTTAAAATTTACAATTATTATAGCGGTATATTCATTTAAGCTCTGATTACTATATTAAATGCACATTCTGACTCAACGTTAAAGTGTCTCAACTTATATGAATAATTTAATAAAATATTAATTTCTAGCTTTCCATAAAACTAGAGATTATTAATTATTTTATCTAAGCTTACTACATCGTTATTACGTTCTGTAAGCAAAAAATTACATATTCAACAGACGATGGTACAATGTACGTTTGTAATAAGTATGTTACCATCAACAGTTTTGCAGTTTATTGCCAAAACGCTGGTGATATCAACGATGGATCTGCCAGGAAACCCGTCTTTGGAAATTGCAACAGGACCAGTTTGTTACGTGTACATGTGCTTTTTTGTGTTCTAAAAGGTGAGAGCCCACATCTATGGAAGTCGACATAATTTTATGTTCCTACGTACACCGACACTTGGAAGTTTCTACGTAAAGCATGATTTAATGTTTATATTTAGTAATCTTACGGTGGTTTTCCAATTTATACGACAAAGCTGCAGTTGGACAGTGCGGAACCCGACCGATCGGGTCGACTTAATTAGCCATCACCGCGAAAATTGTCGAACAACTCACGCGCAATTATTTCCACGTAGTTGCAGTGCAGCAGCAGTAGTATCTCACTTTGCGAGTATGTGTTGCACTGCTGCAACCTTGTTAACAGACCAAGGAATCTATAGAACCCGTGAGAATGTAATAATCTGCTCTTATCGTAGATGCTGTAAAGTATCAGGCGCGCTCTGAGAATTTAGCCTTGTAATTGAGGTTAGCTGATTTAGCGCCGAGCCGAACTAACACAGCTAACGTACCGTACACAGAGACAGCATTCTTACAGAACGAACTGCGAGACGCAGCTTATTCCCCATTATTTCCTTTCCCTGCACAAACGGCCCCAGCGCCATAAAGCTTTCCTCGTTTAATGCTCTCTACACCTGGACGCATAAATATCTCCGGTGAAAAACTGATTTTGACAGGCTTTAAGACTTATTAACTATTAGAATGCAAGAACATCATACAAACAAGCTCGCGCTGATAATTAAAAAAATGCGCGGGTACTCACTTTCTACACGCAATATCTCATGTATAAATTATACTAGTAATATAATCGTTTCCTCATGGCGCTAATTATAAAGTGCTGTATTAATTTGTGACGGTGTTTTGTTGTGGGAAATTACCGATGAATTTCTGATGGGATGTAATGTAATATTTTTGTATGATTTTATATATATATATTACAGCACTCGTGCTGCAAGATAAGATAGTTACTCTTAATAGCAGCGCGGACAATATCAAAATCATTGCTGCGTTGACATGACGTATCTAGTGGTAAACAAGTGGCGATGCCCATATAAGAACTACGGCCATATGGCAGGTAGGTTGTGTAAGATACGTCCTTGTCTCAGTTCTTAATACGCCATTGCACTCTTGGCCGGCCGTTCTCTGTACTTGTACCCGGATCAATTATTGCAAAGAGAGAAAAAGCGTCGGGGTCGCAGACAGCAATTTACAGTGGCTCTCTTGGAAACGAGCGCCAGACAATCAATCAATTGCTCTTAACTTTGTGCAAATTAACTTAAGGTTCTCTGCGAATTGTTAATTATTTTATTAAGTTGATAATGCCGAGGTCTAATTAGGCTAATCAGCCTTTCTAACAACGACACCTCCGATAGTTATCTTAATCTCAACGATAGTTTACAATTCAAGTATGGGTTTACACAAAGCTTTGCAAGAAGGACATCCTTACAAGGCAGCAGTCTGCGAATCGGTGAATCGTAATAAGGACGTTCTTGGCGAATAATATTTACATAAGTCGACATGTCAAGGAATATTGTTTGTAAATGGACCTTAACTTGTCACCATTGAATTAACTCGCAATAAAATTTTAAGCAATTAATTGCATTCACTAAATTTTTACAATTGTAAATGAACTGCTAATACCCGATGTAGATTTTGTACAGTAAAATATTGTAAGTAAATGTAAAATGAAAGTAGTAGTACTTACCATCTTTACATCGTTGACATTTTTCTTAATAGATCTAGCATCTAAGTTTTCTCGACTCCCCTTATACTCGGTGTATCTTGCTCTCAAATTTTCTTCCGGTACCATCCGGCGTTCCTTTTCTTTTTTATTTTTCTTGCTCGAATCTCGTGAAAAAAGTTGCTTTACCTGTTAAAAAATATAATAATTGGTAAATGTTGCCTGTTAATTAACTTCATATGTATTTACCTTCTCCAAACTACTTTTCTTTTCCGGTTTTGGAGGTTTTTTGTCGATTTTTTTCTTTAACGTGCTCTTATCAGCATCAAAATCTTTATCAATTCGGGGATCATAGTGAGACCCGTCATCTATGCTTCTTTCCCTCGGTGCATACTCGTGCTTGCTGTCTTTAGATTTGTATTCCCTGCGCATTTTATAATCCATGTTTTCAATAGTTCTGTAAGAGTCGTCCCTTTCTCTATCCCTGTCTTCTCTGTACCCCCTGTCAGAGTCATAGTCCTTCTTCATCTTCTGATAATTGATGTTGTCTTCGGTGTGCTGCCGTTCGCTCGCTATTAAGAGGGAGCTTGCAAAGCCTTCATCTTCGCTTTCGTTGCAATACTCGCGCCTTTGAGTGGACGAGCGCGGAGTCCGGAAGTTCTCTCCGGAGTCACGTTTGAAGTCATTTTCGATTCCAGAATCCCCTAGCTTATCCTTGCGTTCGTTGTCATTCTGGTCGTAGTACCTCTCCTGGCGATACTTCGTGGCGGAACTAACGCGTGCTTCGTGTTTTTCGCGTTTTAGCGAGTCGTGGTAAGTCTCCTGGTATTTATCTTGATCTTCGTATTTATATGAATTATCGAAATTTCTCTGGATTATCTCTGGGTTCGACTTGTAGTGCTCTCTATTTTTGAGCAACTTTTGCTTTTCGTCTCGGGATACATATTTGTTTGAGTGCGAGTATCTATACTCATGACTAGCATCGACACGTCTAGCTACATTCTCTGGAGACGATCTGTAGTCACTGATTTGGGAATCGAAGCTTTTAGGCTCGGAGTCGTAACTATTGTAGCGATATTCGTTTATTTTGTAGCGGTTATTATGACCAATTCGTTCGTTGTCGCCTATATTTTTTCGAACTCGCGATTCTGTGGTGTATTTTTCGCCATTCCTGTCGGTCTTTGTTTCGGTCAAGTAAGTTTCAGTAAAACCGACGGGACTGGTAGACCCGTGCCTATAGTACTTGGAAGTAGTTTCGGAGACGTACTTACTATTGACATTGTAAGGCGGCGTCGTGTTCGATGGTGGCGACTGACGAAAGCCTTTCTCTTCCAATCTTCGATTGATCCTGGATTCGAGAAGATCCCTCCTTGCACTCAAATCGGTACGGCTCGAATTAATGTACTTGTGCGAAGTAAACCCGTTTTCGTGAGGCTCCGTTAAGCTCTCGCGACGTTTCGAGTCCATGCCGTCACCCCTGCCGCGCGAGGAGCTGTCGATGAATATACTGTGCTCGGTTTTCGCATACTCATTGAAATTGCTAAACCCGTTATAACCGGTATTTTTGAATTTAGGAGTGATCGGGTACTCCTCCTCAAAGTTGTCTGGATCCTTCCGACTTTCGTTCAAACTGTTGTATTCGCTGCTGTAGCGCTCGTCTCCGAAGTGGGTTACACTCTTTTCGGCTCCATACTTAGTTTTACCGAAGCTGGGATGCTCCTCGTTGCCTAACCCTTCGTCCGAATCAGAATGCGGCACATGTTTCTTGCCGTTAGTGTAGGCGGTGTGAACGGTCTGCTTAGTGGGGACTGAATTATTCAGGCCTTTGTCGCATACCACGTGGGCGTAAATTATAGGACTACCTGGATTTATTGGACTTCTGGAACCATCGGGACTCCTATAGTTGCGTTCCGGACTGTGACCGCGAGTGTAAGAAAAGGGCTGGTTGTTATTGTGCTGGACTGTAACGTTAGGAGTTACCATAATGCTTGTTTTTGGAGGTGGAGAAGTTTTGTCGTTGTTTAAACGTTTTACCATGGTATCCACCTTAAATCCACGGGTTAAAGGCAACTTGTCAACCGGTTGTTGACTACTGTGGATCATTTTTGACGAATAATCGTCTTGATTGTGTAAATTGTTGATGGCGTCTTTAATTTTGGGCGTTGGAGAATTTGTGTTAGGAAATTTAATAATTTTAACCTTTACTTGATCTTTTGTGTCTGTAATATTCTCTGAATTGCTTTCGACTTTAGGTACCTCTTTTTGCTTTGCATTTGCCTGCGGTTTGTCTTTGGTTTTCGTTTTACCGGATTTAGATTTTTCTTTTTTATTTGTTAGAGATTTCAATCTTTTACCGATAGCACCTGTGTGTATTTTGGATTTGTCTTTTTTATTAGAGATTTTTTCTGCCTTATCCACGTCTATTACCACAATTTCAGGTGCTTTCTTTTCGCTTTTTAAGTGATTAACTTTTATTCCGGTCTCTTTAAACAAAGCGCTATCTACTTCATCAATATACTCCTTTAGTTTCTCCGTAACACTTTCGTGTTGTTCGGTATTTTTTTCGCCCTTTCCTTTTTTGCGCTTGGTACTTCCGCCTGCGCTCTTTACATTTTCCTTTTTTTGGTCGAAGTCGATATTCTCTTTGTTCTGTGTGAAGTAGTCCTCTCGCGGTGTAACTTCGATAATAGGGGACAGCTGCTTTTTGCTACCCCTCAAATTGGACGCATCTTCAGAGTCGCTTCCTGCGCTTTTTTTGGCAGGTTTGGCATCGTCTGCGGAGCTAAAGGCTTTGGACTTTAAGTTCGTTGCGTCGCTGACGCTGCGCTTTAGATTTGACTTTTTCGGTTGGTCCGCTGTTTCCTTATCTAGCTTTTTGAATAGGTTAAAGATGGATGATCGGTGCGGCTTTTCAGATTTGGGATAATGAGCAAAGGTGCGCGGGGGCTTTTTGGGCGGACTCTCTGTAGTTACTCCAAGCTCCTCGCTCTTTCGTCGCCTCGTACTTCGATCTATAGAAGATTGTGGGGATTCGGTGTTTATTTTGTGCTTCCTGCGTGCCGGTAAGGTGTAGAATTTTTCGGGTAGAACCCCTAAAACAGAAAGTTAATAATTTAAATGAGTTTTATATTAAGTTGTAATGTTGTTTAATTGAAGCAACATAATTATAGTAAGTGCTTTAAACAAACGAACTACGAAGTATGTAAAAAGTCAGTAAGTTATTTAGGGGCTAATATTATATCAATTAGACGTATGCTCCATAGATATTAAGTAGAATAAAATAAAAGTCTTGTTAAATCTTTAATTATTTCTCCGTACAACGAATAGAAACAATCACTCATTTCGAGTGAGACATCCACAAAGAGAAGGCGAGAATTTTGTAAGAAATTCTCTTTCGAAAGGAATGTGGCAATAAATTTATGAGCAATAATAATGTCCAGGCTTTACACAGTCCTGCAATAAACATCCTACTTTTTATTTATTAGCAGGTATCAATCTCGTGGAAGCACGTAGGAATTATACCTGTTCTGGATCGGCTCTTTGAATCAACTGCACATCATGCAGGCTGCATTTGCCGCAATTGCAGCTAACTAGTGTGAAATTGATATTTGTTTCACTTTTTATCGGCAATCGCCCAGGTTTTTATTGCTGCCGCGCGAGGTGTAAAACTGAAGGCAATCTGATTTCGCATGAACATTGAAAAGCGCTGCTGCTGCTGCATTTTAATGCCGATGCAAGGATTCGTGGCGTGTATTAACGAACTGCGTTTTGTATTGTACTTATCATCTTGGATCAAATAAAAACAAATAAGAAGCATTTAAAAATCTTGTTACAGTGTACTACCTTGTATTACTCTGTTTTTACAGCAAGAACGTAAAAGTTCCAAAGAACGATAAATAAGCATTTATACTTTTTACAAGCAATTGCAGGCTAATTAACAATTCGGACCATAAATCTGCAGTTTTGAAATGAAGCTCAATGGAATCGTGAATGACATACCACGTGAATTTAGTTATTTTTAGTGCGGCTTTTATATCTTTTCGTGGTTCCAGTTTTTACAGCCCAATAAAGAGGAATTTATACCTGGATTTTATTTGCGAACGGTTTTTATGGACTACTTAAAATCTGTCTGGGGGAATTTCACTTTGTTTGAAGAAGTTAAAAATAGCTATTGAGCATCGCTTTTTGTTTGAATTTGTCCTTAAGTATATTTCATTAATATTTAACTAGAGTTCTTTTTCTAAAGAACACTTAAATTCCAGAATAATTAACATTTGTATGCTAAAATTAATTTAATTTTTGCTTTTTCATGTATACGATTTTACTGATACAGTTGTGATAATTTTGAAAAATAACGGTAAAAAGTTCCCAGACTATCAATCATAGCAATCTGGGCAACAACAGGTTTAACTGGTAACAAAACAACTATCAACTTTTGCCGATAAATGTCGACAAGATTAATGAATGGCACCTTTCGAAATGTAAGACACCGAGCGCAATTTACATGGTCCGTCAAGTGTTTCTCAGAGAACTGATAAATTGCGACCTTCAGGCGTTGCAAATGCCCGGAATTCGGTAACGCAAGTGTTCGATTACCTACCGCGGCCTTGCGAGACGCAGTCGATCTTGTCCACCTCCTGCAGGACCCGGGCCGCCTCCTCTGCGAGCTGCTGCTTAGACTTCGGCAGCCGCTCCTTCCTGACCGGAGAGGGAAGCAGGTGACCCGCTCCGTCTCCGCTTAGCGCCCCAACGGCTCGCGACGCCTCGTTCGGCACTGAAATTGCAAAATGTAGTTTAATACCCGAGCGTTCACGCAAATTCTGGTAGGGAAATGACAGCTTTGGCTAACCATGCACTAAAAGCGTCTATTTCATAACCAGAAATCGTAGTCCAATGTGCGTCGAGCTAATTAGGGATATATAGTTGTGTTAGATTTTGTCACTAATAAATGCATTTTAAACAATTTTGATAATCTCCCAAAATTATTGAAATAATAAAATGTAAATATAAAAAGAAGACTATTGCATAAAAAATAAGAAGTTTATAGAAATAACAAAAGAAAGTCAGTATTATTTATTTAATTCAAATTTATAATTCGATTTGTTTTAGTGACGTAATAGGATAAGAGCGTGTATTATTGGTTGCAGCCGTTTGTCTGTTTTATTATTACTACTGCCGTCCTTTTTCCACTTATGAGGCATATAGCTCTTAATCCTATTACGACACTTTAACTAGAGAAATTTCCTTTTAATTTTTTTAACTGAAAATTTTTTCAAAAAAATACCAAAACACGTATCTTTTTCTTTTTAAAAACTTATCTAAATTTTTCAGTAGAAGAGTCCGTTGTGAATTAGCTGAAGCAAATATTTTGTTTTAAACTGAAATAAATCAAGCCTAAACGAAGAAATCTAATTGGCATTATTCCTGATTTCTGTAAAAGCTAGATGATTTCTTTTAGCCGAGTTCACGTAACACAGACGATGACTACTCTATGGCGCCGGCTGGGTGTGTAAATACAAAAACAATGCTGTACGTCAAACCGAGCGTTATGCACGGACAAGGACAGAGTGCAAGCTTAATACAAAGCGCCGGCCAGATAGTTGCGGCCGAATTTACATTCCGAAGAATGGAACGACAGCACTCGCGCAAGGACGAATGAATGTCGGAAAAAATTACGGTTTAATAGAACTGGAATACTGTCGTAGCCCAGAATTAGGAACTGAAACGGCTGGCTGGTCTGGCGGCCCGCGTCTAACCCGAAGCCAATTTAGAAACGGCCAGGCTAAATTTGGACGGTAATTGGTTCGCCATTAGCTGCTTGGAAAGTTGCAAAACGTCTAGCTGGAACTATAGCCGCAGAACGTTTTCGAAAGCCCTCAAATTTATCTAATCAGACGATATGGGCGCTATAAATAGGCTCATTTTGAATAAATTATGTTAAGTATAAAGCTATTAACAAGTAGATATCAATATGTGTTTAGTGGTGGTTCAGAAACTACTGGCAAAACAAAAATCGTGTAATTTAAATTAAAAAAATAATAAGAAGAAATCCTTCAAGAAGAAATTCAATACTAAAACAAACGCTAGAATCAGCTAAAATCTACAGTTGAAATTATTAAAAAAAAATTACTTTCAAAGTCAGTTAACATACGATCAAATAAAAGATTATCCATCATTTTCTCAGATAATTTTATATAAGATATACTCTCAAGATTATTGTTTATTATTAATTAGTTATCTAAGGTTACATTAAAATCACTCTGTTGTCATTAAAATGACTAGTAGATTTCAGCAACGTACCTTAATCAAATTTTGAAGAATCTTAGATTGATCTACAGCTGGTAGTGAAAATACTTTGCGCAGGTGTTTTATTTAGGTCAAATACAAGTTCTCAAATGACACGCACTTCAAAATAGTTCTAATTCATCATCACCAGTGAGACTCCGCAAAATGCCATTCACTTTCACAAATTATGTTTTCTTTCCATACGCAATTTTCAGACAAAAACAACACCAACCTATTTCCACAGCATTTGCTATCCTAATTTGACTTTGGATATTTTTCCAAAATAAAACAATATGGCTGAAATTCAAACTGAATCGCAAGCCCTGTTAGATGATCTTCAAGAAGAATTTTATTACACCTGGAAGACAAGATAAATCTTGAAATTGCTCTTGGGATTATTAAGGAAAGTATTTCGAAGAAAATTTGAAAAATTTGACTTTTTGGAGTCGTCTCATAACTTTCATTTATAGTTAATTGCCGTTATGTTCCGTTTATTGTATTTGATGTAATTGTTTGTTTAAACATTTTTAAATTTTGCTTTAAATTAAAAACAAATTAGATACAAATCCCAAGCGTACATCAGTAAATTTAGGCAACATTCTACACGAAATATCTACGTGCAAATGTAAACTACTCCCTTAATACAAGTATGTCAAAACCAAAGCAAATTGTGTTTGAACTAGAAACATAAAGAGAGTTAAACCTGGAAACAACATAAGTTAAAAATTGTTGAAAGATATTTCGTAAAAAAGCAAAAATGCCACGCGGTTCATTAAGTATATCCGGAGTTCGAATGTTTTGAATACTAGATTTTTAGTGATTCTGAAAATGGTGATGGATGTGATGAAATTATTCTGAGTTATATTACAAGAATAATTATACTCAAAAATTTCTCTAAAATAGATTTAAAATCTTATAAGAGAGCGAAGAACGGAAAGTATGTTCATAATGAGCAGTAAAATCGGAACAGTAGACTGATAGAAGGTAATCTACGTGGAAATTTGAAAAACTATGACCGGAAATTTGCAAAAATGTGCACACGTTATAGTGTGGCCTACAGGAAAAATGGTTAATTAGTTGGAAAATGCTTTGGAAGGTTATTATAAAATATTTTCCTTTTGTGTATTTTTGAATTGCTTCTTGGTTTAATTATGTAAATAAATGTTTATTTTCATGCCAATTAAACACAATAAAACTTTAGGTAAACATGTAGATGAATATCAATACAAACGGCAGAGGAAGGTATCTCAAAACTAAACTACAACTTAATTTGAATATTTATTTTATACGTTATGTAATGATCCTTAATTTTATTATATGGTGTTTGTTCAAGTTGCTTGGTTTCTTAATTATTATAAACACTCCACAGTTCCGTCCTTAAAATCACTGTAATTTGAAGGCTGGTTACGTCTTCTTTATTCAAAGTTAATTCAACGCTCAAAATAAATTTCTCCATTTGCATGATTAAAGCGTTTTCAACATATCATTCGGTGTATTTATAGTGCAAGGGCGTTAGATTTGATAAATATGAACCATTTACCGCGTCGACTTTATAAAAGGTTAACATAGTCGGAGTTAATTTAAGTGCCAAATTAAAATAGCAAAAACACACCAAATGAAATGGTTTAGGAAACTCCGCTAACCACTTAATTTTACATGTCAGAGTTATGTAAGCCGCTGTCGTCATCTGAATAAAAATGATGTTTATACAGCTAATTAAAATGCAATTCGTTGGCAAATCTGGCTTAGTGACTAAGGAACTGTTGAATTAGATTGAGGTTGCAGCGACTGCAATTTCATTTGCTCTGATTGTCCTTATGGCTAGCCGGAAACGTTGATGTCATTCCATAATTTGGAAAAATGAATTAGCAGGATGTAGTATTGCGTAATGTGGTTTGTCTACGAAGCCCAATATTTGGCCTCAAAATCACAAAATAGCACTTCTGTTTTTTTGTTCAAACTTTCGACAATCTTACAAACTTTTGGTTAAAACAAAGCTGGAGTTCTGTTTGAATAGCTGGTTTTTCGCATGCGACCTTATATACGTTTTTGTAGTGTAATTTGTTTGTCCATTTCCAGGACACAGCACAAGAAAATCAGCATTGAGCTCATATTCCATTTCAAACTTTCAAGAATATATATTACGTAGGTTTCTGAGTTTACAGATGTTAGTTTAATTTATTTTAAAAATTTAAGATTTATGCAACAATTTCTTAGTAATTTTCAAGGTTACTGTGAGAAATCAAATTTTTGATCCATTAAAATTGCAATCTTGGCTTTAATAACATCCACAATTAGATTAATGTTCATAAAATCTTCAATAAACGTAGTCATAAATAACTGAATAATCTAGTCTATGTAAATGTAAATTAAAAAATTGTAAATAAACGGATTACGCTAATTTTTTTTTAAATATAGGGTGATTCAAATTGGACTTTATGATGTTTTTGTAAATAAAACACAAAGTATTGGAACATTTTTGCTTTCAATGTAAATCACACAGTTAACAGTTAGGTATGAAATATGATTTTCGCCAAATGTCCACAACCTTGTTGATAGGACCATTCTTTTAGAAAAGTTTTCTTTAATGCTTTCCTATAAATACTGCACTATTTTTGTCCTGAAGTCGTAACAGGTTTGTTGACATAAACGCTGTTCTTCAAATAACCCCAGAGGAAAAAGTCTAATGGGGTTAGACCGCAAGACCGCGATGACCAATCGACGTCACCCTTCTGCAAGATAACACGCCCAGGAAATTTGGTTTGAAGTAAAGTGAATATTTTACGTGTTGTCGACATGTGGCTCCATCATGTTGAAAACACATATCATTTAAGTTGACATCGTTGGCTTTATAAAAAAAAATTGTTTAAAACCTCTCGGGTACACCATTAATAGTAACAGCGTTATCAGTTTCATCCTCAAAAAAGTACGATCCAATAAATTCCCCCGACCGAACACGCACCAAACAATGCATATTTATGAACAAATGTATGGCGTTCTTGTTGGACTTTGCCATGTATTTAAATACCAACTGTACCAATGCAAACTTCCAACGTTCATAAAATGTAAGTGTTGCGCAATTCACATAACAAAATTCAATTTGGATCACTCTATGCTACAAAAAACTAAGTATTTAATCTAGAGTTTATGATAATAACCCAGGAATATTTATTATTATATTTTATTCTCTTAATAAACTTCTAAATTACAAACAAATTGAGTGCCTTTTTTCAATAACGTCAATAGAGCTGTAGCACTCGTTACATAAAATTATGTATAGTAATTAAAAGTTTGAAAAATGAAAAAGCAATATATATATATATATATATATATATATATATATATACACATTTAAAAAATTAAATATATGTTTTTATAGAGACCTGATGAGGACCAAACTAATCGAACAAAAAATCTATGCTTCGTATTTTTCCAAATATAGCATATATAGAGTGCAAACACAAAAAATTCATGAATATTAACACGTATTCGGTTAAAATATTAATCTTTGTATGCCACGACTGTAATGAGTGTAATTTACTAACATAATTAAAATCCTTTTGCACAAAACTTACACTCACTTTAATTAGGATAACCAGAGCTCGAAACTGACGCTGCCATAATAATCCTTCTAGGCACACACAAAGCACAAACGGAACAAATCGCCCGAGCTTGCGGCCGCCGCGAGCGGCGGTTTCCCTCGCGAATATTTCTGAAAGACTAAAAAGCTAATCAGATCGAAGTGTGTCTCCGGCCAGGTAGTCGAATTCGCGCGCGGTCCAGCCACTTCTCCTTGCTGCCTGGCGCTGCTGCGACGCGGTCGTGACGTTTCTAGCCAAAAGCACCCTGTAGGAGTTAGGTGTTGATTATGCGCAAAACAGCATGACATTTAAATAAACTAAATGCGCCTGAAATCCACTCCGCCTACTCGAATTCTATAAGCGACTCCTTCGGTCCCGGTTTGCGGCGAAACGGCGGGCGCGTAATCGAGGCGACTTTGTCTTCCTGGTTGCGAGCCGCACGAGACAAGTTATCGTTTGGGCGTTTTTCGCGACGGGTTTCTTTTACTGACTTCAACTTAAAAAGCGCGGCCGATAAAGGGTAACGTAGGTAAAAACAGAACCCCGTGCGGCCTGAATTGAATCGCAATCAAGCGGCCGTCGTAAATATTTAAAAAAGTGAAAGTCCCAGTTGGACACTCACCGATACTTAATTAGCCTGTTGATCAAAGTCGATTAGCAGCACAAGAATGTTGCAATAAATGTTGGCAAGCATCCCCGAATTACTATAACTGGCAGCTCCATTCCGGTTAGTGGCCCAACGCAACGTCGAAATCACCGGCGTGTAGTTGGTTACCTTGAGATGCTGCCTTAGTAAAAATGCTATTAAACGAGATTAATAGTTCCATTTCGTTCTATTCTGTTTGTAATTTAAAACTCTTACTTTCGAAGGTTAATACACGCAGACGAAGACAGGTTTTATAGCTCGTGGCGTCCGACATCTTTTGAAGTATTTTGAAGTGTAACAGTCGCTACTTTACGACGTCAACATTTACTTTTACTCGCCTTGATTGATGTGCAATAATAAGGTTATTTTACCTTTTGTAATTCAGCGTTAGCTGGCTTATCGCTGCCTGCCCTAGTTTTACACTTACCGCATTCGGCCACTACGAGAATTGGGCAGTTTCACTTTCCAGATAAGAAACAATATGCACTTAACTCCCAGCTAATTTGTTTTCTCATCGAGTAGTCCTAAAAGGACCCAGGCTTTGTCTCTGCCCTGACGAATGCTCGGCCGTAAATCAATCACCGCGTATGATAATCACCGGCTCCTAATCATTGCGTGGAAGGGTCGCCTATCTTGTCTGCCTACTCTCTTGCACATGCATACAATAAAGTATATGTTGCTGCAGAACTACTACGATAATCAAACATGATTTTCCATGTATGTAGATTATAGGTTGCTCGGGAGGACAGCAGCCCTGGTATTCAGATGGCTTATTATTGATAAAGTATCGGCAATCCAAATACAATAAAGCTGGCTGCTCGCTGTTGGCAGCATTATCTTGCACCTGAGAGCAATTAGCTGCGAGATGTGCGTGTGATCCACGACTTGATAATTACAAGGATGCAAGAGAAATTCCAAAACCACTTGCAAAACGTATTACTATTTCAAAATTTTTATTTTATAACACAAAGCTTAAATTGCCTATTTATTTCGTTTCACCAAAGACACTTCCTGATAAAAAAACTTCGATAAGAAAGTTCTGTACAGTTACTGTCCTCGCTAGAACATACTTATTGCTATGCACAAGGCATTTGTATGAGTAACTAATTTACATTGTGCATGGGTGAAAATGTACTATTTTTACCTCTTACGAGTTGTGCATTTTCTGTATAAATTTACTTCTTACTAACATAAATTCTTGAAATTTGCTCTAATGTTTTGAATTTTAAATATTTGTTACTGAAATACGCAACCACACAAGCAAATACATTTTTAATAATTAATTTTGTTATATTCAAATTAAATTAACTATTAATTAAATATTAACTACGCAATCACTTTCGTTGCAATTTCCAATTGTTACGAGGTAAAACTTGCAACAAACAATGTCAAACATATATTTACAAGTCTTTTCCAGCAGCAAAATGGCGATTAACCTAGTGCAGGTTAAGGTAAATATACCACGCTTAATTATGACGAAATAGAGAGCGCATGTAAGTACCAGTCTTATACCAAAGATGGCGGGCAGTAGACCGCTTTCGGATAATTGTTTTTACGAAGACCACAATTTTTTACCTAGCTTGTCCTTGCAAGGTAAACCAGTCTTTAGACCGTAACAAGCTAAGTGCTACAAATTAAAGTTTGATTAACTTCGATCACTAGATGTTTAGCAAACCCAACCAAAGCTTTTTATTATTTTGGTAGAAAAGAAGAAAGAAGCGCGGGATTTATTCTAATTCCACGATTCATTGTTGCAAAATAAATCCTTCAAAAGTCCAAGCCGTAGAAGTATTTCTACATTTTAATCGTTCTATTAATAACATTGTCGTTATAAACACAGACATGCTTATTAAGCTCTTTATAGTCGCAACCTTCAAGCAACATTGAATTACACTAAATAATTGTTCTATTCTTAACGTCATTTTTAATTACAACCGCAAATTGTACCATTGTTGCTTGCTTCTATTAAAGCGGATATTGTTAACGTCATTTTTATATGTAACAATAATATTTCATTTTTAATATTCAAAGCTTCCGCCATATGCATTATTGTAGGCAATAAAATAGCACCGCCGAGTCACAGCCAAGGCTGGATCATAATAAGAATTGCAATAATCGTTTTATTTATGCAAATCTGGTAATAGGTCACTTTAAAAAAAATACCGACACTTTTCGCAACATAAATAATAACCTCAAAAAAAGACTTCTTTAATTTGTTCTCGTATATCATCACTCCTACAGAGTTGCAGTTATTTTTACTCAGATGTGAAGGAAACCGTCAGTAACATAATTTTCAAAAAATTGTTATTATAATAATAAATAATAAAAAAATAATTTGGTTACAAATATAAAATTGTAGTGAACGAACTGTAACCGCCGAACGAGCACAGCGCGCCAGTTGCAAATTTACAATGCAGATATGAGCCGTGTTAATATGGAATGTTATGCAAATGTGCGACCTTTTGAATGTCAGTGGGCTGCTGATATATATATATATATATAACTACCTATAAATTAATAAATTTTTCGTTTGTGACTTAAACACAATTGAACTTAATTAGAACGCACGTTTAGTTTTGTAGCGTCTTTCTAAGCAAGTAATTGTTTCATTTTGAACTGCAGATTTTTAGAGCTAAATAGCACGTAATTTTCCATTTCCCAATTAAATAGAAATCGTTTTAACAATATTAATATAAACCAATTTTTTCAGCATAGGTAATATATTTCCGTATGTGTAAATGTTACGGTTTTTAAGTAGATATTAACTTTCTATTATCACGAAGCAGCAAATGTAAAAACTAATTTTTGCACTAAATTTTGATTATCATAATTATTATTATTAATTAGTAATTAGTATTCTTACTAAGATTATGTTTAAAGATCCTTAAACATTAGTAAGGATAAGATATTCTTACAAATTTATTAGTATAAAATAGATTACCTTATTTGTACTTATAAACTGATGATTGGGATAAAAAATTAATTTTATTTTTAAAAAGAATTTAGGAGAATATTACTTTTGTTTTAATTCAATTATCTCGATAATTATAAAATAGAAGAAAGCAGCTTTTTTAAATTTAATATTATCGCTACAACCAGTTACAATTAGACATTTAGTAATTGGTTTAAATAATCTTGAATGAGAGGTAAGCATCCAGTGAGTACTCACCTATATTAAACTTAGAACTAGTTTGACAAATCTGTCTAGATGCAAACATGTACGACACCGCACTACATTATTATTCAAATTTGTTTACGGGTCAACAGGTTTAAATCGTTTTAACGTGGTTGAACTTCATCGTTACTTTCTAATAGGCATCGCTCTGCAGTATCATGGACGGCCTTCACCGCCCACCTGAAGCATATCATGGGATCCATTTTCTTCATCTGCTCTGGCAAAGATCTGGTACACCATCTCCATTAACAAGTCCATTCGCTTTGTTAACAATCTTTTCCATTCCGGATGGTAGGAATTTCCTACTTCCGGAGCTTAAAAAGCGGGCCAGAGAGAAGAACCGGGAACGACGGCATGCACAACGATTTCTAAACCCTGCAGACATGCAAGAATGCCTTAAAAGTCCTCTGTCTCAGATCACTGTAACGCCGTCTGGATGGGTAACTGGAGGAACTCAACGTAATCGACAACAGCCTCTTAAAACTGATCAAGGCCCTAGGCAACCTCCATACCTCCCTATTGTCCATCTACAAGAAACGTGGCGTTGTCTACACCGTTTGAAACAAAGCTGAGACGTTTACCAACAACCTGGAGCCCCAGTGCTTTCTTAGCTACTTGACTACTTGACTACCTCGACCGCTTCGTGGGTCGTCTTAAGAGGCAGAAGTTCCATAATCACCTGAAACGAACAGCCTACGAAAAGATCCTCCAGATCATCCGAGTCCTCAAGCCCCGCCAGATATCCGGTTTGGATGGCACTACATACTGCGCGTTATAGGATGTCTTCAGGACGGCGATCGTCTGCTTCACCGTCATTACCAACGCTGTCCTTCACCTAGACCACTTTGTAAGTCCTTAGAAGGTTATATGTGTTGTCATGCTCCCCAATCCTGGAAAGCCAGAATCTTTTCCCAGGACTATCGGCCGATAAGTTTCCTGTTGATCGCGGGAAGTTTGCAGAGCGAGTGAACCATAAGCACCTGAAGACGGCTGTCGGAGATCTACAACTAATTCCGCAGAGTGAGTTTCGATTCCACTTCGGCCACTCTACGGCCCTACAGCTGCAAGCTTAAAATTTAAGCCGGACTAGTTAAAGCTTTTAACAAGGTGTGGCACAACAGTCTAGTGTCCAAGATCGTTTCCATCTCAATTCCACTACCTATAGTTCAGCTTGTTTGGTTGTTTCTTTCCGGAAGGAAGTTCCGTATCAAGCTCGGTGACGGTGGTCATCAAAGAGACCTCCCCCAAGGCGTTATACAACCTTCATATCCAGAACTTGCAAATGACGCTCCTTCATATACTGGCCCAGTATGTAAGCAACAGAGCGGTGCTGTCCAGCTCGCTGCAAACATCCTTTGAGACAAGACGGCTTTAGGAAGAATTAGACCTCCTAGAAGACTAGTGCGTAAGGTAGAGAATAGGTGTCAACCCAATCAAGAGCTCAGCGGTTCTGTTCTCTGTCAAGAGACTTCACTGACAAAACAACCCGGCGAACCTAAAAATCTTCTGAAGCGAGATACCCTAGAAGAAGAAGATTACCTAATCCGGAGTGATTTTAAATAAAAAGTTGACCCGGAAAGGCCAGATCAATAGAGCGATTACCAAAGCAAAAGTGACGAGATCAGCTCTCTTATACTTTCGGAATTGATTATCAATAGCTGATCATCTGTCCTATCATGGCATATGCGGCTCCAGGTTGAGACCCGACCGCAAAGTCCTACATCAATAAATTACAAGTCGCCTAGTATCGGACCCAAAGATCTATCTTTGACGCTCCCAAGTTTTGAAAAACCACAACCTCCATCGCGACGCTGATTCAAGAGTTCATCTCCAGTGCTCAAGTACTGAACGACAACACATTTTAGCCGGCTGAGGCCGATCTATTCATATGGGAATGTATTGTTAAGTAGTCGGAACTGATGTAGTTTGGTTTTGATAAAAGCAGGCCATACCGTCATCAGTTAGGCGACAAGGTAAACGAATGATCCTGCAGTCACTCACTACAAGATATTTACACCTGTAGTTTATTTTATTTTTGCTTTGCTGTAATTTATAGACTGCAGCTGGGATCGTACATAATCTTGCACTTGTAAAACTAAATTAAAGAGTTACTTTGACTGTATTATTTAATGGTTTCTTCAATTTTTAGTTTTTGTGGGACAACAGCTGATATTAAAAATAACTATGCTTTACCAAAAATGAAGAATTTAAAGTATAACATATAATGTGTGAGATTTTGTCGGCATTGCTTTTATAGCGAAAGCAATATGTAAACATATTTTATGGTAACATAAATTATCTGTTGAAGCTTTTTCAATAATCTGTAAACAAAATTTTTGCTATAATTGATTTTAAATGTTTGTTATTTATTAAGTAAGGCCATATTAGGCTGAAGGCAATAGAATACCATGGAAAAGTACATTTCAAATTTTATTTACATAATCTAGTAAAAATTTAATTATTTTAAGTAGTGTGAACCACTAAATAGCCAACGAAATATTAAAAGCAGCTAAATAAGTAATAAAACTTTGATTTTATCAATTGCTTTTGATAAAATTGGGACTGATAAAACGTACATTTTACTAACATTAATTATGCTGATTATAAAGCCTTACAAGTTAATAAACAACCAGTTACAATGTAAATTTAAAAATATATTAAAAATTGCAATAATGATAATTTTAATTATCAATTATGATACTTTAATTTAAGCAAATAAATAATAAAAAAGTTATTTTTTATTGGACTTCTAATATTCTAAGCATCTTAAAAAAGTAAACACCCTTGGTGTTACAATAGAAATAAATTATTATTAATTACAGTACAAATCTAAAGAAAATGAAAATTTTATGACAAATCTGATGTAAATTTATTAAAAAACTATAAAAATTATAAACATATATATAATTATTTAACTAATTTAAACTTTAACAAAATTTAATATGCAAAAGTGTACATATATAAGTAACACAGTAAACTATATAAATTTTATAAAAATAAAATTCCGTAGATATTATAAATAATTACTTTCTTTAATAATCCGTATAATTTAAAAAGAATATATAAAATACAGCAAAAAGTAAACAATTTGAACAGTACTTTATTCAAATTTCTAAAATAACAATATGATAAAAAATGTATTAGTTGAAAAGAATTGGGGTCTTCAATAAGTCACTTGCAGTAGCTGAAAATCTTCAAAAAATTAGTCAATGTTTAATATTAATTTTTTAGACAAATTCAGGTTTTTTAATTCGATAATGGTTTGAAATACAACAATTGTATAGAGGGTGAGTTAAAAATTCGTGGGATTTTAGCCACTCTGACAATAAGTACTCGTAAACTATTACAGGTGCTTAGAATATTATAATTCAGTATAGATCAGCAAATGCACAATTTGGGAAAAGTTTACAAAAACGAGTCGAGTTAATTAAGAGTTAGTAAAATATTCAGTGAATTATCATTTCCATCAAGTAAATTGTTACGTGTGATAATAATAATGGTAAGGCTCTACGCCCCGCGTGGGAGCACGGCCTGCGAACTGAGAGGTTAAGCCTCTCATACGTTCGCTCTCTCTGCCCGGACTTTGCGCACCATCTCTGATGCGGGGCGATGTGGCAAGCACCGCGCCTAAGACGACCGCCATTATTACCCCTTGTTCGAGTGAACGCAGGTACTCAATTATTTTTAGTGACTGAGTAGGCCACCCGCCAGGCATCAGAGAGCACCGGGAATTGAACCCGGGTCCGTCCGCATCGCAGCCCGTCCCTCAACCACGGAACCACGCTGGCACGTACGTGTGATAGAATGTGGATATTATTCCATAATCTTATGACTGAAATCAATGACTGAAACCTGGTCAATTTCCCGAATCAATGACTGAACGTAGAGGATTTGGACATAAAACGATGTTTAAAGTTTGTTGGTACTTCGGACATCAATACATTTCGAGTTAATTTTAGGTGGCCTGATTCTATAGTAATACAACGCCCGATCGCACACTACGTGAATAACCACAAACTTCCGGAGTGGTTGCTGAGATTCAGGAATTTTTACCTCATATCTTATAGTTTGGCGCAAAACCTGAATTTTCCAATTTGACAAAGAAATTGGTTAAGGCCCTAGAATATTAAAGTTTATGTTTCTAAAATAAGTTTATTTTGATTTTAGTTTGTAGTTATTTAAATGTTTTAAACAATTTCACACGAATTCTTTACTTAATCTCTGTACATAACATTATATATGTGAAAAGCTTGCCATGAGGGTGAACCTGTATATATAAAGGTCAAATAATTTTGGTTCATCACGAAGTAATACAATTGCAAAAAATACTGACTAGAAACATAAAACATCGCTTTACTTCTTTTTTTGTGAACCAATTAAAGAAATTATGAAAAATAGTTTAAGCAAAAACTAACAACGTATATTTTCTAAATACAAATAGTGCAATAATTTACTCTATTTATTTATTATTAAACTTGGACAATAAAACATGTAAACTTGTACACATAAATATTTCTGCAACACTTTGTGCGGAGGCGCCGTAGATTTAGCATGGAATGTGGCCTCATAAAAAAATGTATATTAATTTTCGACGACATATACACATTAAGTAAGAATATTACGCAAAATGTTGTTTTGTAAAACTTGCAACTCACTTCATTCATTTCGTACTTTATTTGTATTTACCTTAAAAAGACAGTTATGTTAGATTTTCTGCATCATAAATGACGAATGAGCAAAATAAAGTGGAAGGTTAAGCCTCCTGTTATTTTTCTAACAGATCAAGATGAGATAGGGTGGGATAAGGATCATTAAATTTGTTTTAGGACAAAAATATAGTACCGATAAGTATATAATAAGGCGCACGTGCTCTCACAAACAATATAAGAGATATATAAAAAAATTAAAACGACAGATATAAGTACTCACCAAATACAAACTACAAGTGAGCATGCACAAAAGGAAAAAGCTTTGTAAAATAATTCAACTAAAGTATTCAAATGTAGAAATTAAAGGAATATTATATTAAAGATATACCCACAAGTGTTGTATGAGAAACTTTGACGACTTTTTTTACTAAAGTTTTAAACATATTTTATGTTAATCCGTTACATATTTATGATCAAATTTTGAAATGCTATCAGAAGCGGTGACATTCCCGAAATTTCCAATTATTAAGGATCTTTCTTATCAAACTGTTTATTCTTCAAATTGCTTTTATTTGAGAATTATTTGTAAGCGTAAAATTAAATTTTTATCCTAAAAAAACAGGGTTGGGTGTGTTTTAGTGCCCAAATGATACGTTTCTTGAGATCTTTGCTGTAACTTATTTTGGTGTAGTTTTCACAATAATGTCGTACAATAAAAATGCTCTGTTACGACATTACGGACGTCTATTCTTAATAGTGCATTAGACATTTTCCTACCATTATATTTTGTGCAAATTTTTTATTGGAACTCCTAATTTTAAATTAGTTATATAGAAATATTAAAAAAAATATTTTTATTTTGTTGTTAATCAACGCTTTAGTTCTATCAATTTTATACACATTTTGTATACATAAAATTCTGAGAATAACGTCTATCCATCTAAACTAATTGTAAAACAAAAAAATATGTTGCTATAAAAAAGTTTTGGACTACCCACCACCACTTTTGTGTTTATATTTTGCTATCGAATTACAACAGCTGCTGTTTTCTGCACATGAATATTCTTGCCTTAAATCAATCTCGGTATTCTACTCCCATCTAATTTAAATATAATATTTGTGCTATTTTGCATATCAGAAACAAATATTAAGATAAGCAACTTATTATCAAAGAAGCCGAACCTTACCGAAAAGTTCTATAGTAATTGTTGTGACCATATCTAAGTGGAAGGTTTTAAGTCATTTCTTGTTTGAGGTGTAGGGGGGTAGGTTCACATCAAAAATTAAATCTTCCTATATATTATAAAGAAAGCCATATAAATGGTTTTCTTTAAATAAATCTAAGCAAAAACAGCTCTTTCGCAAGTGCCAGTAGAACATATTCGGAAAAATGTTCTAAAAAGAAAATTAAATATATTCTCCAAGTACAAAGTAACACACCTCAAATTTCTTTAAGAAAGTAATTAATACAAAAGTTAGCAACACAAGACGACAAATTATGACCACAAAACGCCTTCTCATAGAATACTTCAGCACAGCAGATAAAATGAGTTATGATTTAGACAAAAAAAATCTTCCGTTGATTTTCTTTTCACTTGACTTACTAACGAGTTGCTTATTTGCAACAATTTGAAATAAGATTTAATCAACAAGCTTAAAAAATTGTCCGAGAGGTTTTTTGAATAGAAATTCAGTTTTAGGTTTCAAAATATCAGGAAGACTTAACTCAGGATAGAAATATCAAAGAGTTTTATGACAATTTAATGTCAATTCTATCAAATATACATAATTTTAATGAGAAGGGCCCGACTACTTTTCAAAAGCCAAAAATGGTACTACTTAAAATCAGAGACAAAATTCCAAATCCATAGAAAACACTATTTATATTAATTGTTTGTTTTCCTAGTATCAACTGCAGGGGTTTTATGTTTGCAAGGGCAATTCGAGTGGATTCAATTTATAAGCCAAGTAAGCTTTCAGCTAAATATTTTTTTGTTAAGGACAACCATTACTCTCATATTTCTATAAACGGTCTAGGTAATAAACGGTAAGTAAAACATAATATCGTTTTGCAACAGCAAATTTCAGCCCCCAGTTTTTATAAACTCGTAATTTCAAAAAAAATTTATTAAGTCAACTTGAGATACCGCAGGCTAGGGATTGCAATCTCAAATAAAATTACAATATTGGTGTTTGGTATTATAAAATTCGAACAAGATACATTCCATTGTTGTTTTTGAAGATAGAGTTGCTAATAATTTCTTTAGGAACTAATTCTACTTTTTAGTTTATACATTCGATTATTTTGAGTTACAGGAATAGTCAAAATTTCTTTAAAAATAAAAACATTAATTTAATTATTATTTTAGTAATAGAATCCGTAATAAAAAAAGGAAAAATACTAGTGTACCGTAAATTTTACAAACATGTGCTATTGTGTAGTTAAATCAACTTTTAAAGTTTAAATAACATCGATTATAAGTTAACAACATTTAATGCACATTTCTCAAACTTTCCTTAAAATTTTGATGTAGTAGTTCTTTCCAGCACCATACTAAGAGATGAGTTTACAAGCAATAAAACAACACTTTTAATTAATAATACTACAAAATTTCTCGCAGTGCCACAATACTGGTTTTGTTAAAAAAAACATAAATATTTAAATAGTGAAAAAGGTATTCTATATCCTGGTGTTTAAGTTTCAGGATACTGTCATGGCAATCTCTACATCAGACTCTCCACAAGAAATCTTTAAAGGATAATATTCTTTAGGAAACCACAATCAGTTTGAGTCTTTCCAAAGTTGAGTGACAGAATGAGAGAGCATTAACCGAATATGAGAAAAAAGAATACCAAAAGTCTTACTGATACTTCCATAAATAAAAAAAGGAATAGAAGAAACTTAGCCAATAATAAACATCTTTATTAGCTCCATTTCATGAAAAATTCCTAACTTCATGACGTCTTATTACTAAGGTAATGTAAATTTGCAGAAAATTAATATATCTAACTACGAAGAAGAATAAACAAAAGAAAAATATTTTGATAAAGCTATCACACCAAAAACAGGGACTTGCCTTGAAGGTTTTGCAGAAGAAATATCCGTGCTGGGACTATAAAATCTCATTTTTACAAAATAGAGAGCTTTTTAAGTTCTCCATTTCAGGACAAGCTTGACGTCAGGAACAAATTTGTAAAAAATAATGTTTCCTAGAAAGTTCATTGTAGCCTCTATCTGTTCACTACCCCACCACAATCCTTCAATACTGCGTAATCAAATCTGATATTATTTTTAAAATACAATTTCGATTACGAAAACCTCACACTAGGCAGTTCAACCTCTATACTTTGTTAATGTTATTTAAAAATATACGGTTATTTTATAAAGGAAGATTTTTATGAAACTTGATAGAGGAAATACTAAAATTAATAATAATATAATAAGTTGCAACGTTGTCTTTTATATACTCATCTAAATAATAAGAAAATTAAAAAAAATTAATTACGTATGTATATCTCGAGGTATAGCTACAATATTATTATACAGTATTATCACTAATAACAGAATTGCCTAAAAGAAAGTTGCTATACTGTACGCTTAGCTAATTCCAAAGCTAATATTTTTTTTGTAAAATACTGTAAAAAATATGTAAAATCTGTACAAATTAATAAATTTAATATTTTATATGTTACAGCCATAGTCGATAGATTTCAGATGAATTACAAATCTTCTTTAAACTATTGCATTGGTTGTGCTCATTGAGTTACTGTGTCAAATAGCCTTGATTAGTTATCGTTGTGCCCACAATAACGGTTATATCGTAAAATGTGATCACCAAGAAATAATTTATCTAGGTACCGTAAAATAAATACTTGCTTTTAAATTTCTTATTTCCTTAAAGTTTCTTTCTAATTAAAGCTGCAATTACTCTGCCGGATATCTAAATAGCATCTCAGATGCTTTGCATATACCACAGAACAATGACAAGAGGTGCATTTAAGCATTAGAGCATTCGCCTTTCACAGTCGCAGGCTTCTTTTGTATAAAATGAGTAAATGTACTCGTAATGTAAAAATAGCATGGCCAGATTAATGGCATGAGGGAAAGTGTAAAAACTCGTGCCTGGGTACTGTAATTTAAGCTAATTTGTTTTCATTAAATCTTGCTTCTTTGACGATTTCTCTAAAGCCTTTAGATATTAGTGTAAATTGTTCAATGCTCCAATAGACCATTTATAAAGAAAAGTATGATTGTACTTGTTGTAATGGTACTTAATATAGAAAAGGTTTACTTCCATGTGGTATTACAGTGCATAATAATCAAATAATTTAACTTGTTTGATAACGTTAAACAGATAAAACAAATAAATAAGTAGATTTTTAAAACTAGATAATAGAAATTCTGATAAATTAATTTTACATAAACAGTCCTATACGTTATTTTTCTGTTATCAGATCTCTATGCCACATCAATAATAATTTACTGAACAAAATTTATGTTCTTTCATATTTGCCATAATTGGCTAGATGTAATAAATTTGAAGTATTTATTGAACCCCACAGCTGTATTTTAAATAACACATTAAATTTAAAGTAGAAATTAAAAAGTAGAATTTGAAATTGCTGTTTAATAGGCAGAGTTTTAAATTTCTATTACACCCTCTCCAAAGGAAAAATGTATAATTGATTTGAAAAGTTTTTTCTTTTCAAAATGGCAACTGCATTTATGTACAAAATTCCTTGTAGTAAGATGTTACGACAATAGTGGTTATTTGCAATGTTTTTATATGAAATAAGAATAAAAATTAATGCATTTAATTACTTATGCGATTATATGAAGGAAATTTTAGCGGGGTTAAACGTTTTTTCTTTTTGTAGTAAGAGCTGACAGGAAGCTTTCCCATCATGGTTCGTGTGTTAGAAAACAAAAAAATATTTGTAAAAGTTGGCTGATGTAGGCAACTGCTCTTATTTTGTTTAACTTTGACCAACTTCGATTCTATTATATAATCGAACCAATCATCTTCCGATAAATTTAACATTTTCATGTTCAAAAACGGCGTTTTATACTTGACAAAGAGATACGTTAAGTCAGAGAATTAGTATCTTATACACAGTCTTATCTACTTATTTTCTTAAGATTATCATTATTTTTAAACATTTAATTTTTTAAAACTAATTTACATATGTATCAGGTTGCGTTCTCAATTTGATTTGATATTTTTCTACTAGGTAGTGTAGTTCGTGTAATTAAATTCTAAATGGGTTTTATAAAGTATTGGGGACATTTTGCAAGTTTTCTTAATTTTTTAATATAATATAATTTCTAAAAATTAAATTTGTTTATATTAATGCTCAAACGATTGTATTTTGGTACATATTTCTGAAAATACATTAGGTATAACAAAGTATAAAAGATCTAAAATAACGTTAATAATTTAAGAATGCAGAGTTTGAAGATAATTCCTATCTTCTGTATAGAGTTTCAATTTACTTCGATTAAACTTATATTTTGCAGAATTACAACGACAACCCTCAGTAGTCGTGTATATTGCACATTTGTTATTAATCGGAATTTAATATCTAAATTAATTTTAGTAGTGGATTTTGTTTGTGTAGAATGACTTAGTTGGAAGAGCATTCATAATCAAATTTTTATAATGACATACACAGAGAATAATTATGTGAGCACTCAATATTTTTTACATACCAAATTTTTATAAACCTGTAAAAAGCGAATTACTAATTTAAAAACTGACAGAATTTTGGGATACGTATAACACAATAAAATTTAAACAGGTATATACTCCCCCAAATTTAATTTAAAATTTATTAAAACTTTTTACATAAGGATCTGATTTTGACACTTAATTCTATTGTTCATATTTTGACATGGCAAAACATTGTGATATACTGCAAAATTACAATAGGTGGTTCTTCCTCTTCATCCAGCTCTTTTCGTCCATTGTCGGATATACATCCAGTCGTACTTTTGTCTGAATAATCACCGGCACTTTTAACTTTGTCCAAGTCCCAAAACAGTCAATACAGGTCGCGAATCTCAACGGTTTACATTTCTAAAATTATAGACTCAGGACACAAAATTTTTGAGCATTAGCGACGGTGTGTGTAATATGTGTAGCTGTGTTGTATGTATGTTGCCTGTTTGTCTGTCTGTCAGTAAACAGGATATCTCGAGAACCGTAAGAGCTAGAGACTTGAAATTTGGTATGCAAGTTACTTGACGTAAATACGATTACATTTTCGATTAAAATCGAAGTGTTTGGTCAGAAAGGTCCCAAAAGTGAAAAGCGGTCGCGAATCTCAACGGTTGAAGATACAAAAATAATGAGGTAAAAAAGACTTGAAAAATTGAAGCCGATTTTGCCAGAATTACCCAAATAATAGGATAAGGAAAGTCGTGTGATGTTCACACCAGATTTTTTTTAATTCTTAACCGAAATACTGATTAACATATTTCGATTTGAGTTGTTGCAGAAATATTTTATCAAAAAGTGAAAAAATGCGTCAAACTAGACATTTGAGGCAGAAACTACCCACACCGTAATGACGGCAAAATAAGTTAGCTAAAAATCTGTTTTTGCCATCAATTCTAATTGTAAAAAAGGTATATGGTTCCAAATTCCTAGCAACTATGTTGGCTTTGCACAGCTACAAATAGGAAAAGTAGATCAAAGTAATTTAAGAGAAATATAATGTCTAAATGCCCAAGAAAGTGCTGATTATTGTTGACAATCTACTCCTGTGGATTCAAAAAGAAGTTTTATATAAGTACAAGGTGTATTTCGAAAATTGCCTTTTATCTTTTACGAAATCAAATTTGTGTAAATTTTTGGCTTCATTTCGCTATGAGAAATGTGTATTAGAGTAGTACAAAAAATTAAATTAATGTGATACCAAAATAGGTAAATGTAATAAATTACTAAATCTAGTAAAAAATTTTCAAATATTTAATAATCAAACTTTAGTAAAAAGGGAAATAAGAAAACGAAACATGGTAATTTGTAGCTTAAATACACGAGTTACAAGCACATGTGGAGTTAGAAAGAAATAATATTACAGTTCCTAAGAATGAATCTTCAAATTCAAATAGAAGACAACACGTTTGATCATTATTAGCTTTATATCCTTCAGAACAAAAATATCAATATGCGAAATTTGAAAGTAACAGGAATAAGAACTGAAGATGGCTTTACAGCAAAGGCTTTAGAAGAAAAATATTACTATCCAAACTAAGAGAAGCTCGGTCAAAAGGGCACTACGCAGCGTTATATATGGTAATATGATAATCTTACATTTAAAATGATTGAAAACAGCAAACATGGTAACGGCTAATCTAAGCGAGGATAATGAAAAACCTAAAATAAATAGTGCAGACGCAAAAAAGCATGACAAACCAAGCTTTGCAAATGATAAAGAATTAAAGAACAGGTTAAAAAAATAAAATAATTCGATAAAGTAAAATAAGAAAAAAACAAGTAAATTTAAATATTACAAATTAAGTACAGACCCTATGTAAAAACCTTAAAATCAAATGAATAAATTGTAGAACTAGAGGAAGTAGTACAAAAAATATGTTAGAAGAGAGGGAGAGGTAATCGTACAAAGACAAAATGGGATACTACACTAAATTCTATGCAGATCCGAAGCCAGTTTTTTGAGATAAAATAAATTATGATTATGACAGTACAGAAACGAAATAAATTACTCTCATATAATAAAAAGTAACTGGAAACTAATGTACAAATGTATAATCAGTTTGAACCAAGTTCAAATTACAGTCTTGTCATGGCAACAGTCCTAATTAAATAGGAAGATTAGAGATGATTAAAAAGAAAGATAGCAAGCAAGGAGTTTTCAGGTGGGGTAACCAAACGTAAAGAAGAGATCTCAAGACAAACGAAACAGATAGATACGAATTTTAAAATTTTTGCGGTTCAAAAATATGAAATACTCTGGATTTTTAATAATTTAAGGAAAAAAGTGAAGCACAATAAATCAGCAATTTAAAAACTAAGAAAAATTTAGATCTGATATAAAATAAGAAAAGGCTCAACATCGTCAGGGTCCAAAAATATATTAGAATATAGCGAACTAAACAAGCTAAGCAAAGCTAAAAAACTGAAAGAGAAAAAATAAAAAAATATTTGAGTACAGGAAAAAATTGAGTAGCGAAAATGAGGGTAGTTAAGGAAGACAACACTGTGAAAAGAAGCAACATCGTAATGGTAGCAATCACATCTCATAAACAATGATATGACAACGAAGCAGAGAGACCAAAGATAGAAGAGAAGCCAAATCATGAGCCAATTAAATCAGAAGCGCTAGAATTAATATTAAACAATTTAAAGAAGAACACGACTGCAGAAAACGACAACGCACAAATATGTAAAATTGATAGATTTTTTTAAATCGGAATTAAGCAAGAATTAAGAAACGGAACTAAAAGAGAAATAAAGCAAGGGGGTCCACTATTTCCTAGCTTGTTTACTTCTGTGCTAGAAAATATCTGTCGAAACCTGTCTTGAGAAAAAAAGGGGAGTGCAAATGGCGGAGAAAAGGTTTTCAAATCTAAGATTTGCAAACGACCTGATCTTAGTTGTAAAAAGTAGATTGTCACCAAAAATTAAGCTACAAGAACTTTCAGGCGACAGTGTAAAGTAGAGTTAAATGTTAATTTTAATAAAATAAAATTGTTATCAAACAGTGAGGCAAAATAAATTGAGCTTAAGGAAAGAAATCTTTATTATGTACAGGAAACGTATAAGAGACAAATAATCGCACTAAAAGACAAAATGGAGAAAGAGAGCTAAGAAAGTATGTTTGGCTTTGATGAAATAATGCTAATTATAAAATATTTTTAAAAATAAATTAAACATAAAACCTAACGTATGGAGTGTAATCATGAATCAGAATGTAAGGACGGCTCAGTATAGGATTGAATATTAGGTTAATGAATCGGAATGAGGTTAAAAGAAATATAAGGAAAGAATCCCAAGTGGAGGAGGGCGATAAAGAAATACAAATTCTTAAAATAGAGCTGATCGGAGATATAAGCAGGCTAGATAATAACAGATGAGCACATATAATTAGTTTTTGAAGCCAGGAGATGGAAGAAAAGAAAGGTGTCGATACAGGTTTGATGGTCAGATGAACTCAAAGTGCACAATAGGCCTAACTGGATCGACTCTAAACAAAACTAGAAACAATGCTAAAAAAGTTTAAAGACCTATGCTCTTTGAGGGATGATCAGGTTACCAAATCAATGTTAAGCTGTAATCTTCCAACAATCGTATAAAAATAATTTAATAAAAACAAATTATTAGTAGTGTAAATTATTTGAACAAATGGATCCCCGTTTTCTACTAAGCATTCTGTTTGGCATACAGATTGTCGTTACCGTTATTGCACCAAAAATAAGCTTGGAAAATATTTTTAAGTACATCAAAGCTGTTAAAAACTAAAAAACTTTTTCAATAAAGCAACCGGCCTCCATGGAAGAATTCATTACCAATTCGCCTCCCACAATCGGCCACCTCATTAGCCTCACGACTTTTTAATTATTTTTCTAATTCTCAGCCGAGCCCGCGGAGCTTTGAAGAACCCCGTCTGGGCGCTCGCATGCTAATTAGGAGCCGTGCTCGGGGATACACTAAAACTGAGAGTTATTACATCGCCAGGGGTATTACGTAACCTTTGCGGGCGCTTTTACTCCAAACGAAACTAGTTTACAGCTACGGCCGCCGTAATTTTTGAATATTTATTGATCGTCCTGCGGTTTCCGTGATAAATCGCCCGCTGAAGGCGTCGGACGTACATAGCGCTACTGAACTGCAACATCTGAACATCAGGCACGCCAACAGACTGATTTACAGCAGTTCAGTTTAGCTCAGGTGGGTAAACTATAAGTTGATTGCGGGTTAAATTTAACCTTAGGTGTATTCCAATTAAAAACCCCATTTCTAGATAATTGCTAAATGATTCAGGCCTCTAGGAAGCTGTTAATTGAATATGCGCATTCAATTAAATGACACCGTGCAGCCATGAAAATAAACCCTGGCATAAAGTTGCGTAAGATTCAGGTAACAACGGTTTTATGGCCGCTAATCAATAAATGAAGCAATAAAGCACAATTATACATGAACAGCGGTGCTCGAACTAAGTGCATACCGTAGTTAAAATCCGCTACACGTTACTGCTTTAATAAATGCTATTATAAGCTCCGTGTCGTGGGTTATTAGTGTGCCATCGGAAGGTGAGAGTGGATGATCCAGCATGTAGCCCGCTGGTTTCGTGGGCAGCAGTCAAATTTGGCTTGTTGGGTTTCATTGTGCGCCCGCCGCCCTAAGGTCACGGCGTGACTAACTTCGACTGCAACTCGCTTCAAAAGTCGCAGGTTGTGTCACCTTCGGAAATAATTAATTGGAGCACGCCAGAGCGCCATTAGTTACGCAAACGCGACTGAAAAGGACTTTCGGCGTTGAAATTGTTTCAAGCAAAGGAAAACCTGAAGTTCGCGTGATTACTGGATTGCGATTTTTGAGTTAATTAATCACTTAACGGAGATGATTAAGCAACATTTTGTGTTGGTGTTCTTATAGCACGCAAGTGCGATAAATTTACAAATTACTAATAAATTTGAATAATTCAATTTGTTAAATTATTTTTATAATTAATTACAGCTAAAATTGTATATAAAAAAGAAATAAACTTTTTAGGAAAGTTTTTTTAATGATTTTCCATAAATGCGGTTGTGTTTCAATAATCATATGTGCGATGCTCTCTTTTAGCCCTAGAATTGTAATAGGTTTATTGACATAAACCCATTCTTTCAAATAATTGCGTTGAGTTTTAAGAATGCGGTGGTCAATCGATGTCACCCCCCTGCGAGAAAATATTTGGTTTAGAGTTAAAAGTTTCACGTGTTGTTCGATTTTAAATAGTTGGTTTCGTTAAGAAAAAGTTGTTTAGTATTTTCCGGTAACGCACACCATTGGCAGTAACAGCGTTGCCAGCTTCGTTTTCAAAAATATACGGCCCAATGGTTTCTTTGCCCATAATGCAGACCAAACAGTGTATTTTTGTGGATGCATTAGTTTTTCATAAATAGCATGTGGATTCTTACTACAACATGCAACAATTTTGACGATTCACAAAGCCATTCAAGGAAAAATGAGATTTATCGCTCAATATGAGTTTTGTGCAAAAATTACTGATTTGTTCTCTAAGCCCAGTTCTCAAATATACAGTATTTCTGTTGGTCTTTGGTGGACTTTGCCGTGCGTTTAAATACATACAAATTCAAACTTTCAACATTCACAGAACACACACATCTCAAATTCCAAAGTTCAATTTTTATCACCCTATACAAATGAATGTTATAATAAGATTCTAGTTATTCCATTTTTAAATTTTGCACTCTTATAAATGCAGACCCTTTGTTAAAATGCATTAAGTAGTGTATTATAAAAGATTCAATTTTTATGAACATTGATGAATTGACTTGCGTGGTTATTTATGCACCTTATCACTTACGGGCGCAATATTGTCACCTAAATGACCTTTGTGATGACAGTGAATTCTGGCTTTGTCAATAAGCATGTCACTTGTTTCAAAGTTAAATTTTACACTCATTTGGAACAGCGTCCAAATGATATTGACGAGTTTCTGCCCAGTATACGGCGCCATACTTTTACAATTTGACACCAACTGAAAATTTTTAACGTTCACAGAATACAAATGGCGTGCAATTCGAATCCTAAAGCTTAATTTAGATGAGCTTTTATCATAGAACTTCAATTGACCTTTGCTGCTCTGGGACAACTTACTTCGTTTCTTCAATCCACATCTTTACCAATTACAACAATTTGCTTTTCAGTTTCTTTATATATTATTATTTAGATATATGTGAAAATCGTATAGGAATGGAGTGTGTGTTATCACTAAGGAATTTAAGTCAATTTTTGGAGCGTTTCTGGTGGTATTAATTGTTGAAGTGTGTAAAATTTAAAAAGTGTTACCTGAAGAGAAAGTGGACAAATAAAAATTAGCGAATATTAAAAGGTCAGAAAATAAAAGTCTGTATTCGTTTTTAACCTATTTGTAAATATTGATAAGAGAGATAAGTAGTTTCTGCCATTCAAGGGAAACCCAAATTTGCCTGAAATATAGGCAACACACCATACAGTCGATAGAAGCTCATCGACCGAGGACGGCAAAAGGAAAAGGTGAGATACAGAAGCTTTTGGGAGGAGTAAGAAAACAGCCAGATCGCCTACTAAAGAAGACAAACTTGAGAATAAAGACAATGACAAGAGCACTGAGGAATGGAAGGAGTTGAAAGAGATGATGTGTGAAATGATGAGAGACATGAAAGAATTTCGCCATGAGCCAAAAAGTACAAGGAAGAGGAATGCAGAAAATAAAGGAAGATTTAAGGAATTTAAAAGAAGAGCAACAAGTGTATGGCAACCAAGTAGCCACGTTACAAAAAGAGAATCAAGATCTTAGAAAGAAAATGGACGAGCTGAGTTCGAAATGCGAAAGAATCGAAGGAATAGAAAGAAGTCATGAGATCATGGAACGAGTTAATCGAAAGAAAAATCTTATAATAAGTGGACTAGAAATCAGCACAAAAGGTGAAGATGAGCTGAAAGGAATGTTAGAGAATTTCATTAAAACAAAAATGGCTCTAGAAATCAAGATAGAAACAGCGTACAAAATAGATAAGAACCGCTGCCTATTTAAAGTAGAAAACATTAAAACAAAAAATTGGAATCCTGAAAAAGAAAAATACCCTAAAGCAGATAGAAGATTTAAAAAATGTGTATATAAATTGTGACTTAACGTACAAAGAAAGGGAAATACAAGAGATAATTAAAAAGCACGTGGAGGAGGAAAGAAAATCTGGAAAAACTGCAATCATGGGATATCAAAAACTAATAACAAACGGCCAAGTATGGATGTGGAACGAAGAGCTAGGAAAACTCATAAGCCCGATTAGTCCAAAAAACTAGCAATAAACGGGAAAACGGCAACACAAGATACGATAGATACGGCAAAGTGTAAGGACATGATTAAGGATACAGAAATAATAAAAAGACAAGAAAATACAAATACAGAAATAGGAGAAGGAACACGAAATTTAAAAAGCATTAAGAAGAAAAGTAAAAAAAGCAAAAAAATATAAAACAAAAATAGCAACATGGAATATTAAAACACTCTTGCAACCTGGAAAAATGAATGATATAATGCAAACGCTGGAAAATTATGATATAGATATTATTGCATTACAAGAGCTAAGATGTGCAGGACATGGAGAAATAAAAAAAAGCAAGTATACACTGTTCTGAAGCGGCCGAGAAAAGCAAGGTAGAAATGACACAGGATTCATTGTAGCGAAAAGACAGGTCCCTAACATAATGAAATTTGAACCTATAAGTGATAGAATCTCTAAACTAAGAATTAGAGGAAAAATGTTTAATACTACCTTTACTTGTATATATACCCCAACTGAAAAAGAAGAGAGCATTAAGAAGGACAGTTTTTATGAAAAACTGCAAAAAGAATGTGATGCAACACCAAAATATGACACATTAATATTATTAGGAGATATGAATGCACAGATAGGAAAAGAAGAACATATAAGAGCAGTGACAGGCAAACACAATACACGAAGAATCGAATGATAATGGGAATAAATTATGCAATATAGCAGCGGTAACGAATTTATTTATCGCCAGCACAAAATTCCCTCACCCAAAAAGACATAAGATAACATGGATCCACCCAAACCAAACATCAACTAGTCAAATAGACCATGTACTTACAACAAAAAACAGAATCAGTAACGTACAAGATGTAAGATCCTACAGAGGAGCCAACACAAACACAGATCATATATTGGTAATCTCAACGATTAAAGAGAGAAAAAATGCAGAAATGGAAAAAAGAGAAGCATAAAGAATAACAAATGGGATGTAAGACAAATAAAAGACACAAAAGTAAAACAAGCACTAGAAAAAGGTATAACACGAGAACTCCAACAACAGCAAACCCACACAGAACTGACACATAGTATTGAAAACCAATGGAATAACAAAAAAATAGTATCTTAACAACTGCAGAGATACACATAGGACGTAAGAAACAAGAGAGAAGTAAAGAATGGTACGATTTAGATTGTAAGAGAGCAAGTGAAGAAAAAAATCGATCGTGGATAAAATGGCTGAACTCAAAAATGGAAGAAGCTAAACAAGTATATAAAGCTACAAATACCTTGGCAAGAAACATATGTAAACAAAAAAAGAGAGTAAACTGAAACGAAAATAAAAGACATACAGGAAGAATTCAACCACAATAACACAAGAATGTTTTATCACAAAGTAAGACAAGAAAAGAAAAACTTTAGAATAAAAACTAGAGGATACAAAGGTAGAGAATGCAAGACAAGATATGAAACAACAGAAGTACACCAAATATGGAAGAACTATTATGAACAACTATACAGAAATGAAAGAGAAACGAATGCAAAAGCACAAAAAGAAATAATGACGAACAATGCAACAATACAAGAACCAACAGTAGAAGAAATAAAAGGGGCAATACAGCATTTAAAAAACAATAAGGCTCCAGGTAGCGATGACATACTACCGGAATATATAAAATATGGAGGAGACGCATTACACGAATAATTGTACGAACTTATATGCTTAATTTGGAGGGAAGAAAGAATGCCAGAAGAATGGAAAAAAGGCGTAATATTTACGATTCATAAGAAAGGAGACCCTGAAGATTGCTCAAATTACAGAGGAATCACGCTACTAAATGTAGTTTACAAAGTGTTATCAAAAATAATTAAAGTTAAACTACAAATATACACAGAAAAGGAACTATGAGACTACCAACAAGGCTTTAGAAAAGGAAGATCGACCACGGACGCAATATATATTATGCAACAGATATTAGGAAAAGCAAAATAATATGATATAAATTTATACATCCTGTTCATAGACTTCACGCAAGATTTTGATAGGGTAATAAGAGAAAAAATAATAGAAGAAATGAGTAATATGAAGATCCCACAGAAAATAATAAACCTCGTCAAAATGACTCTATGAGACTCAACTGCAGTGGTTAAAATTGGAAACGATACAACAGACAGCTTTAATGTATGTACATCAGGGTGTGAGACAGGGAGATATACTATCAGCTACTCTGTTCAATATTGCCTTGGAAGGAGCAATTAGAATTCTGAGCTGCAAGGGACAATAAACATCAAAAACACGCAAATTGTTGCTTATGCAGACGACGTTACAATTGTCAGTAGAACAAAGGAAGGGTTAATTAAAAGTTTTCTAAAATTAGAGGAAGAAATAACAGAAATGGGTTTAACAAAGTATCTAAAATATAGTTTCAATAAAAATGAAGAACTTTAAAAATTAAGAACTCTAAATTTGAATCCGTCCAAAATTTTAAATATTTAGGTGTAACAATTTATAATAAAGAATACTGTGGAAGTGAAAAAACCAAACAAAAAATACAATTAGGATATAAAATATATTACAGGAACAAAACCTACCTATTTTTCAAATATCTAAATAAAAAAGCAAAAATACAATTATATAAGAGCTTAATCAGACCAACAGTAACATACGGAACAGAAATATGGACCTTAACTAAAAAGAAAGAGGAAGATTTAAGAGTTTTCGAAAGAAAAATATTATTACGAATACTGGGACCAGTACAAACAGAAGAAAACGAACTCAGAGCAAGAATGAATTTTAAACTAACAAAGGAAATGAATGAAGAAGACATTGTCACATACATAAAAGCGCAGAGAATAAAATGTCTAGGACACATAATGAGACCAGATAGAGAAAGAACAATAAGAATAATCACTGAATGGACACCAACAGAAAATAGAAGAAGAGGCAGACCCAGTCTGAGATGGCTTGATGATGTAGAGGAAGACCTGAAGAAGTTAGGAATAAAGAACTGGAAAAATAAATGTAAAAATAGGAAGGAATGGGCAAACATAGCAAAGGAAGCCAAAACAAGTAAAAAATTAACAGAATAGAAGGAAATGAAATGGGAACTAATCTCTCCCAAAAAAAAGGATTAGGAAAACTTATTTAAATAAGCCATAACTGCTTGCGGTTAACGAGCTGACTATATATATATATATATATATATATTATTTGTTGTTTTTTTTAACATAACACATAAATTTCTTTATAGTTAGCCCAAGGTACACATAAATGGCTAAAAAACATAAGCCTAATAAACCATCTATAACAGTAGTATTGAAATCATCTTCTTACTACTGAGTCGGGTAGTTCAAAAAAAAAAACTGTTGCTTATGGTAATTCAAATCCACATTATTTTATTTTCTCTACTCTCCTCATTTAAATTTAATAATTGATCTTTTTCATTTATTTGTAAGTAATTTCTGTTTTATTTTTATATAGAAATTTTATACAAAAATTTAAGATTTGCTAAATTTTTGGTTTTCCAAAATTAGCCCCTACAAAAACTTTAAATTAAGTTATTATTATGGTAGACGTAAAACGAATTTCTATGTTTATTAAAACTAAAAGTTAGGGAACATAGCAGATGAATAAATACAACTATAAGAGGTCTTTTCCTTGGTGTTCAGGCATAACAAGAGTTCTTTTTTGAACTGTTAAAAAGGGAATTCTTTGCTATAGTTGTAAATGGATAGGAAAGTGGATGGATCGCGAAAAAGTCTTCAGACAGTATGCAAATGTGAGTTTTTATATAACAAAGGTTTTTGTGGCCATATAATGTTCCAGCAGTGGTATCATCCACTAATCCTTTTTTCAACCCCGTAAAGTAAACATGACGAAGTCCTATTGCGGAGAATTAGTTATTATTGCATTTAAAACAGCCAAATTTGGCGAACACACAGCGATTTATATTTTTTCACGTAATATCTTATGTGGCACGGCTGATGCTATGAAAATTGATAGAACTGAGCTACGAATTTTACTTTGAGTCTGGGCAACCATATACTAATTTAGGACTATACTAACTACGAAACTCTTATTTTGTCTTTAGAGGAGTTCTTGAACAATAAAACAATTTTTAAAAAACAAATGTTCTCATAAATAAAAATTTTTGCTCCCTAACTATCGGCGACAAATGAGCGATATCAACGGTGACTATTTTTTAGAACTGCTATTTGGCAAAAAACTTAAGAAAGACTGAAACTCAAAACACAAACACAAATATAGATAAATTAAATGAAACAATAACCAATGCTACAACTGAAGCTACAAACAGATGCTGTCCAAAACAGAAGAAAGACAGTAAACTTAGTGCACAAACAAAAACAAAAGGCAACTACTCAACCAAAAATCTACCGGAATATCAGATATAAGAGAAATCAACATGAAGATCTCAGAAAATATAAGAGATCATATAAGAACCTACAATGCTGAACAAACCAGTCGCATAATAGAAGAAAACAAAAGTTTGAAAGTATGAAAAAGAAAACTCGGCCATAGCAGAAAAGGATTTCTAAAACTAAAAAATAAAAAATAAATAACAAGTAGCAACAGAAAAGAGTTGCTCTAAATTGTTGAAAAATTCTACAGCAAATTATATAGTAATCGCAGTATATCACATCATAAGCCAAATAAAATGAAAAATATAACGAACCATGTATCAGAGAACTTTCCGGAAATCACAATAAGTGATATAAAAAATGCTTGCGGGAAATAAAAAACAATAAGGCATCTGGAGAAGACAGAGTCATGATCGAGAGCGTAAAACAAGGAGATGTACCAGCAGAAAAAATTAAAGACCTTTTTAACTTGTATCTATTTTACAGCATTCTTCCAAGACACCGATGTAATAGTATCATAATTCTAATACACAAAAAAAATGATACAACGAAAATTAAAAACTACAGACCAATAAACCTACATTCCCACTTGTACAAGATGTTCACCAAGATAATCAGTACACGACTAGAGAAAAAGTTGGACCTATCAGCCCATCGAGCAAGCAGGGTTTATGGCGGGATACGGTATTAACAATCATTTGCGTACTATAAAACTAGTAGTACTGCTAATCATTTGATACAATTGAAATGAACACCTAGAAGCTCTCAACTAATGCGGTGTGGATTTTAGATACATCAGGCTATAGTAATATATAACATATATAAAAACTCTACAGCGTGCGTAAGAATACATAAATGCAGCCACAAATTCTAACTGGGAAAGGGAGTTAGTCAGGGAGATACTCTGTTCTCTAAACTTTTTACCGCCGTGTTGGACCGAGCTTTAAACAGTTCAAATGAGATGATATTCGAATTAGAATTAATAGAAAAACCTCACAATTTTCTAGAAATAAAACAAGAAACGGAAAAAATCGGATTGCACATAAACAAACAAAAACAAAAGTTATGACCAACCTGCTATTTGAAGAATCAATAGCGCTAGACGATAATATTATAGAAGAAGTAGCGGAATATAATACAATACTCAGGACACGAAATCCGAATCAATAGGGACAATAAAACACACGAGTTGAAAAAAGAATATGCCTGTGGTGGACAGCATTCGGGATGTATTAAAGGATAATAAACTACCTAATAGTACAAAAAAAGATTTATAATTAATGCGTCCTGCCTGTAATAATTTATGGAGCAGAGACTTACACTAACCAAGAACAGTGCAAATAAATTGAAAATATTCCAGAAAAATATGGAAAGGGCTAGATATTAAGCTAAAAAATCGTAGAAGCAACACCAAAATACGAAAATGAACAAATTACTATTCTCAAATGTAACTGGGCAAATCACGTTGAAAGACTCGCAGATGATAGATGGACATCTAGAATAACAAGCTGGAGACCCCGTGTCGACAAAAGGAGCAGAGAAAAACTGTCGGCACGATGGAACGAGAACCTCAAAAAAAGTAGTAGGTAAATAGTAAAGAACGACACAGGTTAGAATCGAATGGAGACTTTCGAAGGAGGCCTACGTCCTGCAGTAGACTCCAATGGCTGTATGATAATGATAATGATGATTTGGTTAAAAATTACAGGCTTCTTATATGAAACTATGCAATAGCAGCAAAATTTACCAAAATAAACATTAATTTAAACACATTACTTTGTATCTACTAACAGTGTATCAAGAAGGATTAGAAAAGGTTTGATTCATTATCTAATAGTTAAATTGCTTCGTGCTACTTACCATAAAATGTTATAAACATGAAATTTTTTACAAAACGCGTCTATTTGCCTAGAAAATTACAGAAACTGTTGCATCTGCAATGGTGAAATCAATACAATATTTAAGATTATCAAATAACCACTTTTAAAAGAAAATGTACATAACAATTTTTAATACTAATGTGAAACAAGCAACATTAAAATAATAAAAATCGTCATATAGAAAGTTTAAAAACTGGTAGTATTTTTATGCTGAGATCAATTTCTGATAAATTATTGGTTAAATTGAAAAATATTTTATAAGCACCTTTATTAGTAAGGATAAAAGTATCGCTAGCATAAGTTTTGATTGTTTTCTTCATAACCGACACAAAAGTTAAAAACAGTTACCTATACTTCCAAAAAAAAAAAAAAAAAACTGTATTCCATATTCAAAGTCGCGGCTGAGTTTAAGCTTAGAAGTGTTTTATTTTCCTTTTTAATGGTGTACCTGCTATAAATATGACGAGCTTTACTAGATAACTTCAGTAGTGGTTTTTATACTTTTTTTAAGTGGAGAAACGTTCATTAGGGCAAACTGAGAATCAGAAATTTAAAAATAACAGCGTAGATCATGTCAGTCTTAAATATAATTACAATGTTATTCGATTTGGTTTGATTTTCTAGTAATTATAAGGGTGATTAAAAGGTTACATATATAAAAAAACACCCAGATTTAATATTTTAATTGTCATTCTTACTCATTGCCAAAAAAAGGTTTTGCTATCATTGGTCTAGTTCTTTAATATACGTCCTTGGTTAAATTTATGAGGTAACCTCATATTTGCATGTTATTTTAACTGTTAAGGAACAAAAACACTTCTGTTGTTGTTAATATGTTGCTAGTAACTGTAAACCAAAATGTAAATGGTACATGCCGCTACACAAGATCAATAAAACATTGGCAAAACTTGAAAGTGTATGATTTGCATACAAATATTTTAAATGACAGAATTAGTTTTGGTGCAAACACGTGTCTCATTATCGCCAGTACCTAAACGAAGTTTGAAGTTTATTATATCGTGAATGTGCCTAAAAATTTACCTTAGTTTGCAGAAACGTATACGGATTAACTTTTTATATAATAGGCTAAGTCTCGGGTTGAAATCGCGCAATATGTTAAAGATGGTGTTGCAAAACTTATTAAAGAAACTGAATCTCACGTAAATCTAAAAATAATAGACCAGTATTTATCCATAGACCGAAAATTTATTCGGAAATCGTTTACACTTGAAACAAACTTCTTTCGGGGTCGCTAGCACCGTACCTATAAAAATTGGTCAGCCCCTTAATGCTAGGACCGCAAGAAGGCTCACAAAAATAAATTTGAAATGCTGTAAGGCCAGAAAAATGAACAAAAAAGCTCGTTTACAATGGACTCTACTACATAACATTTAATAGAGAAAGATAGGGCAAATGTTCTGTAGTGTCAAACTTTATTATTTTCGACGTTTAAATCATACCGATGGATTTGGTACTGAAAGGGCAGCGTGATGGCGACCGACGGCATAGGAAAAATGACTGTGAAGAACGCATGAAGACTGAATACTGAACAATATATTTCTGTGCTGCAAACGATCTACTCACCTTATACAAAGAATTTTGGAGACAAATTTCAGCAAGATAATGTGCCTTGCGCCAAATGTGTAAAGGGCGTGCAGTGATTTCGAAGCAAAGAAGTGTAACTTTTAGAATCACCAGCCCGATCACTAGATCTAAAGCTTATTAAATATGTGTAGGACGCACTAAAGCGAAAAATAAGGAAGTATAACTAAAAAGTGAATAAATACTAAGGAAAAACTGGTGTTCTTTTCCTCCAATACGTACAAATGTATCTTAGAGAATGATTTTTATAGAGTGCCCCATACTTTTGGCGACGGCTATACATCGTATGCATGTAACAATTTCTAATATCTTTATCTTCATACTTATAATCGTTATAAACACATTACGAACTAGTAAATATTGACGAAGTATATCTTTCCTAGTGTTAGCTTACGTCTAAACAATTTTCATAATACCACAAATCTTTGGAGAAATGTTTTATTAGCAAAAAATATTAGTAAAATCTGTTATTTCACACTTTTCCAAAATTATACTACTTTTTTAATAAAACTTTTTATTTTTTTATTTCTTTGAATCTGTTAGATCTGTTTATTATTTAGCATTTTATAACTTTGATTTAAGAATGTTTCATTATTACTTATTGTTTATTTAATATTGTATTATTATTTAAAAAATCTAAACAATTCACTATTTTTTTATTCCTATATTTGATTACAGTATCCATTTCATGCACAATTGTTAATTAATTAATTAATGTAATTCATTTAGCTTTTTTTTATAGAGTGGTAACCGTTTTTAATCACAATAATAAAAATACAGCCATAATTAAAACGAATATAATTAAATAATGTAGCTTTTCTACCAAATAAAACATACAAACTAGAAAAAATGCCTTGTTTATAAATAAAGTATCGATTTGAATTTTAAAGTGGAAGATTGCATTGCTGTGCACTCTCGATAGTATAGGTTTTGCGATAACGTCGACCCTCGGTGATAGGTATATTTTATATTTATATTTATTTGCATTTAAAAAATACATTTAAAGGATGATAAGCTAAAAACAATTATTAAGTGTTGAGCTGTATGACAAACACTTATACTTTCGTTAGATCCCACTGACAATTGTTATAAGCGCCATAATAAGGGAACGCCCATGCAATGTATCCAAAGGTCATGTTACTCTCAGTCAATATCACTCTTACATTTTCAATGGCAACATCACACAGCATATTACATACAGTTTCAATAACAAAAAGAATACCTAATTGTACTTGTGCGATAGGACAATGAATAGCAAATAGCAAGTCTCAGCAACAAAAAACTGACACTTTACGAATAAAAAACATCAAAACAAACTAAAATAAACGACTATTGGTTAAGTGTTAAATTTATTACAAATAACAGATTTTCTAGTTTAGTTAGAACTAAAATGATAATAAATCTATAATATCAACTATCAAAACAGAGCAGTCTATGACAAAACGGCTATTATAGTCAAAAGGCAATATCATATTTTACGAACTCAAATAAATATAATTATGTGAATATCTACAAGCTTTTTCCACCGCCGCAAAAGAAAAATTTAACCCGCAATATTTACAGTACATTGTCCACCATAGTATAACAATGAAGAACAAGATTATAAACTATTTTTGACACATTTAGTAAAAAATATATCGCGGATGGTGACACTAAAAGCATACAATGAGTCTCTATATTTGCATCACTGCAAGGCAGGCGATCATCCATAGCTGTGAGAAAAAATAATCTGAAATATTTGTCAACAGGAAAGCCGATAGACTGATCCTCTGGCAAGACAAAAATACTCGATCTAATAGGCTTCTACACCACCAAAGAAAAATAAAATCCAATCTTGTTTTGATGTCTTTTCAAATTTTATATACAATAAAACAATACTTTCAAATAAACGAACAAATCAGGAAACGCTCAAAGCAAAAGTGGGCGAATTTATTGATTTATACAGGGTGTCTGGTGGCAGATTTATGTTTTCAAACTTAAATAAAAAACGTAATAATTGACACAAAGTTTTATTAAGAGCATTGAACGATAGAATAGAAATGCGGATTTCATTTTTTAAAGAGTATGTCATCCAAATGTCTTCCGTCGAGTTGCACACACTGTTCAAAACGAAGCCTTGTGTTCTGCGCCACACACTGCAGTAAACTTGGTTCAATTGAGCTGATTTATCGACGAATATTTTCCTTTAAAGCCACAAGAGATTAGGGATTGTCATTATAAACCCCCTCTTTGAGGTAGCCCCATAAAAAAATCCATGGGAGTTAGATCGGGCGACCTCGGTGGTCATGGGATGTCCCCAAAGCGACTAATCAGTTTTTGGGGGAAATTTTCCTGAAGCAAATTCATCGAAGCTCTGGCTGTGTGTGCAGTCGCCCCATCCTGTTGAAACCACGTGTGTGAAGAGTACGATGGATGAGCTCGCAGGTTTGGCAAAAAGAAATCCGTAATCATGCGTCGATAATTTTCGCCATTGACATTCGTCGCCTGACCTCGAGAATTTTGGAAAAAAATGGTCCAATTATCCCATGCGTGGATAAGGCACACCAAACAGTTACCCTGGAGCAATGCAATGGTTTTTGATGTTTCAATCGAGGGTTGCGGGTTCTTGGAGACCAGTAACGGCAGTTTTGCTTGTTGACGTGGCCGTTTAAGTGAAAATGAGCCTCGTCGCTCCAAAAAATGGGATTTACAGTGCGAAAACGCTCCAACATCGTTTCACAAAAATTGTTGCGTAAATCAAAGTCACTTTCTTTCAGTTCTTGAACGATTTGAATTTTAAAAGGATGCAACTTCAGATCCTTTCTTGAAATTTCATGAATAATCGCTCTTGGAAGTCCCAGTAAGGCTGCTCTTTTCCGTATTGAAAGTCGCGGATTTTCACGTAAACTGCTTTCAACCAGTTCAATGTTTTCGGGAGTCCTTGAAGATCGACTGGGCCCTGGCCGTGGGGCATTCGTAGCCGAGGCAGTTGCGCGGAATCTCTGCACCCATGAACGAATTAAATTTACACTCGGTCCATCACGTATTTGCCGAATACCGAACTTTGAACAAAATTGTCGACGGGCAATTACGTAAGAATCATTACTCTTAAAAAATGTCTCTACAGCGAACCCGCGATGCTCACTCGACCACTGCGACATCGTGACTGACAAATCCGCACGATCGGTGATTCCAACGGCGCCACCCTCACCCCGCACCATTTATTACTTTTTGAAATAATCGTATTTAAAAATATAAATCTGCCACCAGACACCCTGTACATGGGCTGCGCGATATCTATTGCAAAAAAAATAACAAGACATATGTTTGATGCTGGAAATTTTTTTATTCAAAATATTCTTCCCAACAGTTAATACACGGTTGTACAGGCCGGAACCAATGTTAATAGCATTTTTTCGATAGCGAACCAGGTATTTCCGAAACATTGGTTTTAAACGCATCAACCGCCTCTTCCGGTGTCGGAAATCGTTGTCCATGTAGTTGGTTTTTCACGTGTGGGAACAAAAAGAAATAGTCAGAGACCAAATCAAGTCTTTGTGTCTGTGTGGACGACCCATCTATTCGACGTTTTGAGTGCTCAAAAAGCCAGTTGTTTGCGTCGATGTCTGTCAGAGCGGTGGATAATGATCCGAGGTCATACGTTGATTTTCTTATTTCTCCAATACTTCTGGCAAACAAATGGTTGTGTACCATTCAGAATTGATCGTTTGCCTAGTTTATCCAAAAAAAGCATGTGGCCATTAGCTTCGAAGTACTTCGAGCGCGAACGATTTTTGTTGAGTTTGTCCTATCTTGGAAGATCCATACAGTCGATTGCTGTTTACTTTTGGACTCACACAAATAAATCTAAGATTCGTCGCCTGTGACGATGTTGTATTTGAAGTACCATGATCGTGTTTTTTGAGCATTTCTTTCGATCAATTGACGGGAGCCTTTTTTTGAGTGATTGCTAACTTATGCGGGATCCAACGCGCACATACATTTTTCACTGTTAAATGTTCAAGCAATACCTTATATATGCTAGTCATACTAATTCCTAAGGATGCTTAAATTTCACAATAAGTTACATGAAAATTTTGGACGCCCTTTTTTAAATTCGTCCGCCAGCGAACTACGACCACGATTAAATTCATTAAACCAACGATATACAGTGGCTATGTGTGGAGATTCATCAGCAAAAGTCAAAGTCGTAAAAAATTATCGCACGAGTTGATGTTACATTTTTTGGTCGAAAGGAAATTTTCAACTTAACGACAACAGAATAGATAGCGTCCATATAACAAAAATTTCTGATTATGTATGCCGTGAAAAATGTTAAACTGTATGATGCAAACGTCAAATCGCACCTAGCATACGCAGAGCTGTCAATTCGCAATAGATATCGAGCATGCATCCATTCACCTTAATGAAAAATAATTTAAACATTCAGAAAATGCCTAATATCTCGAACTACATTTAGACCATATGTTAACATAACAGAAGCATATATTTTTACTAAACCAAAACAACTGTGATTCAAATTGAAACAGTGTGGATGACTGGTAGGCGATCATACTTAATTCTGGAAAATAAACTACAAATTTATAAAATGATAATAAAACCTCTGTGAACATACGGCAACCCCCTCAGAGAGAGAATTTAGAAAAATGCTCAAGCGCATCTTAATTTATGATAAAGGTTCCACATACCAACTCCTCAATTTTAGTTCCCTTAGGGGCAGACTTAAGGAGAATGCTGAGACACATTTATTTCTAATGAATGAATGAATGAACCTCAGAATTAGAGCAACAAATTCATGACTAACGTTATTTAATTTTAATATGAAACGGTAAAAACAATCGTGTAAGGATGTGATACAGACCATAACAAACGCCTAATTAAAAGCACATATTTGTAGATAGGTTGTTTGGCAAGTTTTTGGCTAGAAGAGATATTCATCTGCCTCCAACCCTCCTCTTACCAACAAGGGCGCGGTTGTACTACAATTTTTTAATATATTTTTTTCTGTAGTGTACTTGCACTCCTGTTAGTAGTCTGTTCATTTATTTATATCGAAATTATACACTCAGATTTGTGTTTAAATTTACTTAGAATCAACCCACTTATACAAGTTTTACTGCGAAAGCATACCCTTTTTGGAGTGCTGTAATGTGTTATATAGTCACATAGGTATTACAACAGTCAAAAATACTCTTTTAACCATAAAATAGTTCCAAGCTGAATGATGCTGACAGATGAGTTAGAATTGCACCTACAGTATTATTTTGATAATCGTGAATTCCCATAAATTTTCGAACACGTAATGTTACAAAATTTCACTGGAGATCGGAAAGCCTATTCTCTAGTAAAAATAGAGAATGTACTGTCGTTTAAAATTCTCAAAATGGTAAAATGTGCGCAAAAGTAGGTACTCATCATAAAATCTATGTCCAATATTGCAAACACTCTAAATTTCCCCCTGCATTGACCACAAAGCTTTTCAAAGGTTTTTTTTACTGGTTTACCTTTAGCAAAAGCTCTTATTAGTAAAATATTTATAGCATATGAAACATTGAAACAGAATAAGTTATATATTTATACCAAAGGATTCTAATTTAATCCTACCTCTATCATGTTTGCTTTTCGAAATAATATAACGTTAACGTCGGATGTACCAAAATACCACGACGATGCCGTTTCCAGAAAGTAGAAACAGCTGTAAAACGGATATCATTCTTTATTATAATATAGCAAAGTTGACATGGTAGACAACATAGTAGTACTAGAATACTACAATATAGTAGTACTAGACAATATAGTAATATTTGGTAATTTGATCGATATAACAAAATTAAATATACAAATATACATTGTTATAAATACAAGGTGTAGAGCAAGTATAAATCGAGAAATCTTGTAATAAACAAGTGTAAACACCAGTTGATAAGCACAGCGAGCAGCGGCCTTGGGAGAGCACAAGAGCGGCAATTTCAAATTTCAAGGTACAGCGCGATCACGAAACGGGTGCAGGTTTAAAAAGAAAAAGTCAGTGCGACGAGTACGGGAGTGCGGTACGGAGTGAGATAACATAGTGTCGGCCATTTGTACCGGTAACGAGCCAAGTGAATTCCTGCACATATACAGACGGGCGATCGATAACGAACGGTTAACAGAGCAGCACAGCGCGTACGGCAAGTGAAGTACGTCACGTAAAGCGACCGGAACAAGTAAGCATAAAATAAGTAAATGAACGGCAACACAACCAAAGGTAGATCGTCCAGTACCGGATCACTAAGAGAGTACCTACAAAAAAGGAAAAGAGAAATAGAAGCCAATCAAGAGGAAAAGCCAGCACAAGAAGATACAGCAAAGCTAAAACGCAACAAAGGAATGCTGAGGACCCCTCCCAAGAAACAAGAAGAACAAAGCACAAACATTGATAAGATTGAAGAATTACTCGCGAGCATAAACACACAGCTAGCGGAAATCAAAGTGGATGTTAAAAGCACGAAAGAAGACGTTAAAACCATAAATACCCAATTGAACTTTTATGGAGAAGAAATTCGCATGATGAAAGAAGAACAATCTAAACGAGAAGCTGAATGGGAGCAGGAAAAGACGGCATTAAGAAATGAGATAAAGACACTGAATTTAAAAATGGAAGGGCAGGAAAAGAGACATAGAAGAAATAACTTAGTGATTAAAGGAGCCAACTTTGGGGACCACAACCTAACGCAACAGGTCACAAACTTCCTACAGAGTGAGATGGGAATTAAGACCGGGATAGAAGAAGCATACAAAGTTGAGAAACGAAACCAATACAGTAATTGTCAAATGCAAAATTTCGAGAAAAACTGGAAATCCTAAAACAAAAACCGAAACTACCCCCGCAAGTATACATTGATAGCGACCTTACGCAAAATGAACAAAAAATACAAGCAGCCATACGGAAAGTGGCAAGAGAGGAAAGAAATAAAGGGAAGAAAACCCAAGTAGGCTATCGAAAGCTAACAGTGGACGGAGTGAAATTCAAATGGTCGGATGAAAAAGGAGGCAGTCTGACACAAGAAGACACGCCAAAAAACTAGCCAAGGAGGATCCGGACGGAAACATGGAGACGAAAATGGGCACGAACAAGGACAATGCAAAAAGGAAATATGAATTGATCAAAATAGGGACTTGGAACGTTAAGAGTATGACTGGGAAAGAAGTAGAACTAATGAGAGAATTTAAAGATACCAAACTGAAAATATTGGGAATAACAGAAACTAAAAAGAAAGGCTAATATATAGCGGCGTAAACAAAGATGATAGAGCGAAAGCAGGAATAGCATGCCTAATTGCAGCAGAATGGAAAGAGACGATAAAGAGTTGGGAATGCTACTCAGAAAGAATACTAAAAATAGAGCTGGAAATAGCAATCGAAGAAGAAAAATTGCTCAATATAATAGTAGTATACGCACCGAACGAGGACGCGAAAAAAGAGAGTAAAGAAAAATTTTATGAGGAACTACAAGAGGCCTGGAACTCCACAAGAGGCACGAGTATATTAATAGGAGACTTCAATGCGAGAGTGGGAATAACAGCAAAAAATATGCAGACGTAATTGGCAAAGAAGGGGAAGATACGCTGAATGACAACGGAAGAAGACTCCTAGAGTTTTGCATCGGAAACAACCTGATTATCACTAACACCATATTTACACACAAAGCAATTCACAAGTTCACTAGAAGAATGATCAGCAGGAACGAAGAATCAATAATAGACTACATAATTGTACCAGAGAACATTAGGAAACTCATAAGAGATACCAGAGTACGGAGGAAACCGGAAATAGACAGTGACCACCTCCTCTTAGTATCAGAAATTAAAATGAACCACAACACTAAACAATCAGAATCGGTAGAACGGACAAGCACAAAAGCAGAAAAAATCAAGATACATAAACTAAGGGAGCCAGAATACATACAAACATACCAGGAGCTTATCAAACAGGAAGTAGATAAAGACAAAGGAGAAGAAGACGGAAACATAGAACAAATGTGGGAAAAATTCAAGAGAGTGGTACTAACAGCAGCAGAAAAGAGTTGCGGAAAAAACAGGATTAAGCCCAACAAAAAACAGACAGCATGGTGGACATCAGAGGTAAAAAACGAGATAAGAAAGAAAAAAGAACTATGGTCAAGATATCTAAACACCAACCAGCAGACAGACCTAGAACTATACAAACAGCAAAGGAACATAGCAAAACAGACCGTAAGAGATGCCAAAAATCAAGCATGGGAGAAATTTGGCGAGACCATGGAGAATAACTACAGAAACAACCAGAAACTGTTCTACAAGGTAATGAAATCCGTCAGAAAATAGAGGACAACAACGGGAAGGTCATCACAAACTCTACGGAAATTATAGACAGATGGAGACGATACTTTATGGCGTTACTAGAGGGTACAGAAACAGATGAAAACAGAGAAGAAAACACGGGAAGCGACGAAATTAGGTCAGAAGCGAACCGTGACAATAGTCGGACGGAAGCCCAAAAAGACCCAATAACAGAATTAGAGCAGCGGAATCAATAAACAGACTGAAACTCGGGAAAGCAAGCGGGCACGATGGAATCTACCCAGAAATGATAAGAACAATGGGAGAAGACGGGCTAAAATTGTTACTTAACATCATGAACAAAGTGTGGCAGGACAAGAAGATCCCGGAAGACTGGCAAATAGCCGTTACCCTGCCCATATTCAAGAAGGGTGACAGTAAAAAATGTGGAAATTATAGAGGAATATCTCTACTCAGCGTACCTAGAAAGCTATATGAAAGGATACTAGAAAACAGGCTGAGGAAACAAGTGGAACACCAACTTGAGGAATCGCAATGCGGTTTCAGGCCCGGACGAGGGACAAGTGATCTAATATTCAGCCTCAGGCAACTGACAGAGAGAGCCATAGAATATGATCAAAGGATCTATTGTTGCTTTATAGACCTAATCAAGGCATTCGACCGCATACATAGAGAAGAAATATGAAAGGTACTAAGAAACAGGAATGTAAGCGATGAATTAATAAGAAGCATACAGAGCCTTTACAAAACCAGCCGGAATTATATAAGATCGAACAACAAAAAATCGGGAACGTTCCTAACTAGATTAGGAGTCACACAAGGAGGAACCTTGAGCCCGCTATTATTCATACTAGTGTTAGACGATATCATCAAGGAAGTTAAAGGACAAGTTAAGAAATTCCATGCAGGATACTATAAGTTGAAGCCCATATATATAACAGAAATGGCCTACGCGGACGACATGTTAATAATTGCAAACAATGAGCAGGACCTCCAACACAACATACACATATGGGACGAAGCACTGAGAGAAAGAAACATGGAGATCAACGCAGAAAAATCAAAGACAATGGTGATCGCAAGGCAACAGGAAGACATCACAATAGAAGTAAAGAACGCCATATTAGAACAGGTAGAAAGCTTCAAGTACCTTGGAACAACAATCGCAGCCGATGGGAAGCTAGAGGATGAACTCAACAACAGAATCAAGTCAACAAACAGACTACATGGGGCACTTTATAAAGGCCTTATGAACAAAAAAGAAATCTCTAAAGAAGTTAAAAGCAAAGTTTATAAAGCAGTATACATACCCACCCTCACGTACGGTAGTGAGGCACGGACACTAAGCGATAGACAGTATAACCGCCTTCAAGCAGTAGAAATGAAAGTGCTGAGGAAAATTAGAGGAGTAACAAAGCTAGACATATACAGAAATGATAAAATCAGACAAGACCTGGAAACCAAATCATTACGCCAACACATAGAAGAAAACAAACTAAGATGGTTCGGACACCTAATCAGGATGGAGGAGCAAAATACAACCCAAATAATATGGAACTACAAAACACAGGCAAAAAGACCAAGAGGCAGACCCAGAAACAAGTGGAACAACACAATAGGGAAAAGCCTACAGGATAGAGGGAAGAGTTGGACAGAAGCAGTAGAACTGGCTAAGGACCGGAAAGTATGGAGAAACTTCGTCAGAAGACGCCCAACCCAAGACGGAACACCTCGACACCAATAATGGTACAAGAGGACAGGATTAAGAAGAAATAAGAAGAAGTAACAGATGGGTACCCCAATTTTTGTCAGGGTTCAAAAACAGCAACTTGTGACCTACAGTAAACACTCTTTAGACCTCTGTCGAAACAACATCGACGAAATTTATTAATCCATTGTTACAGGCGATAAAACTATGATTCTGTACTATAGTCTCCTAGCAAAAAAAAAAGAGTCAATAGAATTGCGTAGACTGGACGAAAAATAGCCACGGAAGGTAAAGGTGGCTCAGTTGACCAAAATGATCATGGTCATGATCTTTTCGGATTTAGAGAGATTTGTAAGAAAAGAAACAGGGGCATGTTAAGACAAAATATCCGTCTTTTGTATGATAATGTCTTTGTCCGTAACGCCGCAAGTACATATGGTGCATAAGGCTTTGAGGAGCTTCCACTTACCCCTACAAATCTTCGAGGTGGAAAATGTAACAACGATGAGAGTTGCAAAAGGCCAAGAAAGGCCCAAACAAATATTTTGACCCCAGACGTAGCTTATTTTGAGACAAGCCTTAAAATTGTCTAGAAACTCTTATTTAAATTAGTTTTCCGTTGCTTTTGGTTTATGCCTTTCGAAAAATTGCTACTATTACGCTCAAATACCTTAAAACAGCTAGGCTATTCGTAATGCAGCAACTTAGAAAATTTTAAAATAAATACAAGTTTGCAAAAGAAACAACTTTAATTGCCAACGATCCCAAGTTGGTAGAAAAGAACATTTAATAATGTCAGACTTATTTGGGGAAAAAGTTTTCTACTAATATTACTTTATTACAAACTTTTATATAATCATATCAAAATGACTGCTATTAAAAATAAAAGTTACTCTTTGCTGCATATTACGTTGACTAATTCAGAGATGGAAAAGATTTTTCTAATGTATTTACTGACATCAAAATAACCAAAGAAAACTAGAAGGTAGAAAATATTTATAATAATTTCGAAGTTATTTGGATTACTTAACTAAATGATATACAAGATACTTTCTTTTATCTTCTACTATTATCAAGTCCATTATTTAATGAGTGAAAGAAACACAACAAAAAATAATTTAAATATAATTTTTCTATTTTGAGATAATAGGAAAAAATTTTAATTTTTCCATTTTTAGCTTCAAAAAATATGTGCCGTAAAAATATCTCCAAATTTCAGACAGAATTAGAAGGTTCATCATTCTGCTTTAAACATGCTGTGATTAGTGTTCTGCAAATATAACGGCACTCACGAGAACATGGTGAATTTATTTGCAGATTTATTGCTTAGATTGACCACAAGAATTCATTATTGATAATGATTGGTATTATTGGAAGATTAAAACATATTTCAGCATTCAGAGTTAATTCAATAGAAACCTTGTGTGAGTACATAAGTTGAAATACACTGAAGCTTTTTTAGTTTCCTAATTAGAATCTGTTTATGTTAACTTTCAACAAAAAAGGGTTCCACCACAGTTAAACTAATTTATATGTTGGTGCAACGCACATACAAAACCAATATAACTATGGTTAAATCTGTGTAAATTATTAATTACTCCTATAAGACATATAAGAAAGTATTTTATATTATATTGCCTAATTTTTATTATTACATAAACTACCATTCCATTTTACATAAATTGCAGCTCTGGCAAAAAAGCCAAAAAGAGCACATTAAATTTTATTATCTAAAAACCTCATCTACATATTATTGATATAAATATACGCCATAAAAGGGCGTAAAAGTTTAAGCCGGCCATAGAAATGCAAATACGTCGGCGTCTCAAACGCCTGCAGCTGAAATTTATACAAGTTTATTACATTTCATAAGTTTTCGAAAAATGCGGCCGTTTCCGTGTTCTCGCACTTTACTGCGCTATTAAAAGGCATCGAGTCACCATTCCAAAGCTCATTTCTCTGCCTTTTCAGCAATAGTAGTGCGGTTTGCATCGAAAAACAGAGATCTCGGCATTTTATTACGGCCGAAGCTGCAAGAAGTGACTGGCAATTTAGTACGAAGCCGGCGATGCAGTAAAGTTGATTATCATTATTCCTGCATTCGAAGCACAACGCGTTGATTAATAATCCTAATTTATTAAAAATTCTAAATGAAACTGTCGGGTGCGCTCAATTAACTTCACTAGTTTACATCTTCGCCACCGTGTGTAGCCTTTAACTTGCACCGTTTGTGTGTAAAAACCATTAAATTTTGAAACTGGTAGTGCGAGCCTTATACGGCGGTTCTGGTTAGATCGCGGACTAATGAAACTGAGAGTAGTAGATCCAGCGCTTTCACACGCACACTCGCTTTTAGTACTTTCTCGAACTGACCCATATACTGTGCGCTTAGCACATTTGCATGGTCTGTTTGCACTGCGTTTAGCGGACAATAGCCGTCATGACTATTTGAGTGTTTTTGAAGTAGAAAAGTGCCTGTATATAATTAGCGTTTGTGGGCTAACGACTGTTACTTTTTGTCTTTTGTAAATGGTTCTGTTGCTTAATATCGTCGCCGGTTTACCTTAAATGAAAAATCGGAATTGTAATACTGAAGAGGATGCGTTGTTTATTACTCATAAACTATTACCTCCGCTGTTCATGATCATTTGCATAATTTATAACTAGCAGTAAAATGTAACATTTTTTTTACATAAAATCACATCAAATACAGAAAAATATTTATTTCCTTTTTTTTGTAGAACTAAAAATTATATTTTGAATTTTATGACTGCGCATTAATATAAAGAATCACAAATATCCTGATTCACTTTCATGCAATTTAAGATATGTTATAAATAAAGTAAGTTTTATCATTACGTTCACTGATTGTTCTGGCTAATTTTTTTGTATGTCTTTCAGTGTAATAATTAACAATGAATGATACATCGTCGTTAATTTAAAAGTCACACGACGATTGAGTCATGTAAAGTTAATATTCAATGGGTTGCCTAAAAATACAAGATTTATATTCAAAGCGCCAAAAAAGCAATATAATTTCTACCGCCATGAAATTAATTAAATGAATGGATTGCATAATGCATATCGCTACAGTTGCAAACCAAGATAGTCACATTCATGAATCATGCATATCGAACATGTCCGTATGCTTCTAAAACTTAAAGTAGCCTTTGAAAAATTGAGGAACATACATCGCAACAGTTTTTCTAAAAAATACAAGACGCTTTTTAACTGAAAAATATCAGAGAGAAAGTTAAAAAGATATTTAGTAAGAAAAAGCGTCAACTGGTGGCTTTACACTGCCAGCATGTGCCTTTGCTTATTATTATAAGTAAGCCTACTCCCTAAGGAAAGCTATGAGTCTTTGAGTAAGACTGACCTTTCGTATGTCCTGCTTTGACATTTATAAGGGGTAGAAGGAAAAGTTTTGTGGGAATGTTGGACGGGAGATGCATCGGGTTAAGGAAAATTTGTTGGATTAAGGGTATTGCGTAATTGATGATGTGGGATAAGGGATTTCCATATAATGGCTATCATCTCTTGTGTTCAGGCATTGGGGGCGTTTTTCTATTTCAGTTACCTCAGGTGCAATCCTGCTAGTGAAATGGGAACAATGGTTTTAGATTTCTTTGGAGAGTAGGCAAATTGAGACCCCGAGTGAAGAGTTAAACCCTTGAAAATGGCATCAAAGCCGATGCCGAAACGTCGAGAATTGTCTCAAATACGACACGGTTCAACTTTTGAACCAAGTTGTTTAAACCTAGTTAACCGCGGAAACTTATTTGAACATTTCAAATTTCATTTTCGTTTAGAAGCTACAATGGAAAAATTCTATAAAACACTACAAAATACTACAGATGACGCAAGAGAAATATCCTATAAAGTAGTAGTCTTAAGAGACCGGAATACGAGAGTGGAAAACAACACAAATAATGGAATGGGATGCTCAGGGGCATACGGGGAAAAACCGATAGAAACAGAAATAAGATGATAGAATCTTGTATCGCAAATAATTTAAGAAAAGGAAACTCCTTTTGGCACTAACAAATTGACGACCGATATACGTTCATCGCAGAAGAAGAACAAACCGTATAATAGATTACATCGTATATAGCTAAGAAATGAAAAATAATATCGAAAAAATTATAGTACAAAAGAAGGCAGAACCCAACACAAATCACAAGCTATTGAAGTTGAAGAAGTATTTATAGAATTTACGAGAATAAATATAAGTCGCCTTAAAATATACAATTAAAGATGGAATATGTAAGAGAAGTAGACAATCAACTACAAACCCAATAACTAGCTAATAAAAACTTTAATCTAGAAAGTAGATGAAAACAAAATTGAAAGAGACTTGTGTCTTAAAGACGGCAACTGAAATATGCGAAACAAAAAAATATTTGTGGATTTGTGGTTAAATAGAAGATATTAGCATAGAAAAGAAATGAAGACAAATTAAACAGAAATGTCAGAAAGATGGAGAGAATTCTTTACTGTACATGGAAGTATACAAGACAAATAAAATACCTGAAGGTAGGCATAGTAATTTAATGCTTTGCATACATAAGAAAGGGAATAAAACATTCTGTGAAAGCTACCGAGCAATATGCTTATCCCCAGTGATTAAATATAAACAAAAATCATGGAACAAGAATTAGGAGATACATAGAAAGCAAATTTTAAGAAAAAGAGCCTTTCGGGCAGTTAGGCAAACGAATGACATCTTTATTCTCAGAAACCTAACAGATAGATAGATGCAAGCAGATGAAGAAATAATTTTAGTCTTTATAGATCTACAGACAACCTTCGTCAAAGTACAAAAATCAGTATTAACTAAATGTTTGGAAAAAATTGAGACGCCCAAAAATCTAATAAAAATGGCCAAAGGTATATATATGAATGCCAAAGCAAAGGTACAAATAAATGGTAGTAGATCTAACGACTTTCAACTAAAAGTAGAAATCAAACAATACGATAGCTTGAGTCCGCTACTATTTTACAATAGTATGGACAGAATATTGAAGAAAATTAGAGAAAAAAATTGAAGATTTGGAAACTATAATAGACCACAAAAATATAATACCAATACGAATTCGATGTACTACCATGTATATCAAGAAGATATATTATTGTCAGATAATAAGACCAAATAAAGAACCTACATATGACAGTTAACAGAAAGAAAAGTAAAATAATGATACTTAACAAAACAGCAATGGACGATTTATACACTCTAAATTATAAAGAAAAAATATTGGAGGAGGTAACGACGATAGAATACTTAGGAAGCACTTTTACAAATAATGGTAAAATTGACAGAAATACTAGTCACTGTGTAAACCCATTTTTGGAAAAAGAGATTAGTAAAAAGAACAAACCAATAACATATAATTCCATCTTATCTCCAATAATGTTCTACTCTAGTGAAATATCGACTATCAAAAAAAAAAACATAAATCAAAATTTACAGTCACCTAAACGAAAATCCTAACGAAGAGAGCAAATAAAACAAAACTAGATTCCATAAAAAAATGAAGACATCAGAGCTACGCTACAACAGGAGTCAATTTGCAAGAAAATAGAAGAATGATACGGCTATCTGTATATGATGACTAGTGAAAGACTATGAAAAAAATCATGAAAGCTAGAAGTAGTAGGAAGACCAAAGCAAACTTGGATGAATCAAATTACCAAAATGGGACAGCTTAGAAGGAAATGAAAGTATGTGCCAAAGACCCAAAGAATTGAAAAGCTTGGATAGATGATCACAGAAAGCTGTGCGTTAACAAAAGCCACACTTGCTTTTTTAAATACGGTAATTTAGGTTGAAAGTGTGGAGTACCCACGAATATTTACTTATATCAAATATCAAATCAAATCAAATATCTTTAAAGTATAATGCGGAGGTCCCGGGTTCCCGGCCGTGGGAGAAGCGTTGGTTACCAGAGTAACGCGTTCGGGGCTATGCGGAAATACACGATCGTTGTTATATATTTCGTAATGTCAACATAACGTCAACGCCAATTACAGCGATGCATCAGAGTGAGACGGAATTCGTGACTGACACAATCGTTGGAGGACAGCAATAGCAATGATTGCTACAAAAAGTTTATAACACTTGTATTCTCTATAGTAGCCAAGCGTAGCTGGCTGGATTTTCTGGCAATGAATTATGTAAATATCGTAATAGGACAAGATCCAAAAAAATCTTGTTGTTTGTAGATTTCATTCAAGAAACAAAAGAAATGCAAACAATGCACCTTTCACCATAAATGACTTGGTAAGAAGCACAAAAAAGAATAAAACAAATACAAGGGCAGACTAAGCAATACAGGAAGGTGTGACAAAATCGCTTAACCATTTTTATTTTTTTCAGAAAAGGTCCAAGACTGATTTTTTATTATTTACTTATGATATTCATACAAATGGGTGTTATTCAATTACCTGATGTGTTCTGGGTAGACATGCCCTTAGAAATGTTTTCATGTAACCTCATTAGGTGGTAGGGCTGTACTTAGTTGAAGTTACATGAACAACGTGATGGGCGTGGATTCCAAACTGAAAGTTAGGTGAAACATGCAATGTGATGCAGCAAGCATATGTTAATGAAGCATTGTCGAGAAAGCGACAAAGTGCTGAATAGCGAGGACATCGTTCACTAGCCTCCAAAAAAATGAAGCAACAACTTTTGAAAGCAAATACAATATCGAACGCATAATCTGATGATTTAGTGCGTCATGAATATCTGCCTGAGGGCCAAAAGACATCCAAATGTTTTACATTAATGTCAAGCAATTTGGTCGTGCCGTCCTGATTTGTCGGCATCAGGCAATGGTTATTATTGCACGGCAATACTACTGTATCATTCCAGCAATATTTGGCCAAATATGACAACCTTACTTTACCACATCCCCCACATTCATGCGACTTGTCGCAGTTTAAGTTTATTTTGTGAATAGAAGCAATATGCAGAGATTACAGGAATCCATACAATTATTACAGATGCATTGATAAGCATCCCGGTTGAAGTTTTCTCGGCTTGCCTCCATAATATCCAGAAATGGTGGCGGCTGTGCATAGATAACACCAAGGGGACTACTCTGACAAGACCTAGGACCATTATTTGGTAACTTTTTTTATATGCAATGCACCTAATCCTAAGATAAATAATATTTTTAGTTTGGCCTAGTTACTTTGTTAGTTAAGTATGGATCTTCCTATGGAACATTCTAGTTTTTGTTACTCACTTTACTAATGTAACTACACTACGCTGTGCTCTAAATTTACAATATTATACAGGTTCAAAAGGGTTAGTCTTCTTGGGGCGTTTCTCTAGAAGTAGATTGTCTACAAGTTCAACGTTTGTGTGTTTACGGAGCATCTCCTTATTACTCTTTGCAAACTTGTTGATTTTTCTCGTATGACTCTCCCCACCTAAAAAACCCTGTGAACATCCTCGTTTTAAACATACCAAAGAGCATTTACATTATGTCTTAACACTCGCTTTTCAAATACTCAAAGCAAAACCATAGTTTTCTTTAGCACAGTCTCACAGCCATACTGTTGATAAATAAACTAGTATTTTGTTTTTGATAGACAGCTGGGAGTTTCTTCCCAACCCAATCTAATATGTAGTTTTATATTTTTTCAGTTTTCTTGTTCGCTTGTTCTTTTCATTTAAACTTTGCATTCAGATTAAAACACAAGTACTTGGTTGTTTGTTTTTTTTTGGTATGGATCTATTCAATTCTGTTGGATGATAATTTATTTTTCTGTATGTAAATTTGACAAAACAACATTTTTCATTTTTCTTTATATGCCATTTCTTCGCCCATGTGTTTATATTATTGTTATGGATATTATCTATGGATATTAGTTACTGTTTCTTTTATGGCGTTATATGCTGCTAAAACTGCAGCATTATCAGCAAATGTCGCTAGTTTGATGTTATTTACTACTGTAATCTCACATGTATGTAATAGGTAAAGGGCTGGTCCCTGTTGCCATGAGGCACTCCCGCCTTTATTGTTTCAATTTCTGAGCATTTATCTTTGTGCATACTGAAAATTTATTGAACTCTATACAATTCCAAAAACTGTGCATGCTGTGCTGGTAATCATTTTTTAAATTAATGATTAGGCCTTCATATCAAATACTTCAACCACCCAGAAAGATAGCTTAGCATATTTTCTTTTATTCAAGACGTTTTTCTAATACAGCTGTTATTTGTTATAGTTGGTTGACCGTGGCATGTTATTTTCGATTATTTTTTTCGCCCTTATTAAAAACAAATTTTCAATTATTTTGATATTATAAACAACAATAAAAAGTACAATTTTATTTTATTTATTGATTTTCCTGGCTTTGGATTCATTATTACTTCTGTCATCTTCCACTTTTTAATCTAAATGTCGCATTTTATCAAGTGCCTAAGTTTAAGATGATTTTCTATCAGTTGTTTTAGTATTTCCTCGGTAGTTAGATTAAACCCTGAGGTTTTTTAGGGTTGATATTTATTCTTATATCTTTAGCTACTTCTTTGGATGTAACTAATTTTATTTCTTGAGTTTCTTCTATGACATCTGGCTAATCAATTGCTTTAATCTCCTCGTTGGGAGTTAGTAAGTTCAATAAATTATTTGTTGTAAGTCTAATCCTAAAACTTTTATGATAAAGGGTGTAATTATTTACAACTGCAACACAATGCAACCGTTATTAAATTAGTTTTTAGCATATTGAGGCAAAAACAACGGGAGAAATTCTATAAGACAAAGTTTTAAGCAAATGAATTAATTTTAAGTGGCAAATTTTAAATCAGCGATTATATTGCAGAAAACCGAAATCCTACTTTTTGCCTGAATGAAATATAAAAAATTCCTGTGGGAGCATCATTAGGAGAGACTATTTGTAGAAATTAGTAGGACGTTACGCCCCGTGAAGGCTTCGAAAGTTGAAGAGCCCCAGACGACGAAATTGGCATTTCCGGCAATAGCCGCACTACAAAAACCGTCAGGTGGGATAATAACTCACGGCATTTTTAGACTCGGCGAATTCACTCAGCGGTGTAATTTGTTCCGTCTGCACAAGCAGGGCCTATTAATATTGCCTCAATGACACCGGGGGCCGTTGCAAATGCAGCTCGTTGAAATCACCGTCAAATAAGTCAGCGTTTCAGAAACCGAACCACCACGGGAAGGTTGATTTATGGCCCTTGATAAAATCTAGTTACCGTTCAGCATATTAAGCCCCGATAACAATAATAAAGAAGATTATAGAATCGTGTGTATCCTGCGCAATTTCCATTTCCGTGATTTATGGCAAACCCGAGAATGCACTCGAATGGCTCAACTATAATTATTAATATTAATTGCTTTATTAGTATCGCTGGCGAATCTGGTATTAATCATCGATGCTATCTGCCGGTATGTCAAGCATCGATTTTCTATGGAAGGCAATTAATTCATGGCCAATTTTTGCGGGCCTCTCTTGCTGCTCGCGTTTGAGCTGAACGGCGCGTAATGTGCATAATCCGGCCGCGGGCCATAATTATTGTTGCTAAATGTCACGAAGGCGTTGCTAATTAACAATAACGACATAATTAAGGCTCGACCGCGTATGTACAGCCTGCGAGTGCATCGCTTATGCATGCGCGCCGCGCAAAAATGGCTCAGTGCCCACTACAGCAGCAGCAGCTCTGCAGGATAATTTAGAATTTGCAACAATGAGCCTGTCGCTCGCCGCGCGCTAATAACAATATTTGCTCGACTCGCTGACTTGAAGCCTTCACGCCGCATAAACAGCCGATCGTTTGACACAAATTAAGGCTGAACGAATTAAGGCAGGATTGACATTTACCTTGTCTCTCGAACGAGCTTCGAAGTCCTGCGGGGAATGTGACGTCTAAATTAATTTCCATTGTTTTTTGCCGGCCTCCTCTGAGTGTAATTACAAACTCAGGCAACCGTTAGTTCTCTTCTATGAAATAACAGGAAGTATGATACAACTTCATAAACACATTTTTTCATTCAACCCGTTCGGTTTTAATTGTTGCGCTATAAATAACTTGCGAGGAGCAAAAAACATTTCACGTTTCGGACACACCTTGAATTCTTGCTCAGCTACCTTTGCTAATTATTACAATACTTTTGATTTAATCTCGTTTAATGCTTTCGTATCAGTACCAAACTTTTAAAACATTTCAACACTTCCTAAGGTCATGAATATTTATATCTAAAAAACATCGTTCTAATTTTGCACAATTATGATGAGTCATTATCCGACAATTTGAAACGCTATTTTCAAGTATTTCTAAGTCTGTACACTTGTAAGGATGAGGTTCATTTACAACTCGCAGAAATAAAAGACAGCGTGTACATATTTTATAATAATAATAGTTCCCCGTAATAGGCCTCGAAGGCCCTTTGGGGTCGTAACAGGATAGATCTGTTACAGTCTAGAGCCTACGGTACACAAGGGTAGTAACGTGGGCAGCTGTACCACCGCCTATTATTACCCTCAGGTTTGACCTCCAGGTACTCATTTATTGCAGCCTGATCGAGCTGGGCCGTAAAATGCCAGCGATCGAATTGGCGAGGCAGGTTCGAACCCGCAACTCTTGGTTTCGTAGTCTAGCGATCTAGCCACTAAGCTACCACGGCTCTCGTACATGTTTTAAATAACAAAAAAATGACCTATACAAAGTTATAATTTTAGCAACACAAGAATTAAAGTTATTTATGATTCCTAAATGAGAATAAAGTAGAATGTGTATGATAAATTAGATGGGATACGCCTTTAAAACTGCACCTGTGGGTTATTTTACCAGATTTTTGTGTATCTATTTGACATAGCATTTCTAAATATTTTTGTGAGTAGCATGTGATTTATTATTTTATAGTTCTTATACAGAGATCATAAGTAATGAAATTATTTTTCATCTACTGAAGAATATTCGTCCTTTATAAGATCTGGAGAGTTTAAGAAATGCCGTAAGGTTTTAAGCTCGATTATAGAGAAACTCCAACTACACCTCCCCGTGGTAAAGGATGGGAACACCTAAGGATTGGTGTCAAACGTAGCTCTGGAGACCGAATGTGCGCCGGTATAAGCAAACAAACCTGACTTCCGGGTCAGGATGGGCACCCTATTGTCCAGAGGGTGAGAAATCGCCCTCGAAGGCGGAGGAATTGATAAGAAGATCAACGGCATTGGGATCAGGAAGGCAACGGAAAACCACCTGATTAGAGGCACAAAGTGCATTTCCAAGAAAAAATCAAGATGGCAAACAGTTGCAATACCGTATTGCCATCATGGTTTCCAACATCCGAAACGGATCGGAACTTTAAGAAGAAGAAGAAAATATTCCTTGGAATCAAAGAATTTATCTCGGTGGCGTAGCAACAGTCACTTGAGTTGATAATGGCGCATTATTTTACACAATGTTGAAAATCGGATAACGAGCCATTATCAAATTTTTTACTAAAGAAGATCTTTTCCTCAGTGGTATTAAATGACGTTTGATTGGTTTGTATGGTAAATTTAAAAAAAGTAGGACGAGAAAGCATCGAAGACAAACCACGTGTAGATCGGCCAATTAGTCTAGCGTGAGGTGCTGCAAGAGAACGCAAGGTTCGGGCTTTTCAATACAGTCGTGTAACGCGTTGTCCAAGACCACTTTCACATGAATAAGATCAGTGCCAGATTAGTATCTCGGATTTTTCCAGCGGAAAGACTTGTAAACCATTTTTAACCCTTTATCGCAACACCAAAAAGTTTCCTAAACCATTTTACAGCCGATGAAATCGTGATTCTGTACTATGATTTCCTAGCAAGAAGAGACTCAATAAAATGTGGCTTTGAGGAGCTTCCCTAAGACTTCTGCGGTAGATAATTTTGCAAAAGTTTGGCTTGAAGCATTTTGTAGCTAAAACTTCAGAGTATTTTTCTAAGTGTATTGAGATAATAACTTATGAATGTAGAAAAACGTTAAAATAAAATACACCTATTGTCTTATTCCTATCACATTTGACGTTTATCTCATAAGTTAATCTTCTGTTTTTAGTTGACAGTTTTTATATATACTATCAACTAATAAAATTTGCTAAATTTGATAAAAATTCTATTTCTAAGTCAATCTACAGCTGAGCTGTATTCCTTAGCTTTTGATAAATTTTCGATAATTGCTTTCGCGATTAGTGGAACTAAGTTGTATAAATTTATTCTATTTTCCTTAATACGCTTTTTTCTCAAACATAATTATTTTACTAACGTTAGTGTAGATTTATTAAAACGTAATGTTTGTATTTTTATGATAAGCAAATATAGTAGTAACATAAGTTAAGTATAACCTTGGTCCGCAAAACAGACATATAAAAATTCAAAATCACTCCTATGCACTACTATATACTAGTTGTAGATTTTGCAAATATAAAATAGGAAAAATTCTTTTAGTTCTTTATAGAAGCCTCGTTTGATAAATTTACTATTTTGTATTAGTGAATGTATAGCTGAGATAAGGTATATTATTTTCTGTAATACAACATTGTTGATGGTTGATTGATTCAATAGAATATCTTCGAGATTCTTGCTCGATTTATTTTATGCTTTGAAAGAGTAAAAGTAACCTTATCTTAAGCCCTAACATATGCGTATTCAAGCCAAGCACTTTAAACTTATTAGTTTTTTGAATTCAATTAGATTTATTAACATTTCATTTAATTTTAATTTATGTTTGTTTAGAATTTGCAAAGGACAATTCGTGAAACAAAGCAATTAATGAAGGGAAAGGGGAAATTGAAAAATAAAAAAGCTTCATTGAATATAGTAAACTAAATATATTAACTACAAAAGAAATAAGGAAGGTCTTATGAAAGTAAAAGAAAGTAAACATAGAAGTAATAGAAGAATCAGATTCGACTAAGAAGCTGAACAAAAAAGCTGGAAGAAGGAAATGGATAACAAAAATAAGGAAGCAACAGGGTGACTGGATACGGAAAACAAAATTGATAATTAAAGAAGCAACAGAAATAGACGAACAAAGTGAAAAATATGTAATGAAATATAAATGGAAAAAATAGAAGTAGCGATTGCGAAACTCGAAAAATTTTAGAAATCACAAAAAATTAAAAAATAATAACATACAAGAAAGGAAAGTAAAACAAAATCAAGAACTAAAGCCTAATAAACCTATTAGCCGGGAGTGGATGTTCCGCTTACCAAGGTTATTGTGAGCTGCTTCATCGCATGCCTTGATGTTGTTGTAAGATTTTTTTAAAAGAATGTAAAACAAAGGGGTTCAATATCCCATGCACTCTGAAGTTTAGATTAAAGTATCTGCATGAAAGTTATTCAAGGAAAGCCTGAAAATAAGTTTAAATAAGACTAAACACCTTTTAATAAACAGTCATGACAACAACTCAACACAGAGAGTACATTTAAAATTTATTAGTAGAACTCGAGTATTATTAATAGAAGCTTTGTATTGACAAAATATTCTGTTGAGTGTCGTTGAAGTTTGCTCAGCGATGAACGCATCTACTGCAAAGATCACATTTGGTGCCTTGGGGTAAAAATCGACACTCTGTTGTCATGAAAAACTCACATACGGTTTGTGACAACGGAAAATAAATTTTTTATAAGTTCGGGGCGGTGACGCGATAAATGTAGAGTTGTCGTGGTAAAATGTTCACACAAGTTTTCGATAAGTCAGTACAGCCGAAGACATTGTGCGGCGAAGGATGTAAAAATAGAGAGAGGTAACTTTAGGAAACTTTAGTGTTGAGCTAGTTACCGTCTGTGCATTTCATTTTGCAGGAGGCGGCAGATCGCAGAAGGCTGACGACTGGGCTGGAGTAACAATTGTGAGAGTTATAGAGCGAGATGGTATCTTATTCAACGGAGAATAGTCCGAGACGCGACAACTGTGATGCTACAAGGAAGTTAATGGACAAACGACGGGAGAGTGGGGGTTGCGTTCGTGGTCATTAGAGGAGAAGAAAATATTCACTGTGAACGAGCAAAACTCACAGACTGAAGCACCATTTTCCATTGCATGTTAGAGACCACCCGAGAGTGCCTAATATATAGGGTGGTGCGTAAAAACGGGACATTTTAAAATAAAATAAAATGAAAAATAAAATGTTAGGGTTTAATGAAAATTATATTTAAAAAAATCTGGTGTGAACATCACACGACTTTCCTTATCCTATTATATATATATATATATATATATATATATCGCCCTGCGCTGCTCTCGTCCCAAAACTTGTTATTTTAAAAAGGACGAGGCAGTCCAACACTAAAGCTGATTAAAATAAACAGTACAAGACAATAATTGACTGTACTTACATAGACGTCATTAAGGTAACGTGCGAGCTCGGTATATTAAGAGCTTTTATCGCCAAATTTCTCTAGTCGTAAGTTTCCGCGATGACCTCCGAAGTGCAAGATCCATCTTGGTGCGGGGTAAAATCGACCGTGTTGTCAATTTTTAATCGGCTATACGGTTATTGACAGAAAATTTCATTTTAAAGTTTCGGTTCGTCTCGATGATCTATCCGAGAGTTTGTGGTAAAATGAACAAGTTTTGAACGATAAGTCATAAAGCCAAGCTAATTTTTGCGAGTTCCTATAACAACTTTATTTTAAAATTTATATTTATCTCATGATAACAAATCATTTTATTCTCATAAATTTTGTATCTTCGACCGTTTAGATTCACGAGGCTTGGGACCGAATTGTGGAGTTTGTGAGAGATCTTATTACGAGAATAGTACAGCGCGCACTGTGATGTACAAAGTAACTTGGAACCAAATTTCAAGTCTCTAGTTCTTCGGTTCTCGAGAATATCCTGTTTACTGACAGAGGCAAACACTCACAGACTGGAACCAATTTTCCCATTGACTTTTAGGTCCTGAGGCTATATTTGGTCCATAAATGTAAAACGTAGGACCTTTCAAAATAAAAATGTTGGGGTTTAATGAAAATTATATTAAAAAAAAGAATAGTAACCTTGGCGGCTATTCAACATCATCAAATCGATAAATTACGCAATTTCCGAAAACTGCGCGAACAGAGGCTATGGAAGTGGCTCCATCTTGTAAAGCTTTAAGGAAAAAACAGCACAACAACTAGTTAAAAATCAGTCAATAGAATAGGCAATTTTTAAAAGCGGCTTCTTGAACTTTTTTCATATACAGACGATATAGCAATCTTAGAAAAATGTAAAGAATATATTAAAATAATCGATTTTGAAAAAGCTTTTAGTAGTTTAGAATATTATATTATAATACAAGCAGTAACATAATAAAAGATCCCACAAAAATACATTAGAATATTATAACAATAAAAGCATGGATGAGCTTGTTCCAACAAGGAGAACACTGAAATAAGTGCAAAAACCGTTATATTTAGATCAAATAATATCATTTAAAGAAAAATAAAAAAAGGACAACGTAGAATACGTTAGCTTTTAAGAAATTTTACTCGGCAAAGAAAATATAATAGAAATAAAAAGTGTCCAACAGTACCTAACGCCAACATTAGCATATGGAACTAAAACTTGGAATTTAACAGAGCAATTGTATTTGAAACTAAGAATAATCCAGGCAAAAATAAAAAGATCAACATCGGGACTAAAATTAATAGATAAAGTAAATTTAAAGAAAATTAGAAAAAGAACAGGCGTAAAAGATGTTGACGAGAGGTGTTAAAAAATATAAAATTAAGCAGGTCATCTAGCAAGATTCCGACAAAATAAATAGACTTACAAGACCGCATTGTAGATACCATCTGAGGGTGCCACAAGTAATTAAAGCTAAATTCAGAATAGGAGAAGCTTTTGCCCTAAATAGTGACGTATTGGCTCACAAGTGACAAGTAAGTTTCAAATGATAAAATAATTGAATTAATGGAACTCCTTAAAATAGTTAGTCCAGATTTTTTAATAAAATAATTTTTATTTATACGAGTGCTTTATTACCCGCTCTCAAACGAAAATTTTCTATCGCTTGCGGTTCCGGAAATATAATACCTCGGCCGCGCCTGCCGCCAAGCCAGAATTTGTCCTTCGGAGGCGTTCGGGTCGGCACGAACAACCTGTGAAACAGCAGCAGCAGCACTCATAATTTTTTTTATATATATAATTCAATAATTTGGCAATATAATTCAATCTTTTGAACATGAAATGATATGAGAGGATATTCATCCTTAACTCACCTTTTAGTATTCATTAATTAAATGACAAACATAAATGGCATAGAAGAATATAAATTATTCAAGAGAAAGAGAATAATAGATAAACGATTACAACACCATAGACTCATAGACAACAACTAAAATAAAATAAACCAAACAAATATAGAAAAATATTAATAAAATACAGATAATTTAGTTGCTTATATTTTGTAATTGCACGATTCTTTCAAATAAATTTTTTGCGAATAAATATGTAACTCTGATTTTCTGGGTGAACATATTAAATTGTCTGTCTGTGTTGATGACGATAAGAATTTTTATAAAAAAATATTTTTTTTTCTGAAAATAATATCAAACAACAAATACCACTTCAGATCCTCCGAGAATGAAACAATTATTATTTCTTCTAAGAACCAAATAATTTATGGGATAAGTCACTTTAAAATTTACCTAGCCTTATTAGATATACGTACAAAGCCTCGTAATTGTATTGTTTCAGATATATTCTATTGTTAACATAAATAAAACTTTGGAATTTTTTGTAGTTAAGCAATAATAAAATAAGAAAGAATATATACAGGAACTCTTTGAGGGCGAAAGACAACAAAAGACAACACAAAAAAAACGAAGAACAAGGTAGCGATCTATGTAGAGGAGTCGTAATTCGTAAAGGACCTGTGGGGGGGAGCTACAGCTGAGCTAATCTGCGCGACCAATAACTTAATTGCAATGAGCAATGCCGTAGCGTGTAAACCAGTGACGTGCCATTTGGGTTTGAAATTATGAATAAAACTGATTAAATATGAAAATTTGTTAATTCTGCAAGCAGTTTGATGTTGCTTTTTATGTTTTTTGTGGGCAACTTGCAGTTAACATCACCACCGAGCCCATTTAGCTAAATATGCGCAATAATATTAGCTGTTTTAAGATTGGTAAGTAATGCAAAATGCACATTACTGACTTACCAAAACAATACAAGAAAAAAATCCACGTTGTTTTTAAAAAGACAGATTTTTGTACTGTTGGTTTCTTTTGAGCCCTTGAAAACTAAAATAAATAATCCGAAAATGTTGAGACGCGAATCCCCTCTTTTAAGCGAATAGGCTCGTCTAAAATAATTTTCGGCGCCGCGCGTTGCTGCGTATGTCAAGCAGCGCTCACGTGACAGGGCCTTTACAAATTACGACCACTCTATAATAAAAGAAGAGGTGATACATGCAGTAAGTTGGAAAAATGTAATAAAGCCTTAGGACCTAACAAAATTACAATTGAAGTAATAAAATTAATTGGAGAAAAACAAATACACGCATTAGTAGACTATAATACAGTATACAACACAGGAATAATTCCTCCAGAGTGGCTTACATCGACATTTGTAGCTTTACCAGAAAAAGCAAATTCAAAAAAATGCAATAAACATAGGACAATTAGTTTAATGAGTCAGACTCCTTAAGATACTTCTAAAGATACGAGAATTTCTAAGCAGTTAAAGCAGGACCTTAGTGAAACCCAGTTTGGTTTCAGAAAAGCAGTGGTCACAAGAGAGACTCTGCTTAAATTTAATGTGTTAGCTCAGAGATGTATGGCTGTTAATCAACCAACATATGTGTGCTTTCTTGATTACAATAAAGCTTTTGACAAAGTTTGACATAACTACCTCATTCAACTACTTAAAACAAAAACATATATATGAAAGATATGAGAATAATACTTCATCTATATTTTAACCAAACCGCTAATGTAAAAGTGGATAAATAATAATAATAAGAAATCCAGATACATAGAGGAGTGAGACAAGGGTGCGTACTCTAGCCTCTATTTTGTCAATCTATATTAAGATAAAATAATCAAGAACGCTTTAGAAGAAACATCAGTCGGAATAAGGGTAATAATAAACAATAATAAAAATATAAATACCTAGAATTAATTGTCAATAAAAATAATAAATGCACAGGGAAAATTAAGGCAAGGATTGGACAAAGCAGGACAATATTTAATAAAATAAAGAATATATTATACAGCAGAGACCTAGATCAACAGTATCTTATGGAATTGAAGCTTGGACGACAAAAAAGACAGAACTAGAAGCATTCGAAATGTGGACTTACCGAAGAATGTTGAAAGTAAGCTTGTTAGAAAAAGTAACAAATGATGAAGTACTTAGAAGAATAAGGAAATAAAAAAATACTAAACATAGTTACAATAAGAAAATTGTAATATCTGGGCCATATAACGCGAGGAGAAAGATATGAAATTATACAAGGGAAAATACAAGGAAGAAGAAGTAGAGGAAGAAAACGTATCTCTAGGTTAAGTAACCTAAGCAAATGGTATAACTGTAGTTCAGATCTGCGACGTCAAAAATACGAATAGCCGATAGACAACATTTTTAGAGGAGATGGTACCTAAGAAGAAGAAGCAGCTTTGCTAATATTTTTAACTGAAATGAACTGCTTCATTGTTTGATCAAACTAAATTATTGATGCACATGTTTAGATTTTGACACACTTAACTACCATTGCGATTTACTCCATTATCAAGAGATTAACGTTAATTTTTATGCGGGATCTTAATCTACCTACTTCTCCAGAAAATTATGAGTTATAAAAGAAGTCTGGCCTTTTATGTGCTCTATTTCGCTATTTCTTAAAGAGAAAGCTTGGACTTTCAAAAATTTACAAGTAAAATGTTTCCCTGTGTCTTATTGTCAAACCACACAACTTAGTCAAATAGCTGGTCAAAATCCTTCACATCTTTACAGATTAAACGTCATCACACTCCGAATGTCCTGAATATTTCTTAGAAATTCTCAAATCTTTTCTCATTCGTAAAGATGACACAATGATCAGTTTTGATATTGTTTCCTGGTTTAATAATATTTCTATTCTTGAGACTCCTAAAACTAATCACAATGTAGAAGACGATATGCTCATCTAAATTAATCATTACTTTTTAAATACATATATTACTTTCAAAGACAAATGTTATCACCAAATCAATGGTGCTGCTACGGAATACCCACTATCACATGTAATACTAAACGAGCTTAAAATATTTTGAAATAAAAGCATCTCTTCTTTTGTCTTCATACTTACCTGTCAGATAAGATAACTTGGCGTTTTTCCAATTCCTTTTCCACGTAAATAAAGGCCAATCTTTTTTCTATAACACAGTTTTTCTTGGAGAAATCAAAATCCATTATGTATCTGTAGGCTTTACATAAAAATACTTCAATAAAACTACGAGAGCTTTCTTCTTCTTCTCTAGAAAGGCAATGTTTTGGTCTAGTATTTTCTCTCTATTAACAATTTGTATAACTGTTATATGGAAAAATGATAAAATTTCAAAAAGAAATTACTTCGAGTTCCGATAATTTGTAATGTAATACTAATTTTTTTTTATTAATTTAATTTTAAGAAGAAAATATATACTTCGTACTTTTATTAACTTGGAGAATAACATTCAAAAAAAGCTCTATTTTGCCAAGGTCATTAAGGAATCTGATGAAAAATGTAAAAGATAAAAAAACTCAAAAATACTTGGAGGTCATTTTTCGCGCCCCTTTAAACGATTTTGTTCTTTAACAAACATAGCCAAGATATTCATCCAACAAATGGATAAAAAATAAAGGAAATTTGCCTAAAACAAAATATAAAAAAATTTAAAAATCCTTATGCAAGATTATTAATGTCAATCATTTTCACTCACAGTTTAAATGATGTTACACTTTTGATCAATATTTTATTATTGTCTTTATCATTTCAGCCCCATCTTCTTCAAATGGTTGTAACAAGCTCTACACAAGCCACTCTATTGATCTATAATAGTGATATTATGGCACTTAACAAAAGTTAAATCAAAATATATATAAAGGTTACATGCCACATATCTCCATTCAAACCATAGCTTTGCTTTAGTAAAATTTATAGCAATGTCCAAAATTATCCACGTCATTTCCATATCTGGAAATCTCAGACGAAATTTGGTTTTATTTAATCCTTGTTTGAAAAGTTAATAATATTCAGTTAAACAATCATTTTTACTATTGCCGTCGTAAAAGCTTGCTATAAGGACAAAAGCCATTTTTTAAAGTCTTCCAATGTAAGGCATTTTTCAGGCGCGAGACGTACGCTCGGCGGAAAGAAATTGGGCGCAGCCGCGCAAAAACGTAATTTCGACCGATTAGGGAATCGTGTGGTCTCGGAGATCCCGGGCGACACCTGGCGGGCAAGAAATCAAAGTCGCAATCGAACAATTCGGTAATTGGACCGCGTGTGGGTCCGCACTGCAACCGGAGGGAATCTGGTCCGTCGAAAAAGCGGAGCCGCTTTTTGACTTTCGTTATGGCGGGCCTGCGCGGCGTTCCACATTTCTTTCGACGGACGCCGCTGATTAATATTTAACGGCGAAAGCGGATGCAGTTTGATTGCGATTTATATGTAGCTGCATGCGGCTGAAGTTGTCCGAGCTGCTGTCGATTTAATCTGCTATATAGTTCGGAATGTTGAGCAGAACTCGTGCGTTCTATAAATAATCTATCGGATGCATCATTACTCAGATATTATTAAGGCTTTTTTAGTTTCTGTGCATATTATGCATTCGCATGTCCAGCCCTGTACAGTCCGACGAAATTATCCAGTTAATATTTTGAATGGAAACAATCGACATTTGATCGGAGACAATGATAATGTATTTGGTAAAGGATAAAAAGAAAAACTAGTATGCCTATATTGATAACATCTAGTATCTATTTATAGTTAGAAGGACTGAAAAATAATATATAGGGCTTTAGAAGAACCATCCGAATAAGGAGAGCTAAACTGTTTATTTCAAAAAAAGGTTGGTCCCAGAGAAGGGCATAATTTAGTCGTTGGCTCCAAATGATATTGGAGTAGCACCTAGCAAGTGTTTTAAAAGATTGTTTAAAATATAGGAAAACATACGTATCGAATACTTTTTACAAAACTGAGAAGAAAATCTGATCGACTTACAAAGATTGAGAAATAAGGAATCGACAGATTCGGAAGGTTTTAAGTGTGAAAAATTTCCTTATGGTACCACTAGAAATTATTACAAAAGTATTTAACTCGCAAGCACACAAAAGAATAGTTCCGACTTGACTTTTGGAGAGTAAAGATATAATAAGTAAAATAAATTTAACATTTAAATGGAACGTCATGTTTTCCATACAAACGGGTAATTTAAATGCTACCTATGGTTACGTGACGATCTACCCGACAATCAGCCACCAATTCCGTATCCGTAATCCCAATTAATGCAATTTATTATTCTCAAATCCTATGCTCAATCAATCCTATTTAAATGCAAACGCACCTCTTCCTATTCACAAACGCAACGTGTCAACCCATTATCAATCTAAGCTAATAAATGAACAAGAATCCAAAGAACAAAAAGAAAGCAACGAAACACAAGCTAATAAATACCCCTGGCAAGTTGTTAAGAAAAGAAAAGACTAAATACATCAGCAGAATGTATTTTATTAGATCAGCAGAGTATTACTACCAATAATAGATTCGAACCTATAGCAAGCCAAACTAACGGAGAATCAAATCAAATGCAAGTCGACAACAATTAAGGCACTAGGAAGGTGCCAAAACCACCTCCAATTTATGTTTACGCGTTACTACTCCTAATCAAATTATTAAGCTTATTTCAACAGTTACAGAAAACCAACAATATTACACCAAAACATTAAAAAATAACACAGTCGAAATCAATGTAATTACCTCGGATACATACAGAAAGATTGTTAGATACTTAAAAAATGAGCAAGTAATTCATCATACATATCAACCTAAATATGAACGAGCATACAGAGTAATCATCAGACACTATTCAGATTAAAACTGAATTAGTAAAATCAGGTCATCAAGTACGTAACATTATGAATATAAGACATAAAAAAACCAAAGATTCACTCCCATTATTCTGTGTTGATCTTGAACCGAAAGAAAACAACAGGGCGATATTTCACATAGAGTATTTGTACAATAGCAAAATTAAAATTGAGCCACCACTTAAGAAGACAGGCGTCATTCAATGCACTAGATGGCAAAATTATAGACACTCAAGAGCTTACTGTACTAGACAATACATGTATGTTAAATATGGACAACAATACCATTCGAAAACATGCGCAAAACCTAATACTACACCAGCGCAGTGTGCTTTATGTGAGAGTAAATTACAGAGGCTGTTCTGTTTATCAAGAAATAATAAACTATACACAAACAAGAAATACAATTCCTATCCCAACATACCTAATAATGTGAAGTCACACAACTGCATCCTTACGTACGCTGCAGTTGCACAATCAAGTGTAACTGCTAACAATATTAATAACCAATAAATCAACATAGAAGACAAATTAACTACCTTTCTTAACGAATTCAAGAACATGTTCGCACAGCTAATGAACCAAACAACATCGTGCTAAACTTACTCTCAACGCTAATAACTGAAATAGCCTAATAATGGCCAACATAACAAAAATAACCACATGAAATGCAAATGGTCTATTAAACCATAAGCAAGAAATAATAACGTTCCTAAATTTAAACAAAATAGAGATAATGCAAGTATTCGAAACTCATTCCACAAATAGATCAGTGCACCTAATTATTCCATTTATAACACAAATAATCCTGATGGTACTACGCATACAGGCGCTGCAGTGATCATTAAAAATACCAGCTTAACCCATTCCAAACTGCTAAAATACAAACCGCCAATGTCAGAGTCAACCTTGGTCATTCACAGTATCAGCTATTTACTCCCCTCATAGGCATACAATAGTTAAAGATGATTATATTGAATTATTTCACACCCTAGAAAACAAATTCATTGTTGGAAGAGACTAGAACTCCAAACACACCCACTGGAGTTCCAGAATCATCACAACAAAAAGCAGAAACTTGTTTAGAGCGATTGTGACAAAAAATTACAGCTGTCATAATACCGGGGAACCGACACATTAGCCAACAGATCCAGCCAAGCTTCCTGACCTGCTGGATTTTTACATTTCTTATGGGATAGCTATAAACCGAATAACGATTTAACAAGAAGTCATGCACCAGTAATACTTAATTTAAGTACTTGGCCTATCAACAAAGAGCTGATTCCTAGACTTACATCAAAACATACTAATTAGCATAAATTCCAAAAACACATTGATAAAAAGATCCAACTTAAACTGCGAATAAAACAACCACAAGATTTAGACCAAGCAGTCCAATACCTAGTCGGTCTTATCCAAGAAGCTGCATGGGAAGCCACTCCCAACCAAACTGAGCCAGCACATGTCAATAACATACCTTTACATATAAAAGAACTAATAGCTGAGAAAGGACGAGCTCGATCACGATGGCAAAGAACACATAGTGTGGCTGATAAACTAAATCTTGACAGACTAACTTGACAACTTCGTGCTGCCCTACTGGATTGTCAAAATGCCAGCTTTTATTACTACGTCACTAACCTCAAGCAAGAAGATCACACCATCTGGAGGGCTACAAAGATTTAAAAGGCCGCAAGTAGTCATTCCTCCTAAATGCAAAACTGATGGCACATGGGCTAGATCTAACAAACAAAAAGCCGAAACTTCCGCTGAGCACTTGACAAATGTATTTCAACCTCTTCAACCTAATGTACCAGATAAAGTTGTAGATGACTCGTACCAGATGCCCTGGCCTATTAAACCATTTTCACCAACAGAGGTTCAGCTTGAAATAAAGATATTTTAAAGCACCAGGATACAACTTGATAACAGGGCAAATATTAAAAATTTAAAAAAAAAGCCATTATACTATTAACGACTATTTATAATCACATGTCAAGCATGTCTTATTATCCTATATTTTAGAAGTATTCCCAAATAATAATGGTTCCCAAACCTGGAAAACAAGCAGAAAAGGTAACTTCTTACAGGCCGATCAGTCCCCTATCCCTACTAAGCAAACTTTTTGAGAAACTGTTCCTCGGAAGACTAATGAACAACACAGACATAGCAACACATTCCTGTATACCAGTTGGAGTTTCGCAAGGGATAATCTACAACGTAGCAAGTGCAAAGGATAGTTAATAAAATAGCATGTAACCTCGAAGAAAAGCACAGCCGTTTTCTTGGACGTTGCCCAGGCGTTTAACGGAGTCTGGCATACTGGGTTACTCTATAAACTGAAAAGGCTACTCCCAAATTACTATTACCTTCTCCTTAAGTCCTATCTTACAGATAGATTTTTCACAGTCAAGCATGACAACGAATTATCTAGCTACTCTCCTATAAAATCCGGTGTCCCACAAGGTAGTGTCCTTGGCCTCCTCCTGTATCTTACATACACTGCTTACATACTAGAAAATGGAAACACTGTTATCGCTACTTTTGCTGATGACACTGCTGTGTTATCTACACATGAAGACCCTGTGTTAGCATCCGAAAATCTTCAACAACATCTAAACGTAATCAACGAATGCCTTACTAAATGGCGTATTAAAATCAACACATCCAAATCCGTTTAAGTAACCTTCACAACTAGATTTAACACACGTCTGCTGACCAAAAATATATAAACTTAAGTTTAGACACTACGCCACTTTTTTTAATCCGCAAAAATATCTATTGTTAGTTTAAAACTGTACTTTAATACAAGTAAAATATAAATAAAAGGATTATTTTGCAAAAATAAATATTTTGCATTTTTAAAAAGCTTACTTGTATCTAAAAAAGTAACATCAAAATGACAAATTATTGTTAACAATGTCTAAACACACATAAATACGCACAGTAGGTGATCGGTTAACCAACACAATCTATTTAAAGACAATCTTTACTACCCAAGCTGTTCGTTAAAGCAAGTATCAATTTATGGTAGATTTATATGGACATTTGATTAATTTATTCTGAAGATAAAAAATAAGTAAATAAAAAATTATATAATTTTTTACTACGTTTATTTATATTGTAATGTTTTCGCTCAGTGACGCAAATTTTCTAAAACTATTTATTTATTAAGTGGCGAAGCGAAGCGGAGTCACTTTCTAACTTCATGTTGTCCGTCCGTCCGTCTGTCTGTCCGTCCGTCCGTCCATCCGTCCGTCCAAGCAATAACTCGAGAACGGCTGAGAATTTCCAAATTCTGTTTTCACCAATCGACAGGTGACCAAAAGGCTTGTTTTCTAGTGATTTTGAAACTGATTGGTCAAAGGTTAACTAGAGAGTTCTCAAATTTGGGAGACTGCTTCGCCACTTTGCTATGCGTTGCAAGCTTTGCAGGTTTATTTTACTTACAGACGATCAGAATCACTTACCACTATTTATGAATGCAACACACACGACAAATAACAAAAAATTGCACTGTATTTATCTGAGACACTATTTATGTCGCATACAACTTCCGCACTTGAATTCGTCTTGCTGCGCCATTTCAAATCCCGTGGCCGCGACGCTGCGCGATTTATGCCTATTTGTAATCTACCAGAAGGGTCACAAAATACCTGAAAGCGCCGGACTAGAACCATCTAAAAAAGTCGCCTTATTTAAGTCTGCATATGTGATTTCTCAAAGGCATTATGTCGGCCGCTCAAGCGTGTCGAAGTGCAACAAAACTATGGCCATAGAAGACAAATTCGTTACAATATGTGATAACACTGATACATACATACACTGTCGCACTTTCAACACTCTTACTTTTTCCGTTGGTGGGGCGTTACAGAATCTGCTCACGTCGATTGTTTTTTTCAGCTTCATGATTATTATAACGTATTAAAATGAAAGGAAGAATTATAAATACATATTTATTATTAATTTTCTTATAAATTTAAAAAATGGTCTCGAGGAATGTTTAAGCTTAGTTCAATATGTAAAAAAGCAACTTTCTATTTCAGTTTAAATAAAGTTATGTTATTATTTCCAGTTTCACTATCCGCTATCCGGCGTTAAGTCAAACTTTCATAATCCCAAATCTGGGTGTGTGAACCGTTCAGGATTACAATTAATTAGCATGTTCTGTTGTTGTGCAAGCCCGTTCCAGAGAAAAATGCCTGCATCATCCGGCAGAGCTTTCGCAGCTAATGCAAATAGTTCTGTAACAAAACAGATTATAAATCAACACCCATTGAGTTGGTCAGGGTCACGGCCCACGTCCTCATTGTTCCGACGCCATTCGCATTAGCAGGTTAAATATGGTATCGCATGTCTTCGGCTCTTGTATAACAGCTGATGCTACACCGAATTTTTTCGGAGGGAGTGCCGCCGAATTCCTGGGCGTTAAAGGGACCGGGCACCAAAGGTCAGTGACAAGGGTTCCGTGACCCCGGGTCAATTAACGAAATCGGCCGGCCCCGCCGAGATGCATTGATTTGCGTTACGTAACTTAGGCCGGGCTAATTCTGGTATCACGAAATGGTAATATTTTAGGCCGCTTATTAAAAGCTAGCGTCTTGATTTATGGACAAGATAGTTTCGGACTAACCTCTCTCAACGCATTCTCGAAGTGTTACCGAAACTAAAATTATGGTCCCGTTACGACATATATCATTACGCCACGCTGTGTGCCTTTGAGATCGCCGAGCGGCGCGTTATATTCAGTAACACCAAAATATTACGAAAACCTCCAGCAACACACGCATAAATAAAAAGTAATTAATTGAATTTTACGGGCTCGCTCGGCTGCCATAATTCAACCTGAAAACACTGCTGCGACTGGGGGCCTTAGAGTAATGAAAAATATCTAGCTATATTTTAACGTTTTGATGCGGCGCAACTATGGCACGAGCAACGAACTCTCGGAGCTTCCGAAAGCTCACCTGGAAGCACGCCAACAAAGGCATTCCGCGGGTTGAAATCTCGCAGCCTTCGCGAATTTGCAATCGAACCCGTTTGCTCTTAAAAGGAGTCGCACACATCGCGCAAGTTTTTAAAAAGACCGCCCACGATAAACAGGTGTACCATAATAAACCAGCCCCCGGAGACTTTTTTGGCGACGTTGATGTACAGGTCTTCTTACGCTTCCCACGTGTGTGTGCTCCGGTTTTAAATTGCCCGCGACTTTGTTCCCTGGCGGCAACCAAGTGCAAAACGGTGGGAACAGGATATTGCAGTACCAATTAAACAATCTCTGAAATTGAACTTGAAATCCTCAAAATTTAGATCAAAATGTCGTACACGTGCATTAGGCAGACAATAATTAAGTCGGTAGTGTTGAGTGATTTTGAACGTAGCATGGTCACTTGATGCTATCATTACAAGAGGCCTAATTCACCTATAAATACAATCATGAAATGGAAACGTCTCGGACACGAAACACTGGTGAAATGAAGTGATAAACTTTATAAACTTAATGATCGTAGCTGTCCAACTCTAAAGAAGACCCTGAAAAATATGCATTTATGGTTGTGTTGCTTTTCACAAACCCTACGTAAGCACAGGGAATGTCAATGTGGCTTTCAATAATTCTAAGGTCACCGTCATTAGACTGTGGAATAATGGAAACAAGTTATGTAGAGTGATGAATCGCGCTACATGATTTGGCAGACCGGAAGATGCGTCCGGGTTTGACGGATGCCAGGAGAACGGCTCTTAGTTGAGTGTATTGTGACAATAGTCACGTTTAGTGATGAAGGCATCATGGTTTAGGGCTGTTTTTGGTTCCCTTACTTCCTGTATCCAAAAGAATGAACGCTGCTGAGAATTATCTTAATACTATTGAAAACTCTGTGCTCCCAACTCTCTGACAACAGCTCGAAGAAGGGCCTTTTATGCACCAACAGGAATATTGTTCTGTCCACGCAGCAAAGGTTATCCTGTCGTGGTTTGTAGAGATGTGTGTTGAAGAACTAGACCTTCACAAAGCACATTATTCTCTCTATAATTGATGCTAAAGATAGACCAACATCCCATTAATACATGATTTTACAACATTGAGTGTCCAGATACTTTTGGTCATACAGTGTATTCGAAAACTGACAAAATCTGGATAAAGTTATAGCTCAGTTTACGTTAGAAATGTTGATAATAACTATATAGTAATAATAATATAATAATAAAGACTCAAAATTTTATCTTGCAGTTTTCAACAGAATCAAAAAAATTTCAAACGGAAACCAGATTATTGTTCTATCAATTTAGTAGAACTATATGTCTCTGCTAAACGAGGCCAAGGCTGCAATTTAATTGTTACGTAAGAAATAAATTGCACTGCTTCAAAGCAGACGCCGAAGCGCTTCCTCTGAACGGCGTTTTAATGTCACGGGGAGCGGAAGCCCCCAATTACGGGCTCCTCCGTTTGCCACAAGCAGTGCCCCGTTGGGTCCAATCGTCGCGAAAATTAAAACGTTCCAAGAGCTTGGCACTAGCGGAATTTAGATGGAGAAACTGCTCGGTGCTAACAGATCATGTCAAATTAATTTAGCGTGTCAAAATCTGGCGGTGCCCTTGCAAAACTGCAGCACTGTTGAAGCGTGGCTAGTCAGTTGAGTTAATTAATTAGAATGTATTTGGAATAACTGAGCGAGCTAATAAGATCTTGTTGGACATCAAACAAAAAAATGCAAGGACGACTGAAATGTGAACAACTATTTTAAAAAACTACTGTAGGACATGCTTTTGAAGATAATGACTCTTCAATTATAAGTAACAATACTTTGTTGATGGATTAAAGTGAGAAAAATCATAACTTTCTCATTGTAACTTAATGAAATATGTCTTCACATTAAAAATAAATTTTCAAAAAAAATTTATTTTTATGTATTTTGAAAAGAAGGATAACAGTCAAATCTTACTATACGCAGTATATGAATATGTAATAAGACTAACGAAAAAAATTCATTTAATATTTTAAATAGCGAGGGCAAAAAATAAAAACACACAGTAAATGACTTTGAAAGCAATTAAATATCAGTACCTCTATCTTACCTTGTAAATGAGAGCAGATGGTAAACTTAAACCTTGATTTCAGTCTTCTAAATGTCAAATTAAACTGCTATGTAATCTACCTTCCTTTCAAATTATTGTCAATAAAAAATTTGCAAAATTAAAAAATACACATATGGTTAACAGTTTAGCAATAAAAAGGTACTGCAAACGGGCTTAAAAAGCTTGCTAAGAGAGTGACAGTTACTTGAAAATTGTAATACTTGTAAACAAAATCTTGATGTAATTGAAATTGACCTTAATTGTCGATAAGGTTATATGCTTTAATTGTTTCTCTCCTTCTAGAAGTGCTAAAACATAAAATTTGCAATACACCATGGCCAACAAATACTAAACGACCATGGAAAAGCGACAGCACAAGTATGGTTAAACATTTTATGGCCAGAACGAAAGTCTTGCGAGTAGTGTTAAGAGTGTCAGTGGTTTAACAGTCGTCTAACTAGCCGGGTTATTCACACCCCTGGGTTAACAAATCTACTAAGTTAATCTGTTAATGACATTAGGGTTGTATTGAGTTCGTACCGATGCGCTTGACATGAACGTCCCGGTTGAAGGAAACGCGTGGTCGAAGAGAAGCGTCAGACCGTTGGGAGTCCGAGCGGGTCACATCCGGCATCCCAGCTACCGTTCGCTCATCCTGCAACACCCGTATGTTTCGCTCACACAAGGATTCACCTCAATGATGCAGCTGATGACTGAAATGAAGTTCGTGAGCATGAGTGAGCTGATTTATGGCAAGTGCGAATGAGGCGCGCTGACACAGCCGCATATTACCTTTAGGGCTTCACGTTGCGCAAACAATAATGGAGGTGCCTCGTACATGGGAGTTTATGAATTGGTGGACCTCAAAACGCTTACGCAAACGCCTGTAATGGGCGCTAAGTTGTGGCTTAGCACTTAGGCCCGAAGGATACATTATCGTTAACCGTGTTTTCGCATTTGAGAGCACGATATTTCCTGGTGGTTTATAGAAGCCATAAAAAGCGCTATAGGTTTTGCGGAGCAATTGGTTGTTTAATGATATTTTATGTATCAAGCTTTCCTCAGCTTAGTTCACGTGTATTCCACGTGTAAGTGATGCCAAATCTTCGTAAGCGTAGTTAACATCAGATAATATGATTTAAAATAAAATGTTTACTTTCAAGATTGCTTTTTATTATAAGAATGTATATTTTTAGTTTTATTTTGTGGTAGACGCATTACTAAAACAGAAACAAGTTAGACATTTTTTAAATATAATGTATAACAAATACATATAACCGTAGATATTAAACAGTATCTATATAAGGTCGTCTGCGTACATCCGGAAAATAAATAAATAATCAAAATAACATTAAAATATAGAAAAAATTAAATTTATTTACATGAAACTTAGCCCATCAGTAGAAAGAACCCTCTCAAGCCAGGCACACAATTTCCTCTTTGTCCATATGAGTTATAACCTTCATGTTGGAAGATCTTAAACTATCCTTAGTGTTATGATGACTCTCATTGACCTTGGCTCCGATCACGGCCCACACGTAGTAGTTAAGGGGCTGGAGGGTCTTGTGACCCCAAATTGTTGTATAATCATTCCTGAATCTTCCTTGTATTGTGTGCTGAAGAGCCGGAACTTCCACCCAACGGCCACCTTTTTCAACCAGAGTTTGACAAATATTTCCAGCACATTGATATAAATGTCGGCGATCATCTTCAGGCCTTTTTCAAAGAAGTAAGGCGTCATGTCATCCCCACCATTGCTCATAATGCCCATGATGCTGGGCAGCAAAGAGGCGGAAAGCTTTATATGCAGACTTGTTGCAGGTCCTGGTGCGCTACCAGGTTGACCGTCGACCTCACTACGCTCATATCTTGCCAGGTCTTTTCTTTCAATTGCACTGTACTTCTTAGCTACGTCATAATCATTTCTGTCGGCGATTTTCGGCGGGAAGGGATTCTAGTATAATAGTTCTGCGATCATATGCTCGGCTCATTTTGTGGACAATCGTAGATTGTTGATTATGTGAAATTAACTTGTTATATTATCTAATAGAGGATTGCTAAGAAGGCTTTTTCCTCAACGACCGTGTAATACTAAACCTAACATTCAAAATAATATTTATCTAATATTATTCCCGATTACAGCATCGAATTTTTTTAATACTTAACGTTTGGATAATTTATTATCATTATTATATGAAACGTTACGTTGTATGTCTTTCAGCTGTTAAGTGCTTGAAAATCTGAAATAATGAGAATCCTTGGTGTTAATTTTTTAACCTGTTTGTGTAGGAGGAACAACAAAGATTTATACAACATTATCACTGTTTTTTTAGAGTTTGCAAATGCCTTGCCACTTTATTATCTTTCTGTTAATATTTCTGCCTTAAAATATTTTTTGAAATATAAAAACGGGTTCAATTTTTTTTTGTAAATTATATATGATGGGGTTGATAATGAGCAAGGATTGCACGCGCTCGCCTTGAAACGCAGCGAATCCTGCCGCCAATTCCCACAGGCGAATCCGAATAGTCGAACAATGAGCTTTTTTAGCCGCGAGGACGTGGATGGATGGTAATCAACTCAACCTTGGCCGGCCCACACCTGTGTTTAAATGTATATCAATAATAGCATAATGGATAATTGTTGTTACTTTTTACATGAGCCCCATTGTGGTCGTGACAGATGCCAATCTCGCCTGCATTCATGCATTGTCCGGCAGCATTTTTATTTGCGTTTCAGAATAGGTTCGGCGCGCGTAATTACGTGCCAGGCCGCGAATCATAAGATATTCTGCAAACTGGGCGATTAGGCGATCGCGCATAGACGCGCTGAAAAGGATAATGGCGGCAGCCTCGCAGGAACGCCTAATGGTCCTATTCAGCAGTAATTAGCTGATCGACTGCGGTAATGCAAAATAACGTGCCCGTAATTGTGGCATTAACTGTAGATACTAATATTGCACCTATGCTCCATAAAGAAGGTTATTATAACTGCTTTAAAGAAGCTTTTTTCTTGGTTTACAACAAGATCAAACCTTTTTATGGTTTCTTCACTGTCAGAGGAGCAATAATACTTTAAAAATAAAATTTAAGAAGAAGATACAAAAATTACATTTTATTGAGTATTAACGTACCCAATCTCTGATCAAATATGGAAATTTATGTCTGACAAGTGGCTATCTCGGCTTCAACTGCAAATTTTCGCACGTTCTGATCAATTTGATCGATAACACGTTGGATTTCGTTTTTAAGGTCGTCGGCTGTCTGCGGATTGTTGTTGTAAACTTTGAATTTCAAGTAACCCCGCAAAAAAGTCGCACCACGTTAAATCTCAAAATCTTACTGTAATATTATGCGACTGCTGCTCGAGCTGTATGGCACCGTGACACCGTCCTGCTGGAATCGCACATGTTTCAGATCCATGTTGCCTAGTTGATGCCGAAAAGCTGGCCTGTTATGTAACGGTACCGATCATCATTTACAGTTGCAGGATATTGAGCATGATTTTCGATGAAGTATGGACTTATCACGCCACGTATTCAAAATATAAACCAAACGTTACTCGTTGGAGATACATTTGCTTTTTATGAGTTACAAATGCGAATATTTTGTTTGTTTACGGACACGTTGAATTAAAAAACCACTTTATTGCAGAAGCTAATTTTTTGACTAAACTGAAAATTTACTTTATGTTATTATAAAACTCATTTGACGAATTATCGATTATAAAAATGACTAGCAAGTGTCAATTAAAGGTTGTACGCCTGAAAGAGCAAATATTTAGTGATTATGACTATCAGCTTGCACCACAGATTAGCTTAAAACTTTTTTCACTTAATAATTATACAATAGCTAATTATACCAACTACAATTACGCGCCTCTGACGCGCTATAAACGTCTTTTAAAATACATAGCGATGTTTAGCAATACAGAAATAATTAATAGGAGGCCTCGGCAACAACAACACGCAAAAAGTCGCTGGGCGGCGACATCATCGGCAATTAATTTCTGCAGGTCCACGCGGAAATCAGAAGAGCTCTAATGAATTGAATAAAGGCAGGTAGGCAGCGCGACCTTACTTTATAGAGATGCTACTAAGGTGGTGCTCACCTGTGTTATTAGCTTCCCAGCCATTAATTTGTAATTATAATTTTGTTTGGTATAGTACAATTATAGGAGATTGTTTGGGATTTTTAATGATGATAAATTAGGTAGAATAATGTAATAGGAGACAATTACGGTTATGAAATATAATACAAAAGCTCATACCGCGTAAGATCGCAAAAGGATTCTAAAACAAGTATTAATTAATCTTTTTAAATGTTGCTTTATTAGAAATTTACATCAACTGGTAACAAAACTACAATTTAGCACATGATATACAAATCCACTTATGAGAGCCAATGTCTTTCAGCTGATGCAATTGGAAGAAAATATTTTATTATACATTTTATCAGGGAATTAAGCAATTTCGACTGTAAGAAATTATCAAAGTAATACCAAATTCGCTACTCAAACTCTTTTTAACCATCGGAATCAAATGATCTTTTATCTTCCGATTATCTATTCCAGCCCATTTAAGAATTTCTGGAAGACCATACTCTACTTAAAAGAGTTCCCAAAAATGTAAAAGGTTTAGATATTTGAGACCTGCTCAAGAGATTGCAAAATATTAAAACAGTCATATGCAGTTCTACTGTGGCTAGATGGAACACCTCCCTAATACCAAACTGGGCGAAAAAATGGTGTTGAATTCCCTGAATGTAACCGAGACCTTATTCTAATAGATTTTTCAAGTGGGAAACCATCAAATACAAGGTTTATTGCACAAAACTAGCAAACGTTTTGAGCTGAATGTTGAAAGACAGCATCTCTCAGTTCCAAATGAAATGCTTCCTAACGCTATGGAAACCATTAGTACGCGTCACCCGCTATAATTTTATTTAATACTTTTTCATTTAGACTATTAAACTCTTGTTTCCAAGTCAATAATGCTTTTGCAGTTGTTATTTAGGAACACCGTGTCTATTATATTAATGGTAATTTCAAAATACAACAATTTTTTTAATCTAAATTTCAGTTATTAATAAGTATTTAACTATATTTATATTTAATAAATTAAAAAAAATACCAACTAAAAACCAAGGTTTACATATACAACCAATAGAATTATTTTGTCTACTGGTTAATAGGGAAACGGATTTTTCTGTAGAAGAAATAAAAACACTAAAATTGCCACAATGCAAAAGAGGCAATAAAATTTAAAATTCGAGAGAACATTCGGAAAGTATCAAAACGTAATAATTTGCAGTTAAAGACAACCATAAAATCTTTCACTTGCATTTTTAGATGAGTTGGACCGGTTAGCAAAAATCTCAATGTCTTATTTAATGCGTCATGGTCCTGAGAACTTCGCTAATTTATTTCTATAACTACTTATAAGTGATTCTTATAACCACAAAGATATGTATTTAAATCACTAATTTATAGATTATTTTTTTATTTTAAGTTTTGATAATATGCCGTAGAATATACAAGCGCGTGTTTGTGCACATGTGAAGAATTACAGTTGTAATTATTCACAGCTCTGGTAAGCCACCAATAAAGATATTTAGAGGTAATATATACAATTGAGTATAGTGATCAATTGTACAATTAGGTCGAAACTTCTGACCACCTTTTTTGAACTCCTCATTAAAAAGTAGAATAAGAATGTCTCATAAACCCGACCCATTGAAACACCCCTAAGGGGGGTTTTCCTGCTTTTTTTATTTTAAAGTGACATATCTCATGAACGATAATATATAGAGTGCTGAGACCTTCATAGTTGATTGGTTGGTCTAAGTTTGAGTTTCCAAGTTGTTTATGAGTTTCAACATTTGTATATATTACCGTTTCTCCCCCTGATCTTGTTAAAATAGCCAAAGGAGTTGCGCTGTCAATAGACTTTCTTTAAAGTTAATCTACTAAAGCACATCATGAAATTTATGAGTATTTACATCTGCATAATTGCTGATCTTCAAGAAATCATGTAATAATAGAAACAGGTAGTATTTTTTGCTACAGCTAATTGCTACGTTCGGAGAAGTTCTTCTAAATATGAAAAGTATTAGTGAAATTTAATAATAAATAGGTTAAAGGGTTTTCTTCACCTATGAATATTATCAAAAATGCCCATAGTCAAATTACTGGTAGATGGCATCTTTTTTGCCACCTGCTGCGTTTAAATTTGAAAAGAAACCTTTGACTTCTGGAATTAAAAAAAGATCTGATAAAAGCACTAAGCGAGGTCTTAACAAATAACTCTTCACTGAACCCACTCATCCAAAAAGAGAATGTCGTCCATACCCCAATGACAAATTGAATATAATCTCTAAGCAATATCAGCGTTAATGTCTAAACAACAAAATGGTTGTTTCATGACGTAATCATCATTAAAAAATGGTAGATTAAGCGGCAAAAACAATGCTTATTTAACTAGTCTAATTTGTAAACGTCGTTTCTAAAAATGATTTTTCTTTCAAGAAAAAGAGTAAACCCTTCTTGGGCAAAAGGAAAAGTAACATTTTTTTATAAGACTTTATAAACAAATGGGAATATTACGTAGTACAATGTTTTCACAAAGAACGTATCCCAACAAGGAGGCAGTTAACGTTGCGACTCCGATTGACCTGATATTCGACTCAAAGGTAGCCTTGATAACTCGCTACTAGTGGTAGATTATTATGAAATTCGATAAGTACAATTTTTCACAATGGGCAAAAAAGTCACATTTCTTAACATAGCGCCCATGGTGAAGATATTTATTTTGAGCCTGAAGTTAAACCCTCCGGCCTACCCATATTTTTGAGCAAAACTATAAGAGTAGCAAGGAGGTGAGGTAAGGTCAATTTTAGATAAGTCAACTTCCAGTATGGCCTTTGACATTTTTTTGTTGATTTTACGTTAGAAAACGGTTCTATCTGATGAGTATGGTGATAACTAAATATATAATAAACATTGCACACATTCGGCCACTAGAGGAGCAAAATCGCTATTTTACGAAATAGTGATTTTAGTGGATTTTACAGTAGAATGTTGATCAATTCAAATATGATAATGACAACGCTTTCTACACTTTACAAGTTTGTCATATTATCATACCTCATTTATAACTATGTTAAGGAAAATAACACTAAATATGTGTACATTCTAAAACGTCAACTAGTTTATCATGTTACTAACAAAATATTAAGAAAATAAGTTTTGAATGAGAAACTAGAGGAAATTTGAAAATGATCGCCACAAAAAATGCTGAGATACCGTATAAAATAAAGATTTTACAGCTATCTGGAGGTATCGCCACCTACATTTTATAAAAACCGGTTTAAGAATATAACAAACTGAAATTAAAATGTTACTTCGGCTAAACTGAAGAAGCGCTAACATACACAAAAAAAATTTTTCTAATTCCTATAATTCTGGATCAGCTTGATAGTAACGATTTTACATGACGATCTTTTAAGAGTATGAAAGAGCTCATCAAGCTGCCCTTTACTTCCACTTTTCAATTTTCTATTCAAAAGAGAAGTATTATAATTTTATACAAGTTTACATAAAAATCTTGAAAAAACGCAATTTTCTGCATAGATCTCAAGAACTGAAGATAATATACCATCTTCGGCAGCAGATTTATGAATATACTGAAGGCATATCCACCCTCAACGGCCAACCGTATATCATATAGTAGATGATAATTCTTAAGAACTTGGACCAGATGATGGTGATCTGTGGCATTATGGTTGACTGCGATTTTATTATCGCCGCAGTGATACGTTAAAATCGCAGTAAAATTCTCACTGCAATTTTATCTGAGCAGCCAATCAGGAACGAGATCATTTCTGATGACGTCATCATTTATGCTCAGGGTATATAAGGAAGGAATTCGAGAGCAATGCCAGCCCGCAGCAGGACAAACAATTAAAGAAGCCGCAGAGCAACAGCCCGAACACCGAGGGTGGGCCACCCTAGCGACACTACTTGAAAAAGTTGGCTCCTCAGCGTTTCTGGAGGCCGCCAACATCATGACGGCCACAGAAAAAGCTACAAACTTCGTCGAAGTGGTGGCTGCGCTAATGTCCTGCCGCTCCAACATCACCACTATCCTGGGCATGTTCAAGCGCTAAACGTACCTAGTGCACCAGGCTTCCGCCATCCAGGAAGCGCCTATATGGCAACCTAATACCAACGCCGGGCCTTCCTAGAGTAAAACGGTTAGGGGCTTGGACCCAGGTACCGTGCTAGCCAGACAAAATGATGATGATGATGCAATGCCAGTCATGAGCCAGGTCTGGTCACGTCTTTTTCAATAGTTTTATATAAAGTAAGTTTTATTATAACTGAGTAGATATTTCCGACGGAGGCAAACGATAAAATGCTCTGGGCGCCTGATGTCCTGTCATGGCACATGTCTAATTCGAATGGTCGGGGGAGACAAAGTCCTTTGCATGCAGAAGTCAAGGCTTCGGCCCATTCTACGGTGGATCCAGTTCACTGCGACTGAAGGTCGTGAAAAGCCACTCTGATCTCTTGTGACTATCAAGTGTCTCGCCTTAATCAGGGATATTCACTCAGGTCTTGCAAGCCTATGAAAGGGAGCGAAGGTCTTCTATGATCAATGCCGAAGTACTCCTGAGTAGCTGGCGTAAAGCCAAATAGGGGGACCTTGCTTGATTTTTCAAAAGGGGTCATTTCATAATTTTTATTCCAAATCACAAAGTAAAATAATAAAATTAAATATATAATATAAAACCATTTTTATCAGATTCATATCAAAAATGGCAAAATAAGAAATTGACCCTCTGTAACAAAAGGCAGGAAAGATACTTGCGCTAACTGTGGCAAAAAATTGATAAAAGCAATACATATTCTGAAGACCGATTTGAATTCAAAAATTAGAGAATATCTTGAAACACGTGTCAAATACCAATCCATCGCAGATTTCAATGGCATTTGTGCGGACTGTTAAGGCAAATACCGAAAAATAGTCAATCAGAACTTATCTAAAGATCAATCGCCATTGAAAACTTCCTCGTCAACTCGCCTAAATCATTGGTTTCATCTCAAGAATCCATCCCATCGACATAACAACAAAGCTCTCAAAGCTCACCAAATTCGTCTCAAGAATCAACAGTCGACTCCGATCATGACGTCAGAGATTTGGCCGTTCAAGTGGTGGCTGGCACAAATAAATTGTGTTTCATATGCCAATCGGATAGTGTGAATGATCGAATTCCCAGAGAAATTCGCCAACAAGTAAGTCTGGTGGAAAAAAAGGTTATAAAAAAAGACCACCATCTCGAACCACCATTCATCTCGAAGGCGAAGAATTCGACGACTTTTTCGATAGCAAATTCGGCGTCCTATTGAGCCATTCAAAAGAGATTGTGATTATAAAGTTCTCACCGAATTATCCAAAGAACATCACATTCACGACACCTATATCGAAAATCTTCGAAACACCGCGAAAAGATCAACCAAACAAGCATTAGCAATGTATTTTATAAAATTGAGAACTGGCAATTCAGATGGAGAATTGTCAAGTTATTTCCAAATCGCAAGTAAGGACTTCATCAGAATTGTCTGTAATGTCAGAAAAGAACTTGTTAAAAACCTCGTCAAAGATTCTTTCGACCCTAAATCTTGGACTCGCGAGGATCTCCAAAATCATATGTCACCAGTAATCGAATCCCTTCACTGCGAACCTAGAACTGTTGCGACAATATGGAATGGAACATACTGCTACATTCAAAAGAGCAAAGATAATATGTATTTGATTAAACCGATTATTGCATCGCCGCTGACGGATATATTATGGGAATATTCGGTTCATGTAGGCAACATTCAATGATTTACAAATCATCGACAAAATTGTTGAAAAACAAACGACATTTCAAAAGAATTTTCGTTAGTGAGGACACATTCATTGACTAGGCAATGGATGATTGGAGGATAGCCGGGGCACTCTACAATGAGTTCTTCAAACCTCTTGAATCGGACATCGGAGAACAAGACTTTGTAGTCAGTGAAATGAAGTCAAGTGCACTCTGAAAGATTTTGTGCTTCAAATCGACCGAAAGCCGACACTTTGGAGAAAACTCAATCGTCAAATTCAATCACCATAGGCGCTATGTTAAAAAATTGTGAAAAATTGTAAGGATCGAATTTCATAATAATCTACCACTAGTAGCAAGACATCAAGGGCTCCCTTTGAGTCGAATACCAGGTCATTCGGAGTCATACTCTTGTTGGGATATGTTCTTTCTTTGAGTACGAATACGGTAAAAAATCCAGTACAAGATACGTTCTGAACAGATATCGAAAAATCTACTTTATAATTACTTAAAATAATATGAAATAAAAGAGTTTCCTAAAATTAAAAGTATAATTTTTAATAATAAAATAATATTAATTAAAGCACATATTACAAAAATTTTTGTGACTTCAGTACTAGTGAAAATCCACGTCCTGAAATTAAATATACGTTGATTTGAATTGAATTTTAAAATTTGATTTGCGCGTTGTTTGCATTATGTGAATGTCAGAAGTTATCATTTGTACAGTTGGTATTTAAACTCGTGGCAAAGTCATCATAATGTCTTATACTGTTCAGCAACGCATCAGTATTACTCAAGCTTATTATGAAAACGGGTCAATTACGATTACGTGAAGGAAACTTCAATAACTGTTTGTGCGCTATAATATGCCAAGTAAGCGTGTAATTCGTGATCTAGTGCAAAAATTTGAATCGAGTGGTATACTTATTGCCAAAGCAAGGGTTCACTATCAACCCAATGGTCGTTCTATTGCTCGAGTAAGTAATAGCGTGCATGAAGAAGCAAGCATGTCAATTCGTCGTCGTTCACAGCAATTAAATTTTTGATAAGGCACTACTCAACGCACTTTAACAAAGAATTCCATTTAAAAGCGAATAAAATTCAATTGAGCCATGAACTTAAGGAAAAGGCCCACTGCAAATGGCATACATTTGCGAACTAAGTTTTAAAGTACACAGTAGTGGATACTGATTTTTTGCGAAATAATACTCATATTGAACAGTTAACCTCATTTTTTATTAAATGGCTTCGTAAATCGTTAAAATTGTCGCATTTGGAGTAGGAAAATTCACGTGCTATTCGAGAAAAACCAAAATGCACTGTTTGATCCATTGTGAGCTGGAGAAATCATTAACCTGTACTTTTTTAAAGACGAAACTGGTAACGCTGTTACTGTCAATAGTATAAGCTATCGGAAGATGATACACAATTTTTTTTTAATGTAACCAAGAATTGAACTTGAATGGTATGTGGTTTCAACAAAATGGAACCACATGTCACACAGCACGTGAAATACTCACATTACTTTAAACCAAATTTCCTATTCGTGTTAACTCACAAGGGGGTGATGGTGAATAATCAACGCGGTTTTGCGATCGAACACCATTAGACTTTTTTTCTTTCAGACTATTTAAAGAAAGAGGTTTATGTCGAAAACATCTTACTGTTCCAGGACGAAAAAAGAACATCAGACGTGTCATTTAAGGGAAATAATTACGGATAACTTCGCTAAAAGAACAGTCGCATGTGAACGTCCTAAAGTTTAATTTGGATCACCCTATATAACACAATGAATTTAATCTCCAACTATAATTTTTGTCAGATCGATTGATATTCATGCCGATGAAGCTAAAATATAAATGTGTTCTATAACGGAACTCAAATCCAGTTTGTTTACAAGCCGAACGCTGCTGAAACATCTAAATATATCCTTCTGCCCACGAAATCAAGTCTTTCATGGATGTAAATTCCACGAATCGAATGTAACATCCACCATCAATGACGTAAAAGGCAAATTCCATTTATCGCGCTGAATAGATCTGTTTTGACTGTTTATCTGCGTTATTTCGTCACCTGGGAAGTGGAAATACGAGCCGCGATTTTATAAGCGGGCGCACCCGGCCTCGCCCAGCAAATTATTCAGAACCCCGGTTGTTTGCGCGATTCCGCTCGTTTTAAAAACTAGATATCCTCTTAAGGACAGCAATTTCTTGTATCTGCTTATTTATCTCGATTTTCCCGTCCTTAAATCGGAGCAACTGCGCCGAGTCGCCCATGATTTATCAAAGTAGCACAGATGTGTGCATGCATAATAAATTAATTGGATGCACTTACAAGAAGATGTAAACGGCGCTCGCGCTCGACTCCATTCACACTAACTATTGTTTATGTTTATAATAATGGAAACGCGCCCGTTCTCACCGAAGACGAGGTTTAAGGTTAAGGCAGGCGTGGGCGGATGAACTCTTCGCTGGAAGAACAGCGATCGCAGAAAAGCGCAATCACCAGGAATGCACGGCGTTGTCCAGGTGTCATTCAGGCTTAATGCGAACAGGTCGAGACCAAAGTGCAAGGCTGTCGCGGAAAAAGAGGAAAGCGCGCAGATGTGGGCTGCAAAAGTCGCATTGTTCAGCGTTATTCGGCCAAGGATGGCTCGTAAGGTAAACGATGGTTTTGTCCTTTGTCTGAAAATGAATTCTTGTTACTGATTAAAGAAAATGCCGACTCTGCCTACGGCGCCGACGGCTTGGCATTCACACATATGTTTCTGAATAAAATTCCTACGGAATCTCTTTTTTGGCAGTCGATGAAACTCATTTGCAAGAGAGTGGGCGATATCGAATAGTGTGCAGATGTTATAATTCACATGGCAGTAATTGTGCAAGAAATGGAAACATTTTTCATTATTATTGTGATAAACGTTGAACAAAATATAATTTATCAAATTAAATATCTGATTTTCGTAACATTTTAATTAAGGGCAAATGAGATCCGCGATTGCTCACAGAAAAGCACCATCACTTCAAGCGAAGCCTAGACGCACCTTAAGTTTTTCAGCAAATTCTCCTCGTAAAACCGTTGGAACAATAAATCATTAGGAAACAGAAAAGGCACAGAAATGATGTATATTTGTACATGTAAGTCGTGCTCCACACCTACAGGCGAGATCATATTCAGCACTCAAAACGCGCTCGCAATAGCGCAACCTCACGCAATAAATAAATCAGCGCAGTCCTTGATATATCGAACCATTAGATTAAGCTAGCGTACTATTAACAAAAACACTTTGTTTCCATTTGCGGAAGGCTGCTATTAAATAACAGGGATGCAGGAATGGAGGTATGAAAGCGGACTCGCAATGCGTTGCGCAAGAACACTATCTGATGTATACTTTTGGGAAAATGCGGGCTATAAATCTGCTGAATTAATGGCGACGGTTAAAATGCTAATAAGTTGGCAAAGGATGGGACCTTTGAACTGGTAATTAGAAAGTATTTGCCGTGCTTAAGGCCTTGCTTCATTTTTGAACAAGGTTTTGGTTGAAACGGTAGAATAACTTGCCTTTTAAGAGGTAATTTCTTATTAAGTTTTTATTTTATACAATTTAAGTATAGTTATTAAATGAATATTTACCTTAATATCCTTAATATTGTAAATAATTAACCGTGAAGCTTTGAGCAAATTACTTTAAATGAATTAAAATAATTACATGAATCTAGAAACTGTCTGTAATACTAAATAAAATAACTAGCAAACTTTTGTAGGTTTATGTGATATTACTTTCAAATATTTTATTGCGGTGTTGAAAAAATTATTAATATAATATAAAAATTACTAGAAATTTTAAAAATTTTCAACCTCGCCTATCTTCAATTAGCAAAGTACGCAAATGGTAAACAAAAATAGAGTAAATCCAAAAACCAACGCAGGTGTTAGACTCCAAATAACAAACGTTATGACACGCATGATGGGAAAGTTATGATGTTCCCCGTGTGAGGGACTACCGGAATAGAATTTCAGATAAATTTGTTGTTTTTGTAAGTGACCTACTTTTGCCTATACGAGTTATAATAAATTATATCCTAACTAAGGCGACCTACAGATCGGGTGTCTCTAACAGGAAATACAAAGCATCTAAAGGCTAAAAATAGACACGAAAGCAAATGTTTTTGATAAACTATAAAATAATGAAATATAGTTATTTGTATTATGTGATTTGATACTTTTGGAATAGGTCGCGTATTTTAAATTATCCAAAAAGTGTTGCTTTATAAGAGGAATTCAAGAAACGACATAAGAACAGTAGAAATGTAGGTCAAATTTTGTAAAATTGAGCTGTACCTCTCATATTAAAAATACACACATCCATAACTAAAATGGCAATAACGATAAGTAATATGATAAATAAACAAATTCTACAGTATACGTGGTCTATGCCGAAAAGACCGATCTAGTCTTAATATAATGAAACCAGCGACTTCAATGTAAACTGGACAACCGATAAGAATAGACTGTTAGGCGCATGCGTAAATAAAGGTTAGTTAGATTAGGTGAGTTCAACGCCGATGAACATATGTACTGTGTGATTGCCCTAGTTCCAATAACTGAACAAGAGCCTCGAATCTGTACCACCATTGAAAATAAAGAGTTTCTAGATCATCGACAACATTCAGCCCAATACGAATAGGCAGCTATTCATGATTCCAACAGAGCATTTTCCAGAATGTCTTGTACAGAGGAAAAGATGCTGACAACAATACATGTGTTTTAAAGGGGCCTACTTTAAAGGAAATTGGGCTGCGTAAAGTGTTTTTTGTAGTTTATACTATTTTCGACAAATATATAGGCAAGTTTACGTTACCATAACTTTAATTTATTGTATTATATGCCTCAATACTTCTGAAACGAAACTTTCTTCGGAAAAACAAAACAATAAATTAGATAAAAAGTAAATCCTTTTTAAAACAAAAAGGATATTTTAAATTAGTAAGGATGTTAACTCGTTTCATTAGATGCAAAAATAAAAAAAATTAAAAACCAGGCGAAAATAAATATCTTTCTAGTTAGATAAATATATAAAAAGACGAGAGTTTAGAGAATTCATCAAAATAATTTTTTAATCATATAACTCAATAACAGAGTTATCAAAGCAACCAAAAACGCACCAAGAAGTGATTGATTTAATCTACAAAGCATTAACAGAAAATTGAAGAATGTTGACGAACAAAATATTGTGCAAAACCCTAATAATTGGCTTAATAAAATATTAATACCATTATTGTTAATATTAAAAGAATCGACGAACTAAAAATTGATGCTCTAAGAAAATCAAAAATTGAAAAGGCGGAAAACGAATAGAAATAAAAAAATAAAAACTAAGAAAATTCAAGAAGCTCAAAAAGAAATTATAAAACCAAAGTAAATAAAATAACATAAAAGATTCTTAAAGGGGGAATGGTGGTATGAATGCATTTAAGGAACATTTTACTGATAATAAATGTAAAATAAATCTGGATTTAGGATTCAGATAAGGCGACAAAACTGCTAAAAAAATTGATTAAAAAGTAACAAATTCAAATCTTAACGAAAAAGAACGTTGAACGACTCCAACAAAAATAACGATGAAAAAACCTTCGATGTTTTCAATTTTGTTAAAAAGGGAACTTTTCTGGTGGTCTTATTTAACAAAATGCCGAATAAATAAAAACCAATAAATGCATAAGAACTAGATGGGTAGAAAAAAACCAGAAAAATAGTAAATAACAGTACAATATCTTTTTAATTACACTCTTTTTGTTTAGTTTGATATTTACAATACATTGGCATTACATTTTCATTAGTTTTCGTTGTTATTTGCTTCATTCTGTGTGTGGTTTGCGTTATTTTATTCTTTAATTTTGGTAATATAGCCCATATTTCTAACAAATTGGATAGGAAAAGAAATAAAAATATCTGAATTAAACATCAAATGGTTGGCGATGGAATGCTCAGTCTTCAGAAGAAAGTCGTTTGAGATTTATTTTGTACAACTCCTCTGCGTAGCCCTATAAGTAAAAATTACATAGAGTGAGATCTGAATTTCTTGGGGGCCATCCATTATGTCGTCCCAACTAATACGTTGGAAAATGTTCGTTTCAAACAAGAACATACGCCAATGTAATCCTAGCCAAATGCCGTAACCTTCAATTACCTGAATGTAGCGGTCTGCATTCATGGAGTCCTGCACAAGATATGGGCATGTATTACCTCTCGCGATCAGTATCTGTACCATGGACTCGGGAAATATAAAATCCTATTTACTATTGTCTACTTAAATTTTCATCACGGCTCCAGAGTTTACAACCAATTTTTAATGACAAGTTAGTTTATACTCATCCTGCATATAGTTTTTCTTCAACTGACTTTAAAAATTATCGTTTTTATTTAAGAATTTTTTAATGCCGGAAAACTCATATATAAATGTAGACTTTTAATTTTTTGAAATAGAGAAATTAGATAAAATTCTGAATTAATTATAACCATTAAAAGCGTACACTTTTCAGATATGTAAATGTATTTTCATGAAGAATATGTGTTTTTAATATTTAAAATATCACAGGCATATTTCTTTGGCCTACTTTTTCTTTAAGTGTTGGTACAGCTGTGCGAAATTATTCAGTATACTTAGTTAAAATAAAGAAGAACAAATAGTGACTCAAAATATTTTTAAAAGGTATAACAAGTGACCCAAATATAGCAGAGCCATCCTGCCTCGTCTAGGCAAACTATATATTTAAAGGCACTTGGAACAATAAGTTTAGATTATAAGTCGAATAAATTTAGAAAAGTAAAATATTTTTGTCATTCCAATATTCACCACAACATATAAGCAGATCAGTAGGTACATCAGAAGTTTTAAATATAGCGCCAGCTTAAAAGAAATAATTTTTGTTCTTGTAAAGTGAAATATCAGCTATTGTTCAGACTGTAAAAAATATAAAAGGCTGTCTTCTATAAGGGCATTTTTAAAGAAAAAAAATAAAAATATGTAAGTATACAGAAATTTATGAGATATCCCTAGGATTTAAAATGAATGTACAAGCATAGAAGTTTGAATTAGTTACTAACTAGGCTAAAAATTCTATATAAATGTAATAATACTGTAAACAAAAATTAAATTTTTTTGAAAAAGGGTAACTGGTTGTCTTCCATTAAATGATTTTATAATTTCTTAGTGTGGTTTTCAAAAAAAAAAAATAAATTGACTATATCATTTTAATTAAAACCAGTTTAACAAATATATTCAAGAATTAATATAATACACTACAGTTTAATAAAATTTAACCATAAGGAAAAATGTAAAAGAATAATCGACACTTGGCAGATTTCTTTAACAGTATAAGACAATTAAATGATTTAATTTGCAAAACGTTAGTCGATAAACATTTACATGTACGGTCTATACCGTGCTCTTGTCGGCGACTCCAATCCTCTTCGAGCCAAACAATGAACGAATGGTGTCTTGCACGCATTCCAATCATTATTAACACATCCCCCCTTTGCGTAATGATATTCCATATATTTTGATCGGTGAAAGGTAAGGTAATTGAAATGGCGATGGGAAAATTTCCGCTTTGTTTTGTTGAAGAAAATTTAATGTGTTATGTGCCATGTGATCGATTGTTATCTTGCTGAAAAATTGCTTGAGGTACTCGTGGAAGGAAAGAAAGTACCACGGGCTGTAATCTAAATATGACTAACTCTACCTAGAGGTTGTCTGCTATCATAATTGACACTTCCCAGTACCATAATTGACATTTTATGCCTCATAGGAATACAGCCTTTTTGCTCTCTTTCCTCATGTCTACGGCGTATTAATATCCGACCATTTTAAATAAAATCTAGATTCATCAGAAAAGACAAATCTGTACCACTCGTGTGTCCACAGACGTCTTTCAGGTGGCCATTATAACTTTCGTTGCCGCTATAAAAGAGTCAGTGTTAGAAAGGACGTCCAACGCGAGTAATCGACGTCGAACAGAGATAACCGTCCATCATGGTTTCACTAGGACACTTCAAGTCGCACTGCGGTCTGTAATCGTAAACTTCTGAGAATGACGATTCTGCCCGTTGCTTGCCCTCCGTACTGCTCCAAACTCCGGTCTTCACAAGTAACTATATTCTTCCCTGCCCACTGGTTCCACATTTGCGCCACAGTACTGCTACGGTTTTTTTTCGTAAAGAAACATCTGTTTCACGTAGATCAACGAGGGTGATGTAACTTCAATAAGTAGTAGTGTATTAGCATTTGAAATATTTTTATAACGAATAAAATGTGCATGTTGTTAGCACAGCTTTTCATTGTCGAATTTTCATTTAAAATGTCAGATTTTATGTATAATTTATTCCAGTCTTTGTGTTGTAACTGAATAAAAATAGATATGACTAGCAAAATTCAGATTAAGTATGTCATACATTTCTTTATGTGTTTCTACAATTTTATTTAGAACATGTATGTCGTAATACACATATGCATGTGACCATCTACTTTATCTAGTGTTTATTCTTCTCAAAAAATGGTAGTGTTACTTTTATCAACTGTAATATTGAACGCAACAAAAAGTTGACAACATACATATAGATATGTAATTAATTAGCGCAAACGATATAAACCAGTAAGTCCGTCCCTCCAAGGAATGAATGTTGCTGTTTCTAAAATTCAGCATTTTCAACAGAAATGGTGCAATTTAACCACAACAAACTAAGCAGCTATATGTCATGAACCAAATTGGAGCTGTAAGGTGAAGGCATGACGAAGCAGTCCAAAAAGTCCTGTTATAGCGCTTGAAAAACGTCCATTCGTATTTAATCACGCTGCCACTATTTGTTATTCAATTTGCGGCAATTTAACAGTTAGCGAAAGTCCAGCTTTTTGAGCTGCGTTATGTAGCCCGAAAGGCATGCAGGAACACAAAAGAATCCGTAGAAATTTGCGCTGCGAATTGGCGCATTCATGACATGCGTGATTTGCGCTGCAGCGGAGACAATATTTGAAAACAAACACGTATGTGCGCAGTAATTTATTTAAATGTGTCGGTTCCATTATGTGGCGCGCTTTACGTAACCCGCTACCCATAAAGTATCGCTGACAATAGATAAATAGAATGTCCTTGCGTGTCCTCGTTCTGTTTTAATTGTTCATTACACGTTACGCCAGACTGCCTTAAAATGCATTAATATTTATTGGTATGCACATTTCAGGTTATGTAACGAACGTGCATTTTGCATATCGCCCCTGATAAATGCGTTACAACAGAAATGCTAACAAGATCATAATTCTCATTTATGTGATATATTTAAATTGGTATTCATTTTTAATGTCGTCCTCTACTAACCAACCCAGATAATTTAAAAATCTACCAATAAATCTAATTTATAATAATTACCTTATGCACAGTTTTGAACGTGGCGTAATATAAAAGTTAATAGTAAAATACACGTTGGCAATTATGGCGGCTATGATAACTCGGTTTACTCAAAACAAGTAAATCTGTAGTTAATACAACCATTCTTAAATTCTTTATTTACGATGTTCTTCTTCTCCTTAGACCCATTTGCTACCAATTTTTCCTTCCGCAATAAAATATTGTACCATAGTTTCTAGGTATTTCATAACATGGTCCAGTATTGCAATTTGAATATTTTAACAGTTTGACTTATTTTTCCCTTTTTAATTCAATTTAAAACTTATCATTTTTTATGCTGTCTATCCAGCTTATTTTAAGTGTATGTTGAAACACCCATATCTCAAAAGCGCCCAATTTTTTCACTGGCCCTATTGTTAAAGTCCATATCATACAACAGAACTAAGAATACAAACTATACAATAGAACGTGAGGATAATAGCCCAGGAACAGGTATAGCTATTATAGATGCCGTGCTGAAAAGCCACATCCGTCTTGAGGTACTTTTGTTAGAACAAAACACGACAGATCTAGACCAAAGAAGGCCGATAAGCAATCCTGCTATTGGGGCTGCTAACTTCATTTAATGGATTCACTTAAATACTTGCAATTTTAACGTAAACCTCGGAAAGAATCAGGTCCAAGACGACAAAAATATATATGATAGAATAAACGTAGCAATATGGAATATAAAAAGAAAGGAGAGGAACATCAATTTTATGGGACTTTCCGAAACCAAAAAGAAGTTATGAGAAGTCCTAGATACTGATAATAATCTATTACTATGAAATAGATTATTACAGAAAATAAGAGCTAAAACTGGTGTAGTTATACCAATCCATAAACGATGAAAAAGGTCATACAAATTTATCAATATGTCAACGACGCAATTATTACGGTTGACTTGAAAACAGAGAAAGGATATCTAACCGTAATCGAAGTATATGTCCCAGAAGATGGTAAGAAGGCAGAAATGCAAACATTTTACAATGGTTTTCAAAACGAATATAATCACATTAATAAAAAACAACTCTGTCCTAGCAGGTGATCTAAATGTTCGAATGGGAAGACACCAATAAATAACAAAACATCAATTACATTTTTTCGAAAAAAAGATAAATACACATAGACAACCGGAAGACGACAGAGCATTATCGATTATATTATAATAATCTAGAAACTGGATAAGTTAGTTGAAGACATATTTTTAAGGACGGAGCTGTTAGTTTTGGCCACTTTTGGTTAGAAGCAAAATTGCATTGGTACCGCCTTGAGCAAGAAGGTGTAACAAGATAGAAAACAAAACTGATGTATCATACAAGACCTATTTGTTGCAAGATGTTGCAATTAAATATTTATACAAAACAAAATTTAATACAAAATATTTAATAGATATAAGTATTCGGCCCTGATAGAGTCTGGAGGGATGTTTCTTAAATTTTGATTGTTACATTTACTTAATCCAAGTTGAAAAGAAAAGCAAATCCTAAAGAAATTCCCAGTACCAAAAGTATAGACTCTCTTTAAGAAAATCGGATGGATACCAATGTCTGATAAACTCCATCTACAAAATATACGCGAGGATAATAACTACAAGAATGTAAGCAGTTATAAAAGTTCTCGAAGAAAAACAAACAGGCTTAGCAAAGAATGTGGCAATAAAACAAATAATAGAAAATTGAAGGAAAATAAATATATTACTTTGCAGATTATATCAATGCTTATGGTGGAGTCATTAGACACAAAATGTTGAAAATATTAAAGAACAAAGAGTTTCCTAGAAATCTAATAAAATAAATCAGGTGAAGATATACAGTCGATTAATATAAATCAGGTCATAAGGCAAGGATTCTGCTTGTTACCTCTACTATTTGACCTATACATGGAGAATCTTATTTACAAATGGATGGAGTAAGCAATACCGTGAATCAAGTTACGGCATACCAAACCAGTAAATACCTTACTTTCTGCTGATCACCAGACAGTTATTAGGTCCTCAGAAAATGATTTACAAAGAGCAGTACACAAATTAAACATTCTTTCGGAAGAGTATAATTGCGAAATATCAAAATCGAAAACAAAAATTATTTTTTTAAGGAAAGATCCAATTAGGTCAAAAATTTGTCTAAAACAAATGATCAGAATAGACAACAGTCGGTTGCCCAAACAAGCTCTACAATGCAATTCACTAAGGAAGAGCGATATAGGATGTTCTAGAAAAAGATGTAACGTTGAATTGGAACAGATCAGATGGTCTAAGGCATAAAGCTGATGATTATGACGATAATTATACGGTACAATTTCTAGAGTCATAAAATCAGCTCACATTTCTTCAATACGACTTTTAATATCTAGTTGTCATTGCACAAGCTTTCAAGATGATCTTATTTAATTTCTTCAGCTGTATTTTATTGGCTCGTAAACCATTATCTTTTATTTGAGATTTACTTACGATCATTTTTTCGTTTTGTTAGTGTTTAAATTTCAGCCATGTCTATTAGATGCCTCGGTAGCATGATAAATAAACCTGTAAACTATCTAAGCTGTGGGACAGAAGTACTCTGGCATGTGCATATTTAAAATTGTTTACTATAAAATCGTTTATTTTTATATTGTTATCTAATTTATTTATTATTTTATTATTATTTTTTTTATTGAAATCCCAATTTATTTACAATCTGCACAAGTTGCATTTAGTAAATTCTGTGATAGATTATTTGGACATGTAGAAGCATCCCCAGTAGGATGCTTCTGTTACAATTGTCATCTAGATGAGTTTTGAGTTTTTGGGTATAAAAGTAAACTTATAAACTAGATCTTAAAACTAAAATAAAATTAACGCAAGACTTTATATTGATTAAGTAGGGAATCTAGTGGGCAAGTCATTTTTGGAGTCTTCAATTGCGATTTTGGGGAACTATAAGATCCATTACTGTGTTGGGGTGTGCACCAAGACGGTCACTGTATTTAGCACTGAAACGGCTGACTTTTCTTTCACTGAAGGCATATGAAGATCGTTACGGATAGCCGTGTTTGACACGAATCAGGGCGCTTCACAATCATGCCACTTTAGATTGGAAGCGTTCTAGGATTTCAAGTTAGAGTTGGCAGATGTTCCCAAAGTTGAATCCGTAGCTCTATACGGGTTTGAGAATACCTGTATAAAAGGAGTTTATGCTTAATGATAACGACTTACGTCCCAGTAGCCGTACATCTTGGTTAAATTAACCAATGCTTGCTTACTGAAGATATGTTGCCATTAGCCTTCTGTCAAGATGTAACGGTACTTTACTTTTTTTGCGGTAAAGGATTGTTCTTTATCTGAATGGGGACACTATCTCTGCGCAGGGTAAAGGTTACTTGAGTTGACTTAGACTCGTTTATTTTGATTATCAGCTTGTTAACCATTTGTCAATTGCAGTTAAATTGGTTGAAGTTTTGTGAGGCTGAACTGGGTCTCTGGTAGCCAGAACCGCAGTGTCATCCGCAAATGTAGCTTGGTAATTTCTGGTATTGTCGGGAGGTCTGCTGTGTATAAGAGATAGAGATGGTCCGAGAACACTGCCTTGTACACCAGCGTTGATCGACAAATTGTGGTTGCAGTTTCGTATTTAACCAGAAAATACCGATTAAGGAATAGGATTGCAGGATTAGAAGTAGTTTAGGAAGGAAAGTTTTAGTTTGCATAAGTCGTATGCCACACTTTATCAAATGCCTGTGATATATCTAGGAACGACAGAGCAGTAGTGCTTGTCTTCAAAGGCTTGATTGATTGTTTGAACTACGATGGATTTGTTCAGTTGTTGAGTGCAACTTTGGAAACCAAACTGGATGGTAGGATAGCTTTTCATGAATAATTGGGATTATTTGTACTAAGAGCTTGAAAACTTTAGCTACTTTCTTCAAACGACTTCGTTGATAGGACTTTGGGTCGTTGAAAGGTTTCAAGGCTTTGCGATGATTATATTAATTTCTGTGCCATTTTCCATTGAAATGAAAATATCTTTTTTGAATTACTGCATTATATAACTGTTTTGTTAGTGTTTACAGGAGTTAGCTCTTTGAGCCTTTTACATTTAAATAAACCTGAACCTTTAGGGTTGAGTGCTAATGACTTCTGGAACTTCAGCAGCTTTGAATTTTACTATAAAATCGTTTATTTTATACGTTGATCATGTTTGAGTGAGGTTTTTCTTTTGACCAGATTTTCTGAAGGATGCGTGGAACATTTATGTTAATTGTATAGCAATTACGTTTGCATGTACCTTATCGCTGTTGCCTGCTGCCCTGGAGGTTAGGATGGGGGATGAATCTTTTAGTTGTATAAGTAAATTTAGTTGTAAAACTCAGAAATAATCCGTCGCTTCCGGGTTGATAAGTTTTAAGAGAATTGATGCAATCGCATTTGTTTTTTTGGAGTCTTCGATCTCGATTGGCTTAGTAGTCTTGCTTTCAGGTGTGGGAGCACTAAGCTGGTACTGTATTTAGCATTTAGAATTTTTGTTTAATAATTGAGGGCAATCAGGAATTGTGACTGTTCGGGTATAATTGGCGTGGGCTTCCAACATGCCCGCTGAATGACATCATTGAATAATTTGACTGCAGCCTCAATGTTTTCGGGAGATTTTAGTGGAATATTTAAGGTTAGTTCAACATTTACGACATACCGAAAGGTGTTCCAATTTGTACGGTTATTGCTTAATTTAGGGGTTGTTTCTTTTTTGAGGGGTAAGGGTGATAAGGATTGGGGAATGGTCAGAGGAAAGTTCGAAGCAGGATTTTATATTGGCATGACTTGGGTGAATTCTTTTTGTTATGCAGACGTCCACCAAATTAGGAAATTTGTTTGGGTCCGTGGGCCAATATGTGGGTTCTCCCGTGGATAGGTGCCGCAAATTATTATGTTCAAGAGTTTTGTTTAGTTCGCGTCCCTTTGTCGTTGTAATTCTGGCACCCCAGTCAGTGTGCTTGGCATTGTAATCGGCGCCCGCAATGAATCGTTGTCCAAGGGTTTTGAAATAGTTTGTAAATTTTTCTTCTTTAACAGCATGTTTAGGGGAGAAATACGCAGCCGAGAGGTTGAGGGGTCCTATTTCATCCTCAATTGACACACTTGTTGCTTGGAGAAAATCGCTACTGTGGCTTTCTAGTTGATGGTGCTTGTTGTGTTTCTGATTATTATAGCAGACCCGCCACGAGCTGTTCCGGCCGGATGGTTCGTGGTATAAACCGCATAATTTGGGATTTTGATAAAACTCCGATCAGTAAGATGTGTTTCCGAAATAAGTAACACATCAATGTTGTGACTAGTAATAAGTAGTTTAATTCTTCGAGGTGTTGTGAGACGCCGTTGGCGTTCCATTAGGCAAGCTGTAAGTGTCTGTACATTATTTAATTTTTGCAAGGACTGCTGTTAATAAGTTTAATACTGTTCCTATTTGTTCTGATAGTTTTAACATTGTTTTTTAATTCTTGTGTGTTGTTTGCTTGTTAGTTTGGATGGCTAGTATTTGTTGTTTGTGGGAGATTTACAGCAGGTTCAGAGTTTTGTTGTTGTACTGAAGCTATTTGTGAATACGATAATCCCGGTTGTATTTATTGGTATTGTCTAATTTGTGGGGGTGGTATGTACTGTTTTTGTCAAAGGGTTGGAAAATGTTTGCTTTGTAACTATTTATATATAGTACATCCTTTGTAATTCGCAGGATGGTTACACAGGATGCAGCGGACATCGCGGGATTTTTCTTTTCTTTGACATTGTTCCGTGAGGTGATCGCCTGCACATTTTACACATCTAGCGGGTAGCTGGCAGAAGTTCCTTGTGTGTCCGTAACGCTGACAACGTACACACTGTGGAATAATTCTTTTTGCCCTTGGGGGTTCAAACTTAATTTTGCATTGCTGCAAGTATTCTACCTCAAAAATGCTTTTATTGTTAGGGGCTGGTTTAAGCTCGACATAAAACATTGGGCAATTTAGTTTTAAATTGTTTTATATTACAAATGTTTGTGACCTCGTGCCCTAATTTTTCAATTTCACCTTTGATATCTTTACAGTCGATGGAGTGGTGTAGATTGTTTAGCACCATTAGCCCGATTTCGCGGGTTTCTTTCCTATTCGAAAGCAAAATAGGAAGTGATTATTTTATTGAATATGTCTTTAGAGTAGATATAAAAAAACTTTAGTTACAGAATACAACTCTATGTTATGCTTGTCGTTATATTAATTCATTTGTGTTTTTCTTTTCACTCTAACTATTGTGATCTAGTTCCAGCACAAATATACATAAACATTAAAACCTTAACATTTTTCTATTAACACTTATATACAAAAGAGTGCCTCCCAAGTTCCTAAGCCATTTCTAAACCTAAACTAAATTTTTTTTATATGCTCCAAGTTTTTTGTACATTTTCCGAAGTATTATTCGCAAAAAAAATTCAAAAAGTGGCTCATCGTGCTGATTATTAGATAATCGTTACATTCTTTTTCCCTACTTTTACATAACAATAAAGGTAGGTTTTGACCAGTCTGAAAGTATGATTTTGGTGAAATATATTGAATCAAACAGCTTTATTTATATTTTCATTGCATTTTCTAGTTCTTTGATTGTTTGATTGAATTTTGAACTTCTCATATTGTTAGTGATGGTCTGGTTAATTTTTTTTGACGTCGTTTTGTTCAGTTGTGATATTAGCTAACAATTCAGTTGTGTATTTATAATCATTAGTTAACATAACAAACATAAAATAAGGATCTAAGAAAGTGACATTTGTATTGGACAGAAAAGCTGCCTAACGGTCTGCTGACAAATATAGTCAAAACTTTAAAGCAAGCCATAAAAACAGTTATGCATAAAAAACAAGTTAATATTGTCTCCCGGACGACGCGGAGTGCATAAATCAGAGATTTAAATGTTGTCCCGTTAATGCGACGCGGATTCCTCTGCTAGGTTTGTGTCTTTGGCTGAGCTGTTGGGTCGTCCTGTCGATGAAATAAATTGTGGGGAATCTGATCGAAAACAGCCGCGCAGTTCTGTATCCTAATAAACATGGCGGAATTGCATCGGCGAGTGTTGATTAAAATTGTTGCACAACTCGACCGGCGCGACGGGTTTAAGAGAATTTAATGCGTATGTAGATTGCACCGGAATATTTTCGATTCTTAATATCAACCCATCTACCAGCAGTGACAAGATTTTTTTGGAGAGCTAACTTTAAATGAGCAATCACTTACACTGTTGTAATTTAATATAATAAAATAATATCAATAAATATTAGTAGCCCACAATTTTATTAATTCATATTTTAACACAAGAAAGGAAGTAATCGGTAGAATTGCGAATATTAATCTAAAATCTCCTCTGTATTTGGTAGAGCTGAATTCTTATCAATATTCTGCGTTTAAATAGCGTGTAAACCGAACAGCAGTTGCTTACAAATTGCTTCACATCCATCCATAAGGCAAACATAACGGTCCCGTTGAAGAATGTGCTCTCAGATGGGAGAACGCAAGGGAATTTTTGCAGCGGCCGATGCGCGCTTTAAAAATGCAGGTAACGGTTCGAACGGCCGATGCAGGCAGGAAGGTGAAAGTTTTATTTTTCTTTTCGCCGCATAAATCAAGTCGCTGGCTTTTGGAAGCTTTGGCTACACGCATGCAACGCGCTAAACAGTTGTAGTCTTTCTTTTTCTTTACATTCTTGAGATTTTCGGCGTTTTTTTTCATATATTTATTGCTTTGACTATTTACAATCTATTAAATATTAACATCCAGTAAATGATTTGAATTATTATGTGACATGAGAAAGTAATTCCCTTTAGCATTACTTCTTCTACATTATAGTAAACGAGAGATTTCCAAAAGAACCTATTGACGTTCTGGACTGACAATTTTTCACTCGCCTTCCGCAAATTTTCAAGGTGGGAACGTGGAACATTTTATTTACAAATGATGACAATGAGATAAGTCGGTGTGGCAACCTTACGAAAGTAAGACATGCAAAATAATCCTAAAAATAGGCAACCAAATGTACGTTCAGAGCTCAGCCACGCCACATTTTATATCAGCTGTCTTTGTTTACTTTCTGTTTAAATGTATAGTAGATTGTGATTGTATTAGCCTAAACCTAAACCTAGAGAACAAACTAAAAGCTAATAGTTTTAGATAAATCTAGCAAGTAGAATTTTTTTAGTCTTGTCATACGTCTTTTTGTAAGCACAACGGTTGTATTATTGGGGTAGTCACTAAGTTTCTCAGGTAATTGATGTGGCCATATTAAATTTCTTCCTTGATTATAGAGACGGATATGTCTTGTTAGAGTAACTAATTGGAAACCTACTTAAAAGCATGGACTATTATTCTTATCACTTTATTTTGGAACTGCTATAATAATTTCAGGTTATAGTTGCTAGCAGAGTCTCAAATGTAGATTCCATAGATCTATAACAGATTTTTTTTGATTATCCAATATGTTTTGCGAAGTTTGAATCCAAGTTGGAATTTATTTTTATTATGTGAGTCTTCCAGGTCAGGCGCCTATCTATGTTAATCCCGTAGTATTTTATATAAAGTGCATTCAAGTTCTAAGGCATACAATTTTTTTCTCAGCAGTAAGAGTAAGTAAAAAAAGCGGAATTATTTCTGAATTAATAATATAGATGGCAGCACCATATAATGTACACAAGTCAAATTACCACCATTGCAATGAGTGTTGTTTGGTATACTTCAAATAGCGATGTTTAGTGTTCAAAAACAACGTGTAACCATCCACTTTCTCCTCTTGGGTGGCGAAACGTCCATCGAAATTCATCGCAAATTAAGTGAGACGTGCGCTGAAGGCGTTATGGATGTTAAAAATGTGCGTTCGTGGGTGCGAAAGTTTAAAGAAGATCGAGAGTTGTGTGTCTACGAATGCTGACCGACGAACACAAGGCTGAGCGGGTGGCAATGTCTCAGGACACGTTGATACGTTATACCGCCATAAATTTCCAACCACAAAGGACACTTTTCGTGGCCGGTCATTTTCCAATCGAGCTGCTGTTGCATCAGCGATTTTCCAGTGGGAAAAACGCACCCTAAAAAGTGTTTAGAAAATCATTCCTTAAATAAAATGGTTTCTTTTAAAACTAAACAAATTGCGGTGCTAACGGTGGTTAATTATATGTAAACAATTCCGCGTAATTTTATTTGTTAATCACGCCGCATTGTTAAGTAATGTTTGCCTAGTTATATAAGAACATCCGGCAAAGTACTGTACATTTAATGGTTTTAATTTAGTGGCTAAGGACGCTCACGCTAACACAATGGAACGTCTTGTTATGTTTAGTTTAATGCCGGAATAATTATGCAAAGCCCCAATTATGGCTAAATGTGCCAAGATGTCTATAAAACTCGCTAATGTGCAATTTGTTAATTTTGATTAAGGCCATGGGAAGTGAAAATGCACGATGGTGGCCGAATGCTACCGCAGCTCGTGTTTCACCCATTCTTAGAACCGAATCGAAGAACACAATTTTGCAACTCGATCTAACGTTGAAATCACCTCGTTAACGGAGCGACTTGCATTAAAAATTCGTTTACATAAGTATCTCACTGGTCCAGCTTATAAATGCCTCAAGAATTCAACCAGCCCTGAGATGCATTAGTATCGTTTATAGGCGGGCTCAATATTAATTTAACCGATTGCATAAACGACACCTGCGTGGGATGGGCAAAGGTTGATTGGAATTGCTGCAGGTCCCTCGACACCTACTCGATCAGAGCTATCTACTCTAGTTTAAAATGTATCGATCTCTGTTCAGCAATTGCGAAAGCGCCTCAAAACGACGGCATCTCTTTAGCGGCTTACGAAACGCTTCCACATTCATCGCTGACCCTACAAAAATACTGCCGGAGCTCTGGAAGCGTTTGTTTGATTTTGCATACGGAGCAGCACATAATTCTGGGAGGCCTGTGTGTCTTAAGCATAATTTTTTAAAACAGTCCACCTGCTGTTTGCTTTTACATTAACTGCATTCACGTTAATTATCCAGAGAGCATTCCACGCTAATAGAAAAATCACAAGACTCCTTATGCCTCTTGTGTCATGCGGTCGCGTGGTCAAGTGCAAAATTACCATACACCGGTGTTTACAGTTTCAAGGTGACAGATTGCATTAGAAGGTTGGCGATAGCCATATTTTCATTTTACTAAGAACCAACGATTACATTCGAAGATACGGGGGCGCTTTACTAAGTCCGCATGCAATTAAGCGAACTCGTCTGTGACAAAACAATAATATTAGCCGCACATTGCTGCTGTAATCATCAATTTTGTCGGAGATAGGCGACGACTTGAAGATATACTACTGACTTCCACAACTACCATAAATTAGCGTTGCACAACGTCATGTACGCAGCTAATATCTTCAAAACCAGTATATGTAAATGCAAAACTGTTATCTTAACTATCTCAGCCTCTCCAGTTTGTAGCCGCAGTGGCTAAAAATTGCGAGTGCAGCCGGGAAATTTATCTTCAATATCTGTCGATGTTCTTTGAATCCATGTGACGGAAGTGGTCTAGAGTACACATTTATAGCGGATGATTTATTGGACGAGCTGCGTTAGTTGCTATTCTACTCTAAAATATGTTTTTTACTTGACTTGGATGATTTCCGATGAAGTAATGATGCGAACTGAGCTTCGCAGTTCCGCATAATTTGTGTAATTTAATGTATCCTTAGTCACAGAACAAACGTGTTTCAGAAAGCAATACTTTAATTGAAAAGCAATGAAACTAAAAAATCTGTCTTAGTTATTTTGCAATTGCAATTAGAAAGTAAGTGTAATGTTTTATGTAAGCACCAGTCAAAATAAACGACTAATACATAACGAAAGTTAAACATGCGTGACTTGCATTTATTTTAAATACTTGAATAAAATATTTAAGCAAACGGACAGTCAATTATAGAAAACTACCTATTTGTATTGTAACTGAAATCGACAAGACATTGCATAGTTAATTGTTTTATGATTTAAATAAGATATCAGAGTTTACAAAAAACAAAAAAATTTTTAAAGAAACAGCGAAAAGCGCATTAGCACTGTTAGCAAAGATGCTGCAAAATAAAATTGTAAATAATAATGATGAAAGCATTTAAATATGGATACGAAATTTACCAATTAAAATGGGTAAAATAAAATCAGGTGCAACGTTTACTTTTAAAAAAGTGCAGCTATGTAGGAGGTGACCTTTTTTAAAGACACAATTATTAGCAAGCAATATTTTGAGACATTATAAGAGGTTGTTATTTCAAAACTCGATGACAGCCTTTGTTTGCCGAACTGCAGTTGATTTGGCAACAGAATGATCGTTTAGAGATGACAATCTTTTAAATGAGCAATTGTATGAATAAATGGCCCTTGTGATACAATAAAATGAACATTCAAGTCATACGAGTATACACTAGTTAATTTTTTGCTTTAGACTATTAAAAGTTATAAAGTTTGCTTAAACATTGCCAGTTATGCTTTATTATTTAGAAATGGGTGTCCCAACCTTGTAAAATGTATAATACAAAATACAAAAACTGTTGTTTTCTATTAACATTATTAGAGATAAAAACTATTCTCTCGGAATGTACAGCCAAACCTTTTTTTATAATTTTACAAAAGAAACTAAGAAAACATGCAGAAATAAAATTAAGAAAAGAATAGACAGTTTTAAGAGAGAACATATACGTTATAAGGAGCATAATAGAAAGAAAAGTAGAAGAGGGAGAAGAATTGTGGTTAACTCTTATAAATTTAAAAGGCACCTTCGATACAGCGGACAGAAAAGTAATATGGAAGTGTGTAACAAATTAATAAACGCAACTAGAAGAACATGTAGACCAGTTAAAGTAAAAGCTCCAATTACAGGACAAAGATCAGAAAAATTTAAAATATATAAGGAGTAAAACAAAGGGATAGTTCAACCCCTTGCTGTTTATTATTATGATGAATAAGAAATTCAAACGTATTAAAGAAAAACATCAGCAGTTAAACATTGTAATAAAGTATAGAAATTGAAAACCAGATAAACTACAGTAAGTAGCCTCTTGTATGCGAAACATGTGGCACTAATAGCAAATACAAAATACAAAAAATAGCAAACATATGGAGTATAGAAATTAAGAATATGAAAATAGATATAAACATAAACAAACGTAATCGAAACGACAAGGATATTAAACACAAAGATACTAAAAGAGTTACAACGTATAAATATCTGGGAAGTATAGTAACAAAATATGGAAAAATAGTTGCCTAATTATCAAATAGAGCGAGGAAATCAATAAAAGTACTCACTAAAATAAAACAGTGATAGGGCATACAGACAGAGACATCCAAATGAAAATGAAAATCCATAACATAATAACAATACCAGCAATAATTTACCCATATGAAAATTTGATACTATAAAAAACAGACGAAACTAAAGTTAATTAAACCGAAATGAAGCATCTTAAAAAATCGCAAAGAAAACTACGTGGGGCAGAATTAAAAACGATAATATTAGAGATATAATAAAATAAGGGGCAATAATAAAAGAAGGTTAAATTAGTATGGCCATATATTGTCAATGGAACCACACCAAATTATAAAACCAACTAAAAAAGGAGAGGTAAAGAAAATAATGGATGGATCAAATCAGATAATTAGGTTTAGAAAAGAATAGCATAAATGAATACCTTAACAAGAAACAAAAAGGCTTGGAAAAAATTGGTACAAGGCACGGATTCCCTTCAGACACCTGAAAAGGTAAAAAACAAAATGTCTCGGCTTGTACTTAAAAAGAATAGAAAGAAGAAATTAAACACGAGATGCAAAAGCTTTACAGTTAATTGAAGAATTTAGGCAAATATTCAGAAATGGCTGTGTAAGTTTTATTTCATTACATACCAATTTAGTTTATGACCGATTCACTATTTGTAACCGATCAAAAAAAGACGTAAAAAGGATTGGCCGCGATTATATATAAAGAAAAGTTACTGCCTGGGCTTTCGCGACATTTGCGCTTTTAGAGCGTAATGCACGAATTCCATTTCCGAATGACATCATAAAAGCTCTTGTCAGTAGTTCCCCGGCTCGAAACTTAAGGTTGTGGCTAGCGGCCGTTTACAGCCCGAGTGATTAGAGGAGCGCGAAACGCGAGTTTTTGCAATTATAAATTAAGGATGCGATTAAGGCGAGATTTATGGCCTCGAAAGCAAAAGTGGCGGACGTTTGTTTTGCTACTTCCACGTAGCCGGCTTCGTCCATATTCCTCGCCGAGCCGCCGCAGCTGCAAATAAACTGGGTGATTTATCCTTATAATCCTTCAAATGGCCGCGGACGGCTCGCAGGAGGCGCGGAATCCGCGCCGATATTTAGCGCTTCTTCCATCTCTAATTAATGCTGCCGAGAGGACGGAATTCGCGTACCGGGGAAGTCAATAGGGCTTAACGAGCGCGGCCGCGCGTAAAAATCGGCCAAACAATCATTAGAGCAATTTTGCAATCGGCCGCAATATATGCGATGCGGAGATAACGTTGCATTTTGCAGGCGGCGCTGCATAGGCAGCAGGTTGCCGCTGGAATGCAAGACCTAGTTATCTCGACGAGCGCGCTTTGAGACGGATGCCAATGAGAGTGATTTTCAATTAATGAGCAGCAGAGACTGGAAGTCTAAGAAGTAAACGACTACCAAGGTTACTACATTAAAATAGATGCACTCGCAATGTAAACTAAATTAGAGGACGCTCTGTTGCCCGCAGACGAGTTATAAGAGCAGTTACGGCACTCGCGGCTGAATTCTTCGGACGAGAAGATACGAGCCATGGGGAGCACTATGGACAACTTAAATTACATCGGCTATTACTTAAAAATTTACAACTCGGGATATTTAGATAATGCATGTTAAAGGTTGGTGGGATGGGAGGGCGCATCTATTATTTCCAGACAGTACTTACAAGTTATTGTTTTATTATAAAATTAAACCCTTACGATCGAGACCCTTTGTAAACCTCCTATTTAAAATACATTCCATTAGCCCCACTTTACTTATGAAGCTTTGTAAAACGCGTTTTTTTAAGCTTTTGATTTCTCTCCATGTTGGAGAAAGCCTGACGTTTCTATTTTTCCTCAGGTTTTTCTAGGCGTTCAATTTACTGTTGTCAGTCAACAAACTTAATATTCACTTGACGACCTCAAAATGTTTATTACTGCTACTGAAAATGTATCGACTTATTATGTGGGAGACAGATAACTGGTTTAATCCAATTTTTCAACAATTCTGAAACTTAATAAGCGACCCTAGTAATGTACAGAATGGATACGTCAGGTATCAAAATAAACTGTTCGTACAATCTAAAATAAAAGGATGTTTTAAAGTAATCGGTAAGAGGTTAAGTGATTGATTGTGACATTGTTGATGTGGGCATATAGCTCACAAAATCTAAGAAATTAAATTTAAAATAAATAAACCAATAAGAAGAAAAAGGCCCTACAACATAATTTTACTAAAAAATATATAAAATATTTTAAGCAGTAAAACAAATAAAAGCTAATAATAAAAATAATAACATAGTTAACCACTAGCCCTGAACAAAACCTGAACGAAAAGGACATTAATTCATTAATAAAGTTGATAGAAAAAATCAAAATGGAAACAGAAAGAAAAACACAAATTTATTATTATGCATGCATGAGAGTATTAGAAAATTAACAGACAAAAACATCGTAGTGATGGGTGTAATCCAAAACTTGCATCTAAATACTTACATGAACACCTAAACAATAGTGGCACACTCATCCATATTATTTTTAGCTTCATTAAGTGTCATATTAAATAACACCTTTCATTTAAAAAAACCTATCTGACAGAAATGTCTACTACTGAGCCATATCTGTTCCAAAACGTCTTGCATGATTAGCAAAATTCCCATATAAGCATGTATAACAAAGTTACTCTTATACAAATCTATCATCAAGCTTTCCTAGACTTACAAAGCTCAACGAGTACATTGAACGTCTTAAATATTCAGAAGTTTTAGGTGAAATACTGAGAGATATTTGCGATACATTTTACAGTTGAACAATAGCTAAGTACGCTATTTTTTCTGTGCTTGTATTCATTAAATTATTTATTACATTATGTTTTTAAAAAATTGATTGCACATCATTCTTAAAAGTCAATACAAAAAATAATGTTGTAAAGATAAAAGTGGAAAAAAAATATTCAAAAGTCATAAAACTAAAAGAAAAACAGAAATAATGTGGTGTAATAATAAATAAGAGAAAATACGATACAGAGACATGTATACAAATAGCAAACTTGTGTCCAAACCATTTTAATTGTTGTCGTTCGCTTGCTCTTAGGATTAGTTCCGTTTAGTTCAGTTTTTTCACTAGGTATTTTCTCCTTTGTTGCAATCCTTTTATTTCCATAGTTTATATTTTTGATTTCCTTTATTTTGATAAAACCCAACTTTTGCTCGTATATTGTATTATGAACTGTTATTTTTGTTTTCTTCTATATTTACTCTTTTTTACTTTCCTTATCCTATAATAAGGAAAGTAATGTAATCGGCGGAAATTTGACCTACCCAGTTTTTCACATTTCTGGACTAATTATAACCTCAGGACACCAAAAAAGTTGATTTGGGCCATTGGTTCGTGTGTGTGTGTGTGTGTGTCTGTCGTACTTTCTATTTCGGTGTATCTCTTCTCCTAAGCTTTATAACGTCTCTACTTGTTCTAAATCTCCTCCATTTATTTGTATTGATATCTTCTGTTAAACTTTTCCTATCGCCATTACTTGTATTTGATGTTACTTATTTTCAAATTTCTATCAATTAAGGCTACCTAAGTCTTGTATCGTTCAGATGATCCGGTCACAATATTCAAAAGTATAAATTTTTTAGAAGAAATATAAATCAAAGTGCAAATGTAAAAAAGTGTTAAAACAAAAATTAGATCAAATGAAACTAAATGTGCTAAAATAAGAAAAGAAAATTAAATTATTGTGAATATACCGATGATAAGTGAGCGGTCATAATGTTATACAGTGGTAGATTAACCATATAAATGGTACTAATAGAATAAATACAAATGGAACGAAAACAAGAACGGTGTAATACCGTAAAGGAAACTTTCTACAGCGGTGCGAAATCGTAACGGTCACTTCCGGTTGCCGCTAACCGATTTGGCTGAAAATTAATCCCATGACAGGCACTGACCTAAGATTTGTGTATGCCAAGTTTGAAGTGAATCCATTGAATAGAATGGAAATTATCTGGTCTCCAGACACACACACAGACAGACAGGATGATAATCTCATTAACTTTCTACTATAAGCTCCGCTGTAGAAAGTTAATAAATACATAAATTTAAACATCTAAAAAGTCACATATAAAGCGAGGATAAATTATTAAACAGAGAGATTTATACCAAAGTACAGATTAACAATAACAACACAACAACAAATAAAAATGGGTGATGAACATAAGACCTCCATAGAGGAATCTAACAAAAAAAGAAGAAATGATGGAGAAGAAGAAGAAGAAAAGAAGCGCTTGCTAGATCCAAAAATTAAATAAGATCCGCCATTAAAAAATCATAAAAAGGCAAAAATTAAATTTGAGAAATGAGGAAAGGACAGAAGGAATTAAAAGAAATAATTCAAGTGATAAAAAAGAAAATAAAAACATAAAAAGGGTGTGAGAGAATACAAAAGAAAATAAAAAATCAAAAACAAATTGATGCACTGAGAAATAGTGTCGAACCGTTGAAAAAGAGAAAGGGAGAAAAACCAAATATTGACTGGGCATCAAACAAATAGCACAGATACGGAAAAAGTCATCGAGGAAGTAAATAAATTGTGAAGCATCTATAAATAAATATATAAATAATAAAGTAAAAGTTAAAACAGTATGTAAAATTAGCCACAAAACATATTTCATAGACAACTTACAAGATTACAAGAATATTATGCAAAGCAAAGGGTAAAGCTTAAAAAAGGGAAAACCGACAAAAGTAGAACAAGATAACATGAAAACTAGGAAAGGCAAAAACTAGAACACACCATTTATTAAATATAAAAAACATACATACATAATTTCATTAAATACATAATTAAATAAGCGACAAAGCAACAGATGTAGATTCAGATCAGTTCCTGAAGCGAACACATATTAGACAAGAATGTTATAGCAAAAACGTGAAAGAAAATTAAAACTTGGAATTATTAAATATAAAGAAATAAGAAAAGAATCTACAAGTAGAACAGAAAAAATAGATAAAGCTCGGGATAACAACATAAACATTGAGAGTAATTAGAGAATTTAAAATATATAAACAAAATAAGTGAAGTTGTAGAGTTAATAATGAAAGAAGGGTAACGGTTGGAATAACCGTGGCGATATATAATTATAAACCAATATATTTAGGTTGATCTATAAAATATTTGCTAAACTAGTGCTTAAAAGAGTGAGTGATTTAGTAAAATATTATTGAGAAATATTCTAATAGATTTAGAAAAAAAAGGTTTAAATATTAGTACTTAAATAAATATAGACACGTTAGAGAACAATATAAGAGGCTTTAAAGATTAGGACGACTAATTACGTAAAAAATAATTCTTGTAATAAAGGAATTTCAGTAAGCAGAAGAATTAACTGACTATAACACGAAAATATGCTCGCAACAGTTTCATTCGACAGAATGTTTGTGCATGATAATAAGGTCAACAGAAAAAGAATTAATTTTAATAGTTTTAACAGATGCAGATAACGATGCTCGCAAATTTGGATTAAACATGCATAGGATAAGAACAAAATTTTCAATATTAAATTAAGAAGATCAAACAAATTACAAAAAATAATGTTGTAGATCTGACACAGCAGGTGATGAAACTGCAACGTAAGAAAACGTAACGAAAGGAAGTGGTGCATGTAAAAAATATATAAAGGATGATCGCAATACGTATTTATAAGAATACAATAAGGTCGGTTGTAACGTACCGAAACAAAGGCAGACAGAAAGTTGCAATATGGGAACGCAAAACTTTGAAAACAATACAAGGTAGTGAAACAAATGCAAACTATAAACGTAGAGAAGAAGAAAGTAAAATACATGAATAATAAATTTTATTCGAAGACCTCGATTACGATAGTTAAAACATAAGAATGCCAATCAATAGATACACAAAAATAATATGGAGGAAACCAAGGGAAAAAAAAGAAAATAAAAGACCAAGAAATTAATAGAAGGGGGTGTATAGATGAATGTTTACAAGGACTACAAGTAGTCTAAGCTTCTAATTTTATATGGAATCAATAATAATAGAATATCAGTTTCAAGTTTTTGTCACATAATAACAACTGACAACTATTACAAAATTGATTATTCATAATGGGCAAGAATTGATTTAGAGAATTCATTTAACGTAGGATTTCAAAATAAAATAATTTGCCAAAATGTCTTTGCAACTAACCAATTAACTCAAATTCTGACATATAAATTAAATAAGTATAATAATTACAGCTACTTAATTTTAATTCCATTTATTTCGTCAATGAAAGCGTAATTTATCCTTCCTGTTTTTAAATGTGAAATAAAGCACTATCCGACAATATATATCTGTTAGAATCTACCTAAACGGGTATTTTAAGGTCACATTGTAAATTAGAAAGTTATAGATGCGGCTAATTATTTATATTTTACAGAAACTTTAAAAAATTTATTCCGACAGGTTTTTAGATTCTCATTACTTTCGGACTATAAATGAGGAAATTGTAAATTACTTAAAATTATAATTAAAGAATTTGGGTTTATTTAGGCAACTTAAGTTATTACATAATATTAACTTTATCTAAAAAGGTAGCTGTGTCATTTACATGGGATTTAAAGCTGGGCATATAATAAAAATTAAATTCGCTAACTAATGAGGTCGAAATTAACATTTAGTGGTTAATAAATTTCTTGAAACATTTGTGTATCTAAATATTACCTTGACGTAAAAGATTATATGTAAATTTTATTTAGCCACGTTTTTTTTTTATTATTAAAGTCTTAAACTACTAAAGTCTTTAAACAATACTTAGATGCGACTGCATTACATGTACAGTGAGTAAGCCGCTGCCAGCGCGATGGTTGATGGACATGTTCCGTTTATCACAAAACTGCCTTTAAAAATCGCGGAATGCAGCAGCTCGGGGCGCTTTTTGCGCGGCCGCTGCAATGGAAGATATTCATTAACGGGGATCACCAGAAAAAGAGCACGGCAACAACGGTGCAATCCAGATCAAGTGATTAGATATTTGTAAGTGATATACGATTCTTTGTTTATTGTTTTCTGATTTTTTTGGACGACAATCGCGGCGAGGCTCGCCGCGATTGCTGCGAATGTGCCACGTTTTTGCGCCCGCAGAGGAGCTTTTTGTCCCCGTCGCCTTCCTGCATCGGCCGCGCTACAATTCCTCCATAATAAATCATGCAGAAATAGTCTCAAGGTCCGAGCTGCTTCAGATTCATTCGCTCATGCGTGCATTTCTATTTTCCTGCGCTTTTCAGCAGAAATGCAGCTCGCAAACTGTTGCTACGAAATAAATTCCGATATTAGTTGCAAGTGCTCGCGATGTACACATAATTTCCTGATAGTATATAATTTAGTAATCCCATTTTATTCCGAACAGGTTTACAAAGAGGCAAGCGTGAGCACAATTTTAATGAAATAAAAGCGCAAAAGTAATGCGTGACGGCTTGAGGCACCGCTGGATATTTTACGTCATTGTTTACTGCAGATAAACTAATTCATAGGACTTGCCGGTTGTTGTGCCTTATAATGCTAATGGTATTGTGCCTTCCTGGTCAATTACATTCTGTAATTCTAACACGGCGATACATTAATAACAATGTGCTCATAATAATCATAATATTCCTTTTATTGTTTTATATTAAAAATAGCTTTAGCATAAACGCTTCGGTTGGCATTCCTGTACAATTCTTCAATATTTGTAACGCTAAATTCCTTTCACCTTAAAGGTTTCGTGGCGTGTTAACCCAGTTTAAATAAAAACAAAAATACCAGCGTCGAAGGGTGTGCTGAATAATTCTTTAAATTATAATTACACGACTTCGATTGGAAATCCAGATAAGCTTTAGCAACTGCCAATCCATCCTTGCTCAAATTAGGGGTTTGTATTTTATTTAATTTAAAGATAAAATTAGAAAATAACATCCAATTAGTTATTTTTTATATTATATTTACATTAGCCGCAAATGAATCCGAGATTTACCTTTCCCGATTTGATTAAGGGAACGGTTAAATTAAATACCGCTTTAATTAGGTAGCTCCATATGTTAACCCAGAAATTCAGCATTGTGTGACTTTTTCAAATAAAAATCTTTTAGGTGATTATAAAAACGCTGATTGAGTTACTTTTAAATAAATTCAAGAAACTGACAAGACTCTTCTCACCTAGCGTTCAAGTCACCGATGTTTCGCAACTTAATTTTTAAGATGCATCAACTATATTTGTTTTTACTTAAAATGGTATATAAATAATTAACTTACGTATGTAGTGACCATTTTGTTTGGCTGAAGTATATTACCTGCAACAAATAAAAGTGGTTGTAGTTATCTATAGCTAATTATTACAAAAATGGCGAAGTATGCGAACTAAGTTAGGGTATAGACCTAATCTTTGTACTTTAATAAATAGTAATAAGAAACAACAATGCGCTGTTACCACCCACACAATACGGAAGATGTAACTGCCCCTGGGCAGGCACGCGAGCTTCGATAACGTCTTGTATGGAGGATCGCGCAAAAAACAGAGGAGCGAGTTCGACGGCGCTTAATAATGGTTCGCAATAATAAATATTTAATAATGCTGCACTGGCGTGCTGTTATTAATTAGCCTTTAAATTGTTGTAAATAAACAGCGAGGGCGAGGTTTATCACACCCTGGAATTCACAACTGGTTTGTGAATGCGTTCGCGATGCTGCAGCAACAGCGCTGTTGTTTCCAATTCGCGTTTAACTCTCAATTAGCTTGATTATATTTTAAATACAAACAGAGGTACCTTCGCGATCCCGAATCTGGTTTTGAGGCAAACGAACATTTCCCAAAAAATTTTAGTTTAGTTTCGGTCGGCTCCCTTGAAGTGAATAGGCAGCAAGTGGGACAGCTGGTAATTTCTTTTCTCTAATTTGTAACGCTGATAAACTTACATAACCTCATTATACTCGAATCAATTACACGGGCAGCATGGGTCGAATGGGTGTTTCGCCTTTAGAAACGGACATTAAATCAATTCGAGACGCCTCTAAATACATCCTTCCAACCTCTAGCTTATAATTACAAAATAGATATTCCTCTTCATTATCGTCTGGGAGAAACTGGGTTAACGGCTTTGCGGCAAGTACTGCTGGGAGGAAAGACCGCCGCGGCTGTCCACGAAAACGGCGTTTCGGGCCGAAATTAGCCAAAATAATTGCCCGTTGTTTAATTCAAGGAAATCTCGATCGTCCGCCACTTTCATTTCGAGATCGCGGTATGCCATTATCTCGACGTGGCGTGTGCCCATTATTTATTCGCTTTCTTTCCAAACGAGATAAATGCCCGGACCCGTTTTACCAGGAAAAGGAACTCCGCAGTAAAACACCAATTTCCTGGTTAATATTGGCGGTCTTTTATTGTTTGGCATTTCTCAGCTATCACTGTTATCTGTCACTAACACCGCAGGTGTGCAATTGCAAACTTTCGCGTCCTATTAAGCCGCCTTTGCGGCGTAGGCGAATTTCTCTTTGCCGAAACGCATTATCAGAATGATATGCACGACGCAAGATACGGACGAAGTTCATCCTGATAATTTTTGCAGCGCAAGCGGACTTTTTATAAATAATGCCGCAAAACTGTTTCTGCAGCGTTGCTTATTATGTATAGCAGCGCCTCTTGAAATAATGCCGCTCAAACGTACTTTAATTAAAAGGTGACCGTCGGTGCAATGAACCTTCATGCTCTCGGTTTTTTCTTGGAATTCTTTCGTTTCAAAAAGGACATCTGCTCAAGTGTGCAATTAAAGGCATTTCGTAATGCAACATATCATAATTGAAAGCGAAATCGGATTACGGAGGCACATGCAACTCCACTTTCTAAAGTAAGCAAATCGTAAATAGCTTGCGTAATAATTCATTGACTAGCGTTATTAAGAAGAGCGTACCAATCTGCAGAGCTGTGCTTCACGTAAATGTAATTAAAATTTCTTTACAAAATTCGAATAACAATAACACTTTCCTTACTGCAAATATTGTAACCTTTACTACTTACTAGTGTAATAAGCATTTTTACAATCTGTAGTTTATACTACGCTTAAAATTCTTGTTAATTAACAGCGAAAAATCGCAGGCGCAAACCTTATCTATAATTAAACGGCTTCTATCGCTGCAATAATGTTAATGGCTTTTGCAGGTATGAACAGCCCACATGCCTCTGAAAAAATCAGCCGACAGCATCAGCCTTCACCTAGTGCACCAATTAAACGTAATTGTTTTCGTTCTCAGGCTTGCACAGGCATTAAACAGGAATAATTAATTGCTCTATGATCAGAGAGCTCCTCTCTCCCACTTGATATGCAGCCCGCTTTCATCTCTGTTGTCGACTGACTGCATGATTAATGTGCAGCGCACTTCTGCAGCAAAAACAAATATCGATTGTAATTCGGTTGATAGAGAACAAATTTATGGACTGTAAAATTAATTGGAATTAAAGAAACCATAAAGTAAACGTACGACTTGGGAGTTTTATACATCGACACTTATTAGCTAAATAATTTGGTGTAAGAAATGCATCAGATTCATTCGAAAATTATATGACCCCATTAAACATTAAGTATTATGCTGTTTTTGTCATATTCAGATTTTGAAATTTACAAAAGCTTAGACCGGTATTTTCATAGAGTTATCTTTTGCATTTCAAAGTTTTTTTTAATTAACTAAATGCGAAGTTGTACTTTTTACACTTCTACTAAAAAACAGAAAAAAATATTTTTAAGCAAAATTCTTTGTCATTGTTTTTTGAATATTTTGTTAGATATTATTATAGGGTGGTCCAAATTGAAGTCCAAATTTAGAATTTAAATTGCTGACCGGTTGCGTTCTGTGAACGTTGAAAGTTTGCAATTGTACAGTTTGTGTCTAAAGACATGGCAAAGTCCACCAAAGACCACTAGAAATGTTGTACATTTGTGTACTGGGGTTTAAAAAATTGCAAAATTTTTGCTACTTATATTGAGCTCATATTTTTAAATGTCTTTTGAAATCGTAAAAATTGTCGCTTCTATAGTAAAAATCCACATACTACTCAGGAAAATCTATTCATTTACTAAAATACACTGCAGGAATTATTGGCCCGTACTTTTTTAAACGTTCACTCTTCCTGTCAATGTTGTACGCTATTGAGAGATGTTAAACAACTTTTTTTTCAATTAAACCAAGGATATGAACTTAAATGACATCTGGCTTAAAGAAAATGAACTCACATGCTAGATGGCATGTGAAACACTTACTTTACTTTAAACCAAATTTCTAGGTCGTATTATCTTACAGAAGGGTAACATCGACTAGTCACCGCAGTCGTGAGATTGAACCCCATTAGACTTTCTCTTCTGGGCTATTTGAACAAAATGATTTATTCCAACAAACCTTCTGCGATTATAGAGCTGAAAGAGAAGATGAAACGTGTAATTGCTGAAATAAAGCATTTTGGAAAACTAAAATAATAATCGTATGTTAGTGGAGTGGTGGAGGGCATTTGACCAGCATCATATTTCATACTGTAATGATTCTGCTCTTGGCAGTGGTGAATAAAACGAACTAATTTATTTAAAACTACTTATCTATTGCAGTTACAATTTGTAACACTATTTATCTATACACGCACTATATACAATTAACTGCACATTATTTATATAAACACAGCTCCCGCCTGGATTCTTCCGCTTGTTCAACTTAAAACAGGAATCGAGGTCCAAAGTTGGAAATCTGGCCAGACGACCAGCCGTGCGCTGTTTATATCTATTTCCCGATGTGCCTGATTAGTCTCGAACCTTCGGGAAACGAGGTACTTGAACCTTGTGCAAGATTCGCGAACTCGGACGCGCCAGCTACATTCCTAAAAGAGTCGTGACGCAATGCAAATGGCGCGCTATGGGAGGCATTCCGAAATTGGTACAATATATAACTGACAAGCCTATACTTTGTAATAAGAATAAAATTTTAGTTGTTCCAATATTTTGTGTTTTATTCAGGAAAAATTAAGAAAGTCCAATTTGAATCACCTTATATATAACACATAAAATTTTATTCATAATTATTCATGTAAAATTTTGTCATTTATTTACAGTTAACAGCTATTTATTTGTTTTCGCTTTGTTTTAATGTAAATGCTTATACATATTTCACCGCCAGAGTGGTCCAAGCGGTTGAGGCACGGGCTGAGATGCTGATGGACCCGGGGTCAATTCCCGGAGCACTCTGATGCCTGGCGGGTGGTCTACTCAATCACTAAAAGTAATTGAGTACCTGTGTTCACTTCGAACAAGAGGTAATAATGGCGGTCGTCTAAGGCGCGACGACAGGGCAAAAAAAGCAAACATATGTGAGCCTTAACCTCTCAGTTTGCAGGCTATTGTCTGATGGGCCTAAAGCTTTTGCCATTATTATTATTATTATTATTATATATATATATATATATATATATATATATATATATAAATATATATAATATATATAAAATATATAAGTAATTTTATATTACGCAAAATTTACATCAATAAATATCCTGTGGTACAGAGCAATGTTTAATATAAAAAAAATGATTTGTATTAGTAACATGCAATAGACTAAGGTTGTAAAAGAATTAATGAGATTAAAGTTTAATTCTGTCTTCGGTATGCTTGAACTATTCTTTAAATTCAGATTTAAAACTGGTTTAAAGAGTAGAAAAATTGACTAATAAACTAAAATTTCTTAAACGTGTTTTTGTCCAACTGTTTACAAAAAAATATGTGTTGTTGCAGATGAAAAGGATATTTTTATGTATACAAATTTGCAACTGTTAGAAATTTTTGTATTTCTTTAAATTATTTTGAAGTAAATTTTTGTTTGCCCAATTGGATAACATACAAGTTTAATTTATTCTTGTGGTAAATGAAGCTATCACAGCCATAGAATGTGCTGTTGACGTATTTATAATAATTCAAATTTGTTAACAAATATTTAAATTTTTAATTTGTATTGTTAACATCACCTGGAAGAACAAATTGTATAAAAGGTTTGTGTCAAAGCTACAATGGTAAAGTGTAATTTAATGAATCTACAATCAAAATCCAGAATTTACGTTTTACAAAATATTAAGAATTTTCAATGGTAGATTTAGATTATAAGAGATGTTATCAAGCTGTACATTAATATATCTATCAAAAAATATTTGATGCATTAACAGCTGAAGATATTATCTTTTATAGGACACGTATTTAGATTTATATCAAAGTACGCCAAAGGATTAACAAAAAAAAACAACATAAATGCTTTAATTGCGCCATCTTGGTAAAATAAATTATTTTTGTGGGTATGCACAATATAAATAAAATTGACATTGAAATCAGTGACAAGCACTGCAAGAAAAACTACTATTACCATAATTGAATCAGTAAATTACGGTGGTAAAAGGTTTGTATTTGAGTTAGTCCTTTTTGTAACATTTATTTAACATAAATTTCTTTATTTACGTTTTTCATACTCTAATGTACCATAATTATAATAGCCATATGTAATTGTGTTTTACTATTTTGGAAAGCAAAACCGACGGCAATTTCTCTATAATTTTTTTTATCTTAAAATATAACACGTGAAATATATAGGAAAATGAAAGCATTTATAACTAGTTTATCAACAATTATAACAATCCAGCATGTTCAAGAAAAACGGAATACGCTAGAAGATTGGTGCAGCTTGTGGAGAATAAGAATCAACGCCGGGAAGAGCGTAGTCGTCCTATTCTCTACAAAAGTCCAACTTTGCTGGCAACTCTGTGGAAGAGGCATGCTACCTCAGTGTGAGCCTTGATGAGAAGTTTGTTTAGATGTCTCAAGTTAATCGGACAGATGTGAAAACAATAAAATGTTTTCCACGTTTCAGGGTATTACGCGAAGACATATGTAAAGAAGTTCCAGCTGGCTGATCCATAACCTCAGAGCTATCTTGATCGCTCTTTGATTCGTAAAGAACACCATTGTTCAACGCGATGCCAACGTGCCAACCATTCAGTGCATGCAATAACTTTTTTTCAGCGGCGAAGGCCATCTCACCACCATTATCCGCGACCTTTACAAATACGAGCTAAACAGGGGTGCTCCTGTAAAGTTATATAAGAGCGTAACGTTTTCCAATCCCAATTTGAATAAGAATTCATTCAGATTTTTTCACAATACGTCAATGTATCCTCCTTCATACATCGTGATTTTAATCTAGGACTGGATCGTACAAAACAACTCCCTTAATAACATTGGTTCATCTGCTTATCACACTTCTTTAAACACGCGTTTCACATTTTTGTCAGAAAATCAAAATTTGTTTGTCTACACTACATTTTTCCACAAGTGTGAAGGTATTTTCATAAACGTTTTTATGAACTCAAATATTTTTTTTTGTTTGCTCACTGTTGTAGAAAGGTTCAGATACTAAACAGCTACTTAATCCAACTCCTTTAAATTCATACTCTACAGTAGTGTCATCGCTTTCACAATCATGTTTCCATAATAAAAGTTTTAAATTTTGTCGTATTATTCATTACGAAATATTGAAGTTATTTTTATTTTTCTGTGGAGTATGCCATAATTATATGAGTGATAAACTTCTCATAAATGTATTTAGCTGCTCCAATAAATATCATGTATTTTTCCAGAAAAGCATTCTGTTCTGTTGACTACGAATCACTAAATTACCTATATCAAAATAAGATTGCTTTTGAGCATTGTTTTTTTATTTATTACACTCATTGAAAATATTTGAAGACTTGTTACTTTATAAGTGTTATTCTTTTAAAAATGTTTGCATCAAATGTACAATTAATTTATTCAAGGTCAATGTTTTTAGAAAGTCTACTATTTTACCTTATATCTTTTATTATACAAAAAAGTGTAAAAAAATCAGCCTGGTAAAGGTGCATACATTATTTGACCAATATAGTATTTATAATTATGTGAAAATTTGGATTTGCGCATAAAATGGCTAATGCAGTGTCATTGCGTTAGCGCTCTCTAAAGAAAATTATTTCAAACACAGTTGTACTATATTAAAAATATGAAATAAAACCATAAGAGTTTAAGGCTTGTAAACATTGACAATATAAGAGCTGTATACAAATGTGAAAGTACTCATCATCACTTACACTGCATTGGTTTACTGATATAAAACAGAAAAGAAAGGAGAAGGAGAAAGGCACAACAATAACTTCGACACCTCATACCACATAAACGTATAAAAAGCAACTGCACAGTAATGATGTAATCAGATCGGGTAACCTGTATTCTGAACATTCAGAAAACGAATAATATTGTGATACCGGAATGGTAGAAATGAGAGCTAGAGTTACCTAACATGTAAAGTAACATGTGGTACACAGATGAATCCAAAACAAAGCTTAGAAATTGGACACGATATCTTTCAAGAAACACTGGAGTGTGAAATTAATAAAAACCTGCAAACATTAGCTATAGTATTATTGCAGTACTTATTTGTGCTTAGACCTAGCTGCAGAAAAGTTATATAAATAAAAATCCAGCATTATTATTATCTTTATATTGCTAGTGAAACCTGAGGAAACTAAAAAAACCATAACAAATACTGTCTAGTATAGACACCATTACACGATAAACGCTTTAAATGGTAATAAAGAAGCAAATAGACTTGCTGGGACTGGGAGCAATTTGCTAATTGGACCATTTTGTATACAATAATAAGAGATAAACAAAGAGATGGATACCTATCGTAAATTCTGGGAAAACCATCAGGGCTTGAATCAATTTAAAGTGCTAATTCATGGATCCCCACTAAAAGCTACTGGCGAAATTTCGGGGCTTAGTAAGTTTAAGCGAAGGAAATTACCGAACACTGTTTTAGAAATATCAGATAAAATTAAAAAATTATCCTTTCTATATATAAAATGTCACGACACAAATTAGCAGTACAATTCTAAAGCACAAAAATTTTTTGGGACGTTACCTCTAGACCTTAAAAATCTAAGAAAAGTTACGTGGATTCAGATCCTAAACTTCCTTGAGAAACTAGTGGTGTAAAATGGTTAGGTAGAACAAACTAGTCGAGCACAATAGGTTTTATAGGCCGCAATGCAAGGAGCAGGAGCATTATTCTAAGGAAAATCTAATACAGCTGACATTATTAATTAAATTAAATACAAGAACAAACAGCAACTGTGTACCCCAAGCATTTCAGAATTATAATTTTTAGAAAATTTGTCCTTAATATAAATAACATGAGCTACGAGATAATTATACAATTAACTAAAAGGCTCATATAACCAATTCCACCAGATATTTGGGGGAATAAAGGCATACTTGTAATAAAACTATATTTTGTGGGTGTTTTTAAAAGTATTAGAACTACACCTCTTAAAAAGTTAGAATAAAAAATATAAAACTAAATCATAACTTTTATATTATATGTACTAATTGTAGAATATCTTAACTATAAGGAACTCTGATTTAAATTTTTTTAGATTTTTGAATATGTACATATAACATACACTGACGAATTAGACACAAGTTGTAAAAGTAGATTTTTGCTACCTTTTACATAATAAGAAATTATTTACAAACAAATAAATTTAAAAGTTGAGAAACAATATTATAAGAAGAAGAATAACGGATTTTAAATTCCCAAAGAGATTTGCCAGGTGCACAAAAACTGTTCACTAATTTAAAGAAAGCTAATTTTGTAATTAGTCGTTAAAATGAAAGATGTTCTAGTAAGATCAGATTTTAGATTATAACTGAAAGCTTTAAAAAATGTTAGTAATACATGACTACATACGGGGAAGGTCATAATGACGATAGAAGTGTCATTGCGAGAATTTTAATAATTAGAAACAACGGATTACTGAGATATATACACATATGTGCTTAAACAGCATACTGAACTAGTTGTATTCATTTATTTTGCGATTAAATTGTTTAATTATCTAATGCGTCTTAATACAATATTTGTGGCGTAGCTCGATAAGCTAAGCAAATAGATGGTTACTAGTATTCTTTCGCTTTACAAAAACTTCCGAAAAGGTTAATTTTTAGTGTTAGACAATAATATAAATTCAGACACAAAAGGTGCTAGTTGTTAACCTTTATTTTAAAGTCGCTAAATTTAACCAGAAAATTTAGGTCTTTCTTTTTTATTTTACTTTATTTCATTTCATTTCTTTGTTATTAATATTTTTTCTGGCTAGGGTTCCATAGTTGATTTGGAGTTACGGGAAAATTCGGCAAAACTTCTACCAAAATAGGTATTTCTAGAAGAAAACTTGTTTAGAAAAGAATAATGTCGCGATATAAATTGAAATACTTGATAAAGATGCATGTCTTTGTATTAAATTGCCTTTAGGCTATTTAAATGTACATATAATAACAAAACACAATGTATCAGGATATTAATGAAGTAAATTTTTAATTACGTTTTAAAAAATTAATTAACTGGGTTATCGATTAATTTATCGTTTGTAATTTGTGCAACACACATGATGATTAAATGTTCTTAAAAAATCGGAAACAATAGTCCCGTAATTTATTATTCAATTACTATTTTTCTTGCAGCTTTTGTCGTGCTGGATACTTAGTGTTTCTACAGTCAAAATGTACTTAAAATCTTCCCTTTCTTTATTTTTAAAAAGTAATTACTATTCGTGAATTTGGAGATCATGCAATAAAATTTGTTAAACTTCCCCACATTACTGTTTCTTTTGTTATATTAATGAAATTTAGGTAAAATATTAGTTTTAGAAAATGAAAAAAATACCTTGTTAGTTACTTACAAACTCTTACATATTTCTAGAACAAAAAATTAGAGTAGAACGAGTTTTAATGTACAGAGCTGTGTCTGTAGTCTTAAACAAATTATTTAAAAAAATATTTGAAGAACTTAGTTTTAAAATCTCATATCTTAAATGTAGAACTTGAAGTTTTCGTTTTACTTTCGGAGAATAGGGATAAACTTATATATATATTATATAATAGCGTATCAAAAATAATTTAATCTACTTATATTTAACTATCAACCAGCAATATATCCCCATCAGTTACAAAATAAAACACCCGATATTTAAGTAGAATGCGGAACTAACAAAACAGAAAAAATACGTTTTTATAAAATAATTCAGACAAACACAATGCTCATATCTGAAATTCACTTTACTGACCAGACAGTATTTAAAAAAGCCCCTTATGTAACGTACTACACCATTAACGAAGATAAAATAGCACACGGGGGGAAAGCAGTTTAATAAATGTTACAATATCATAAAAATTAAATATTTTATTAAATATCATATAAATTAAATCAAATTTTAACAATTCACGTTTACATTGAACCCAGATCTTTTACTATAGCAACGATTTATAATAATTACTAATATAACAGTACAAGACTATATTTAACTCATTGAGAAATAGGCTTCTAGCAGGAAAATATTGGAACCCCGAGCGTACCAAATTGGGGTTCATAATACGTAACATTCAAAGGCAGAAACCTATTACAAGCCACCACAAACAAAAACTTCTCATAATGGTAAACTTGCTGACCGACTGACCACAAAAAACTTCTAGACCTCCTATATTGCTTTGTCGGCATGACATCTATTTTCATATTGAAGCTAATTGGAAGGTTTCATCAGATTACACTCTAGTAATCTTTGCTCTAATTACTCATATTATAATAAAATCAAACCCATCTAGACTTGCATCTTTCAGCAATACATTGAAGAAAAACTAATTCGAAATATAAAATTAAAAGAAACCAAAGTCATCGAAAGCGTAGTACAATCATTTATTAAGACAATTCAATAAGTAACTTGAACTACTACACTTACACTTATCCGAAACAACTTACCCGTAAAAATTCAACAGCTCATTCTACATAAAAGATGCGCTAGTCGTATATGACAAACATCTCAAAATCACGTTGATAAAACTGCTGATTGACAAGCTTACTTGAAACAATATTGCAAAAATTACGAATTCGGCATTTGAAACATAACTATTTTTTCAATAGAATATCACGTTGTCTGGATAGCTGCAAAAAAACTTAAAATACCTCCAAGTTACATACCACCATTAAGGAAACGAGAGGGAAACTGAGCACAAACAGATCAGGAAAAGCAAGCTTTTTTAAATGTACCTTACCCGATAATTCTTCCAATTAAACTGTTTTCTCCATCAAAGCGTTAATTTTTGTAATATTCGCAATATTTTGGATTTGACCTAATAACCGGATAAATTCTCAAACAGCTTCACAATAAAGCAATAAAACTTCTAATTACTGTTTAGAACAGAATGATAAAATTAGCTATTTTCCCATATTCTGGAAAACCACCAAATTATCTTTCTTTTTTTTTGTACTATACTTGGTTATCCCACATATTTAGAAGGCTGGAAATTGACATCGACTTAGATGAGATATTACAGACACATCAATTTGGCTCCCATGAACACCATAATACATCAGTATCACAGAACTTTAAATAAGAGTTTATAAAAAAAGAACATTTGTGTTGCAACTTTTTTAGATATTGGGGAAGATTATCGTATTTTGCATCTTGGCTTATTATACACATTAAAACTTATATATTCCACAATCTTATTTTAAAAGTTCTATTTTACTGATTGCTTTTTGCAAATTAAATATAATAATGATGTCACAATTCATCTACCTGAATCAAGTGTATTACAGGGACGGTTTCTGTACTCTATATTTACAGCAGATATTCCAACAACGAATAACGCAACTGTTGCCTCATTCGCACACGACAATTACAACTCTGTCTACAAACAACAATCTCCATCTAGCCACTATTCATTTGCAAAACTACGTGGGCAGATCTAAAGAATTTCTTCTTCTTCTTCTTCTTCTACTCTTATATAGGCTATTAGCCTGTTTCTAACTACGCATTTCGTGTAGTACTATGAGCCATGTTGGGCGTACCCCGGGCAGGTGGCTAGTCTGGCCCGTTAGAAGAAGGAGAATGTACTTTACGACCGCCAAAGGTATTTGTATGATGGCCGGAGAGCACTCGATGTTTGCCGTTATTTTGACCTGAGAGTCGAACCCAGGGCCCGCCGCGCGTTAGTCTGGCAGGCCGAGGCCTTTACGTTGCGGTTGTCGCACTCTCTTGAATTTCTTGAAGTATAAAAATAGATACCCCCAAATAAACACAAGTACACTTCACAACTAGAAAAACTGACCCAAATATCTCAAATAATAACATTCTATAAACTATCAAAAATAAAATCAGATACCTAAGACTAATATACATAAAATTTAAAAACTAACAACAACCGCAATCTCTGTTAGATAAATTAATTACTTGGCCGAAATAAGAGTACTTCTATACAAATGTATTCATAAACCTATTTGGACTATTTTGGAATACAACTATGGTGTTGCACCAAGCCCTCAAATTCAAAAAATAAAATACAATCAAAAATTTTCTCTATGATCCTAAATATGTCTTGCTTTATGAGCAATAAAACTATCCACGATAGCTTAGCCATTCCTACAGTTGAAGAAGAAATCCAAAAATTCTGCACTGCCTATTTCCAAAATCCCCCATGACACCTTAACGAGGAGGTCAGCTATCTAGTGAAAGAACTTGCGGTAGATCGAAAACTAAAAACGAAAAAGCCAACAGCTTATCATTTAGTATTATTTACTGCATTTTTTATCAAGTAATTAAATACGAAGTGTGGTTCCTAAACTACTCGCGTCCAGTAAAATATTTTTTCCAAATTATCGAACGTTTTAAAACAATGTGTAGAAAATTTCTAAATAAATAAAAAAATAAGACAAAAAGCAAAGTGCGAGGTTAGGAAATATTAATTTACTGGTATAAAATAATAGAAAATGGGAAAAAGTAACCGATTATTTGATAAAGATAATAAATAAAAAAATTGAAGGTTTGCAAATTAATCGTAGGATATGAGATCATGCAATAAAAACAGTTAGAACCTACCAGAATGAAACAAATATAAACCAAAATTATTTTTCTATATAATCTCCGAATTTATCCAACATACAGGTGGTTTTTTGACTTTACTATCGAAAAGTGAATGTGACTGTAACACCGGGAAATCGCACACGAACATCATCGTCAAATTTTTGTCCTCTTTTAGTGGTTTAAACGAATGATAATCGCAAAGCGGTAAGTTCGTAGAGTAGAAAAAGTGTTCCAGTGTAGTTCAGAACAAATCCCAATTTTTAGTAAGAGCAGCTACATAACGTTTCGAATTATAGTTTAAAAAACAAGGGAATGCCGTTATAAAAAATAAAAATTAATCCATAATCAAGACTGTTTTTTATCGACATACATGTGGCATACAAATATTAAATCCGTTGAAAATACTTGTCTTTTACCGTCTATTTTGTGCACTCTTCATAAAAAACAACATTATTTAAAAATTGTTAATTAAAATCCGTGTCGAAAATACTGTTTAAAACTATGAACAAATACGAAATAATCTTTTTACAATCTGTAACGACTTACTCTTTCTTTTTTGATCGCCCATTCTTTTAGAGATACTTTAGAAATGAATTCTTAGACATGATGGAACACACAAATAATAAAGTGACTTCTCCTATCCAAGTTCACAGACTCTGAATTAAGAACTCTTGGTTGATCTGAGTTGAAAAAACGCTTTGCACATTTTTAAATGAAAAGTCTTGCTGGATTGTCATTTCTTTCCTTCTCAACTTTATGTTGTTTGGCCAATGAAATTTAAGAACAGATTTGCTTGCGTACTCTTGAGATAACATTCAAAAGTGCAATTCCAATTCAATTTCATTTAAACGAGGGGATTCAATTGACCATAAAATAATACGCCTTACAACAGAAATTAAAGCTAAGCAACACTTCCTTCAATCCAAAATTACTAATCAAATCAAACATGAATACCAAAAGAAAAAGAAAACGTTGGTACCTTCATATCTGCGGTACATACTCACCTTACCTATTCATTTCCTATGGAATGTATTGAAATAATTTGAATTGTTAAATATTTACTGTTTTGATATTCACTTGTATTCAATATATTAAATATAGAAAAGAATGAAGTTCTAATATTATTTAGATTGTACTAAAGATGATATTAAAAATGGTAAACTTCAGCTATTCAATGCACAGCGGCCACATTTCAGCGAATTTTTCATAAATACGCGACATAATATTAGTGGGAGTGTTAATTAGAGGTATTAGGTACCAATACATTCAGATGCGCACTAATTCCAGCATATATCTTACTTAATTATACGACGCATTTGCAATTATAATGCAATAACCCGCTTTGCTTAATGTGCAAGTGCGTCGGGGCCCGGTAGATCTTAATCAGATCGGTGGCCGCGCGCGCCCCGCGCCGATTTCTCAGCTTTCGGGGCGCAACCCCCTTTCGGCAAGCGCTAATTGCCGCACTTCTCGCCCCGCCGCGGCCCTTAATTCCTCATGCGCCATTATTCGCACGTACGGTGTGCTCCTTACGAGCACCGGAGCGGAACCCGTAATTAGCAGCGGCGAATAACGGGAGCCCAAATCTGATTAATGTGCAGCCCGGACCGTAAGGCTCCATTCAGAGTACCGTGCAAAAAGCCGCGATCCGAACTCCCGTTAGTGCGCCCGTGTTCCACAAACGTTCCGATGAATCGCGGCGAATTGTGTCAGGGACCCGCTGGGGGGCGCTGCCAATTAGGGGAGAAGGAAAGCGGGCGCCGCTCGTTAAGGAATCCCGCCAGTCCTCGCAGGCCGCGGACTTTTCCGGCCCAACCCAGCTGATATGGTCATCTCGGTGCCTGCAAGGTGACTTCAGATTCTTCGCGCTATACATGTGTCGTTACGTCATTTCTAAGGAATATGACACAGTGCCGGCCCATTATGGAAATTCGAAACTTTTTTAGTCGGTGCCATACTAGTTTACGGCGTTGTAACTTGGCCACGCCGAGGCAATCTGCGAATTTGCAATTCGGAGTGCTTAGATGCCGACTGTGAACATTTTAATATTGTTAGAAATCTTTTGGAATTCGCCGTTCCTTAACATCTTTGTTTTTATTGTTAGAGTTCCTGGTCACTTTTGGTCACATTTAAATTATGAGTCAAATAGTTCTTGCAAAATTTAGTATTGTCTGCTAGACGTATTTGTAGTTCAAAAAATCTACTATACATTTGAACAGAAGGTAATCAAAGACAGCTGATATGAAACGTGGCGTGGCTGAGTACTGAGCGTACGTCTGGTTGCCTGTCTTACTTTCTTAAGGTCACCGCACCGACATCCCGCTGTTGTCATCTGTAAATAAATTGTTCCACGTTCCCACCTTGCAAAAATTTGAGGGACGGTCGGTGAAAAATTGTCAGCCTGGGACGCCAAAAATACCGTTTCGCAGGCAAATTCTTGCATTTAATAGAGAAAATTAAAATAAGTAACCTTAGAATAGGTTACGTTAGTAAGGTAAAGAACAAATACATTTTAAAAAGAACTATATCGAAGACTATTGTTAAAGATGTAACAAACAGATAAATAAACTTGCTACCACCAAGTCGATTTGGTTTTGTACGACGTTTTCATCTTTATCTTGAGGTGACCTCCACGTGTACAATCTTCTCAGTGGTAAGGTAAACCATGTGTTTGTGATTTTAAATTGTTTCTCATAAATTGTATCAATCCATCTGCCCTTCTGTTTTCTTCTCCTAAACCGAAAGGCCCTATATACCTTCCACTATTTCTACTTTATCTACTTTAGCATTGAAATCACCTTGTATAACGTTTAATTTATGTAGTTTGGTATATTTTAGTAGTTATCTAAGGTCGCTGTAGAAATCTTCTACTTATTCGTCTGTTTTATCGGAGGTTGAGGCATATGCCTGGATTATATTTATATTAATTGGTTTTGCTTGGATTTTTAGTAGCATTACTCTATCCGAGTAAGGGATAAATTGTGACTCTTTTATTTATGTATTTTTCAACAATGACTCCAACTCCGTGTCTATAATGTTCATCGTTTTCAAAATAATACAGGGTTACATAGTTTAGTGGCGCCAGGCCAGCGTATTTCACATACCCCTAGAATTAACATTTTGAGCCACTGCATCTCCCTAACAGTATTGGCCAGTTTCCACAGCTTCAAATAGGCTGCGGACATGTCCCAATATTTATACAGTTTTTGCGAATATTCATCATTGTCTTCTTGACTTCATTCAAGAGCATTCCCCCCAGAGATCCAATCGGGGAATTACTTTTACCTTTGTAACATTTTGAATTAAATGTGGGCATCATGTAGTCCTCTTGGAAAAATAATGGAGGTGGTTTTCCGCTGTCTTTTTCCATGATGAAGGATGGGAAAATGATATAGGAGAGGAGATATGGAAATGGAAGAAAAAATTGAGTTGAACCTAATTTCCTGGAAGGTGGGAGATAGGAGCAAACAAAATTTGTTAAATCCTGTAGATAACATTTGCAATTCAATTCAATTTCATTTAAACGAGGGATTCAATTGACCATAAAATAATACGCCTTACAACAGAAATTAAAGCTAAGCAACACTTCCTTCAATCCAAAATTACTAATCAAATCAAACATGAATACCGAAAGAAAGAAAAACGTTGCTACCTTCAAATCTGCGGTACATACTCACCTTATGTAGTCATTTCCTATGGAATGTATTGAAATAATTTGAATTGTTAAATAAGTACTGTTTTGATATTCACTTGTATTCAATATACTAAATATAGGAAAGCGTGAAGTTCTAATATTATTTAGATTGTACTAAGGATGATATTAAAAATGGTAAACTTCAGCTATTCAATGCACAGCGGCCACATTTCAACGAATTTTTCATAAATACGCGACATAATATTAGTGGGAGTGTTAATTAGAGGTATTAGGTACCAATACATTCAGATGCGAACTAATTCCAGCATATATCTTACTTAATTATACGACGCATTTGCAATTATAATGCAATAACCCGCTTTGCTTAATGTGCAAGTGCGTCGGGGCCCGGTAGATCTTAATCAGATCGGTGGCCGCGCGCGCCCCCCGCCGATTTCTCAGCTTTCGGGGCGCAACCCCCTTTCGGCAAGCGCTAACTGCCGCACTTCTCGCCCCGCCCGGCCCTTAATTCCTCACGCGCCATTATTCGCACGTATGGTGTGCTCCTCACGAGCACCGGAGCGGAACCCGTAATTAGCAGCGGCGAATAACGGGAGCCCAAATCTGATTAATGTGCAGCCCGGACCGTAAGGCCCCATTCAGAGTACCGTGCAAAAAGCCGCGATCCGAACTCCCGTTAGTGCGCCCGTGTTCCACAAACGTTCCGATGAATCGCGGCGAATTGTGTCAGGGACCCGCTGGGGGGCGCTGCCAATTAGGGGAGAAGGAAAGCGGGCGCCGCTCGTTAAGGAATACCGCCAGTCCTCGCAGGCCGCGGACTTTTCCGGCCCAACCCAGCTGATATGGTCATCTCGGTGCCTGCAAGGTGACTTCAGATTCTTCGCGCTATACATGTGTCATTACGTCATTTCTAAGGAATATGACACAGTGCCGACCCATTATGGAAATTCGAAACTTTTTTAGTCGGTGCCATGCTAGTTTACGGCGTTGTAACTTGGCCAAGCCGAGGCAATCTGCGAATTTGCAATTCGGAGCGTTTGGATGCCGACTGTGAACATTTTAATATTGTTAGAAATCTTTTGGAATTCGCCGTTCCTTAACATCTTTGTTTTTTATTGTTAGAGTTCCTGGTCACTTTTGGTCACATTTCAATAATGGTTCAAATAGTTCTTGCAAAATTTAGTATTGTCTGCTAGACGTATTTGTAGTTCAAAAAATCTATTATACATTTGAACAGAAGGTAATCAAAGACGGCTGATATGAAACGTGGCGTGGCTGAGTACTGAGCGTACGTTTGGTTGCCTGTCTTACTTTCTTAAGGTCACCGCACCGACATCCCGCTGTTGTCATCTGTAAATAAATTGTTCCACGTTCCCACCTTGCAAAAATTTGAGGGACGGTCGGTGAAAAATTGTCAGCCCGGGACGCCAAAAATACCGTTTCGCAGGCAAATTCTTGTATTTAATAAAGAAAATTAAAATAAATAACCTTAGAATGGGTTACGTTAGTAAGTTAAAGAACAAATACATTTTAAAAAGAACTATATCGAAGACTATTGTTAAAGATGTAACAAACAGATAAATAAACTTGCTACCACCATTCCAAAAAAAGTGTTGAGAGAATTAAACAACAGAAGTGCATTTTTGATCAGATAACTTTTGGGGTTCCGATTTTTTTACGCAAGTTCGTGTTGTTAATTTAGCAACGATGGGAAAACCTAGGTATAAATACGCCTGTCTCAGTAAATGAATGAGAAACTCCTTCACTATACTAAAGTATGAAGAAGTTAGCATGACCTTGTGGATTGTTATGTGGTATGGTGGTTAAAATTTTGAGTGATAGGCTTCTACCTGTCTACGATAATAATATTATTTTTAGGAAAAATTCCGTTTCCGTAAAGAATGACACCGCTTGTCATTCATCGCGTATAACTACCGCGTGGAAAGAGAAGCAAAAAATTTAACGTGCTATGGCCGAGAAAGTCGTCTGAAATGAACCTGATTGGAAACCTGTTAGACATTATTCAACAAGACATGGTCAAAGAACGACAAAACTATAGCAAGAAGAGGCGAGTTAATGGCAGTGGCGTCAGAAGAATGGCAAAAGATTTAATCGATACCATGCTAAATTAAAAAGACTGTATAACGGTAAAAGAGATTTAACAAAGTATTAATTAAATAAAGTCTAGAAGCAACATTTTCAGAATCGCTCAAAGGTTATAAATTTACAAAAATGTATCGTTCAAAACAAATCAAAAAAATTATTGAGACAAAGAAAAACGTAGTGACTTAGAAATAATTAGTGATAACGTATTCAAAATGCTTCTATTTTGTTTATCAAAAGAAGATTTAAAGAGCATTGCTTCGGCCAAAGCATTAGTAAAAAATTTTGATTACTTTCCTAACTTTGGTTTCGATTTGTTTTATTGTCAGGGACATTATTGTCGCGATCGCTGTACTGTCGAATGATCTTACTACTTCTTTGACTACCTATCCACTCTATTAGATATTGGCGACTACATTTCTAAATTTATCAATATCTCTTGCCATGTTGAGTAGTTTCTCTATTGTTCTAATTCCACTCTATGGTCTTATGTTTCTTGCTCATAACCGTTGTTTCCTTCCTATTCCTCTCTTTTCCTCTATTTTTTCTTCTAAGACTAATTGCAGTATCCCATACTTTTCATTTCTAACGATATGTCCCAAGTAAGCAGTTTTTCTTTGTTTAAGTGTGATAAACAGTTTTCGGTCTTTATGCATTCTTCTTAGCACTTCCTTGTTTGTTATTTTTTTTAGTCCAGGACACTTTCAACAGGCGTCTGTAAGTCCACATCTCAAAAGCTTTGATTTTATTGATTGTGCTTATTTTTCATGGTTCACGACTCCATTCCATATAACAGTACAGACCATACGTAGCATTTTGTATAACGCAGGCGAAGTGACAAACGGATATCCCTGTTTCTCAAAACTTTTTCATATTTCATAAACGTTGCGCGTGGTATTTCAATTTTGTTTTTAATTTCTTTTTCGGGATTCCAGTTCGCATTTAGCTGGCATCCCAGATAGTTGTAATGGGTTACTCTTTCAATTTGTTTATTTTCTATTTGCATTAGTGTTTGGTTCCTTTTCCTGCTGACAATCATGAATTTAATTTTTTTTGAATTTATGTCTAGTTCGGATCTTTTACTGTTCTCATTCAATTGTGTACGTATCTGCTGTAATTCTTCGATATTGTTGGCAATCAGTGAGTGATTGTGAATTTTTTTTATTTAATTTTCATTTTAGTTTTGTTCCAATTTCTTCTTTTCTTAGTTTGTCAGTGCCCAGTTTGTGTGTTTTGGTGTGGTTAGTTTTTGTTTCAATTTTCAGTTTTAAACCTGCTTGTAGAAGATGACATGATCTGACGGCACGTCAGCACCCGGGTATGTAAGAAGCTCTTATTACTGATCTACTAAATCTCTTGTTAAGAGAATGAAGTCGATTTGGTTTTGTACGACGTTTTCATATTTACCTTGAGGTGACCTCCACGTGTACAATCTTCTCAGTGGTAAGGTAAACCATGGGTTTGTGATTTTAAATTGTTTCTCATAAATTGTATCAATCTATCTGCTCTTCTGTTTCCTTCTCCTAAACCGAAAGGCCCTATATACCTTCCACTATTTCTACTTTATCTATTTTAGCATTGAAATCACCTTGTATAACGTTTAATTTATGTAGTTTGGTATATTTTAGTGGTTATCTAATGTCGCTGTAGAAATCTTCTACTTGTTCGTCTATTTTATCGGAGGTTGAGACATATGCCTGGATTATATTTATATTGATTGGTTTTGCTTGGATTTTAGTAGCATTACTTTATCCGAGTAAGGGATAAATTATGTGACTCTTTTATTTGCGTATTTTTCAACAATGACTCCAACTCCGTGTCATCGTTTTCAAAATAATACAGGGTTACATCGTTTAGTGTTACTCCTAGAATTAAAATTTTGAGCCACTGCATCTCCTTAACAGTATTGGCCAGTTTCCCAGCTTCAAATAGGCTGCGGACATTCTATGTCCCAATATTTATACAGTTTTTACGAATATTCATCATTGTCTTTTTGACTTCATTCAAGAGCATTCCCCCCAGAGATCCAATCGGGGAATTACTTTTACCTTTGTAACATTTTGAATTAAATGTGGGCATCATGTAGTCCTCTTGGAAAAATAATGGAGGTGGTTTTCCGTTGTCTTTTTCCATGATGAAGGATGGGAAAATGATAAAGGAGAGGAGATATGGAAATGGAAGAAAAAATCAAGTTGAACCTAATTTCCCCTGGAAGGTGGGAGATAGGAGCAAACAAAATTTGTTAAATCCTGTAGAGTAGGCTATCCTCTACCGGGATCGCAAATAAGTGCTACCCGCTACCCAGAAGTATCCTACTATATTATCAAAATATGAAATTCGGTGCTTGATGTAGAGCTAAATTTATAAATTCCCATCGCACCTTGTTTACTGCATTAGAGGCAACTACATAAAAGTGCATCTGCTACAATCAAGTAACTTAAAGTTAAAACTGCTTTATCTATGGCTATATACGTGTGCCTCAATAATTCTAGAGAATTTTATATCATACGTAAATAACCTCATGTTTTTTTAACTGTGTTTGGCTGATTTTTAAACATTTTGACTGATTGCACGGTTAATTTGTTTTCTAGTGGAATTACTATTCTCGGTTGGTGTAGTTGGCTAAATAGAAATTTTTGTATTAAACAATTTTAATTTTAAATGAACTCTTATTTTGCCTTACTCAAGCTGAATTACGATCATGGTACTGAACTAATAATACATTTCTACAAGAAATGTATAAAAACACTAGCACTTGTGTAGCAGGAGATGTACTTGCAAACCAGAGCTTCTTTTATAGTTAAAACTAAATATAAATATTTATAAAGTATAACGTAATGAATGCAAAAGAAACTAGAGTCGTTAATTTATTTTTATTAATATAAATTCTACTTATCTGTAGTCTCAATATAATTTGAATATTAAAGACTTGATTTAAAACACAATTACATCGTTGATTTTTAACTACAATTTATAGCAACAACAGCACTTTTTTCTAATTACCTAAACAATTCTAGAAGGTTTAGTATTCACAAAACTTTAAATTTAATTTAAGTGACTTACCAGGATGTTTAGAATTATAGAGAGTTAATATATTATTTATAAAACTTATTTTATCAAAATATAAATCCATTGAACGGTTTCATAATCCATAGCTTCTTTAAAGTATATAAACTTAGCGAATGCATAAGGGTAGATTTTTTTGTTGCGCGCAAGAAATGTTTATAAGGTCGATGAAACTTTCAAAGATAGTAGATTAGATTGAGAAGCCCTCCACCACAGTCTTGTTTTGGACCCAGTTGATTCGGTTTATTGCTGGATAAGTATTAGAGAAGTTACTTACTCCGTTGAACAACGCGTTTTGCAAAAAAAAACGTTGCATTCAATAAAATTCGGCACATATTTCTCAAACAGTATAGAAAAATTAATATTATCAAAGACTCGAACCACCGACGCTGTTCCAGAAATAGTGTGAGAACCGTTTGTAATCTCATTGAAGCTGCTCATCGCTTGGAGGTAGTAAAAATTTACCAGATACTTATGCGTCTAATCTGTCATCAATCGCAAAATCGCCGCTCGATTACTTTCAAAATTGTAGAATGAAGAGCAACACTCAAATTGTTTTGGATTTCTCTTAAACGCGTTTCCTATAGTTTAGACTTCTACCGTGTGATTTCTATATATTTGGAAATTCATAAAAAAGCACTAAGATATGCTACGACGATGATTAACAGGTAGAACAATTCGTGCACAACTAGCCGATCATATGCTCTTTCTTTTACAATATAGAAATCAAAATCCTTCTTATGGACTTATTGTAACTTCTTTTTTACATCACTTTTTTAGCATCCTCATCTCTTGTACCAGCTTGCACAAGTCCCTTACTGAATATTTGTTGTGTTCTTCTGAATCCATTATTGAACGCAGGTACTCAATTATTTTTAGTGACCGAGTAGACCGTTCGCCAGGTATTCGAGACCTAGGAAAGAACCGGATCCGTCCGCGTCTTAACCGCGCGGCCACACTGGCGCTGAAAAACTAGATATCAAATGATAATGATTAAAAAACTTCGTACAGCTAGATATGACTGATATTGACATATTTAGAGCAGTGTAAATAATCTAATGTCTCACAAATAATAACTAATAAATAATAAATTAATAACAGTAAAGATTTTTGATATTTAGACAGCAGGAAAATAAAAAGCTTCATCTATTAAAGCTAAACGTAAAATAAACAAACATTAAATATAGAAAAAAATAAGATAAAATAAGATTATTAATACTCATACTCATCTATTACGCTAGTGATTACCATGTTAGAAGAGACAAATAAAAACAAAATATATTTTCGCAAAAATAACAACAAGGCAAAAACAATCAAGAAAATAAAAACAAGGAAAAGGTTTCAGCAAAGAGAAAAGGGCTGCCGCTCTGGTCGACTGGTCAAGAGTGAATGCTCCTCTGTCCGGGAATCCAATGCGTAGATGAGTTCGAGTCTTATTGAAAACTTATGGATGCTTTATTATTTAATGTTACATGTTAGTACGCACAATAAATCTTTAAAGATTGCAGTGCTGGTAATGCGCCCAACAAAAAAAGTAAATAAAGACAAACCTAAAAGCCCGGAAATATTAAATACATAAATATTTCATGAGTTAAATAATTTTATATCCAAAAATGAAATGGTGTTAACTAATTTTCCAGAAAAAAATGCATAATTTTATTAAACAAAAATGACTTACTTCTTGAGCTCATCCAGTTATAAGGCGAATAAGCTGGTTATAGAAGCAAATTCCCGCTCCTTTCATTAACGGTATGTGGCAGATTTTGGTACCCGTGGAACTCCCCGACTTTCGTTTCCCATTATAGAAGAGGCAAAACTGAGCCACACAAAGCACACATGCCGACCGGAACGCACATACGGTAATAAAATAATAATGATTTACGACTGCATTATGCGTCCTGGGAAGGAATGAGGATGTGTATCAAAACACTTGCATGTCACCGGCCGTAAAAAGATAATCTCGCGATAATGCACCTGAAATGCGGAGGCATTCCCTGCATGCGCGCATTGTCTCAGGATAGGCCATTAAAATTTTTGCATACCTTAAATGATTTTCTCTTTCCACCTGAGTACGCCCATTACGCCGCATATTACGGTCGCAATTTGAATTTATGCGCGCCCGCGATACTCGCAGGTTGCTGTGCGCAGCCACGTGTCGTCGCGAACGGAACGCTTTGTTGGTTATTAAAATTACTGGGCTCGTAAAATGTATTCTTTAAATTTACATAAAACGGCCATCCTGCTCTTGAATTTAAATAATGTTTAATATGTGCAAGACTCCTGATAAAATCCCGACAAAACGTTTACAATAGCATGTTTTGTATAATTTTGGGTCGTAATAAAATACTACCCAATTAAGTTACACTTGGAAAGTTTTTACAACTTTATATATAAGAATGAGACAGTAAAGAATAATACAAGTTAAAATATCGTATACTTGTTTCTTAATATACACCTTTTCCTCAATAATAAAACTTTTATATAAATACTTTACATAATTTAAAAAAACTTACAATAATTCTGCCACTTTCTTTTTCATTTAGGAACTCATTTCACATTAGCATTAAAGTAAGGAATTAGCTTGTACAAGGTAAGTTTTTTTTTTAATTCTTTGTCTACTTTAATGATTAAGTAAAAGGCCTTGAGATACTAATTGAAAAAAGCAGGTTTACATTCAAAGAGTAAGTATACTTTTCTAATCTGCGATAAATTAAAAACTTTTTTGTAGTTATAAATTACAGGAGATGGTGGACGAATGTAATAGAAAACGATTAAATCAACAATGAAGGTTAAAAATTATTAGAAGTAATAATATTAATGGCGTTTTAACAGAGAAACCTTTTGATTAAAAGATAAATAAAATAAAATCGATTACATAGGTTACATAACCTAACAGATTATTACTGATAATTACATATTGACTTAAATATCTTTATGCTTGAATTTGTAGATACCAACAGTTATTTTTTGGATTAAAATTATTTTGTTTCAATATTTACAAGAGTCAGGGGTAAATTGGTAAGAGAGGTAGACGTAACGCAATTATACAGCTAATTGGACTAGAACTTCTAACCGAGGGCCATGGCATGAGGTGAAGAACGACAATCTACCATATAAGGTCGATAGAAAATTCTACTAGCGTCCAAACCGGTAACCTGCCCAGCAAAATGCGAAGTACTCGGAAGCTCAAACATTTCCTTAGGAAATCAGACAGATTTAATGATGACAGACGTACAAAGAAGGACAAACAATTAGAAAAAGCAAAAGGAAATATATTTCAATAGTAATATGCATAAAAAGAATAGATGAAGATTCTAAATAATTTTAATGTACTAGCATATATATATATATATATATATATATATATATATATATATATATATATATATATGTATATATATATAAATGACTACCATCTACTCTATGAGCACCTGAATGCACGAATATGCAACCGATTAGTAACTAATGTAATTGGAACAGAAGAATATCAATATAAGTGAAAGCGGATGTTACCTAAGAAAATTTTGCCCATTTAACAAATTTATAATAATTAATACATCCTTCAAAGACACAAGTTTGCAAATTCACTCGGAAAGGTCGGGGCTGCCGCCCACTAATCGGCTAAATTATAGCCAACCACAAAACAGCCACTCTTTTAACATATACATGTGTCTTTAGAAATAGTGGATAAGGTCTGAGCATCATCTGGTAATTTCATGAAAACAAAGCATACAGCTCCTGTACAAAAGTTCAGAATCTATTTATTACGTAATGAAGCTATAAAATATCTATACCAAATAAGATGAATGCAGTAGTGACAGAATCAAAAGTTTATGACTTGGTGAAAAATATGAGGAATCATAAAATAAATGGTTTACAAAACTACGAAAGTAATAAGAACTCTTAACAACGGCGAAATGGAATAAACATGTAAATACTATAAAAGATGACTAATGAATTAACCATTACTAACTGTAGTAACGGGTTCCTAATGGACAAAATAATAATGATAGAAAAACTAGAGAATATATGTCAGGTAAGCAAAAAACAGGAATTATAATAAAATAGTGGACTTTCATTAAAACATGAATTTTTATATCTGCCAAACTATACGAATTAACTGTTTAAAAGATAAAATAACAACTTTGAGATACCAAAATCAAACTAAAACTACAGGACAGCATTATGTTAAATATACAATATATACAGAAAGTTCTTAAATTAACGAACAAAAACAATTTACTGTCTGAGGAACAATACAGATTTTGTAAAGCACATTCCTATATAGATAACATGTTTAGATAGTTTACTATTCAGCAAACCATTGAAAGAGGTAAAGCGTTTAATCTTGAAATTCACATTGGCTTTGTAGAGTTTACAACAGCGTTTGACAATGTAAATCGTGAAAAACTATGGAGCATTATGAAAAACCGAGACTAACCAGCACAACTTGTACAATGTCCTAAATCTTTGTACAATGGCACAGAAGTTGTCATAAACATACATGGAGTAAATACTTTTTTACTAACAAAAGTGAACGACAAAGATGTAGTATTTTGTAATCACTTTTTAACGTTTAGATTGATGATACCCTAAGTGGATAGGGACAAACTGTCTACCTTTCGTTGACAGCTTGGTTATTATCCTAGATAATGAAAATCACCTAAAAAGGAGTTTGTCACTAGATAGGCAAGAAATTCGACCCGATTATCTTAGGCCAGAAGACAAAGACCATGATGTTCCACGAGAAAAATCTTAAACGGCCAACCAGTCGAACAAATTACTTCAACTATTTGAGATTTGCCGAAGGATGCGATATAGAATTTAAAACGCGTATTTATACGTTTTTTGCACTTAGAGATCTGTTCCTAACTGGATGTGTTCATTATTCATATTGGAAATAAGCAAAAATAATTTTTATATGTAAATATATGAATTGAAATATAGACAAATGAGGCATGTTCGTATACTTGAGATAAAATAACGTACTCTACATGACATTTAAAATTAGGTACAAGTTCCAGACAAGCGGCTTACCGACGTAGTGTATGTCTAAACGACTACGTTGTACCTAACATGCTTTTTAGGGGAGAAAGATGTTGCCGTTTTTGGCAGCAGGCTATTACCATCACAAAAATTCTGCCAGCAAATCTCTTCACAAACGAAGAATTTTTGATAGAGTGGGCATCATCAACCCGCACATTAATCATCTGTGGGCGTAATACCCATTGAACGCTTGAAATTCATTATCAGCAGCAGTTTAGCATCATAGTTTGGACTAGAATTATTAGTGATCTTTCAGTTGGACCAGCCTTCCTTTCAAAACTCTTTAATAGTCCAACGTATCTGCAGTTCTTAGGAAACACTCTTTCTATATTAATTGAAGATTTTTTATTCATAAATATATAAAAAGTTTTCTGACAGATGGATCAGATAAAACGATTCTACTGCATGTCTCGTCCGGCCAACGGACCTAAACATTCTCAACTAATGTCAATTGAAAAATGTTATATATGTTGGGCTGATTTATGATGCGTAGATACTTGAACAACCCGTGAACAGCCTGTAATGCTATTTGGATGCGGCTTGTACTGGAATGTGTGTGTCAATACAAGATCCGATACGTTCTCGCTTACTTTGAGACTGAAATAAATGAATGTTGTGTAATGTAATCTAAACTTTTTTGTTTATTTTTCTATTAGAAATCACCCGCACAACAATGAAAATAAGTTTTAAAATGAAAGTGATTTTTTAAACGCAACTAACCTAGACGAGTAGAACAGAAGGCTCAAAATCTTGTTCTATAATAGTAGTCAGCTTCACGAATTCTAGGAGGGGGTCAAGAATAACAACCAAACAGAAGTGCACAACACAATTTACAAATATGGGAAAGGAAAAGAACAATATCCATTAGAACATGGAATATTCAAGTCGTAATAACAAAATAAAGGAAAGGAATGGCAGAAATAGAAAAACTATAAACAGATCTAGTTATATATGAAAACAAAGAAAAAAGGCATAGGAGAAGAAATATTGGGTAACGATTGCCATATATGGAGCGGGATGCCTAAACACAAACAAGCAAAAAGCGGATTATCTATGATAATTAGAAGGAAATAGAAAAAAATATGTATCCTAATTCGAGAAATATAACAATAGAATAATCAGACTAAACATAAAATGTACGGACAATGAACAGCTATTTTAGGTGTGCATGTAAATAATCCGTAAAGAACATCACGGAAGACTTCAATAGCCGTGTCTGAAAAGAAGAAAACCTAAATAAGAAGTTTAGGGAGGAACGTAGAAAACGACAATGGAAATAGGTTAATTAAACTCTGTAAACAAAACGAATATATCTAATATAAGAACATCCATAAATATGTGTACGTAGACCCTACAAAAGACCTATATTAATATCAATAATCGACCTTCTGGTTGTAAAATGTAGTAAGAGTTTCCAAGAGGCGTTAGAGTATATACATATATAAATTAGATAAATAGATAGAAAAACAACAGAGGAGAACATAGAAGAGAAAAAATTTAGTGCTAGTTGCTTATAAAAAATAGATTACAAAACTAAATATGAATAAAGACGAAACACCACAAAAATTTTGAAGCACGAAGAACTGAAGATAGCAAAAAAACATCTAGAACAATTTTCCTATGATCTGGAGGACTTAATAAAATAGAAGAAAAATGCACATATGAAACGGCTGTCTAGCCTGTGTGTATAGATATACACAATATACTAGTATATAAGAGATTATGATCAGCTTAGAATACAATATAAATAATAATATAATAATATATAATGCAGACGATATCATCGGAAAAGAGTATAAAATACTACTCCAAACTACTACAAGAAAATAGATCCAAAAGATCTAATGCTAATCTAATACTAATAAAAAATCGGTAATTACGATAAGTGAAGTACATAAAGTATTTAAAAAGGTAAAAATAACAGAGCTACTGGACGAGAAAATATAAGAATAGAATTAGAATTTAGAGAATATTTTACAAAAATATTTAATCAAATAGAATAAAAAGGTTCTCAAGAATGGAGGAATCCTTATATTAGTTCAGTAGATAAGAAAGAAAATAAGCAACGATGCTATACCTACAAAGTCATACGCGCAATCATCTCCATATCTAAACTTTTGTCAAGTATAAATAAAAACGGCAATAAAGTTGATTCTGAAAAAAGGGAAAATATACAAATAACAAAGTTGGAATAAAAATAGCAAAAGAAATTTAAACAACAAAAGGTTTAAAACACGAATGTGGGCTATCATGTCTACTTTTAAATGTATATATGGTTCAAGCTCTGGAAATATGAAATAGGAAACAATAGATTTACACTCTTTGCTCTTTTCCGACCCCAAAGTCTAGTTTGCGCAAGATCAAGACTATATGTATTACATGTTCCAAAAACTAAAAATGTTCGAAAAATTGGGCTTTGTAATAATCTTTCAAGAAACGAAATATATGTGATGGAAAAGAAGCAAATAATCTATATATCGGCGATTAGGAAATTAAACAATATAAAAGTTTTAAATACCTATATACAAAGCTCCACAAGCACGTGCAAAAAAGATATTTCTTTGAGAGTTACAATGGGAAACGGCCACGAAATTTCTACATGGAACATTATGGAATAAAATCTAAAAAATAAAAATGCGCATTTTTTACAGCATTGTTAAAAACATATTCTGTTACGGAAACAAATAGAAGAGAAGCTCGGACCATTGCAGATAAAATAAGTACAGTACAACTGGATTTTATGACAAGATTCCCGAGAGTAACAAAAGGAGAAAATGAAAACGAAAGACATATGGACAAGAATGGGAATTGAATATTCAATTACCAACACCTCAGAAAATGGAGCACTGCAACGGTATGGGCATTTAAAGAGAATGTCAGAAAAATGTTGGCCAAGGAAAGTTACCGAATGGTCTTCGTACAGCAGAAGAAACAGAGGAAGACCAGCCTTATGGTGTGAGAACTATATAAAAAGCAATTAGGAAAATAAAGATTGGAAACAATAAACAATGTATTAATCTATATATGGATTAAAAATAGAAGAAACAAAAACCACAAAATAAATTGATGTATCTAGAAATTTTTAATTTGTGTGTATGGGTGTGTCTGTCGACACGATATCTCAGGAACTACTTGACCGATTTACTTCATATTTGGTCAGTACATATCTTGGGTTGGTATCTTCCTCGGTATTGAAATTCAGATCCGCAGCTTTCATTTGACCCAAAGTAGGGGGTGATAAGGCCAAATGCATGACTTGTTTCGCTTTCGAAAGTTGTCTTTCCGGATTTTACATCCGTCTCGTTTATTTCTGCCAATATATTTTTCTTTTTATAATGAGTTATATGTTACCCACTATAATAATAAACTAACCCAAATTAATTTTAAGTAAATATAGAGTAATTTAGTTTTTTATAATCATAAACGTTTTTAGCATAATACTGCTTTAAGAGTACTTTAAGAGTATTATAACACTGCACAACAAAATTGCAACTTTTGTCTGATGATTGACTTTTATCACGTGATGTTTACTACTTTGACGTCGCTAATTTCAAATATAACCTCAGTTTTTTTGTAACAGTTTTTGTTTACAAGATATAGCTTTCACAAAAAGATCACTGTGTTAGTGTGTTAATTTGCTTGTAATTAAGAAAATATTAAGTTTTTTTAATATAATTTGATACGGCATCATCAAGAACAGTTTGTGTCAATGATCCGAGCCATTTTTGTTTTATTTGCGGAGAGTATATGTTTAAAGAATATCGTTTGAATGTGACAGCGTTCGTGGTTGAAGCTTACAAAAATTATTTTGGTCACACACTGGAAATGAAAGACAAGCCTTGGATTCCACAAAAGGTATGCAAAACGTGCGTTGAGTTTCTACGTTTGTGGACAAATAAGAAAAGGTACGAAACCGCTATGATCTGGACTGAACCCTTGAACCACCACGACGACTGTTATTTTTGTTTGGTGAACATAACTGGCATTAACCGAAAAAATCGATCCAAATGGGAATATTCTTCCATACGGTCGGCACATAGACATGTTTTGAGCCCTAAAATATCACTTGAACCTCAATCTGGTGCTTCACAGAAGGATCTTATGCATTTTGAGGCGAAAACTAGCAGTAGTGATAGTGACTTTGAATGTGACCTGAAAGCGCCAAAACTATTCATCCAAGATGATTTAAACGACCTTGGCAGAGATCTGGGACTGTCAAAAGCTGCTTCAGAAATTTTGGCTTCTAGGCTAAAAGAGAGAAACTTAGTAACTTGTGGGACAGTAGAGCTAAAAATCAACATTGGATTAAAAAAGGTTGTCCTTCTCGGGAAGCGCTAGTTCCAGGACAACAGAACGTGATAAACCCACCTTTAGTATCAAGGGATCGTATAATTTTGCCTCCGTTACATATACAACTAGGACTTATAAAACAATTTGTAAAAGGTCTTGACAAAAATGGAAATTGTTTCCTTTTCCTGTCAAAAAAGTTTCCAAAACTGAGTGCAGAAAAGATAAAAGCGGGAATTTTTGACGGGCCACAAATAATATCATTAATAAAAGACTCAAATTTTACGGACACTATGACAGAGATTGAGAAAACGGCATGGAATGCGTTTGTTTGGCTTGTTCAAAATTTTTTGGGCAATAAGAAAAGTCCTGAATTTTCTCAACACGTCCAACAACTAATGAATCACTTTCAAATGCTTGGATGTAACATGAGCATCAAGTTACACTTTCTTTACAACCACCTGGACTATTTTCCCGCCAATCTTGGGGACGTAAGTGAAGAACAGGGCGAGCGATTCCACTAGGACCTCCGTACCATGGAGGAACGCTATCAGGGCTACTGGATCGCACATATGATGGCTGACTATTGTTGGAGCATTCAGAATAGCTCTCTGCCTTCGGCTTCAACAAGAAAATCATATAAAACAAAGTTTTTTTCATCTTAAGAATTAAATAAATTAGAATTATCTCTAAATTTATAGTGTTTTATTATAAAAAAATCCGTGTCATATTTTTTTAACTAGAGCTGATACAGAAATTTCAATCAAGGAATTGAAATCGTCATCAAAAATTGGACTAATATCATGTAACAACCCAATCATCAGAAGTGCTGTTGTGCAGTGTAATAGTATGTTTAGTTGTTTGCTGGTGTGGTAAAGCTACTTGCGCATTCACACCCATGCATCAAGGAGTTTTTGTGATAAAGTTATAAAACCTCTTTGTTCTAATAAAAAATCGGGATAATAATGTTAATCTTCGATTAAAGATAACTTTAAAACGTCGACTATATGCAAATTTGTTTTTTAATAGACAGCTCGGCCAAATAGAATGGCTGTAATCGTCTTAGGTGTAGGCGCGAACTGAATTACAGCGCTGGCATTTAGTTTGGTCTAGTATTTAGCGTAGGAAGGCTTTTTGTTATTTATGCCACAACTTCGCAAAACTCCAGCACGACCGGCGATACAAAGGCAGAAATAATGCGATCGCTTATTAGTGGCTAATACGACAGTCTTATAAACAAATCAGTCCGCTCCGTTTGCATAAAATTTCCTGCCAATTAACCGCCTGATGACCAAGTTTGGCGACGTTGCGATGAAACCGCGACCGGCGACATCGGCGAGCTTAATCCCGTGACCTCCGGCAGGCAATATCCGCAGCGATAAAATCAAACAAAGACGCCGTTCGGTGAGCGAACAATATTGTTTGGAAAGCATCATTCAATGAAAATTAACCTTGTTGCCTGCATGCAAATGGCGGGACGGCTCCCAGGTACTCACCTTGACATTTCAGTGCAAAGTTTAGTAGACAGGTTATGATACCCAGGCAATTATGCTGTTCAGCTCTTAATGTCCGCGGTGAAAGAGCCGCTCTTAGGCATTTCCTTGAGAGCCTGCAGCTGGCCCGCAGAAGTGACGATTTCGGCCATTTTTCAATGGAAAAAGCGGGTTAAGTAAAGCAGAACATTCCGGGAAAGCTAAGCAAGTTTGCTTTCAAAGCTCGGAAGATTTCACGGATTCCGTCATAATTCTAGGCAAAGTCCTTATCTTTTATCAGTCATCTGCCTCACGCCGCGTAAGGTTGCGAGACTGCGGACGCACCTGGAATATGTCGCGCACAGAACTCCCGGCTAGATAAATTCGTGTGGGGAATAATACATGTGGCAGTGCGAGAAGTATGAATGCTTTCCGGTATCATTACGCAACTGCAGTACTGGGAACCTGGAACGCAGCCATGGCTGAATGCTAATTGATTTTGCAGTTAGCAGGAAACAAACAATATTCATAATCAGCCACAAATCACTGGCGGTATAAATGGCTAATTTATGGCGGCTTCTAAAAGGATTGTTGCTGCAAGGAAAGGTTTAATTATGCAGTGCCTGCGCAAGCCACAGGAAAGGGACGAGCGCAATCCACGGAACTAATAGTTGAAACAAATCATCTTACTGTTCGCAGGTAGTAAATTCCATGTGTAACTGTTGTTTCCTCATGTATCTCACGAAAATATTTTTTGTGACACAATTTATTGAGATGTAAGTAATTATTACTTACCATCCTATGCATTATATGAGTATTTATTATTCATTAAACTACAAAATTATAAATGTGCCATTAAGTAAGCAAAACATCATTTTATTAAGAACAAATTATTTGGATGTTTAAAAAGGTCTACAATACACTGAAATTAATAGCTTAGAGGTTGTGAAAACAAGGCAAAAACAATTAGGGAAAAATATTTGGCTTTAAGACTTTATAAACAATAGTAAAATTTTACTACAGTTTTAAGGCCAGCTTCTCATTTAGCGACCCAAAAATGACACGACTTTCTCAGATTTTTTTCCATGGAAGCAAATAAATGAGGAACTCAATGTTTTTGGTACTTATTTAATAGGTTTTAAAGTATGGAAAAACATTTTTTATATTGAAAAATAATGTAATAATTATTGTTTATTTATACTGAAACGTGGCAGCCTCAAAAAAAGTGTCCAAGCGGGCGGAACTCTAGCGCTCGTTCCTATTATCTGAAATAAGAAATACAAAAATGTTTATGAAATATATTACATTTGTTGGAGGTTGTACCTATAAAATCAACAAAAAGTAAAAATTGAAAAATGGCGGACATCCAAATTTTAGTTTCGTGTTTTCGCGTTTTTTCCGTTCTTCAAAGTGCTGTACCAAAAATAATAATAAATATTACCATTTTTTAGGTTTGTCCTCGAATAAATGTAATCTACTTTGAAATAAAAAAAAAAACAAAACAAAATAGCGATATATTCAGTAGTTTTTGAAATATCGTGCCGCCCAGTTTAAAAAATGTGGTTTCGAGAAAAAACGCGTTTAAAATTTCGGTACACGATCTGTTTGTATTCGGAACATGTGGTCGACTAACACTACACGCTATAACTGTTGATATTTGTATATATAGAAGCACATATATAAAGTAATAGCATAAATTTCGACATCTGGTGGCACTAGAGGTAGCTATACTTACCATGGTCACCCATGGTACGGTCGTATAACTTTTTTAAAAAAATAATTTGGTACAAATAGTGTTGGGAATATATTCTACAGATAATTAGCTATCAAAAAATGCAACAAAAAAATTGATTTTTTGAAACCTCTTGATGTTAACCTCCCCTTAATTAAAGAACGTAGAATTAATTAATAGATAATTCTATTTTGAAATATATATATTGAATCGTCAAGTATTTTATAAAGTTTTCTTTTGCTCTTTAATTATTTGTATTCGCTTTAATGTTATAACAAATTGTATGGCTTCTTCAGAGAAGGAATTAGGTGAGTTTATACTTAGATAAAGTTAGATAGGTTAACAGAACGGAAACCTACCTCCGAGAGAATAACTGTGGCAAAATTTGACTTGGGTGAAAAGTGTGTAACTGTAATACAATGCTGTACTTCCACTGAAGTGGGAACAGTAAAAACAAAGAATTTTCAGCGTGCCAAGCAAAACTATAACAACACTATAGGATGAGATCAGGATTTGAATGAGATATTTAAACACAAAAGTTGGAACAAAAAAGTCTTGAGCGTGTCATGGGAAAAGCGTGGCATCGGAGAAAAAAATGAAAATGGTAAACTACTAACCGAATTTTACGAAATCCAGAAGTTGAAGGTGAGCGGTATACTATTTATAGACAGGAACGTTCGTTAGGTTACATGGGTGTTACCCAACCAAAAGATTGACCATATATGTATAAACAAAAAATCAGGTCCTAAATTGCCAGACAAGTGCAATGGCAAGGGTGCGGATATAAATCCAAATTACCATTTTTTAATTGCTAAAGTTATGGTAGGAATTGAAAAGAAAAGAACTAACTGTAATAGGCACAGAAGAAGGCAATATAACATTAAAATAATTCATAATGCAAATGAAATTGATTATAATCAAGAAATAGAAAACATATAAGAAGATTGCAAATGTGCTTTTATTAAAAAAAGATACTAAGTGAAGAACGAGAAAAATGAAAAAGCAAGGAACTCGGAAAAGTTCGAAGTAAAGACAAGCGAAAATGCAAAATGCAGCCAATAAAGGTGATTTAAGAGAAGAAAGAATATAAGGATAAGGATGGACAAACACTAGGCAAAACAGAACAAATAAAAGGATGAATAACGTATTTTAAAGAAATAATGACTACAAACGATAGAATAGAAAAAGAAACAAAAATGATAAGAATGATGTAAATGAGAAGCGGGCGCGTAATTAAACTAAATGTTGATCCACCGACCTTATTTCAACTTCTATATATTTTCACAAATTTGTATTTTTTTATTTCTTATATTGCTAAAGATATTTAAAGATCTGGCAGGAATAAAACATTAAATAAAATAAAAAGTAGCAAACAATTTATTTTTCTTAGAGGTTCAGAACTTATTGTAAGAAGTAAGAATATTAAGATTTGGTTAATACTTTTTTATATAAAATTTTATTTTTTTGCAAATATTTTATTCTAAATTATCGGTTGTAAAAAAGCACTGTTGAGGTTAAAAGATATTTTTTACTAATGAGCTCTTTTAAGAAGTTTGTACTTTATACATCACTTTTAATTAATTCTCCGGAGCAAAGGCGTTCTTACAATTAAAAAGTTTTTGGTGGAATGTTAATTAAATTGGACAAATTTCAAAAATTTAGAATTTTCAATCTAGCAGATTAAAATTATTTTCAGCCACATAACGCCTTCATATTGATGCGCCAATTAAAATGCTGATTTTGCCCATTAGCAAGTTGCAAATGAAGTCAAATATTGAGATAAGCAGTCATTGTATTAATAGAATCTGAGCTATTTATTAGCCTATGCAACAAGAAACTGCCAAGAATGCTCACATAAATGAAGAATCCAGAGATCAAGTTTAAGATATCTCAATATGATTTTATTGCGGAAGTCATCATGTTGCCTAGTAAAAATGTATAAAATCGTACTATTTTTCAAAGTTGAAAAGCCATTTTCTTGCGGTACATTTTAATGAACTTCACAAATAGCTGCAAAAGTTTATGATTCATGGCTTGGATTTGATGCTTCTAAACATAAATTCAATTTGTTCAAAACAATAGTGTGGCCTAAAAGTTAATTAGCGATTGTATGTTATAATAATCTATATGTTAATGCTAAGAAATTCAGTCCATAGACAACTCATGTTAGCACATTTAATATGAGCAACAAAACACTACTAACAACAATTATGAATATCACAGTTATTAATGATTACTGTCGAATTAAGTTGCTTCTCACATCTAAAAATAAGTGGTGCAACGTTCGTGTAATTTTTTATTGCAGAAATTCGGACAAGATATATTTGTATTCTTACTTGTTGTTTCTGTGACATAAAAAATAACGTAATTGTGAATATTACAAAACCTCATATGCTGCATTTCTTAAAAAGAATTTTGTCTTAATACATTAGCAAATAAAGCTAATTGAATTCAAAACATTATTAATAAATCCATCAACAAATCTATTCTACATTTCTTTTGACATTTACAAGTACCAGATAATACCGACAGTGAAAAGTCTGTTCCTCTGTGTCGGAGCTATTGCATATAGAAAACTAATGGATGATATTAAGATTTAGAATTTGAATTAGAAAAAAGAATTCTTTTGATGCAGATACGATTAATAACCTTCCAAACCCATCGCAAGCTAACTGCCGGGTTTTCTTGTCATGGATGTACTCTTTCTCGTTCTCTTTGACAAAAGTCTACACATTTTCGAATTGGCACAAGTTATAGAACTGCGAAAGAGTTAAAAATATTTACATTAGTTTTTTCTATGACCTATCTATTAGTCCCCATTGTAAACTGTATGTCGTTGACCAACTTAAAATGGCTGTTTTGCGTTTAGTAGAGAACTTAGCCGTACACATTTTGATACACCTCTCTTTTCCTCTATTTTAAAGTGATTACAAACCAAAGTAAAAAAATAATTTATTCATTTTTTAGGAATTTTTATCAATTAAACTCAATTTACTATTGAGATTATGAAGGGAAAAGACCTTAAATTGATCAAGCCTAAAATATAATTATTCAAATGAACTTAGGAGTTTAAGGTACTGTAGAATTTATTGTAACTGTAACGAATAAAATATCTTTATACTGAATAAATAAATTACCTTCTCTAATCAAAAGTATATTATTGTGGTCAATATGAATTTTAAAACTACTTTGTTTCTTAAAAAAGCAAAAAAAAATAAATTTATAAAACACAATTTTTTTTTACCACCAAACATATTATAGAATATTTTATTTGAAATTTATGAAAAATTGTTTCAGTTGAAAGTGGAGATACTCATTTAAATGCCACAAAAAGGTTTCTATTCGCTATCTTTCTTTATTTAATAAAGATACATAAGTGGAACTAACAAATAAAGTAAAGAAAAACAGTATTTCTAGAAAAAGAGCTGCTGACTGTTACAGTGAATACAAACAGGCAAATAATTAAAATTAAATTTTAGAATATAAAAATTTAAGAAAAACATTACTTGAGTGTTGACAGTCACACTGAAAATAATTTTTGAAATCCTCCGTTGGGATGTTCTGGTTATATGTTTAAAATATAATCAAATTGATTAAAACAGTAATTTTTTGAATTTTAGAGTTTATTTTGTTGAAGAAAATTATGTGTATATGCATAATTTGTAATCCTGAAAAACGTATACCTCTAGCAAAAAAGAAAAAAAAACCGTACACAAAAAGATAATCATATTCTAACCCCCACATCGTAGACATTACACATTTAATCTTATTTACATTTTTACCCAAAACCATACAAAGATCATTGGCTAGGATCAAGCAGACAAACGACAAACCACGTGGAACTTCTGAAAGATGTTACAAATTGCAATTATACTTATTAATCCAGCAGCTACTAAAACGGAAAGTACATAGATGTTTGTAGACTCGAAGGCCATTGAAAAGATATTGGCTAACACAACAGAACACAAAGTGTGTTCTAGATGCAATGAAAGTTAAAGGTATAGTATAGTCGTAGTATTAATTCGCAAAAAAGTGTCTCTTCCAATAAATGATCAACTAATAGAAATTACATTTAAAGCACGTAGTCTAAGAAACAAAAGCCTTTTATGAACATATCAAAGTCGTCTTTTAAATATACCACATAATAAACTTATTATCATTCTAGGCAAATGGTAAGTTAAAATCGGTAAAAGAGAAAACCCAAGGCATCCTAAAGAAAATCTTGAAAACTACAAATTAGGGATACAAAACAGCATGGGAGTTCTTCCATAACACAGTTTGATATGAGTAATAAACTCTGTTATGAATACGATGTTAAAAATCACGCTAGACATCATCATATTAGATTTCTCCTAATGGATATTATAAACACTGGATAGAATAATCGGAAAAATCTAGTTTTTTAACCAGAAATTGCTGAGATCAATATATACAAAATGGATTACAAAAGTCAACAATAACAATATCAACAATTAAGAAATAAATTTTACCATGTTTTAACTAACAGGGAAATAACTATTTAAAAAACCCGACAAGCTACAATAGTGAAACAAAATCAATGAATCTACTTAAGGAGAGAAGAAAAATTAGAAATCAGAGAAGCAAGTGACTAGTACAAAAAACAAATTTGCCCAAAACTCCCCAATAAATAAGCGAAACTAATTAACACAAATAACAAAAACAGAAACGAATCCAGAGTACTGTAAAATAGTGTTTATTGAAACAAGTTCGGTAACGTTTATAGTCACTAACAATAACACACAATAAAGAGAAATTATATGTGCTTGATTAATTCTAGAGAGAAAACCAGAGATATTTAATTTCAAGGTTACGTGTGTTTTGGAAAAAAGCAAAAAACTTACATCGAATAGCAAAAATTACAGAAGAGACACTGAAAGAACTAGATGGCACTGGGATACAATCTTTAAAAGAATTTTCTTATCGGAATGCAGGAATCACTTTAAATTAGCTATAGTATCCCACGCCAGCAATGCCGTGCTTTATTGTCGATCATCGATTGAAGTCATTTCTGACGACGAGGTTCGTGCCTGAAAAATAAACTGAGAAATTCTTTGATTTGGAAATTTATCTGTGCTTTTCAGATCGCTTTCGATAATTTGGAATATCTTAAGAGTCTATGGGAAATAAGATTCTCAGATCATCTGCTTTGGTTACTTGCAATTTATATAAAGATAATACAGGCATGGTCTAAGTAAACAACAAATATTTAAAAATTTCCTACCCTAAAAATAGGTCCCCCAAAAGCATTTTCAGTACTATATAACTTATATACGAAACACATAATGTGATAAGTGGCAAAGTAAATTTAACAATATAAGAAACCAAAATAAACTACTTGAAATGTGCTGACGACACCATAGTGTCGTCGGTCTCAAAAAAAGATCTGCAGTATACACAAACAAATTCAGTACTATAAGACTCAAATATAAAACAAGCCATGAGACAAGATCAGAAATAATCAACCTAAAATTAGAAATATTGCAGAATACGAGGCGAATTAACTACCTAGGGTCGATAATAACCATCAGAAGAAGTAACTTGCAGACGTGTGATAATAACTAGAACCATAACAATCAAATTAAATAAAGTCTAGAAAGACACAAATGTTACAAAAAACAGAAGATCATAATTTGTTAGCAGAATCGTATTTCCTATCATTACATATGCAGCAAAAAAGGGAGACGCTAAGTGTATTATTGCTTTTTAAATGATGATAATCTAAAAAATATTTTGTATACCTAGGACCGCGAATTGTATAAATATTTTGATCTTACAGAAGCTGAAAATCAAAATAAGCCTTTGCTTTACTCATCGGAGTTTTGTGAACTATTTAGGTTCATAAGGTCTTCTACAATAACTATTGGAGAAGCCTACCGGAAAAGTGTAGTATTTGCTTCACTTTGTTACTGATACTTCTTTATCATTCTCTTTACAATCCACATCTACTGCCATTTTTAGATCCTCTTTTTTCAGCTTGATAATGGTCTTCCTTTATTTCTTCCTTCTTCAACTTTCATTACTTTCCTTTTTCCCTTGGTCTGTTATATATTCCAGTACCGTTGTTTGTTTAGCGACTCAAAAAATTTTAACATTATTTTTACTAGATATTTAACTGTCTTTCTGCCCCTAGTCCATTCATTACTAGCGGTTTTTCCACAGTTTCATAAATTTTTAATTTAAAATATAGCGGAACACTCTTTGATTCAAATGCGTAGTAATACGCATTTCTAGCTGTAGTTAATGTTAATGGGTGTACAAATAAGTTTCCGCCGTTTTCAAAAGATGGCGCCACCGATAAGATAACATCGAAATTGTCAGCTGTAAAAAGTCGTATAGTATATGTTGACATCTGGCAACAGTATAACCTTTTAATACCTCTGACTTTTTGTTAGCATCACTTAGTTTTCATCGTGTTAAGATGTCAAGTTTTGAGCCAAATAAGCGTCATTTGCGGGAATTGCTAATTTACTTCTTTAATTTAAAGAAATCTGCAGCTGAGGCGCATAAGCTACTCGTAGAAGCATACGGTAATGTTAATTTGAGTGAGAGAAGTTGTCGGGAGTGGTTCCAGAAATTTAAAAGTGGTGATTTTGACGTGGAGGACAAAACACGTAGTGGAAAGCCCAAAGTGTATGATGACACAGAATTGGAAGCTTTACTGGAGGAAGATCCGTGCTAAACGCAAGAAGAACTTGCACAATAGTTAGGAGTGACTCAGCAAGCTATTTCACAACATCTCAAGGCCCTGGGTATGGTTCAAAACCAAGGAAATTGGGTTCCTTACGAACTGAAGCCAAGAGACGTCGAGCGTCGCTTATTCGCTTGCGAACAATTGTTCAAAAGGCAAAATCGCAAAGGATTTCTGCATCGAATCGTGACGGGAGACGAAAAATGGATCCACTACGACAACCCAAAGCGTAGGAAGTCATGGGGTAAGCCCGGGCATGCCTCTACTTCGATGGCCAAGCCAAACATTCATGGCAAGAAGCTAATGCTGTGCATTTGGTGGGATCAGCTTGGAGTAATCTATTACGAACTGCTCCAACCTAATCAAACCGTCACCGGGGAACGTTACCAGCAACAACTGATGCAATTAAGCCGAGCATTGAAGATTAAACGTCCACAATATGCCAAAAGGCATGATAAAGTCATTTTTCAGCATGACAACGCTCGGCCACACGTTGCAAAAATCGTAAAGGAAACGTTGGAAGGACTGAATTGGGACGTCCTACCCCACCCGCCGTATTCACCAGACATTGCTCCTTCAAATTACCATCTATTCCGGTCGATGACTCATGGTGTGGCTGAGCAGCACTTCACTTCTTACGAGGAATTGAAGAAATGAGTCGATTCGTGGATCGCCTCAAAAGACGAGCAATTTTTTAGACGGGGTATCCACTTGCTGCCCGAAAGATGGTCAAAAGTAGTAGAAAGCGATGGGCAATATTTTGAATGACATTATTTGTACCTTTTTTTTACAATAAATTCTTAATTGTTTATAAAAAAAACGGCGGAAACTTATTTTACATACGAGTACAATATCTACCGAACATTCATTTTGCGATGCAAATGTCCAACTTAAATAATTAAATACCTCTACGTTTTCAAACCCATTTTGTTTGGTCTCTACCTACCGTTGCAATGTCTCTTTAGTTTTTTCATTTAATCGGAGTCCCGTCCCTTTTGCATTTTCTTCTAAATGCTTGAATGTTTCCTTGAAATATTTCCCTTCGTGCTATAATTACAATGCCATCTGTAAACGCTAAAATTTGTGCTCTTTTGTTTAAAACAGTCCCACCTTTACTTATAGGTATTCTCTTTGTTACCCGCATCAGTACCATGTTAGTGTTGAACGTAGATTCCCTTGTCGCAGTTCTTCCTGTATTCAAAATTTCTATTAGATCTTTTTTCTACCTTCATCTTTGTTTGTGTATCTCTTAAATACTTCCGTATCAGGTTTATTAATTTCTAGGTAAGTTTAATTCTTCTTCTAATATATGACCACAAAAACTCTTCTGTAAATAGAAGGTATAAGTCAACATTAAACCCGCGGCGTTTTTCAAGTTGTGTTTATATTAAAGATACTTGAAAATAAGACTTATGTTACACCAATAATAAAAAGAAATAAGATGAAATAATTTGACCATATTGCAAACGGTAAAGCATCATGGAAAATGTGATTGTAGAGAGTAAGGTGAACGATTGCTAATACGATAAATTGATATAATTTAAATCAATAACTAGATGGACATGTGTTGAAGAGAACACGACAGCCGCGAGGTAAAGGCTTAGGCCTGGGTTCGACTCCCAGATCAAAAGCAACAGCAAACACCAAATGCTCTTCGACCGCCATACGAACACCTTTAGCGATCGTGAAATACATTATTTCCTTCTAACGGGTTAGACCTGCCCGGGATATGCCCAACATGGCTCCTAGTACTACACGAAACGTGTGGTTAGAAACAGGCTAATAGCCTATATAAGCGCAGAAGAGGAACAAATTCAAAGAATAGCTTAAGTAAAAAGATACATTATGTGCTCACAAAGGGCAGTGGACAGAAGAGGGGGGACAAAATATTATATCTTATTTGGTAATGACATTCTTATTTTCTTCGCCGATTGCCTACATTATTTTGTTATTTACACTATGATTACTGCGATTGCAATAACCTACTATGCGTACTAACTTACACTTAAATCTAACGCTCGCTCTTGCCTAATCAAGCAGAGTAGCGGTCCATGTTGAAATTAAATAACTTTCATGTTTTTGTTACTTGTGTTTCATATATACAAAAAATTGTAACAATATAGGTATTCTTGATTATAAAATCAGCTATTGAATGGAAAACCACAAATCTTAATAAAAAATCTTGAGGTTTCACACTAAACCAGAAAATTATGGGTTTTTCGACTGTTCTTTGGAACCGATTTAATCTTCACTGCAAACTTGTCTGATGCCACTTTTTTGCCGAGCTGCTGTTAGCAGTAGGCAAGTTTTTGCGGCAAATGCGAGGACTAATAACGACAACGGCAAAATCTAGCAGGTAAATCATCAGAATGCGCCCGGGACAGGCAGTCGTCTGCTTGAGATGTTTTCTCTGCGGACGCTTTGGGACGAGCGCATAATAATTCTATCACTGGCGGGAAATCGCCTTAATGGACGGCAAAAACGGCACTCCACTGCTCCATTGAACCAAAGTCCCGATTTTCGCCGGCCGCGTGATTACGGCGTAGACAAAGGCAACGGACCGCACACGCTCTGACAACTATAAATTGCTTAAACCGATTATAAATTACCTACGCGGCTGCTGTAATGACTTTTGGATTGATAGATGCGGCGAATGCTGGGTGCCCGCACTTTTTCCGCTAACTCTATTTCTATATAATATGCTTCTTCATTGTAGAGGTGCGACGGGGCGATCTGACGAACTTGACACTGAAGTGATAGAAATGTTTCGAGTACATTTCATCGGCGTTGTCTTTATTAAGACAAAGTACATGGGTAGAAAGTTGAATGTTAATTACTTATTCAAACTGTTTTTAACTAGAAAAATGACATCATCGTAATATTCAATTAATTCATAGCTTTCACTTTATTGTTTTGATTACATTTGTTATTCTGGTGTGTTGCTATGAACTTACGTTTTAACCGTCGAGTTGTCTTTAATCCTTCACTGCATTATTATCATATATGATACGGCACAAATGGGGAGTAGTATCTGAGTGCTTTTATGATTTTCAGATTTACATAGATCAGAAAAACAATTTCCAACACAGAGACTGTTAGATGAACCAAACCTGGAATCTTCTCATAATATTATCTTCATTTAAGCATAGAAATCCCCAAAAACTGTCGTAACGTATGTTGTGATAACTATTACACATCTATAGACTCATTTGTCCACCTATACAAGTGGAGAATCTACACATTTTGAACAGTCAGGAAAAATAGAATTCTTGATAGTAAATTGCCTTCAAGGAGTAAGATGAACAAGAAAAAAGAGATACATCTGTTAAAATCGTTTTAACTGTTGAAGGAGTTGAAGGGAGATAACAAAGCAGTTTTGTTTCTGTCAACTCTAAGTAAAGAAATTTCCAACTTTGAAATAGATAGATTCGGCAAGAAAGATAAGAAGAATGTGCCAATAAAATACCCTAATGTTGTCAAACACTAGAATAAATACATAGGTGGTGTTCACCTACTTGATAACTTAATAGGTGGATGCTAGAACAAAATGCGTTTTGAAAAGTGAGATGTTGGATGTGATTGCTGCACATGCATGATTGCTGTGTGGGAGAGTCTATGAAGACAAAATAAGACCGCCAGATTTTAGAGAAGAAGTGACTGAAGTCTGCAAGATTGTGCACAGAAATGTTGCAGACAGAAGACTTTTCTAACAACATTGAACATCAAATACAAATAAAGAAGAAACGAGGATTTGTTTCACAAGCTCCAGTCAAATATGCTCACCTAGATAATATTAGCCAATTTGGCAAACTGGAAACTAACGCACCAAAATGAATAAATGTCTAACTTATGTGGTTTGTACAAAGTGTGAAGTAGCATTGTAAATATTTCAATAAGACAAAAACTGTTTTGGTATATTCCATACAATATAGAGATTATATAGTCCATGGGGATGGGGGGGGGGGTGGGGGTTAGTTAGATTGGTGTAGTAAAATTTTTGATAAATTTATAACACTAAAATAAAATTTAAAAAATTTCTATAGCATAAGGCACTTGTTTACTAATTACTTAGTGTCAAATATTGACTATTTTGTAATATTTTAGTACCTTGTACCTTTATTTCAATTTTTATTAAAAGTTATTTTAGTGTAGTATTTGCTATATTTCTTTATCAGGTGAAATTTCTTTGTCATGTCTTTGGAAATTCATGCAGGGTTAATAGTCCCAAACGACTGTCTAAAAGTTTATTTATGTAAAACACAAATTTTCTTGCATGTATGCAGTCATATTTTTATTCAACCCCTTAAAAGATCACGGTCAAAAGAAAAGATGATAAGTCCCAAAAAACCTGGTCAATTTAATCTTAATCATCATATTTTCTCCAAAAATACTTTAAGGAATGTTACAATTTCAATTTTATCTATAAATAAAAAATATAAAGGTTTTAAATTTATTACATATTTGTTATAGTTAGCGAAGATGCAATTGACTTTTTGTTAATCTCCGAAAGAGTGCTTAACGCAGCAAAAAAAAATCGCCTCTTTAGAAGTAATAACGGAAACTTTTCGATTCATCTAAAGTTTTCTAATTTCGTAGTGGTATCTTAGCTAGGTGAAATATTAGAATGCAAATTGCACATTTTCGTAACGCAGCAACACGCGGAGATCATTGTTTTGGTACTTTTATTTTCCACTACATTCTCTGGAACTGTGACACTATTATGTAATTACCGTTGCATGGAACTTTTATATGTTCTTTCATAAGTGTCTGTAAAATGTCATTTCTTATTACGTAAAGTCATTCGATCAGTTGGCAATTCACAAACGAAGCAGGCCTTTCGGGACGATTACGAAAACCAAACGTTTTCCTGGCTTAATTGCGGTCCTTAAGGCTAAAGTTCGCCGCGAACGAAACACATTTCCCAACATGAATTAGTGTCCACTGCGGGCAAAGCCTGAAACCGAATTCATGGCGAGCACCGAACGAGCCGGTGGATTTGGAGCAACAGGTGTCGCAACCGAGCGGTAGGCAGTACAGAACAAAGCGCCATTCACGCTCAAATTTCAATCAGGCATTATCACGACTTCCGAAAGGCGTTGTTATCTTGCAATGCGTTGACAAGGTTGCCGCCAACAATCGTTCTGCTTTTTGCAGCCGAGATCGGGCGTGAAATGTGCTCCACTTCGGGCCGATTTTGAGTACTTTCGAGCTGGTCGCGGCAGTCGAAAGCGCAGCGGGCCGGATTTTGAAAATCGAGACGAAGTATGCCCGGAATTAACAGCGAGGGCTTTTGCTTCGCTCGAAGCTGTCGGAGGATTCCAGCCGTCGGATTGCGGCGAGCTCACTCTAAACTTGCACTTTCAAATCGGATTTTTTCTGTTATGCAATGCATGATTTCAAGCATCGTGCCAACGTTCCCTTCGAAAACAAACAAAACGTTTAGAAACAATAGTCTCATGTCAGTTTCGCTTCGTTTGAGCCGCGACTTTTATTTAGTTGAACGCCTATGTACACATTTCACGGCAGACAGTAGTCAAGGGAGCAAAACGATGGCGCTGCCGCACTCAAATTTCAGCTAAACCAAAACTTGCGCTTTTGAAACGTTTGGGCAACGCACTATTTTTGTTAAATAAGAAACGACAATAAACTGTGCATTTCGTACAAACTAGGAGAAACATTTAATATTTTATAAAGCTACTAACTGACAAGTCTTTTTAAGAGCCATTTCAATTATGCAGAATTTTTACTTAAATAAGTTTACTGCGAAAAGAGCAAATTTAAAGTGAAATATTTAAAAATTGCTAAAGATTTAATTGTTTATTACTGAAAAATATGCAGTTAGATATGTGTAAACATTAAAAAATCAAATGTTTTGTGTGCTCATCAAATTATAAAAAATTGCTAGAACAATACTAAGACATCAATAAATTTTATTTTAGTGTTTTATACATGCCTGGAAAATAGACGGAGATAATGACCCTCGCCTTGTGGCACCACACACATAGTAGTGCAAAGTGAAAGAAAAATGTTGTGCTGCAGGTTACTAGTCCACTAGATCATTAAGAATAAAGACTCCCCAAGAAAATCACGCCTAATGTGAAATGCGTGCAGTAATATAACTTCTGGCAGCTACGATTCATCTCGAACTATGTAATGTTTACAAGTGAAGGTCTCTTGCGTTAATGGTGTGGCACGTTTAAAAACGGATGTGCCAACACGCACTGCCCATCTGCAGTCAGCAATAGACTTGTAGAGGAAATTGACAAAAATTGCGTAAAGTTCATCGGCTTACAATATGTGAACTTTTTGTATGCTACTCTCAACTTTCTCGGACTATTTTTTACGAGGCAGTCACAGAAAATACCGCAAATGCTGTACCCTATCTAAGGAATACAAAACGCATCTAATGGGTTTTGTTTTGGACCTTCTATCCCGTTATACCGAGGAGGAAGAACAAGTTCTGAGCAGAATTGTGACCGAAGGTAAGACCTGGAGCGCCAAAAGCAAATAACAATCAATGGAGTGGTGTCAAACCCGCTCACCAAAGAAACCCAAAGAAGCTCGGCACACGTTGTCTGCCACAAAAGTTATGGCAACAGTATTCGGGATGTCAAAAAAGTACTGCTAGTGATGTTCGACCATAAATTTAGAAGTCTACTTTGAAATGCGTAAACACAGACAAGCCATTCAGAAGAAGCGCCGGAGCGTGCTGACGTTCGGGGTAGTGTTTGTTCACGCTAACGCTCGCCCGCATATCATATATACACACCGAGAAACATTTGACGGAGTTCGGTTGGCATATTTTTGATCATTTCCCTATAGCCTGCATTTGGCTTCGAGCGATTCCCACCTCTTCAGGTACATGCCTCGCACCGTATTGACGATGACACTGCGCTTCAAGATGCTAGTATATGGTGACTTCATTTCAGGCGGGAGAGCTTTTTGAAGAAGGAACTTTAAACCTTGTAAAATGTTAATTTTGGTTGGAAATTATGTTGAAAAGTGGTGTACTGCTGTAGCTTTCCAATGTGAACCATAAACATTCTGTATCTACACCTGTCTATCACAGGTATCCTCCCGAATTGCCCTTGTAACTCAGAAATTGAATGTATTAACATATTAAAAATATATAATTGATATCTAAACAGATATGTTTGGTTTAAGAGCCCAAAAATGTAAAAATTAATTTTTTTGTATCCCATACAATGTGATAAACACAACACATTACTATTAGATAGATAAATTGATTTGATTTTTGAGTAATTTTTCAAGCAGGTAACAACAATTCTTACAAAAAATTCATTTCAAGAAAACAGATAAAAAGGTTAACTTCTGTAGAAGAAAATTAAAAATTGATTTGAGAGTCCTCAAAAATCTGAGCTTGATGATACGATGTCTGCAGAAACTGGCCGACTCTTTAGGACTATGGAAATAAGGTTAAGGAAAAAAGACCTAAATAAATGCACAGCCAGAAAAGAAATCTTGTTTGGAGTGGGTTCTATAGTAAAACACCAACATTTAACAGAGGAAAATTGAGTAAATGTTCAGGGGTCAGACAAGTGTAACTTTGAGGTAACTTTATTGTTATTTTCGATGTTTAAATCATAGGGTCTGTTACGTACACACATGTGTAATAAAATAATGTTTAATTTAGACCATTGTTCGGCACATATGTTACTTTATATAAAGTGACAAGTGAGTAAAGATTACTTTCACCAGTGTATAGTGCCTATATTCCAACATGGAGGAGACGATGTGATGATCTGGGGCTTATTGGCGATACATATACATTAAAGCAGAAAATAAGGAAGCATAACGTTAGATAAAAAAATATCTCAAAAAAATTTGATGAAAAACGTGTTATTATTTTTGAAAAGTGTCGGAAGGTAGAGTGTCTAAAAGAACAGTTGCTGCTGTTACATTTAAAGATGAACTAACAAAACATTGACTACCTAACAACAGCTAATAAATAGTAAAACCAAATTGGTCTCCTACACGCATAAATGAATGCAAGAAGAGGAACTGAAATCCGCTAAGCTTTAGTGTGCGATTAATGATTAAGCCCCACAAACCAATCGCTTATCGTCTATTTATGACGTAATATATACATTTTTTTGTTGTAGTGTACTTACAGGTACTGCAAGCTCAAAGGCTTATTGTGCCTACTAACATGCACTTAATTACTAATCTAATAGTTCAGCAAGGCCTGAACTCGCCTGGATTCGTAAACAGATGATCGGTAGTCTATAAGAAAGTTTCCATTTCTTGTACTTCATTATCATCAGTCCACGGAAGCTAAATATCTCACAACTTTAACAATAAGAGAATATTTTGCCAATACAAAGCTTCTTCCTTGTACTGTTCTGCGATTTTATAATCCACTCTTTTATGAAACTCGACTTGTGATGGTCGTTTATTATACAGCTATTTTTTCACTTATCAAACCTTTTAGTGCTAGGTACACGTCATTGTTCTATACCAACCAATTTCGGCTGATGCATTTTCTATAGCTTTTTATAGAACATCTGATTGGTACAAAATGTTTTACTGGCATTGACACACTGTTTTCCAGCTTTTTTGAAGTTAGAGTTATTGCTTCTTTGAGTTCCGTTGTAGACCACCAACTCACGTAGTTTATCATTTACGCATACAATTCCGGGTCATCGAGTGATATAATTGAAGTCTCTTGTAGCTGTGCATCTGATGCACAATTTGTGCTTGAAGTCACTAAAGTCAATAGCGACGATTGTGATTGTTGCACATTATGTGAGAAAAAAACGTCTGGTTTTAGTATTTTCTTGATCGTGGCAACCTATTTTTGGACCTTTCTTTGCCACTCATTGTTTAGCCTTTATGATAAATAAAATATAAATTGAATGACGATTTAATTCAAAACTACACTTTATTTACAAGTACTGCACTGTTACACAATAATTATAAATTATAATATTATTAACGTATCGGTCAACGACAAGAACACTAATTTATTTGCACCATTGTTGTTCGCTGTATGACTTCTCCTATTCAACTGCCGTGAATGTCCCATCTTATATTCAAATGCACTCATCTAAAACAAATCAGCAGGTTCTGGAATTTGAAGTCAAGGGTACAGCTAGCAATAGCTTAGACGGTGATCGATCATTCTGGAAAGTGCCCGAATAATTTCTTTGTGGTATGTAATTCATAATATGTATAGGTATAGCACATAAAATCCCCTATCCGCCAGTTCCCTCTGGAAAAAACAAAAGGGACAGCCAAATTTGACGTAGAATCCAAATCCACGATCAGAAATTCAAGAAAACTAGTGTAAATGGCCTAAAAATAGCCCCTTCCACATTTATATGCCGGTAGCTACATTTAAGTGGGGGAGAAGGTAAGGTTCGCACTTCTTAAAAGACGCGAAGCGTCTCAACGCACACCGCTCGAAAGCTTTACCATTTCATATATAGAAGTATGCTTTAACCAGGCCGCAAAGCGGTCTTTATGTTATAATCTAATTATTGCAGAACAAATGTTTTTAAAAAATTATTAAACGTCGATGAATGACGAATATACGATTTCAAAGTTTCTTTGAGCTCACTTTTTCGTTTATTCAACTAAAATTTAGTGCCCCTCAAATCCTGGGGGCCTAAGCTCCAGCTTATTTATACTATAAGTCAATGAGATCTTGCTTATGGCAGACAACGTGTAAAACATAGAAGCCCCTTAAAAACATACAACCTTAATATATTTGCGTTTTCTGCATACAAAATGAAACTTATTCCCTTATCGTACAGTTTTGCTAGTGGTTCTAAAGTTTTTTGGGTCGCTCTAGAGAGACAAGGATGGAAAACCTATTTGACTTTCTATGAGGAGTCGAATATTGATAAATTATTTATTTTATGTGGCTTTAGTGAACATAAATATTTTTTTATGTAGAACCCACGGTGAAGGTGCAGCTTTCGTATAAAAAAATTAAGAAACTAACATTACGTGTTTGTTTAATTTAAATTTGAGTTTCATTAAGTTCATTTAGGCGCACTCTAAAATTATATGCCAAAATGTACAAAGGGAGGTAAAAGTATGCCAACATAATAACTGTTATTATAGTACAGAAACAGGAAGTTCATTAAAAGTAAGAATGTAATTTAATCATAGTCATGTAAAGAGTAAAACAAACAAAATAAAGGAAAGCTTGGTTAATGAGTTTAAAAAAATAAAATTAATTATTTATATGCCAGAAAATAGAAAAGTATGAAAAGGAAACTTTGAATGAACAACAAAAAACGTCTAGTCCTTCTAAACTATTTTCTAATTAAAAACATCGTACTTTCCGATTCTGTTTATAATCAAAAAAATTTTGGATCTATGAGCTGATTAAAGTATATTCATTTTAATTTAATAGCAGATAGCAATCACTAACGTGTAATAACAACAATGAGGGAAAAATAATAATAAGGTAATAAATAAACAAATATTCAAAATCAATGAAAAAACATAAATAAAGTAGTTTTTTAAAATTTTATTACTATATTTCTTATTTTTCTTTAGCTTCCTTGTTTCACTTTTATTATAATTTGAAAAGTAAAAGTTTTCCTGTTCAGTTTTCTACATAGTAGAATTTGCATTTGCATACTTATGCGGCGTTCAATATTCAACAATACTTACTTATAAAAAATAGATTACAGAATTTAATACTATCATTACGGTAGGTCTAAATCTGGCACAATCCGATTTTATTTATTATTATAGTATATTGAATAAACATGAACTGTTATTTAATAAGTGAAGGAGAATAAAACTATTAACTTTTGAGAGTGAAAGTGATTTTACTTTTTATATTATTAAATTAAATAACCATTTTTTAATTTACTAATTAACATTATTTGCCATGTAACATTTTGATTGTTTTACAGTTTCAAACGTGTACATTACAATTACTTTTGTAAAATACCCAAAATAATTTTCCATATACCAAATCTAATACTCAAATACTCCCCCAAAGTTTATCATTCCGTAACAGCACGTAGGTCATTCATTTGCATACTAAAGTGCTGTGCTGAGCGCTTTATGAACGGGTATTCCGCAAACGTCAAATCCCGCTGTCAAATTAATACCTTCCACTCGTATCTCCCTAACATCCTTCTGCGAACACCTGATGATTAGAAATCTCGGCGTTGCACACACAACTTGCGTCCGTGTACAAGTTGAGTTCCTGTCATGACATTCACACTTGGCAATGTGTGAAGGTGGTGCAGAGCGCACGGTACTGCAATAGAAACGAAAAGTGAAGTCGGGACCTGGGGCTATCTTTACTTAACGATCGTGAAAGTGTGGTGTGAAGACCTCTTGTGCTCGTTCGGAATGAAGTTATATGTTTATTGTGGCAGTTACTGGAGGAGAAACTCATCTTGCGCGAAAAGGCGTGATAGCACTTGGCGTTGCGATGAACCGCCGGAAATGGAACTTCACGAGCTGCGCCGCGAAAACGTCTCGTTTGCGTAATCCAACAGCCGACTGCAAAAGTCGCCTAGGATTTTCCTGGCGTGGGAAACTCTCATTGAAGTCGCTTTTTGTCATAGTCGTGCGCTATTGCGGCCTTACAATCGTAAAATGACGCGGCTGTTTGATATACGGATTATTTAGCAACGCCTGCGATGTGTGACGTCCATTGTGCTCGCTTTACATCTCAGGAATTTTAGCACCTGGCGAGGCTGCTTTTCCGGCCGATCCCACGGACGCAGCGAGGTAATTGCCGGTGGGCTGCCTAAAAAGGTGCTAAGTACAAGTATAAATGCAGGGCAGATATTAAGACTGGGTTTCGTTCCGAATAAGAGCAAAACGCGGCCGCCGCTTGTAATTACAGCGACCGATGACTTTCAGAATAAAATCGGCCTTCGGTATTGTGCAAGAGAGCGATTTCGCGGAGAATGGGCGGTTTGTTTTTGCGGCCCGAGTCATTGTCTGCAATTATTCCCATTGCAGCCTTAATACCGGTTAACCTTACTGCAAGTGTGTACTTACGAGGAACACATGCGATATTGGTTCATATTTAGCACGGCTATTATCTTGAACATCGGTAATTTCCACTACAATTGAATTTTCTTTATGAGACCTATTAAATATTCTGCTGCATGATGGTAAATAATAAGATAAAGAAGGAAGAAACTTGACAGAAAGAGTTAAAACATTATTAACAAAAGGCAAAAACTGACAAGAAAAGAAAAATGTGAGTTAAGTTAGCATAATAATAAAAGAAGATTGGCATTAAAACAAGTATCAAAATTTGAAGCTACACTCCCTACTGCGAAACATAATAATAAAAAATTTAAGAAGCAATTTTCTTCTTTTCTCCTATAGCTCATTGATGAGCAAAGGAGAGTTCAAAAGTTGAGTAGGTAGCAGAGTTGCTAGCCCTGCGCCTCGTGGGTTAAATCCATTACAGTTGATAATTTCTGTACCATTTTTCAAATTGTTCTTGTTCTAAGCTATATATCTGGTTTATTCTCACGATAGGTTCTGTACCTGGAGGTATTTTAAAATATTACTCGGTCTTGCTATCCTACGCTTTCCTTATATATTGAAGTATAAAGCTTGTTTTATAATGTTTCTGTTTGGTTTTCTCATTGTATAGCCTATCCAATTTCATCTTCTTTTTCTAATTGTGATTTCAATCATTTCCTTGTTTGAAATTTTCCTTAACTGATGATTTGTTATTTTTTCAAAATACTCGGTATATATGTCTAAGGCATTTATTTACAAATGTTTGTAATTTTTTAACGTTTTATTTATTGGTAGTCCATGTCTCTCCATTATACAAAAGCACACTTTTAACATTTGTGTTGATAAGACGGAGCTTTGTAGTTGTTTTAATGTTACCTGAACTCCATGTTTTTTTTAACATATTGAATGCTGTTTGTGCTAAATAACAGGTGAGGCAGCGAAACTGCATCTTTTTAAGAACCTTGTATGGTAGGGTTGTGTAGGAGAGGGAAAGTAGCCAGTGATCTTTATATTCCACACAGTTGAAAATTTAGTAACCATGCAGCGTTGGACCGATGAACAACGAGCTTTCGCTGATACAGCATATTTAGAAAATGGTCGAAGTACGAGCACAACGCCCGTTTCACCTACATCTTCATCATCCGCTTCGTGCTCCTGTTCCAAGTAAAAAAATCTCTGTTTGGGCCAACAACTGACGTACAACGGGTCAAACAATAAGAAGAGGTGGTAGTGCAAGAACTGTTAAGACCCCCGAGAATGTAAAGGCTGTACGAGTAGCGATTACAAGAAGCCCTCGATCTGACAGACGCCACAGCGTTACTCTCAGACTTTTGACTTGAACAGTAAGAAAAATTTTGGATGATGACATACTTACACTCGCATAAAATGCTTTGAACCCCGGAGATTATTCTTTCTGCGTTGGTTTTTGTGAGCACATGTTACAGCTGCTTAAAGACGACCCACACCTCATTGATAATCTATGGATGAGCGATAAAGCTCATTTTCACCTCAGTGAATATGACAATAAGCATAATTTTTGCTATTAGGCTGTTGCCAACCTTAAACAATTTTAAGGACGGCTTCTCCATTTAGCCAAAGTTGCAATCTTTCTAAATGGAATAATTGGCCCGTGTTTTTTCGAGAATGCTGAAAACCTTTTTATTCCAGAACTTCGATTTCCTGTGAATGGGAACACTCGTTTTCAACAAGATGGAGCAACTAGTCATACAGCCAGGGTGTCAATGAACTTTTTGAAAGACCTTTTCCCGAACCACCTCATTAGTAGGAATAAAGATGTTCAGTGGCCTTGAAGATTGCCAAACCTGAGCGCTGTAATTATTATTTAGGCGGATATCTCAAGTCAAAGGTTTTTGAGACTCGCCCAGAAACTACACTGGACGTAAAAGTGCAATAAATGAAAAAAAAAAGCTTCATCAATAGAGGAAAAAGAAATGTTACATAAAGGGATAAAATATAGAAAACAGATCAAAGGCAAAAATATTTAAATATACGAGACAAATGTGTTAATACTTTTTACAAAGCATGATATTAAAGATATAAAAAGAAAGGGTTTCAAAAAATACATAATAGATAACAGCGACTCTAATTTCAATTCCCTCCTATGTTGTTCAGAACTATTCAATTATACACCGGAAAAAAGAAAATACTAATTCTTTAGGACATGTATATAATATAAAAAATTAAATATCATTTATTTGTACTATTACAAGTTAACGGACGTTAAACAAAATAAGAAATATTACTACCAGAACAAAAATAATTCGAAAAAATTACATATTTTATTTACATGTCTATAAAAAATTATGTAGAAAAACTCGGAAAGGTAATAAAGATTATATCAAAAAGAAGAATATTAATTATCTCTGTGATGTGTGTTGTTACCACAACATTGTCAAATGTTTGGATGGTGTAAAAGTTTAAAAATTGTTTATTTTATATTTTATAAGAAATACAAAATTAAAAATCAAAATATATTGCCTGGTATAGTATACATCTGAATAGAAGATAATTTGATGGGGCCAAACCAGAATTGTAAGTGAGGTGGTTTGTAGTTCTACCAGATGCAAGGCATAATTTTGCCTCAATAAACGTAACCATTGCTTAATCGATTTGGATTACGAAGATACGTGTATTTTTAGTTACAATTCGAAACAATCGAAGGCCCTGAGGTTTGCACAAGTAATCAGGTGTTTAGATTTATCTTGCGTTAAAGCGTAAAGCACTTCTCTGCATAGCTGCTGACTTTACCTGGACGGCTTATTGTCCAAAGGAATGGTTTAAGTTTCTTGTGATAATTATTAAGTGCTTATAGGTGCGAAGGTTTTCAAAACCGCACATAAGACCAATTTCAACATTACCAAATTTTGAGCTGTATGATTTGATATTACATCTTCATATTTAATCTGACGGTTTATTGAACGGCACCAACTGCGTTTCGTTTAAAAAAAAAATGGCCAAAATTTCAACAATCGAATTGGGCATGTTACCAACTTCTAGAAGTACAAAATTTAATAAATAAAATTCAGTACAAGAAAGAAAAAATTACAACCTACGTTCGTATGTATGCTGTATAAATTGTGAAATAGTTTAAATAGTTCAACAATTTAGTTAGAATCAAAACCAACTGCTTTTGCACAAATCTAATATTATGCATATATAAATTAAGAGGTAGATCAAATTGTACTACAAAATTAGCCAACAATTTAATTGTTTAATAGTAGGAAAAATAAAAATAAGAAAATATTTTAAAATAAAGATAACTTTAAGTATATAGACGAATGTGACTTAATGACATAAAAAATTTAAAAATTAGTTACCATTAAAACTATCCACTAAATAAATTAACTAATATTAATTAAATAAAGTATGTTAAGCAAAAATAAACGTAGAAATCAGATAATCTTCTATAAATATGCAAAATTTACATAAAGTACGTTTTTACAACATGTTTTCATAAAAATGTACTAAAACTAAAATTAATGCATGTACTTCTGGTTTTTTGACTAAGTAATTTTACAAACAATAGACATTGTAAAATTACTTAGTTTTTACTAAACTTTAGTGAAACGTTAAAAAAGTATAGTCGAAAAATTTGTGGAAACACCAATTTAGTAGTTGTTATTTATATCTAAGGTTAGCAATTGTGTAGTTACATTTATAGGCAAGAAACTGCTGAATATAGATAACAATAGTTAAAATGATCCAACTGGATTTGAACGGTAAAGCTGCTTATTTTCAGATTCATCCAAAGCAATGTTTAAAGAGCAATCCTTGAAAGATTTAATGATAATGTTCTTTATTAGTAGTACTTCCGTGTATTCTTTATTTGTCAACGTCTTTCCTCTGCGAATTATTCAGTTTTCGTACAGCTGACTTTGCTTTAACTAGATAATCCTAATCAACAAAAAAGTACACACAACAAAATGCGTTAGCTACATGTTATAATTACAGATACTATTCTATTAAGTTTTTACATGTGTTTTATATAAATTATTAAATAGCGACACCAAAATAAAGAAATTATAATATCTAATCAAGAGTAACCAATCAAGTTACAAAAGAGAGACGTCTAAACTGACTAACAGATACAAAGCAAAATCAATATAAAGTAGTGGCGCAGAATAGATGTATAAATAGAAGAAGCTCCGATGATTTTAAACATGAAGCAGTTATCGGTTGTTCCATAATCAGAAAATTGATGAAATATATCTTACCTTCTCAATGCGAAAGCAGAACTATAACAAAGCTGGCTGCAAAAATCACGAGTTAGTGCATGAAAAAATTAATCAAGAGTTCCAAAACGTTAGAAATTGTACAGCCAACATCTTAACTATGTCAAAAAGTAAGACAAATGGGGTTTTGTTACCAAGCAGGCGCTGTAAATGTTAAACACATCGTCTGTAGTGGTGTAACAAATAATGCTATTAGATTGTAAATAACTAAAATCGAGTAGTTTGGAGTGACAAATGTCGTTATCAGCCATGTGCCAGTTTGAGCGTTTCATTGTGCCAAATCCTTAAAGAACGGTATCTGCCAGAATCGAGATATTAATTACCAACAATAAAATTCGAAGAACAATTTAATGATAATGGTCACAAGTTTTGGTATGATAGCACTCCCTTTTGTAAAGCAAGACGCGTGAGGGAACAATTTGCAGATAACTCAAACTACAAAAATAAAATTGGTGGTTTAGTCTTGAGTTCAACGCGTACGAGGATGTCTTTAGGGAAAAATTAAAACGTCGGCTTTGTCCGGGAAGAATTAATTGTTACTTTTCCGAAGACGTTCGGACATCTAACTGTGAAAGTCTTCCTCGTAGAGTTAAGGACGTCATCAAAGTAAAAGGTAGATTCACTAAGTATTAACGCCAATCACTGGAATTTGTATCATATGGTGTCTGGCGACAATTTTAAGTAAATGCTCGGATACGCTTAGGGAAATAGTGTATTTCTTATTTACGTAATTGAAATATATATTTCAATTACGTAAATAAGACAAAGAGCAACATCAGCTTATAACATCATAGATGCTCCGTTGAGCCTACGTTTTCCCCTTATAGATCATTACTGATATCTTTCTTATACTCTTTTGTAACCATCGAAAAACTTAAATAAAATTTCGGTACTTCTGGGAATCTAAAGTTTTAAAAAGTTGAAATAAAAATACGTGGAAAATTCATAAATCATTTCATTTACGCACGTTTTATCAAAATGTGTTAACGTAACTGTTAAGAAAAACTACTTATTTAAAAGTATTTGACAAAACAAGGAAATTCAATATTGTACAATCAAATAAAAAAATAAGAGTCAAATAACTTAAATAAACAATTAGAATAGTGTATAAAAGAATAATTAACTAATTTTTTCTAATAAAAGGAAACTGATAATATCAAACCGAACATAATCAGTCTAAAAAATACTAAAATATAATTTAACTTATTTAAACTACAAAATGCATAATTAGCATTGATCAATAAAACTAAATATAAATAATAAACTAATCGTGAAGGGTAAAAAATTATTGAGGATATTAAAATAAAGTAAGATAAAGCAAGAGAAAGGAGTATCGACTTTTGATTTTCTTTATACGGTAAAATATTGAAGCCTTTCAAAAACTAGGATTTCAGTGAATTGATCCTAATACTTTTATTTGTTAGTAGATACGAAGAGAAAAATGCATAATCTCAAAAAAAAATTAAATAGTATGTAGTTGTAACGACAAACCTCTGGCAAATTTGTCCAAGAAGTTAATAATAATATAATAGTTAATAGTAACATACATGTAACAGCATTACTCAACAAGTTTTAACCATAAATCTTGCAAAAACTTCCACATGTTCTTTAGAATCTTCTTTAAGTAATTTTAAAAGCTCGACAAGAAATACTATTTATATTTTCTGTAGAACCTAAATTTTTTGTTTATATTTTATTGATAATGCCTTTCTTTTGTTCGTTTTTTCAGCGGATCACATTTTAATTCAACTAAACTATCGGATTAAGGAACCGACTGAGATAGAAGAAGTAATCCAACATTTCACGACAGTCATTCAAGATGCAGCCTGGAAATCCACGCCCTCGGCCACCAAAACCACACACAACACTTATATACCCTTGTAGATAAAAGAAATGGTCATCGAAAAGAGAAGAGCACGAAGCAATTGGCACCGATCCAGAAATCCACTCGATAAGACTCGCCTCAATAGACTAACTCATAAACTGAGAAAGGCCCTGCAGCAGAACCGGAACGACACTTTCAACCTCTACTTAAGTTCGGAACTCTCGCTCTAGAAAGCGGCTAAAAAGCTTCAACGACCAACAGTTCCTATCCCCTCTCTAAGAAAACTGGATCGAAAGTGGGCCCAGTCTGACGAAGAAAAAGCTGAAGTACTAGCCAAACATTTAGCATCTGTGTTTACTCCACTTCCAGGTAATAATATAGAAGACGAGGAAATAGAGAACTATCTCAGTGCAGCCTGTCAGTTATGCTTGCCAATCAATCCATTCACACCTGCAGAGGTTCTAAAAGAAATTCGACAATTAAATCATTCAAGGCACCAGGTTAAGACCTAATCGGAGACGTTCTGAAACATCTACCTAAAAAGCAGTAGTTCTTTTAACCACAATATATAACAGTATACAGCGTCTATGTTATTTCCCAATCCACTGGAAGTATGCACAGATTATAATGATAGCAAAGCCGGGAAAACCACCTACAGAACCAACCTCCTACCGGCCAATAAGTCTTCTGCCAACAACATCTAAAATCTTTGAAAAACTGCTTCTCCATAGAATACATGAAAGCACACCCATTGATGAACTAATCCCTGAGCATCAATATGGTTTTCGACAAAAGTACTCCACTATGCAGCAATGTCATAGAATAGTCAATACAATTAAAGACAACCTAGAAGACAAGAAATATTGTGCCTCAGTCTTTCTTGACGTCCAACAGGCTTTCGACAAAGTTTGGCACGAAGGTCTTTTATACAAATTAAAACGATCATTGCCCAGCCAAATATACCTCATCCTCAAATCCTACATCCATGAACGTTACTTCCAAGTTAAAGTCAATGCCTTTCTATCTAACCTTTATCCGGTATGCTCTGGTGTCTCCCAAGGTAGCGTCCCTTGGACCGGTCCTCTACCTAGTCTTTACTGCGGACATACCTGTAAACAATGATATATATCACTATGGCCACATTCGCTGACGATTCGGCAATCCTGACTTCTGATGTAGACCCTATTCATGCTTCGGAAAAACTACAAAGCTACCTGCAGACACTCCAAACGTGGTTAAAAAAGTGGAAAATTAAGGTAAACAACGAAAAATCTACACAGATAACATTTACTACAAGAAAAGGTGTATGCCCACAAGTGATGATTAATAACTCACCCATTCCAATAAAACCTGTAGTCAAATACTTGGGGCTACATCTCGACTAAAAACTAAACTGGAAGGAACATATTAAAGCCAAAAAAACCCAACTAAACCTGAAAGTGAGACATATGAACTGGCTGATAGGTAAACGATCAAAATTGTTATTGGAAAACAAACTTAGCATATACAAGATAATTCTCAAGCCCATATGGACTTATGGCATTGAACTATGGAGATGCAGCAAACTATGAAATACTAAAATACTTCAAACTTTCCAGTCCAAAACACTCCGCATGATCACTGGAGCTCCATGGTATCTATCCAACCTAACCCTCCACACCGATCTTGGAATACCATTCATCAGCGAAGTAACTACCGTCCATCCAACTAAAGCAAAACAACGATATGCAGCACACACTAGTCCCAACATCAATTCCATGTACCGCCCTCCGCTTGTCAAACGTAGACTTAAACGGACGTGGCCAGAAGACCTAATTAGGGATTAAAAATTGAAGAACTGTCGCTGGATGGTAATCAATACAAGTTACAATTCCAACATAAAATTTACTAAATACTCTATGTACATTGTTGAGTAGATTGTAAATAAGCAAAATAAAAATAAAAAAATATGTTCAATTACACAAGACAACACATTTTTAACTTTGAATTTTTCTTTTTGTTTTATATTTCTAATTGCAGTGTTAAAAGAAATTTACTTCTAAGGTGTCACGTTTTAAAAACAAATTAAAAAATGAATCAACAATTTTATGTATAATAATTAATTTATTATAACTAAACTGTTTTTCTCTCTGTACTTTCATTTTGTAGTTGGTTGAGAAACATTCTGATATCGGTGGCCAGCAGTAATCGGCAAGCATTACTACTTTCCTTGATAATGTTCGTCAATAGCAACAATGTCTTGGTAGAACCATTCTCGATGTTCATCACTAACATCAAGATTGAGAGAAAAAAAGTCCAAATGTGATTCTGAAGAATGTATCTTCAGGTTCATGTTACAACTCAATGCTTGACAACTTTCAAGTAGTTCACCGACAATGCCTTTACAATTTTCAAATTTTTTATTTCCTAACATTGTGTTACTCCTCCGAGTGCGTCGGTTAGAACATGCTGCATGGTACCACTAGAAGATTAATTTAGAGCTCTACAAAGATACCCTTCTTGAGTTTTGCATCGCTTAAACAGGGAATTTTTTAAATAACTATGTCCTTCTTTGTTCATTAGTTTAACGAAAATTTTCAAGCCCAATTTTATATACAACGCTGGCAAAAAATTTCTCACGTTCAACGAGAGCTGAATAATTTTTTTGAGCCAGAAATGTGTTCTTTTCTTGTTGACAATTGTTCAGCAACATAATGCAACTTGCTATAACTTTTAAATCGACAGTGATATAGCATTTACACTTTTGGCAATAATTTTGTTAAGAAGGCGTACTATATTTGCGTAAGATTCCTTCATGTAAACAACGCATCTAATAGGAACTGAAGAATGAGAAATTGATTTAACAACATAAGATAATCGGAAATGGAAGAAAAATTTTACAATCAAATAAATTCAAGTGGGATTGTTTAAATGATTTGGTACTAGATGTACGTTTATGAAAAACTGAAGCAGAGATACGTGGATCAAGTTTGTAAGGATAAAAATTATTAGTTTCAAATATGTGTATTTTAGTATATTGCAATCGCCAAAAAAAGTTATCTCGATATTTCTCAACTAAAAGAGGTTTTTCTTTTTGCAATAATTGAAGATTTGATGTTTGCTTTCAGTTATAAACACAATATAGAAGAATGTCATATTTTCATCGATTCTTCAAACCTGAGCCTAAAAGCTGTGAATATTTTGAACCGAAAAGGGTTTTTAAATGAGGCACCGGCCAAGTAGCAGAAGTTACACTGGAATACACAACTTGCTTCTTGTTTTTGCCCGAGTAGCCATTTATTTTAATGTAGCAAAAATAACAATCCATGGTATGGTCCGTCTGTTGTCGCCAAATCGTAGGAACTCCAAACGGCCCGAGATTTATTTTCATTTTTAATTTTAATGCCAACGTAATAGTAGTACGCTTTATCTATTGCCGGTGTAATATTATGCTTATGCTGCTGAAATGTTAATTCTCCACAAATACAACAAAAACTATTTGCATTTAAAAAGAAAGAGGCGTTAAAAATAAATATGTCAAGACTTATTCAGATCTATTCAATCAAGTCAACTAGAACCAGATTTCTGTCTGAATATAACATTTTCATAATAAAATAAAAAATGAGCAAGTATAACAAAAGATTTACATCGTTTTATTGAAAATTTCTCGAAATTCTAACATTATGGAATAATGATAAATATATTTTTGGAATTGCCATTAAAAATTCCATCTATTACGCGCAATAGAATGCGGGAACAAAGTCTTTACTGACCAGTATTATATAAGTAATAAGCAAAGCTACTGGTGCTGGAAGTTGTACAATTAAACCGAAAATAATGGAATAAATGAACTCCGTAAACGCATTTGAAATATGCCGCGGATATGCACAGCAGCCGCTTCATTTTAATAATTTCCCAGAACAGCTGCCCGTGCAGGCATTTGGTGCAGGTTCTTTAATATGCGCACAAATCAGCGGAGCTCATTTTGAATGTTAATCCCGCAGTGGCTACAACAATTTGCACACGCAGACATTGATTTAATATTATTATGGTACCTCAATAACAATGCGCTGTGCTCATAAAGTTGTTACATGAAATTAATTTTTAAGCTGCCGCGACGTGTTTGCTTTGCCAAATCTGTTCGATCGCTCGATACGGTACATTCATTCTTTGATTTTTGGACTGCGGTGAGCATAGCCATGCGTAAATCTGTTAATGGGACGGCCATTGTTAGGCATGTATAAATATTTTAGATAAAATCGCAATCATGATTAGCTAGAGAGGAAATTCGAAACAAAAATACTTTGATCAATAGAATATTTATTGCAGCTTTGCATTTGTTAAAATTTTAGACTTTTCTTATCTCTTATTGCATATATTATACATCTAGAAAACTTATAGTAAAATTTTATAAACAATTTGAAACATAATGAACTATTAATTTAAATAATTACTATCAAGCATGACGGGATATAAGGAAAGGAAAGGGCAAAAGCAGGAGTAGCGTGTCTAATACAAAAAAGAAGGATAATAAAAGTGAGGAAATGGAAATATGTAAACGAATGAATATTATCTCTAGAAATAGGAAGAGCAAATGAAATTAAAAACTATGCTAGTAGCATGTCGGGCAGAAGAGATTGAAAGTAAAAAAGAAAAAGATAACTTTTGGGAGTTACCACAAGAAATATGCGAAAACAGAAAAGGGGAATTAATTTTGGCAAATGATCTTAACGCAAGAGTAGAGAGGAACGTAGATAAATAAAAAGAAGTAATAAGGAAGTGTGGAGAAGACAAGAAACATAATAATGGAAGTAAAGACGTTGACGACTGCTGACGGGAGAGGTTTGGCTTCATAAGATTAAATAAAAATATTGGAGGATTGTGTGTCTCATGGCCGTACATCGCCGGATTTAATTGTTCTTACAATAGATGTTGCTGTTGCACATTGATAATTTTTTTCTACCACAAATGAGATTTTTAGAACGTTGTGAAGGATAAGATTTTTTACTGTCGCAATATTGTTAACTATAACCTCTGTATCGTGTTTAAATTTGATTTAGTCCCGCTGAGCAACTCTATGACTGAAATCCACATATTCACATAAGTTTAAAAACAAGTTTGTAAATTAAGTATGCTTTCTAAAAAAAGAAGAAGAATGTTAAAGAACTGTAATACTGACTTGCTGCCCAGATACAGTCCAAGATACTTTGCTTCTTACTCTTCAGGAATGTCTACATTATTAATAAAAACTGTTTAGTGCGAAAGTCACACCAGATTGCTTCAACTCATTTACTTTTATTTTTCATTCTTTTCGTCAATCTTTAAATTATGTGGTGGTCTTAACTTATTGTGATTTGTTATAGCTTTAAATATCTTGGATATAGTACATGGAGATACCATATGTAAATTAAGTATAAAATATGCTTTCCCGGGTCTAATTGAGTATATTATCAACAATTCTTCATCACGTTTAGCTTAGTAGAATCATAGTGGCAAGTAACAGTAATACGAAAAGTTTGGTAAAAAACTTACTTTACGTGTAAAAATACTAAAAAGTAAAAACATATGCACATGTAATGTCCTTAAAATAGTGGAATTGTTGCATTACTGGAATAATTATGGTTAAATTAAAATGGTTTAAGAAGCCTTCTTTTAAAAAATTATTTTCACTTATTCTCTTCAATAATAGTATATCTAATACTTTAATATGTCGTTGACATATGCAGTAAAGTACATGACAAATTGGTATAGGCGCGGTCCGAACCCGCTGACCTCAGCTTTCCAATGTGCAGCACTCTCCATACTCTTAGCTGCGTCAATAATATAGTCGACGTAGAGAAAAATAGCGGACCTTGCATACGTCTACACAATGGTAGTGTGACATTTTCCAGCACATAGAGCAGCATAGAAAATGCATATTATGTACTAGAATGAAATATTTTATTAAACTATTTACACTAGTGCTTTATATACTGATTATTTATATACAACATACATATACAACTCGAACAAATTTGTGTAACATACATTCTATGTCCAATATGAGCTACAATGTGGTGTAAACCTTATCTTTTTATATAGTGCGATTTAAAAAAACTGGAATCTCTTAGTAGAGGTTTGCCACCTAATGTCATTTAGTGGACGCCCTAATTTTCTATAGCAGTAATTAATGCATTAATTTTTTAGCACAACCTGTACATGCATTTAGACATGCTCGTGGATAATAGTAGGATTTGAAGTTCTTATGATCATATTTAGCACACTTTACATAGTATTTTGTAAACATTTTGTATATTGTGAAAAGAAACTTTATACTCAACTTGATGGTATTAAGCAAATGCTATCAAATGCATTCTATATTGGATCTATTAAGAATCGGAAAATAATATTTCATATAAAACATTATTATGATTATTTCGCACACCTTATATATACATAACCATTTTATAAATGCCCTGTATACAAGTTAGATTCAGCTATGGCACTATTTATTGGCTACAAATCACCAAAGTTCCCATTATGCTATCTTTTCGGTTCGGAAGATATTGCAGAAAATCGAAAACTTGCTGGGTTTTCCAATTTCAATCTCCACCCCAGTGTGAAGAGATTGATCATGAAGTAATGATGACAGCGAATTGGTCCATTAGATCTCCGTATCCTGCTTTAGATTCTATCAAAAATAGTTTTCCGTTGACTAAATGCATTTCTATAGTTTATTGCTAATATAATCAGAAATAACTAAAATATAAATAAATTAACAATATCTAGATAAACATAAATAAAATGTAACATAATATATACAGCAGAAGAAAGGAGAACGTGATAAAATAAAAGAGAGAAAGGACAAAATGATTAATTATATCTAAAACAAACGTTTTAGAAGAGAAATCTAAAACTCTACAACTGTATGAACAGTTTCATGCAAATAAATAAAAACTGTCGTACTAATCAAAGAGAATCGTAAATAAATATGAAGAAGAAAGATAAATAACATCTAAAAATCTAAATCTATTAACTTAGCTGAATAAAACACAGGTGTAATATTACCAATACACAAAAAGGGAGGTACTAAAGACTACGGAAACTATAGACAAATCATATTATATAATGTGGAATTTCCCCAAAACGCAATATACAAGACCATATTTTTATGGTGCAACAAGTCATAGAAAAGAATCTAATGAAGGACAAAGATATATACGTGGGTTCCATATATATGAAGGTTTTCGAAACAATAAACAGAAAGTAAATCTCTAACTCTCTGATTTACATAAAAAGCACAAAAGGCGTATAATACAAAATTTGCGTTGAGTACGTATATAAGTTGTCAAGAATAATAGATAAAAAAATAGATGTATTTATAACCAATACAAGTTAAATGCACATTACTGCAAAAGGCAAAAGAAAAACAAAAAAAAGAGAAAAATACTAAACACTGACTGTGGCAAAGAGTTACTATTATTAAGTTGTCCGGAAAGTTCTAACTCAGCTAGAAAAGATTCAATTTTTATGCATTCCTTTTTGTTGCTTCGTGCTTATAGTATTGTAACAACCTTCAAGGTTTGATCCGCTATTACTGGAAGGTAGAGGAACTGTAAGTTAGTCAAAAGTTTCAAGATGGTACAAGCCCTTTGAATCTATTGATCTCAATCTTGTTTTGCTCGGCCATTAAATTTAGATGATGGTGATTTGCAAGCTGCTTTAGACGCCGAACCTTCATCAAACACTTGATATCTAGACGCTAAATTGGAGTTGGTAAATAAACAATTGGTCGGCTCCCTCAGCAACTTAATTTTGTCCACAAGAAGCCCCGGCGAGATCCGCACAAATTCACCGAAGAACAAGTCGCTAAAACAGTCGAGACTTGCCGCCAGCTGCGCAATAATCCATTGAATGACTGATTTTAGAAGCGAATTGTGACGTCGGATGAGAATCGGACCTTTTTGGTCAATCACAATCGACAAAAAAAGTGAGTTCAAAAAGGCCGAAACCTTCCATAAGTTGTCGTGGAAATCGTCTTCTTGAAGGTTTCCGTTTCCAGCAATAGCGGATTAAGACTTGAAGCTCACTTCTTTGCAGACTCATGGAATACAAAGATAAAGTTTGTTACAACACTATAATCACAAAGAAACAAAAAAATACATATAAATTAAATTTTTCGCAGCTGATCAGAGTTTTTGGAACAACCCAGTATTAAATATATTAAAACAATATAAAATAACTTTTGAATAAGCTACCAAAAATAACATTAGCCAAAACAATAGAACGGAACATTTATTGAAAAAATTTATTGTAAAAAAATAATGATAATGGAAAGACAAGATGAGAGAAAAATATCAAAATAAAAAAGCATATGCTTTCCCGGGTCTAATTGGGTATATCATCAACAATTCTTCATCACATTTAGCTTAGTAAAATCGTAGTGGCAAGTAACAGTAATACGAAAAGTTTGGTAAAAAACTTACTTTACGTGTAAAAATAATAAAAAGTAAAAATATATGTACATGTAATGTCCTTAAAATAGTGGAATTCTTGCATTACTGGAATAATTATGGTTAAATTAAAATGGTTTAAGAAGCCTTCTTTTAAAAAATTATTTTCACTTATTCTCTTCAATAATAGTATATTTAATACTTTAATATGTCGTTGACATATGCAGTAAAGTACATGACAAATTGGTATAGGCGCGGTCCGAACCCGCTGACCTCAGCTTTCCAATGTGAAAATTCAGCACTCTCCATACTCTTAGCTGCGTCAATAATATAGTCGACGTAGAGAAAAATAGCGGACCTTGCATACGTCTACACAATGGTAGTGTAACATTTTCCAGCACATAGAGCAGCATAGAAAATGCATATTATGTACTAGAATGAAATATTTTATTAAACTATTTACACTAGTGCTTTATATACTGATTATTTATATACAACATACATATACAACTCGAACAAATTTGTGTAACATACATTCTATGTCCAATATGAGCTACAATGTGGTGTAAACCTTATCTTTTTATATAGTGCGATTTAAAAAAAAAACTGGAATCTCTTAGTAGAGGTTTGCCACCTAATGTCATTTAGTGGACGTCCTAATTTTCTATAGCAGTAATTAATGCATTAATTTTTTAGCACAACCTGTACATGCATTTAGACATGCTCGTGGATAATACTAGGATTTGAAGTTCTTATGATCATATTTAGCACACTTTTACATAGTATTTTGTAAACATTTTGTATATTGTGAAAAGAAACTTTATACTCAACTTGATGGTATTAAGCAAATGCTATCAAATGCATTCTATATTGGATCTATTAAGAATCGGAAAATAATATTTCATATAAAACATTATTATGATTATTTCGCACACCTTATATATACATAACCATTTTATAAATGCCCTGTATACAAGTTAGATTCAGCTATGGCACTATTTATTGGCTACAAATCACCAAAGTTCCCATTATGCTATCTTTTCGGTTCGGAAGATATTGCAGAAAATCGAAAACTTGCTGGGTTTTCCAATTTCAATCTCCACCCCAGTGTGCAGAGATAATTTGTCCACTACCAGACATACGATTTTATCAAGATTTTTAATATAAAATAATCTTTAAAATATTAAAAACTCACCGGGGCTTTTCTGTACGTGTGTGGAAGTAGATATTTAAACAAAATTCAAATTGACCTAGTACTTCTTGTCGGTTGAACCGGTAACGCCGTTTAGCTAGTTTCCGAGCTTGCAACAAAAATAATACCATCTCTATATTTTTTCTCAGCTCCAGAGATGCAAAAAAATATATTTTGAGGTACTACTTTGATCATGAAGTAATGAAGACAGCGAATTGGTCCATGAGATGTCCGTATCCTGCTTCTATCCTTCTATCCTGATTCTATTAAAAATAGTTTGCCGTTGACTAAATGCATTTCTATAGTTTACTGCTAATATAAGCAGAAATAACTAAAATATAAATAAATTAACAATATCTAGATAAACATAAATAAAATGTAATGTAATATATACAGCAGAAGGAAGGATATATATATATATATATATATATATATATATATAATCAAAAGCCATTTACCTTATTGGTGTTGGCTTATATGTACATTATACAATACTTATCTACATTCTTAACTTAATTAAACTGAATTAAACTGGATTGTCTGTGTTACGAACAAATTTATTCCATTCTTTTCTGTTGTTTGTCATTGCTTTCGCCTCCTCCACTGTTTTCCTTTCCTTGTTAGTATTTTTCCTATAGTGTTATCCCATGTTTCCTGTGGTCTTCCCTTTTCTTTTGCCTACTTTTCTCGTTTCCCATATTCGTTTGACTTGTCTATCTTGATCCATCCGCTGTAAATGACCCCACCACGCTAATTGTCTTTGTTCAATGAAGCTTGTTACTGGGTTAATTTCTAATTCTGCTCTAATCTGACTGCTTCTGATTTTATCCCTCAAGGAGACGCCTTTCACTCTTCTTAAGTATTTCATTTCTGTGGCTTCTAATCTTAGTTTCATTTTTGTGTCAATACCCATGATTCGCATCCATAAGTCATAATAGGCCTGAAGATTGTTTTATACACCGTAAGTTTGGTTTTTTGTGTCACCTCTCTTTTGTTTATAAAATTTGCGTTCATTGCGTAATATAGTTTATTACATTTCTCTATCCTTTCAGATATGTCTATTTCCTGTCTTCCGTTATTATCTATAGTGACCCTAGATACTTGAACTGTTTTATCTGTTTAATTTCCTCTCCATTTATTTGCATCTTTATCTTCTGGTGATCTTTCCCAATAAGCATCACTTGTGTTTTATTGGCGTTTATCTTCATACCGTTATTTGTTAGTTCTTCGTTCCATATCAGTAGGTTTCGTTGTAGTTCTTCTTCGCTTCCTGCCATTACTATAATATCGTCTGCAAATGCACAGTTTCGTATAATATAGGTTGTAATTTTCTATATCCTACATTTAACCCTCTGATCCTCTGGTGACATGTTCGTATTATTTCATCCATAAAGATGATAAATAATGCCGGACTCAATACCCTCCTTGCCTTAAACCTTCATTTGTAGTAAACTCCTCTGATGTTCTGTTATTGTTTATCACATAGTTCCTTGTCTTTGGTACAGACTTTTAATTACTCTCGTTACTTTTGGGCTTATTCCTCTGTTGCTTAAATTTTGCCATACTCTCTCTCTGGGTGTTCTATCAAGCTTTCTCGAGGTCGATAAATGCAAAGGCGGCTTTCTCGTTGTATTGAAGTATTTTTGTAATTATTTGTTTCACTGTAAATATATGGTCTTGTACGCTTCTACCCTTACGGAAACCACTCTGTTCTTCTGTTAGTGTTGGTTCTATGACAGTTCGGAGTTTACCTTCAATTATTTGTTCGAACAGCTTTAAAGGTATGCTCAGCAGCGTTATGCCTCTATAGTTGTTACATATTTTCCTATCTCCCTTCTTAAATATTGGTACTATCTGTCCTACTTCCCAATCTTTTGGTATACTCTCTTCTTTCCATATTTTGTTAAACATTTTAAGAGCGCCTTTGTTCCTTGTTTTCCCATTTTTTTCAACATTTCGCAGTGATTCTGTCATGTCCTGGTGACTTTCCATTTTAATTTTCTTTAGTGCTGTTGTCAATTCTTCTTCTGTTATACCTTCTTCTTCGTTTTCTCTATGCTGTTGTTTGTCTTCTGTCTGTGTATTTTCTTCATTATTCGTGCCTTGGGTCTGTAGGAGTTCTTGGAAGTATTGCCTCCATCTGTTCATTATATCTATTGGGTTTGACAGTACCTTTCCATTATTATCCTTTATTACTGTGTTATCTGGTGTTTTCCCTTTCCTTAAGTTTTTAAAACTTTATAGAATAGTTTTGGTTCTCTCTGCTGTTTTTTCTAACTTTTCCCAAAGTCTTGCCACGTTTTTCTTTCGCATCTGTCACCATATGTTTTACTATTATACGCTGTTCTTTGTATGTTTTATATGCCTCTTCTGTCTTTTTCATTAAATATTCTGCCCACCTCTTCTTCTTTAATTTAACTTGGTCTTTTATTTCTTCACTCCACCAGGCGGTTCTCTTCATATGCTTATTTGTCTTAATTACACCACATGCGTATCTGGCTGCGTTTATTAGAGTGTTCTTTATCTTCTTCCACATCTCTTAGAAGGAAGGATAACGTGATAAAATAAAAGAGAGAAAGGACAAAATGATTAATTATATCTAAAACAAACGTTTTAGAAGAGAAATCTAAAACTCTACAATTGTATGAACAGTTTCATGCAAATAAATAAAAACTGTCGTACTAATCAAAGAGAATCGTAAATAAATATGAAGAAGAAAGAGAAATAACATCTAAAAATCTAAATCTATTAACTTAGCTGAAAAAAGAATGAGACTGTTGTGCACACTGTGTTTAGAAGAAATTTACAAATTTATATAAGAAATCTTTCGATCTTCCGATCGTCAAAGCAGGGTAACTTTGAAATGACCCGAACAACTTATTACGTAAAATTTTAGTTTAAATAAAAGAAATAAGTTAACAAATTCAAAATTGACGAGTATGTAAAGCTAAGGTAAAATAAAAAAAAATCTTTTCTAGTTAAAAATCTGAACATTTCAATTTTAACTTTATAAGTTATATTCTTCACATGATGGGTTTATTAAAAGTTACGCGTAATTTAATCTCCCAACATTTTTCAAAATTCTACTTTGTTGTTTTAATGCCTACGGTTTGATAATACATAAACTTCTTACTAATTTTCTATATGAAGAAGAACAGCACTGTTATATGTCGTGTTGATACCTACGCAAAATACTAATTTAAAGTATAGTTATGACTCTGTATATCCTGCATATTTATATCAAAAATGAAAATAACGATTTGGTGGGAGACCAAGAGGAAAATAGTCAAGTATGGAAAAAATATTTTAACGGGTTATTAAACAAAGATTCAAAGGAAGAAGTAAAGAAAATGCATTGTCAAGAAGTGGCAGGAAGCGAAGGTAGCATTAAAGAACCAACAATGCAGGAAATAAAGGAAATCATAAATAAGATGAAAAATAACAAGAGCCCAGGAGAAATGGTATTATGACTCAAAACCTAAAATACGGTGGGGAATGCTTAAGAAAGGAGCTCATAAAAAAAATTGGAAAGAGGAATCAATGCCCCACGAATGGAATAAAGCGATAATAGTACCTATATGTAAAAAAGGTGACAGAACTAAAAGTTGTAACTATAGAGAAATTGCTTTGTTAGACACTGTTTACAACGTCCTGTCAACACTGATAAAGAAAGAACTAGAAAAGTATGTAGAAAATCTCTTAGGCGAATACCAAGCGCGTTTCCGATGAAACAGATCAACAACTGACCAGACGTTCCTGCTGAAACAAATAATTACAAGATGCTACGAATACGAAATTTCAACCCATATGTTATTTATAGATTCCAAAGCGGCCTATGATTCGATAAACAGAGAAAAACTGACAGAAGTTCTAAGAGCACTCAAGCTACTACAAAAAATAATTAACCATGTACAAATGGCTTTAAAGCAAATGATAAGCGCAGTAAAGGTAAATGCCCATATATCGGAAGAATTCATAGTGAAAAGAGGAGTTAGTCAAGTAGACCCGCTGTCTACAGTTTTATTTAATCTAATATTGGAGAAAGTAATAACAGAAAGCAGAGTAAACACAACAGGGACGATTTTTACCAAATGCCACCAATACCTGGCGTATGCCGACGACATTTTCTTAATAGCTAGAAGTAAAAAAGAATTAAAAGAAGTGACAAAACGATTGATAAGTGCAGCAAAGCAAGAAAGAATAGAGAACTTAACGATTGAAACAGAAAGTGGAGGAAAAGTAGTCTTTAAAGAAGTAAAAGAATATATGTACCTGGAAGTGCTGACAGATAACAGATGCGACGAAGAAAGAAATTAATCTAAGAATTGCTAAACGTAACAGAAGCGTAGGTGGTCTGAACACTTTGCTAAGGTCCAAAGACATTCCACGTAAAGCAAAGATACGGTTATACAAAAGCATAATCAGACCGACACTAACGTACGGCTGTGAGATGTGTTCTACAAAAGATTTTTGGTGGGAAAAAATTGGAGGACGTACGGACGAGATGAACGAATACGTAAGTGTATAAGCTGTACAAAGAAGTCCCCTTAATACAAGTAATAAAGGCTAGAAGACTATAGCAGCTGGGGCACACGGAGAGGTTGGACAATAACAGAATTGTAAAAAGCATTGCTTGGAAAATACCTGGCGGGAAAAGAAGAAAAAGTCGGCCAAGGAAAACGTGGAGAGAAGCTGTTTGGGAAGACCTGAAAGAAAAAGGTGTTAGAGAGTGGAAAGAGATTGCAAAAGACAGGAAGAGGTGGAATATTTTTACAAAGCAATGGGCCTAAAGGGCCTATAAACGCTTATATATACTAATAATAATATACACTAAAGAAATATATGGACATCATTAAGAAAGCTAGCCTGAGAAAGCACAAAAAATATATAAAGCAACAATTTGCGTCAAAATAAGCAAAATTACCATTTAAATTGGATTTAGAAAACATTGTATTAGAGGTAATATGAACAATACTGAGATAATCTTTTAGTCGTTTAGCAAAAATAATAGAATCAGATTAGATGCAAAACATCAATAGAAGGAAATTTAAGTATAACAACATGAACAACATTACCAACAAAAGAAAATACTTGAATTAAAAATAAAAGTAACCTAAGATAATTGAATTGATAATGATAAAATATATAAAAGTCCTCAAGAAGAAGCTATGAAAAAAAATGAAAAGAGCTGATCAAATGACTTATAAAATTTGTAGAGCTATCTCCGATAATGTGGCATTAAAATTAAGAAAAGCAGAAAGAGATTTTGATGAAATATTAAATTATATTACATACAGTAACTAGAAAAACATCTAAAAGGAGGAAATATATCATATTACAAGAAAAAAATATAGAAAAACATAAAACAAATTTTGGAATGCAAGAGATTTTTTCTAAATCTTTTCTTTTTCTGTGTAACTACGTCAATAATCAAATTCCTCTTTCTAATTTTTTCACCCATGTGCACACCTTACATTTTCTTATGTTAGATAATTTGATTACTGCATTTTCCAATTTAGTTTTCTTGAAAACCACATGAAAATAACAATAACTTCTTGCACATTCATTTTGCTTGGATGTTTTCCGATTTACGTTTCCTAGGTAATATCAAATAGTTCCTTACATAAAATTACAATCTCCTTTAAAAAAATAATAGAATATCTATTAAGTTATATTTTATATTTATAAACTAAATTTATATAATTTTTTGGTTATTGTTATACTAAAAAATATATTTGGTGTATATATATATGGTAGTTAACATAACTTTAATTTTATTTGTTTAAAATGTCTAATAATATAAATACATATATATGCATCAATTTGGCGTGTTTCTTGTAATTTTACGCGCGTAAGAAATAATGTTGTAATAATGCATACCCATGTTATGGTAAATAAATCTCGAGGAAGTGCAATTAGAGCGCTATAATCCGACAGGTGAACTTTAAGAAAATGTTAAAGGTAAGCTAACTAGCTATTGAAGCAGCAGTTAATGTTACACTACTACTGTGCGCTACCATAAAATACAACAATTTTCTTCTTAGTTATGTATAATTGATAGCTGTAAAAGTGTTGAACTGACATTACTATATCAGCTAACAAGCTCGCTTACAAATTACCACGTTCAACTTTCAGCGATACTTTTAAACTGCGCTTTATTGCTTTGCCATGCTCGCTTTTACATTCTATTGTAACTAGCGGTGCCGATCTCGAAAATGTTACAACTTAATGTATTCTTCTTGTCTCCAGTGATTCTCAAATTGAAATATTAAATGCAAAGGGAGCATGACGCACAACTACAGTCTGTATGACAAGAAAGTGACCGTCGTCATTTGGTAAGGAGGCACCGCAACACTATGCATATGAATTCGTTTGAATCTTCTTTTCATGCTCTTTTACGCAGTATATAGTTTGGCGGTCCATTGTTTTGTTAATGTCAGTGAATTCGTTATTTTTATAATGGGTGCAAAATTACCACACGGAACAGTGTTTTTAGTAAATCATGCGAAATGACCAAAACTGAGTTATAAATCTGCATTCGTTAAAAGGTTAGTAAAGCGATATTTGGAGGTTGAGACTGTAGACGGTCTTCCGGAAAAGGAAATTGCTGCCATCACAACATCAAAGAAAAATAGAGCGATTATACATTTGTTTAAAGGTAAACCAGGCTTTTCACTAAACTATGTCCAAATAGAAATTCGCAAGAAGGGAATTTAGGTAGCTCGGAAATACAATTGGAAGTCGCCTGCGTAAAACAACTTTTCTTCGATCAATTTTGAAGAAACCTTTATTATCAGAATAGCACGTGGAAAAACGACTGGCATGGGCAAAGAAAAATGTGGATTGAGACTGACACAATGTTATTTTCATAGACGAGTATCTGGCCACGATCTTTCTTATCAAAAGCGTGGTCAGCGAAGAGCACTAGGATCCTTCATGCGCTCTGTAAAACACCCTGTAAAATTGCATGTTGTGGCTCATCTACCAGAAATGTTTGTTAAAAACATTGCTTGCTGAAAAGTTTTATAGTTCTGACAGTACAAAATGGGAAGAAGACAATGGCCTTAAAGATAACAACAAATTGTGCAGTGCGTGGAAACAAAAAATAACCGCATTACGATGGAATAGCCAGCAACATTCCCACATGCTAATGTCTTGAAAATATGTGGTTATACATGAAAATGAAGCTCAAAGGATAGCCAGTATACACGGTGAAGCAGTTGTCAATTCACATTAAAAATATATAGCATCTTTTGTCACAAAACCACATCGAAAGCATGAGAAAAACGCATGAAGCTGTAATCAGTAAGAGAGGTAAGCGGACCAGATCTTAGGTAATTATTCAGTAGCTCATAATATTTTTATTTTTTTAAGGTTGTAGGGGTTACTTTATTATTGAACAGCTTTTATATTTCCTCTAGTTACGTTGCAGAGGCTAACTGGAAATGATTTCTAGAAAATAAAGTTAATGGTTTTTTCCTGTAATTTTTATTTATGTATAATTAGATGATATACTTCGTATATTCGAGCTTGATAGGTGTGGAGTATTTTTTTAAATTTATTTCTGTGTGCAATCAACAATGTCACCTGTTGTACAATGCCTGTTAACATTTATAGTTTTTAGACTGGTCTGTGAGCCTATAACCACACTATTCATTTCCATTACAAATTACATACAAACCGACTATTAGTGAGCCCGTATGTAAAGCTTCTTGTGCACAGTTGTTCATGACATTTTGCACCGGGAAAGAAGTATCAGAACCTCTATCACCACAACGTGGAGAAAGTAGAAATGTCACGCGACATGTAAATTATCATCTCCCTATCTACAATGCAAAAGCTCCCACCATTCAAATCGCAACCTGCAGGTTTTCTTAAAAAGCCAATTTCCATATCTAAAGTGGAAGACTTTTACGTCTACGCAACTAGAACCGCTCGACGTCTTTGTTCAACAGCGGCAAGCGGTTACAAATTAGGAGAAAGGAACTAAAGCCACGGGCGTTAATTGTACTGTTAGTTTTAGATTGTCGCGGAACAGAAGGTAAATTGTCTAACGGCTCTCTCAAATGGGAAGGTCATATCGATAAACCATCGGCCGGTATTAATTAGCTACGTGCTCGTCGCTGGACTGTCGCGGCTGCGCGGCTGCCCTTGCTCTGTTTTGCTTATTTTCGCCGAGCGTAGAACAAAACGACCAGGCGCGATGATTTATAGATGAAAAGTGGACTTTTATTTTTGCTGTGATCGTCTCGGCAATATCTAACCAACGCATTTATCATTGCAGCTGCTACAGCGCCGCTATTAAATTTTTCAGGACTGGGCTGCGGCTGAAACTTTGTGTGCCGCGGAGCTGGGCAGGGGATATGTACAAAGCAAACGCTGGCTACGTTTTCAGTGCTTCTTTGCTGATGGAGGCAGAATAAATAAAACAGGAGTTGTGCAATCAACTGAACGTAGCTCCTCCGCAAAAAAGTATTTGCCAAGCATGAGCACGTCAAAACAGTTATTAATTACGGTACTGCACTTGGAAGACTCGGAACTGTGCGTTATACACAGTGCGGAAACTTTGGTTGAAGTACACCAAGGTAAATGTTTTTTTATGTTTGTTGAGTTGTTCGAAAGTACTATATTTACATTATTTATAACAAACTAGAAAAAACAATTTCAGAAATTCACAACTGTAGCGATTAAATTGGTGCTTCTCATCAGTGATTGCCTATTCATCCGTATCTTAAATAAATATTCATTGTTTAAAGTCATTCAATAGATATCGGAAGTTTTACAAGTGATTCAAAATTTATAAAGGATATGACTATATACCACAATATTTACAAATGTTTGGTAGTAAATGTTCAAATTCGAAAAACTACTTGAAATAGCTGAACAAGTGTGAAAAAATTATTAATATTATTGTTTAAATTAATAATAAAGATTTATAGACGATCAAGTTTAGAGGGACTTATGAGCAATTTTTGGCTCAGTTATTTAAGCCTTTTTAGACGGGTTTAATCCATTCTTTTGATATCAATGCGTTAAAGATATACATATGTAATGAAGGCTGGGAGTGTAAAGATCAATTTGCATAATGATAGATTTTAAAATACAAACTGGTTTTAATAGATAACGTATTTTTAACTACTTAATTAAATTTAAAAATTAAGGAAATGTTTGTTAATTTTTGACCTAGAAATTAAATATTTTAAATAAATTTATTTAGTCTGAACACTTATTTGATTATTGCATTTTTAAAATTTAGATAATAAATTTGTTTTTATCGACGTAAACATGTATAAATAATTTCTTTATCTTTAAAAAGTGCTTTTTAACAAGAGCAAATAAACAAAAACTTTTAGTACGTTTATTTTGATTGCTTTTTTTACAAAATTTTCATCTACTTTCAATTCGGTAATTATGTTTAAAATTTGGACTATCAAGCTTCCTCTTCCATTTTCACATTAAAATTACGATCTAGCAATCTTCTAGGTATTTATTTTTCATCAAATATTAATGCTCTTGATGGTCGTTCTATTACTTATTATTTATTAATTTTACACCTCAAATTTTAATTTTTTTATGTTGTGGAAAAACTTTATTTTATTTTTTAATACACAAACAAAAAATACTTAAAATGTAATTAATTATTCTATGACTTAGATGTTTCAATGTATTGAATATTTAAATAATAATTAAAATATCCTGTTACGACTTTTCTCAGAAAAAAATTACTTCCATATACCTTGTCACACGCTTATTTATAAAACACAACTTCTACTAGTCAAGAAATTGACAAAGATAAGATTTAGCAGGTTTCTTTACATTTACAAAATTCCATTTTTATTCATAAGAATGGAAATGTGACTAAGAAAAGGTTTTTTAATAAATGTGCTGTTGGTTTACATCAAATTTGCTTTTTTTGCATACCTCATATATTGGTAATCTTTTATTACAATTAAATGATAATTTTAGGAGACAATGCTTTTGATTTTACACTACAATTTCTTGTTATGCGGACCGGCGATATTCAAGTGTCCGTGCCAGAAAGACATAATTGCTATCGTAAGTGTGTAAAAGACTAAGTGCTGTTATTAACGAAGCTGCTGTCATATTAACTTAGCCTTTAAGTACTTCTTATTTTAACAAAATAACCAGACGTAAACAATGACATCTCAATGGAAATTCAAACGTAAAACAAGCATAAATTTAGCTTAGTAACATCTCCGCTAAATAATGTGCAAAACGTACCTTTATCCTTAACTGATCAAGAGATCTTCGGCGAATTTACCAAATCAGTGCCAGTTACTAAAGTTACGCCTCCTGACAATAAACAAACAGCCACTGCCAGTATGTACAGTGGATCTAACTGATAACGAAAATGCAAAAAAACATCTTCCTGAAAGGTCCTTTCCACTCAATTGTCACAGTAGAACTCAAAAAGCCAACTAACACCCCTTAATATTATGGCCATACCAAAAACTACTGCATTTAAATCCTTGATGCGTGAAATGTCTGAAAAAACAGAAAATGCACCAAAATGTGTCAGAGTACCCACCTTGCAAGCTATCGCGGCTACCAACATCACATTGAAATAATGAATTAACGAATGTCAACTAACAACAACAATAACCACCCTTACATAAGATACAACAATATTAACCTGACCAACCAAACTGTTCATACTCAGAACAAGCACGAAATCCCACAGCATCCAACCCCAATCCTAATATCAATAATCAAACATACACTCCAGGGGCCTCTTCTGGTATAACCAATTTAATGCAATCCATTATCAACCTGATTACTCTTTTCCTTCCAGCAGCTTAATCCTCCCTTTACTTTTTAATGGACCCGAAATCTCCAAAATCTATGAAAAAAATAATCCTAAACTGGAATACAAACGGTATCCTAAACCAAAGATCAGTTTGCATAACATTCCTTGCCAGGTACAACATAGATATCGCATGCATAACTGAAACCCATTTATCTAAAGCTGGCGCATTGAAAATACTAGGTTATCAAGCGTACTGCACCAAGTATAGCAGCCGTAGGAGTAGCTGTGCTCATCAAGAATAAAATTATCCATAACCTCATCCTTAACCTTTACCTCACAATAATAAGCGCTTATCGACAACCCAACAAAAAGCTAAACGAAGAATATCTAAAAACCACATTTAACACAACAGAACCATTCTTGATTATAGAGATCTAAACTCCAAAAATCAACTATGGAGTTGTCGAGCAAACAACGCTGAAGGAATTATAATGGAAGGCTACGCAACAAAATACTCCCTTCAAATAGTACTTCCAGAGTAATACGCATATTATCTATATAGCACCAACTACCTGCCTGACATATTCGACATTGCATTGCAAAAAAGCTTTGATAAGCAAATATTTTACAACGTAACTAAAGAGCTCGACTCAGATTATCTACCAGTTATCATATAGTTTATTAGTACCCCTTAAATAATACAACCCCCACCAAAACTTATAAACAGGGTAATAAAATGGGAAAACTTTCAAGGCAACTTTGAGAAGCACTGAAGTGCCCTCTCAGTCTAAACAATCATAAAAAAATAGACAGCGCAACAAGCAACTTAATAACTTTAATAGCAACCAGCCCTTGACAAGCAACACTAGTTATCAAACCTAACCAAAAACCCAACCACCACTACCCACCTATTGAAATAGCTGACTTAATCAAAAGAAAAGCCAAGCTAGACGCGAATGGCAAAAAAGTCGAAACGTTTATTAAATAAACTTACGCACAGCCTAAAACAAGTCTTGGATGAGCAGCAAATCAATAACCAAAAATGCATTAAAGACGTCAAACCAGTTGACCCGGGAATGTGGAAAGCCACCAAGCATATTTTAAAGCAGCGCGAGGGAAAATACCAACACTAGTAGCAACTAGCACAAATTTTGTTACTAACACAGAAAAATCAACAGCTTTTGCAGACCATTATGAAAAAATCTTTACGCCTAAATTCAGTTGTGCCTCAAACTACACTGCATACATAATTTACCATATCGAAACTAACCAACCAATAATAACCGAGCCGATTTCCCACTACCCCTCACAAAATCAAAACCTTAATAAGCAATCTTCCAAAAACAATAAAAAAATCTCCTAAACCTGACCTCATTCCAAACGTAGTTCTAACACAACTTACCAAAAAATTCTTAGCTTACCTTTCAATCACTTACAATAGATGCCTTCGACTTGGCTACTTCCCACAGGCCTGGAAGCATGCTCACGTATTAGTATTCCCAAAGTCGGGAAAAGAAAAAAAAAGATCGACAACTACAGGCGAATAATCCTAATGAGCGAGCTAACCCCTCTTAACATAATACCAACATTCCAGTTTGGCTTTAGGAAAACCTATTCTATACTGCACCAGTTAGAACACTTTTCCGAAACAATAGAAAAAGACTTTGAAGACAAAAGTTATACCGTAGCAGTCTTCCTAGACGTAGCCCAGGCCTTAAATAAGGTCTGGATCATAGGTCTAAAAAGCATCATCAATCTCCGAATAACCAACTACTTTAAAGCTATCGTTCTCTATTTTTTTGGAAAAAAGAACTTTTGCTATACGTATCAACTCGACACTCTCTGAAAAAAGGACTATAAAAGCAGGTATGCCTCAAGGATTTATTATATACACATCTAACATTCTACTTATTGAAGCAACTTTGCAGATGATTTAGCAGTTCTAATACAACACACTAACCTTATCCAAGCCATCAATAAATTACAGAACCAAATTCACTAACTATGCTGGTGATACAAGAAACGGAACTTACAAATGAATCCCGACAAGTGTCAAGCAAACATTTTCTCTAAGACATATCGCAAATCCGCCCAACCTAATAATTAACCATAACATTATTCTATGGGATCTCTCAAGCGCAGCAGTCAAATACCTAGGAGTGCTACTCGTCTCACGACTAACCTGGAAGCTTCACGTAAACCTCAAGCTCAACCAAGGCTATACGAGACTAGTTCAACTGTATCCTCTTATTAACAGAAAATCACTCAAGTTATATGTGTCATCCTAACGTATAAATCACTAATAAGGCCACTGATACTACATGCATCACCGATCTGGAGCAACACAGCCACATCCAATACACTAAAAGTGCAATGTCTTCAAAAATAAATTCTTCGAATGGCAATGAATGTTGGTGCATCCGGAACGAACAGCTACACTATGAACTAGATATACCTACAGTTCAAACGTACATCAAGTTCTTTAAAAACATTTGCGAGTGCGACGGCGCTATTCATTACAATATTGGCAGCCGAGACATCCATTATAGACTCAAACGCAAGCTACCCCAAGTGTTGTATTCAGTGATTAGCAAATAAAGTAAAATTCATACCATACGTAAACTTAAATATAACTGTGTTTTTGTATATCATATTAACAATATGCTACTGCTAATGTTTATATTACTGTTACTATCAATGCCATGAATAATATTGTTATTGTTGAGCTGGCAAAATAAATTAAATAAAATAAAACAATTCTTTTATTTAATAATTTTTATTGTTTTATTCTCTTTGTGGGGCAGTTAAAAATCGTATTGTTAAAGCATGTGCAAATAATCTCATATTTTAATAATATTCTGTATATAAGAATATTTAAGTTTTAGCTCCTATAAGAAGCTATATTTGTAAGCAAACCTGGAAGCTCTGGCTAGTGTAAAGTAGTATAATGGTAAACTTTTTAAAATCTCTTTAAAGTTCCCATCTAGCATTCCAAGAATATATTTATAAAGGTACTTGAATGTTAGTTGGTAGGTTAACGTTGAAATGAGGATCAGCATCCTTTTTTATTCTCAATATTTGCTTATTTCTATCAAACGAACAACAAAATTTACATAGTTTCTACATCATCACTAACAGATGGAATGTCGTCAAGCAATTTTCGTTAAATAAAATGTTATGGGTGGAACTTGCTTGCCTGATTTTTGCACGCCAGATTACTCTCATTTCAATGAAAATATATACTTAGATTTCATCATACTCGACATGGAAGTAACTGTGCCAAATGTTTGTTTTCTGTTTTTATTCGACTTTCCCCTAGTGAACTCTCTTACCAATCTTAGCATTCTCAGATATACCAAAAATTATTTTGGAGGAAATGCTTTTTTAACAGTTAGAATTAGAAATTTAACAATAGATTGAGACAAAAACAAACAAGACGTTAATTTTTTCACCTAATAAGTTGCACTTAGGGTAAGCAAGTTGTTCTAAAAGAAATATATAGAAACAACAACAAAGAAAGGAGAAGAATGAAAAAGTGCTAATTAAAGCAGAGCTTCAAGTTTTGTTAAAAATGTAGTATTTTATTAGAATAAACAAAAAGATAAATGATAAACCACTTGTTTTTTTATAATTTCTCCAATGTATGTATTGCAGTTCAGTAGCACGCACACTTTCCTAATGTAAGAAAATTAAATGCTTCTTGTAAAATTTTAATATTAAAACTTTATTTTAAATCGCATTTTACCCATTTGCCAACTTATTATAATTATTCTCAAAAATCCAAGGTGATCGATACCACTAGGCCTCTAAAAGTTCATAATAGTAAAACGTGACTCTGTTACAGTGTCCTGTAAATGTCAAACTTAGGTAACTTGACTGTCCAGATTCTAAATTTGTCTGCCAATAAACGTCCTCTTTGTTAACCCTCCAAATTATAAATAATTTTAAAATTTATTTTGAAAGTGTATTATATCTAAAGTGCTGTAGAGTGACGCACCACCAACATGTAGATAGTCAAGGGAGCCCCAGTGAAAACGGCACACACATTGCAAAACATCCCAAAAGTGATATTGAATAAAAAAGTAGAAATATAATGAACAAATGAGTCAATCCTAATACAGTGGGTAATAGATTAACCAACAATTTGGACTAGGAATAAATCGTGAAAAAAACTTTTACTGCATTCTATTAACGGTTTCTGAAACGAAACTTTCACAGTTGTAAACAGAATATCTTTGTATGTTATCTGATTTCTGTTCTCTGGATATTTTTAAGTACGTTTTTGAACTTTTCATGTACAAAAAAAACTGTTGATATTATAGAGCCTAAAAAGAAAGGAATGTCGAGAACTGTGCTCACCATAGAAATCAAACAAAATGTAGAAAGTAGGCTGAAAACTGTAGTGTTGCTAGATAGTATGGGTCGAACAGGTCTAGAGTAGCCACAATCTTACTAAAAAAGATATATCCAAGAAGATTAATGCGGCTGAAAAAGTAACAAGAATCACATCTGAGAATCAAAAATGTGCCATCTATAAAAATCTGACAACTACTAGTAATATAGAATTGGAAGGGATAAGAATAGTATTGAAGAGCTCATTACAAACATAAAAATGAAGAAGAACTCTTGAATGAAAAACACCAAGAAACTATATGCGTTTTCTGAAAAAGAAGAAGACGAAAGAGGACATTTTCTTGAAGATTTTTTTAAAGAAACGACAGGATGTCTTAGAATGGCATCCAAACTAGGTTCAGGTTAATGGGCTTGGTTATCTCTACAATGACTATGCTATTAATCAACATTGGGCCGATTTTCTAACGCCCCATAAACGGAAAAAATAAACGAAATGAAAAATTACATACCTCTTATTTATTTTTATTTTTTGAAACTCCAGAACGAATTAATCAAATTCTCATAAAAATATACGGTAGATTAGTGATTGATTAACATACAATTTGGATAGCGAACATCGTCTTTGAACGGATTATGTTCAATTAATCGTTAACCAATCACCCACTGTGACAATACATGTCAAAACAAATAATTTTTTATAAGCTCACTATTGTTTTAAAGAATTTGCTAGAAAACTCTAAATTACAAAACTGCTCGCCTCACTTCGGTGGTAGCAGCGCGGCCGACCCAAGAGTATCGTTCATGCACGATTGGTATGATGGAACATCCACGACCTCCCGGCTAACGCGACCGCACCGCCGTAAACAAAGACAAACGACAATCCAGGAAATATGGCGCTCAGGTGCGACACCCCGATGTGTTAACAACTTTCCATTTCTCTTCGCGGCTCACTGATTCCCTGGGCACCTGCTTCACGGCGCGGGTCAGCTATGTGTAGCAATACCCAGACACGGTGTTCACCTATTGATGTGGCGGAGGAATTCGCCTCCGCCGCCGTGCGGGATTGCCGTCGAGCCGATGTCTCACCACCAGACAGCCTGAGCACCCGCGGGATGACCAGAACCTGCTCGTCATCCCATCGATCAGCCGCCCAAATAAGAGGCCAGTCGAGACCGCGCTTCCGAAGCATTTTTCAGCCCGCTCTCGACGAAATGCCGCGGCGCTCCGGCCGTTATCGTGTGTGGAAATTGTGTTGTGTAACGGTGCCCGTTGATTAAATTAAATATCACTGTGTCAGCGGGGCCTCCCCGTCGAAAACGTTGCAGAAAATCTTGTCAAAGTAGGATTAGTCGGTTGCTTTTCTAAAGCGTTAATACAGTTAATTTGTGGATTTCACACATGCGCCTTTATTTCTTCAACTCGGCTGGGTGGTCGCAATTTATGTTTGATTTTACTATGTAGGTCGAGTAGGCGATTACAGGCGTTTATACAAAAAAAAACTTTCAAAACATTAAAGTGAAGAACAAAGTGTTTTCAATTCTTTATTAAATTTCGCACCATGCATTTTAAATCATTATTTATAATAGCGCCACCAAGCCTATATATTAATAAAATCATATCTACAGCAAAAATACATCATTTGGAATTTAATTAGACCATAACAATTTAATTTAAATTGACTTTTAGCTAAGTTGAGGCGTAACCGAAGCAGATTTAGCTTGAACTAAGTTAATTTAATTTTAAATAATAGTTACAGTTAACTTAATTAAGCTCTCCTTGCTTTTTATTTTTTAATTCTCAAACTCTTAAGTATTTTTCGCATGGAATGGGAAATATCTGCAGTGCGTTTTATATAAATCCTCTATTACTTCGTAAATGCAATACAAATAGATCACGGTAAAATACTTGTCACGAAAAATACTAATTTGATACGCATATAGTTAATTGATCAATAACATTAAAGAACAGAATTTTGTTACTTTGTCACCAATAATGAAGGTGATCGTTGCTTGAAGGCAATTTAACAACATAGTAACATATGTAACGATTTATACGATTTGCGGAAGATTCTAATTAAACAATTTAAATGTATAAATTACATATAATTAAAATAATAACAAGAAATTGTGTCAACATATATTTTTCAATATGTAAAACTAACGGTGAGTATAGAAAATAAATTGGTTGCAACATAATATTAAAATGGGCTGCATAAGTAGAAGAGCTTTGAAAATTTTGTAGTATTTTGAATAAAATTAAAACAAATTTTAGGCATGATACATACTTTAATAATAACTAATAAAGTAACATAAGTAATTCAAGCGATTATATTCTGAAGAGAGAATTCAGACAAATATAAGGGAAAGTAATAGTTTAATGATGAGTAATTGTTTAATAAATTAACCATGTCGATACGAAGTCTTAATCCTAATGTGAAAAATCTAGAAAAACCCAATAAAATATATGCAAAAATGGGAGGATATAATGAGTGATTTTAATGATAGCGTAAGCAAGAAAAACAAGGCAAAAATATAGCGCCATAATTAAAATAATACTTACAAAAATTTAAAGTAGAAAAAATTATTATGTAACACATGTTGATTGTCTAAAAATAATATTACACGCTCAAGAAGAAATATTTAGAACGTTAATATCAATGTAATTTAAAGCAAATTAATGTTAATAAAACAATAGAAAAATTAATATCAAATATATAATATAAATTAAAAGGTAGCTTCGTAATGTATCTGAAACTATTGTCATCCTCTAAAAATTTAGATTTACTAACTTATTATAAAACTTTATTTTTAATATTAGTTGCCGATTAAAAGACTCGGGTATCTTACACAGACGAATCTAAGGCGGACATTTAATTTTTAGCTTAGCGTTGTCAGCCCTTCTGATTGAAAAAGCAATATTGTATACTGTAAAATTGATTGTCTTTAAGAGGTCCATTTAAATTATTAACTACCACAAAGCTCATTAATTTGCACCGATTTCCTAAGTGCAGTTGCAAAATCTTACAAAAACTGACAGTCTAATTGTATAAAGTTAAGTATAAAAAAATGTACTCCAAATTTATGGCACAAGAAGAACTTCCTTTAAAGAACGTTTCGACTCTACCGGAAAGTCCAAGTCACGATGTTAACAATTACATCCAACTACAGAGGAACACCTTGTCTTGGCAATCTCTTCCTAGTTACAGATATTGCAGTAAATAACTTTTAAGAAAACATTATTTGTTATTTCTATTCATGTGCATATTTCCGGTCTGCTGTAAGTTATGCAAAATTAAAAACTTTCAGTTTTATTATAACTAAGAAAGAGTAGAAATAAAATTAGCCTCAGTTTAATGAATGTCACTATTGTATTTTTCCCAAATTATTTGTTGCGACGATCTCGCTTCTAATGTATATAAATAGTAAAGTGTTTTTTATGAGTCTAGTTGCACAACTACCCCATTGACAACAAAATAGAACTTCTTTATGTATAATATATTCAAAATGCTAAAATAACGTACATGAAAGCCGCGACGCTATATAATAAAAAATTTACCATTTCTTTAACATCAGACCTACTTTTACAAATGTTAAACAGCAATATTTACATTTGAATAGCAATATTAAACGATTGAGTAAATGTAAAGAGTTTTGTTAATATTGTTGTTTATATTAATAATGAAGATTTGCAGACGGTGGAGTTAGAGGAATTTTCGACAGAACTTATCTCAAGTTTATAAGCTCCTCTAGTCGGGTCACTATCGATCCGTTCTCTTCATATCAAAATATAATCATTAATGCAAAGAAACACTTCAAATATATGCACACATAATAAAGATATAAGGATCAATTTGTAAGAAAAATAGACTTTGGTTTTTAATAGGCAATGATGAGTGAATTCTAAATATTTAAATGAAACGTGAAAGTTCAAAGAAATATTTTGTAATTTCCAAACTGGGAATTCAAGAACTTGAATAAATTTAATAGTTTAAAAGCATATTTGGACAATCTTTTCCTATTTATAACTTCAGATTTAACGTTAGATCACCAATTTGTTATTAGCTTGCAAAACTAGAATGCGAACATTTTTAGAGTGCCCACATTTGATTTTGTTTTTTATATATAAACCATAATCTACTTTCAATTAAGTTTTTAAGTTTCACAATTTTGACTTCACTCTTCCTCTTTCATCTAGTAATTTTCACAGTTAAACAGCGAACGTCAAAATAATACATTTTCCATAAAAATGGATATTGCTGCATAATGTTTGTAGGATCAACTAATAATAAAATGAAATTACTAAGTGGTAACGAAGTTTTTCTTGGTCCCAATAAAGACATAAACTCGTCTTATTTATTTTTAAAATTTATACTGAAAACTGATGAGCTGACTGAGCGATGTCACCACTAATTGAAAAGAAGTTGACCGCTATACTGCACAAGAGTGATTAGAATGTGGGTGGGGATGCAAACGATAGTGACAATTAAGAACATCCAAACGACAGAGCCTTTTCTAGTAAAATTTTCAAGGCAGCAACGACGAAGAAAGCGATGAACGAAAAATAATGACATTATTTGGAAATTGAATCACCTAATAATTCGCAAATTTTCTTAGTACAGGTGAAACAGTGAAGTCGAGATATATTAATTTAGAAGACATATAATTGCAACGGCTTGAATAAGGTGAAGCACAGTATTGGTATTTTAGCTAATTTGAAAATACGTAAAAACCCGTTTACGTCCTTAAAATTCTTAACGTTAAATAAACCAGAAATTCTGGACTACAATCAGATTTAGAATACATTTTAAATTATATGGAAATTCTATATTTTGAAGGTACATATTACAAAACAGATTTAGTCAACTGTTACGATTTCTTTGGTTTAATTATAAAACTACCTAACAAGACTTTCCAAAGATTGAAAGATAAGCTAGCAGTAGTTAAAGACCTGTGGGAACATGTTAACACAAACTCATTGAAATATTACTTTCTTGGAAGTAATTTCACCATTGATGAGCAAATGGTTCCTTTTAGACGTCACAGTTTTAGGTAAAACTACCAAGCAAACCAGGTAAATATAGTATAACAATTCGGTTTACGGCAATGGAATTATTTATTGCGCGACATATACGAAATACGCGGCTATATTCCAGTGGTGACAAAAATAAAACAGTAAGATTATTTTGCGGTATAGTCTTCATGTATTTGAATACATTATCTTTAAATTAATACCCCTGGAAAAATACCCTGAAGTTTTATTTACAAAATACTCCAAAAGCGGTTATCTTTTTTTTGATAATGTCTCGCAATTCAAATAAGCTGGCGTAATACTCCCCGTTTACCGCCGTGCTCCTCTACTTAAAATCAATTAGCTTATTTTCCTTTGCATCCCAAATCATTGCCATGATTCTTTTCGCCGATTGACCCACCTTTTCTTGCATTACTCATATAAAGGTGTCTTTGAACAATGCGTCGCATGACTGTATCGGAGATCCCTAACCTTGTTGATAATCCTTTTACTTTAAAACGCCTATTTTGCAGCACTTTACACTCAACGAGGTTTTTTTTTGTTCCGGAACGAGCCAACTTGCATGCGGTTCGCCTTTGATGCATTCCCGGCCCAAATAAAATTGCTTTGCCCATTTCACTGGAGTAAAATAAGAAGGCAAAGATTCATTGCGCATACCATCCAAACATTGTTTAATATCACTGGTACTAAGACCTTGTTTAGTGATTAATGTAACTTAGGTTTGGTACTCGATTTTCAGTATAGTGGGAAATAATGTGGCCTGCAAACTTAAGTAACTAATAGATGCGAAGGCTTTGACGGCCGGCGTTATAATAAATCGTGTGGTTGGATCTCATGTTATTAGGCCGTTGTTGGAGTTGTGGACATACGGCCTAGTAGCCCGAGAATCAACCACACGATGCAACTTAAGTGACTTACTACACAATTAAAGCAAATTAATTATTGATTTTTACGAATGTTTAATCAAATGTGGCACATTTAGTCTACCGATATTTTGTTCCTATTACTACTGCGATATAATCAGTCCGGAATCTTTTGGCGCTTACCTCATACCTAAGAAAAACCGAAAAGATCTGAAAACTTTACGGAAAAGGTGGTTAAATATTTTTGGAAACATTTTCAGAAACCAGAATGTTATTACATTCTTCTTCAACAGCTATAATTTTGTATTCAGATTACTATCAACAGAAGCTACATATTATTAATATTTTTAGCTTTCAGTCAATGGGACAATGAAAGTAATTTATTGAATTTTTAAAAGACAATAACTTTGATAAATATATATCTAAGAAAAATCGGTTAGTCATGCTGTTACCCATAAGGTCCCACAACTGTACTGTCGACAATGACACTATTTTTCAATTATTATTGATATTTATTGCAGATATTAAAATTGAGTAAAACATTTGTATTCCATAATGATCTACATAAACAATGTATACCTATACAAATAGATGCATGCTTGTAAGGCTGGTAAGCAAATAACGCATTGGAATTAAGCAAATACCCAAAATAAATTCTAAAAAACGTCAACAGCATAACAATCTACAAGCTAGAATCAAAATAAAAGTATACATAATTATTTAAGATGTATACTGGGTTTCACTACTATACACCCGTGCATTCCATTTCCTAAAATTAATTATAACATTATTAGCACCTACCACAAACATAAATTGAACTGTAGCGCTTGGCAGAATCATATCAATTATTTTATTATAATAAAATACATAGTGGACTTTTCTTTTATAAAATGTAGAAAAATGTTTTACGTAAATTATGATAAAATCTTTTGCTAATTTAATAGTTAGTACGGTTCGTGCGCGCTGCATGTTATCGCTATCGTACAGTGAATCTCGAGCAGTGATAAAACCAGTGCATTAATTGGAATAAACTGTTTTCATATTTGTATTGTTTACTACATAATTCAGTGCATGCATGTAAGTAAAACTAATAGCATGCTGCCATTTGGCAATGGCTACAACCCCACGCAACAATTCAACCCAACAATAACGCAACAAAACGCATCCTTTTACCAACAATACCCATCTATCCCAAATAACAACCCACAACAAATAACACCTGAGCAATGCGAGCAAATGCCCAATAGCTACTCAATGTCGCCACAAATACAAACATTCCAACCTTATCAATATGGTCACTCTTCAATGTCTCAATTTGTAATGCCGCCTCAAGTCCAACCATTGCATCAACAAATCACGACACAAAAACCAATGGAAATTATTATTAGCGACGCAGAGGAAGAAGAAAACATTGCAGACAAAAAATGTTTGGCAAAAAGTTAATAACCTAAAAAGAAAAAGAAGGAAATTGCAAAACACACAAAATCCGCCACAATCATTTAATCTAACACAAACTAACAAATACTCAATTTTACCAGAAGTTACAGACGTAACAAACAATAATCAAGATAACGGTGCCAACAAAAACTCAAATAAAATACCCAAACCCCGTCCAATCTACGTACGGAGTTAACAATTATCAGGAAATGATAAACAGCTTGAAGGATATTATGGAACAGGAACAATATACCACCAAAAGTATGGCTAATAACGTAGTCAAATTTAATGTGCATTCCCCGGATGTGTACAGAAAACTCGTCAAACATTTCCAGGAAAACAGTGTCATTCACCACACTTACCAAATCAAGCAGGATCGTGCATACAGAGTGGTCCTACGGCACATACATCCTACAATTCCAGTAGATGATATTACAGCTGAACTAGCTACTCATAATCACAAGGTTAGAAACATTATTAACATAAAACATAAGAAAACTAAAGAAGCATTACCACTATTCTTTGTAGATTTGGAGCCAGCCACCAATAACAAAGACATATATAACATAAATTACTTACAAAACTTAAAAATTTCTGTTGAACAGCCCCACAGAAAAATGAAGCTGGTCCAGTGCACAAGATGCCAAAACTATAACCATACAAAGTCATATTGTAATAGGCCACACGTCTGCCTTAAATGTGGCGGACCGCACAATTCTATTACATGCAAAAAAACAAGGGAAACCCCTGCTACTTGTGCACTCTGCAATGGTGCACATCCCGCAAACTACAAGGGCTGTTCAATCTACCAAGAGCTACAAAACAAAATAAAACCGAACATCGAACACAAAAAAACACACATGCCTCTTACAAGACAAATCCACAAAACTTTCCTCCCTTACCAGTGAAGAACTACTGGAAAATGCCAAATACTAACTGTGAACAAACAAACACAAATAAACCTCAATCACCTCAAGACCTAACACTCACACAGTTCTTAGAAGAATGAAAGGTATGTTCAATCAACTAATACAAAAAAATAGCATTATTTTGAACATGCTTACGACGGTCATAAATAAATTAGTTTGATAATGGCCAAATTCCTTAAAATTGCACTCTGGAACGCCAACGGCCTCCAATCAAAAAAACAAGAAATCGAAATCTTCCTCAGTATAAACAACATTGATATCCTCCTTATATCAGAAACCCATTTTACTGTAAGAACCCACATAAAAATACCGCACTATCTTATTTACCACACCGAACATCCGGATGGTACATGGCACATGGAGGCACTGCCATTATCATTCGTGAATCAATAACACATCACGAACTACCAAAATTCGAAGAAAATTTCTTACAGGCCACAGTGATTGAAGTAAATAAACTACCAAATCCAATTACAATAGCGGCAACATATTGCCCCCCTCGGCACCAAATAACCAAACTCATGCTACAGCCATTCTTTGACTCCTTAGGGTCAGGATTTATAACTGGCGGAGACTTTAATGCGAAGCATACCAGATGGGGCAGTAGACTGATAACCACAAAAGGCAGAGAACTTAATAAACTCATAACTGATAATAATTATACATATTTCTCAACAGGTAGCCCAACGTACTGGCCAACGGACCCTGGAAAAATTCCGGATTTGTTAGATTTCTTCGTTGCTAAAGGAGTTTCATCTAACTACGTAGACATAACATCCAGTTATGATCTATCATCTGACCACACACCTGTCATACTTACTATTAGTGCTACAGTAATTAGAAAAGAAGCCAAACCAATGTTATGTAACAGACGCACAGATTGGGACGCCTTTAAAGAGTATATGGATCAACATCTTGATCTTAATATAAGCCTAAAAACGATTAAAGTGTTGGACAGTGGAATCAACAAATTTATAACTACTACACAAGAGGCAGCATGGTATGCTACACCGCGCATGAAAAAGCAAAAACCCAGTTCACAAAACTTCCCAAGAGAAGTGATGGAGCTGGTTAAGGAAAAAAGGAAAGCTAGGGCAGTCTGGCAACGAACACATAATAGAAACGACAAAACAAAGTACAATCGAATTACTAATAAACTTAAACGAAAACTGAACGAAGTAAAAAACGGCACATTTCAACAATATGCAACTTCTCTCTCCAAGGACGACTACAGCATATGGAAAGCCACAAAGGGATTCAAGAGGCCACAGGTACATATACCGCCGCTACGTAACAAAGACGGCACGTGGGCCAGATCTGACCAAGAAAAAGCTGACCTATTCGCACAATATCTGGCAGAAGTATTTAGACCTAACTCTGAAACAATAGATATAGAAGTAGACACCTTCCTCGAAGCCCCACTACAACTTTCATTCCAAATACGGGATCTTAAAATCGGTGAATTACGTCAGGAGATAAAATTCTTGAGCAACAAAAAAGCACCAGGCTACGACCTCATAACTGGTCCTATCCTTAAACAGCTACCAGAAACTGGGGAAAGACAACTACTAGCATTATTTAACGCAATTCTGCGCTTAACCTACTGGCCGCCGCAACTAAAGATGGCGCAAATTATAGTAATATTGAAACCTGGTAAGCCACCAAATGAAGTGCAATCTTATCGCCCAATTAGCCTGTTATCAATAATTGCCAAACTCCTAGAAAAGCTAATATTAAGTCGGTTAAATAAAGACACACCACTGGATGATTGGATCCCAAAGCACCAATTTGTATTCAGGCGAGATCATTCTACTATTCAACAGTGCCACCGCATGTCTAACATAATTCAGAAAGCTTTTGAAAGTAAGAAGTACTCTACGGCAGTATTCCTGGACGTCCGACAAGCCTTTGATAAGGTGTGGTACAAAGGGTTACTGGCTAAAATAAAAGCATTATTTCTGCACCAATATTATTTCCTTTTCCAATCCTACCTTTCAAACCGCTATTTCCTAGTAAAATTCGGAAACAAAAACTCGACACTACAGCCAATTACCGCTGGGGTTCCCCAAGGCAGCGTTTTGGGCCCAGTCATATACTTACTTTTCACTGCTGATATACCAATAACACCATACACAGAAATGGGAACGTTCGCAGATGATACTGCCATCCTCGCGTGCAATGAAGACCCTTTAGCTGCTACAAGATTACTGCAGGAACACATACATTTAATAGAAGAATGGCTAGACAAATGGCGAATTAAGGTGAATGAAAATAAGTCAGTTCAAATAACATTTACAATGCGAAGGGGAATATGCCCTCCTGTTACCATAAACAACATTGATGTACCACAATCTGAAGAAGTGACGTATCTGGGATTACACTGGGACAAAAGGCTAACTTGGAAACAACACATAAAGAAGAAGCGCAAAGCCATGGATCTAAAAAAATGTACTGGCTAATAGGTCGGAAATCACCTTTAGCAACCGAGAGTAAACTCCTTATATATAAAACCATCTTACATCCTATTTGGACATATGGATGTGAGCTGTGGGGTTGATCTAGCTATTCTAACGTAGACATAATCCAGAGATTCCAATCCAAGACAATAAGAACTCTTATGGATGCTCCATGGTACGTGACAAATCTCACCCTACATACCGACTCCAACACACCATACGTGCGTGATGTAATTACGGAACGGGCAACCAGACACTATGATAGACTTACATATCATCCAGACAACCTTATACAACCACTTACGTTACAACCAAACTTTCGGCGATTAAAGCGGAAATGGCTTTGGGACCTACAAACTAACGTGAATCCGCCAGTGTGAATCCATCATCCCCAATCAATAGGATTAGGAAACTGCGAGGAAGCACCAATGGGTGGCAACCTCATCAAGCCAATCAACTTTAACAACAAATTAGCTCATAGAATCTCTTGTAATTCTGATTGCTGATGTACTATGTTTCAATAAAAAAAAAAATTTAATAGTTGGGGTTTTAAGAAGTTTGTTAATGATGCGATATAGAAAACTTTGCGCAAACTCAGTCAAACTGACGAAAGAAGAACTTAAGAAAATAACATATTGTTTTTCAATGTACTATTAAGAAAGTTTAAATAAACAAAAACAAAAATTGGTGCATAAATAGTTTTCAGTATTTGTTAAGCAAATGAGTTTGGCCTTTTTTTCTGTTCTTGAAATAATGTGAATTTATTTGACGTTTTTAACGATGATAATGTACATTTTTTAACTTGTTATAAATAATGACAGAATAATAAAAACATAAATTTCGGTAGTATAGAGTAAAATTACTGATCTACTGAGCAATTGTTTAAACATAAATTGCTGTAGCATATTTAATAAAGACGATTCGAAAGATTCTCTCTAAAAGCACATCGTCACGACCTTAACGTCATGGTTAATAAACATTTTAAGCTTTTTTAGTTAAAAAATTTATAACACAGAAGCCCAAACATCATAAATGTAGCTGAAGTAAAGTAAGATATGCTCATACAGATGGTGTTATATGTCATCCTACAATATCTAAATTGTGCGCTTTTTCTTTAATGTTTTAAAAACCAAAAAATGTTTACAGTGTAATCGCATATTTGTTCGTGCTTGCGAAGCCGTTGCATTTTCTAACAAAGTCAAGGGAAGTTTCTATTTTGACACTGTTGTGCAGATGTGTTTTATTTAGAGAAACTACATATTTGTACAATTAAGACTGAGTAAAAACACGCAAACAAGACGTGTTAAAAAGTAATTTACAATGCTGTATAAAACGCGCTTGTATAAATATGACGCTTTGTTGACACCACTACAAGCCGAACAGCGAATAACAAAATATGATAGGAAACTGTTTACAACCACATAATAAGAAAAATTCCAAAAGCTAACTTCCAACAAAATAATTTATGCTTAGTTGTTGATACTAAACCGTCATTGAATCATTACGGCAAAACTGAAGAAAACAATACTAAATATGTCAAAAAAATGCCATGAAAAAGTAAAATTTACAGTTATTATTGCAAATATTTATTGATTTATGATTTTTTAATAATTTACAAATTACTAAAAAGATTTAAATTGTTAGATTTCCTTGTCGGTCCCAAGCCAGACCGAAGAAGGAAGATTGTGGCATTGGTTCATCTATCTCACACATGGGAAATGCGAAGCTAATTGGTTCCAATATACCAGCAAATTATAAAACAACATTAGCCCAGTCGGGATCTTGCCAAGGTAGTCTGCCCAAAAATTCTGGAGGAGGGTTGATTTACCTGTAAAAAATGATATATTAAACAACCCAAAATCAACAAAGAGAGAGTATGGTAACGGAAAATAATGCATCAAACAAAAAAAAGTTATCACAAACAATGAAAAATTAAAGTTAGACATAGTAAACTTTAACGAGACCAAAAAAAGGTATAGGCAAAGAAGAAATTGACAACTATTACTATATTTAGATTGGGGTACCTAAAAATTCAAAAAGCAGAATATCCATACTAATAAGGACATTCAAACAGTACAACGAGCGATTTATTAAAGATGACATAGAGATTTATGGAGAACCAACAATTATTACGGATAATTATGCAAATATTATAACAGAGAAAGCATACTGAAGTGGTGGGATGTTTTAGAGAAGAGACAACCAACAATAATAGAAATCGCCTTAATGATTTATATATGGTTGCAAACACATTTCTTCAACATAAAGACATCTATAGCAAATCTAAAATCTATCATAGATCTGATAATAACGAAAAAAGGTACGGAAAGTACAAATATAGGACGTAAGGATTTATCGACAATGAATATATAAGCAATCATCATACGGTAGTAGGACATCTTACATACATGAAGAGGAATATTAAAAAAACGAAGAACACAGATAATTGAAAATCATAAAGGAAAATAATTTAAAATTGACTTACTGAAACAATAAAATATTTTATACCAAAATTATACTAGAATATAATATAAAACAAATAGATAAAGAAGGTTCTACAGAAGAAATATATAAAAACTTAAAGAAAAATTAATTTCTGAGGTTCTTGATATCGAAAATAGGAAAACTAAATAGTTAAAGACGTGCTTGAAAGATTTAAAAAATATTAAGTTAAACAAAGTCATATATAAGATGGACATCATATGTCTCACCGGAACTTAGAGAGTCATACGTACAAATAGAAAATTTAATAAAAATAAATGTAAAAGAAAAAAAAGAAAAGTATTAGTACAGATCATGGATGGATACTAATAACAACTGTAAACTGTACATTTAATACCGCTAAAATAAAGCAAGAACATAGAAAATTATATCTAAAAGAAGAAAAAGAAATAGAAAAATCACTAATTGTGGAGCATCCGAAAAAAATATTCTGGAAGCACTTCAAAATACTAAAAACAACAGGACCAGAAAACTTAAGGATGGAAGTACTCAAATACGCAAGGATAAAGTTACAAAGTATATACAAAATATGTTTAATAAAATAGAGAAATTAGGAAAAATCCGACAGAAACAGAATAAAATCTACATAAGTTTAATCTATAAAAAAGGAGACAAGAATTCTATGATGATGCGGTGGGACTATTTTCCAGGGCCATGAAAAGTAAAATAGAAGAAAAGCACGTAAATCTAAGTAAAGAACAAAGAAAAGAAAGATTATGTTTAGTTAATATACAATGCAATAGGCAGCTAAAACAAAAAATAGGAATAAACAAATAGACATGCGTATAATTTTTATAGATCTTAAAAAAGCATATGGTAGCGTACCCGAGGAAAGTAAATACAAGGCACGCCTGGAAAATAACGAGACTGATTTTCTTGGTCCAAGCAGAAGGGTCAGGGGGTAAAGTCTTCGGGACTGAGGCTTGGTGAGTGATATAGGATAAACGGTCCAATCCAGCTCATTTGTCTTTGAGCCTTTACAGAATGTTGACCGCTTGTGAAGTGGACAAATATTTTGTCGTCTATCATGGAATAAGATGACATTGCAGGTGCAAAAAGTTTGTGATAAACTAGTGTCTATTTCTTGCGACCTCAAATCTAGCTAGAAAAGACACAATTTTGGGATCGTTAAAAATATGCAGGCTGCTATAACGAATGCCCAATTAAACTCATTTTTTGGAATTGGTACCATTACTTTGCTGACATAACACATTACTGTTTAATATATTTGTTGAATAAACACTGAACATGTAGTACAGAGGATACTTAAAAATACGAATTAAAATGCGTAACTACTTTCTGTACTATTCGCAGATGATCAGATCAGGATGCCAAATGACAGATGGCCAACGAAATTGACTCCAAGGGAAAGAGAAAAAGGGCAAAACCAATTTTGAAAACTGACAGAACAGAGTCTGCCTCAGAAACAGAAAACGCCAAATTCTAAGGGGTAATAACCAAAGAAGAAGCAGTAATTTACATTAGTAATAAAAATGTTTATGTGAGTTTGTTAAGTGATTGGTTATAAATAAATTAAACACTATTTATTATTTTCACGAAATAAAGTATGAAAATGGAGTCTAGCATATTTCAATTCTTCTTTTTTTTCGGGGATTCCATTTTATATAATAATAAAAGTATCAAGTTATATAATACGATTAGACTATTGTGTTACATAAACGAACTATACTATGATATCGTGTTGCCAAAAGTTTAAAATTATGCTAAAAATGAAGGGTAAGGTTGCTGCGAAGACGCCTCGGCAAGCAAGAAACAGCTGCATTTATCCAGTGGAATACGAGTTTCGTGTCCTGCCTACCGCACTCGATTTGCTGCAGCGTACTCGAAGTGGCGTTGCGAAACTGCAAGTTAAACTGGTCAATTTGTTTGTATTGGGCAATAAACCGATTTTGGAACGTACTTTTGCAAAGCCATTAAAATTTACATAACAGCCGACATCAGTTTTTTACTTCGTGTTCCACGTTCATTTACCTTTGCACATTGTATTCACCTGCGACAACCTTGCGCCGAATTTAAAGCAATGCTCGCTTTACCAAAGCTTTTTGCACTTATCTGACAGAACTGCTGTAATTAATTATATTAAGTTAGCTGCAAGTTTATTTTATTTATTGATTATGCATTCTTTAGCCTTTTTGTATTTTAACTTATAGTTCATATTTGTTTCACCTTATTAATTTTTTTTTGTTTTCTAGTAACTGTTATCTCACAACACATTCTCAATATTTACTCGTTACTCATTTCTATCATTCTGGAAGTATTGTTTTGTTATAGGTTTTATATTAATTTTGATTCTTTAAATGTTTGGCACTGCTGAAATTGTTGTTTTAGCATTAAGAAAAATAAAAAGATTTTTTTAAATCATCAACATACTATTCGTCTCTATATTCTAGGATTTTTAACCATCGATTAGCTAACTATTTGCTTTCACAACGGAACTATTCCGTTTTTGTTAATTTTTAACTGCCAAACAAACATCTTAATGTAAAAAGGAATTATTTTACATGTATTATCCAAGCTAATATTCTGATCGTGTATGGTATGAACTAAATGCTGGATAGAGTAACAATCTGATGCCACTAAATTAATATATGACTGAAGCTAGACATTTGTTAAGTAGTGCTACGGATAAATGAATACATAATGAAAATAGCATTAAAATACAAGGAAAATTAAATAAAACTGCTGCGGGTCAACGCAACTTCTTACTTGTTTATATGTTGCTGCTTCCAAAATGTAATTCCTTGAACTGTTTTTGGTGTTATGATGCCTCTCATTGACCTTCGCCTCAACTACGCTCTACATGTAGTAGTCAAAGAAACTGTAGTCGGGGTTAGAGAACAGCCACAAGTCGAAGAACAAGAGTTAATACAAATTATTATATGACCATGCCTTGGCCTTCCTTGCGTTGTAGGCTGGAGCAAGGTCTTATTGTAATATGTACTTTCGTCCAGCGTTCACCTCCTACATTCAGCACTTGACATCTACAACCAGCACGTTGATATAACTGTCAGCAGTCACCTTCAAGTCTTTCTCAAAGAAATGGGGCGCCATGACATTCCCTTTGCTGTTCACAAACCTCAGCATCATTACAGACGCGAAAAACTTTGTATGGATGACGCTAGGTACTTTACAGGCATTTTGACAGACTAACTGTCATTTGGTTCTTTTTGTGCGAGAAAAATCTCAGATAGTTAGCGCTGTCGTGCTTGATGTCGTTCAATAGTGCTTACGCCTTTAACTTCCTGTCCATCTCGTTTTTTCTAGTCAACAGATGGCTGTTCCTTGGGGTGAAAGACTTGTAGGGCACATTCTGGTGTACTGCCAGACCAATTTCTGTTGCCAGGTTAGTCATGCTCCTCCCACGATCCTAATCGATCTTCTCTTTCAATTCGCGGTTGAATTTATCACTTCTCTTGCTATCAGATCTCTTTCTGTAAGTTACGCCATCCTGGTGGTTAGATTACCTGTACTTCCTGGCTAGGTCGTAAGCTTGGGTTATCAGCGATAATTTCTGTTGGCAATTTTTCGACATAAAGGGATTTTGTAAACTATGGTAGGTTATTGATTAAGTGAAGCTAACGTGTTGTGTTACGTAATAGCGGATTACGCTCTCAATACAATTTTTAAAAAATCGGATTTACCTATATATACCTTATACATAACATACATTTGTTCAAGTTGAGAATACATTTAACATTTATAGTTCGACCGTTCGGAACTAGTTCGTGGTAAATCAAACTCTTGTATTTCCACCATATACTAAAAAATATCTTGATTTCTAAAAAATCATTTAACCATAGGACTAGATAGCTGTTCTTGACCTTTTGTTTTGAAAAATCAAAATTATTCAAATAGACCCATTTTCAATTAAATGTAAAGAGGCATACAGAAAGGAAATCATTGTTGTCGTTGATCAAGATTTTCGTTTAATTAACATAATACAATTTGTTAAATTTTGGTCAAGGTTGTAAAATAATTATAGATGGTATTATTAGTTGTACCAAGAGTATCCAACAATCTGCGAATATTTATACGGTGCTTGCTTTCTATCGCTTCTTCTGTTGCTTCAATGTTTCACATAAATCCCTTACTGCGTTTCTTATCTTCTAGATTAAGTAGCCGTTTCGAAAACTTGAAAACTATCTTTGCGCTACACATAAATTTACAAGGTCTTCCCTTTCTGATAATTCTGTAGTATCACGAGGATTTCCAATTTTCACCTCCCATATCCACGTGTGTGGGTAGGATAGAATCTTCACCAATAATTTTCATACAGCGTAAGTGATAGAAGGATCTTTTATGGCATTCTCAGTATAGTTCACTTGTCAGACTATTTAAACGAAAAGATCCTATAAACACCAGTTTCTCATTTAAGATTACTTTGTAACCAACAACGGCAGTTAGATTAATGTATTGCGTTACAATTCTAGAAAAAATAAATTTTTATCAATAACATTCATCACTAATTGTATTTTCTAAATTTTTGTTGCAAAATAATAACCATTGTTGTAAATTCTAGTATTATTTTAGCTACTTTTGACCGCATTGGGAAATTCACAAACATCGTTGCTGATTAAGTCCTAAGGTCGTAGCCATCTAAGACGTCCAACTTGTTTTATTAGTGCAGTAAACTTTTTCAAATAAATACTGCAAATTTATCTAAGAGCTAGACTTTTTAGCCTTTCTTCTGACTGCTTTATGTTCACAGAAAAGCAAAGTCAAACGGCTGTTTAAATTTGGCATGGCAAATATCACCGCTCACCATCTGTCTCTGCTGTTGAAACAGAAGGTATCCAGAAGTTTTCATTAAATAAATGAACAGATACACCAATAAAATTTACAATGCTCGTGTGAAGTGTGTACATAAACTATTATAGAGCTAAATAAATATGTGCGCCAAGAAAAATTAATTTTTGCATTTCCACCCACGTAGCTTCGCTGAAATTGAAATAGCTTTAGCATTGTCTTTTTGTATTAGCCACCAGGTTTACTATTAAAATACCTTCTAACTTTAATTATAGAATAAAATAATGATTCCTGCGCACGATGTTGCGGTACAAAGCTCATTGATTACAAATTACCACTCGGAAGATAAATTATAAACACTCTTTTGATCGGCCTGTCCTCTGCAAAATCCGTTAGAGAAGGTTGTCAAGCAGCTTCAGCCTCCATACTTGCGTGTCTTGGTATTACAACTTAAATAACGCGTTTTATGGCTTACGTTATCATTTGAATATTTCGTTTGCTGTTATAACTACTGGAGAATGCATTTCTATAATAAATTAGCATTTATTACTGTTATTTATCACAACAACAAAATTTATACAACTGTTTTGGAGTAAAATTAAAATAATATTTTTAACTAACTTTAAAGAATTTATTAATTATTAATTTACATTTATTATACGACATTCTACTTAAATGAAACAATAACAAAATAAAACGAACAAAGGAAAATATTTATATTATGCTGTAGTTTACTAAATTAAATGCCCAAAATAAATTGTTGATTAAATTTATTACTATTAACCTTCAATTATAATTTAACGATTTGTAGCTACGTTACGTTCTAAGTAATATTAATAACTTTACTTTAAATTTAACTTATTAACATTTAAGATACCCAACCAAAATTAGATAGCATAGTTAAAGTATAATTAGAGTTAGACAGAAATAACAAAAATATTACCGTATTTATTACAAATTATAAATCACAAAATTAGAAATTTATCTTTAGCTTAACTTTCGTGGACCTTAATAAAATAGAAGATTATTAAAACATTTTTGAAGCTACTGAAAATGTCTTAAACGTTTTTATATTAATATAGTGTTGCAGACTGTCTAAATAAAATAATAAATTCGAAATTCTCAACTATAAAATTAAATATAAAATAAAAAATTCTATAAGACACAACTGATCTTAATATATTTAGAACAAATTTAAAACCAATTGATAATTTGTTATAATAAAATATAGTACAGCTTTACAGGTTTAGCAAACTCAGGTTTAGCAATTTCAAGTAATTTTGCAATTTTTCCATTTTATTTGGAACTATCTGTTGCCACTCCCTCACTTTTAATTATAACAGGTCTTGTCCTACTGCTGTCAAATATTCTCTCTGCAGTTGACCTCTTTATTTCTTTTCTTCGTACTTTGTTCTCAGTTGTCAGCTGTACTTAAGACATATCCCAACCATCTTAATCTCCGTATTTTTGCAGCATATGACACGCTCAGTGTCTTGCACCATCCCTTAATTTCCTGATTTTTATATTTTTTCCATCTTAGTTGTTCCACTTGTATTTTTTTTAAATATTTTAAATCTATTTGAATGTTTTACTCTTTTTTTGTTAAATCTTATCTCTTCTTTGTAATCAGTCGTTAACATTGCACGTTAATACTTAATACTTATTATTTTTACTTTATTCCATTTGTATCTTGTCTGGGTTTTAATTCCGTATATTTTATTTTTATTTCGTTTATTATTAACCCATACTATCTTCTAATGTCTCCCAGTTTTGTAAACATTTAATTTTAATTATTTTTGCTTCTTGCTGTTAACATTATGTATCAGCGTAGGCTATATATTTTTGTTTGTTGTTAATAGTTTAACTCCCTACTTTGACAAGTTTTCTTGCGCAGTCACTCCATTGTCTTCCGTGGGTCATTTTAATTATAATTATTATTAAAAAACCACTTGCACATACGTTGAAACTTAAGTTTTTTTTTATTATTTTATGAGCTATCTCAATTTAAGCAGCTTAATAATTGAGAATAAAGTTAAAAGTAACCTTTAGCGTGCATACAATCATCTCTTGCAGCTGCAGTAATTCTAACGTGATAATTAAGAAAAAAACAATTACGCATCTCATAGAAGCAACACTTTCTTATGCCATTTGTAAAAACATTTTCTAATCTCCGTATAAACTATGTGAAATTGTGAGAGCAGGGCATAAATTTGAAATTCCTAACGTCTAATAAAAAGTAGACAAACGTTGATTTCATTTTCTGTGTGTGAAAGCATTGGTATTTAGGCTTCAGATATTTGAACAATTTGCAAACAAAATATTTTACGATTTTCTTTCTTTTTTTACCCATCACAATATATTGTACGATATCTAATTGAAAATACAATCATGTGTCTAACAAAAACGTTTAAAAAAATTATTAAGGAATAATTTTTCAACTGCAAGCATAGAAGATGACGTGAGCTTTTTTGCAAAAGTATTTATAAATGAAAATTACAGCAAATGAACAACTAACTTTACGCTTATAAATAAAAATAAACAAAAAGTAATATAAAAGAGATAAAGAAGAATTAAAAATGTAAATTTAATTTTTTTTAACAAATACAATTATCAAAAACTAATTGATTTCAAGCCCTTATGTTCAAGTGTTAAAAAAATTATTGCTATATATTTAAGAGTTTTATTTTTTCCAAAAATATGTTGCCTACGCTAAATTATTCATAAAATTATTTTTGTCGTAATAGAATATACGCTCTAAACTAATGGATTGTAAATAATAAACAAAATATTCAGAAAATGAAACTGAACCATAAATGAGGTGAACTACAGATATTATTATTAGTTCTACAAACCCTAAAGGAAATAAAAGTTTAAACTGGGGTTGTCCAGTAATGATCGATGCATCAATATTCCATTTTTTAATTTAAACTTAACAATCCACTATTTGCTTTCAAGTTAACATTAGTGGCGTCACAATATGCTGAAACATAATATGTCATATACTCCTACAAGTTTTTGATGTAGATAAGATATATACTTTTGTAACGGCACTATCAGCAATGTGATCGTAGAGAGCTTACTGTGCTTACTAACATGGCGGACTCGATAGAAGGACAAGGCAGCGATTCTAGCGTATAATAAAATAAAAACGGCTTAAAACTCATACTAAAGACACAATTTATCAACAATTTTTTTAAATTTATATTAGTTCTTAAGAAATTTTTCTTCTTTAGGACGCAGTTACTACACACTTAAGCGTCAAGGATTATTGTGCTTACTAACATTTTTTTAACTGACTTAATACTAAGACATCACATACACCCGCAGATTGAACGAGACTCAAACTCACCTGCGCCGGCTTAGACAATAAACAGTGATCGTGTCCATATAAACCAAAGCGGCAGCCATTTTTTATTAACTACAATCAATAATACAATCTATCCTTAGTATGGATAATAATTATTTGATATGAATATTTGGTTATTTAAATGAAGATAACCCCGTGACATGCAGAGAACCTTCCAATGAAAAATTTCTATAAAGGTTTACAAACTAGAAGGTAATAACTGAAAGTAAAGTCTCATTAGGTGAATTTGGTACGAAGGTCCGCTGGTTTGAATCTCTTTAATCATCTGTCTTCATTGTTGTCGTCTACCAGTGCAGTTGCCAGATCGTTGGGGTGCACTTGGAGTTTAACACTGTGAGTCGTCTTTTAATTTCATCACGCACTAACGGAACTTTTAAGTCACTGTGAATTAGTACATTCTATACATACCGTGGCAATTATAAATCGGAGCACTTTGTTTTGGAACCTTTGTAGGATTTCCAAATTGAAGCTACTGGATGGGCCCTATAACTATCCCGTAAGTCCAGATCGGTTTCAACATGGTTTTACATATGATTTCCGAGCACCCAATACATTGTTCTAAATTTGAAAGCTCTTCTTAAGAATTAAGTCTTGCTACATGTTTTTATTTAGTTTAACTATATGGAAAAAATTATAGATTGTGCCTTAGTTACCTCAGTATTTAAATGAATTCATACAAAGATTATTCAACAGAATTCTTTTATCCATCTACCTCTTTGTACAATTTCTTAGAAATGCTTACGGTGTTTACTACAAGATGGTTAATAAAATAAAAAAGACATCCCTATTAAATGTTGTATCGGTTGGTTCACTTCTTTCAGCTATGCTAGTTAAAATATTTACTTTGATAATATGAGACGCAGATGTATAAGTGTGTTGCAAAAAAGATCAGCGAAGCTTTCACTTTGAGACATTAGAGGTTTTGTCAAAGAAGAATGAAATAATTGCTTCGAAAAATAAAAAATATGTGAGTGATAAAATTAATAGTACCACTTTCAGTGACATTTAAGTTTAAAGGACCAAAATCAAATTATAAACAAAAACACTAAATAATAAAAATAAATCTTGAACTTTTGACATAGCAATCACATGCTGTTAATGCAAGATTTGTCGCTGCCTTCTTATTATTTGTAATAACTGGAGTTGGAAGGCTGTTTGAAACAAATAAAGTACTGCAATAGCGTCCACTCAATTCTTTGTTTAGCTTTTTTCAGTCACAACCCCTTTCACACAAATGGATAATCTCCAATCCAACCAACAAATTAAAATTTCTGTAATAAAAGGGTAAATTTTCTTTCTAAACGACTACCACGTTATTTATTTAAATACGTACTTTCAAACATACACTATGATGTACTTGCTACAAGCTATGCTCTGCACTTGAAAGTGCTCCTCAAATGTGTAAATGTAAATTTTATTGAACTAGTGGCCCGTCTAAGAAAGTCAAAGTAACAAAAAATTATTTCACGAACCATATATTACATCAATTGCTTTATCGGGTCAAATCGTTAAATATCTATTTTGTGTCCTTTGTATAACATTTGCTTTAATATCTACGATCCATTCTAAACGATACTGTCCAAAATAAAGACTTTTTGACCGGCTTAAGATAATATTTTATCTATAGTTTTATGTATTAAACATTTAAAGAACAATTACAATAAAACATGTGAAATAGCAACTATAATTAATTATCATCTTCTTCTTTTAACTCCTCTGACTGTCTACCTGGTCATTACACAGCGTTTTATAAGAATCTAGTGGTTTATTTATATAATTTCAAAGTTTTTAATATAAACAATTAGCATGTTCCAAAAATTTTATAGTGGAATTCGAAAATTTATGAAATTATTACATACGAGGGCAGTGGCAATAATTTACTGCCAGAGACTAAAATAAAACTAAACTTGAAGTAACCTTCTTAACAGGTTCTATGAAAGTTCTTTTTATCATTTTTTAAACAACAATCACTTTTTCATGAGCTAGCAAAAATTTATGTCCTGACATTGGTCTTCTCTAAGAGAGATGTTGAGATTAAATTACAAAAATTAAACTACATATGTATCACTCACTCAAGCGTATTAAAAATAAAATAAGTAAAAAGTGGCGCTATCCGTTGTTTACTTCAATTGTGAATACATATGTAGAATAACTAATTTTAAAAAATAAATGAAGTACATAGATTTCTTCGAAATTTTTCTCTGTGTATAATATTTTCAACTACAATTTGAAAAATGTTTTCCATGTAGAATACAACAATATATGACATTTAGTGGCAGTAATCCACACTATAATACACAAATTACATAAACCTGCTACTCTTGTGTAGGGCTTACATCTTGTTTTCAATTAGAATTTACTACTATTTAGTATCAGTATCCTTTTTATAAAACTGGTTACAACTTAGCTACAAAAGAATTACATTTTTTGTTTAATGATGTTTTAACCTCTTGCATATTTTATTCTCATAAAGAAAATAATATGTCAAGTTTAGGGTAGTTTGCGTTTAGTTCTTGTAGTTGCAAGTTATTTACCGAATATAAGTGGTGTCAGTCGTCACAGATAACCGTGCGACCTGGCAGTAGAAGTGAAGTGTTCAGATCTAAAAACATTTGTTTAACTAATCGACCAGTAAGTGCTAAAAACGTTAAGCTGCTACGGCTTATTATTTTAATTAGCTTACGCCTACGCAGAACTCACAATAGCTTGCTCCTATGTAAATAGATCAAACTCATCAATTATAATATGTACAACCGCAATAACTGTCATTAAATAAATTACCTTTAAATTTATTACCGAGTAGTACGCTACAAATGGAAAATAGAAGCTTGTCTCGTTAAAATAATTCAGATTATTACCAAATACACATAGCAAAATCATCTTACGTGTGGTTAAAAATAACAAATAACACTAATAAAAATTTACAAATTAAGCCAAATAATATAAAAATGCAATATGTTGATTAAATCCCACAAATAAGTACGGTATTTTAAACGGAAGAGAATCACAGCAAGGAACAAATTTCAATATAATTGCAATTATACCACCATAACTACCACATCGGAAATTAAAGTTATTCAGCCATTAATTCAACTCTGAGAAAGAATAGCAAAATATAATTACAAAATGGAAAAAAATTACAGAAATAATTACGAAAAACTGTACCATACACAATCACCAGTTTAGCCACGACTAACAAAACCTACAGAGTAGTAGATGCGTCTTAAAAGTCTTCCAAAACAAAAGATATTGTTCAACTGAATTCCTAGACGTTATAAAAACCTTTATTATTATAAAATACTAAAATTTTACCCCACGCTCAGACACTTTCTCATCATATATGGACTTTACACTGTCTATGTATCGACTACATCAAGAACTGCGATACGTACCATAACATCCAATCGAAAAATTATATCTAAATAGTTATATGGTTTAAAAAACGATGTATGCGCATAAGTGAATTTAATTAATTCATGTGATATTTACAAAAAGGAGAGATGCCTGCCCGATTGTTTTATAAACAATAAACAAATATCGCAATATGAAACTGTCAAGTATTTAAGAATGCTTTGAAATTTCAGAAAATGTACTGGCTTCTAAGACACAATTCTCAACATCGCTGATGAGTAAAACGTTAAAGTCAGTGGAAAGTCCTAGAAGCCCTAGAATATCCGAGAGAAAAACTGTAAGCTGTGAAACTAAATAGCAATAACAATCAAATACTTTGCATTATGTTCCAATAATATTATATATATTATAATTATATTAGATCTGCCTTAGATGTACAATTTCTTCGTAAAATTTTTTAGGCTGATATGTGACTTTAACTAAGAATATAAATTATAAAAGTACTCAGCTCTTTGAGTAAATTAAGTGCTCCATAAACATACTGCAATTATCTATTTGCTAAATAGCTTTTGGTTTCGTAGTTCTGTTTTCTTCGAATTATAATTGTTTGATATTATTTAATCCAATATATCCCCCCTTGAAAACATTTGGCAAAACATGCAAGTTGGTAAAACACAAGTAGAAACTACACATTAATTGTAGTGCAAAAGCAGGTAGAATCATTTTAAATTAGCATCAAAGCAGAATGTGTTATATTTAATAGTTAAATTCAGCGAGAAAACAGTAATATGACATTAAATATATTTAAAAAATATCAATATAACCACTGAGACAACGACTAAACAAAGTATTATGTTAATTATTATATTTAAAAAGCTTTTCAATTTAAATAATTAATATTGCAAATTTTTACAACGGGCTTCTAACCACCTCTAAAAAAATAAATAAAAAAAATGTTAACTATAAACAGTTGGGCTTGGGTAGTTCAGGTGGTTTTAAATATCACTATAAACAATTGGGATCTTTTTATAACCAAACATTTCACAATGAGCAGGTGGCCATTTGAAAATCTTGTTCGCAATGTACGGATTTACTAAGATTCTATAGTCGTCAAGCTCATTATTAGAAAGATAGGTTTTGTAGCAACATTACTTGTTTAACTTTTGTTGTTACATAGGAACAATTAAAAACAAAGGTTTGGTACCTGACGGCGTCTGTTATTAAGAATAATAAAAATAGATTAATAATATTAATATTTTTTATTATTACGAGGTCTAAGAGCTTGTCCAACTCCGACATGCTTGAGCCCCTTCGCACAGTAGTTTTTAAAATTAAAAACACGATTAAAAAGCTCTGTTTGACATAATTGACGTACTCATAATTTTTTTTATGTATAAGTGCTTTATTACCTGCTCTCAAACGAAAATTTTCCATCGCTTGCGGTTCCGGAAATATAATACCTCGGTCGCGCCTGCAGCCGGGCCGAAATTTGTCCTTCGGAGGCGCTCGGATCGGCACGGAAAGGCACGAACAATTTGACCTTTGACCTGTGTGACAGCAGCACTCATATGTTTTTTATATATATATAATTAAGAGCCCTCTAGGTTTTGGAGTGGGGAAAATGGCATATTTACACGTAGTAAATTTTCTGCATTAAGAAAAAAACTATTTAAAAGCAAATAAGCTCAGTATATTTTCTGGATAGTCCAAATTCACCTCGTATTCAAGTATTTTGATGTGTAAAAGGTACGAAAATAGTACAAAGGTTTAATATTTATGAAAAAAATGCTGTTGGAAGCGTTTAAGATCCAATTGCACAAATTTATTTATAACTTGATATCAATGTACCACTGTATTTTATTAAATTTAGTATATTTCGCCAACTTTACTGGTATTGAAATAAAATTGATTTTTAGTGTTTTGCAATATTTTTTATATATTTTTAAAAATATGGACTTGTGATTTTTGTGGCACGGTAAACATCACTTGTGGTCGTGCCGCTCGGACACATTGTCTCTGGAGATGTATGCTAGTACAGATCTGGCTATTATAAAACGGAAATTTTAAAAAGTAACAAATTATTAAATTTCACAAATTAAATTTTATGTTTAATATACAGCAGGCTGGCTTAGCACGATAACACGGGCCAAGTATGCCAGTTAAGCAAGTGCTCCATCAAGTCAAACATTTCTAATATAAATTTTGATGCAATAAATTACAATACGAATCTAATTCTAACTAATAAATACGGATATTTATGAGTATTGAACAAAATATAGACTTAAACCGTAGCGATAAAAGTGGATGAGAAAAATAAAACTGTAATTAGATATGTAATAAAAGAACAAGAGCGAACAGTCGATAAATGAATTGATGCAGATGCACTAAAAGAAAAAGAACTTACGCAGAAGATAATACGAGAAATAAAGAAATATAAGAAATAAAATAAAACATTAACAAAAGAAATGGTAAAAAAAGAAAAGTGGTTCGAAGATAATAAACTGTAACCTCTATTAACAACAAAACTGGAGAAACACTAAAGGTGATAGAAATGTGTAATTGGAAGGTTAAGCAGCAAGTAATGAATAATAAAGTTAAGCTGAAGGGTACTATTATTACAGAACACAATTTAACATAAAATAATAAAATAGCACTAACATAAATTAAAAGAGGGTTCATAGAAGAAACTAATAAAGAACATAAAGATCAATATCAAAGTTAAAATTTATTCCCCGGATAAGGAGAAGGAGAAACTGGTAAAATAGATAAAAATTAAAGCCCAAAAACAACTAATATCAAGATAAAGTCGAAGAAAAGATATAAAAAATTTGGATCTGAAGAAACTAAAAAGAAAAGAATTGTCGACTTAACTCCGGAAAATGGCACACTATTAATGAAAGAGTTGAAGAATCACAAGAACACAGACATGGGTGGCATGCTAATCATAGAAATAATGAAAGAATAAGTCTATATATAAAAAATTTAAAAATAAAGTTTAAAATAAACAAAACTGCAACAATCATAATAATAATAGTTTGAGTGCCTAGTGAGCACAACCAAATGGCTGAAAAGGCAAATTTTGAAAAGAACCTTCAAATAGATTAGAAACATAAAATATTATTTAGTGGTGATTGGGGAGGAGGGGTTTATTTCAGGAGTCCGTCAAAGGATCGGAATGAACAAAAATAATAATGGCAATAACTGCACAAACAAATACATAAAATAAGAGAAATCAATAATTGATCATATAGTGATACATAACAAAGACATAAAAGACATTAAGAATGTTAAAGGAAAACGTGGATATGTAATTGAAAGAGATCAGTTTCTTTTAGAGACCAAATGTAGAATGAATGTGTGCCACTACATTGAAAAGCACAAAGAAAGATTCAATAGAACAAAAAAAAATCCAACGGCATGGTGTAATGACCAAGTCAAGAAAGAGGTCTAAGAAATTGTAGAACAAGCAGATATAAGAGTTACTAACTTTGCTGGTAATCAAATAGATGTAGAAGAAAATGTTTTCAACCAAAATACATTTTTTTACAAATTATATGCAATGTATACTTAGTTGACATTGAAAAAGAAACCAGTTTACTGACATCATCAATTGTTCCATTATAACAATATAGAGGATTAAAATTTTTTATATAACTTCGAAAAAATTAAGCCAAAGAAGAGGGAACGCTATATAGGCACCAGTTACAAAAAATAAAAACAGTGAACGTAAAGAGGATTTATTTAATATTGTAATGACTACGCAAATTTATTTTTAACAAAATTAATTGATGTTGGAAAATGAATCATAGAGTTCGTGTAACTACTTTTTAAGTTGTCGTTTTTTTTTGGAACTGCAACGTCCGGATAGCGACCATAATCGTAAGCGCACGCTAAACCATCAAAACAGCATAAATTAAAAACTTGCGCGGCCCGCAATTAATTCGCAGCGTACCTGTAATAAGAATTAGATTTACGATTCCATTCGGCTCTCTAATGAGGCCTTCTGCCCTCCTATTTTCATATTACGCGTTTAGGCCGCTCGCCCAGAACTGGTTCTGCGGGGATCGGCTCCAAAACAAATCCCATCATTCAATAAATAACATGCTCTTCGTTAATTCTAACGCACGCTTTCATTGATTAGTTCGCGATGCATATTTTATAAAGCCGTAATTTAGTGCCCGTACGCGCGCGCAGGGCCGTATCGCAAAAATCGCGATAATTGTCCACGGGCGATGGCGGCCGCCGCACAAAGCGCAGCGGATCGAAAAGGCACGTTCGAGTGGGGCTCACCTCGTGACCGGCGTAAAAAGTCAGGCCTTGAATGCGCTCTTTACGTACCTGCAACAATAGAGAGATATACGATTAGAGCACGAATGCAAATTAGATTAGTTCTAAAATAAAATTTAATTACGGCGGCCGCAATGTAGGTGTAAAGTTTCGCCTTCTTGCAGCCCGTGTAAGGAAATCGACTGTTCAAGGGAAACTCACGTTGCGGCGCTGCACACGAGATGTACAATCTTTTTTCAAGGACGTCCAGCCTATCTTCGACAACGCCACATGTTGCTATATTTTCCAGCCCAGAAAGAAATGGTTAAAAGCAAAATTAGGTAAATAGGACAAAAGGAGCAACATTTTTAGAATTGATCTGCACATGGCCATGGAGAGTTTATTTTTGTTAAGAAAAATAGATCAGACATAAAGGTAAACAAAAAATTTAATTAGTGCCCCTCCATTAAAAATAAAATAAATTAAATAACCAAATCCAACATAGAGGTAATCTAAAATACAAAATTCAAAATTCAAACCTTGTGTGACTCAATTAAAAGCAAAAACCAATTTTAATGCTAGCTTGTCGCAAAAGTCCCGACTCACCTGCAAAAAATTCAGTTTGTTTTGTTTCTTCATGCTTACAGTGTTGTAACAATCGTCATCTTTGTATTACAGAGAAGTTTGCAAGAAAATGAACTTCCAGTTTTGATTCGCTATTGGTGGAAACGGGAACTTTGAACAAGACCATTCGGAACCAACTCAAAATAAAGCACGCCCTCCAAGTTCTACCATACGTAAATCTTGACCTTCTTACTGAAATGAGCTTTTGGCCTATTGGAACTCACTTCTGTCGATTGTGATTAACCAAAAAGACCCACTTCACATCCAACGTCATAATTCGCTTCTAAAATCGGTCGTTCAATAGATTGTTGAACTGTTGTAAATCTCGACTCTTTTGGCGGCTTGTACTTTGGTAAGTTCATGCGGAGCTTGGCGCTACTTCTGTGGACAAAATCAAATAGCTGAAGGGGCCGTCGGATCGTTGATTTGGCAACTCCAAGTTCAGCGTCCAGATCTCGAGTACTTGATGAAGGTTCAGCGTCCAAAGCAGCTTGCAAATTACCATGATCCAAATTTAATGGCCGGCCCAAACGAGGCAAATCTTCAAGATTGAGATCATTGGATTCAAAGCGCCTATACCATATTGAAACTTTTGACTGACTTACAGATCCTTCACCTTCAGCATCGCAAATCCATTTTCCCGTTCCCAGCAATAGCGAATCAAAACACAAAGCTCACTTTTTTGAAAACTCACCCAAGATGTAGGTTGTTACAACACTATAACACAACGAAACAAAAAATTTATAACAATTGAATTTTTGCAGCCAAGTCAAGACTTTTGAGACGATCTAATATATTAAATATCTGAAAAATAAATTAATAATAATGGTACGGCTCAAACTCCCCGCGTAGGAGCACGGCCTGTGATCTAAGAGGTTAAGGCTGTCATGTATTCGCTCTCTCTGTTCAGTCATTGCGTGGTGCGGCAAGCACCACGCCTTAGACGACCGCCATTATTACCTCTTGTTCGAATGAACACAACTACTCAATTGTTTTTAGTAAATATGTAAGGCCACCCGCCAAGCATCAGAGAACACCGGGAAATAAACCCGGGTCCGTCAGCACCGCAGCCCGCGCCTCAACCACAGGGTCACGCTGGCTGAAAAATAAATTAATTTGTGGTTTTCATTTTTTATTAGTGACTGATATCAATTATTATAAAAATCATCATATATAAACTAAAAATCAGAATACATGCGTTCCATTATGTTGTAGTCTCCAGTCATTTGCAAGCAAAGTGTTTTATGCCTCGTTGGTGTTACTATTGTAGTTTAAAATCGATGTACTGGTGACACCCTCCTTCCACAAAGCGGCGTCCGGCCAACAAGTGAGCTATTGGTCGGAACAAACGGTAATCCGATAGTGCCAAATCAAGTGCGGTTCTATCAAGTTCCTCAAATTTCCACTAAATTTGTTGGGCCGTATCTGGTCTGCCGTGATTTATCTACAGCAACGTCCGTCTTCGATTAACCTTATCAAAATACTACTGTTCCAAGACGCACACATTTTGTCACTTTGTTGAAAATAAATTTCGGCGGTGATGACCAGACTTCGGAAAATAAACCACGCGTTTGTAATTCCATCAAATGGACACTCGTGCGATTTAGAGTAGGTTCTGCAGTTTAGCTTCTATTTAAACATTGGTCTCATCTGTGGTAACAATTTGACGAAAGAAAAGAAGATTTTGAGGATCCTCAAGCACACAACCCGGTGTTCAACTTACTCTTGTGTTAAAGTGTCGTCTGTTAACTTCACCTCGCTTATGCAAGCGTCAAGTGTGAGAATATTTAAAAAGCGTGAAGCAAAGCTTCTTCATTTTACTACAGAAAGACATTTGCATCCAGGCCTCATTTAAAAATTGATGTTACCATCAGTTTTTTGGACATATAATCTGACATCGTTTCTTAACCTTCAACTTACGAATTATTTTAAGAGCCCTAGTAAAGCAATGCAATTCGGTACAAGAATAATCCACAAACTCATTTTTTAATATGATATGTAATTTGCAAAATAACTCAATTGTTTCAATAATTTATTTAGAGTAAAATTTAAAGACTTAAACGAAAAGACCTTTTGCACTACTTTAATAAAATTTTACCTTAAAATATCCATGGAAGATAATAAAAACCTCTTTACTGATAGTCAAAGATTATATTAAAAAATTGATTCTTTGGTGTTCAATTCACCAGCTACTCTTTCAAAGTGGTTGTTTTGTATCTAAAGTAATAAAAGATTGAAACAAACGTAATCACATTTGTTGCATCAAAATTTTTCTAGTTAGCCAAACATTGGTTTTGGCGCTACACTCCACCAATTTTATATTACAGCTAATGTCTCTCTACAATAATGCCTCACTTAAACACTAAAGACTGCACTAATTACCATAAGCCTTAAATTTATCTGTAATGATACGGACGATACTGTTCTCTTCATATATGAATTGAGTTGCTCTCCCAAATTCTTCCCTTAGCGATCGGAATTTTGAAAGTCTGTGTTATTGCCAATTAGCAGTGTGAAATAATTGATATACACATTGTCATACCCAATCATTCTCTCGTTAAACATCGGAAACAGAACACCTATTTTAATAATAACGGGGTTGGTAGTAAAACGAATCACGCCTCAATTATGTATTAAAGCTGTTCCTTATATTTTTTACACAAAAATTACAAATATTTTTGGACAACATTTTTTTCTTAATGTAGCAATTGCTGAAAGTTACCAGAACGAATAGGTAGATAAAGTTGAAAATAATATCTATTTCAACGGCTACGTCGAGATGGACACTTATAAAATCCGTAAGATTTTTTGGAATACAGATGACTCACCCTAACCTTTATCAAAAGCTTTAGTTTATATCATGTGTACCGAATCACGCTGAACGGAAGAGGTTGCTTTTGTCTGGTGGTCCATTTGCACAACACACTTCTCCATTTCATAGTTGGGAAGCAACTGCACAAAAGGATAATAGGATCTAGCGGTATTTTCGTTTATTTTCAATAGTGTCTTTCACCCTTATTGCAAATTTTTTCTAGTGAAAACCCGCACCAAAAATCCATCTTAATGTCGCTGCTTTTATAAGAACTTTGACTTTTCAGGGAAAGACAACTTTTGCTAATAGTAGAGATTTATGTGCCTTGCGTAAAAAGTGTGGTTAAACTCAAAGCATACATTACCCATACACAACTGTGACGCTAGAGGCAAAAATTGTAAAATACCACAGGATTACACTGTTTGGATGCATCGACTTTATACCTCCATCGTACTATCAAAACCCAGAAAAACAGCATCCTCGTCGTAGAGAGACAATCTTCAAAAAGACGTTAAAAATATAATATTCCTCAGGACCAGCAGCTTTAACTATTTTGTAGATTAATTAAATGAGTAATGGACATTATTCCTTAGGGATTCAACAAAAAACTGTTGACATGGTCTGTAATTTTCATCTCTTACACTGACAGAATTAGTCACATCCTTCATCAAGCGAAGGTATACCAGGTTATAAATCCCCTGCCTAGACTGACGCAATCAACAACACAAAAATATAAATGACAACGACTGTGTTAAACATAAACCTGTAACAGGAGGCGATGGATTAATCTGACAATTGGTTTTATACTTAAACATTTTAAATTATTTTAAATAATTTATGCTAACAAAGGATCATTATTAAGTAAACAATAATATGCAGATATTTGGCCAATTTATAGATAGTAGAATTATTTACAAAAGTAAAATTTACACTAAATTATTATTTTAACAGAATTATCAATCTATCATAAGAAAACACACTGAAACGTTCCAATTTACTTGCTTCAGTGTATTGTATGTAACTAAATCTATGTGTACTTCAGTTATTTCAATCAGTAGTACAGATTCTGTACTATTTTATCAAATATATATCTATAAACAAGAGAAAACCTTGAAATCAAATTACGTTGTTTTTATCCTAGCTTTTGGATTGTTGAAATCACTATTATTTTTTAATATGTAGTTGTATCAATTAAATGTGTTGTCTCTAATAAATCAATAATTATTTATGCTAGCAAAGAAATTAAAAATAGTAAACACGTATTATAAAATATAATGAATAGTGCCATGGCATGTTGTAAAAATTTTGTTAAATTTCTAGTAGTGACTATATTATTAAACAACTTTCCGATGTTAAAAGAATTTATTATACTTTTTTATTTATACACAAGTCCAGAATACAAATTTTACCTTTTTTGTTACAAGACTGAAAAAATAACCAATAAAAAATTAAAAAAATTATTGTTCCAAAAAGTTGTCCTGCAAATACTATCTTTGCAACCTCAAGGTTTTTATTGGTTAAAAATTTTGCCATGTACAAAAAAATGAGGAAAGAGCAAAACAACTAAATTTAACCAGTTTTGAATTGGTTTACTTTATTTTGTGCAAAATCGTAGAAAAAATTTGACTTAATGAAAAACAAGTCTCTTGGAGTTACGTAAAATTCGCTGTTCCCACCGTAGAGCTTCAATTACCATTTTATGAAAGATTTCTATTGCTTTGTACAAAACTCCCATTTTAAACAATGACATCTAGAATATCATTGTTGAAGTTGCTATCAAATTCATAATTTTTGACAGTATTTTTACTCCGATACGTTTTGGTAGTGATGGTGAGAATCTAATTACCTGCATGAGAAACATGGCCTGTGAATTGAGGCGCCTTAGATGACCCCTTCTTCGAGGTAAACGCAGGTAGTACTCAATTACTGTTAGTGACTAAGTAGGCCATCCGCCAGGCGTCTGAACTCAGGTCTGCCCGCGTCACAGATAAGCATTTCAACCGTTTGGCCTCCTTGTTCTTATGAAATTCAGAACCAACAGCCTTTGAAAGAAATTTAGAGCAAAGATTCGATTTTGGAAATCAAATTTTAAAAACACCATTGATATCAGATTGATGTCAGGAAAATACATTCCACTGTCAAAGTCTGTTTACTCTTGGATAAATAACCAAAAATTTCACATTTGGAATAGCGGCCACTACATTTTCAGAAAAGCACCTGACTTCTTTAGCAAAAACTGTCGATAATCAAATCTATAACAGAAAGTTGATTAAATAAAAAGAAACAAATTCTTGTGGTTCCAGTAAGATAGAGCGACTGAACATCGAACCTAAGCGAACTGGAATCTCATCTTTAATGTTTTTACAGAAATAATACTGATAGTGAAAACAAAGGCAAAGTTGATTGAGCTAGTTATTCATATGATCTAAACCCTTGTGCCTTCTTTCTATAGAGATATTAAACTCCAAATTGTCGAATAAAAAAAATCGAAATAAATTCCATTTCAGACCAGCTCATGTTAAAGCATCTGCCACATTACGCTTATTTCTGAATAAAAGTTATTCCATTTTTTATACTTTTGGCAAAGCTCTCTGTATTGAGTCAGTAGATAGTTTCAACATCTTGATCAAGATGCAATTTAAAACACTGGAGCTGATTTGCTTTACGTACAAAGGCTTGGAACCTTTTTTGGCATTTTTATTTACGTCCACGCAATAATTGACCACTGTTCCTTTTGGATCTAGCCGCGTAGATGAAGACTTCACTCCTCAACTCCGATTACACCGAACTATCGGCGGAATTGCTTTACACGCCCGCTAATGCGTGATTAATGCAGTTCAGAGGCGCTGGCAGCGCATGTTTAGGATTCCGTAAAAACCACGCGAACATCATTATAAGACGCGCGGGATCTGCATTGAAATTGTTTTAAATAGTTCGGTATCAGCCCCTTTATCGGGGCATTTAGCATCTAAATGGCGCCACTTCATATTCATGCCGGCGAGTACAAATCTGCATCTGCATATCCTGCACGCTTGCTCGCTGGCTGCATTCCCGATAAAATTAGTGCGGCCAGCAGCACGGGTGAACAGCGCATTTGATAGTTTCTGTTAGAGGGTGCAGCACGAGCGCTTTACGAACTGGTAGGGATTTAAAATTTGCGAAAATTTTTAAGTTTTGATATCGAACAAGAAGACAGGTCTGAGTCACAATTTATAAATACTTAAAAAATTGATTGTTCGCAAACTTTTAGTTATATATAGTATACAATTTTAGTAAAAACACTAACAATTTATCTATTTTGTACACTGTAGTTTTCTAGGAGCAATCAGCGTGCCAATTGAAAGCAAGCAACTTTAGAAACATTACATTAACTTTTGGTAGGCAAGTTCGGTATTGCCTAAGTGATGGGTATAGGAGTGTTTAAATATTAGTTGTATTACGTAAGGCTAGTCGTTACAATAGCTTAGCGGTAATAGCTTATGTGTTATCTAAAAATAGAAATAAAGACAAGCGTTACACATAAATCAATTTAGCTTACTTCAGGTATCCATAAATCACGATTTTGTAAATACAAATATTAATTTGAAGATATTAGATGCGAATATTTAAATAATCTATGAGAAGCCAAGGTTAAATATGAATTATGATTTTTAAAATACTTCCTTTGTGTAGGATTAAAATTAAGGTTTTGAAACTTTCTGCTTATTTGCTATTGATCTCTCATTGGTAAAACTACTAAAATTATTGTTAAATTAAGGATTTGTAGAATAACACCATTGTGCTACAATTTTGAAAATTTTAAAGTATGTAGCTAGTCTAGTTGTGCATATACTGTAAAACCCCCATAATACTGGTTCTTTATTAGGATGGCCTTTATAGTACGCTTCACTGTCTGGTTCCTGCAAGTACCATGTATACGTTTGTTACGCTTAAATCCCCCATAATACTCTCTTCCTGCACGGAATATTTAAAATCACTCACTTTACCTTTACACTTATATCAACAAACAACACTCCCCGTCCTTTATTTCCACTCAATTTACTTACTAGTAATATAGACATGTCGCACTTGAGAATCGCTGGTAAGACAGGCACACACTAATAAAACTCGTCATTTCATGAAAAGACAGGTCATAATAAACATATTTTCAGATGATCAAGGTTCTTGAAATGACGCCCATCCAGGCTTTTGAATGGATCGTACTATACACAAAACCCATACAATCTGTGGGTCCCTGTCTTTGTACTGGAAGAGGCTGATCTAGTTGATTTATTTCGTTGTTGTGGTGATTCGGTAGTCTGCAAAATTAGTTGGTGCTTATGAAATGGATTTCCTCTTCAACCATATAAATACGTAGATCATTATGTATGGTCCTATTACTTACAGTCATCATTTGGTAAGAAGACATAACAGCCCCGTCTATGTTAATTCGTTTGAATATATATCATAGTTCGCTGGCACATTGTGCTGTTGATGTCGGTGAATTCGTTATCTTTGCAATAAGTGCAAAATTCCTGAAGAGATACAAAGCAGCGTTTTAGAGAATCATTCGAAACGATCGAGCCGCAAAATATGAGCGGACGTCGAAAGCATTCGTTAAGAAGTGAGTAAAGCGATATTTGGGAATGTAGACGATCTTTCAAGCAGGCAAATAGGCCGCGTCACAACAGCAAAGAAGGATAAAGTGATCTTCCGTCTCTTTTAAAACAAGCCAAATCTTTCGCTGTGCTGTTCAAATGAAACACTGCAATATAAAAATCAGGTTTTTCTAAATACAATTCGAAGTGGTTTGTGTGAAAAAAAAACCGTTTTTTCTGGATTAACATTTAAGAAACCCTTATTATCAGAAAAGCACGTGGAAGAACGACTGGTGTGGGTGCAGGAAAATAGGATCGAGATTGGGACAATGTTATTTTCATGAATGAGTCTTCTTTTTGGGCATGGTATTCCTTATTGAAAGCGTGGTCAACAAAGAAGAATAAGATTCTTCAGTGTACAGTAAAACACCATGTAAAATTGCATGTTTGGGAATACTTCTGTAAACGCGATTTTGATTGTCTTTCTCTGTTTTCGGGTAGTTTAAAGGCCAAACCATCTAACATCTCTAAAAAGTTTTTTGGTTCTGACAGAATAAGTTGAGTGCTCAAACATTGTAGCAAACTGTGCAGTGGGGAAAAGTGAAACTTAAAGGAAGTCAGTGTACACGGCAAAGCAGCGGTCATTTAAAATTAAGAAGATATGGCTACCTTTGCCAAATGATTATACAAAAAATCTCGTCGGAAGTTTGGAAAAAATGTTTAAAGCTATAATCAGTAGTAGGGGTAATTGGACCACATATTAACTAATTGCTCATGCTTCAATAAAAGAAAAAATTTATATTTACATTTTTATTTTCTTAAAATTACACCTATTGTTTTATTATTGAACAGGCTATAGTAGCATATGCAGAACATACACGTGCGTTATACAAACAATGATCAAGCCGAAAGAGTTAAATGATTATGATCAATGGGTTGCAACAAATTGGTTTGTGAAATATGGGCTGGTGGTAGTCCACACAAACTTAATGATCGCAACCGTCAAACTCTGAAAAAAGTAACGGTAAAAAATCTAATGCCCTCGTTGGCAATGGTCACTCGTGATTTTCAATGTGTTTTCTAGCGCTAGAACTAGTCGTTCTAGCTGAGAAATGTAGGCTTTCCAGAATTCCGTAGCTACTCGCAAACTCAACGTAAGGACTGTCATACCCAACCTTTGCTGGTAATGCCATTGGATTATGAAATAATGGAAATAAAATCTGTGAAGTGATGAATCTCCCTGCACGATCTAGCAATCTAATGGGTGCGTCTAGATTTGGCGGATGCCAGAAGCAGGCTTCTTATCCGAATGCGCCATGGTTTGAATCTAATATTTGTGACTTGGCCTGCGCCCCTTAGTTCTTGTAGCCGAAAGGATAAACTCTAGGATATATCCTGATATTCTCAACAACTCTGTGCTTCCAACTCTCTGAAAAGAGTTCAGAAAAGAAGCTTTTCTGTACCAACAGGATCATTATTCTATTGTAGCTTGAAGAGATGGATGTTGAAGAACTGAACTGATCTTTACGAAGTCAACTCCCATAGCCGCTACAGCTTTCATAGAGAAATTGAATGCATTTCCTACGAATATAAATGAAAAAATGGCAAAAAGTCTTCTCAGATGAGGACAAGCTGTAATTGATGCTGTAGGTGAACCAACATTCTGTTAACAAGTACCATGAGTCTCTAATTCTACAACTGTGGGTGTCTGAATAGTTTTGGCCATATAGTGTGTACTGCACTAAATTATAATTACCACATACTCAACTTGGTAACTTCTTGTACCGTTAAAGAGTTTGTGATCCTCATATTTAATACACAAAAATACTTTTAAAGTCTACTGTTGGGACAAACTAAAGTCGATGTGAAAGTGTCTTTTATTTTGGTTCTTATGGCATTATAACATGAATCTACTATTTATAAGAATGCATTTATCAAGTTTTTTGTATCCGAAAATTCTAAGTTAGCGACTTGTCAGTTAATTAAAATACATCAAAATAATAAAAAAATTAATAGGAGAATATGACATTACATAATTAAATGAAAAATACAGAATGAAGTATGTAATTGGCCAATAAAAATTGAATAACTGCAAAAACGTTTCTCATCATGTGTAACTGGGGACCGGCGCCGTCGCTCTCCCAGGTTATCAGCTGCGAAACTAATAATTTTAAGGTAACATTAAAAAGCGGCGAGTACTGAGCCATGACAAGACGCATTTTAATAGCCGGCAAAGGATAATCGGTCACGTCGGCTTTGATCAATGGTGCTAACTCAGGCGCCAAATGTCATCGATCCTCTTTGTTCTGTGCGGTCCTCCCGCGCCGCCTCGCAGTTTACTTGATTGCGGAGCCGCCGCGCGCAAAAACAATGCGGAAAGTCTGGTCTAGTTATAGGTACAATGATCTAGGATCTAGACGGCGTCGATTTTTTCCGGATACTACTGCGACTGAGTACACACGCGGCGCTGAAAAACGTGCGCGCTGCACCGTGAAGCGCGATTTCGCGTTGCAAACGGCCGTCCGACTGATTCCCGGTATTGCCGGTAATGAGATCGGGCTCGAAAAAAGTGCGCGCGGCTAACGGGATCGCAAACACCTGTTTAACTGGGTTCTCATTCTACTCACCGTCTGAAACGTTTTTTCAAGCTACGCCCAGTTCTCTGACAACATATGGAAAGTTACGTACAGTTTTCCATTACTGAACTAAAAAAAGTTCGTTCTATCATAAAAAACATATCTGCATATTTATCTTTGTTATATTATTGCTATAAACATAAAAAAATAAAAAGTAGAGCTGAATGAGTCTCTTCTGAAGTGTAACTCAACATACTACAGATAAATGATTCGGCAGAACATTTAAAAATGTTCGAGTTCCTCACACTTAAAAACACACGACTTATATACATATCATTAAAGGTGACATTTCCACGCATCTTTAGGAAAAATTTTCTTGCAATAAATTGATTTGCGTCGTCTTGTACCCTTCTGAAAATGGCAGGAAACAAAATACATTTTAGACAAAAATGCTAACCAAACAACAAGAAAAGATATTTGGTCTTTTCGGAGAAAGTTATTTAAATGAGAGAAATGTTTTAAAATGGTTCGTAAAGTTTAGAGATGGAAGGATTTCGACCTTAAAGATAATAACGGTTGACAGGGTCTCCATCACTGACGATTAGCGAATTAAGACAGCCAACGAGAATAACCAGTAATACACTGCTCAAGATTTACTAAAAATATCGAAAACCACTTCTCATACACATTTAATTTTATTTCTGTTGCCAATTTACAATCTACTCTTAATAGAGTAATAAGTAATGATTTACTCAATGGGGTATTCTGGTCATTGTCTGTTCAATTTTCTATCCACATGCTGACGGGTCTAGAGGTTGGTAATGAGTTGGTTGGTATGATTTAAGGTGCTCATCCTGTTTCTGGCGGCTTAACTCCTGATGACTTCAGTGATAAAGAGAATTTTGAGGTTGTCATGGAGGGTTTGGTTGCTGACATACCAAACTGCATTGATTAAAATATGCAATGTCTTAGATAGGAAGAACTGCAAGATTTTGGTATTTGATAGTTTACTGCAACCCCACAGCTCAATTCTGTAGGATCATACAGGTGTTAAAATAACTTTGTACAGCAACAACTGTAACTTCCTATAGTCAGTTGCGATTTATGTCTAATTAGCTAGTACATTATTTTTGTTATTAGATTGAGTTGTTGTCTTTTAGTTTTTATATTTCCAAGTTAGTTTTTGGTCAAAGTGAAGTCCTAAGTATTTTACCTCCGTTTTTATTGGGATGGATTGATTACAAATGGTGACTTGGAGACAAGTAGAGTATTTAATAATAAAAGTGATTTGAGTTGATTGAGTGCTATTTATTTTGATCCGCCATCGATCGAGCCAGCTTTGCAGGAGATTTAGGTGTGACTGGAGCTTTCCAGACGCGTAATCAGCGTTATATCAGATGACATTATAGCCGTGTCATCTGCAAAGATAGTAACTAATGTATTGTCTGTGGTTGGTATGTCTTCAGTATAGAGAAGATAGTGAAAAGGACCGAGGACACTTCCCTGAGGAACAACGGAGCTGATGGCGTGGTAGTTTGATAGCGTACCCTCGCATACTGAACTTGGAAATGTCTTTGAGTTAGATAGCGTTTTCAGAGAGGTAACATAAAAGAGCTTGGTTACATAAATCGCTACGATGTTTAGGTTCCGTACAATTTGACCGAGAAAAATTTAATGGATTGCATTTCTGTTGTGCGGCACTGTATATGTGCAACGAAAAGACACCGTTTTTGAAGCAATTAATAACGAATGATAAAAAATGGGACAATTTACAACAATGTTAAGTGAAAGAGGCCCTGAGATAAAATAAATAAACCACCATTAACTACCCCCAAAGCTTTTCTTTATCCAAAGAAAGTCATGCTTTACATCTAGTGGGATTGGAAAGGAATCCTGCATTATGAGCTCCTACCAAACGACCAGTCGATAAATTCAAATAAGTGCTATTCGCAGCTAGACAAATTAACTAGAATTAACTAATAGAAAGGGCCTCGTGTTCTATCAGCATAATACTAGACCTCATATCTCTTTGACTACCCGACAAAAATTGTTGGAACTTGGCTGAAATGCCCTACCCACCGCTACATTTCACCTTCAGATTTCTATTCATTTAGGTCTCTGCAAAATTCTCTTAACGATAATAACTTAAACTCTTTGGAAACTCATAAAAGCCTTTTTGGCTTAGAAACCTAAAAAGTTCTGGAAAAATAAAATCTTTTTTCATGAATAATGGAGAAAGGTTGTTGGACATGATAACTGCATAATTGAATAAATAAACATGGACACAAAAATATTGCTTCATAATCGACACAAAATATTATTTTTGAATGTTGTTTTGCTAGTAATCTTCTATTCGCAAAAGAATTTTATCATATATAACAAAATCTAGTAAATGAGAAACTGACTAAAACTTCACCAAAATAATTAAAACAAATCAAAATATTAAATTAATTACTCTAATAAAGTATACATAAGTACCTTTAGTAACAAGTGAAAATTTTAAGCCAATATAAGTAATTACATCACCATGAACGCTTTATTCCCGTAAAGCACCGTAAGAACAAAATCCACGTCGACAAGAGCCGCCAGCCGCAACATGCTAGAATAATGAGAGTTTTTAGTTGTAATCGAGAAGCAGCCTTCAAACCTCAGTCTACTTTTACCTCAATATCATGAGCTGCGAGCCAATACTGGAACATTGCAGCTGACCTCTAAAGCGATGTATTATAATCAGTCTGCCCATAAAAAGCGCGGTCTGCAGCGGAAGCGCCCATTACCCAGGAATCCTTAAAAGCGAAGCGTGTGCTTGAAGGCGCTTTATTTGCTAGGAATAGCTCTGCAACTCTGCATCTAAAATTAGACTGCCTCTTTGTTTCCCTAGAATGACCGCCGCTTTACGTACATTGCTAGTTTTTTTAGTTTTGCCCTTATGCCAAGTTTTAACGTATTAAACCCCTCAAACATTTCTTATTGTGCTATTACTAGCTTTTGTTTATTATTTAAATTTTTCATTATCTCGCATTTGTTGATTCTAGCACATCAAAAACAAAGCAACTCAACATGTGTGATAGTTCTAATCCTTACATCGTTTAAGTTTGCTTATAGATTTAAATGCCTCCAAATGAAAAGTGCTTGCACATACAAAGAATGTAAGCAGGTGAAGTCCGCTCAAGAAAAAACGTCCAAAGTGCACCTTTTATCTACCTACCTTGTAAAGGTTACGGTATTAAAACAAAAGTGATAATATTAACTTGAAACGATAACAAATTACGAAGTATTAGAAAAACAAATAGATACCCACAAAAGAAAGACTTTAAAAATACGAAATATAAAAACAATACAAGAAAAGCATAAAAGTAATAGAAAATATCTGCAAAAAATAATGTTATTAATGCAGAACTAATTTATTACTAATTAAAATATATTTTGCATAATTTACAAACACCTCATAATACAGACAAAATTCATAGGTGTCATAAGAGTAGACTATATGATCTGTAACAATAAATGTTAAAGTGAAGACGACAAAATTAGCGTTTATATTTAAAAAAGGATATAAATCAATATTATTGCAATATTAGTCTATAAAATATGAAGTACAAAATAAGTAGCAAAATGATATAACTTGTCTATCTTTTCTGTTTAATAGTTAAAAAAAAGCTTATTGCCGAATCAGAGTAAATATCTTATAGAAAGTAATATTTAACATGCAAAGACCATATATATAATATTTTCTATAGACAAAAAACTGATGCACATAATATGTGAATGTCGAAAACCCGAATCAACATAGAAAATTATTTTAAAAACGGATGAGCACAAAACAGAAATGGAAATTTATGTTTTACAAGGAAGTGGTAATACCTACATACGTTATAGGTAAGCTGACATTGACATGTTGACTCCACTGTGAAAATTCAGAAATCCCTGGGACCAGCTCCCAACCCTTATCATCTTGATTAGTCCTATCGTCATCGTGCCATCTCATGGAAGTATTGAGGTCTTCGGGCGCTTGTGACAGACACCTCTATCAGCCTTATATTTGTTGATGTTACGGCTAGTGAAGCTGTCGTACCTTTAGATTCTTGTGTACAAGTCTTGAGCGCTGGGGGAAATAAACTCCTACATTATCGAAATATTCGCATTTCTATGGAGGTTTCTTACAAACCTTGGGATTCAAAATGAACCTTGGCCAACTGAGAATTTATTAATGTGGATTTTTGAATCCCAATCTCAAACTAAAACCGCATATATCAGAATAGAGCGGATAATCGTTTTGTACAATTTTTGGCGGCTATAAGAATAGTGTAAGGAGCTAAGTGCTCATCTTGCCGCTTTGGCTTTGGTGACTGCCGTATGCAGGCTAATTGGGTCTAGAATTACCTTCAGGTAATTCATATCTATACTCTATGATATCTCCCTTCCGAAGATCCTGAGATTAGCAAGGATATCTTCCCAGTACAGCAATTCCTTGCTGTAAAAAAGATCCGCTGAGCTCTTCTCTGAGTTGATACCCATTCTTCACCTGTTATATCAGTTTTCAAAAAATTCCATATCCTCCTGGAACCGTCTAGTCACAAAGGCGGTTCTCAGCGAGCTGGATAACACTACTGTATCGTCTGCGTACTGAGTGAAGAGCGTCGTTTACATACAGTGCGGCGAGGATAGACTGAAGCCTTTGAGTCCGATAAACTTATGCCACCGAACTTGATCCGGAACCTCCATATGAAGAGGAGAAACCGGAAAACTAGATCATCGGTAGCGGGATTGCCGTGAAAGTCATCTTGTACATTAGGCTGTTGTAAAAAAAAAACTTACATTGGATGTAGTTATCTTCCCCCATCCCTTTATACGAAGGAATATACATTATAATGTAGTCTAAATCTGACAAACTCTGTGGAAGTTACAAAAAATTCAAAAATATTTGAAGGTCGTTTTCCCATACTACTTTGACCGATTTTCGTCAATAAAGAACTTAACACCAAACAAATATGTATATATTTTATTATTTTTTTAATGTTGTGCCTTACTCTTTATAGGACTAGAAGTGAAAGTTTGGCGGGAACGCTGTTTGATGGAGGATGCCTTGAGTTGGAGATATTTTTTTTGTTTTGCAGGTGTTACGTAAGCAATGATGCAGGGTAATGAGGGGTTTCTATATGACAGGTAAATGTTGGGCATCTGTTGAGTTCAGACATCAATAACGTTTTCTACTCCAGTTAATTAATGAATGATCCTGCAGGTGTGGTAGGAAATGGAGACAATGGTTTTTATTTGACAGAATTTAACTTTGTGGATCTGTTTATTTATTGTGTTTGGCAAGTGCCAAAAAATTATCGCCGAATCATATGATTATAGATCTGTATGAACATTTGATACGCTTCTACGGGGAGGAAACTTTAAACTTAGCTAAGCTACATTCAATCTTAATTTACCAAAAGCCAAACTTTTATATGACTTTGCTTTCTTAAAATCCTGCATAGATTTCCATATGTTGGATTACGACTAAAACATCATCAAATTTCCCATTTCGTTAATAACGCAGAGCTAACTTTATTTACAAACTCTATTCACACTACCCAAAGAAATCTCGATAAAATTAATTCAGAACTGTATAGCATTTTCCATAAATTAAACTCTTCTAATGTCCATGTTATTTAGCATTCTTTCTCTAAAATAATACTATGGCAAACCGCCATATATATTCGAATACATACGATTTTCAAAACATTCAGTTTTTCAAATTATGCTAAAACATTCAGCCATCACTAAGGAATATCACCGTACACAAACCTTCCGACTATGTACTTTATAAGCAACTCAGTTATTCAGGCTATTGCGAAAGATTTTTATTTTTGCTGTTACCCCAAATCGCATACCCACCAAACACATCATATCTCAAATAGAGTCATCCATTTTGACTCTTCTGAAAACGTAGCAAATGAGAGCAAAATAAAGTTAAAGTACTACGCACTGCCAAAATCAAATATTCAAAATCTCAAAATTACGTGCTTTAAAAGCGTTAAAACAAACTAGTAATACAAGGTGCCTTCCAAGTTCTAAGGTTTCCAGATTTTCAAAAGTGAGAGAAAGTGGAAAGTTGCGGTTCACTTTAAAAGACGCGGGAAATACTTATGAATTTGTAATATAAATGACAGCACCATACAATGTACATCAGGTCAAATTACCACCATTGCAGCGAGTGCTGTTTTGTATACTTATAAATGGCAACGTTTAGTGTTTAAGTACCACTTTCAATCATCCGTTTTCTCCTCTTGCGTGGTGAAACGCCCACCAAAATTTATCGCCGATTGAATGAGATATACAGTAAAGTGCGAAAGCTAAAGAAAGAAGGTCGAGAGTTGTGTGACAATGAACCGAAGCAGCCTTGGCCTCGAACCAGCCAGACCGAAACCAAAATTGTGCGAGTGAAGCAAATTGTTATGGAAGACCGTCGATTAGGTGTGCGTGATATCGCCTCTAAACTTGGCATTTCCATAGGATCTGTGGCATCTATTTTGCATAATCACCTAAAAATACGGAAAGTTTCTTCAAGGTGGATCCCACAAATTCTGACCGATGAATATAAGGCTGCACGGGTAGCAATGTCTCAGGACATGTTGTTACGTGATGCCGCCGAGAATTGCCGACCATGAAGGACACTCTCCGTGGCCACTCATTTTTCAATTGAGCCGCTGTTGCATCAGCGATTTTCCAAGTGAGCAAAACACACCCTTAAAGAAATGTTCTCAGCACCCTGGAATCATGACGACGACGACGTTGTGAAAAATGTGTACATCTAGATGGAGACTGCGTTAAGACGTAACAGAAGCTTCAACTTTATTGGGCAAGTACTTTTTCGGAAAAAAATTTGGAGACCTTAAAACTTGAACGTGTCTCGTACTATAATTTTGCAGACAGGCAAGGGCAACAATACTAAATAGATTGTACTATATTGCTAAAATAGATGACTTACTAAAATCATTTGACTATAATCCAACTATCCACTTAAAAAAATCAAAACCCTCATTACTAATTTACACCTACCATCTGACACTAAAAAAATTCCCCATACTACAAGAAAAGTCCTCTAGAAAATTATATGGTCTCCCAAATATTCATAAAAAGAATGTTTTGTTTACGTCCTGTAGTTAATAAACATATCACTGTCAGTCAAAGCTTATCTGGAAACTTCTTATAAGCAAACCCCTCATTACTCCGCAACATTGTTTATGTAACAGCAATAAACTTTTCTTAAGTAAATAAGAAACATCTAAAAGCTCAATATAATCGAATGATGTAACACAAAACCTGTACGAAAGAAAATTAATAGATAATAGTAAACATAGAGGTACACAAGGTATAGGAGGGTGCCTTAGTGTAAGTCTATGGTCTATAAAAAACAAAATATTTGTTATGAATGTACGAAGAGTAATGTACGACATACGAATGTACAAACAAATTATGCAGTACAGGCAGAAACATAGCAAGAGTCTTAATAAAACGCATTTCGAATCTAAAATGATATTGAGTTAACGGAATTCTTTTTCTCAAGTGTTATTTTCATTTATCAGGTTATTTATTTTTCTTTGCGTCAATTTTATATAACGATATTTATTTATTCTAAATTTTTTAATTTTTGTAGTTTTATAATTTACTTTGATTATCTACTATTGTCTTACTATATACCAAGCTATTATTAATTGTTTTCCTACTTTTAGCAAGCGACTTGTCTATTTGTCTTTGATATTTTAGAGGGGAAATCCCTGTATATGTATAGTTGTAACTGCTTATTAAAACCGTGTTGATCATAAAAGTCAATTAAAAATCTTTGCTACACAATACATTTGTATTAATTTATTCCAAAAATATTGAGTTATTGTTCTATTTTTTTGTAAAATATGGCTCAATACTTCCCATTTATAGTATCTAAAACAGATAAATAACTTATTCTGCAATTCTGATTGTAGAATGGCAAAATCCAACATATGCAAACAGAAAATATTTACATAGCATACATCCTGATTTTTTTCTTTACTGAGATAGTACACCTTATTAAAAGGTTCAATCTCGTTAAAGAAAACTCATGCTTCTTAGAGGGCAGCAGATAACTATTTAAATTAATTGAGATAATTATACATGAGCCTAACAAACAAGTATTTTTTCTGTCCCATTCAATTTTATTTATAAAAAAGTCTTTCTTTAAGTCTATACACTTTTTCTATCGATTCTACAACCTCTATAACCTGTCCAAATAATAATTGACGTCTTGCTTTGCAAAATAGGCGTCTACGGTTATTATGACCTCTTTATTTGATGAAAATATTTGTGCTTTGAGCCAAACTTTGGGATTAAAGACACAGGAAATAGTTGGTGAAGGTCAAAACTGGTAAATATGTTTGGTAATTAATCAATTCAAATTGTAATTTATGAGTTTTGGCCATGGCGACCGCCGAATGTGAGCCGGCAAGTTTTTTTGACGGAACAGCATTTTCTTCCATTCCAAATAGGACCGTTTTTTAGCAGTTGCTACTTTCAACTGGTCAAATAACGATGTGTAGTACGACCCCATTATTGTTTTCCCTTTTTCTAAGTAGGAGAGAATTCCCTGACTCCCAAAATCAGTAACCATCATTTTCCCGGCCGATGAAACCGTTTTCGTCACCTTTTGCAGTCCACTGTTTTGACTATTTCTTCATCTCAGGAGCGTAATGGTGGACCCAAGTTTCACCGACAGAGATAAATGGACGCAAAAAGTTCGACTTGTTTCGCTGAAACCGCTTAAGTAGGGCCTTGGAAACATTTATTCGAATGAATTTTTGGCGTCTAACTCTGCTTTTATTTGCGTAGGCGCGTTGCCTTTCAAAAGCAAGTACTTAACTACGGCATGGTATTTGATTTTCCATTTTTGCAAAAGCACTGACATCAACTAATACAAACGATTGTACAGGTATCTTTCAAAATATGTACAATTATAGTAACAAAATGATTTTGATGAGTAGGGCCATCTTCATGTTGAGGCTCAAAACTGTTCACGTACATAAACCAGTTGTAAAAAAAAAATTGCTACACAAAAATACATTTCCCTTAAAAGATTAAAAAAGATCACCAAGTCTCCAGTTAATGCTGAAAATTACACGATAAGTGAACAATTCATTGAAACTGAGTTTTGTTGAATTTGTTACGAATCTTTTGTTTCGCTGTTATGAGGCAAATCAGCAAACAGCAGACAAAAGAGAAGGAAAACATTGGACATCGATCGGTATTTTATAACGTTGTTAGCTGTGCTAAACATAAACAAACATAGACAAACGAGCCTGGCGGATTTTAAAAACGCAAAAACCGGCGAGTCCACAGAACGCGCCCTGCCCAAACCTGCAAATCACGAGGTAAATATATCATCCAGCCGAAAGTTATTAGCGGCTTAAAATAGAATTAGAAGTGAATGGCGGCGCAAAAAACGGGGACTGTTTTCACAACACGCCGTCTGGATAGGTGAGTGAACTCGCCGGCGCTTCGTCTAATCATTGTTCTAAACGGCCGGTTCACGCATCGGAAATCGTTGAAATAGTTCTGCAAAAAGTAATAATCTCAAGGTCAGGTTGCATAACCGTTTGCGCCTATTGTTCGTCGCTGCAGAAGAAACGAATCGGAAGACGAGCCGAGCAACGCGGTGCCGTTTTACGAGTCATTGATTTTCGGTTGTCAATGAACCTCCAGTTGGAGGTGTACGGATCTGGACCCGCACGGTCAGCTATTAGTGGCAAACCTTTCTCCTAATAATGTTCACTGTATTCCTTACCTCTAGTGATAATTAAAAAATAACCACTGATGCCCACAAAAATTTGTGACCGCCGTTGCACCGTCAAAAACCTCAATACACCTCGCGCCCGAGCATGGTACATAGCGAAGGCTACGTTACGTGAACCTTCACGGCGAATCAAGTTCTCTTCAGGGGCTCATTACGCGCGCGGGAAAAAATGTTTCTTCGTTTATGGATTTCAACGGCACGTGATAATAAGAACTCGTCGGGCCGCATAAAAGTGCGCAATTGCCTCAAATTGCTGCCTCATGCGCAATTTTCTAGATAAATAGATATTCAGCGTGCCGCAGTCGCGTCCGTCATTACAGCCCCATTGAGCGACGCGGCCATTCACGAAATTAATCTCTAGTACTCGAGCAGAGCTGCACGTATAGGAACGCACCTGTGCAATAGCAGAGCGTTTAACGCTGAAATTACGACAGAAATAAATAATCAGTGAATGCAGCAATAATATGAGAAATAAAAGGGAAGCAGCAAGGACCAGTAACATTAGTTGACATTTTTCAGTTTTTCGTTTGCTTTTGAAACTAATTGTAATTAAAAATAATAGCTAAAACAATAATTTATTTCAAAATTATCAGTATACACTAACTTTTGGATACAGAGCTAGACTATATCCATAATGTATAACGTAACCTATTCGGAATAGAGTATTTAAAAACATCATTTGAATCTAAACACTTTTAAACGTGGCATTCCAAAAACATAAGTTTTTTAATGAAAATGAGAACAATTATAAATAATTAAGATACAAATGTAAAAAATGCAATTGCTCATTCCTTTTTTTAGTTTCGTTATGGTACCACCTCTTTCGCTGATACTGATATTCAATTCTTCCACATTTATCTGTCAAAATTTTATCGGAATTTATCTTGAATCTCTTTCTTCTCTAACGCACTAACTTCATATCTCCTCTTGTTATGCTTTTATTTAATTTTGCTCTGTTTATTTTTAATTTCATCTTAATTTGTGCCACGAAATGACCAGAGTTAACTTCCACTTATCTTTGTGTTTGTACATTTTGATATTTCGTTTTTCGATTAAGACCTGATCGGTTTGATTCGTTACTTAGGAAATTGATAAGGCGAGCACCATTTTCATTAGTCTTGTCATGTTTACTGAGCCTGCCAATGGTTGTAAAGTATATTTTTCTCCCAATCGTGGCATTGTTATTATTAGCTCTATATCATGAATTGGTAGCCATTCATATGGTTTTTCTAAATCTTTTATTAATTAGAAAATCTGTTCCTAAGACGTAGTACTTTTCCATTTTCTGTGATTATATTTTCTTTTTGCTTTGTTTCTATACCTCCTCATTTCAGTTATTAAATGTTTCCCTTGCAGTCTATGTAGTGAAAATAGGATTCGATTACTATTTTTACTTTTTCTTTTGCTATAAACTTTAAATCTTTTCTTGCTCATGTCCATTTTTGTACATTGGTCGCACAGTTGTGCGCTTCTATGTTTGTTATTTATTAGTTTTTTGACCTTGTTACTTTCTCCTTCAATTCAAAGTCCACGTATCGCTTAAAACAATAAGTTTTTTGTAGGCTACTTTAACTTTCTTATTATTTCTTCTTTCTCTTTTAACTTTTTCTAAATTTTTGTTGTTTTATATATTTAAGTTTTTTATTCCACTGCTGCAATTCACCTACTGCGATGCCCCCCCCCCCCCCCCCTAGTCTGTTTTATCTGATACGCATTTTTATTCTTGCCACGACCCCAATTGGTTTCTGCAAAACTCTTTGTATAATATACTGTTTATCAAAGACGAGTTATTTTATCATTATTTTGTTTCGTTTTTCCATGTTCTTCGTAATCTTCCATTCAAATCTATTATTCTTTGTTTCAGCTCCTTATTTTCCGTTCTTAGTGTTTTTATTTCTTCCAAATATTCTTTCTGGGCTTATCTAATTAATCACAAACGTCAATCTTTCTATTCATTCTTTTGCATTTTTATCTTCTTCAGCATGATTTTAGCTGTTAAGGAAGATACTGGTTGTTCTTTCTCTCTTCCTCTTCGGTCGATCCTCTAAGGCTTATCGTTACTGTTTATATTAACTCAAGCTTATGTCGTACTAACTTAAATACCATCAAAATCTTCATTTATGTTTACCACACGCGCACAGCAACAATGGCTTTAGGCTTCTTATCTTCTAATCTCACCCGTTCAATTTTGGTTCGTTTGTGGTTCTTATCATGTGTTACATAGATATTTTTTCTCTAATGTTATACATTTTTGTATTATAGTGCCCTGGGGCAACATTTTGTTTAAATTTTCTCAACTAAGATTCTAAATGAGTTGCTTATGTGGGAGTAAATTCAAAGTATGTATGCCACTATTTACAATTTTTTGTTTTTTAATTGCAATGGTTTTAATGATCCCTAACACAAAAGTGGACTGATTAACAGGCATTAAAACACGGATATCGTTGATCAGAATTACTAAGAATAGTAAATATGGCATAATAACTGTAAAAATAATTAGAAAAGTTAATAGATTCTTTATAAATAATAAAGAAAGTATTAGGTGAAACCAATGTCAGGAACAATACAGTCTAATATTAAATAAACAATAATAGTGCATATTACCTATACGATATTACCTATACGAATCGTGCTAAATATAGAATTTTCCAGTTTCAATAAACATTTGTTGCTAATACACTAAAATAGATAATGACAATTTCACAACAAACAACAACACTTTGAAATACATAAAAAGATTTATACAGAGAGAGCACTATCACATTCTTAAGCTTGGCACTTAAATGAATTATTAATTAATATAAAACAAAAAAAAAGAAATGTTTAGAAATATTAAAACTAAACAAAGAAAATAAAGTTTATTTTAATATTTAATTAAAAAACAACCAAACTCAGAGGATACATAAGAAAAAACACTGGCTACAAAAAATTTAAACACAATAGAATTTTTAACTAAAGATTGAAATGATGAAAAAGGCCATGGCCTAATATAAAATCACAAGAACCGCTTTTGTGAGTTATCTGTGGCCCTATATATTTTACATAGGATTTGACAGTGACGATGCTAGTACAAAACATAAGATTAGTGTGCAAAAATTCAAGGTAAAGCTTAAAATACCTAAAGAAATTGAAGATAGACATTTATACTTGTAACATTTTTAAAGAAATGTAAAAAATATAGAAAAATGTTAATTGCGCTTCAAAAACGGTAGTTATGGCTGTTAAATGCTCTGAAAAAATCCATTATTAATGACTTGCATATGGTATATTTGGATTAACTATGCAAACACGTATTCCCTTTTGCGGTACAATTTTATTTGGAGATTATTAATCATTTACTTGTTTTTCAAGTTTGTGCTAAAAATTATCACATTATTTTACTCTTTACCGCAACTTTTAATATTTACATTAATGTAATTAAAATCGTTGGTGTTAATTTTTAATTATTATTTTTTTATTAAAAATCAGTTTTGGAGGGTTTACACCTGCATTTTACAAGCGCCACTCTATTTTCAAGTCATTTATAAGTACAATATATCTGTGTTTTGCTTAGCTTGCCAATTTACTTTTAAATTCCTTAAAGAAATTTTTGCGTAAAAGCTGAGATACTAATTTCACTGATAATCTAAAAAATAACTAAGTGAAAAGAAAAGAAATACAAAAATAAAAAGAACACATAGATTAGAAAGCGATTTCTGTCAAAATGATCGTCAACCTTCAATGAGCACATAATAATTACTTTCATTTGCGGGGACTGATTAGCTCGTGCCAAAAAGTTTCGATCAATGCATATATTAATTGTGTGTATATTAATTGTAATTATTTTCAAACATAAATATATAATATCCTTTAAAATACATAATTTAGGGATAACGAGGTAAGAATCAAAACTTTGCGGCCCGAGCAGTAGTAGTGTCATATAGTGCCATATGATTTGGTTGAGCGTTCGTAAAAATTTAAAGTCATAAGTGTCATACAATCAGTTGCATAGCAAGTCATTTGCGTTGGTAGTGCTGAGTTATTTTAAACATTGTTGAAAATTTCTCACTAAAGAAGGTAAGTACGGTTCGAGCGCTCAAGCCGAGCACATGCCTAAGTCGTGCGCGCTGCATGTTATCGCTATCGTCCAGTGAACCTCTAGCAGTGATAAACCAGTGCATTAATTGGAATAAACTGTTTTCATTTTTGTATTGTTTACTACATAATTCAGTGCATGCATGTAAGTAAAACTAATAGCATGCTGCCATTTGGCAATGGCTACAACCCCACGCAACAATTCAACCCAACAATAACGCAACAAAACGCATCCTTTTACCAACAATACCCATCTATCCCAAATAACAACCCACAACAAATAACACCTGAGCAATGCCAGCAAATGCCCAATAGCTACTCAATGTCGCCACAAATACAAACATTCCAACCTTATCAATATGGTCACTCTTCAATGTCTCAATTTGTAATGCCGCCTCAAGTCCAACCATTGCATCAACAAATCACGACACAAAAACCAATGAAAATTATTATTAGCGACGCAGAGGAAGAAGAAAACATTGCAGACAAAAAAAAAATGCTTTGCAAAAAGTTAATAACCTAAAAAAAAAGAAGAAAATTGCAAAACACACAAAATCCGCCACAATCATTTAATCTAACACAAACTAACAAATACTCAATTTTACCAGAAGTTACAGACGTAACAAACAATAATCAAGATAACGCTGCCAACAAAAACTCAAATAAAATACCCAAACCCCCTCCAATCTACGTACATGGAGTTAACAATTATCAGGAAATGATAAACAGCTTGAAGGATATTATGGAACAGGAACAGTACAACACCAAAAGTATGGCTGGTAACGTAGTCAAATTTAATGTGCATTCCCCGGATGTGTACAGAAAACTCGTCAAACATTTCCAGGAAAACAGTGTCATTCACCACACTTACCAAATCAAGCAGGATTGTGCATACAGAGTGGTCCTACGGCACATACATCCTACAATTCCAGTAGATGATATTACAGCTGAACTAGCTACTCATAATCACAAGGTTAGAAACATTACTAACATAAAACATAAGAAAACTAAAGAAGCATTACCACTATTTTTTGTAGATTTGGAGCCAGCCACCAATAACAAAGACATATATAACATAAATTACTTACAAAACATAAAAATTTCTGTTGAACCGCCCCACAGAAAAATGAAGCTGGTCCAGTGCACAAGATGCCAAAACTATAACCATACAAAGTCATATTGTAATAGGCCATACGCCTGCGTTAAATGTGGCGGACCGCACAATTCTATTACATGCAAAAAAGCAAGGGAAACTCCTGCTACTTGTGCACTCTGCAATGGTGCACATCCCGCAAACTACAAGGGCTGTTCAATCTACCAAGAGCTACAAAACAAAATAAAACCGAACACCCAAACACGAAAAAACACACATGCCTCTTACAAGACAAATCCACAAAACTTTCCTCCCTTGCCAGTGAAGAACTACTGGAAAACGCCAAACACTAACTGTGAACAAACAAACACAAATAAACTTCAATCACCTCAAGACCTAACACTCACACAGTTCTTAGAAGAATTCAAAGGTATGTTCAATCAACTAATACAACAAAATAGATTATTTTGAACATGCTTACGACGGTCATAAATAAATTAGTTCGATAATGGCCAAATTCCTTAAAATTGCACTCTGGAACGCCAACGGCCTCCAATCAAAAAAACAAGAAATCGAAATCTTCCTCAGTATAAACAACATTGATATCCTCCTTATATCAGAAACCCATTTTACTGTAAGAACCCACATAAAAATACCGCACTATCTTATTTACCACACCGAACATCCGGATAGTACGGCACATGGAGGCACTGCCATTATCATTCGTGAATCAATAACACATCACGAACTACCAAAATTCGAAGAAAATTTCTTACAGGCCACACTGATTGAAGTAAATAAACTACCAAATCCAATTACAATAGCGGCAACATATTGCCCCCCTCGGCACCAAATAACCAAACTCATGCTACAGCCATTCTTTGACTCCTTAGGGTCAGGATTTATAACTGGCGGAGACTTTAATGCGAAGCATACCAGATGGGGCAGTAGACTTATAACCACAAAGGCAGAGAACTTAATAAACTCATAACTGATAATAATTATACATATTTCTCAACAGGTAGCCCAACGTACTGGCCAACGGACCCTGGCAAAATTCCGGATTTGTTAGATTTCTTCGTTGCTAAAGGAGTTTCATCTAACTACGTAGACATAACATCCAGTTATGATCTATCATCTGACCACACACCTGTCATACTTACTATTAGTGCTATAGTAATTAGAAAAGAAGCCAAACCAATGTTATGTAACAGACGCACAGATTGGGACGCCTTTAAAGAGTATATCGATCAACATCTTGATCTTAATATAAGCCTAAAAACGACTGAAGAGTTGGACATTGGAATCAACAAATTTATAACTACTACACAAGAGGCAACATGGTATGCTACACCGCGCATGGAAAAGCAAAAACCCAGCTCACAAAACTTCCCAAGAGAAGTGATGGAGCTGGTTAAGGAAAAAAGGAAAGCTAGGTCAGTCTGGCAACGAACACATAATAGAAACGACAAAACAAAGTACAATCGAATTACTAATAAACTTAAACGAAAACTGAACGAAGTAAAAAACGACACATTTCAACAATATGTAACTTCTCTTTCCAAGCACGACTACAGTATATGGAAAGCCACAAAGGGATTCAAGAGGCCACAGGTACATATACCGCCGCTACGTAACACAGACGGCACGTAGGCCAGATCTGACCAAGAAAAAGCTGACCTATTCGCACAATATCTGGCAGAAGTATTTAGACCTAACTCTGAAACAATAAATATAGAAGTAGACACCTTCCTCGAAGCCCCACTACAACTTTCATTCCCAATACGGGATCTTAAAATCGGTGAATTACGTCAGGAGATAAAATTCTTGAGCAACAAAAAAGCACCAGGCTACGACCTCATAACTGGTCCTATCCTTAAACAGCTACCAGAAACTGGGGAAAGACAACTACTAGCATTATTTAACGCAATTCTGCGCTTAACCTACTGGCCGCCGCAACTAAAGATGGCGCAAGTTATAGTAATATTGAAACCTGGTAAGCCGCCAAATGAAGTGCAATCTTATCGCCCAATTAGCCTGTTATCAATAATTGCCAAACTCCTAGAAAAGCTGATATTAAGTCGGTTAAATAAAGACACACCACTGGATGATTGAATCCCAAAGCACCAATTTGGATTCAGACGAGATCATTCTACTATTCAACGGTGCCACCGTATGTCTAACGTAATTCAGAAAGCTTTTGAAAGTAAGAAGTACTGCACGGCAGTATTCCTGGACGTCCGACAAGCCTTTGATAAGGTGTGGCACAAAGGGTTACTGGCTAAAATAAAAGCATTATTTCCGCACCAATATTATCTCCTTTTCCAATCCTACCTTTCAAACCGCTATTTCCTAGTAAAATTCGGAAACAAAATCTCGACACTACAGCCAATTACCGCTGGGATTCCCCAAGCCAGCGTTTTGGGCCCAGTCCTATACTTACTTTTCACTGTTGATATACCAATAACACCGTACACAGAAATGGGAACGTTCGCAGATGATACTGCCATCCTCGCGTGCAATGAAGACCCTTTAGCTGCTACAAGATTACTGCAGGAACACATACATTTAATAGAAGAATGGCTAGACAAATGGTGAATTAAGGTGAATGAAAATAAGTCAGTTCAAATAACATTTACAATGCGAAGGGGAATATGCCCTCCTGTTACCATAAACAACATTGATGTACCACAATCTGAAGAAGTGACGTATCTGGGATTACACTGGGACAAAAGTCTAACTTGGAAACAACACATAAAGAGGAAGCGCAAATCCATGGATCTGAAAGTTAAAAAAATGTACTGGCTAATAGGTCGGAAATCACCTTTAGCAACCGAAAGTAAACTCCTTATATATAAAACCATCTTACGTCCTATTTGGACATATGGATGTGAGCTGTGGGGCTGCTCTAGCTATTCTAACGTAGACATAATCCAGAGATTCCAATCCAAGACAATAAGAACTCTTATGGATGCTCCATGTTACGTGACAAATCTCACCCTACATACCAACTCCAACACACCATACGTGCGTGATGTAATTACGGAACGGGCAACCAGACACTATGATAGACTTACATATCATCCAAACGACCTTATACAACCACTTACGTTACAACCAAACTTTCGGCGATTAAAGCGGAAATGGCCTTGGGACCTACAAACTAACGTGAATTCTCCAGTGTGAATCCATCATCCTCAATCAATAGGATTAGGAAACTGCGAGGAAGCGCCAATGGGTGCCAACCTCATCAAGCTAATCAACTTTAACAACAAATTAGCTCATAGAATCTCTTGTAATTCTGATTGCTGAGATACTATGTTTCAATAAAAAACTAAGGAAGGTATTAGATATTAAACATTTTGATGGTGTCTACGATGAATGGGCAAAACAATTCGTTTGGGTCAAGAAAGCATTGCTACATATAGGTTAGCCTGCTGAAATGCTTTTGGAAGAAAAGGTCGTCCTCATTGAGCGTAAGATAGAGGTTTAGAAGTAAATGAATTATCAGCAAAGTTAGAACTTTCCGACGCATTCTCCATAAGCACATTTGTATGAATAAGATTACAGGGGATAAAACCAGACGAAAAACGAACAAGAAAAACAAAGACATGACAACGATCTTTTGGGATTTCAAGGAAATTTTGGTAATCGTTTTTAAGGAAAGAAACATGACTGCATAAATTTTCTTACGTTACCAAGGAAAACATAAATGTTTGTACTGAGTCGAACTGTTTGCCTTCTTCACGACATTACCTCTGTATATAAAAAGATATTCCTGTCACCCCTGGAATATAGTTGGTCTGAAAACTTTTAACGTTTATTTCGTAAATTAATTACTAAAATCACGATAAGTGGAACATGTTATATGAATACGTCTCATACTTATTCGTAAAAGAATTGTGGATTTTTTCAGTTTAAAGGTGTTGGTAAACTATTATAGTTTTACGAATATTAAAATGATAGTTCTATCATTGTTTTATTTATATTTTAATAAAAACTACGCTTAGAACGGAATAATATCCCGATATTTACTTCATTTATGTGGATACGGGAGTAATTTTGACATTTTGACATTTTTTGAGATTATTTTATAGCATTGTTTAAGATACGATTGCAGAATATCACTTGCATTAAGTACTTATTAACTTGTCGGGTTTACACTCCACATCAAAAAGAGTTCTTTTCGTTGCCCCATTTCAAACTCTTATTCATTTTCAGTTAGGGCTTGCTTCGCGATCTTATCAGAGTAGATGCCAGATATTAGTAAATTCATGATAATAGCTCAAAATTTTTCCTCTTTCAAAAAATGTAACAAAAATTATTTTATTCCAGAAGTTTGAAACATTTTTTGAAGTTTTGGTAGGAGCATATCACATTCATCTTCTTCCACAGCAATTTCCTTTGCGGAACTTTTGCAAGCTAGCAATTGGCATTGTTGTTTTCTTGATGATCCCATCTTAAGATTTTTAAGGAAATATTTAATCTTTCTAGTGTATCCCGATTCTTTAATTGGAAAACGCTTGCATTGATTAAATAAAAAAAAACAATTTTATATCCTTTAAATTAGGTAACACTATCAATAGATAAAAGAACTTCCTTATAATTTCCTGTAAGTTTTATGTCTCATTTGCGCAACTCATCAAAGACCTCTAATGTCATTCATAATTTTTTATTTATTTGATAGTTTACTTTTTATATTTTGCTGTTTTAAAATATCCTGTACCTTAATTTTATAATCACAAAAGGTTTTCGTGTATCTGTACCTGTAATATACAAAAGTTCAATGGTCTATTTTCCTAGTATGCATTTTTTAAGTTTAAATTTTTATATTTTGTTTGAAAGAAGCTTATACAAAATGTCAGTTTTGTCACCGTTACAAATATTTTTGTTTTCATTTTGTAAGTTCAGCCGCACCGAATAGTATAGTTTCTTAAGTAGTGACAGCTATTGGTTCTCCACTCTTTCCAAACCTTATTTTATGGCCAAATTTAAAACAATCAAGTCACCCAACAGAATATCTAAACTGTATATTTCTCAGTAATCGTCAAAATTCGCCAACTCTATTTATCAGGAGTGGTCTATTTATTGAAAAATTGGAATTTCTCCTGTATAAACAGAAATTAATCAACGCATTACAGACACATAACCTGGTCTTCTACGTATTATCTCTTCCTTTATGAATTTTTTATACCCACCCACTTTCTTTCTGCCGTTAATAATGGCTTTAATAAAGTTAGAACTCTCCGTTTGCAGCCCAACATTTTAAAATTGGAAAGAATAGGGTAAGAATACAAATATTCCTACTTCTAACTCGCATATAATTCTAATTAGATTTATATCCAATCGTTACATTACAAAATCTACTTTTCTTTTGGGGACTTTGCTATGAGAGAATTTTTTATGTTTGGTACATTTTACTAACAATAAGAAATTATATTATTTTATACTTTTATATGTCGATAACCACAACGCAAGTCTTTGTTACTTACAAAAAATGCAGCTTCCAAAAATAAATATGACATATCTGTTCAAATGACGTTAAAATAGTAGTTTATTAGCTTCTAAAAATTATTAAATAATTGCGTTCAATTCGAACAAGGTTGTTCGAGGCGTAGTGTTGCTATAAATTATACTCCCACGTGGGTCCCAGAACCTCACCATTTAATTTTTTAGGTTGTATTACGGGAAAGCGGAAAGGCCGTTTTTTGCGCATGTTAGATAATACAAATCAACTTTAGATAATCAACAACCTACGATTGTCGATAAAAAGAGTTGGTGTACTCGAACAGACAGAAGCTAGTGGGAAGTTTAGCTACAAGTTTACAGCACAACAAGTCAGGGAATCTGACCACTAGAAAGAGATAACTGCTGACAGGTCAACTCATAAAAAGCGATAGCAAGCGATCTGATCGTAAGAAACGTGATGAATTCGTCCGCGAATTAAAACAGGCGATCGATTAGGATCCTGAGCGGAGCATAACTGGTCTGGCAAAGAAATGGAGGTCCACAGTCACTGTAGCACTACAAGTAGATATACTATACAAATAAGATAGACGGGAAAGTTAAAGATCCAAACACTGCTAAACGACAGCATTGGCTTCCTGATATTCTTCTTGGAAGAAAAGAACTTTAACTAAAACAGAAAATTAATCGTCAAAATGACCGTTGGATCTATAAAGAGGCCTCTAAAGTACCTACCATCATCCATGCAAAGTTTTCCGCTTCTATGATGGTGCTTGGGATTGTGAGCAGTAAAGAAAATGGTATGGAGCCTCACTTCTTTGAGGAAGGCCGATAGGCGACCGCTAACAGCTATATCAACGTATTAGAGATAGTTTTTAAACTCTGGATAGAGGAGGTAATCGCTAGACCGGAGTACGTGTTCTAACAATACTCCACTCTAGCTCACAAGGTAAAGAAGATCCAGAGATGACTATACAACAATTTATATTACCATTGGTCCTCCGACTTGTAGCCACCTCCAACCCAACTAGTTGATGCGAAAGTCAATGATAAGCTTCATAACACCAAAGACAGCTTAAAAGTCTCCACCATGGAAATAATGAGACATACTGACAAGAAGAAAAACTAAACTGTCCATTTCAACCGTACTCGACTGAAAATTCTAAATATGTAATAACAAACTGTACTCGGTAGGTGAATATTCACCTTTAAGAAAGTAAAGCGTAAAGCTTTTCTAAAATCACAATTTCTATCTTTTAATCTTGAATGATGCGTAGTATTATAATGCATTATAAGAATTCCGCAGATAGTGTTTTTAAGAACTATTAACTCTTTTGTTAAAAATGTCCGCGTAGTTGGAGGTTTTTTGGTTATCAGTCAATTTTTTTCTCTTAAACACTTCTATAAGCGCAGTAATGTTTATTAGCACGCAGAGAAATAAGCGCTTAAACGTTTCGTAATCAGTACAGCACGTGATATTCTTCAATATATCATACACAAACGCAAAGTAAAAAATAATGATTCTGACACCAACAATACCTGGTACGTTCTGATCTGTTCTACTTCGGATGATGACATCATCCGCGTACACTTGCAACTCGGTTGTGGGCGAGTAAATTACCGTTGCGGAATAAAAGTGCAGTTTCGCTGTGACAAATCCGCGAATATATTTGTTGCTACAGCAGGATAAAGTTGTTTAGCATAACGTAGGATTTCCAGGACAGTAACTCCAGATCTGCGTTCCTGCCTCGTAAGTTGCGCTCGCGCCGAGGACAATTGCGCTCGCCGGGCCATCCGACCACGAGCGTGAGAACAGTGAATGAGTGCAGATCTTGGCCTGCCGGTGACGAAATCATCAGGGGATCTGCGGGTTGTTTACTTAATTCCCCGTTTGTGTGTGGTCTCGCAGGCGGCGTCTCGGCTCAACTGGCGCAGCTTATCAAAAAATGATTAGTCTCGTTTGTACCTTATTACGGTCATTACGTTCTCCGTATTGCAGTGTTAATGCCCGTTTGCAGAAGATTATGCTTAATCGCCCAGAAACCAGTTGACATTTCGCCGTTTATTTTTGCGATGATTACAAAATTTAGTTAGTTTATCGCCGCCAACCTGTCAGCTTGGTATTTAAGTTTTTGCAACTTGATAGCAGCGGAAGGGCACCATATTTATGGCTCTCTCGAGCGCATGTCACATAATTCAGTAATTAAGCGATGCATGGATGCTAAAAGTGTAGGTTTGCATTTATAGTTACCTCTTACATCATCCCAACCTTAACCCAGCTAAATGTCAATAAGCATCAGAAACAGGAAACGAATACATCGACATAACTTTAAGTGATGCATTATGGTATTGTTGCAAGTTAAACTACTAAACATGTGTTCAAAATGATATGATGTTAAAGAGAAAAAATTCCTCCTTCAAGTTACAGTTCTTACATTTGCATAACGCAACTAATTAAAAATCTATGTGTGCTGCCTATTAAAATCTGAATTTTTCAAACCTACATACAAAGAAGTATGTATATTTTGGATATATAGGTACACCAAATCAAAATTAATCAACTACAGCTTTATTTATATCTCAAGGTTTTGAGATTTTCAAGAGGTTTACTATGTTTTATAACATTGGCAAGGCTCTAACGCCCCGGGTGGGAGCACGGCCTGCGAACTGCAAGGTTGAAGTTTTAATATGTTCGCTCTCTCTGCCCTGTCGTCGTGCACCCTCGTTGATACGGGGCGATGTGGCAACGACTAAGCCTTAGACAACTGCATTATTATCCTTTGTTTGGCCCTCAATTATTGTGATTGAGTAAGCCACACGCCAGGCATCAAAGAGCTTTAGGAATAAACCCGGGTCTATCCGCGCTGCAGCCAAGCGCCCTAACCGCGTAGCCACATTAGTGCCAACTTATTCTTAAAATAATGATGTAGCTTACCAAGTAAAAAATAGAACAAAATTTGTAAAATACTACTTATTGTAAAATTATGATATCTACTTAGATATTTTCTAGTCAAAATAATAAATAATTTAACATAAATCAAAGTATGGTCACACTTTAAGGTTTACAACAGGGTCGTGCAAAACGCCCTTTTCTATTTTAGGTTGAATTTAAAAACGATAGGAAGAAGTCTCAAGGGCCAGGATTTGATGAGAGAGCTGACCAAGCGACATTGCTGAGCAGAGAAATTAGGCGTCCAAAAAATATTCCATGTAGCACTTTGAATGAAGCTTTTGTTGTGTAATCTGTGACTGCACTCTGTTGAAACTAAACTTTTTGCATTTAGAATGTATAAACCTTGAATACAAAACAAGGGTGAATTCAAACATTTGCTTTCTTCCTCAAAAAAGTAAAATTCAATAACCCCCAACTTTACTTACCGTACAGGAAATAGTGACATGTTCGCTGTGGAAATGCCTTTGTCATCTATATAAGTGGAAATATGTTTCGTCGCTGATTTTGCCAACCTCGTTCCGAAATTTTCTGTAGAACAACCATCTTGTTTGGATGAATATGAGGGTCTCGATGCAAACAGTACGATTGGATAAATAAAAAACAGTAGCATGTTTGGACGGAGATCACTTCAGAACAAGAACATTCAGAATACTTGCGATTTTGTCTGTTAAAAACGTGTATAAGGACATTTTTAAAAAGTTACTAAAAAATAATTAAGATAATCGCCAGCGTGATTGCGCGGTTGTGGAGCGGGCTGCGGTGCGGATGGACCCAGGTTCATTCCCCGGTGATATCTAATGCCTGGCGGGTAGCCTATTCCGTCACTAAAAGTAATTGGAATATCTGCGTTCGTTTCGAACAAGGGATAATAATGGATAATCCGTTTTTTATTGTTATTTTATTTAATAAATTATATTTTATGGGGGGTTCGGTTAGTTCTAAGAGCAAAATCAAGGAAAAATTTAAATGCAAGAGATACATTACACGAACGCGGCTTTATCTCACATAAATAAATTTGCGAAAGTTTTGGATTTTGTAAATAAAACCAAGCAAGCAAGAATCAATAAGATGGGTAAAAAAGAATATTCAAGTTTAACGGAAATGAGAAAAAAAGGAGAAGAAATAGCGGGAATATTAAAAGGACGTTGGTTTTTCCGGTCAGAAATTATACAAACAGAAAAAGGAAGTGAAAGAATAAGGCTGATAATAAAACCGGAAAACAGAACGTATAGCAAAAGATATATTTGTATGGACAACATGTTTAATAATGGAAATGTACAGACCAAACACAAACCCAGTAAATGAGGAAAGAATATATTCTGGAAGAATTTAGAAAAAGAGACATTATTATAATAGAAGATCTAAAGGGAAGTATAATAAAAAATAAAGGAATAGAAAGATGCCTAGCGATGCGTAGAATTAACAAGCAGTATGTAAGAGAGAGAAGAAAATATAAAGATTATATAAGAAGAACAAAATAAAAGAAAAGGGTAAAATTTTGAAACAAGATGCTCCAAAAATGGCTTGATATATATTCTTATTGCATTCTTTATGCAATTGTATGATACTGTCTGATTATCAAGTTGAAGCGTATTAGATGCCGCTATATATGCATTCGAATGGATATTTGTTTCATTAATTAGTTGTTTTAAATGTTCATTGGTAGTTATTGTTATAATTTATTTTTGATTTTTTTTTAGTTTTGGTGAGGCTGGTTAGTTTGGTCCATCTTGCATGGTTTTTTGTAGTTCTGTTAGTTTTCTGTTATTACTCTCAGCTAATAGTGTATTTTCTACTTAATCTTTTTTTGTAGCTCAATGTTTTCTATCTCTTGCAATTTCCGTATGTTTTCTTTTAGATTTGTGCTTTCTGTTCCTTCATATCATTTATTCTGCTGTATTGTGGCTTAATATCTCTTATTTTAATCGTTCTAGATTATTGATGATAGCCCTTTGTACAATCCTTGACTGTAACCTATTTTAACTGTTTCCTTATGTATATTTAGTAGCAACGATGAGACTTGCATGTTGATGTTAACATAGTTGGTGACTTTGGGGGTCCCCGAGTCCAGCCTTTAACCCCCTTCTACTTTGATTATCTGGCCTTAGGTAATAGTGAAACTCATGTGCCTTTTAGGGGGGATCAGATACTTGAAGCGCTTGAGGTCGAAGCCTCTGTTCAGCTTGTATTTATAAAGGTTACGGATGATGGGGTTTCTGTAACCCTCAACGCTATAGAGCAGTTGTTAGGCGATCTGGGAGACATACTCTTGGATAGTTAGCACATCGGTGGCTTGGTGGGGAGGGGAGGTGTTCCTAACGAACCATAAGTGCCAAAACAGACCTGAGGGCCCAGCTGTGGTCCACCTGGAGCTTTCCCACATCTGTGCAGTAATCCAGTAAATAATGGTCTTCTAAATTGTCATATTATTTAAGGAATAGCCGGAATAAAAGAGGGAGTCGGGCTACCTGTTCTATGGATCCAGATTTTACTCCTATATATTGGGTGTCTCAAAATTCACGCAAGATTTGAATTTCGCGCCATTGGTGTGGTAAAGTGTTGCCAAAAAAAAGACAGGGTGACAGCTGACAGTTGAGGGTTATTAAAAATGGAGCGTTATAAGAAAGAACAGCGCGTTTCTATTGTTGAGCAATATTTTAAAAATAATGTAAGCTTGGAGGTTACAATTTGCAATTTTTGTACAAAATATGGTCGGAATAGTGATTTAAATTTATCAACTTTGCAGAGATTAATTAAAAAATTTAGGGAGACTGGATCAATCTTTGACAATAGATATTCTGGCTGCCCTTCAACAAATCGTTCAACACAAAACACAAAGCAGTTCGTGGGAGTGTTGCCGAAAGTCCATGAAAATCAATTCGGTACCGTGGTTAAGAATCGGACACTTTGAGAAGCTCTTTATATTTGCATATTCATGCTTACAAAGTTCAATTGACTCAAGAACTAAAGCCTATTGATCACGCACAATAAAGAGGTTGGTCAGAAAATAACAGTTAATGGTGCTCGCTATCTCGACATGATAATCCAGTTTTTTGTACCTAAATTGCCAAATATGGATGTAGACGATATATGATTTCAACAAGACAGTGCCACGTGCTATACAACCCACGAAAAATTTAATTACTGCATCAGTTATTTCCTGATCGTGTAATTTCCCGTTTTGGTGATCAGAATTAGCCGCTCAAATAGTGCAATTTAACGCCGTTGGACTTCTTTCTTTCGGTTTTTTGTCGTCTAAGGTTTATGTCAACAAGCCCACTATCACCCCCGCCTTGAAGAAGGAAATTAAGCACTGTATCAACGATATTCAGCCACATTTATGCAAAAGAGTTATAGAAAATTTCAACAAAAGAGTGCGCATGTGCTAGTAAAGCCGTAGAGACCACTTAGCCGGTATTCTATTCTATGCGTAACCCTATACTGTATACTTTATGAATCAATAAAAAATTACAATTTTTAATTAAAAACCCATGTTTTCTGTCAAAATTAGTTAACTAGTAAAAAGCATTTTTCCATTGCAATTGATTTTAAAATTTAAAATAGTGAATATAATAATGCAAGCCGTACACACAATAATTGTTTTTGCTAATACATAAAGTCATTGGATGGTTTTATTTTTATTATTAATTTTTTGTTGACATGGCAACGAAATTGCTTGTCTATTTTTTAATTTGCAGCTTTTTTACTGTTACTATTTTCCAGTAGTTGAATTAATTGGTTAATGTGCATTTAATGCTATTTTCCAGCTATTACTTGTCCACACCAGCAACCCTTCCACGTACGGGTCTTTGCACATAATTCCTTCAGCATAATCACGTGTAATGCCACCCTGTAGGCAACACATGCATACAATCGTCGGCAGGCTCTGTGCAGTTTTAAAATTAACTAGAGCAGCGGCCACATTGTATTAATGTAAAATATAGTGCTGTACTCGTGCTGTAATCATACCAGTAATAAAGTCGTACGTTTGCAGGCTCCCATTATCGCGGAATAATAAACAAAAGCATTTGCACGGCTACTCTTTGTCCGAGGCAGCTACGAGGTTTATTTTGCCTATTACGTACTAATGGATGGTTTTGTTTCCAGCGCAAATGGGCGAGCTCTAAAGACGCACTTTTGTGCTCCGAGCGAGTTCTATTCACATGCCCTGCTTAATTAGGAGACGTAAAGAAGGGCGTCTTGGGCTGCTTTTTGCCGTTGCATAATAACAGGTTGCCTGGAAAAAGCTTCGAGGCAGCGCTGGTCGAATTTACACGTACAATTGTGTTGCAAAACCCCTTGCTTGAGCTTATTAGTTTTAATAATTCACTTTTTATTGCATTCTCTTGCTTAGCATCCTTACAGCATTGCTTGGATTATTACTTTTTGGTTCAGTTTTATTTATCCGTTTATTAAATAATAAATTGTGATTCTTTCAGTTATATTAAAAGTAGCACGATACCAAACCAAAATTAATAAGGTAACAATTTACGAATTAGAAAGCAACTGAAGCATATCCTAATGAAGTTGTTCGCCTAAGTACGCTCACTTAAACATAGCTCCGGCGCTGCACCTAATTTCACCAGCTGCACTAAGCTGCACTGCTCCGCTGCAATTTAGGAAATTTCCTCGGAAAGTCGTGCGATGGCTCTCCGGATAAGTGAAAGTGAACGACGATGAGCGGATAAACGGCGGGGTAGCGCAGGTCAGCCGGGAACAAGTGCTAATTTAACGTCATTTTACAACCTCTTCATTCAAAGGCTATCTGTAAGGGAAACTAATGATATGCTGCCTGTTTTATTTAAGCGCGCGCCATTACGGCCATTGTAACTCGCAGCGTAATGGTTTGATGAAATGTGCTATCTTTACGAGGTGCGTCGAGAGTGTACGCCGATGGTTCTTTTGTAAGCGGGTTTGTCAGCGCTGAGGAGCTAATGGCAGCCTATGGCCCATAAAGCGCGTGGTTAACTTTACAGCGCTCCGTGGGAAAAATTAATTGAAAACCCAGTCGAAGATTTTACGTCCCGCAATTTGGATTGCCACCATAAAGCCTGCTGCCAGACGATATTGCCATAATTTGTTTGCTTGTTTTTACTTAAAAAATATATGAACTGATGTTAACGTTACAAGAATTCCCAAAAAAATAACCGAATCGTAAGAAAAGTATGAATTTTTCTAAAGCGTGCAGTAAAGCTGACAATTATGAACATAAAAGGATCATTTAGAAATACTCTAATCTTGTAATTCTTTTTCCCTGTAATGTAATCTGACTGACAACGTTTGTAAGTGAATAAAATATATGGTTAAAAGGAAAAATAAAATAAGTAACACACTAAAACAGAACATGAAATAAGCAGATAAAAGATAAAAAACCATAAATAATAAAAAATGTGAAAATCAAAAAATTTGTTAAAGACATTTTGGTAAAAACCGTTTACAACTTCAACCTTGTCAAAGCGTTTATCTGGAAATGAATATTTACCATTTTCTGCCTAGACTACAACTTATCGTTTTTTAAGTATCCTTTGGAATCGAAATAAATAATGAAAACTTATGAAAAAATTGCAAGTTAACAGCCTGATTCTCAAAAGCATAAAAGCTGGGCAAGCAATATGTGCGTAACATTCTATATTGCTCTACCTTCTGTAAAACGCCGAAAACAAGTCCCTAACTCTAAAAGGTATTCTCAAGCTGGGCTGTTGGTGGACACTGGCTTGAAGCTGTTGATAAAATGGCATTTAAAAAACGAAAAGCAACTCCGGTTCCACCGGAGCAGTTGGCGCATATTGACAGGGTGCTGTAATATTGTTGCAACTTACCGTATGATGAGAACCAACATGCTCCAGATCCTTTTGATATTGATGGGACTGGTCAACAATCTTTTTCTTATGTGACTGCTCCGCTTGTACAAGTTTGAGATGAGGAATTCTTTTACCACAACGATCGGTATATCCACCAATATTATTTAATATCACGGAATATTTGCTATTGCACCATTTCATACTTTTGATTGTTTGTACTGGTATATTCTGTCATTTAAGGTTTTATAATTTTTTTCGCAGTCAAGTACCCAGGAACGCCCCTAAATACTGCTTGTAGAAAATTCTCGCTCGGAAACTGGTAAGTGTGATGTGCTGTATTACAAATTTGCATCACTACTGATTATTTTGAAAAGTTTCAAGATTATCGTTGGAATATAGTTGGTCATCAGTGTTGTGTTATTATGCCGCCATTGCTACAAATCAGCTCGTTAGTTGTATCTTTGAAGCAGGCTTTTCCTTAACTGGACTAATGTGTCCTCGCTTTCTTCCTTGCACTATTATAAACTCTTCACTAGAGGGTAAGTCGTCGTGTTTATTGCGCTGGTCTATTTTTCTGGTGGTCGTAGCAAAACCAGCGCTTCTCGCGCTTGGGGAGAGCTCTTAGAATTTCATGTTGACATCTTCAATTCTTTCCTTGGAGTCGGGGTTTCCCAGGATAATATATAGCTTACCTGATTCACTGTCTTTAATATTTGTTTTGGGAGATGGGTTCCCTTTTCTTTAATTATACGTAACTTACAGCGAGACCTGCTGTATCGACGCTGCAGATAACTAATGTAACCTGAGCTTACACTGTGTGAACCGCTGATAGATTGGTGCACGTTTCTGTGCGGTGAAAATGTTTTCGTAGATGTAGAATCAGGTTTTTCTAAAATTTACTCGGAAAGATATATGAATGTATTTATGCTGCAAAGGTCACTCCTGTAGTAATACATATCATTGATTTTTTAGGTTCTCTTTGTTATGGCTTCCTTAAAATCTACCCTACAGAGAAATTATTTAATGCGAACTATATCAATATTCCACATAAACTTGTTTCGCTAATTGTGTATGCTCATTTTTCCAGATGATGCTACAAGTAACTACACTTTTGCACATTATGCAACATATTGGGGATGTTTTCATTGTTTTATTTCAAAAAACAGAAACTCAGCACCAGCGCATTGTTTTAGTAAAGGCTGATATCTCCGGCCTATATTAAACAAATATGTAATACAGAGCCGTCGAGTACGCCGGACTTGTATCGAGGAAAGCCAAAGACTATGTTATACGCATGCGTAATTCCCTATTACGTAGCACAAGTTAGTTTCAAATAATCAACAACCTACGATTAACAACAAAATGAGTCGAGAATACGACCGCAGAGCAGCACTATTCGAATCTCTTCGAATCGGAAAATTGCGGATAAAAATTGTTGCGTAGTTTTGGCTACATCGGTATGACCGAAGTTTACTATGTAGCTAGGAAGTACATGGAATCTGACTACCATGAGGAGGTAACTATTGACAGCAAGCGATCTGATGGCAAAAGAAGTAATGAATTCGTCAGCAAATTGAAAGAGAAAATTGATCAACGAAGTGGGCGTAGCGACGTCGACGATCAGTCTAGCAGTGCACCAAAACCTGCACTACAAGTCTTTTTTCCTGGGGAACTGTCAACTGTTGACTGAGAAAAATAATATAGGCAGGAAGTTAAAAGTCCAAGCACTGTTGAACACCATCAAATAAGACAGCGCTGGTTTTTGAGATTATTTTCGGACAAAAAGAACTTTATCCAGGACAGGAAAATGGACCGCCAAAAAGACTTCTGGCTCTACTAAGATGCCTACTGTCATACATACAAAGTTTCCGCTCTCTGTGATGGTGCTGGGGGTTTGCAAAAGGGATGTGTCTGGGAAAGGCCTGAAGGTGATCACAGACAACTGTATTAATGTGGTGAAGACAGTTGTCAAGCCCTGGATAGAAGAGGTGGCCGCTGGTTGGGACTACGTGCTCCAGCAACACTCCACTCCAGCTTACAAGACATGGTTATATAATAAATTGTATACTAAGAGATCAATAAAAGGCATCCACACCAAGGACAGATGAAGGGTCTCCTTTATGGAGTAAATAAAACATGTGGATAAAGAAAAAATTGTATTTGCTTACCAACGGTTTCGGTCTCGGCTAGAGGTCTTAGTCGGTTATGGGGGCTACATTGAATAATACAATTCTTAATACTATTTAATTGTGCTAAAGTGTAACTTAATTTAATTTTTTTGTGTTACAAACTTATTTTCATTGTTTATTCATTTTCCGGATTTACTCAACGACCCTGGATATTATATGCAAGAGTGACTCGAATTGAATTCGAATAAAAGCAAAAATTATGTAAAATAAAATCAAATAAAAGAGTTGCACAAAACCATCAGATTACAATAAATAAAAATATTTGTATTAATCAGATATGCAGTGCCACATAAGAAAAATCAGAAAGAGCAAGGAACTCGGACACTACAGATAAAAATCGACTCTACTAAAAAATATCTGCCATACAGGGCTCGCCATCTAACGTTTTTTTTTTTTGAACTAGCGGTTATTTGATGAATGGCAACACTTAGCTCATGACATTTTTGACAGAAAATTAGTTTTATCCTTCCGCTGAACGAAAATGGTTGTGTATACGCTTGAAGAACGCTGGGAAATATTGCGACATTACTTTGAAAATCATGGTAATGTTGCAGAATGTGTGCGAAAATTACGTACGGAAATGGGAAGAAAAGAGGCACCGTCAGCTCCGTATGTGCTTTATCTTGTTAAAAAAGTGAGAGAAACTGGCATGCTTATTGACAAACCAACGCGTGAAAACCAAAAACAGTGCGTACACCCGAGAATATCGCTGCTGTTGCCGAGAGTGTGCGTGAATCGCCAGGAACATCAGTTCACCGTCGTTCTCAACAATTGGACATTTCGGAGACATCATTGAGACGAATTTTGCGTAAAGACCTTGGTATGACGCCGTACAAAGTCCAATTGGTTCAGCAATTGAAGCCAACTGACCATCCAATGCGTTTTTGTTTCGCTTCATGGGCTTGAAGAAAATGCCGATTTTGGGCGAAAAATCATCTTTTCAGATAAAGCTCATTTCCATCTCGGCGGTGTCATGTGGCGGGTACAACAAGCAAAATTGTCGCATTTGGGGCACAGAAAAACCCGCACGCAATCGGAGAAAAGTCGATGCACCCACAACGAGTCACTGTTTGGTGCAGATGTTGGTCCAGAGCATCATTGGGCCATTTTTCTTCGAAAATGAGCAAGGAGCGGCTGTTACAGTCAATGGTGAGCGTTATCGGGCCATGTTGAACGAATTTTTGTTCACAGAAATTGAAGAGCAAGATATTGGCGACATTTGGCTTCAACAGGACAGCGCTCCATGCCATACAGCCAACGTTACAATCGATCTTTTGCGCAAGGTCTTCGAAAATCGCATTATCAGTCGAAATTCTGATGTTTGGCCGCCTCGGAGCTGCGATTTGACACCGTTGGACTATTATTTGTGGGGAGCCGTCAAAGATAAGTGCTACGCCGACAAACCAGAGACAATTGAGGCATTGAAGGACAACATTCGTGCAGCCATAGCTGAAATAGAGCTGCATACAATCGAAAATGTACTCAAAAATTGGACCGATCGTATAGGCTACTGCATGGCTAGCCAAGGCAGCCATATAAATGAAGTTATATTCCATTATTAACCGGAAGGATTGTACTTTCAAATAAAAAAAAATTGGAAAAATATTCAGTAGTTTGTTATTTATAGCATTTAAAAAAAAAGTTATATGGCGGACCCTATAGAAACAATTCCGATAAGCTAATCCCTCTATTACACGGTTTAAGTATTTTAGTTAGATAACATCTGTGGAATTCAACATTTCTATGATCCCTCTTGCACAAGCCTTTACGCGTTTCAGTCCGTTATGCAACATTCAGATCTATTGTCCTCGGCTCGTTCCAGCGAAGGCTGGCCTCATTAATTTCGCCTGGACCATAGCGCCCCGATTAAGATGTAAACCCAGGCCGCGCGAATTCGCGGGATCGCGTAGCCCATAAATCACGCGCGCGTAATTTAATCAAGGGTTACACAAAAATTCGTGAGCAAAATTCACGCCTAGACGCTTTACGTAATTTGTAATTACCCCGCGCCACAGCGGCCGGTCGCAAAAAGACGCGGCCACCTCGCGATTAGACGGCCTATCTGTCGTAAAGCTTCCCGGGGTATAATTAAAGGTACGTTCACGTGCAGCAGATATGTGTAAATCTTATTAATAGACGCGCACCGACGGATCTGTTGCATAAAAAATCGTTAATGAACGGCGGCGGGTTCAAAGCCCGCCAAGTTGGGAAAAGCGATTAAGCGACCGATCGCACCTGAGCTCTTATTTAGGTGCAACTTCGCCGAGCGTGCCGTGACAAAGGTTGCAGACGCAGCAGCTTTCTCCGGCCACTTCCCCGTGCGTTTATTGAGTGGATGGCAGCGGCATTACCATATTAGGGCTAGGAGAGAGCCCGGATGTCTATTGCAGATACTTCACTGACGCCTTTAATTATCGTGCATCATTCATCCATAACCACTTCAATAATTATAACTATATGTCGTCGTCCTCCTAGTGCAGATCTAATCCTTCGGCTCAAAAAATCGCTTGCAACGTTGAATTTAGACGAGTGTAGGTCGTCTTAAGTTTAATAAATATGAGACGCGCCAATTTGCAGGCCATAAAACGTTAGATGTGGCGCGCCATATAGAATTATTAAGTACGATGCGAACTATAATCATCAATAATTCTAGTTCATTTTCTGCCTGCACGTAAGAAAGATGTAAATGCGCAGCATATTTGTTGTCATAGCAATGCAATGTGTGTGTTACCTACATTTATACTGACGCACTTTATATCCGACTATAATTTAAAAATTCCTCTAAATGCACGACTAACTGTCTAATTTAAAAAACTCTCATCTTTAAAATATCTAAATTCAAATAGCATTGTTAGAATGTAATAGTTGGCAATTAGGTGGGGCAAATAGAGAGAACATAATATTGATAATAAAAGGCCAAACAAGAACTAGAGAAAACAGTTAAATAAAAAATGGAATAAAATATTAAAGATACCGAAGAAAAAACTTTATGAGAAAGTCGGTGTTATTCATCTTCTGTTGTACCGCACCTAGTTTCTTTTGTATTGTTTTATATTTTTAATTTTATAATTTTTGATTTTCTCTTACACTTATGTTTCACTCCATTATTTTAAATGCGCTTTTTTAACATCAAAGGTTGATCCTATTCGAATTGCACGTCATTTGCAAGCTGAAGGAATCATTGTTCTTTTTTGAAAATGAATCTGGTAACGCCTAACTGTCAATAGTGTGCACTATCAGGAAACTTCTTTTTCATTGAAACCATCGATTTGAACTTGAATGACATGTGACTTCAACAAGATAACATTACATAACACCCACTTTACTTCAAATACAATTTTGCGAAGAGGTGGCATCTATTGTCTACCACTGTCTTACAATCTAACCCCATTAGACTTTTCCTCTGGAGCTATTTGAAGGAAAAAGTTTAAGTCTGCTACAATTTCAGGGTTAACAGAAAATAACAGACTTGTAATTGCTAAAATACAGCTGAATTTATAGGAAAGCTATGGAAAACTTCGCTACAAAGGTCAGATATCAGCGAAGTCGTGGAGGGCATTTGGCCGACATCATATTTCATACGCATTGCTGAGTCTATACTTTATACTGACAGCAATAAAATTTAGATTGTTCCTATAATTTGTGTTTTATTCAAGAAAAACATCCTAAAGTGTAATTGAATTTAATTATTGTTATATTCTTTCTGTTATCTTCGTATAGAATTTCAAATTTGTTGAACTGTAACTGTTATGATCACATTGATTTCCTTTTGTAACAAAAACTAGTAAATATTTTTTTATTTGTTTGGCGTTTCGTTTTTTTTTATTTTTTACGGGTTTTCATAAAAATAAAAAGATAAAAAGCTTAAAATTAGGTTAACACAAAAAATTCATTATTAATTCCAGTTAAAGATATTTTTCATAATGAAACAATATGGAAAATTGAAACCATTGCAGGTTTTTACTACAAAACTTTTTTTTTATATTTATTTCTTTTTGCAATCTGTAACAGTGGACGAGATACATGTCGTGAATGAAATCGAACGACGTATAACTTGTATTTTTCTACATACTGTGTTGTGTGTTTACTTAATCAAATCTATACAGAATGTGTAGCGGTTCGTGTTTTTTAGTATATGTGAACTTTTACTATTGTCTAGTAGGTTGAGGGCCAAGGCGTTAGGATGATATTCTAGTTCACTTAGGTACTTGTTCCTGAACTGCACTATCACTTTTTTACGATGTCAACTTTTAAGTCACTTAGAATGTTCAAAATGTTGAAAAAATAGATCAGAGTCAGAAAAAGCACGACACATTGCAAGTAGCACTTTAGATTGGAATCTCTAAAGGATTTGGATGTTGGAGTTAGTTGTTGTACCCCAAAGCTGTAATTTATATGACCATAAAAGTTTAAATATTACATTATAAACTAGTAGCTTACCTGTTAGGAATAATTTGGAATTTCTGTCTAGTAACCAGTAATGCTTACTAAACATTAGCCAAGATTTTTCTTTTCTTCCATATGTTAGTTTTCTATGTTAGGCCTTTGTCTAAGTGTAAGCTAAGATATTTAACTTCAGTAACTTTCGTTAAGGGAATGTTATTTACAAAGACTGGTGGTGAATTACCTATGGTGAATGTGATATCAAAAGACCTGGCTTCATTAAGTTAAATTTTTCATCTTTTAAATCATTGTATTATTTATCTTTGAGTTTTACTATAATAATCTTGTCATCCACAAAGGTGGCAGTAAGGGAATGCAGACCGGTTGGAATGTCTGCTGTATAAACGAGATATAGAATCGGACCAACATTGCCCTGAAGCATCCCTGAGTTGATTGGGCCAATTTTTAAGTGAAGTATCATTTCTCTAAATAATATAAGGATAACATAAAAAGAGCGCGATAGTATTTTTTAGGTTTATACAGAAGGCCAGTATGCCACACTTTACCGAAAGCCTGGCTTTCGTCGAGAAGGGCAGTTGGACAGTGTTGTTTTTCTTTTAAAGGCTTGATATATAGACGAGTAGTACGGTAGAGTGATTTTTCCGAAAGCTAAATTGATGGTCAGGAATTATGCTATTATCATCTAGGATGGTTGTTATTTTATTGCCTAAAAGTTTTTCCAGAACTTTACCTAGTACTGACAATAAACTAATTGGTCTGTAGGAGGTAACTTCATTTTGGGGTTTACCAGGTTTGAGGATTTGTATTACCTCCGCAACTTTCCGTTTAACTGAAAGTATCCCAGTCTCTGCATTATATATTATGGTTAGCATTATGAGGCCATTGTGCGGTAATTCTTTCAATAATTTTCCGGTAATTAAGTCAAAACCTTGAACTTTCTTAAGGTTGAAGTTATATCGGATCATGTAGGTCATCATGTAAGTAAGGCTAGTTGGTATGGTGTTTCTAAAGAATCTTATGTTTCTGCTTTCTCTTCAATGGTAATTTGCGATGGGATTGGTTAGAATACACTCTCAAGTTGTGCGCCAAAGAGATTTGCTTTTTCTGACTCTGAACGCGTCGCGCCCATAATCTATTTTTTCAATAAAAAAAATTATTAAATCAATCGTACATATTGGAAATAAATGGAATACAAATTATTGCCACATAAATCAATACTTATGTTATTAAATCTTGATGGGAGGGGACAACTTTTGTTAGATTTGTATGATAATGCCACCAAATCAGTTAAAGACCACAGCTAGAAATAAAAGTTTCCAACTTTTTTTTCCTAACCTTTGCTTAGATGTCCAGTTATGACCAATAAATTGGCTGAGCGGTCCTTAGATAAGTTAAAAGATTTTGACAAAAAAATTTCATTTAAAGGAGAATGATTAAAAGGGTGCTGCAAATTGATCTTTGAATACTCACAAGATATTCCTGCATTCGAGCTACCTAAAATAAAAAAAATAAAAACTACAATTATTATCTCTTTTTTCTTTTTCTGCTTCACTATTATCATTATCTTTTCTTCCCCCTTCATGCTGCCTTTCTGCTGCAAAAAAAGGATTGAGAAGTAAATCCTGGTTTCCCGCTGCAGAAACTTTGATGGTCGTCTGCTTATCTGACTCATGAAGATTGGGTTTAATTTTCTGACCGTCCTTACATCCACTAAAAATCTAAAAATTTCTGCGAATAAGCATCCGCGCCATTTTCTCAGTTTGCTTCATTTAATTTTATTAAAAATAGTGTAAATACATTGGATTGATTTTTTTATTACAAACATGATTACAAAAATGATTGGTAACAGTTAAAGTTTGCTTTTAGAAATCATTGTGCGGTTATCAAAAAAAAAAACTTAATACCTAAATTAAGTATTGCACAGTAATTTAGCATTTTTATTTAGTATATATTTCTTGATCTTTACATCCCCTTTTGTCTTCTGTTTATATTGCGTTAAGAATTGCTTATTAATTTGTTAAGATTGTTATCGTTTTGTATTATTCCTTCATATTTTATTTTATTTATTATAATTCAGTATAACCTGGCTTTTACATAAATTTGTTTTTATTTAGACTAATTTCATTTATTGCCACATTTGGGGTTTTAGATATTTTTTAATTTGTAATAAATTGATGTGTTTGGGATGTACACCTTCATTTATTTCTGACCCTTTGATACATACACTACCGCTCATAAGTATTCAGGACATTCTAATTTTCGTTAGTCAATGTTTCGTATTTTAGACATTAATAAAGAAAACGCAAAATTTATTTTTTCTATTATATATTTGTTCAAATACTACACTTGTCAAAATGACCATAATTTTTTGCAAGAATTGCTTTATTTAGTCGAAATATTTCGTTAAAGACCTTTTCCAAAGTTCCTGGCATAATTTTTGTTCGCTCTTCCTTCAATTTTTCCCAAAGATTTTGATGTGAGATTTTATGAACATTTTGATCGAGCTCATCCCAAAGCAGTTTGATGGGATCAATATCAGGGAACTTGGGAAACTGCAATATAATTTTAGACATTTTATATATATATATATATATATATATATCCGGATAATAGTCCTGTTATAAAACGAATATTTCACCAAAAAGCTGTCTTTCCATATAATCCACCTTCATTTAATTTTTTTTAACAATCCAAACACTAACTAAACCAGTCGATTGTCACTGACGATTTTGCCTGCTGTGGGATATAAGGAGATCTTATAGAGGAGATAATTGCCGTAATTGTTATTGGATTTAAATACAATTTTTTACAATTCTCGCTAAATTAAAACCAGATTTGACATTTATATTCCCAAGATAAAAAAAAATTTTAACGTTTCAGGAACTGGTTTGATAACATTTCAAGAAAATTTGCCTTTTCATTGGGGCCTCAATTTGTCTACTACACAAGGAGAGTTATGAATCTTTAAAGACTAACCTTTTGTGCTTTGCAATTTGTAAGATCAAAATTAAATTTTTAAGAAAATGTTGTTTGGCAAGAGATGCAGTGAATCGGAAAAAGTTTATTGGTTTGGTGGTGTTGCGCAACTGATGGTGCAAGGTAATAAAAGTTTTCATAATCCAAGTAAGCGTTATAAAGTGTGGAGAAAACATATTTTGGCGGAAAATGCACTAGGCTTGAGAAAGTTAATCTATTTGGAAAGTTCTAAATAATAGACTTTGATTATCATCTCCGATTTTAGAACATTCAGAAAGTATTGCTATTGCAATTGCCTCACAAATAATTCTGCTAGTGGAATGGAAAATGGGGGTAATAATTTTTACTTGAAAGAAGTTAATTTTGTGGCCTGTTTCTTTATTATTTGGCGAATGCGGAATAATCTCGGTGAAATCGTGTTAAAAATTAGGGATGTATTTGGCCTATAGAGGTTTTTAGGCAGTCTTCACGTGGTAGTTCGTACGATTCTGGCGAATATTTAATACAATTGATACATATTGTTTTCCCAGCTATAGCCTAACTAAAGATTTTGCCAATTTTTTTAACCTCTTAAAGAATAAGTCATGCTACGTCCGATTTTTTTTTAATTTCGTCGCTGCTACAACTCTTATATTTTTATATTTTCTATTGCTTTGTTAAGTATCTTTTAATTTCATGCTATTTTGAGGTTGTTTATAATATCTGATTGTCTACCCCGAGTTTCTAATAAAAATTTTTTTATTTATTTTAATAGAAAATGTACAAAAAAAATCAAATTAAGATTTTTGGTTTTGTCAAATACTAGTTTTGCAGGTGTCACTTAAACTTGTCAGACATAAATAATTTCAAAATACTAAAAAAGATAAAACGACATTTTCTTTAAGCCGTAATTTGCGAAAACCCAAGGTCTACCTAGAAAAACCAACCAAAATTCCTTTTTTATTGCTCTTTTGTTACATTTTTATTATTATTAATATTTTCATACTTCCAGGATACTACCTACCTTCTCAATTTTGGCGAATATGCTACAAACATGAATCAAGGAAACTAGAAATTAAATAAATAACGACAGCGGTAATATTTTTAATTATATGGGTGCTTGTGAGCGTTAATCTATATATTAACTTTAAATACACATTGTTTTGTAAAGAAAATGTTTACTATTTTATTTGCATTAATATCATTGGGCGCTATCCCAATAAACAATCGTTCAAAAATATACAAAACCTAAATTTAAAAAGAGAACAAAGGTCATGGCTGCACAGCGAAGGAGGACAAAATTACAGTGCCTACTAAAGTATAACTCAAACGTCAATACAAAACTGTGTATAGACAAAGACTTTTTTCATTATGCCGATAAAGTAGCTTATAAACGTTTTCAACTACAAACATTCAAATATGGCAAAACTAAAATATCTTAAAATGTTGAATATAAAATGTCAAATACAAAATGTAAAAGGCATATTTAACATTAAACTGAAAAATGTTCATGCATATACAAACAATGTTATCTCTGCTAACATATTCCAGTAATTGAGATAATTTAAAGAAAATGATTAAAAAAGACAATGTATTTGACCTGTAAGTTTACAGGGTTAGTATTTATTGCTAATGCCATGTACAACTATAACAACGACAGATTAGATCAAATATATATTCAAACAGCATTTTTATTCACTCCTCTTGAAAAATGATGAATAATTCTACACTATTGGAATATTTAGTGGTTATTATTTATCGGATTTAAATACGGACTGAGCTAGACATTTCAATAATGTTGTACTGCGTAGTATAACTGGAATGGTTTGTTTCTGATTATTATTTTACTGAAAGATCCAATTTAGAAACATTTTTTGCTTGCATAAGGTGGAAAAATTTGCTTTCAACATCCCATTGATTTGTACTAATGAACCCATTTCTTGAGCCAAATATGCTCCCTATACCACCACGCTCTCCTCTGTAATTTATAGATAGAACTAGAATTAACTACGATATTAGAATTTGGTAAAATTGTTTTTAAAATGAATGTAACCTTTTGTCAAAGCCCTACAAAGTAGAATTTACAACTGTTTTATATATAAATATGAAAATACCCAAAGTTATAAATTAAAAGCTGATCATATTAATCTGTACGTCGTTTTTAAATTTGATGATCATTCTGAGACAGTTATTGTAAAAAAATGTATATCGATATTGCATAATTAAAACAATCTATATATAATGGTTTGGGATAAGCGTTGATGAATTAGTCAGAACGTATGTATGTATGTATATAAAAGAATGAACTTTAACTCGCTTGAAAATGCCATTTTTCCATTCATAGCTGCCACTATTTAAATGTAAGTTCTTCTGCTAACTAATGGCATTCTAGCTCAAATAGTCCAAATAATGCTGCGTTATGCAATCTTTAAGCAACCATATTACATGTGTTATATCAGCTCACAAAGATTAAATATTGACTTATGTTTTATTATGCAATCAACGCTAGGTTTGTCCGTTTAACCGTGTTTTTCCTGATTCCTTCTGAGCAATTCGTTTACAGTCACCTTTCCAACTAAAATATTTTTGCAATTTTCTCGAATAACATCTCATTCTCATAAAAAGCTCTATTAAACATTTTATTATTGACATTTAATTTACAAATGAAGTTACAAAATACCTGACAAATTGGTGCATGCTTTTGTAAGTTTGAGTTAAGATCAAATTACTATTCGGACACTTTTGCACATCAGCATATCTTAAAAATGCAATTTTTTCTGCAAAAATTCTACATTTTTTTAATTGTGTAATATAATACTGTATTATTGTAAACATAAAGACAAAAGAAATTATAGCAGGCGTTTATTGAGTGAAAACTTTTTTCACTATACGTTATTATACGTTATAGGAAAACCTACTGAATAGGCTTTAGTCAAAGAATTGTCTTTCTTTAATCATGATAAGGTTACGGTTAATCTTTTTAAGAAAGTGCTACGTTAAGCTGCTCTTAAGAAAGTAGTAATCTACCGGAAAAAAAAAACATGTTGGGGTACATAGAAATACCTATATTTGTATAATTTTTGTAATTGCTGTAATCGTGCCAGCAAGCAGCAATTTGACATTAAAAATTATGGATTGATCTTTAGAAATAAACTCTCGGGTACATAAATAATATTTTAGTAACAATCATAGAAACACAAGGTGTTATTATTTAATTATGCAACTTCTGTTGAACGATCTTAACTGCCCGATTGCAATTGAATCATCTGTAGCGCCCCGAGAGCCAATTACTCTGCCATTTGCTTTCAAAACTGCCCCGAGCGGCGATTTGCGCTAATATCACAATTATACCCCCATAAGCGCAAAGTAAACGGTTTGGCCTATTCATCCGGGCTGAAAAGCGAACCTGCCGGTCGATCGCGCCGCGTCCTCTCCGAAATAAATTGCATCCATCTGTAACCTACATAGGCCACACCTTGCTGCAAAAACCGTCCATTATTGCGCTTTTCCCGCGCGGATCTTCACTTTCAACGCCGGCCCGCAGAATGCGCACTTTCGTTTGCATGCTGCGCGCGGCAGCAATCAAGAGCCGGCCAACAACCTGTAAAATTAATAGAAACTGTTCAATTCGCTTGCATAACAGGGCGATACCGCCATGAAATGCGGCAGCATAGAATTCCGATCGGTGCAATTATCCTGCTGTCTAATTACAGTTCTAACTGCAGGTGCTTGAGGTGTCCGCCGCGGCACGGCCTCAAAGCGCCGATAATTTTAATCGCCGGCTTTCTAATATGCTTATTGATGAAAATGTTGAAAATGAAAATATGGAATGCGCCAGATGCTGAATAGGTCGCTTCTGGTTTCAAAATTACCTTGATAGATTCTTAAGTATTCTTTTTATTAAAACATTTTTATTATATAATTATAATAAAACAGGTAGAATTTGTTAACTTAATAAGCAAACATTTGCATATTTAACATAATTAATAGTCTATCGCCTTCGAGCGCAATGTTCTGGGGTCGAATCATTCCTAATCAAATTTATATATGTTGATACACATAATTGGAAACACAAACAGCATTTGCTCAGCTACAAAAAGTTCCACGAACTATTTTATATTTTATTACGAGGAAAATTATTAGAAGTTTACGTGGACACTACTGATAAACAATAACCGACCAAAAAGCATCGGGGCTCAGTTAAATTGTCCATATTTTCCTGAAAAAAGTTAAAAACTAAAAATCAGTAAAGGAGTGATTTTTTAACAGTCATTTCCAACTTGATAACGATAATAATAATGGTGTAAAGTTTCGTATGGGAGTATGGCTTGCGAACAGTGAGATTAAGACTCCCATATTATGTTCGCTTTTAGTGTGCGATCGTTGTTTGAACTTAGGTATTTAATTATTTTTAGTGATTGAGTAGGCCACCTGCTAGATATCTAAGCCCACGATTTAACCCGGGCCCCTTTTTACCGTAGTCGAACTCCTCAACTGCCCAGAAACATTAACACAGTACCCTAACTTACAAAAAGGAAATAGATATTAATACATATGGATTTCCTGTAGCAATGAAGGGACTCCAATTCTGAGAATGTCTTGGATAAGAAATGCGTTTATTATAGATGATAAAATAATAGTTCCTCCTGATAGGTCACGGAGGTCCTTTAGGGTCATTACATGATAGGTCTGCTACAATCTAGACCCTACGGTAGTAACGACCGCTTATTATTATCATCCCAGAGTTTGACTTCCAGGTACTCATTTATTACAGCCTGAGTCGAGCTGGGTCATAAAAATGCCAGTGGCCGAATTGGCGAGAGCGTGATTCGAACTTGCATATCCGAGTTTCGTAATCTAGCGATTTATTCATTAGATCACTACGCCACTTTTCGTTTATTACGATCCTATTAGATAAAAATATATATATATATATATATATATATATATATATATATATATATATATATATATAAATGAGTACAAAACCTTTTTCGCAAAAATATAACATCCATGCACTATTCTTGTTGTAACGGAAATTCCATGACAGCATTTATATCCGGTTTAGCACATCTTGGAGAAGTAGCGTGGCAAAGTAAAATATTTGAAAATATCCTCCCTCCATTTAAGCTAAACACTGCATTAAATGCCCAGCTTTCAGCTATTTTTCTTACATTGTTTTTTTTTGCTATTTTTTCTTCTACTTTGTCAATATTTCTTTTTTCTTTTTTATTTTGTAGAACTTTCTCTGTTTTGCTCTTCTGATACCATCATCTAAATGATTTTTCATTTTTAAGACTTTTAAGTATTTTTTCAACTGACGATGAAATGGCAGACTTCTATGCAGACCTACAGTGACCGCTAGATGTAATGAAAGAAGAGAATCAGAAAACGATCATAATGGGAGACTGGAATAGTAGGGTTGGAAAAAACCAAAACAGAGGATTGGGAAGTATGGAATGCTATGGAAAAAGCATAGAAATAATAGAAATGGACTAAAAATGATCAACTTTTGTGTAAGAAATAAACTTTTAATAGGAAACACACTTTGGAACCAACCTTTAGAGTGCAAGTATACTTTTGTTCGGTTTATACCACCCTGTGCGGCTTTCCGGTTCTCAAACGCCACATTCTCGGTTTTGAGCATCTTCCTCTTGTACTTGATAGTTGATCATTACATCTCTTATTCCGTTATTCCATGATCTTATAGGTCTTCCTCTTTTCCGTTTTCCTGGGGGAGTTCATTTGAAGATTCGTTTCGGCCATCGTTGGTCATCCATCCTCATCAAGTGTCCAAACCATTTTAGTCCTCTCCTTTTAATTCTGCCCATTATTGTGTCTGTGGCCCTCATTGGCCATTGGTTCGTGCGTGCGTGCGTGCGCGCGCGCGTGTGTGTGTGTCGGTCTGTCAGTAAACAGGATATCTCGAGAACCGTAAGAGCTAGAGACTTGAAATTTGGTATGCAAGTTACTTGTAGGTAGGGGACGCAGTGAGTAAAAATCGGCCGAGCTGTTTGGTCGCAAGGTCTAAAAATTGGTCGCAAAACGGTCGCGAATCTAAACGGTTGAACATTCAAAAAATTTATGAGAATAAAAATGATTTTTTATCATGAGATAAACATTAATTTAAAATAAAAGTTGGTAAAATAGGAACTCGAAAAAAATTGAAGCTCAGGATTTTTAATATACCGGGTGTTCATAAAATGTTTCAGGAAATTTATATTACCGGATAGATCAGACCGGGACGAACAAAAAATTACAATGAAATTTTTTGATCCGAGGTCAAATAATGTAAGTTATAGCCGATAAAAATTAATTAAATGGACCAACCACAGCGCGCTCGGAGAGCTTCCTGGCCGACTACAGGAAGACGGGGGGGAGCGCTTGGCCGCTAGGAGGGAGTAGGCAGGCGATAATAGGTAAGGCCGTGCGGCCGAGCTCGCACGGTTACCTTCAGTGACGTAGCAAAATTTTAAATACGTGTCAATTATTGTTTTGTACTGTTTATTTTAATCAACCTGCTAGTGTTGGACTTGCGCTTCGTCCTTTTTTAAAATAACAAGTTCCAGGACGACAGCAGCGCAGGGCTGAGACGATGGACTCGGTCTAATATATAATAATAGGATAAGGAAAGTCGTGTGATGTTCACATCAGATTTTTTCATATTTTTTAAGTTTTCTCAGCATAAATTCTAGGTTTTAAGCATCCTGCGCAATCATAACCTGGTCGTCAGCGAAGTTAAGGGTCAATAAATGGGTATCGTTAACTGGTATGCTCATTCCTCTTACATCATTTTTCCATTTTTGTAGGACTACTTCTAAATATGTGTTAAAAAACAGTGGGAATAGCGTACAATCTTGTCTTAGACCTTTCGTTGGTATAAATGGTTCCGAAACTTCTTTTTCATTTTTTATATAAGCTTTATTATCTCTATACATCTCTTTTATGATGTATTTAAGTTTTTCATTTATATTCATAGTGTATAAAGCTTCTCATAATTTACTTCGAGGTACTGAATCATACGCTTTTTTCAAATCGATAAATGCTAAATGAGTTTCTTCTCCCACTGCTATTCTTTTCTCTATAAGTTGTAGTACGAAGATGTTGTCAACGCATGATTTACCTCTAGTGAAACCACTCTGCTCTTCACTAATTTTCCCTTCCAAATTTTCCTGTAGTGTGGAGTTCTTTTGGAGACCCTTTCTTATAAATAGATATAATAAAAGATTCCTTCCACTGAGTTAGTATTTCGTTTTGTTTAATACATTTGTTAAAGAGACTTGCTAATCTAGTTATTAAATTATTTCCCCCATATTTAAGAAGTTCTGCCGGGATTTCATCAGGACCAGGCGCTCTTTCCATTTTTCATTTTTTTCAGCGCTACTTGGATGTTGTTTTCAGTTATTATGTCTCATTTAATATTCCTTAAAATGTTACTTTCATCTGTCTTCCTTTAATAATTTATTATAATGTGTCATCCAAGTAGGTGTATCAATATATATTTGATTTATATTACTATAGTCTGTCTTTAGCGTTTTTAAGCATCGCCAGACTTCTGTAGAATGCGCTCCCCCTAACATGCTATCAATTTCTATGCACTTTGTGTTCCCATGTGGCATTTTTGTTTTTGGAAATCGGCTAAGGGAATAAACCCTGACAGAAAACTCTGGTCCTTCAGGTTGGGGGTTTACAGCGGGCTAGCTCCTCGTTTGTTGAAAAAACTATGAAATGCTAAAAGACCAAACACACAGCCTCCGAAACAGGATGGATCAAATATAAGATAATATAATACAACACATAAATTTGGAACAAACAATCAAAAGTGAAGAAGTAGAGGACGCAGTCCAAAAAATAAAAATAAATAAAGCCAGTGGGGAGGACGATTTATCCCCAGAGATGTTAAAATGGATGGACCAAAATGGTATAGAATAGTTTTGGAAAATCTGTAGACAAGTATGGGAAGAACAGAAAATACCGAGAGACTGGGAAAACAACCTAATAGTACCAATTTACAAGAAAGGATTGCAGTCCCAATGCGAGAATTATAGGCCAATATGTCTAGCTCAAACTAGTTTTAAAATATACATTAAAATCTTAGAAAAAAAAGGTTAAAATATTATATAGAACCAATATTAAAAGAAGAACAAGCAGCTTTCAGACCGAATAGACAAACTGGTGACAATATATATATATATATATATATATATATATATATATATATATATATATATATATATATAATTGTGTGTGTGTGTGTGTCTATGTGTAAAATCAAAAACATAATCGAAAGAAAAATTGAAGAAGGATAAGAATTGTATCTAACATATGTGGATCTGAAAGCTGCGTTTGATACAGTACATATAAGGGAAAGTTAGAGGACTTTGAATGAACTGAATGTAGATAAGAATCTGATAGGAGCAATAAGAGGTTTATATAGAACAGTCAAGGCGAAGGTACAATTAGAGGAGCAGAGATCGGAGGTGTTCGAAATGAATAAAGGCCTCAAGCAAGGCGACAGCTTAAGTCCTTTGTTATTCATAATTATCATGGACAGGATAACTAAAAGAATTAAAGAAAAATATAGCCAACTGGACACAGTAATTGAATATAAAAATTTAGAAGCAATAAAACTAAGTAATTACTCTACGCAGATGGCGTAATACTAATCTCAAATACCAGGAGCAAATGCAGAGGTTGGTGAATGCATGAACGACTGAAATAGAAAATATGAATATGGAAATGAACATAAACAAAACCAAGACCATGATTGTGAATGAGAAACAAAAAGATGGTCAATACGACAAGGACATAAAATGTAAAGACAAAAAACTGGAGAGAGTATCGACGTTTGAATTCCTTGGAAGTATAATAGCAGAGGATGGGAAAATAGATGCATAATTAGTAAACAGAGTGAACAAATCGTCAAGAATCTATTACACCATGAATAAAACAATACTAGGCCATAAAGACACAGATTTAGAGGTGAAAAAAATATATATAATACGATAACACTTCCAACAATAAAATATGTCAGTGAATCATGGACACTTAGGAAGAAAGATGAGGTTAAAATAAATGCCATGGAGATGAAACACCTCAGGAGTGGGACAGAGTGAGGAACGAGGACATAAGAGAAACCATTAAACAAGAACCAATACAAGGAAAAATTTAAAAAAGGCAGCAAGAAGACTAATGGAAGCGGGAATACCACCTAAAAAACGAAGGGGCAGACCTAGAAAAAAAATGGATGGACCAAATCAAAGAAATAGCCGTAAAAAAGGTATGACACTGGAGGAAATTAAAACAATAGCGAGAGACAGGAAGAGGTAGAGAGAATGGATACGGGACTAGAGACCATCATCCGACGCTCGAAAGGCCATGAAGAATTGGAGAAGAAGAAGAAGTATTTTTTTCTATTACATTTATTAAAACTTTTATTAAAAATTTTTTTCTGCTTTTGTTTATATTTTTCTTTTTCTGAAAGATTGAATTTTTTGTGTCTACAGTAACTTCTTTTAGGTATTTTCTTTCCCACGGCAGGTTCTTTCGCTTGCTATTTGTTTAAATATATTGGGCCTATTCTCTGGTTCCCCGGTAACTGCTTTCTCAAATTTGTTTTTCATAATTTTGTTCAATAATGTAATCGTTCAGTAGTAGCCTATCTAGTAATGAAGTCGACAAGGAGGCTGTATCTTTCTACTAATGCCAACTTTTCTGTCACCGGTCACTACTAAAACAATTTGTGTCATTTAGTTAATTAATTTTAGTTATTCCTTTTAAATTACATTAGAAGTCAAAGTATTGTGTTAGGACTAGCACGCCACGGTCAGAATTTTCTAAGCTATAATTTTACACTCTAATCTATGAATATTTTCATACGACAAAGGTACTCAGACTACTTAGATTTGAGAGCCTAATTAAGAAGTCTTTCCCAATGTTTTCCTAACATGCTTAATGACATCTGCTTGCAAAGTAGTACTATGTTAGACCTTTACAGAATAATGAAAAATATTACCCGGATAATTGTTTTTGTATACAATTAACATTCTGGAAAACATACTTGAAGATGGTTATTAACATCACTGTTATGATGATAGCGCTTTGAAGTAATCCTTTTGAAAATATGCTTAGTCTTTACAAATAAAAATATTTGGAAATGAATAATTCAATAAAACCATACCTAAAAAGGAATAGTAATAAATTATAAATAGAGAAAGTCAAGTAATGATAAGAAACGCCAAAAAAGTTAAGAGGACTATTTAAAGAGAAATTTCAATATAAAATCATTAACTCTGTGATCCGGATAAAATCCAACAGCAAAAAAACCTTGGGTTATTATTGTTTAACTATAACTGGTAAACTGGGCAAGTTCTATTTCGTTTCCATTGCCTTACATAAGCATTAAATGGCCACAAATTTAAACAGAGTGAACAATAGGTTTTTCTATATTAATACCTCCAAAAAGCTCTTCCGGACTATTATCTTTTCCATATAGCAATTAAGGGTTTGCTAAATTTCAATAAAAAAGTCTCTGAAGGTGGATTCTATACTCTTTTCGACTTTTTTCATCCAAAGTTACGTCTTTCCGCAAAAGTAGTACCTATAATTATAAACTGGAATGTATTACTTTAATCACCAGCGTGGTAACGCGGTTGAGGTGCGGACTACGAAGCGGACGGACCCGGGTTCAATCCTGGAGCTCTCTGATGCCTGCCGAGTGGCTTACTCCGTCACTAAAAATAATGGAGTACCTGCGTTTACTTCGAACAAGGGGTAATAATGGCGGTCGTCTAAGGCGCAATGCTTGGTACATCGCCTCGCATCAGAGATGGTGCGCGACGAGCGGGCAAGAGAGCGAACATATGAGAGCCTTAATATTTCAGTTCGCAAGGCATGTTCCCAAGCGGAATGTTGAGCCACGCCACTATTATTATATTACTTTGAATAACAAATATGTACTAGTGACTAAAAAAAATCATAATAAAGAGTTACTATTATTATAAGCTAAATAGGACTACATTTGGTTTTGTTACTAATGTTAATTTAAAAAATGTGCCCAACATTAATTAAATTAATAATGAAGATTTATTAAATTTTCTAATAAATAATAAAATTGTGTTTTTCGTTAGCATTATTGCAAAACTACAAAAAGAATACAACCAAGTTGTTAGTAACAATACTTTCTTCAACAATAACATTCATTTCGTAAAGTTTATTTTAACTAAGCTTCTTTCAATTTACATGCATGAATAAGATCTGATAATGCACTAATGATGTGAAATTCCCTATTGCGTGGGTATTCCTAGAACTTGTTAATGTGCTAGATTTAACCTTGGCCTTTATCTTAACATCGCTTCAGATGATACAAACGTAAATTACTTTCAAGCAGCCGTTGAAAATGAAATAGTGCTGTATTGCGGTTACCACATATGGAATTAACTACTATTTGTGTTCAGTTTTAGATTGTAGATCTCCCCTGTACTTTAAATTTTCTAACAATTTCATCGGTCGCTATAGTTAGTCTTCAACTTTCAAGACCAGTGCGGTAAAATTGTGAGACTGATGAATATTTTTTAGAATTATAAGATGATAAAATTTGTTATATTGTAAGGCGTTTCTTAGACCCCACTATTTTAAATTTATAGATCAAATATTTTTTAAATTTGTATGGAAACCTAAGTCTATACTTGTAACAAAGATACGTTGTTTGAACATAGTAACATTAGGTAGATTACGTAAAAATGTTCTTAAATTTATTGTAACTTCTACAGTTCTCTCCAAATTTAGATAAAATTTTGATGTTTTATATATGGAGATAGGTAGGGAGATATGGCTATAAATATTTACGCGTTACTTAAATTAAATTATGATGAGACTTACATCAAAGCTATTTATCTCTCGTAGGCTTTGCTGCAAGGAATTTTTTCAAATAATAAAACGTACATTCTTATTTCTTTTAAGGATATTAATAAGTATTACGTAAGTTCTTTCTTTATTATTTTTTATCTTTGTTATCCCAATTTTGAGAGAATACAAATTGCATTCGCCGAGTCTTATTTCTTTTAACGTTGATGTTTTTTCATATCCCATTTTAAAACATAATTATTTGTTAACTTTCGAATAAAAAAAATTAAAATAGAGAATTGAATAAATCGCTAGTCCTATCACATTAAAAAACTTAATACAATTGTTACAAAATATTATTTCCAGAAGAATTGAGCAATTACTGAAATCGATACAAAAGCGCATGATATGGCCTTCCTCTATTTCCGTTTATTTTTAAAGTGTTGAATATTCTTTTTTTCTTTTTCTTCATATATCAAAAGAGAAACTGAAATAAAAATACTAGTTGTTTAAAAAAAAACTGTAAAATATCAAAATTCTTTTTCTTTCTTCTTTCTCTTCTCCTTCTTCAAGTGCTTTGGCTTTTCTAAAAAACAATATTGTGCTTTGTTCAAACCTTTGGCTTGGATTTTTCATCCTCGATTTATATTTACTAGTCACTCAGAATTTTTATGCATTAAGTGGGGCGTTTTTGTTGTTAATTGTTCTAATTTCTATTTTCAAACATTTTTGTAAGCTCACACCTCAAATTTTAACTTAACCTCAGTAAGGATCTAAGCCTCAATACTGTCCACATGCATATCGAACGCAGAACATTACAACAATCGCATACGAGTGCAAAAGAGAAAAAATATATAAAAAATACAAGAACAGTACAAAACTTTTAGTAATGTTCGCATGGATAGCAAACATCAATTTATTAAGAATAAAAAATCACCAATTTGCATAACAATTATGTAAATCTGAATTTTTTAGGTCGTATTGCGGGAAAAACAAAAAACCATCTTATACACATGCGCAATCATCTATTAGTTAATACAAGTTAGCTTTAAATAATTACCAATCTACGATTATCGATAGAATGAGCTGAGAATATGAGCGCAAAGGTGTAAATTCCTTTACATCAGAAAATCGGCGACAAATTGTTAGCGTGGTATGGCTATAAAAAGACTGAAGTACAATAAATTTTACCATTAGGAGGACAGGGCAGCTTAATAAGATCGCAAGAGAAGCGACGAATACGTCTGCGAATTAAAAGAGAAGGTTGATCAAGATCCTGAACGGAGCATGAATGACCTGACAAAAAAAATGGGCCCAGCCAATCTAGCAGTGTACCAGAATTTGTACTAAAAGTCTTGAGCAACCGCCAATTCTATGACTGACAAAAACAAAATGGACTGTAAGTTGAAGGCCCAAGCTCTGCTGAAAATATCAAGCACAACAGCGCTGGTTTTCTAATATTCTCTTTGAGCGAAGAGAAAGGAAGGTGAATCGCTAAAGTGACCATTGAATCGTCATGCATATAAAGTTTTCTGTTTCTGTGATGGTGCTGGGGTTTATGACCAGTGAACGGGATGTCATGGAGACTCACTCCTTTAAGGAAGATCTGCATATGACCACGATAGTTATATGAATGTACTGAAGTCAGTTTTTAAGCCTTGAATAGAGGAAATATTCGAGAGTACGTGTTTTAGCAAAGCTCCGCTCCAGCTTACAAGGCAAGGAAGACCCGGACATGACTATACAGTAATTTGTATTACCACTGGCTCTCAATTTGTGATCTTCCTCCAACCCCAACCGCAATTCTCTTGATTACTATGGTAGAGTATGGTCGAGGCGAAGGTCAATAAGAACTATCATAACATCGAGGATAGAGCTCAAGGGCCTCCACCATGGAGATAATACAAATACAGACAAGGAGAAAGTTGTGTTGACCTGCAGCAAGTTTAGGTCTTGACTCGAGAAAATCGTGGCCACTGATAGGGGATTGAATAATATGATTCTCAATATTATTTATCTAAGTATCATGTAAATAAATTTAATTCTTCTTGTAGTTCAATGGTATTTTCATTGTTTGTTTTTTTTATTTTCCGAATTTAGTTATGTCTGGAGAACATCCGGACCCATGTGATACTTAAAGGTTAGACAGACAATTATTGCTACTGAAATATAGTTTTAAAATTAATCGTCAGTTGATTAGCTTCGAAAGAATAATTCGTAGATGTTAATCAAATATTTAATGAACCACAATATTGGAAAATCCACCTCTTGTGAAATTGTTTTTCTCCCAAGATCAAATTTTCATGATAAAACACGTGAGAAGAAATTACAGTCCTTTAAGTGGGGAGTGAGAAATTAAATAGGAATATAATCTGAAGCTGCAATATTTTCACTACAATTTGAAACTTTAATTAGATTATACTGTAGTTTTTATTGATATTTCACTGTTTCACTTCTTAACAAATGTATAATTTCGTAAAAACCGAAAATATATGCGTCTCCAGCAGACCATTTTGTCAACGTGACGATCCGGGAAAGCAAATGGGAATCGAAGGCAACCCAGCTGAGATTATCACGCTGTTAGCTCTCCAAACGGCCGGGCTCACGTCCGGCACCGTACGCGGAAGTGTCTTGTTACGGCGCACGAGCCTTGACGTTACACCGGTATTATATTCATGTTAAATAGAACAGTCGCGCTTGCTGTTCGTGCACTCGCTCCATAAAAACTCAATAATCTAATAAATGATTTATAGAGGAGAGGCCGCCGCTGGGAAAACAAACCATGACTCTGTTTACCTTCCAGCGAGCGCCAGTGGCGTAGCGCGGCGCGGTTCTCTGCCGCCTTGCGCCGGGAAAACCGGGCTTTCTCTCCCGATTATTTAGAAAGTTAATTGGCGGCGATAAGTCAAACGTAATGATCGCAGTCGATTTTTTCCTGGGAAGCCATGACTGCCGAGTCGAGAAAACCACGAAGGTCAGTGCTTGATGTAAGAATTATGCAAAAGTTAGACCCTCCTTTTTCCGATTTCAAATTTAATTTGAAGTCGACCAAATTTATTTCTTCAGTGTGCTGCCATACGTTGGCCATTATTATTACTGAGGCCAAAATTCAACGAATGTGATGACTTTTACTTAACAATTCAACTTTTTTCGCATATAACTTTGGGCAACTTTTTATGTGTTCACACGTTTTCGTTATTTTAAGTATTATTAATTTATACGTTTTCACTGTTTCTATTAGTTTGCTTTAAAGTTTTGCCTATTTCTAATTTAATTTTTAATCTGTATATCTAACGGTAACAAAAACCAAGATTAAGTAATTTATTTCTCAATTTAACCTTGCTTTAATCTTATAGTTTCATCATTTTACATTTTTACATAATAGTCAATCCTTTATTTTATAAATAAATCAATAATTTGCAATCATTTCGGCTTTATTTTAATCATATCTGCAGATTTTTTATTATATTTGTGAAAGATTTTATGTTTGTACAACAACCATAATGTATGATATATAATTATGCTAATTTATAATATTTCTTATATATACGCACTACATACAACTTACGGCACATTATTTGTCTAAGCACAGCTCCCGTTTGGATACGCGCGCTTGATCCTCTTAAAAACCGGACTCGGAGTCTGAATGCCCAGGCATCCCCCGCTGAGTTATATTTATGTCTATTCATAGATATTCTAGAACACGCCGCGAACCATCGGGGGATGTCGCACTCGTACCTTCTGAAATGTTCGCGAACACGTGCGCACCAACCGCATAGGTAGAAGTGTCGGGCGCCGAGCATGACGAAATATAAATGTCGATCAACCCTGTTGCAGAAGGCGTTTGGAAATTCGTTACAATATGTTCAAATAACGAAACTGTCATCTATGAACGATTTCTAGAATGCGACTTTTTAATACATAACCATCTTGTGTGTTAGTTGATTTCTGTTCTCTAAATTTTGGTTAGTACTTTTCTGAACTTTTATACAATGGATAATCGATTAATGAACAGTTCGGGTAGCAAATATCACATTTTAACAAATTAATATATGTTAATGAACGTATAGGAAAATTTTTAAATGTTCATAATACTGTACTACATCATTCAAAAATGGTAAATCTAGTTTAAATTGGTTATCCTTAAAGTTCGGGCTGACAAAACAAAAGTTTTTAGGGAAATTGTGACAATTGATGAGAAAGAAACAGATTGAGGGTTAAATCAATATTCAAAACTGCAGTAGAAGATTAAAAATTGCGATGCATTCGAGAAAGAGTTTACTAAAAATAGAGAAGAACCAAAAAATAGAAATGGGGCCATTAATTATAAAGAGAGTGGCTGAAATGAGTAGAAATAACAATTAAAGAAGAGAAAGCAACGTTACTTCTAGTGTCAGTTTTAAAGTTTTTCAAATTAAAATTTAAAATAAACTTGAGGACCCTACTATACCTGCCTAGCCATCCCGTATTTTGGTGTTTGACTAAAAAAGTAGTTTAGGCATGATAGACCACCAAATATTATTGCTATACGATGCTATTTATAAAGTTGTCAGGCTAGCAGGTATTTCCTCCATACGTGCCGCTTATAAAATCGAAAGTCGATTAAAACGAACAGCTCGCCGACACGATCGCACGCACTCGCTTTTCAGGCCACAGCCCCGTATGAAATTTGCCGCGCCTCCGCGGCCACAAATTTGAAACGAACTGCTAATCTATTGCATCACAGGCCTCGCAGATCGATTCCACGAACAGGTTAATTGTGGCAATTTAATAAAACAGTCGCAGCAAACGATCGGGTGGCTGCAGCTCTCACGTGCAGGCCTCATGCAGAAACTTGTGTTTTGCAGCAATTTTTGCCCAGCCACGGGGCAGAAGCAACACGAAGATTACCATCGCCGAAGATCAGTGATCGCCGCACAAAGCGACTGTCGATACGGTAACATGCTCGGGCTTCACTTCCTTAACAAGTTTAACCACCTGGATCGGGTTCACAACGCTTGCACTTGTAAGCGCGGTGCACGGGATGCTCATCAATTAGGCTTATGGCGTGCACGCGCCTTTTTACTCCGATATAAAGTATCAGCTAGCTGTCTACGGAAATTACGCTGACTGATGAGTCGCGTAGGGCTTACAGGAAATCTTAATTAGCAATGATGAAAACAAAATAATTTTTATCAAACCCACACTTCCAGGTGTTCTATTTTTTTGGTAGAGGTCGCGTTTTTTGAATTTGTGTCTTTAGCATTTCGTGTGCAACACTAATTACTTTTTTATCCATTTTCCATCTGTACTTTAAGACGGGTTCAGTGATTAATAAGAATCTTTTATGACAGCCTTAAGCTTTATTATACATATAGATGAAAATGCATAGTAACGAGGAATTTACATGTGTGACATCAAATTCGGATGCGGTTTCTTCAAGCCTAAACGCATTCGCGTTAAAACAAGAGTGTGTTTCGTGTTAGATCGTAAATACGTCGATGACTGTGTCCTTCTATAGGAGTCTTCTGGCAAATTATAATTAATCTTTGATATTTTCTCCTTTCTTTATAAAACAAAAATTAAAATTAAATCTTCCGGAAACTAAAAGGCTCACCATGCTCCTAGAAAATATAAAAATATACTCAAATGGGGAGTTTTTATAATCATCACTTCAGCGTTTTGAAAGCATTCTTAAGGGGTTAAATCAGTCAAAAGCACTGAAAAGTAAGGCTATATTCGGAAATTTTTTTCTTCACTACTAACAAAGCAATCAAAGTAAGTTTTAAGGGTTTATTATACATATTAAATGGTGTGCAAGAATATTTTTTATTGTAATTTCTAAAACAAAATGGCGTCATAAAAGTCCAATCACTAGAGACGCCTTTTTTTAAGGGGCAAAACGGTGCAGGGTAGCGATGTCCAAGCAGCACTTACAGCAATACAAAATTTTTTTTATTATTGAGTTTGTATTTTATTATGAGTTCTTCTTTGGAAATACCTGGAGATTTTGAAAAATATTGATTTTTACAAATTTGGCATATATTTGAAGGTTAGTTTTGGTTTTTTAATGAAAAAATCGCAATTTTAATTGTTTATAAAAATTTTGTTATTAATTAATCGTACAACTCCGGCACTTCCATAGATAACGTATTTAAGAAGCTACAGTTAAAATTTGAAGTTAATCGGATGAAAATTACTCGAGTTATGCTGCACACCAGTTTCAAATACGTAGTTTCGAGAAAATTGCGTTTGAAGTTTTGAAAAACCACGTGCTGCGAGAATAGCCACGTCTAACTGCCGTTACGGCGTCATGTGGATTCTCCGAGTCGATTTCAAATGTTTTCTAAAGCCATCTATACTTTATCGGAGAAAGCTTAAGTAGTAACTCATACGGACAAAAGGTAACCAGCTTGGCTAAAACACTCTAAAATGCGGAAGGGAGGGACCTCGGAAAATAAGCTGTAACATTTTTACAAGTTTTCCCACTCATAAATGTAATGGAATATCATTTTAGATAGTTAATATATGTTTTAAGCCAATAAAAAAAATTGGAAAAAATTTGCTCACTCATGTACCCCTTAATGAATGAGCAATTGTAAGTGGTAAAATCAGAAACTAAACTGCCTCAACAGTTTTTTGGCAATCTTCATAAACATGTCTTAAGCTTGAAAACCAAGATGTCAATGACACTAATTATCTGTTCTACTACATGGATGCGAATCATAAACTTCTATACACGTCGCAACGAATCGTTAGAGAAATTTATTTACAACATGTAAACCAACTTATAAGTAGCCATTGATACTATCTTCTTATAATATAATTGTCTTATCTCCCTAACTTTCTTTCTTTCTTTCTTTCTTTCTAAACTTATAATTCTATCTCCTCCTAGACGCTTCAACCGATTTCCTTGAAACTTGCACACCATATTCACAACTATATTTGCTAATTCGGCGCAAAAAATCAGCCTTCTAACTTTAACCGTTTTTGAATTATTTAAATATTTTGATTACTGTATTGTATAGATGTCACACCTGTGACAGATAAAAACTTTTTTTTTTTTGAAAAACAGCTTCATCTGTTGGACGTAAAAGCAAAGTCACAACAATGCGTGCCGGATACAGCTATTTTAGAATGAAAACAAACATTCTGTTACTGTCGCCAACATTAATCTAGAGAAAAATTAAAAATTACTGCAAATGAACGTAAAAAGTAAAAACTACGGGAGTGCATTATGAACGAGCGCATAAGCTTTGCATTAATTCAACTTTACGTATTACGTATTTCCTATGGGCGGCTTATACTTACGTCCACCATGAATGGGCGTTAAATTGTTCCATGTTTCTGATCGAGAGAAAAAGCCGGTCTAATTAAAAATTTATACGTTCGCAACTTGCAAAAATTTGAGGGAAGGCGGGTAAAAAATTGTGAGTATAGGCCGCTAGAAATATCTTTTGGCGGGCAACTCCTAGTTCAATATTAAATACGAATGTCCTAGAAAAAATGAGAGACAAATACTTTCCTAAATATATTTTGTATGAAAAGCTAATTAAAGCATCAAAAAAAGTGGACGACTAAAACGATATAGTTCACAATGATAAAAATTTAGACATAGGAAACAATTGTAAAAAATCTGGTGTGAACATCACACGACTTTCCTTATCCTATTATTATATATTATACCGGGTCCATCGTCTCGGCCCTGCGCTGCCCTCGTCCCGGAACTTGTTATTTTAAAAAATTTTCTGCGAGCTCGGCCGCACGGCCTTCCCCGTTATCGCCTGCGTGCTCCCTCCTAGCGGCCAAGCGCTCCCCCCGCAGTCGGCCCGCTAGCTCTCCGAGCGCGCTGTGATTGGTCCCGTTTAATTAATTATTAATTGTCTATAACTTATTTATTTGACCGCGGATCAACAAATTTCATTGTAAGTTTTTGTTCGTCTCGGTTTGATTTAACCGGTAATATAAATTTTCCGAAACATTTTATAAACACCCGGTATATTAAAAATCCTGAGCTTCAATTTTTTTTCGAGTTCCTATTTTACCAACTTTTATTTTAAATTCATGTTTATCTCATGATAACAAATCATTTTTATTCATCTTCAACCGTTTAGATTCGCGACCACTTTTGGGACCTTGGGACCAAACGTCTCTGCCGATTTTTACCAAAAGCTTCGCACTGCGTCCCCTACCTACAAGTAACTTGCATACCAAAATTCAAGTCTCTAGCTCTTACGGTTCTCAAGATATCACACACACACACTCGCGCGCGCGCACACACGCACACACACACACACACACACACACACACACACACACGTACACACACGCGCACGCGCACTATAGGATAAGGAAAGTAAAAAAAAATTAGATAAACAATACTCATGTGCTTACTGCGAAAATTAATCAAATGGCGAATAGTTTATCGTGTCATCAAACAACACATCTTCAATAAACAAGCAAATATATTTTTGCTTCACATACTCGGAATCAAATTTTAGCATAAACATTTAAAACTGTTACGTCAAGACGTTCGGGTAAATAATAAATTCAAAAACGCTTTACATATATGAACATAACAAACATTTAATGGCAGTTTAAGATACTTAAAATTACACTGCACACACAATTAAGGTTGGTTTGGATTTGAAAATGTACAATTAGTTGAACACTTATTTTCACTATAAATGTGCAGAACATAAACTAATAAATATATTCACTTGTCGAATAAAGGCACTGAGTTGCGATACTCAACCTTGACATCGCAATCATTTTTATTGCGCCACTTACAGCTCTACTCTTTTCAATGCAGTAATTAAATTACAATTATTCACCCATCAATCCTTTAAGAAGAAGAATTTAATTTCGCTGAACGGATGACTCGAGGCTGCTATAAAAAGTGAATTAGCATGTATCTGCGTATTTTCCAGCCGACGTTACTGACAAATTGTTATTTTTGCTCGAAACCTGCTGCGCAATGAGTTTGATTTCTTTGTAAACAGTTTTTCCAAGCAATTAGCTTTATACGGTTTTCCTGGCTTACATAACATACAAGCACAAAATTTAAAATTGTGATGTTGAAATGCGAGAAAACATGAGCAAAGAGTTTTGCATTTGAAATGATGTGATTATCAAGTAGACAGAAGGAAATTTTAAAACAGATTAAATGTTTTACTGAAGAAACAAATTGAAATTGTAAAACTGACAGTGATCCAGTCATGTTCTTGTTATCTGGACCGAATTGAACACACCGTGCCATTAAAGCATTAAAACAGCACCGAACAACGTAAAAATCAAATATACAATTCTTTACAATAACACATAATATTGAATGTTAAATTTATTATTAAAAATATTTTATAGAGTGTTAGTGTATATTTTTCTTTACTTGCTAGTGTTTCGTGTTTTCTTTTTTCCTTATCCAATAGTGACACATATCAAACAATCAAATTCATAGTAATTTTATTTTTTATTAAATACTGACCCATCCAACCTAATACAAGAATTGGACTCAGGCTCTGTGTGTTATAAGCCTGGATAAGTGGGGAGTGGTGGAGAAGTAACATCTCCTAAATAAATCGGGGTTCAGCTGGCCCGGCTGATAGCATCCTGTAAGAGCTCTTACCTGGGATTACAGGTGAAATCTGGCCAACAGTTCCTGGGCTGAAAGAGAATTACAGAAAATCCCAACAGCAAACGAGCCGAAAGAGCCAAACAGAGAAGATAGTTCTTTAGAATAGTAGACAAACATACTATCTAGAGGAAGAAAATAAAATTTCCTGGTTGGGGATTGAGAACATGGGTTAACTCCTCGTGACTCAATCAAACAAACTGTTAAAAGATCAAAGCGCAAGCCTCGGATTACGGATGGAAATTGATAACAGGAAAAGCAAATGCATAGGGAATTGAATTTTGGCACAAGGAATATCCGGGGTATAAACACAAAAAGAGTGAGGTCTTTGAGCAACTTTCCGAATATAAAATTGACGTAGCTACCCTTACACACAAAAAAAGGAAACAGGAAATTGAGAGTATGCAAACTATATATGGTTTTATAGCGGAGTGCCCAAAAAAAAAAGCAAAAACCGTAGTAGCTATTGTTATATCAAAAAAGTATAAAAAGCACATTAAACACTGGGAAGAAATAAAACAACGATTAATGACAATGAAACAACAAGTATCTGGGCACACCATTTACACATCAGCGGCATATGCTGCTATAGATGACGCAAACACAAACACGAAGGATGAATTTGAGAATAACTTAACTTATATACTAGGAAAAAAATGCAAAAAGAAAAGAAATTGTATTCTTCGGAGATTTAAATGCGAGGACAGGACGCGAAGAACAAGATCCAGTTTTAGGAAAATTGGTGAAAACGTAATAAATGATAATTGGAGTAGATTAATAGAAACATGTAACAGATGTTAACTAAAAATAATGAATGGTCATTTCCAACATCTAGATAAGCATAAATGGATATGGTATCAATCAACATGTGGACTAAAGCCTAAAAAAGATTACTTAATACAAAATACAAAAGATAAACATAAAAACCAATTATGTAAAAGCTTTAAGAGGACTCAAAAGTGGAAAAACAAACTTAAAATATTGAAAAAATACCAAACAAAATAAAAAACAAAAGAACAGAATTTAAAGAGTACAAAATACAATTTGAATATGTTATTGAACTTAATAAACTCTTTATAAAAATTTAGACTATCAAACAAATTAACTGAAGAGGTACAAGGCAATGTGGTAGACAGTTATATTCAAATAAAACAAGCAATACATAAAACCGCATTCGAATCGTTAGGAGAAATGAGAACAAAAGTAAAAACAAATTAGTGGGAAAATAAAGATCTAAAAGAAAACATCAAAGAAAAAAGAAAATATTATCAAAAGTAGGTGGCAACACAGGAACAAGAAGACGGAAAAGAAGACATAAGAATAAGAAAACAAGTAAAGAAAGATATAATCAAGGTAAAAAATGATGAATGGAATAATTTATGTAGAGAAGTAAAAAATACTATAGGAGAAACAAGAACTAGAATGACCTAAAAAGTATTAAAAATTCCTAGGCAAAATATCGACAAAAAATAAATACATAAATGATACAAATTATTAAATGGAGCATACATGATAAAGACTTACTTACAGAAAACAGACAAATGTATAAGAAACAACAAACCATTCCCAATCTACTAAATGATATTACACACGAAATAAAAAGAATAACAGTAAAGGACATTCAAAAACAACGTAAAAATGTAAAAAATAGTAAAACATCAGGTTCGGGAGATATTCCTATTGAATTAGTGAAAAACGCCTCTAGTAGGCTCATTAAATTATTATAGTAACTGTTTAATAGATACCTTAGAGAACAAGAAGAAATACCCACAGAATAAAAATTGCGTTACATTAGTCCAATACATAAAAAGGAAAATAGAGCACAGTGACACAATTATTATTTATTATATATTACAGAAACATCATCAACAGGAAGATCGTAAGGACGAATAATTAAACAGAGGATAGAAAGTATAGTTGATACTGTAAAAGACTAATACGGTTTTGTGACTGCTAGATCCTGCAAAGGCAATATTTTTACTCTAAACCAAGTGATACAAAAAAGATCAGCAAGAGATAGAGAGACTTACATTCTTTTCATAGATTTAGAAGTGCATTTAACACTGTATCAATGGTAAAATATATAATTAATTATATGATATTAATATATATTTAAAGAAGCCATTTAAAAGAAACCACAGATAAAGATAGCCCAATAAATCACTTTTGTTCTAATTATCTCAATTAGCAACATAAATAAAGAAGCTAATGCATATACCAACGAATGTTAAATACTATATACAATAATATGTGAAATAAACGGAATGAAGCAATAAATTCTCAATATATTTTTATAGAACTCGTATTTATTACTTTGGGGTTAAACGTACAGTAAGTTTGCCCCGTTTAGTAGCGATCAATTATGTATATTAGACAACATGGGATGTTGTTGAACTGGCTGACCGTGAATAGTCACGAGCGAAAATTTGTACATGTGGGATGAAATCAGATCTTTTGGTGCAACACGTTTATGTAACTTATTTGGAACGTCAGTTGTACGATCAGTTGAAATTCAGTTTAAAACGTAACATATAGGATAATACGATAAGAAAGAATTTAATAAGTTTAGATAATCGTAGCTTTATGAAGACTTCACAACTTAGGCTCCTTTAATTTACAGCTTTTAATCTTTCGTCACAACAAGTAATTAAATTTTTGTTTAAAAGTGAGAAGTCAATATGATCTCTTTGATTTTTAAAGTTTCCTTATTATTTTCGACTTAAACAATTTCTGTTGAGTTTTCGTTTTTCTTTTAGGCAACGTCTACCAAGAAAAAATGTTTTTATAACCAAACTAAACTCTTTTAGGTTAAACAATAAGTTTTCGTCGATATTTTGTCTTGTATGTTTCCACCAACAACCATACTACTATATATTAACATTGCAGCACCATTAAAAACAAAATGCATTGCGTTGAAATTTCTATATTAAATTAAATATATTATAAAGAGCATACAAGAGCTGATGTTGCTTTAATAGTAAAAGAAAGTAGAATAACATACATAAACACAGAAATGTTGGTTAGCGAAAGTAAGCATAAAAGAAGAAACAGAAAAAAAATGTTTGTGATAGCCTCTAACCCAAATGAGGAAGAGAAAAAAAAAGAGAAAATATTTCAAGTACTACAATAGGAAATAGATGATAGTAAATGCAATATAATACTGATGTGGGATCTTAACTAAAGAGTAAGTAATAACAACAAAAGAATCGAATGGTACTTAGGAAAGCAGGGAGAAAAAATGACAAAAAAATAAAGAAAATGATATTAAAATTATGTGTAGATAATGAATTAGGAATTCCAACATAGATTTTCAGCACAAAAAAAAAAATCATAAGAATCAGTAGAACTGAGATATCAATAATAAACTACTTTTTAGTTAGTAAAAATTTCTGAGAAATATCAAAGACGTAAAAATCAGAAGATGAGCAAAAATTGTAAACGACCACTACTTGTTTAAGTACAAAACTAAAAACAAAGGAAAAAGAAAGTACTAAAGGAAAAAGTATGAATAGAAATATCAAATGCTACAAATTAATGGAGACACAATTAAAAATATATATCAAGAGCTTTTATAACGAAAAATAAGAAACATAAATACGCAAGGCACAGTTGAACACATGTAGTCGAACTTCAAAGAAAACATTATAACAGCAGCAGAAGAGATATGTGAAACTACAAGAATTATAAACATTTAAGTTAAAAGAACACATTAGTGGTCTGGGGAGATAAAAAAGTAATTAAAAAAATAAACTTAGAAAAAATATTTAATCTCAAAAAAATTTGAAAAATATAAAAACAAAAAAAAACAAAATTAAAACTAATAAAAGAGGATAAATAAAATCTTAGATATAATTTGGAAACAAAATAAAAAATGCCTACTAATAAAACAAAAAATTATTTTTCGGGGCAGTCAGAAATGAGAGAAAGATAAGATCTGAAATATTTTCAAATATCAAAAACAAAGAAGGAGTGTTACAGAAAAAGAAGAAATAATAGAGATAGACACAGCATTTCAAAGAATTATTGGAAGTATCGGATATAATATGCAAATAAAGCACAGAAAAAAAAGAAAAACCAACTTTAAAAAATCAATATAACTACGTAAGAAATAGAAGAAGTCATTAAAAATATGAAGGTGGGGAAAACTCTGGGATATCCCCAAATAACAACTGACATGACAAAAGCAGAAAAAACCTGAATAATATAAATCTTAAAAAATCATGAATAAGACATTAGGCACAGGAGCAGCATTAGAAGACTGGTAAATAGGAGTAATAAACCCAATCCATAAAATAAGCAATATAAAGAACTAATAAGTACAGGGAAATTATCCTACTAAGCAATTGCAAAAGATGGAACGACCCTGAACAATAACTTTAATAGTTATAATAACAGCTTAAAATCAATTAACATGAAGATCCACAAAATCAAAACGAAGACGATCATTGCAAATAACCAAGAGAAGGCACACCAGATCAAATTGGAAGCAACGATATTGGAACTAATCAACAAGCGTATGTACCTAGTGACAACAATATCACAAAATCGGCGAAGAAATAAATGCAAAGACAGAGGCAGCAGAAAAATCTTTAACGCAATTAAGAACACCTTTTTGGCAAAAAAATAAATACTAAATGAAGTAAAAATAGAAATTTTTAAGAAAGTAGCCACTCCGATCCTTATTTATAAATCCGAGACATAGACTCTAACCCAGAACCAGATAAGCAGAATTCAAAGCTCAGACTGAGGCTCATTCAGAAAATAGGGCAATACTTTTAGAGAAATCCTGAACAGAAGACCAATACAAAATAAATGATAGGAAGGAAAACTGAATAGGTTCGGACACACAATGAAGATGGTTAAAGAGAAAATGGTAAGAAGCCTATACATTTTAACTAAAAGTAAACAAAAACGGCTGATATGAAATTTGGGTTGCCGCGCCCTGAGCGCTTAATTTACGCGAAGAAGTCCGTGCGTTTGTGCACACGCGTCAGGGCCGCTCTCGCTCCATGTCGAATTGCCGGGCGGCCGCGGCTGTCATGAGGCCGCTGCATTGCCGAACGCAAAAAGCGCGCCTGCCACGGTCATTTGGTTTGCTTCCGCCGAGCGGAGCTTCGACTGTTAGTTAAATTGTTCCACGTTCCCGACCCAGGGAAAAAGCCGATCCAGTTAAAACTTTATACGTTCCCACTTCGCAAAAATTTGAGGGAAGGCAGGTGAAAAGTTGTCAGCCTAGGACGTCAAAGATACCTTTTGGTGGGCAACCCCTGGGATATTATCATTAGGAAACAATTAGAATTTGAAAACCAAGACTGGAAAAAAAGTGAAAAATATGTAGAAAAATTCAGATTTAATACGCTCAATTTAAGTATAAGAATACCTCATCGCCGACAAAGTTAGCGAATTTAAAAGAGGTTTATAAAGTTGACCTACATAAAGGGGGTGTTTATTTACGAGAACTGGCCTAAAGAATTGGTCGCCAAGACGATACTATGGTGCGAACATGCATCCGGTGAGTTAAAAGAGCATTATATAAGCCAATCAATCGGGTAAATCGTTATCTTCAGAGGCTTCCGATTACATACCGTAGTATGAATTCAAGTGCTCTGGCGCAACATTGGTAGACCATTATACGATACCGATTGTTTGCCTCTTCTGTTGAACATCGATTATTTGCAACGGAATTAACAGCGTGATGTCTTTTTTGCGACTACCATTGACTTCTCTGCACCAGCAATGAAGGCTACAATAGGCAACGAAAAGCCGTCCCTAAATACAAGAGGGATAAAGGGTTGTCCTTTCTGATAAATTCGGATTTATTTTAAACTGAAACGATGCTCATATATTAACACGCCTTACACGCGGAAAAGGAGAGTAAGAATGTTGTATTCGTATGAGATATACAACGCTAACTATGAGTATCATGGTAGTAAGAGCTATCAAGTATGACAGTAGGTCATATCTAATTTTACTTTCCCTAGCAGGGCGTTCCTTTAATTTTCGGTTGTACGGTATCTCTTGTTATCTTTGGTATTCTATCGTTTCGTTCCTCTTGTGTTAACAGCTCTGCGAAGTATTGTCTCCATTGTTCTATTACTTCATTTTCTTGTGTTATATATTTTCCTTCTTTGTTTTTGCACATTGAGGGTCTGGGGTGGAAATCTTGTTTGGTGTTTCTGATGATATTGTACATTCTTTTAACCTCTTTTGCTTCTCTTGCCTGTTCTATTTCATCTATTTGTTTATCGAGGAAATCTCTTTTCTTTTTTCTCATCAGTTTCTTTACCTCTCCTCTTAGCTTTCCGTATTCTTCGGTTTTCCGCCTGGTGGGCCTCTGTAGCAGTTTCTTTTTTGCTTCATTTCTTTTATCTATTGCCTTTTCACATTCTGTGTCCCACCATGTTGTTCTTGGCTTCTTTTGTATGTATCCTATGTTCTCTTCCGCCGTAGCGACAATAATATTTTCAATTTGCTTCCATTTTTCTTCTACTGACTCTATCGGTTCCACGCTTACTTGGTTTCGTTTTTCTTTAATGCTCTCTTCCATTTTCTGTTGGTATTTCGTTCTGTAGCTTTCATCCTTTATTTTATGTACATTGTATTTCTTATTCCTCTGCGTGGGTATAGCTCGAGCGTTACTTATTTTGCCCCTGAACACTGTCTTAACTAGCATGTGATCAGATTCACTCATCGCTCCTCTCATTGTTCTTATGTCTATGCAGCTGGATTGATGCCTGTTTGATATTAAGACATGATAAATTTGGTTGACTGTCCTTCCGTTTGGTGATATCCACGTGCCCTTATGTATCCGTTTATGTGGGAAGGTTGTACTTTTAATCTGGTAGCAAGATCAGAAAGAGAAGTCAAGGACATATACAGAAATATAGAAACACAAGCACAAAAGGTGGGACTGAAGATCAACGAACAAAAGACAAAAATGCTAGCAGTAAAACCCCCAAGAAGATTAGGTCAAAACTATACAATAGAGGACAAAAATTTTGAAGTGGTACAGCAGTTCAAATACCTGGAAACCCAAACAAATAGTGAAAACAAGATAACACAAGAAATTCAACTACGCGTAACAGCAGGGAATAGAACATATTTCTCATTAACATCAATCTTTAAAGCATCATACATAACAAGAGCAACAAAATTAAAGATTTATAAAAGTATGATCAGACCGGTAGTCACATATGGATGTCAGTCATGGACAATGACCAAAGAAGCAGAAGAAACACTATTGCGTTTTGAAAGGCGAATATTAAGAAGAATTTTCGGCCCAGTACAAGAAGATGGCATATGGAGAATAAGGTACAATTTTGAACTGAGACAACTACATAAGGAGGCAAATATAGTAGAATTTGCAAAGCTACTAAGACTGAAATGGGCAGGACATGTAGAATGAATGGAAGCACAAAAAATACCAAAGAGAATATTCCAAGGGCGAATTGAAGGCAGAAGAGGTAGGGGCCGTCCAAGTCAAAGATGGTCCGATAACATAGAAGAGGATGCACAGCAAATACTTGACATCCAAAACTGGAGGATTAGTGCACAAAACAGGGAAGATTGGAGGCAAAAAATACGGGAGGCCCAGGTCCAGATGGGACTGTAGCGCCATGAAGAGAGAGAGCAGGGCGTTCCAAGTAATCTTTCAACAAGAAAACGCAACACCTTAAAATTCCTTCAACAAAGTATCATTGTGCGAAGGGTATAGCGAAATATGATATATATATATATATATATATATATATATATATATATATATATATATATATAAACCAAAATTACATCACTTTCTACGAAGAAAACCGAGTTTATATTTTAGGATGATACTTAAGATCACTTCAATCTTAGAAAGGTTCATTTGGTATTTCCTTTTTCCAGCTTCCCTAGAAGCTTGAATATTCGAGACCAAGCTAAATGTTATCCGGACTGAATACAGCTTTTAAAGTTTTTTTTGCTCATAAATCCTTTAGTATGGTTTGAGAGATTTAAAAAATCAGGTATCATATGATTCAGAAATTAAAATAAATTGCCGAGTTTAAATGGTAACTATTACGAGCCCCCTCTTTCTATTAGGAATGCAGTCACATTTCCTAACTTTATATGGCGGCAGTCCTGGCCTGCGTAAAATAGAATTCTAACGGGTATTGGCACGCTTATCACACCCACCGCGGCGAGGGTTTTTACTGCACTCCTTTTTCAGCGCCGCAGAACCGCTGCAGCCGCCCCCGGGCGCAAAAAGTCACCCACACGCGCGGCCGCGAATTCAGCGCGTGTCGCAGCGCGCTGCACAATGCAAGCATGACATTTGTCAACCGAGGGGTAGTTGTTAAAAGGCAGCAAATGCGCGGTATTATTTGTTGCTCCGAGATGTGGAATCACGACGAATAAATTAGCATTAAGTATGTTTACTGTTGCTGCAGAAGCAAATACCTCCTAGTGGCAGCAGTTGCAGCTAGGAGTTAAAACGGCCGCGCTGCGATGGGAGCTAGAAAGCCATAAATCCCGATAACAAAAAAGCGCGAATGCAAACGTTCCTCGCCACTTCTCGCTCGATTCTTCAATCCGTGGGTATTTTAAAAAGAGAGCGCCGCGTTCTTCGATTAGATGTTTGCCCTCCAAACAGCGTCGAATTAGTCGGCGAAGCGGCGCGCTCGCCCGCGGCAAACCGCGGACGAGCTTAAGCAAATTGACAAAAGCCAGCGATGTTGACATTGCGCGGCCGCTATTTGCCCCGGCCATTTTAGTCATTAGCCGGCAAGGACATCCAGTTTAGAAAAATAACGACCAGACTCTCCATTTCTGACGCAGTTGTGGGCGACACAGTATTTTATTCCGGCCGATTTTTGCACATATCCAATCGCAGGAACGTAAACGCTTGAATTTATTTGCATACGTAATGGCGAAACTAGAAACATAATATCTGGGTGGGAGGAAAAATACAATTGCGGATGACGAAGCCTTTCCCGTTTTGAGGCCGAGTCTGCTGCAATGCATGAAAGTCGACGCGTTTTTAGCTGGAGCGAGTAAACGTCGGACATTGCGCGGCAGGCCGGGCTGCACTTCGTCCTGCAATGTCCTCAGCTGACGTCACTTTGACAACACTTGATCACACTTGACCAACAAATGACATTGTTTACTAGATGCGCGTACACTGTAATCAATCTAGATTCATGTAGGAGTATGCGTTAACTATTATTTCAAGAAGTCACAAACGGCTTTAATTCTCGAATTAAAACTTAACCACAGTATGCAATAGCAATTTTAGGCCTTAAAATAGAGATGGATCACACAATTAATGTTAGTTTTATTTGAGCTATCTTTATTTAGTGGAATCCATAATTGTTTTATCGATTAACACAGAGGAAACAAAGTTTAATAGCAGATTAATCGTAACCAACTTTATCTGATTAGTTCATCAGTTAAATATGACACATGACCAGAACATTTGGAATTTACGCATTAAATGTTATGATCATGATTTCAGCACATGGCACTATTTGTTATAGCATTGGTAAACTCAATAAAGCACGATGATTCATTTCCACTAAAATAATTGAATTTATTTAACTTTTTTAACTTTATTTTTCTATTATTTTGTTATTCAACAAATTTCTTTAAATTGAGTCAATGCAATAAAAGCACGAAAATTTCTGAATGTCACGATTTCATTTTAAAGACGTAATTATCATACTCGTTATCTCCAACCACTTATTGTGCAAAAACGCTACAACCTAGTTACGCAATCCGCTGTACAGCAGACAATACCGCTGGCGTGAGGCAAGCAGCCGCGTGCGATTTTGGCAGTCTTTTTGCGGCATGGACGCAAAATTGATAAAACCGCGGCCAAAAACTGCAACTGTTTTCGGCATAAAAACCGGAATACCTACATATTAAAATGCCATAAACGAGCGCAGATTAAATGTCAGGAAACACGTCCACCGCTAACAAGATGAACTACTTTCTACGGAAAGACGAAATATAAATTACTGATGCAACGCCGACTCCGCAGTGGAGAAACGACCACCGTGCGCGGCGCGCCTGCTTTTCACTTTTTGCTGCTCTAAATAATTTCTTTTATTTGGAATCATTGATCAAAATTTCATTCTCGGTCGCATTATGGAAGTGCACTTGGAGATTTCAATGCTAGAGTATGCTGCAAACCCGTATACGTTGAGTAAATATAAAATAAAATATAAATTATAATTATAATTCAAGTGTAACTTTTGAGAACATAGTCTTTGCGATCTAATTAAAGTGTACGGAATAAATTTCTTAGCTACTTGTTTAATCTTATTTTCTAAGAATTTAATGTTCAAAAGCAAATAGCCACCACACATCAGGAACATTGAAACACAAAAAAAGCTGTTTACAAAGGAAGAGCTCTAACACAACTACAAGTACATTAAATATACTACTTTAGACGATATAGGCCTACCGCCATTTTCGGCTCACTTGCGCCTCAGAAAAATACCAACGAAAATAATGGTCTCATTTGTGCCCAACGTTGTAGCTCATTAGTCGTTAATCAAGGTTTTGTATATAGGATAAAGTGCAAAACGAAAACAAGTCAACACTTTGCTTACACTGGTAAATGTGTAAACAATGATACAAATATTAGAATGTGGTTCGTTAACTTCCGATGAAGGTAAAAAGTGCATCGTGAACGCTAAGAAGAGAACCAGGGAAGAAGAAGATTTTTTGCCAGTGTCCAAGATTTACAAGAAAGAAATAAACGGTTTATTCAATCGAGGTTTAGATCTTGTGACAGATTCCTGCATTTTCCTTGGTAAAATCAAATAGAATTTGGAACAACGCACGAGGCATGATACAAAACCCTGCAACAGCTCAGAATGTTCATTTTTCCGAAGACATATTGAAGATAAGAGATGGATCAACCTTTCTTTTCGCCGATGATACGGAAGAACACAGAGTTCTTATTTTTGCAAGTCAAAAAGTTAAAGAGGCATTATCAAAAGGACAGACTTTTTTATGGATTTAACATTCAAAAGCCACAGTAAGCAATTTTACCAGATTTGTACCATTCATGTGGACCTTGGGAGTACTTTTGGGGAAACCAACATAATTCCAGTTATATACGCTTTGCTTTCAAATAAAACACTTGATGCATACACCAGATTATTTTCTATTTTAAAAATGGAAGCCTCATGGAATCCAATTGTTGTGAAGATTGATTTCGAACAAGCTTCCATCTCCGCCTTTGAAGCGTGTGTTTCCTAACGTTGAAATTTCTGACTGTAATTTCCATTACAATCAAGCCTTGTGGCGAAAAGTTTAAAATCTGAGACTTGCAACAGAATCCACAGAAAATAACGGTTGCGCATACGTATATGTGCTGCATTGGCATATTTGCATTAAATTATATTGACGATGGATGGCTATACATAATGGAAAACGTCCCTGAAAATGATATATTGACGGAGTTTTATGATTACTTCGTAGATCACTGGTTGGAAAATATCACAACTGCCACGGCCACACACATAGAGCTAATAATGCCCTTGAAGGATGGAACAACAGGTTGAACTAACTCATGAAACCAAATCCAAATATTTTTGAATTCGTAAAGATTTTGAAGGAAGCAGAATATATGGACTATGTTTACGATAGGCAATACTTGAACTTGGAAGGGAAAAGAAAAAAAAGAAGTACAAAAGATTGGACGAAAGAATAGAGAAGACGTTTGCAGAATTTGAAAATTCAGGCAATTTAGGGAAATGCCAAAAACAAAAAATATAAAAAACTAAAAAATATGAAAAGAATTAGCTTTGCTGTTTCGAAACTTTTTTGAAAATTTACCACTATAAAACACAAAAATTAATTTCCAATAAATACAAAAAATAAGGTACTTAATAAAAACATATTGAAACTAGGAAGACTCAGCGTAAAATTATAAAATATTGTGTGATTAGTTGTAATGACTAAGGAGCCGCAACGTTGGGCACAAATGAGACCATTATTTTTGTTGACATTTTTCTGAGGCGTAAGTGAGCCAAAAATGGCGATAGGCGCAAATGTCTAGACTACCAACGTTAATAAAGAGCCAGAAAAACAACCGGCTTGTCACAAAAATATTCACTTAGACACAACAAAACTGACAAATAAATGATGTCTCAAAAGAATCGCAGTATTTAAATTGTGCGACTTTTTTGTGCAAGGTTGGCAGCGTTCCATTGGCGACATTTTGTGGTAAATACATGGCGTTTAGTCAATAAGGCTGATAATTTTTAAAATTCGTTACAAGCACGGAAAATGTATCACAGGTCATTTTCAGAAGGAGAAATGCACCAAAATGAAACAATCGTAAAAAATAACTAAAAACTGGGTGGGTAGCAGTCGAGGCTATTAACGTGACATTTTCATGAAAAAGGCGCATTGTTACCCGATTAGGTCCCTTGCGTCGCACGAGGGGCGGAAGAAATTTCGGCTGGTTTGATTATCGCTTTCAACTTTTCTCTGTCGAACACTGTCTTCACCGTCGTATTCTGCCCAGTAGTCTTTGAGTATTAGTCATTTCAAATTCGACCGTTTTGGTGTAGCTTGTAATTTTGGAATGACTCAGTATTCATACAGAACTTAAAAACGTTTTCAACTCAAACAATTTGAACAAACAGGTTTGGTTGCAAAAAATGGACCGGCCCGTACTGGCTGTTCAGGTGGAAACATTGCCGCTGCGAACAATGGAAACATCAGAACGCTATCGGTTACTACAACTAAACATTGCAGAAAACAACATGCAGCGGATTTTAACAAAAAATCTGCATCTGCGCCCATTAAAGATTTAGCTAACCCAGGACCTAAAGCTAGATAACTATTTAAAACACCGCTAAGTGGGTACTACAGAATTAAAAAATTGACGGCAATTTTGCTAAAAAAATCATCTTTGGCGAATATAAGCAAAATTCTTGCATTTAAGGCATTTTTGATATCGATTTTATGTTGGTGGTTTAACAGTTTTTTTAATGAGGTCACAGTAAATTTTTGTAGCCTCATTTGAATGGTTTGGATTTGGATAATTTGTGGTTGCAGCAAGACGGTTTGACCTGTTATGCGACGCGTGAAAACAATTCAGTTGTTAGAATAAAAGTGTAAGTGGCAACTTATTTCCAAAAGCAGCAAAATTAATTGGCCACCAAAATTTTACGGTTTAACACCGTTCGATTTTTTCCGCTAGGCATTCGTGAAGACCAAAGTTTATGCTACGATTCCTAAATTAGAAACAAAAATTCAAAATGTTCTCGTCGAAGCTAAATCACAGTTATGCAAAAAAGTGATCGAAAATTTTATTAGAAAAATTCGGAATGTCAAATAAGCTGTAAAGGACAATTATTAATATCTTATGCTATATTTAATTTACCATTTAAAATAATCATAACTTTGCCAACCAACAAATAAATAAACTGTTTTTTTTTCTAAATTTCAATCCTGCAGTTTTTTTGGAACACCCTTTATTTATAATAACTATTGTTATGACGTAGTTATAGTTGAAGTAGAATATTGAACATTGGTTCGAGTGTAAGAAAATGTACGCCTAAACTCCAAAAATTATGCCGTGGAATTCACGTGGAACATTCAATGATATACATTTTTAATTAACTTTCTTAAAATAACTCTACAAAATTATGAACAAGTATCTTGAGATTAGAAACGCACCTTGCAGATTTTAATGCTAGAGTATACATCAAACCCGTAGTCTGAGTAAATATAACAAAAAATAAATTCTTATATCATTTAAGTGTAACTTTAAAATAATAAAAACCACTAATGATCATTTCAACTTTACAGAGGAAATTGCAATTCCAAAATAAAATCGATTTATTAATTTCAAAGAGTACATGTGCCAAAAACCAATTACAAACTACTGCGAAAGTTATAAATACAATTAAAACCGTGTTATACAATAAAGTACTAGAATTGCATTGAATTAAATCATTAGTGATTAAACATACTCAAAATACGCCTGCGAATGAAGACAAATATTTAAAACTGTTATAAAAATCCTCACTTTAACTTTTTAAAGGTAACCTCAATATTTCTATTTTGCGCAACAGACTGTAGTGCTTGATATTATAACATGTAAGTATGTAAGAAACTTCACTGAACATGTAACTGTATATGGAAGGTTAATTAAATCAACTTCTTAGGGTTTAAGAATGATTAATACATCACTACTATGCGATTGCAATTAAATGCAATATTTTCGTTTTGCTGCTTTGAATTGATAACGACCACTAAGTGCGTGGCTGTTCACGTTTGCCATTCCACAATTTATTTATGCATACATGCATCAACCAGCGATTTATAAGCTTTAAATTAAGTTGTGTTTTCGTAATCGAATTTGCAATTGAAATCTACACAACTTACACAGCGGCTTTGTATTATTTTTTCTAAAGGAAAATTTGCATATTAAGAAAATTACTCGTTTAGAAATTTTGCTGGCAATCAAAAATAGTTTCGATTTAAAAATTAAAAAAAAATTAAACTAATGAAAGTATTTGTTATAAGAGCTTTAATAATAGTTGCTGTGTACAACTGAGTTTATCAACAGACCTTTAAAATAAAATATTTTTTTGTGCTGATAATACCCAATTTTGAAAATTAAATATATGCAGTTTGTGTAACAAGAAAGTAACTATCGTCATTTGATAAGTAGGCAACATCATATTAATTTGTTTGAATCAATAATTTTCAGTTAATTTGCTATATTTACAATAAGTGCAAGATTCCGGGTATGAGGTAGTGTTTGAGAAGTCGGAATCATTTATTAAAAAGTTGGTACAGCGATATTTGAAGATTGGAAATGAAGACGATCTACGTCGTAACAACGAAGAAGGTTAATGCGACCTTGGGTCTCTTTGAAGACTAGTCGGGCCTTTTGCGGCGCTGTGTCCAAATGGAACTCCGCAAGAAAGGTCTATTTAAATACAATTCGAAATCGTCTGCGTGAAACGTTTTTGTTCGATTAACTGAAGAAACCTTTATTATCGAAAAAGCACGTGGAAAACGACTGACGTGAACAAAGGATAATTTGGATCGAGATTTGTAGAATGTTGTTGCATGGGCTTCTTCGTTAATCAACGACGAATAATAGGATTCTTCAGCGCGAAGTAAAACACCTTATGAAAGTGCATGTTTGGGGATGCTTTTGTAAACGTAGTTTTGGTTGTTTTTTTCTGTTTAAAGACAATTTAAAGACTAAAAAAATGTTTGCTGCAAAGTTTGATTTGGATAGAACAAGCTGGGTGCTGCAAAAAGACGATAACTGTGCGGTGGGTAGTAACTACAAAGTGGCCGGAAATTCCCTCATATGTTAATCCCATTGAAAATGTGTGGTCGTACATGAAAATGAATCTTATCGAGAAGCCGGTGCACACGGTGAAGTAGCTGTCTTTTAAGAAGATACGGTGATCTTTGGCAAAGGATTATGCAGAAAACCTCGTCAAAAGTATGGAAAATAGGTATGACGCTATAATCAGTAATGGAGGTGATTGGACCAAATATTATATAATTGCGCAATAACTCATAACATATTCTTCTTGTTATTATTGTTATTATTCTGGTTCCTCTTCTATCGAAAATTGGAAACCATTATGGCTATTTGGATTTTATTTACCGCTGCTCTAAACAATTCTGCATTATTGTATCCAAACCATTCTCTTAGATTTCTAAGCCGGGATAGCCTACACCTGCCCACACTTCGCTTTCCTCAAATACTACCTTGTATTATTAATTGTAACAGTTCTTACATTAGTCCTCTCGTTGTATGTTCCAGATATTCAAAGTGTCTTCTTTTTTATGGTTATCGGAACTTCTGGTTTATTTCCTACCCTTTTATTTATTTGACACTCTTTATGTCCACGATATTAGGAGGATTCTCCTGTAGCATCAAAGCGATCAGTTTATTTATAATAAAAGGAAAAACTACCCACACTTTACTATTGAACAGATTGTAACTGACATCAGAAGAGCTTAAAGTTTAAATTTAATTTGAACGATGGATACAAATAATAAACTTAATTTTAATTAGATGTCTGGTCGTTCATACACAAAATAAACAACTCATAAGTAGCAAATGTTTACTTACTCTCTTTCTAACAGGAAGCTATCGCTTGGTCGCCTCGTAATGAGATGAGATTTGTATAGAGGCCTGCGTTCCCGGGGCTACTTGATGCACGAAATTGCGCAAGGCTTCCTTATTGCACGGCCGGGCTTCTGTCGATCAAGTGGTAATTACAGTTTCGCGGCCATGCTCCTCAATTATCTCAACCAGGCGCATTTGCATAGTCTACATATTATTATTCCGAACAACTGGAGCGCAGCCACAAAAGGACTACCGCATACTAGTTGCATCACACGCTTCGGCTGACCTCCAGTAAGGTCACCTCCGGGACGGTTTCGCAACGCGCAAAGGTTACCTTCGGAACACCATAAAATTTTTAACGAGCCGAGCTTACAGTAAACAAACACATCGCGAAAATAATTGAGAGCGCTAATGACGGAATTGGAATTAAAACGAAGTTACAGTCCGATGGCTCTGTTTCGTAAAGGACTTACACATGTAACTCAAACAGGTCCAATTGCGTTAACACACATCCACGCTAATCTGGTACGTGTTGATTTCACGGTAGCAGATTGCTTCCAGCAGACGTTCTAAGCGCACGCTGTTGAAATCAAAAGCGTGACCTAGAATCGCAATCACAGGCAGAGTATGCCTCGCCATTATGCAAAGTGAAACATGAATCAGAGAATGACCTTACGGGAGTTTTAATTTCGTGCAGTTTCCGACAACCCGTGCTATATGGGCCTAATCTGTTATGCGGAATGCAATCCCGCGGAATGGTAATCTCTTTGTGCAGTTTTGCAAATGCAAAGGATGTGAACGTAGCCGGGAACGGCGGACGCGCGAGGAACCTGATCTAGCCGACGTTCTTCGAGAAATATTATGTGGGTCATGCCAAGTTTCACTTTCAGCGGAGCCAAATATGACAAATTCGGCCCGAGGCTGGGCTTTTTCTGGCGCGAGTTGATTTCACATGCAATTATATAATGTTTCCTAAAACAATTATCTTTCAGCAGACGTAATTCTCTTCCATTTATATCTCGCGCTGCTAAATTGCCGTTTCCTTTCAAAGTGGCGTTTGAATGCCGAAGGTTATTAAAAATGAAAGCGGGATCTTTGGTGGTTGCTTATAGTTTATTCCTAACCACAATGTTTGTTCTAAATATTGTAATTCACATTTGACTAACTAAAACAAATATTTGGAAAATAATGAAAACCAAAGTTTATAAACATCCCATTAATCTTTGTGCAATGACAGCAATAAAGACGAACTATTAAAGAAATTAAAATCATAGGCATCATAGATAAAACTACATTAATACAAAATAGTGCAAAGAAGAAATTTGGGTTATCAAAAGAATTAACATTTTGCTACTACATTCGAGGCTAAGATAGTCTTTATATACTTTTCATTACATAACATTACATAACTGGGTATTTTTGCTCTAATTCTACCACTAAAATAAATTAGCCAACGAAGATATTGTTTTATTCATACTAGTAATTATGAGATTTTTAATATTTCTAAATTCTTGGAGATAATCCGAATTAAACTCAATTTTAAGCTAATGTCAATAATTGCTAGTATACTAACTATATTAATGGTTTGTAAGGAAGCAGCCAAGCATATCTTTAATTTGTTTATCAGATAACAAAAAAGCATTCCAAAAAGAGTGCCAAATTATTACAGAATGAAATTTAATTATCAAAATAGGAATTATCCGCTATGGGCGGAAATGTGTCATAATCATAAAAAACAACGTAATAAAGAAATATTTCATGTACTCGCAAGTTTTTCACGATATAAATTTGCATTTGAGAACAATAATATATAAGATCTGCGCTTAGGTTTTAAATTTAGAATTGAAATATATTATAACGAGTTAATTATAATTGGCAGAAACAATTTTACTTAACAATTAAGACATGCTAGAGTTTGACTTACCTTTTTTAATAGTAAATCATTATAGAAATTAAATCTGTATATCTAAGTGATAAAATAAATGAATGAAATTTCAAGTATAACGTGATCCAAACTGAACATTAAGATTTGAATGGCGCGCCGTTTGGGTTCTGTAACGTTGAAAGTTTGCAGTTGTACAGTTCGTATCTAAACACATCACAAGGTCGTCATGGTACTGTATAGTATGCAGCAAAGCATCAATATCATTCAAGTTTATTATGAAAACAAGCGATCAGTTACGATTACGCGCAGAAAACTTCGACTATTGTTTAGACGCAGTAATGTGTCAAGTGAGCGTGCAATAAAAGCGGTATGCTTATTGACAAAGCAAGAGTTTGCTATCAACGTAACGCTCATCCAGTTGGCAATATTACTCGAGTAAGTAAGAAGAACCAAACACGTCAATTTGCCGCCGTTCACAACAATTTAATCTTTTAACAAAAGATCTGGTTTTAAAGGCACATGAAATTTAATTGAACCACGAACTTAAAGAATCGGAACACTAGAATCGTCGTAAATTTGGGAGCTGAGTTTTAAAAAACTCAAATTGAGCAACAAAGTTTAACATCATTTTTCTTTAAATGGATTTGTGAATCGGCAAAATTATCGCAACTGGGGTAGTGTAAATTCAAGTGCTACTCATGAAAATCCAATGCATCCACAGAACTACTGTTACTGTTGATGGTGTACGTTATCGGGAGATTCTAAAAGTTTTTTTTTTAATGAAACCAACGATTTGAACTAGAATATGTGGTTTGACAAGATAGAGTCACATGTGATCCATCACATGAAACATTCACTTTACTTCATCCAAAATTTCCTGGTCGTGTTATCTCATGCTATCTCGTGTTATCGACTGTTTACCGTTGTCTTGTGATCTAACCCCATTAGACTTTTTCCTCTGAGGTTAGTTGTCAACAAACCTACTACGATTACATGGCTAAAAGAGAGCATCAGCCGTGTAACAGCTGATATGGAACCACACTTATGGGAAAATATTATGGAAAGCCTTGCTAAACTGCATACGCAACTACCAAATCTATACTTTACAATGATAGGAAAAACATCCTAAAGTTTGACTTGGACCATTCTTTAGTTAAACAACTAACTACAAATGAAAAAATTGCAATTACTGGGTTACAAAATTAAGTTGAACTTACACAAGATCGTTAAAGTTGGATTAAATAAATTCAATGATAAGGAATTATCAATACATCTTCGTCTAATATACAAAGAAGTGTTTTATTGTTAAACCGCTACAGTGCAATTTTTAAAGTCTGTTATTTACAACGCTTACTGTAGTTTGCTGAGGCACAGTAAGAGCTCGTAGGCGATAAATTATTTGCGATCGCGTAGTCCCGAGCAAACCGTTAAGTTTGGGCAAAAATGTTATTTAGCGCTGCCCGCCGCGGCGTCGGCTCAATGAACAAGTGCCTTATAAGCCCGTTGTAGTAACACCTGACTCCATATCCATTGAATAGCAAGTAGCACTTGCAAAACATTTAAATTTATGCCCGGAGCCGGCGTTGTAGGCTATTTCCGTCTGCTGCGCCGCGTTCGAGCGGGAATTAAGCAAGCGACAGTTTTTCAGCCGGCCGGCGCTGAAACAACTGGCCGCGGCCGCTATAAATGTATCAATATGGAACCCGAAGTGAAAGCTACCCTGAATTCCTTCGCGGACAGTTTTTATGGCGATCGCTGCAAGCTGAACCTAATTGCGCCGAAGGACGCTCTCTGGCTCCCTTTTGAAAATGGCCGATTGCGGGAAATTAGCGGCATTAAGTTTAATTGAGGCGGAAGGTCAAAGTTAATCGAGCCGGATTAAAAACTGCGAACAATATAGCCTTGCTGGGAACCTAAGCGGTAATTGCTGGATTCCGCGTTTTCTGGACCAATGGTAAATACGTATCAGGAAGATACGCAAATAGCATGGTAATGCAGTACGCAATCGGTGGGTAAAAATGCTCTTCCTAAAATAACTCCCGACGTTGCAAAAACGGAGTAATGAGTTCTGTCACAATTAATGCAACTTCCTGCTGAAAGAACGCCACGAGGAGCATTCCGCCTGCCGCAGCGGAATTTGTTTTGCTCGGACGCACGCTCTAGGTCGTTCTCATTTAAATGCTGTTCCGGAAGTTCGTCCTATATTAACCTCTGCTTGATGCCATTTGCATTCCAACTCTCAAATAAAACAATAAGTTAATAAAGTGCAGCTTACCTTAGGTCAGAGCAGGATGCCAGGCTGGCTCGCCAGAAGTAGGAAGCGAAGGCGAGGTCTACGACTTGGAACTACTTCAGGCCCTTTCAGACATGGCACAAGATACGGCACTGAAAGTTATCACTGCACGCGAATGCGATACGGGCGACGGTGGATTGACAGTTCAGGTATCTGCTAATCGAGGTGCATCTGCAAAAAAGAACAGCGGATCAGTTTGTTGTTTGTATCTCGTGTGTGACATTTTCCTAAGAGCTCTAGCTCAGTCTATTTTATTTATATGATAATGTCAAGAGCTTAAAATACCAAAACTTATTAGAATATACAACAAAAAATATTCACCTAATATAACCAAACAATAATATTTGTAGTAATCACCAAATAACTATGGAAACATTGCAAGAGAAAAATATAAAAATAAAAATTTGTTATAATTTTACAAAGACAATCATTTAATTGAGGTAAGATAAATATTTTAAAACTACCTTTTAAACTTTGAAGCGATAGTATTCAAATTAAAATACACTGCTGTTTATTGAAATGGCACCACCAAGATAAAATGCAAGTTAACAATTGGTACTTTATAGATTTATTTAAAAACACAAGACAAAAAATATTTAAACTTACAAAGTGTGTGTCCATAAACATTTACATTTATTCAATAATATATAGCCCCACATCGGTTTCTTGTGGTCGCTTCCGTCTTCTTGGCAATGAGTCAAAAAATGAACGAATGGAGTTTGCATTCCTGTACCCCTCGCGCACAAAGACATTTCAGTCATTTTGTATCGATGTAATATCAGGATGTAAAGAGTTTTGAAGAGATATCGGACAAACTGTGCATCCTAACTATAAGGAAAGGGAAGAAGTTTATCTCTATAATAAATATACATGCCCCCACGAACGAAAAAGAGGAACAGATAAAGGATATGTACTACGAGATATTGGAGAAAGTAATAGACAGGATTCCAAAGGACAACATAATATTGATAATGGGGGATGCAAATGCTAAGATTGGAAAAGAAGACATCTACAGGAAGATAACAGGAGAGGAAAGTAAGCACGATACTAGTAATGATAATGGGCTAAGGCTGATCTCGCTGGCAATAGAGAAAAATCTGAAAATAATGAGCACACATTTCCAACGAAAGGACATACACAAAGGGACATGGATTATACCGGGAAGCAAGGAGACCAACCAAATAGATCACGTCCTGGTGCAAGCGAAACATAAAAAAATGATAAAGAAAGTGAGATCATATACCCATTTCCTGGTTGGAGTACAAATTAGATGCGTAAAGTCGAAAAAAATAGAGGCAACAAAAGGGAAAGTAAGGATATGGGGTAAATCAGAAATAAGGATGCTGCAGGGCGGGGAGGTGGCAAAAAAGTATAAGAAGGACATAAAATACATGTTAGGCAAAAAGGTAGCAGACGGAGAGGGGGTAGAGGAGAAGTGGAGAAACTTAGAAAATACATTAAAGTACGCAACACAAAGAAATATTACAAGGCAAAACCCAAAAAAGAAAGAAAAAAAATGGTTCGATGGGGAATGTGACCAGGAGCTGAAGATAAAGAAAAAGTTTAGACAAAAAATGTTACACACACCATCTGAGGAAAATTACCAAAGTTATGCTAGACAGAGAAGTAAAGTGAAAGGGTTGTTAAGGCAAAAACAATGACGACATATGGAAGACCAGGTAAAAGAAATAGAAAACAAATATCAAGCTAAAGAAATTAGAAATTTCTACAAGGACGTAAAGGACATACGCTCAGGGGACCAAAGCAGAACTCCATACATTAAGGATGAGGACGGAAATCTACTGGGTGACGAGGAAAACATATTAGAAAGATGGAGGAGGTACTTTGAGGAAATGTAGGTACGAGGGAAAACCAAGAGCAAGATGAGATTGATAATGATGGATTAGCGGTAGAAAATCCTAAGATGGATGAAGTAAAAGAAATACTGGGGAAAAATAATAAGTCACCGGGTGAAAATGGATTAGCGGCGGAAAACCTGAAGTACGGAGGTGATATGTTGTCGGAACAGATTCTTGATATGATAATAAAGATATGGCAAGCAGAAAAAATGCCAAGGTCCTGGAATACGGCGATAATCCTGCCAATTTACAAAAAGGGTGACAAGAGGGTTTGCGAGAATTACAGGGGAATAACACTCTTAGATGTCACATATAAGGTATTGGCCACAATAATAAAGAGAAGATTGGAAGAATACGCGGAAGCCGAGCTAGGGGAGTACCAAGGGGGTTTTAGACAAAACAAATCCACAACAGACCAAATCTTTATACTAAAGCAAATCCTGAACGGCTGCTACGAATATAACGTTGAAACACTATATGTGCTATTCATTGACTTTAAGGGCGCATATGATAATATAAACAGGAAGCAGTTAATGAAAGCGCTAGAAGAACTAAAAATACCGGCTAAATTAATCAGAGTAATAAGGATGACACTAAAAGACACAGCCGCAGTAGTCGAGAGTGGTACAAACCTTACCGCAGAATTCAAAATAGAAAAAGGATTAAGACAAGGCGACCCTCTATCATGCGTGCTGTTTAACCTAGCACTAGAAGCGGTAATTAGAAAGAGCGGAATAAATAGAAAAGGGACACTGTTTTACAAAAGCCATCAGTGTCTTGCTTACGCTGATGACGTGGTACTACTGGCTAAAAGTACAAAAGAACTAGAAGAGGTCACAAAACAACTGATGGATTCTGCTGAAACAATGGGGCTCCAGTCTAATAAGGACAAGACTAAATATATGGAGCTTCAGTTCAAAAAAAGTTACAAAGTTACAAAAAATCTAGGCATCTCAAAAACAGAGAGAAATGTGGGGGTTGTAGCTTTTGAAGAATTAGAGAACTACATGTATCTAGGTGTATTGGTGTCCAATAAAATTGAAGAAGAAAAGGAAGTGGATCTAAGAATAGCCAAAGGAAACAAATGCGCAGGAGGGCCGTATAAAATATTAAGAGCAAAGGGGTTATCCAGAAACACTAAATTTAGGATTTATAAGTCAATATTAAGGCCAACGCTAATCTATGGATGCGAAACATAGGCCATGAACCAGAGGATCCAGCGAAAAATAGAAACCTGGGAGAGAAAAATCCTAAGAAGGATACTGGGCGGGAAAAAGACAATAATGGGCTGAGAAATAAGAATGAATATGGAACTATATGATATGTACGGGGCAAAATCAGTAGGAGACTTTGTGAAGAATAGAAGACTACAATGGCTAGGGCATTTGGTAGGAATGAAGGATGACAGAAATGTAAAGAATGTGGCCTGGAGAGCACCAGAGGGGATAAGAGGAAAGGGTAGGCCGAGAATAAGATGGAATCAGGCGGTGGAAAATGACCTTGCAGAAAAAAGGATCAGAAATTGGAGGACCCTAGCAACGGATCGAAGAAAATGGAAAGATATTATATCTTCTTAAGAATACTTTTATGTTTGGTTATCTGATGTCAATTATTAATTATATGTTACGTAAACGGATTAAGTTCAAAGCTAAGATAGAAAATGTATTTTATGTGTAAGTAAAGTGTAAAGGAATAGCTCAAAGCCTACATGGCCTGTATATGCTACAAATAAATGAATATCAGGTGACTGATCCGAACATAGGAGAACTTCACTCTGGTTTGTAGAAGGAAATTTAATGTGCCACACGTGCTCGAACTTTACCTTCTTATCTAATCTTTAAAAAACATGAAATACCGCGGTTCATAAGATTGCATCGAAATAGGTCTGATCAATAATAAAGTTTTTAACTCTGATTACAGGGACCTGCTATTGTATCTGATAGCTCCCCATACCATAATACCTATAGTAGGCAGTAAATATCTTTACGTCTTACGTCTACGACGTATTAATATACAAATATCTAGGTTTATTAGAAAAATAATTCTCGTTGCCCGTCGTAAATTTCGTTTTCCGCCTAGAGAAGTTAGTGATAGTCAAAAGAACGGGCGTTGTGCTTTTAATTCTAAAGCGAGCAATCGATGTCAAACAGAGGAGGTAGAAAATCGGTATCGTGTAATAGTCAACCATTGTTTAGCTAGGGTGCTCGAAGTTGCGCTGCGGTCCGTAATCGCAAATCTCTGACGACGACTATCTTCCCGATTAGTTGCCTTGCGTATTGCTTCAGATTTCGGTCTTCGTAAATGATTACCTTCTTAAAATCATTGGTTCTATATTCATGCCACTATGGTACTACGCCATAGTGTGCCCTCTTTCAACGGGGCATTCTTACACCGTAGGTTGCAAATACCAAATCTGAATGGCTGAGAACATTTTTATGCCTGTTTTACACGTGATATTCCTACTTTACCTAAGAAACAATATAATCAAATCTTGGACAGACATAACATATCGTTCTCAAACTTTAATCGTTAAGCTTAACTTAATATAAAAGTTTCAATGCAATATAATTTGCTTTTAATCGTCCTGTATTTCAACAAACACTAGTATATTAAATTTATCACTAATTTATCATTAAAAACCAACAAATATAATAATTAATTATAGGATTATGTAATATTTTCTATAGCATCAAATGACAATAAAAATTGAAAGCTTTAAGATACAAGTAAAAATTCAATAAGTTGTTAGTAATCCAGATTAGTATTACACAAAGACACAAAAATGTTCCAAAATAAATTTCCTAGATTTCCGTAATAAAAAATTATTTTTTACAGAGAAAACTGTGCTTAAGTGAACGAAGTTTTATTAGCAGTAAATACACTTACTTGCACCTGCCAGTCTTCAATGTACTCCCCTCCGTAGTTAACACATATTTTTCCAATGTTCTGGAAGCATCCTGGTGCCCTTTTCAAAAAAGAATTTTTGTTGGTGGCATATCCACTTCCGAACAGTCTGAATGACAGCATCATTTTGAGCCTTCCGAACAAGTAGAAATCACTTGGGGCCAAATCGGAGCTGTACGGCGGATGTGGCAGAAGGTTCAATTTTAACTTCCTGAGAGTTTCCATTGTTGTTTTGGCCGTATGAGGGCGTGCATCGTCTTGAAGAAAGGTTACCCACTTTCAACCTGTCTTCCGCTTGGATGTGATCTTTTCATTCACGTCTGTTGCCAGAAGTTTTTAGTAATAAGCTGCATTGATTGTTCTGACATCCCTCAGAAAATCTACATGGATAACGCCCTGGCAGTCCCAGAAGAATGTTGCTATTACTTTTCCTGTTGACCGACTTCTCCGCACTGTACTCTCTTGAGTTTGGAAGAACTGGTATGCTCGCGTGATGATTGTTGGACTCGAGAATGAAGTAGTGCACCCACGTTTCATCATTGGTCACTATAGATTTTAAAAGTGCATCCTCTTTATTTTCAAACTGTTACAGGAGACAACTGGCAGTTTGCATACACACGTTTTGTTCACGTCCATTAAAGTGCATTTACCTTGTGACAATGCAGGTGTTTCTTCACGCTGTTTTCTACAATACCAACACGTATGGACAGTTTTTACTCTAAGTTCCTTGATAGTGCTGCGCCTATTCTCACGAATAAGCGCGTCTGCGCGATCAATATTTGGCTCTGTGACAGATGTTCGCGGCCGACGATCATGCGGTTCATTCACCATATGCTCTCTGTCCTCTCTGAAGAACTTAAGCTACTCAAACACACGGGTCCATAAGAGACATTTTTCCCCATACTGTTGTTGAAGTTTGTGGTAAATTTTTTCCAACAAGTAATTTGATTACAATGCGCTTTTCCACGCTTCCAAGTACCTTATGTTTCCTCACCACTCTAGAAATTCCCGAACGGGATTGAACAGCTTCTAACTCGGGCAGGAAGGAGGGTGGAGGTTGTTGACACGAGTCAGTCCCGGTCATATTTGAACCACTTTGTATGTCACAGATATTTAAACTAATATACAAAACTAGATTTTCATTTAATAGAAGCTATTGCACTTTTCTTTCTCTCTAAATTTTTTTAGTTAAAGACAGGTTACTAGTAGCAGAGAAAGCTTAACAGAATTTTTTACTTCTACTTTTTGTGCCTGACTTATATTATTTGAAGTTCTATTTTAATATAATAGAAAACACATGTATTTAATGATACTAGAGATACCCAAAAATAAGTTTTGCAATTCTGTTACCGAAGATAATGTTGATGGTATCAAACAAGCAATATAAAATCACGATTTATTTATATGTAATAAAATTTCCGCAACATTAAAGCTCAATAAGGCTTTTTTACGAACCCTCCAGAAAATTTGCCATCCTCTATTTAGGGTTTGTGTTATTACCAAGATGTAAAATATTATAAATTAAGCTAAAGTCTTTCACCTCTAGGTGTACAACAAATAAGTTAATCCATCTCTCTACAAAATTTCGGAGACGCTCCATATTTCCCTGTTGGTTTATATATAATAATCAACCTTTGCGTTAAATTAAAATCCAAATTGGAAGATCACCTTTAAAAAACATTGTCCAAAATCTGTTTCACAGGGCATAACTTATTTATCTAATTAAATGATAAATTAAATGTTAATAAATGTAGTAAATCATACCTATGCTAAACTCTTTCAAATACTTGTTATAACACTCTACTTCTTTCTTTTTTTTTTGAAAATCAATTGTTGAACAAACTCTTTCACGTTTCCTCAAATGTCTGGGCACATTTCTCATTCTACACAATTAGAAAGTCCTAATCGTTGGAAAACCGTTGCTTTTTTAGCATATTTTTCAAGTAAGAGAACAGCGTCTTCAGCATAGTGATAGACTATTTTCAAACTAGCAGCACTAGAAAAAATGCTATGCTATTGCATGTCACTTAAGGCATGATATATCTAAAAGATTCATTTAAAGATGGTTTTGAAAAATGGTACACCCACTCTTCTATCTGACGTTTATTAGACTGGCGATTTTCCCAATGACATCGACGTTTTCCTCTACGAGAGACGAGAATAAACGTTCTGACCTCGGAGTACCTTTTGGACCAAAATTTTCTTTCTGAAACTGTTCATCCTATCTAATATGATTGTGCAATTATTTTCCAGCATAGAAGCCATTTCCTTCAAACACTGATCAACAGTCAAACGGGGTGGAAATTTATAGAATAAAATTGCCCAGTTTTCCGTTTTTGGCCAAGATAACATTTTGTGAACTATTTTTATCGTTGCAGTTCAGAAACAACTAACACAGAAGTCATCCTACCAGTTGCAGTGTAGGTATGCGACCATCGCTTGCCCCATATTGCAAAATTCTGTTAGCACCCTATGTACCATGTATCCTTATAATTTTCTGGTATGATACAAAATTTTATATAAACATTTGCAATTTTCTTCAAATAGTAGGAAAAGTCGGTTTTTATGCATTAAGTTTATCAGTTGTGCTAGTCAAAACATTTTTATTTTAAGATTTTTGTAAATAAAAGAAACTAGCAATACAGAGGAAATAAAGATTCAAAAAGTTAGATAAAAATTAGTTATATTCTGAGAAGTTGGCATTATTACTACCACTAAAATTAAAAAAATAAAAAAGTAAAACAGCGACTTCAAAATAATAAAAAGAAGATTTTTTACTCTTTCATTATATCTTTCTCTTTCAGCCTTTCTTTAATCTTCTTTTCTATGCTCTTGATCAATTTCATTCCGTTTATCTTCTGAACATTTTTATACCACTTCTATTGCATTTTTTGCATTTTCTATTATACCTTTCTCTATTTTCATTATGTTCTTTGTTATTTTGTTTCAAATTCTATCTAATTTTAAGATTTTTGCTGTGGGTCTCCACATTTATAAAGTTTTTAACTCATTTTTTATTATTTTTTTTTAATCGGCCTAACTCCTTTCCATGAGTTATTATAACATTTAGTATATTGTTATATATTTGTTTTTCTTTCTTTAATTCTGTTTATAATCTACAGTACCGAATTAAGTACTCTCACGACTTGTTTTCCTTTTCTTGTTGTATTCTTCACTGTACTATCGGCTATTCCATTCTTATTTATGTGATAACCCAGATATTTGGAATGATCGGATCTTTATTTTTCACCTCATTTTATATATTCTTCAGTCTTCAGTTTTTATTCCTATCACCAAATATTCCGTTTTACTCATATTTACACCCAGTTCCCAATTTTCGTACTGTTTAACTAGTTTTTGTACCATGCATTGTATGTAGTCTTGATTCTGAGGTATAAGAACTAGGTCGTTCGCAAAATGTAATGAACGTAGCGTGATATCACCCATTTCTATTCCCATCCCCCTCATTTGTATTACTTCACACTTTTAGTCCTTAGTTCACATATCCTTTAAAGAGGGTAAGTAATACTGAGCGCACTTTTCGTAGTCCTTTCGATAGCTTAGATAGTTTTCACTACATTAATCAATGCGGTTTTAATATTTGCAACTTTTAACGCTTCCTAAAGTATTTGTTGTTGTACTGTATGGTACGCTTTTTAAAGATCAAATATTAAATATATATAATAGTATATTCTCTTCCGGTATCGATCTTTTTTTGTACGATTTAAGACGTGTGAATGTATTGCGCGTACCATGATTTTCCTTCTATAAATCTATTTTCTTCTTTTATATTTGGCTCTCTGTATATTTTTTCTATTTTACTCCTTAATATACATTCAGATTTGGCTTAATGTATTTGTGAATGATATTCCTTTATAATTTTTGTTGGGTATTTTTTCTCCCATACGACTTTCCAGTTCTTTGAATCTCTATAATCAATTTTTTTGTTTTCTTTGTTGATCCTTGCATTTATGTTGTCATATTAAGTGGTTCTTTATATATCACTTTACTTACCATTTTATTGTTTCTTAAATTATTTTCATATTTTTGATTCATCCTGTATTCCAATGTATCCTTTTTCCGATTAGGGTGCAGATTGTGTTATGTTTATACAATTCCTATATTGCAGCACAGAATACATATATACATATATATATATATATATATATATATATATATATATATATATATATATATATATATTTTGATAATGGCGGCCTTTATTTTGGTAAATTATATTTTATTCTACGGACGAAAATATGATTTTGGTAATCGAACATACTTTTAAGGATACATGCTTTACTTTTTTGGATTCGAATTGCAATATTATGTGGCTACTAAGAAATAAAAGGCACTCGAATTATTATAACGAAAAGAAAAACAATCAACAAACGGAAGCATACGTGGTGGCACTTGGTAACGCGCGACAAGCCTTTGCAAAAGTCAACAAGCGCGCAAAATGGGATTAGTCACACCGGTGCAATGGGCACATGCTTACCTTGCACTGTTTACCCCGAGTTATAAATATTGTTTTAAATTACGGTTTCGCGGTTGGTAATTTTATAAAATGTTTATCGTCACGGTTATTTAGCAAGTTTATGTTAGTTTTGATTTAATTTGCCATTTCAATGCAATAAAAATCGTGTCATTGAGCAGACCGCTTACTCTATTTTTATTCTCAACCAGCACACTCGGAAGAAAAAGTTTAATGCAAAATCAATTTCAATGCATATTATACAACGTAGCAGAAAAATAGCGCTGTTGTTATACCTTTTTAGGTAAATGCAAGGCCAAAGTCATTTTGTAGCGTTTCACAATGAGTTAGTTTGTGTTGTATAAGGGCGTGAATTATTTCAAACGGAACTACTCACAAAATAAAACGACCCAAAATCGTTTGAGATATATTTATATATAGTCATAACATTAAATTCTACTATAAAAAGTTTCAAAAGGCTAATGAAGCACTATAAAAGCGAGTAAACTAGACAAAAAAAAATAGGAAATTATAATGGGATATTTAAGAACAAAGCCAAACTACAATATATTACATAATTATACAGAACTAACCAATAAGTGTGTCTGACTTACTTTTTTTAATAGAAGGAAGTTTATCAACTTTAAATAACCCAAACATGTTAGTATTGGCTTGGAGAGGTAAATGGAAAGTTATATAGAGTCACCAAAAACAAAATTAGGAAGAAGTAACTACAAAAACTTTGCACCCTCTTCTGATGACAGTGGACATGTCTGGTGGACAAAATGGTATGGGAGGAGAGGTTCCCTTAATCACCCTGATTGCGTGGAGGTGCACCGTCATAATTCAACTCCCCTTCCTAGCCCCAGTGGTACTGTGCATGCCAAAGGGAATGTATAACTATGCAGTTAATTTTAGGATGCCAGGCGTACCTTGTTGTATGTAGGCTTCTGCACCTACCAAAAGAGTTTTGAGTGTAGTGAATTTATCACTTTTGTTCTCGTGGGACCTTTATAGATACGCACAGCACACAACCGAACCCACAACAAGTAAAGCTGTAGAATCTAGCAGAATTTACTTGCCAGACCACAGGGAGAAAACTCCGTGAAGAGGAAGCTCTCTTCAAATGAGGCTGCAGAGAACATTGGTCTTAGAAAAACCTCCTCTAAAACAGGGGCTTTAAAAGAGAAACCAAGCTGATGGCAAAACACATGGGTACTGCTAAGAGAAGCAGTCAGATAATTTTATCTCTTACAAAAGCATTATGACCGAGACGGTCATAAATGAAAATTAAGTAAACCTAATCAGAAATCAAACCAGTCTCTAAAATGGATGGCACAGAAAAGGGAAAATTTTTACAAGGTTTTCTGAACTAAGATACAAAGGGAGCTTGATCCACGTGCCATGTTTCGGCAAGTTTATTTCAGACTAGTAGGGGAGAAAGTACCTCTTGGGGTGATGCAAAACTTAACGTCATTGATACCAAGGACGTGCAGTGGCTCAAAAAATTCTTAATGGACTTAGAGTTTAAAACCCAGAGGTTTTGCTCGGAAATCTGGCTCTAATAGATTTGTATCTAAAGGTAACAAATGGCTATCCTTTTAGATAAAAAGTCTTGACCCAAGAGTTTCGATCTGGACAGGAAGCCGTTTCTGATTTTTTCCAGGGTGAGTAAGATGCTTGAACAAAAGGACGAAGGAACGTATACCAAGATTTCCGCCTTTACCATTACCTTCACCAAGCCAGCCCATTTAGAGAGAGATAGAAAAGACTTTAGAGGGACCCTCTAAGAAACCTACTAGCTGCTAAAAATATAAGCGAACGATCGTTACACAAGTTCGTAGATAAATCTACATCATTGTAAAGCAGTTATATTACAAAACGTTCGTGCCATTCTGGGGTCTAACCACTAGAAACCCATTTATGGCAAGAATTAAAGTAGCTACTGGAAAATATATAAGAGACCTAGTTGTGGGTTTAGCTTACTTTCCATAGGGTAAACTAGGACCTTAACTGAGGAAATGGGGGCATTAGTTAGAAATTGCAAAAGTAACAAATCCAACTACTAGAAGGATGTGACGCCAATTCAGATCATGAGGTATGAACACTAAAATTTAGTAAAGATGCGAGTTACTTTTAGAATTCATTCTTAACAATAATCTAAAAGCAATTAACGAAGGTAATCAACATACCTACGCAACTTCTTCAAAAAAGGAAGTCTTAGACATTATTTTAGATACACCACAGATTTGCAGGTCGATCAATAGTTGAAATCTGTTTAACGAGCCGACACAGATCACAAATATATTAAATTCTATGAAGACTCACCTAGATCTGAACTAATAATCTACAGGAATCTTAGAACTTATGACTGGAGACTGTTTAAGCATAACATAACATTATAACTGTAAAATTGTATAACAAAACCTAAAACCCCAGGTGTAATATAAAAGATGAAAATAATCTGTTATATCATCTATTACAGCAGTATATATAACAGTTCCGTGCTTAAAGGAAAAAAAGGAAACCTTTGGTAAAACCATGAACTCTCAGGTTAGGGCAACACTACGAAAACTGTTTAACAAAGCCAAAAGAACTGACAATATGTCAGAATACAAATCCAATTGCCTAAAATAATAAAGGAAGTAATTTAAAGATATTGAAAACACGTTTAAATGTGTTACTGAAGAAAAATCAACAAAAATTAAGCTTACTTAAGAAGCCCAATGGGGATTACTGGAGCAAGCACTCTCGAGCTTTTATTAAAGACACATGCTCTGTATAGTGTGATTGTGACAGATAACAATTCAAATATAGATGCATCGAGAATATTCATGAGTAGAGCAAGGAGAGAAGACTGGTGTATAAAAAACTCTAGAACCCTTTATTGCAAATGTGTAACATTGACACAGTAAATAGGATACTATAGTGCGTCTCTTAAATACGACCCCTCCATAAAACAAGACCTCATTTGAATTAATAAAGGGTGATCCACATTGAACATTAGGATGTTTTTCTTGAACAAAACCCAAAATATTGGAATAATGAATTTTATTGCCATCAGTACTGCAGTCTTAGCAGTTATGTATAAAATATAATGTCTGCCAAATGCCCTCTATGACTCCATGACCTTTTAGCGAAGTTTTCCATAAATGCGACTCTATTTCAGCAATTGCACGTCTGATGTTCTCTTTTAACCTTGGAACCTTAACAAGCTTGTTGACAGAAACTTTTTTTTTAAATAGCCTTAGAGGAAAAGCCTAATGAGGTTAGATCGCAAGACCGTGGTGGTCAATTGATATCATCTTTCTGCATACAACACAACCAAGAAATTTGGTTTGAAGTGAAGTAATGTTTCACGTGGTGTGTGACTTGTTGCTAAACTTTGTTAAAATTATATGTCATTCAAGTTCAAATTGTTAGTTTTGTTAAAAAAAGTTATTTCAAATCTCCTAATAGCATACATCATCGACTAAAACACTAAGGGCCAATGATTTATCTTGCCCACAATGCACATCAAACACTGCATTTTTGTGGATGCATTGATTTTTCGTGAATAGTACGTGGATATTCACAACCCGGATGCGACAATTTTGACGATTTACAAAGCCATTTAAAGAAAAAAAGCTTAATCGCTCATTATTAATTTTTGCAAAATCAATATCAACTGTTATGTTCTCTAAAATCCAGTTCATAGATGTACGGTGTATGGCGCGCAATTCAAATTCTAAAATTCAATTTAAATCACTTCATATTACTGTAGATTCTATTTTCTTGCAAACAATGATAATATATGGCGGTAATTATTGATGATTAGTAATGAGTAAGTTTACCATTGTTTTTTATAAGTTGAGGTATTCAGGCTAAAATAGAATTATACAGCGTCTTCAAGTAGTGTTCAAGTGATTCCTATAGTTCTTAGTCCCACTGAATCACTTAAGATGTTAATAAAGCGTTTTGTGACCAAACGTTTTCTGTAATGTTAAAATCGGAGGTATGCTCTTGAAAAATAAAAGTTCGACCTGCCTTGGTATTTGAAAATAGGTACTTTTCCGAGTTCTGTGTTTGTTTGTCAGTATTACCAAATCAACGGATCCATTAAAAGATATGGCTTTTCATATTAACTTGTTATTGTGAGAAAATTAGTTATATTTTACGTAGAGGCTAACAGTAGGAAAAGCCATCCGATCCATCTAAATTTAATTTTTTTGTAACTAAAAATAATACTTTTCCTCACTTGCGTTTAACCCATTTTTGCATAAACAAATTGAAAACGTGCAATGCAATACAACGCCTTACAGCAGGTTGTCGTTGAATTTTTCGGCGTTTTAATAGTAGAGAGCTCTTAGGTATCTTCGGAACAGTTCTTACTGATGCCTTTGCTCTTTTGTTATTATAACGAAAATCGTTGATGAAACTGCTCACAACTTGGTGCAGTAGCTCCCGAAAAATATAGTTTATAGATTATTATAATTTATTTTGATATTTGGATACACTATTCGTTTGCTGCTTTAAAATTACAACACGGGTATTTATATACCTTACCTTAAGTACTACATAATGTAAGCTAATATTACTATATTTGAAACACAAATTCAATGGAAATACACAAGACTATTTTGATAAATTCATTGTATTAAAATTGTTGAAAGTTTAACATGAATCTACTGGCGGTATTCATGTTACGCAGAATGCGAGTTGGAAACTCATAGATCCCCAATTAAGCAACCAAAGTACGAGGTGCATTCAAGTTATAACACCTCCAATTTTTTTCTCAGAACTGGGAACAGATAGAAACGCGAGAACTCTTTCAGACATAGATGACAGCACTGCACGGCACAGAGGACTCTAGCGGCAGCGGCGAGAGTGAGGATTGTTTTTGATACTTAAAATGCGACGTTTTCATTACAAGAACAACGTGTAATGATTCGTTTTTTCCATTTGGGTGGTGTGACACTGAAATTAATCGTCAGTTGAGTGAGACATGTGGTGATGGTGTTATGGATGTGTCTAATGTGTGTTTGTGGGTGCGACAGTTCAAAGAAGGCAGAACGTCGTGTGACATCAAACCAAGACAATCTCGACCTCGCATCAGCCGATCTGTCGACACTATCAAGCGAGTGGAGAAACTTGTTTTGGAGAATCGCCGAATGAGTGTGGAACACATCGCCTCCAAATTTGGCATTTCTGTGGGATCTGTGCACACAATCCTGCATGAAGACATGAAAATGCAAAAAGTATCCTCCAGGTGGGTGCGACGAATGCTGACAACTTTGAAGTAATTTCTCATGCTTCCTACTCATCTGATCTGGTTACTAGCGACGTTTGACTATTTCCAACAATGAAAGACACTGTCCGTGGTCGCAATTTCACTGGTCTTGATTTTTTAGTGGTCAAAGAAGACTCTTAAAGAAGCGTTCGCAGCGGCCAAGGAATCATGGCGTCGACGTTGTGAAAAATGTGTACGGCTGCAAGTAGATTATGTTGAGAAGTGACACGTTTCACAGTGTTCGTGTGATTAGTTTGTGAGAAAAAAAATCGGAGTTATTATAACATGAATGCACCTCGTAAAAGAACTGACTAATCTAATGTAACTTCATGGTTAAGCGATGGAATGTATGCTAAATAAGGGGTAATAATTTTATTTCCGTCAAAGACTTTATTTTTAACGTATTGTTTAGTAAACTTGCAATAGAGTGTGTTTTGTTCAAGTGAATAACAGTAATGATGTCATGTACATTCAAAATTATTTATCATATGCAAAGAACGCTCATAGTTTTTTCCGGAATATATAATTTAATTTTATGTTAGAAATTATCGTTTACTAATTGACAAACTAAAACTTAGAACTACCAAATATTTGCAATTTTTTGTCAGAAATGATAATTAGTCTAGTATAACGACCATTCCGTAGTTTTTAAGCCAAATCCGGACAAAATCTTGAACGCTACTAATTAGCAGCTGCTATTCACCGATGAAGACTATTAAGGCTCAAAATTTACTTGACTTGCGGGAGCCAATTATCGGATTTTCCTCGACAGATTGGCGTATCACACCAGAATCTTCGCTAACGGAATAAACGGAGCGTGGTTGATGTTCAAGGACCGATGTCTCCAATCTTAAAAAATCTGAAGTACATGAACACAAATCATCACACATGATTACGTCAGTAAGCGATTTTTAAAGCCAGTGTTTACCTTTTTTGTAAACCCTCATATGTATTATATATGTATTAAAGAGGTTTTTGATATGTCCTTTCGGCAGTGGAAGAAAATTAATGATTATGTCTTTAAAGTATTTTCGAAGCAGCTGTTTAATTGTCTATTGTATGGCTACTCGCCAGTTTCGAAACCAGGGATTTTTTGGAAAGCGCGTTCTGCTCGTCGATAAAGGTCGGCGGAAGGCTTCGCATTCATCAGATTAGCGCACATCGGTCGCGTTTCGCTGCAGCGAAGCACCTGGCCAGGTCTTCCAGAACGAACTATTTTATCACCGCGATCTTAATTCGAGATTTCAATCTCCGGATTCCCGGAGCGTATCGCGGAATAGTCCGCGTTATCTCCGGGAGTTACGAGTACATCGGGCATGTCTCTAGCTGCTCTATGAATCTGGTGGGCGACATTGCATCACGCACGGGCAGTTAGCTGCGTGCCGATGCAGCTTTGTTAAGGCGGCCAATCCACCGCCGGATCTCGCCGTGCATGTGTCCTGCGTTGCGACTACGTAACGCAAAGTTCTTCTAAGCGAACGCACTTGTCATTCCGATTGAGAAGTTTCGCTGCGGTCGTGAATGATACGTCGCGAGGGTTCGTTTATTCATCGCTGGCCAGCAGAATGAAGAGTGGCGACGTGCGAGTAGGTCTGGTGGAGGCGCGGCGCCTCAATGGCCGATTTGTACGCGGTGGAGAGCTACAGAATTGAGCTTCAGCATTCACAGTTTACATTTGTGTTAATGAACAACGTTGAAACGGCTGCAGGTTACTAGAAAAGTAAATAGAGACGTCTTATATCCAAAAAAAATCTATAGTTTTTCTCTTTTTTAGATAATTTCGTAGAAACCTTTACGTCACAATGCCTAAAAAATTTTACCGTATTTTTTTCAACGCCCTCTTTCAAAAATTCTATATCTGTCTATGATATAGCTAGATATAAATAATAGATATATTAGTTCACGGCTTGAACCTCGTCGTATATGAGAAGTCTCAACGTTTTGGCATTGATTTTGATGTCATTTTTAAGAACTTAGCTATCCGCTTGGGGTCTCAATTTGCCTACTCCCCAAGAAGAGCTGCGAGTCTGAATAAGACTTATTCAAAGACTCGTAGCTCTTCTTGGGGGGTAGTAAATGAACTCAATCAGAAGCATATTACGTGGTACGGCGATAGGTCATTGTTGGTAATCGTGAAAGTCTTAGGAAACAGTCATAAACTCAAAATAGGCAAGCTACGATATCGAAAGTTGTAAAAAGGGCCCAGGCGTTGATTTCGGAGAACCCAGCCAATCATTAAGGAAAGAGGTTTATGCATGTGTTATGACAAATGTCGTGAAACTGTGGCCTCTGGGAGGCGATACGCGTTTCAGCAGGGTGGTGCACCGATACATACGAGCCATTTAGTCCAAAACTAGTTGTCAGGTAACGTGGGTAACGTTCTAGTTTAAACAATTTTGACCCACAATAACGTTGATTTGAACTTCCTCGACTAGACACCCTAATGTGGCATCTTTACGCACCGCTACCGAAGCAGCATATGCCAATATGGACAGTGCTGAATAATTTTACTCTGGACAGGTCACACAAATGACATGCGAACGGATTTTTTGTAATTTTATTTATTTGTCAAATAAAATTTTATTTCAAAAAAATGTTTAATTCGAGGGATTTAAGCGCCGCACCCTCCACAGTTCATACTAGTGGTTTGTATGGTTTTGTAAAGAATGCACTGTTAATTTTTAAATCAAATATCAAGTCTCATGATTATCAAAATGAGATAAATTTCGTTAATTTTATGCAGTGGTTAGAAAACAGTTAATTCTTAATTTGCTTCCAAACGGACCGATTATTATGGATAATGCACCACATCAGTGTTCAAATCAACAAACCTCCAACACAAAATAGTTGCAAGGGAGTAATACGTCCGTGGTATATTCCAATAAGAATTAATATGCGCAAAGTCAAACTTTTAAAGCTAGTTAAGAAATAACCAATGAATAAAATGTATTATATCAACAAACTATTAGAAGATATAGACACGCAGTTATTCGTTTGCGTTTATTTAAGGGGAGGTGGTACACTATCTCCGCAATATTAAATTTGCCATCTTTATAGTGGTTTTTCCATGAAAATATCAACTCTATCGTGTTGAAATTTGGTACACAAATAGATTGATGATTTCTCTACAAATTGACATTTTTAAAAATGTTTTAGGCTACAAACACATAAAATTTTTTTTTATTGAAGTGAATAATAAAACACGCATTTTACTCAAGAGTATATTTAAATATTTTGGATGTTTTTGAGTTAGAAACTTAAAAATATATTTTATAGTTACCACAGAACAACTGGTAAAAAATTTATGGTAGTAGCTTAGTTTTAAAGAAAAATAGATTGAATCTTTAAAAAACTTACTTGCTTAAAAAAGTAAGATAAAGATATGTGCTATGTTAGTGCATCCCTGGTTTATATTCCGGGTCATCTGGATCATTATCTTTATCCTCCCGTGCTTTCCTTTTGTTCCTGGTTAGTACCCTGGAATTTTTGTTAGTCACATCAGCTTGCAGATCTACTGCACCAGCTGCTTCCATTCCACCGACCACACTGTAATTACTTTTGCACTTTTTCTCACTTGTCTTTATGTTGTTTTAATTTCTGTTTACAATTCTTTACATTCTCACACTTTTGACAGTATTTACTCAAGGGTTCAACGTCTATGACCCTTCCCGTATCTACACTTGTTGCAGAAACTATACCATTGGCATTTGTATGTCCTCGATTTTGCCAAAAACCATCCAGAGCAATAGTCAAATCATTAGAATCTTTTTGCACTGTACAAAATTATTTAATACATTTGCCAGTATTTGAATATTAATTATATGGTTCACTTGGTTCAATTGTTCATTGTCACACTCATTATTTTCCTCACAATCAGCAAAAAGTGAAAAGGGGGCCGTTACCCGAACTGTCATAATGATATTTAAATCACATTTACGACCTTTAGAGATAATTTTTACAAAAATAAGTAAAGGTATATTATAAAATAGACTATGTAGAACTATAATACACAAAAAAAATATTTTTGACCACAAATGGTGTACCACCTCTCCTTAACATGAGCATACTGTAAATAAAATATTTCTAATAAAAATGTACATATTGCAAAATTTTATTATATTGTTGGATATATAAAAGTTTGTATTAATTTTATGAAACGAATTTGGAATGTTTGTAAATTTACTACAAACATGCTTTTGATCTTGAGCTTCTAGAGCTTCAAAACATTTGATCGCACTACATTACTTTTTAGAATTTTAAGAATATATTGCTAGAATAAACATTTATTAAAGAAAGGAAAGCTTTGCTATATGGTGTTAATTTTTTTACGTTAACTGTACATTTAATAGTCTACATCAAATATATAGACTACTGTTTATTTCATGGTAGAAATGAGAAAACATGGCTGTTTCATTACCATAGTAAAATAGAATAATTTAAAACATCCCTTGGCTGTTAAATATTTTAAAGCAATACAATGAGTAGACTACATCTTTATATGGCTAAAATAATTATTTACCATAGGAACTGTACCATTGGTAAAATTGTGTATGCCGCCAAACAGGAGATATCTGAAATAATTTTGTCTTACATATTATAAAGTGACACAATTACAAGCTTAAAAACGATTTATTACTTTATTTAAAAAAAAGAACCAAGTCTGGTAACAAAAAGACATTTATTGTGATAGACGATTTAAATTCTTAAAATAACAGAGCATATACTAACAAGGTTATCTGAAAATAACGTGAAAGCTTCAATAGCTCATAAAGTTGTCATTTTACTTCAGTTATATTATAGTACAGAATGAATTACAATAGCATAATTGTATTTCCATTATTGCTAAACTCTCTTGTTAAAAGGCTGCCTTATGTGCATGCGCAATCTCTGTGATTGCCGGCAAAATGAATCAAAAATACGATCGCTGCTATACTCAATTTGCCTTCAAAAAACCCAAGTGACGAATTTGTTTGCAAATTAAAAGAGGAAATCAACCAGGATCCTGGACGGGGCATGACTGATCTGACAAAAGAAATGGGCGTGGTGAGGTCAAACGTTAGTCTAACACTGCGCCAGGACCTATATTACAAGTTTTTCGTCCTGAGGAACCGCCAACTCTTAACTGGTAAAAACAAGATGGACAGGAAGTTAAAAACCCAAGCACAGTGAACAGAGCTTTGTCTAGAGCAGGAAGATGAATCGCTAAAATAACCGTTGAATCTGTCAAGGTGTCTCTGAAGTGGCTAACTTCATGCCTCTGTCATAGCCCTAAGGCTTGTAGACAGCAAAGGGGATGTTATGGTGCCTCACTTCTTTGAGGAGGTTCTGAGGGTAACCGCTGATATCCATATTAACGTGCTGGAAACAGTTGTTAAGTTTTGAATAGAGAAGGTGGCAGCTGGGCGAGAGTGCATGTTCCAGTAAGGCTCTGCTCCAGTTTGCAAGGCAAAGGACACTCCAGGCGTAGCTCTACAATAATTTGTATTACTACTGGTGCATTTATTTGTAGTCATCCTCCAGTTTTGACTGCAATCCCTTTGTCTTACCCGTATGGCGTGGTCAAGGTGAAGGTCAATGAGAATCATCACAGCAGTAAGGACAGTTTAAGGTTTAGATCCCGGCTCGAGAAGGTGGTAGCCGCTGATAGGGGCTACATTGAATAATATTGTAATTAATTACCAAACGCAGTCGTAAAGTGACATCGCGGTCAAACGGTAAACGGAATACACTACATTATATTTGCAAACCGCTGCCTTTGAGACCCCCACATCGTTGGTAAACGCGCGAGGACTCGAACAGCTCAGGGTAGTCCGGAAGGAATACGAGCTACCAGAATGTTCCAGCACATATACTGGATGTATAAATAGCACGCAGCGGAGCAGCAAAAGGCAGTTGAATTACCGAAGCAAAGTGCAAAGTAAGGTGTGTTGTTTATTAGTATCATTTTTCATACATATTTATATTTATTATTAAATAAAATTTTCCTATTATTTTTGTGGTTATAGAGTTTTGTAAGTAAGTATTGGTAACATTCAAGCTCATAATTTATAATGGTTCTTGCGTAAGCTGTAGTTTAAATGTAAATCGATTTCAATTTCTAATCCACTTAATGTAGAGAAGACTGCAATAGATTTATTGCTTTTTAAAACGGATAAGGCGGTGTATAATTATGAACAAAGGTCATGGGGCGATGGCAATTACAGTAAAAAGCTGCGAAGCGTTTTAAGCAGCGGACCGATAAAGACGGAGCACCGAAACGACCTTAAACATATGCATTAAATCGCATTTCAGGCTCAAATCAAGGCTCACCGCATATCATCATTCTAAAATAATTCGCGCAGGCTGCAGAAATGCCAGCGATGCGGCGATAATTGGAAATGAGGTTTATTAGAATAACGTGATCGGGGTCAAACCGAGAGCGTTCCCATTTTAGAAGCCCGAGGAACAAAGGCAGGCTCGTTCTAAAAATCCGCTTCTCCGCTGAGATCATCTGCGGAAAAACAAAGGAACGGGAGGAGGCCTGGAAAATAATAAATCACCGCGATAAGAATTGCACTGCAATAACATGCTTGATTCAACGAGGATAGTGGGCTCGGGTGCAGCTTCTGTTAAAATTCACTTCTCAGAAATTATGAAATTACTTGTGAATCGAGGCACACTTTCGGGTTCCCAAACGTATCAACCGGAAAAATAAACTACGTTGTTGAAAGACTCATTTAGGATATGTTATTAAATAAAATTAAAAAAAACAACTATAATTACCACTACATTTAATGGAAAAAAGAGAAAGTTTTTCTTTATATTAATTAGATAAAACTGTCGTTAGACGTCTTTGACAAGTATTGCAATGAAAATAGGTGAGTTTTGACTAAACGACTAATAAAAAAACAAACAAATTCTACTATTAGACACTTCCGTAGTCGCACGGTTTGGAGTAACACTGTTGGTCACTGGGCACAATAGTGCTCTATCAATATTTTGTATTAATGTAATTTAAAAAATGGTTGTATATTTTAAAGAAGTTTAATATGCATTAATAATTTCTTTAAGAATACTAAATTTGCCAATTTATCGATTTTGGTTTAAATTAATCGTAAAGTTGTGTATAAATGACAGAAAAGCATTTGTTAAACTCACAATAAACTTTTAAAAGTTATACCAAGTGGAAATGATTATTGTAATTGTAAAAAACACGCTTATGGCTATTTAACAATAAATGTTACAAATTTATTTATTGCAAGAATTCTAGCACTTGTTGTACATCTTTCTGGCAGTTTTGTTTCTTTCTCTGCTGCAAACGTTACATCAGCCAGTTTTTACTATGTTTGGCAGTGAAAGTTATGGTAGATCTAGTGCTTCTATTTTCAAAAGCAGTTGCTTCTGTATTTAGTTTTGAGTGATGGATTTCTGATTTCACAAGATTAAATCCCAGAGTTTTTAAGAAGTTTAGACGCTTGTTGTTACTGTATTGATCTTTCTCTTCACATAGACTTATAGCCGAGGCTATTTAAGCCATTTATCACAATTGATGTTTCTTTTCGAATATTCTAATGGCATTACTAAATCCCGTGGAGAGTTTCTAAGTTTGTATGGTCCATCTGGCTGAACTCTATATTCTATTTGGTCGGATTTCTCGGGATATATTGACAAAAAGGACAGCTGCCTTCGAAAAACAAGCTGTTCGTCAATTTTAAGATAAGAATAAAATTTTACAGTTCGATGCAAATTTATCAAAGACTTTTCTAATAACAGCAAGTTTATCTACAGCTTCTTGTTATTTTCTACTAGAATATTGTATAAACAGAAACAACGCATTAGAATCCTAAAGCGTTGTTCACTCCTTGTAACATATGTTGACTCTAACCCAGCTCCATACGAATTATCTGACACTGCAAATATATTTTTTCTAGTTGACATTAATGCACCAGTTAGTAACAATATTTCCAACAAAGATTTAATTTACATTCATTCGTCAGTTAGTCATCCTTTTTTTAAAGTTGTTTTTAATTTTTTTAAATATAAATGTTTGTATACTCTACATTTTTAAAATAATTTCATCGTGCACTGAAATTGCTCAATGGCAGTTTATGAAAATTAGTAATGTGTTACGCCGTTGTCTGAGACTTGTCCGTGACACTTAAAGTTATAAATATCATCTAGTTTCTAGAGTCTTTCTAAGATAAAAATCTTAGGTGTGAGACAACTGTCCAGGTATATATTCTTGAATACCTAGCACTTCTGGGATATCTTGGATACTTTCTTCTTCTTCTATTTCTTTGACAATTTAATCACCTCGTTCATCTATATCCTACAAAATCTTCTCATTTATCTGGATTTTCATCACAAAGAACAATTTTACAATTTACTCTCTCAAAATTCTTTATTCACGGTCATTTCAGACATTGTTATTCACTTCTAATTTTGCATTAATAGTACAAGTTACTTTTCCTAACAAAATAATAATGTTTAAACATTAATATACACTTATATCACACAAAATGAAATAGAATGACATTTAACCCTTGAAAAAACTGTAATAGGAATGGTCATGTGGAGCGCAATGATGCTTCAATCATTCAACGTGTGGAATAAACATTCCTGAAAAATATACAACGGCTTATGAGACGGTTGACATTGGACTGAACAGTTTCAGATATAGTTGGGAAAAAGTACGTACATAGACACTCAAGTTCAAAAGTGTTGTCCACTGTCACTGGATATTAAAACAAACATTCCTGGGCACAATTGTGCCTCCAGGACCATTGGTGTAATTAAGCAATCATTTGAGATCCTTTATAAAATTTTGTTCACGTATAATTTCATTGTTATAAGCTGAAAGTTAAATAAAGATTTAAAAATGTATGTAAAATAGATATTTTCAAATAATATAGGATGATACATACATATCGCATATAAAGGTCAAAATATATATGTAAATACATAAGACAGTTTTTTAAAAAATTTTTGAACTCTTAGAAGATTAAATAAGAACTTGCAAAATAGAATAACTTTCAAAGGCAGTAAGGACAGTAGTAGTATCTCAGCAAATATGTATAGTAAATAGCGCAAAATCGAAGCATAAAATACTTTTTCTGTTAGATATTTAATTATAATGATATATAAAAAACATTTTACAAAAATCTCAAATCATCTACACATCTTTTTGTGAATGGACGTGTTATATGTATTATACTTAAGATGATCCAATGTCTGGTGAAATTCTGAAAAAAACTGCATCTAAATGTTTTATCTTTTTGTTTAACGCAGTTCTACGAATAGGTTTTTTTTGGATTACCAGAAATAGTAGGCATTATTCTGATGTTAAAATTAAAGAAGCCTCCTAGTAAACCAAATTCTTATAGGACAATATGTCTCCTATTATATGCTTCTGTAGCTTATGAAAATCTTTTAATAAAAAGGAACTTACGAACTCCTGAAAGTAATGAGCTAACATTCAATCACCAATCTGGTTTCCAGCGGATGATATGGAGCAAAGAGTTGTACAAAATATCAATTGTGCTTTCGAAAACAAAGAGTATTGTTCTGCATTTTTTAAACATTACCCAGGACTTCTATATAAGTAATGGCTATTTCTTCCTCTAAACTACTTTTTTGTTCTTAAAGTCTACCTATACAACAAATTATCTTTGGGAAAGATTAAAATCGAGTACATAAAACTTTTTCTAATAAATGCTTCAAAGTAGTGTTTTTGGACTACTATTATACCGACTATTCATTATAGATCTGTCAACTACGTCAGAAACTTTGACGGCAAATTTTGCTGACGGCACTGTAATCCTAGCCTGCGACAATAATCTCATTATTGTATCACACAAACCGTGAAACTATTTTGGCTGAATCTAGTCAAATACTGTCGAGCTGATAATTTTATGCTTACGAAACTATTATACGCTTTTATTGAATATTAGATAGGATTTTAAGCTCTTATTAATTTAAAGTTTGCACAATTAAATTTTTGTACCCTACTTGCGTTTAAGTAAAATTAAGGTAAGAATCAGAATATCACGCACAGGTAAATTTGGAATTGTATTTTTTGCTGCGGTTATAATGTATAAATTTTAAATTTCATTGATCCATTTAGCAGCTTGCTGGAATCTAATTTCAAAGTCTACACTTTATCAAATACTGTCAGGTTTTGATAGGTACTGCAGTTTCTCAGGTGAAAAGTTTTTCTTTTGACTACTTTCAAAATGAATTTTGATTATAATCAAAATACAAATTATGTTATAGTACTTCCATGCTGAAAACAAAAGAATATTTTTTAAAGAACGTATGGATGAATTTATATAAATTAACACTTTGTAAAAGAATCGAACCATGGGAAAAGACGGTTAAAAAGTAAAATCTCTCTTTCTAAAAAGATTTACAAAATATTGAGTTGCTGTGATTTCGTTTTTAATGTTAGCTTTCATTTTTTGATTTTATTTAAACGTGGCGAATGGATTTACACAAAACTGGTTCTATCGGCATGTATGACTTTTTGCTAACGTATAGGTAAGTTGTCAATCTCGACTTTGTGGAACGTTACAGGCTTCGTCAATGTGAAGAAGTTACCTACCTACTGACGACACTCCCCTTTATTGTTGCTTAGTACTTAGTACTTATGTTAGTGAAAGATTAGGACCTTATAGTAGGTAGGACTGTATTTTCTAGCCAGAATTGTGCAACGTGAGTATTATGGTTTAGAATATAAATGTGATTTCACCGAGAGTGTTTTTGCATTTTTTTGAGAAACGTTAAAATTTCTCTAGTACAGTTCGGTTATAACGTTGTCGCTTTGTGGTAACAATTCGAAGTAAATAATATCCAACGAATCTCGCCAAACGCAAATCAGGATTTTCTGCAGATACAGTTTTAGTGTGCCTTGTTTTGTTCATAACCGTTTAATCTTCCATTGTTTTAGAATCTAGTCAGGTGTTTGTATAGCAGTGAACCAACGGCTTCCAAATGGCATTGATGGTCGTTAATTGACAAAGCATGAGATACCAGTTGGTTTTGGTTTTGACACGTTACCTTACGTCTGTCTGCAATTTCGCTCAATTAAATGTGTATTCATTTCAACTAGCTCTTGCAACTAATTTCGATTAATGATCTAGAGTCGTCCTGTCCAGTACTAACCCTAGGGATTGAAATCCCCATTGAGGCAAAATTATACCCTATATTTGTTGACAATGCCTACCACAAATGCGACGGTTTGATTTGAAGTCGTATAGCAAGCAGCAACTCAATCATAAGTTGAGCAAAACGCTAGTGGCATGTTGCGAAGATAATAAATGCATCGAAGTAGAGTATCACTCAAATAAAACGTATACATTTAATTGGCCGATTTTTACATAAAGTTACTAAACCAAAATTACACAACAACCTAATATTTGTATTAATTTTTGGGGAGAGTATTTTATGATATTAATATAATAAATTAAGCAGAGTTGTGAAGTATGGACCTTGAGCAAAAATAATTCAATAACTCAGAATGTGTAGAAAAATGATACAAATATAGTAAAAATATATATATATATATATATATATATATATATATATATATATATATATATATATATATATATAAAAGCATAAGATATTTGCGAGGTTAAAGTCTAATGTAGCGATTAAAGTATATAAAACGAAACTGTTCACTAATAAGCAAATAAATTAAATGAATAAATAAATTGCACTTGCAGGATATACTCGAATACCCAATTTTAGCGTTTAGCTGAAATATTCCGGAACAATCCGGACCTTTCTGCATTACGGCTTTTTCAGGAAAATAATTAATTCTTGAACATAATCACTGTAATTAGCTTGCGAATCACGGAAAAACTCGCCCAATGCCCGGCGGCGCCTTTGCCGCACACCTAGGCTTAATTACACCGCAGCGGCAACCTTGACATTGCGCTGCGCATTTTCGAACAAAACGGCAAAAAGGAGGCGAAGCGCGCAATTACCATGGCAATAAATTCAGCTTATGTAACTGGGCGCTCTCGCTAGTAAAAACCGTGTTTATACGACAACGCATCTTAAACTCCAGCCTGTCATTAGCGCATTAGCTTACGTGGCCAGTGATTTCTCCCTTCGCTTAAATGAGCAGCTTCCAAGTTCGAAGGTGCCTTAAACCGCCGTCTGGAAGCTGCCCGAAACCCTCATTCGACGGACAATCTCGACAGTCTTTTCACCGATTAATTCAAAATTTCATGTTTGAATTAGCAAACAAACATATTAATATCATAGAAATACAGTATTGTCATAATATTTATTGTAAATTTTTTTGTCTTCTTTGTCTTTCGTAGTATACAAGGCGAGTTATTTGTATACTCTTCAATCCTTTATGAGATGGGCAACGTTGTGAAAAGTTCTTCAATTAACCTTTCTTTTCACCATCATCTTCTTTATGCAGCTACTCTTTCTTGCTATATGACCAAATTTGGATAGAACGAAGTTATTTTGTTAAATCTACGTGAATTTCTTGGAATACAGCTTGATATCTACATTCCAAAATGGTGAACTTTCTGTTTGTTTAAAAAAATAATGCTACCTTTTCAAAAGTTGACAAGATTTATGGTAGTTGATATTGTTATCATTAGTTTCAAATTTTCTGTGTCTGTTTTTGGTATTTGCGATTCAAAATTCATTGCGAGGTAAAGCATTTTTGAACTAATGATTAAAAGTTGATAGAATTATTTACTTGGTGACTTGAAGAAACCCAAACACAATTATTATCTTGGCAAATTTACCTTATACGTGAAATTTTGCCATTACAAATTTAAATGGTATGATATATATAAAATCCATCTATATATCCAGATCTCAGAGTTATCTGTTTTTTGCTAGATGTTTTACCTACCAAAAAAGTTAATAAGTTAATCAGGTAAAGTTTATTAATAATATTTTCAATTTTGTGATATTGGTTACAAATATGAGGATGTCATTCATGCAACTTCAAATTGTTATTTCTCCCTTTTCTTGAAATTACTGCTTATTCACATTCCTTTTTATAATGTATTAAAGCAAACATGTTCAAAAGTATTATACTATATTTAGTTTATTTGTGAAGTGATGAAGTCTTCACAATACACGTGTAGTCAGTAAAACTTAAGCAAACTCCTCCTGGAAGAATTAACTTATTAGACCACTTTTTTGGTCCCAAGTAGGTCCAAGTGGTCCAAGTAGGATTGTAGCGTTAGAATAGCTACCCAACACATGAAGGAACTTGAATAATTGCTTCAAATGAAATTCATATAGATGCAGGTGTAGCAATAATTTTAAATAAAACATTTGCAAGAAGAGTTAAGGGTTATATGACAAAATAAAAGAATCATTATGTTTAAGTTAGAAACAGAACCGACAGATACAGTAATTACACGGAATACATGCCTACCTCCCAAAATAAAGATGAAGAAGTAGAAAAAGTATACGAAATGCTAAATGAAAAACTGAAGGGTGAGGAAAAGACAAATTAGTGGGAACAAGATTATAAGAGAATATGGACTAGGAAGAAGGAATTACAGAGGAGAGAGACTAATGGAATTTTGCGCAAGACACAAGCTAATAACTAACACATTGTTCCATCATAAACAAAGGAGATATACTTAGACTATGCGGATGGAAAAAGACATCAAATTGACTACATCTTCACAAAGCAAAGATTCAAAAATTAAAAACAACAAAAGGTATCCAGGTGCGGACGTGGACAGTGACCATACCTTGGTTATGAGGGAGACAAAATTAAAATTTTAAAAAATGTAAATGCAAAACTAACTGGTTAAAATACAGATTAATTAAAAGACGAGAATGTAAGGGACAAGTTATGAAAATAAAGTGGATGAAGAACTATAAAAAATGAAAAGAATATAGACGTAGAGAATAATGATAGCATATGGAACAAGGTGAAGAAAAATAGCAGAAACGATAGAAAAAAGACGGAAATACAAAAACTCATGCAAAAAAAAGACAGGATAACTGCCGAACGTTAAGAAATAAAATAAATAGAGAAGCTAGAAAAGCTGAAGATTATTTTTGAAGGCGGACGAATGGAAAGGGCATATAAGAATATAGAAAACCTGCTTAACAAAATTAATACAAGAAATCACACTATAAAAGATAAAAAATGAAACATACTAATGGACCACAAACATATAACTAACGGATGGAAAAGGTACATCATAAGATTATAGGAGATAAAGATGAGGATTCCGCATTTGAAAAAATAGAAGACCTCAAAGAAGTGGAACAAGGACACTTAATAATAAGATCAGAATTTGATAAAGCAGTACAATACTTAAAAGACAGAAAAGCGCCGGGAATAGACAAAATACCAGCCGACTTTTTAAAGTGCTTGGGCGAACATACTCTACAGAAGCTTTTTGAGCTAATTGGGAATATATACGAAACAGTGGAATTACCATCAGATTTCACAAAAAATATAATAATTAGAGGTAATATATACAATTGAATATAGTGATCAATTGTACAATTAGGTCGAAACTTCTGACTACCTTTTTTGAACTCCTCATTAAAAAGTAGAGTAGGAATGTCTCATAAACCCGACCCATTGAAACACCCCTAAGGGGGGTTTTCCTACTTTTTTTATTTTAAAGTGACATATCTCATGAACGATAATATATAGAGTGCTGAGACCTTCATAGTTGATTGGTTGGTCTAAGTTTGAGTTTCCAAGGTGTATATGAGCTTCAACATTTGTATATATTACTGTTTTGCCCCCTGATCTTGTTTCAATAGCCAAAAAAGGCAGCTCATATCAATGTGAAAATTGCCGTACAATCAGTCTGACTACACAGGCATACAAAATACTTAGCCGAATCATATACAGAAGAATTGAACTAAGAATAGAGTAAAATCTGAAAGAAGACCAATTCGAATTCGATAAAGACACGGAAACTAGGGAAGCTATATTAGCGCTCAAACTAATTGTGGAAAAAAGAATCAGAAAAGACAAACAAATCTGTATAGCTTTTATAGATTTCGAAAAAGCTTTTAATAACGCAGAGTGGCACAAGACGCTGAGGACTATATATTATTGTTAATATATATATTATTAATAATATATATATGATATAAAAAAAGAATGAATTTGGTGATAACAATATAAGGTGAAACGATTGAGATGGTGCATTATACCGATGACGTTGTAGTGATGGCAGTAAAAGAAATGATGCTCTAAACGAAATGCAACAATTTTTTAAACAAAAATATAAAATGAAAATAAATAAATCAAAGACAAAGATATAATGGTATGTGGGAAACGTGGACATGGACAGACTGGAATACGAATAGAGGGTGAAAGGACAGAAGAAATTAACAAATTCTGCTATCTAGGAGCATTATAACGACAGACGGGATATGTAAATAAAGAGATATAAATAGTAGAATATTACAAGCAAAAACAGCTTTCAAAAAGTGAAGCATCTGCTAACATTAAATAGCATTAAACTAACAAGAATAATGCAACTAATAAAAACATATGTTTGGAACACATAGCTTTGTATAGGTGCAAAACACGGACCGTTGGGGAAAATTAAATGCGAAGACTAGAAGTAGAAATGTGGGGTTACAGAAGACTATTAGAAATAAAATGGACGGGTATGATATCCAACAAAGAAGTGATCCAAAGGGTTAAAGAACAAAGTTTTTGATCAAAGATACAAAAAAGAATAGACAGACTAATGGAGCATATTTTGAGACACAAAGGAATATTGAAAACCATACTAGAAGAAAGAATGAAAGAAAAAATGAGAGAGGGAGGCCAATAATGGAATATATAAAATAGATAATGAACGATGCGGGTTGCCAAAATTATAAAGAGCTAAAGTGAATATCGGAAAACAGACAGAAATGGAAGCCTGCGACAAATCAATCTAAAAACTAATAACAAGAAGAGAATAAAGAAGTAATCATAATAGGCGATCGAAATAGCGGAGGAAGGATACTACCGTGGTAGGATGTTGTAGTGAAAGGGCAATTCACAATAATGAAAATAGTTTTGTTGATTATAGAGAATACAAATACATTTTTACGAATTTATTGTTCCAACATTACATAAGGACAACCATAAGTATATATGGATTGATCCACTAAGGAATCTAAAATGTGTTACTGTGATCTGATAATGACAAAAATGGTAAGCACAAATACAGTACGGAGGGATCTATCGACTATTAGAATGTGTAAGCAATCATCATATGGTAGGAAATCTTATATATACAAAGAGATATATTAAAAGAGCAGAAAAACACAAAGAGCTAAAAACTATAAAGAAAACTTTAAAACATATCTACTGAAACGCTATAATATAATGATATTATATTACCAAATACAATACAAAACAAATTACATAAAGATGAAAAAAGGCCGCCATAAAAATTTTAGAAAACTTTATTTGATGCGACGAGCGAAGCTATTGGTATCGAAATAAGAAAAGCTAAATGTATAGAAAAGTTTCCAGAAGATATAAAGAATATGATAAAAAAGAAGACTTACGTAAAATAGATATTAGAAGGCCCAACAGCACTTAGAAAACATACGTACGAAGTTTAGTAAAAATTAAAGTTGCAAAATATATTTAATCAAAATAGAGGAAGGAAAAAGTATCCATTGGGAATCGACAACGCTTATATAAACTCAATTTATAAAAGAAAACAAAATCTTTTACTCTAGCTATAAAGGAAATGAAGATTATCTCGTTTAGATAGCCAGACGATTTTCCATTACTGTCAAAAATAAAATAAAAGAAGAGCGTGTAAATCTAAGTGAAGAAGAGTAATATGTAATAAGAATATTAATTAAAACATAGTATTGTACAGAGGCGAGATGTAACCGCTTACAAAGGACTTAACAAATAAAAATAAAATAGTAGAATTATACTTTATGAGAAAGTATTTTCAGGTTATAAGACGGAAGAAACTGAAAACTAAGGATGTTTGGAGAAGAATAAATTTCAGCTGTTGAATCGTGAAAACGTTAAAAGATAGAGTTCTTTAATAATATGACAAATAACCAAAGAAATTGACGTAGTGGTCTCCAAGGGAAAAACAAAAAATAGCACACACTATCAAAAGAAAGAAGAAAAACTTTTTTTAGTATAACTCAATTACCTTAAACTCTTCAGTTTTTTATCTGTCCAGCGTGATTTTCATTCCTTTACCTTCAGTAGTGTACAAAATATCAAAAAGTCAGTTGAAACAATGTACTAAAACTTCTTTCTTTACTATTATTATAAACTTTCCTGCATTATTCACTTTTCACCTGTTTAATATTTTTTATACTTTCGCGACATTCCAGCATTAATTTTATAGCCCTCTGCATATTTTAATTTAAAACTTAAAAGTCTTCGTCAATTGTTAATAGTTTAGGGTAGTTTAAATCTATTTTATTTCTGTTTGCCTCTGTCATAATTTGATTCAGTATTTTAGTTTGCAGTTTGTTTACTTTCACTCTTGAAAATAAGTGCACTATAGTTGTTTTAGTAGATCCCAGTAGTGTTTGCTTCAGAAGGAGTTTGCACAATTAAAGCATCGAGTTACAAAATATTTTTTAAAATTAAGTTCAGCAGCAAGGATATAATTATTTCAGCTAGTACAGATGCAAAAATATCGAAAAAACACAAAGGAAACGAAGGGGGGAGGTGAAAAGAGTCTTGTTAGGTTTAAAAGTTTTACAAGATTCTTAACTTTCGTTGGCAATAAAATTTTATGACATTCAGTTTAAACTAACACTTAAATAGTAATAAAATTGCCAGAATTTTAAAAACGTCGTGATACCTATGGTTTGTTTAAAAAAAGCTACGTTCTCTGTTTGTGGAAGAGTTAATAAACACGGCTAATTCAAGTGAGTAAGGGAAGAGCAGCATTAACGAAGAGAGCGCTTGGTTCAGTTCTGAGTCCAGATAGACATCTGGTCTCAGTCACTAAAAATAATTGAGTACCTGCGTTTACTTCAAACAAGGGGTAATAAGGGGCGGACCTGCCACATTGCGCTAAATCGGAGAGGGAGCCTTTACCTATCAGTTTGCAGGCGATGCCCCCACGCGGGGCGTTATAGACTCACCATTAGTAATAAAGAGCGTACGCTAAAGATTCTTTTGAGATCAGTAATCTTAAATCTCAGCAGTTTTACTACCGGTAAAATAATATAATCCTTCACTATTTCCTGAGAATCGAAACTATATTTAAAGAAATAGATAAATTGAAAGTAACTTCATCAATTTATAAAATCAGAAACGCCTGTAAAAATAAATCCCAAATAATTCTATTATAGGCTATAATTCACCCTAATACAAATGTAACATTATATCAGGCAAAGAAATCATTGAAGAAGGCTTAGCACATATGTAAGTATCAAGTGTCGCGCATATGACTGCTAAATATCTACAACCACCATAAAATAACTAACCAGTCACCATAACCATATTTCCTGTCCATCTGAAGCTTTGCTATCAGCCTCCACTAACGCTTAATACTATACGGAATAACAAGAATTTTTACTTTCACTGGCTACTATCTTGAAAACTATTTTAAATGCCGCCATAAAGCGCTCTGTCAACATGTAAATTATTCACAAAAACAACGCCGTAAATTATGACGAATATACATGTTAGTCGGCTGTATTCCATGGAACGACTGGAGTTCGCGGAGGGAAATGTAAGTAGGTATTTCTGATTACTTGCGATAAATTTGCATTGGATGAGATGTTATCGGAAACATTTTGAATACAAAGCCTAATACAAAAGTTAAATCAATTCGGTTTCAAACGAAATGCACAAAGTTTAGTTTCTAGAAATATGTGTAATACGAGGTGCGTTCAAGTTTTAAGGCCTCTAAATTCTGTGTAAGTAGAAAGATGCGATTAATTTTAAAAACGAGGGAAATATTTCAATGATTCAATAGTTCAAGAACAACGTGTAATCATTCGTCTTTTTCTCTTGCGTGGTGAAATGTCCAACGGAATTCATTGCCAATTGAGTGAAACATGCGCTGAAAGCGTTATGGACGTTAAAAATCTGCGTTCGTGGGTGTGAAAGCTTCAAGAAGATCGAGAGTTGTGTGACAATTAACCGAAGCAGCCTCGGCCACGAACCAGTCGGGGCAAAACCATGATTGCTCGAGTGAAGCAAATCGTTACGGAAGACCGTCGATTAGGTGTGCGTGATATTGACTCTAACTTAGCATTTCCGTAGGATCTGTGGAGTCCATTTTGCACGATGACCTGAAAATGTGGAAAGTTTCTTCAAGGTGGGTCCCACAAATTCTGACCGACGAATATAAGGACATGTTGTTACGTGATGCCGCCGTGGATTGCCGACCATGAAGGACACCCCGTAGTCGCTCATTTTTTAATCGAGCCGCCGTTGCATCAGCGATTTTCCAATGGGCAAAATACACCACTAAAGAAGTGTTCTCAGCAGCCATGGAATCAACGACGATGCTGTAAAAAATATGTACGTCTAGAAGGAGATTACGTTGAAAATTTTTAACCTTCTTGAGTAAGTACTTTTTCAGAAAAAAATTTGAAGACCTTAGAACTTGAACGCAACTTATAGTATCGAAGAATTATTGTAAAGTAGCGAAACATAATTATAAAAATCGAAACAGAAATTTTGAAACAGTGCTAAATAAAGTAATAAAACTGAAAAGTTATTTTCTGAATAATTTTTAGAAATAAATCAATAATTATTATTAACTGTAATTAAGACAGGCTTAAAAACATTTATAATTGAATTAAGTTTCTGTATTACATTTTTTTATTGTCAGATTATTACTATTTAAATCTGCTCATAGAGCAATAAGTAAATTACTTAAATGAAAGTGGTATATGTGACGATGGAAGCAGATGTTTATCAATATCTCTTCAGTTACAATTAATACATATAAACGCTTACAAAAGGAACATAAAATAGTCTAGACAGCTTGAACTAAAATCTTAATGGCAAGTCAAGTGCTGTTAAGTCTCCGATTGTGGATATTGTTGTCCAATAAGTTTAGTGTTAGACTGTTAGGGTGGTATTCTAGCTTGGCGATGTAACTTTCACTACTTTTCACTATTCCTTCTTTCACAGGACGCACTTTGAGGTTACTGTAAATGTCTGCGTTGTTTATATAGTACGATGCGTTGAGGATGGTTCGAAGCGTTTTTGTTTGGAATCTTTCTATTATATTTAGTTAGTAATTGATGCAGTCTCTCAGAGTTGGATTCCTTAAAGCCATATCAAATTAAAGATTACTTTGTAAATAAGGAGTTTGGTGTGGAAGGAAAGTTGGGAATGCTTGCCCAGTAACCAATAGTGCTTGCTGAACTTCAGGTTAGGTTGCTTGCGTTTGGTCCATATGTGGGTCCTTCAGGTTAGGTCTCTATTAAGGTGGATAACAAGGTATCTTGCAATGTCAGATTGTGATATTATTGTTCCGTTGATAGCAATGGGTGGACAAGTGTTTCTTCTCTTTGTAAAGGTGACGTGTACGAACTTGATTTGGTTGATTTTAATTCGCCATTTCTGAAACCAGTTATGGAAAACATCGAGATGGGTTTGTAGTTTGATGGAGGCCCTTACTGGATCTTCGTCAGCAAACGTTGCGACTGAGACCTCCGCGCAGGTTAGTAGGCCTGCTGTGTACAATAGGTACAATACTGATCCTAAAATACTTTTTTAGGTACTCCATAACTTATAGAGATCAGGTTGGTAAGTTCTTCTTTGTATATAATTTAGAAGAGTCTGTCTTGCAGATAACAGCGTAATATTACGTAGAGGTTATTAGGTAACCACTTTTTTAACTTATACAATTAGCCTTTGTGCCAGACTTTGTCAAAAGCCTGGCTGATGTCTAGAAATACAACGCTGCGGTATTCTTTAGCTTCAAAGGTGGCATTAATAATTTCTACTAAGTAAACTTGTTCAATTGTAGAGTGCTGTCTTCTAAAACCAAACTGATGGTCTGGTGTGAGATTTTGTTTTTCTATAATTGGAATTAATCGCTTGAGTCGCAAGTTTTCGAATAGCTTCGAAGTTACGGATAATAAACTTATCGGTCTGAACGACCCTCGAACTTGGGTGGTTTGCCACGTTTTTGGATTAAAATAATTTTAGCAACTTTCCATTGTGCTGGGAAATGAGCCGTTCCTAGTATCACGTTAAATATAAATGCCATCAATGTGAGACCCTTCGGTGATAGTTCTTTTAGAATTTGGCCTGTTATTAAGTCGTACCCGGGTGATTTTTTGTAGGAAAGTTTTTTATTGAATCTTTCACCTCTTTCATTTTAATGGCTGTGATAGGTAGTAACAGTTGCAATGGGGCGTTCAAAAATCTGCCCATTTCTTTTTCGTTAGTTCCGAGTGCTCCAGGAATCGCTCGGAAGACTTGCCTAAGGGGTTCGGCAAATACTTCAGCATTCTTGGCACCGTTTTTCGCCCAAGTTCCGTTTTCTTTTCGTATCGACAGAACGGGTTTTTGTGATTGTTTTAACTTTTTGGTGGCTTTCCACATTAAGTAGTCACTCGCTTCGGTGGCTTCTGTATTAAATAGATTTAAAAAAAAAGAGATACGCATTGTTGGATTTTTCTGAAATTTTTGCAAGAAAGAATGAGCTATATGTCCTATGTGTGGAAAAAAGGAAAATAATATTAATCAAAAGATAGATAAACAGCTGCAACCAATAATATTCGCTCTTATCCTATTACGTCACTAGGAAAATTCGATCTATGTCAATTTACTTACATACATATTAAAAACTAATTAAAAAGTATTATTTTCAAAATTTTTTATTTGTTGTAGAATGTGTCTTCAATAAGCTCTGATGTAGAAAGTCTAAAGACAATTTTTTTCTAATTAACTGGAGACTAGTAATATAATAATGAAAGATTGTTTAATAAAATTGTTTAAAGGTTATTACCTAGTAATTTGTCTTGTTATGTTGGTTTGTTGAATCAGATGCATTCGTGTCCTAAATTTAAAGGTAAAATGGCGCTGTGTCTGTGAATAACCATTTTAATGCTAATTACAGACTAATTCTTGCCGCCATTATTAAATTTAATTGCCCAGCTTTATTGGCATGCCGCGCAGGATTGCGCAACCCCGACCAATTTATACACAAACAGGGCCGAATTAAGTAATGGCCAAGCGTAGTTCCGTTATTTCGTAATGCCGCTACTAAGCCCGCTCGGGCGTGAACTCCCGAAGTAATTTCAGCGCGGCGGCCGCGTACGTTAATTACGCCGCGATGCAAGGTGCAACACAAAACGACCCGGCTGCATTCCGCCTCCGAAAACCGTTTCATTATTAAAAACGGCGAGCCTTAATCACCGACAGCGCAGTCACGACGCAATCACAGCCGACGAGCGGACGCCCTCCGCTCATTTGAATAAGCGCGTTCTTCTTTAATCGGCTCGCTACTAAACCGTAAGCAATTACCGCTAAAATATGATAATGGCTGCGGATTAATGCACCTTGCACTTACCTGGCCGTGTTTCAGCCTACAATTTCGCTTTCACCGCTGGCCGTTTTTGCGGAAGCGGCGCGTTCGCATCCCGCGTAACCTTTGCATCTTTTGCCATTATCTCCCTCATTACGGCTATAGGTAATGGCCGAGAAATTTGCCGTTTCGCATTACAAGCCTGAAAACGGCTTTGTATTGAAGATAACATGAAGAATTATATTTTTGTTATTATTATTAACCCCTCTTTACTTACAATCTATCCACTTGGACCAGGACCTGAATAAGGTTTTTGGCACCATAGGCTGAAAATTTTTCATCCTTCCCCTAGTTATTGCATATTTGGAACGTTATCAAAAAATTAAAAGGAGTACAAATAAGTCTCTGCCGTTGTGTATCAAAAATTGGACATTTATTGTGAAGAACGGAAACTTTTGTTTTATTTAAAGTATTGTCCATCGCTAGCCATTTCTTTTTCCCATCTTTCTGCCAGTATACGGATACCACGTCGGAAGAACGCTTCATCTTTTGGAGGCTATCCACGAATTAACCCAATTTTTGGTATCTTCATATATGTGAAGTGCTACAGACAAGCCATGTGTCATCAATCGGAACAAGTGATAATCGGAAGGGGTAATGTCTGGTGAATACGGCAGTTAGAGGACTTCCCAACTGAGTGTTTTCAAGTAAGTTTTGAGCGGTGCCGCAACATGTGGACGAGCATTATCATGCAGGAGAATAATTTTGTCGTGTCTGGAGTAGTAGTGGGCGTGTTTTTCCTTGAGTATTCGGCTCAATCTGGTGTTGTTCGGTTTGAGCAACTCATAATACACGACACCAAGCTGATCCCACCAAATATACAACATGAGTTTTTGTTCATGAATATTCGGTTTAGTTGTCGATGTTGAAGCATGCCCACGTGGTCCCCATAATTTTCTCTTCTTTGGATTATTGTAGTGGATCTATTTCTTATCACCAATGACTATACGATGCAAAAAACCCTTTTGTTTATGCTAGGAAAGCAGCATTTCACATATGCAAAATTCGACGTTCTACGCTTCTCGGCTTTAGTTCAATTGGAATCCAATTTCCTTGCTTGATGTGAAATTACTTATTCTGTCACTCCTTATGTAAGTGCAAGTTCTTCTTGCGTTTAGCAGGAATCTTCCTCTAACAATACTTCCAATTCCGCGCCTTCCTACACTTTTGGCCTTCCGCTACGTTCTTCGTCTTCAACGCTAAACTCACCGCCCTTAAACTTATGAAACCACTCACAACAACTTCTCTCACTTAAAGCAGCCTCACCATATGCTTCTACAAGCAATCGTTGCGCCTCAGCTGCAGATTTCTTCAAATTAAAGAAGTAAAACAAAAGTTCCCGCAAACGACGCTTGTTCGGCTCAAAATTCGACATTTTCGCACGAAAAAAATTATATGATGCTGATACAAAATCGTTAATATTTTAAGGCTATGGTGTTGCCGGATGTCCAACCTTACGATATGATGCTTTACATCTGACAATTTCAACTATAACTTACTGGTGGGGCCATCTTTTGTCAAACGGCGGAGACTTATTTGTACTCCCTTTACAAAAAAGTTGATTGTTTAGTCAAAACATTTATTTGATTTTCACTATTTGCTACATTCACACATCAAAAATAAGAACTTTTAGTTGAAAAACATTTGTTTTCCTGACTAGAATTAGCATATCTCTAGACTACGTCATTAAAAAAAGGACTGTTGAAACTCAGTCTCAATAAGTAAAAGTGCAAAGTTCGTCATTTTTTCTTGTTTTAATGTTTTCCATTCTCTTAAGAGCTGAAAATGATAGTTCTCCAGTGCAGTTAGTAACTGCCACATTTCGAAAAATTTTAAAACAATGTTAGTATTGGGAAAAGTAGACTGTACGTCTCATAGCTTCAATAATCCTGGGAGTCTTTGTGGATCTAATTTTATTTTTGGTATTATTAATTCTCCAAAATGCTGCTAAATGCACACATTCCTCAGGGATTGTTTTTTTCTAAATCAAACGCATATTTCTTCCATGGCAGATTTGCCCTCTGTCGAATTCTCACTTGCCTTTAAAAATCCGAAATTCTTATGTATTTCTGTATATATTATTGTTTTTTGTTATAAGTTGAGCTTCAGATAATCAATCGTAAAACAACTTGTTTCTATTATGAAAGACTATGGCTCAGTAAACTCGTAATTTCTACATTTTTTAATCAAAAGGAATTTTTGGATTTCTCTTCCTTGTAATATCTGTTTTATAGACGTCAATTTCATATATCAATTCTGCTTTGCCTTCTAGTCCTAAAAACTCGTTAGTGTTTATAAAATGTTCTAAAGTACTGTACATAGTACCTTAGTTGTGTTTATACTTTCTCAATAAAGCCTTTCATTTACTTCTCGAGACTTTACAAGAACATTGTTCCAGAAATATACTATCAATACCATTTCAAGACTCTTGAGTTTCTTCAATATCACATTTGCTTCATAACGTGCGTCCTTAGTCTGATAACTATCGCGGGTAATGAGAACCTCTTCGTACGATCTGTATCATGCTTGACTGGCATCTCCACAACCACTCGATCGAGTTTCCGACAAAGCCTTTAAAGAAAAAGAGTTCTTCTTAAGAAGAGATTGCAAGACATCCCATTTTCAGTTGACGAACTAAATAAGTTATAGATTATCTGTTATATAGAAAAAAAATTAACGTAGTACTTGATGCTCTTCACAGCTGCAGAGTCAATTAATTAAAAAGAGTGACCTACGCAAAGAATGTATGTGGTCAGAGCTGATTTACTTCTTTTATTGTTGCACCCAGACAAGTTGCTGGTATTGCCATAGTTCTGTTGTCTACAGTTAGTTAGATAAAGACTTAGAAATCTACGGTCGACATTACAGGGCTGGACATCTCTTTACCTTTATTGCAATAGTTAGGAATAAACGTCAAAAATCGTTCAACAGGAGCTCCCGCATATAGCGTAGTACCACGAAACCTAGTTGGTCTGCGTGCGACACATCTGCCGTTGAGTTCACAATTATGAAATAATACTTAGCATTTATAATATTTTGGATAATATCTGCCTTAAGTTGATCCGCTAACTGTATTGAGCGAACACTATGTTTGATCAAATTTTGAAATCAGTTCTACACAATCAAAAGAGAGCTTAGTATTTCATTATCGCCATGAATTGGCAGATCACGGAATGCTAAAAACTTCACAAATAAAAAAAAATATCTTAAGAGAAACTATCGCCAATACAAAGCTTCTTCTTTGTATTTTTCTGTTACTTTACAATCCATTCTTTGTAAAATTCGACTTCTAGTAATAAATGTTGCATTGCGCTCTTTGTGTTCAGAGATGTTGTCACGATTCATTTTTGCGTAATGCGTTTTACATTCATTAACTTTTTATAAAATTTTCAAATTTTTAAAGTCAGTCATCGTTTTGTTGGATATCATTGTAGGCCACCAACTCAGGGAGTTCTTATTTACGCATTACAATGCCGCATCATTAAATGATATCATTGGTCTACCTTTTTGAAAGTATTTTCAGAGTTCCGTGACTTCAAAGTCTCTTGATGCACTACAATTTGAACTTGAAGTCACCGAAGTCGATGGCGACGATTGTGATTGCTACAGACTGCGAGAAAAAAATGTCTTTAGTTGGTATTTTTTTATCACAGCGTCCTGGCGGGCGAGAAGCTCTTTGAAATGTTTCTTGAATTTTGTTCCACTTGATTGTCTAAAAAATCTCGACCTTCTTTATCTTTATAATAAATGAAATGTGAATAAACGACGATTTACTTCAAAACTAAACCTTATTTGCAAGAGCTGCGCTGTTGCACAATAATTATAAATTATAGTGCTATTAACGTAAGGGCCAACAGTCACCGGTTACTATAACAACACTAACTTATTTGTATTACTATTGTTCTCTGTAGGATTTTTTATGACGTCTATCTGCTGCGCGTGGTTTTAGAACGAATCGGAAGGTTCTGGAATTTTAACTCAACGGCGCAAATAGAAATGGGGCAGACGATGATCGATAATTCTGGAAAGTTCCTGAATAGTCTGGTTGCGATATACATATTTCTGTTACAATATAAATGTTTTTAAAAATTACTATAGGTCGGTGAACGATAAACGATGAAAGTACGAGTTCAAAGTTTAACAGTTATTAACCTATTCAAATTTTTTTTTTTTGATTGAGTTTACTTTTTTATTTACTCAACTCAAAATTCTGCACACCTCTCTCTTTCTCAATTCATGTCGCGCTAAGCTGTAGCTTATTCAGTCTGTGGATTAATCAGGCCTATAACTAGCACATTAATACATAACAATAACTTGCATAATGTGTTACCATTGAAGACTGTCCCTTATGTTACAAAGTACGTAATGGCTTTAACAGTAACTTAAACTAGATATGGTAATGACAGAACTAAATAAACCTGTCTATTATTCATTGAGCTTGCTATGGTTTTCGAGAAAATTTCATGCGAACCTATTTGAATGTACTTCAGCTTTGATACTATATTTTTCACTATATTTCTTGATTTCTTCTTTAATAAACGACATTTGCAGAACTGTCGCATTTAGGTAGTTTGGTTCAAATCACGAGGCATCACCTTTTGTTCTCAATACTTTATTCTAAGGCCTTGTAGAATTTCAACATTTGAATTATTTATTGTACCCCACAGCTAAATTCTATAAATGTTTCACGATAGTCTTGTACGACAATAATTTATTTGTCTAAATTTTATGCCAAGTTGCTGTCTTTTTGTAAATAAATATTTTTTCCAAGTCAAGCTTCTGTCCACAAGCATTCCCAAGATGCTTTGAGTAATTTGCCTTTTTTAAGTAACAATCATTTATTGCAACAGTGGGACCAGTATCTCTGTTGAATGTGAATGTTACACGAACTAATTTCGATTCAATTGCTTTGATTTTTCAATTGGTTAACTATGTTTGTAGTTTATTAAAGTTTTGTTGAAGATATTAGAAGTAAACAAATGGGTGAACTAAGAGAAGGACCACTAACCCAAATCTGACGGCCCAAAAATGTAAAAGGAAGGAGCAAAAGAAAAAGAAGTTGAAGATATTGTGCTGCAATTACTGAGATTTTATGTACTGCCAGTACTACAGTATCATCTGCGTACGTGGCAACTGTAGTATGTCAGTAATTTCACAGAATACATACGGACCTAAAACACTTTCTTGTGGTATCTCAGAGTCCAGTGGTTCTGTTTTGATATTTTTTAAAAAATACTTGTTTATTAAATAGGAATTAAAGGTAATATCATTTTTTTAAATGTTTTTTTTGGTGCCTTTGAAAGAATTGGCATCAAATAAATTGGACAATAAGAAGGCACTTAATTTCGATTATTTCTAGGTTTTTTAATAGCATAATTATTTATGTGACTTTCCACAAACTTAGGTACCTACTTCCTTCTCATTGGAAAGTGCATTTGATAAGGTACATTAAATTGAGTTTCTTATTTATGCTCGGTAGCATCTATATTGTGTTGTTGGAAGACATTTGCTATACGATTTGCAAATTCCGTGTCCTTTCCTTTATCACTTCTAGCACTTTTTAACATTGTAGTCTTTAATTGGTAGAACGTATACCTAAGGCCTTTTCAGTTTGTTTATGGCGTTTCATGGAGAAAAATAAGTTTTTATTTATTTATTTATTTATACTTATTACTAATACTGAAACAATTGTTAAATAATATTGTATTAAAAATCAAAATCACTTGTACAATTTATATATAATAATAATAGTTCCCCGTAACAGGCCTTGAAGGCCCTTTGGGGTCGTAACAGGATAGATCTGCTACAATCTAGAGCCTACGGTACACAAGGGTAGTAACGTGGCTAGCGCTACGTACCGACCGCCTATTATTACCCCAGAGTTTGACCTCCAAGTGCTCATTTATTGCAGCCTGAGTCGAGCTGGGCCGTAAAAAAGCCAGCGATCGAATTGGCGAGAGCGGGATTCGAACCCTCAACTCTTGGTTTCGTAGTCTAGCGATCTATCCACTAAGCCACCACGGCTCTTACAATTATATAATAAATCAATTTAAATCATAACTGTTTTAAACTATTCAGCATGTGAATGCACACTGAGGAACATGTGAGGTTTACCTTGAAACTAATGAGCCAATGTTAATATAATATAAACAGTTTGTGAATCCGCCATGTAAATTGGCAGTAGATGAGAGGGGACTGTAATACTCAGGCGTAAATGAGAGCAACTTGGATCAGTAAATCTGACTCATACTTTGTGTAAAGCTGGAACATTTGAGATATGGACGAAAATTTGTTATAAATTATCTACGTTTTGAATGGCCAATAAACTTGTGTGGGCTACAAACTGACCAAAATCTAAAACGTATTACATTTTAACGGAAGACCTTCGAATGAAAGGTATTGAGGTAAAATTCTTGCTACAGTTATTATTGAGTTGCTTTAAAATGTACTAATGACCCAAATTTTTCAAATAGATCACAACCGGAGATGAAACTTAAATTTACAGCTACAATTTGGAACAATTACACAGTTGCCCAGTAGAAGCTTCCTGGTTTACTACGTCCACAAAAGTGTGCAGAATCCTAAGGTGTTTACTTTAAAGATGACCGAAGTTACGTACAATGCTTTTGTATAATTTTTTCTAAATATATACTTAGTTGTAATTATATATTTTTTATATTATATGCTTCGATACTTTCGTATTTCTCCTCGAATGCTACTTATACAGTTTCTTCTTCTCTTCAGATGTAATAAAAAATTATGCAATTTTGTATTGATACCAACTAACTCTTCGAATTTGCATGTAATCGAATTTCGTGCTCATGGAGCATTTTTAAACAAATAAAAATTTTATTAATATAAATAGTCAACTTCCTCTGGAGTTTTCATTGGTATAATCAGATTAATTAATTCGTTTGTCCATCTAGACATACGGTGTGATTGTAACACATACATATCATCAAATGATCAAAGCAAGGTTTCACTTTTCGTTAATTTCTTTTGTAATTCCAAAATCTAATAAGGAACTCTTGTCCTGTTAATCGGATAGTATGGGTTATTTGCTCTTAAATTAGCTAAATCTGTCTTTTCGTATTGCTATCCTTGTACTCCAGTATTTATGTTTGACATTCCAATTTCTTTCAGTAACAAATTTATTCCTAAGGTATTAAAATGGTTATTGTGTTCTTCTTTTTTATTATTGTATTTTGGCGGTTCGTAGGTAATTGACATGTTGAAATTTTCTATTTTATTTTCTAGGAACCGGTTATTTTATAAATTTCTTTATTATTGTCTTTTGATTTCAAGCCGACTAAGAATATGGAAAAGAGAATATCAGTATCTGTTTTTTGATGTTTGTAACGTCTTGAATGCTTTGTTTTTTTTACTTTGGTGGATTAGTAAAAATTTTTAAATAAAACTTAAAAACCTTTTTCTTGTTTTCCTTTATTAGTATGATATTCAGTGTTTTTGTCTTTTAGAATTTTTATACTATTACTTTGAATTCTATCTTAACTTGATTATTACTCAGAACTTTATTCTGATGTTTACCGTTTGCTATTTTATTAAATTATACAATTAGTGAATTTATATTTTCTACTCCAGCGATAAAATATAATGGATTTTTGCTCTTCATTGTGAGTATTAGTTTCCGTTGAATCTTTCTCGATAAGGTTGCTGAATCGATTATTTAAGGTAACACTGTTACTTAACCAATATTTATTTAGCTTGTGTTGATTTGAGCGACCTTCGTCTTCTACTATTTTTGGTCGTTTGTTATTTTTGATGACTTGCCAATTATTAGTAAATGATGTTAAGATAGTGTTGATTCTTGTAACGAGTTGTGTATTATTTGATCGAGTAATTGCTTATTTGGTTGTTTCTTGCTGCCGCTAAAAGCAGGGTAGTGTGCTGATTGTTGTTGCATTATCCCCTGTAAATAAGACACATCACCTGCTGGTACATATGATGCATTTTGATTGTGCATTGTTGGAGCTGACTACATATAAGGCATGCTAATAAGATTAGGGTTGCCCATTTAGCCACTCCCGGTATGTGTTTCTTATTATTGCGAATGTAGATTGTAGAATTTAATTAAAAAATGAATCATATATTATCTATTTCAACTGTTATCATTACACTGAGCTCAAGTCACGCGTCTATCATTTGATATCTAAAAACACAGAGCACAATCTTACATCCTTACTGGTCGAAATTAGCAATATTAAATAGAAATAGTTTTAACAATTCTTAAATTTTATTTTATATAATTTTTTTACTCCTTTACATATTTTTGATTATGAAGTTTAGTAAAAACTTATCATTTGTTATTTCTAAATTTGTCTATGAAACAGTGTATTGAATAACAACGTACTACGGGCTGTAAAATGAATAAATAATTAATTACATAATGTGCGTGAAAACTTCAGTACGACTATTTCAATTTTCGTTTACTGTTACCGCCACTGATCCGCGCTTATTAATCTTTATGGGGTTTTATAGCGTGTACAGCTCGAGTAACAGTTAGATAGCGTTAGCTGCGAATTTCCACATCGGCGTGAATCCAACGCCAGCTGCCAATAAATCGTGGAAGCGCTTGATTTGGTATTCTCCGCACACAAAAAATTTATTGGCTAGGTTTTTTATAAATATAATAAAACGGCTAGACTGGATGCGATATGCAAATACCGACAGACGCATACGTGTGCGGATTTCGTTTTGAGGGTGGCTGACCCTGCATTCCTCTAGTTCCTACGACGGGTCGTTTGCAGAAAAGCCAAACGAACAAAACAAATGATTTCCACGACTGCATAGCTCTTGGCTATTCCTTGTGCAAGGACGTTGTTGTGTGCCAAGTCCTTGACCTCCAGTACAAGGTTGTACTTGCCACTGTGCCTTCTTAAGATCTGCATCAATACATTTGATTTTTTTAAATTTAATAAGGGATTCATTGATTAATTATAATTAAATTAAAATTCAATTTATTTGAGTAATTGATAAAAACAACATCCAACCCCACAAAACAATAGTAAAATAAAAAATTTAAAATTTGGAAAATGAAGCAAAAGTATAAAGTTATAAAAAGTTCTATAAGGTGACGCTAATAAATTTTAGGATTTAAATTGCGCGCCGTTTGCCTTTTGTGAATTGTAAAAGTTTGTATTTGTATAGTTGGTATCTAATATGGCAACGTCATCATAGCGCCACTACAAACGCTACATATTTATAAACTGGGTTTCAGCAATTGAAGCTGATTTTTGCAAGTAATTGACTTTTTTAAACCCACAAAGCTATTCACAAAAATGCATTGTCTGGTGTGCATTGTGGGCGGGAGGAATTTTTTCCGAACTTTTTTGAGGACAAGGATGACAACGTTGTTGTTGTCAATGGTGTACGCTATCGGAGATGCAACCAAGTTTGTTTTTAGTGAAACCAACGATTTGGACTTGAATTGTATGTGGATTCAACAAGATGGTGCTACATATCACACAGCACGTAAAACACTCACTTTGACTTTGTTATAATACTAGAGAATTACCTAAATCTGGAGAAAAGATACAATCAATAAAAGATGATAATAACATTGTTAAGGCTTTGCACCCTGCGAGAGAGTGTTGCCAGTGAACAGATGGTTAAAGTTCTTATATGCTTATTTTTACTGTCCCGTCATCGTGTACTACTTCTGATACAGGATGTCTTAGATGGCTGTGTTATTACGTCTTATTTGAAAGGAATACAAATATTCAGTTACTTTTAGTAACGGAGCACGCCACTCGTCAGGAACCTGAAAGCCAGAAGCAAACTCTAATCCGTGCGCATCGAAACCAACCTTCTTAACCGCTCGGCCACGAATTAACTTTAATTCATTGAAAAAATGTTTTATCTATTTATTATTTTTCTTTGTCCTTTTTTACACGCAGTTTTCAAGTGAATCAGATGTAAAAAGACGTTATGTTAATTTTTAAAAAAATATTGTTTAGTAAGAGGTGTACTAAGTTTAATTATTGTTTATTCGGTGGCATTTTCCCTTGAGCTCCCTCTCCTCTTTCTAAAATGTTCTTATAAAAACTTATAAGTGTGAATTATAGGCTTGTCCTTACTCGCCCCACATTTCAATAGATTGGCCAAATACACCTTAAACAAAGTTTTATCCAAGGCGATATAAATAAAAGAAATTTTCTGTTTTAAATATTTTTGCTTGTTTCTATATGTGCTCTCTATTTTTCAGTTACTTCTTTTAACAATATATTTGGGCATTACATGTTATCTAAAACGCCCAATTAGGCAATAAAAATGCAATTTTTTTGTTTACGTTAATATGCTTTGGTTATTTTCGAATGAAAATACATTTAAGATACTTTTGGACAAACTACATACGATAGTAATTCAAATTTCAGATATAGTTTAGTAAAGTAAATTTCCTTTTTGTATAAAAATTGTCAAATGCTTATTTGTTTTTCGATAAAAGTATAGTTTACATTTTCTTTAATCTTTTAAAATGATAAATAAGGAGAAGTAAACATACAGCTTAATTTTGAGTGATAATTCGTACTACAATACCTAGTGGTTATTTTAAATAAATAGCAATTAGTATCCATTTTGTATGTTCTTTGGTATCCAATTACATATCGACCAAAATAGATTTTGTTACAGATAAAACGATTTGATACATTTTAGATAGTAAAATGAGTTACTCTTTATAGAAAGATATACATCGTTGTTGATAGTTGGGTCAAATATTTATATATGGTAAAAATCTGAGATGGACGTAAAATGGAATATAAGAGTAAAAAATCAGAGGCGGTGATGTAATGATAGATTTTGGACTAGACAGTCAACTTTCTAAGAGTTAAACTGCAAGATTTCATTCGGTAGGACTAGCTCTGAAGAAAGGGAGAGGGAAAGGGGATAGAATTCTTCGCGGTCCGGGAAACCTCCAATATATTGTTCTGTATATTTAAAAACTTGTATTTTTAAAAAATTCTATACAAATTCAGATGGTCAGTATTGACACAATTTCATATTTTTTAAATATTTACAGAAAAAAATTGGTGGGTAGTAGTACTAACGTGAGGTTTCCGTGAAAACGTCGCTTTGTTATCCGACTAAGTCCCTCCCACCCTTAGGTCGTACGGGGGTCGGGAGAAATTATGGTTGGTTTGGTTATCGCTTTCATCCTTCCTGTGTTGAACGCTACCCTTCCTGTTGCCCTCCGTTCAGCAGTCTTTGAATATTAGTCGTTTCAAACTCAACCGTTTTGGAGTCCCTCATAATTTTGCAATGTCACTCAGTATTCGTACCGAACTTAAAGACGTTTTCACGACAAAAAACTGTTTCGAAAGTATTAGGCATATAATACAAAAATTACAAGTTTAGTAAAAATGGTACAAGATACAAGACACATTATCATCTTCAAAATAAGCACCTTGAGATCTTGCACATTTTTTCGGACGGGCAAATCAGGAGACATTGTTTCTGAATTGTAGCTGGTTATGACCCAGTTATAAGAAGTTTAGTTCGTTGGTAAAAGCTTGAATCAAGCTATTAGCAACTGCTCTGTTCTGGTAGCACGTTTTATGCCAAGATATCCGCCAAAATTTAGCACGCTTTAGATTTGGAATCCTACGCTCATTTTCTAGTTCTCGAATGGCTAATCCTTGCAATTGTAGACTGTATAAGTTTAAAATTTTTTTAATGATATTGTTATTCAAAACGTGAATCACTTATAACAGATTCTCTGAATCGTTTGTAGCATGCTTTTATTCGTACTGTACTCATTGCACAGTTCTACATATAAATGTTCTAGCTTCACACAACATTTTATTTAAATTTACTGGTTCAGCTTGTTTCCATTAACGCATGCGCTTTTCAGTGTACTCTCATCTGCTGCCAGGTGACACCACGGCTTTACAAACTATTTTTATTATTTTAATATTGGTTTCTAATTATTGGGAAAAACTGAAGTTTAAAGCAACAACGATTTAAATTAGTTTATTATGTAAGTTACAAAAGCGAGCTTAATACTAATAACACGCAAAAATACCAAAAAATATTTTGGGGATCCGGCAAAAATTAATTTAAATCAACTTTTAATTAAAAATAACTTTTGCTATATATCGTTAAATAAAATAATTTATAACTAATCAGACAATAACGTTAGTTTTACAGACTTTGCACTGACCTTGTAAGCTGTCTCTCTGGTTACATACATGACTTTGAGGATGTCTTTTAAGATTGTTTTTAGATTAATCACATACTTCAAACAATTACGGCTTATATTCTAAATGAAATGCTGACGTTGAATGATCGGAATGCATTATGGTAATTCGAATTATTTTTTTACACGCCTTCGGCTTCAGATTAATTATCCGCGACATTCAAACCTCCTTATCAACTACCATAACTAATAAGAAGTGAATAAGGAATGGCTTGAGAAAGGAGACTCACATTCGCAATACCCAAAACGTGCATTATCCTTTTAGCAAGTCCTGCGAGAAACAATTTACCTTGAAAAACAATGCATAATGGACAATTTCCTCTTTTTATACGCGGCGATAATCGCGGCGATAATTCCCCATCTGGCCTATGCATACTTATGCCGTATAATTAACGGCAGTGCACAAAACGGCTTTTCAGCGACAACAATCGGCGGATTTTGCAACCCGGACCCGCGTAACTGCGGCGCGGCAGAGCTTTCGCGTAACGGTGAATCCGCTCGCGCATCAGCCTTGCGCTTCTAGACAATGCCATTTTACGGCGCGGCTAAGTGCACAATTTGCATGAGCTCATTTTATAGGTTAAGTACTTAGCATGGAAAGAGAACGTGAGCTGCTGCGGCCGGTAACTCTCCTTTAAGTCACTTTAAGCCGTTTAACTTAAGCAGGAGACGCGCTGGGAATATCAAAAGACGCGACGCGCTAATATGTTTATATATGGGGTGGCGAGCGCTACGCGGCCGCCGCCCCTGTCTAGCGCGGAGGCTAAGGCGGATACCGTAGTCCATTGCCATTTGGCCGGCTGGGCGAAAAAATGCCTCTTTGCAGCACGCCAGCCTTCGAATATCATATTTAATCTGAACACAACTTCCTTTCACATACCGATCGGCATAAACAAATATCGCGAAGAGCTTTGGCTTTCTAACTCGCGGCCTTGCAGTACTTATTTGTTCTGCAGGACTCAGCAGAGCGGATTTATGAGGCCGTGGCCTCTTCGAATGAGATACAAGCTCCGATGAGCTCCAAAACGACACCGTACATTGCACGTGATGGCGATCGTGTGCGATTGACTTAGCGCTCGCCAAATTCCTTTCTCCTGATTTAAACAGGAACAGCTACAAGGGACGGACAAAAAGTTAAGCTTAATAAAGATAATTCGTCTCGTGGAGATTAAACACTAAAAAAACTTTATAGGATTTAAAAGTACAATTTTAATTATTTATTTGTTAATTTCCAAATTATTACAAAGAAAAGAAAATAAAACTTCAAATAATACAAGAAAGTCAATACTAATTGAATTGGTCCTTCATACTAATCAAAATTTGTCTTTATTAATGTGAGCGTTGGAATAACTAAGCCGAAGTTACCATCTTCTTACTAATGTTTGAAGAAATAAAAAGGAAAAGGCTAAGCGCATATACAATATCTAACAACTCCAAAAAAATGAAGAAAGTTTTATGATAAGCTATTCTAGCGAAATAAATACCAACGTGGTTTACAATTTAAAAAAAAAATTGAAAAAACTTCATACTTAAAGAGACAAGTTTTGAAAAGACGATAGAAGCGTTGAAGAGATGAGAAAGCATGGTTCACGCATATTTGTTGATAAAGGAGTGTGTGTAGAAATAATTCATGAAATGCTGAGGGAACTGAAGAGGAACAGCGTCGAGAAAACCAACGATGACTCGATGACTCAAAGAGTGTTGCTCACCAGGTATTAAAAGACAATCTCAAGTTGACTAAACGGATGGAGTTCTACGTACCCTATAACCTACGGCTCGATCAATTGGATCATCTCCCCACTTAATTTAAACCGCGTGAAAAATCATTTTCTCCTCCAAAAGCATATCGATGTGAAAAAGAGAATGTTGTTGCTGATCGTACACTTTTATCGAATCGCTTTTTATCACCTTTGGTCATTATCGAGAAACTTTTTGGCAGAGAGAAACATCATCTATTGTAGCACCCCCCCCCCCCCATTATTAATCGAATATCAGCTCTTGTGATTATTTTGATCTTTTAAATGGAGTTCATCTTGCATTTCGAATATTGATACAAAAGGAGTGAAATTCAGGCTTTTATTAGAGATTATATTTAATTATTCTTAAATACCATAAACAGATTTCTTAAATAGTTTTTGAGTTATAATAATAAATTAATCCCCTTATTTGCCTGAACATCTTGTTAAAGGTGTCATTCCGCCAACCGAAAGCATAAAATAAAAAATTCGGCAAGGGAGGATAACTAAAGCGTAATTTAACTAAATGCTTAATGTTAAGTGATAACTAGAGAGTTGAGTTATATTCCTTTAACTGTTAATTGAGAAGTTAACTCTAACCTTTACATTTCCATCTGAAACTTGACCCAGAAGTTTAAAAAGATTAAAAAGTATTTATAGGGTACATTGAACTGTTGGCAGATTTTTGTACAAAGATAGGTAGGTGGCCAGCTGAACAGTAAAATTGAGAAAATGACGATACTTACCACAAATCGAACTCTGGTGAATTTTACTGAAAATTCAAAAAAATTGCCTAATAATTCCGTAATAATAATCACAAGATACACAAAAAAATGTTTAGAAGTGCAAATTAAACATTTGATAAAATTTCAGTTCCGGATTATCAACTATAATTTATATTTTGTACCAGTATCGTAAAACGAACATCATAAGAGCATGCAAAAAATGGCTTTTTCAATAACTGTAGTTATCTTTCTTTTTGTTTAATATACGAAATATCCTAAAGGCTTCATTTTTCAATGACCCGTATTTTCGATTTTAAAAATGTGTCAATAATTGAAAATGAATAATACAAAAGACTTACAAGTATTTAATCTAAAGGAGGTCGATTTTGGTAAAAATCTTGAATGTAAACAACATAACTAGCTTGTAAATGCTGCAAGAATCAGACCATAACAACCAAGTAACTGAATTAAACTCAAGGCAAAATTGAAGCTTTAATATAGCAATTTAGCAAAATTTAATGAAACAGATACATAGTTACAAACTAATGGAATTTATTAATATCAAGGCGTACCAATTAGCTGCTTATATTACAATTTTAAATTAAAAATAATTAGTACATTCTGCTATGTAGGTTTTCTGTGTTTTTGTTACTTTAATTGAGTTCAGTACATATTTTTTTAATACTAATTTTATTTTACTCCTTTACAAGATTCTTCTAATAACTGCATTGGATAAAATTTATTTTTGACGCTCTCGCTAACTTGGGCAGTTGAGCCTAAATATAAAAGTTGCAAGAAGGAAAATCAAATATCTAATAGTGGCGGAATTGAATTGGGGGTGCCTAGATAAACAGAACAATAAATTTTCCAGTCCTTTACAAATCATATTAAACCAACAGTATATAACGTTAAGAATGAATTGAGCCACATAAATATTTGTAGTTAAAAGAAAAACATTATTTTTTAACTGGAAAGCAAGAATAGTACAAAAAATATTGATAAAATAAACCAAATTTCAAATATAATGCAGATCAAAAATATATTTATAAAAAAATTTAAAAACAAATTACACAAAGGGGATAAACACGAATAACATGAAGAATCAATTAACTTCATTTACTTAGAAGAATAATTAAAATAGATAGTCAAACAGCAATAAAAAAACTTTAGGAATCTATCATATAACATAAAATTGGGAAACGGAACCTTGAGAAAAAGAGAAAAACGCCAACGAATTATATTTAATCCACAAAAAGCTTGTACATGATATTTTTTCAACGAGGAAAAGTAATAATTGAAGTAAAAAGAACAAGCCAGCAAATTTAATAATTCTTTTTGTATATTTGGATGTTCAGAATTTTACTACCATTACTTTTATCCGTTTTGGTTTTGCCCTAATTTGCTAATAGTAAAAGAAGAATAATTTATAACTCAAGGCATTTATATCGAACAACTCATGAAGCTTCAAAGAAAACTTTAGTAAGTTTGCTATTTATTAAAACAACAATGTCGTTAGATTTTGACATTTTAATTTTATTTTAAAAGCTGTAAACCATTTTTTAAATTAACAAGCGAGTTTACGTATTTAATATGAAATAAAAGCATTATATAAATAGCAAACAAAAAATTAAGTTTCCTGTGCGACTATATTTTTACGATGCTACAGTTGATAACTAAAAAGCAAGTATCTTTGAGTTTAAATATTTATTATTTTATATAATTCAAAGTTCTTTTGTAAAAGTGCGTTGTAACAAAATTAAAATAATATAAATGTAAAATGGTAGACGTGCCACAATAATTACCATCAGCAGACTATTCTTTAAAAAAATAAAAAATTAAGTAAAATTAAACAGAAAAAATTAGTATTATTTATTTAATTTAAGTTTATAATCAGCATTTAAGGATCGCAGTTGTATTTTACGCCACTCGCAGGTTTAATAGAACCGAGGAGAGTTTTGCAGTTAAACTTTTTTGAACTTAAGCTAACATTTGCCATTGTTAGCATCACTAATATTTAATAACTATAAAATAGTTAAAACACTACAGTCCAGGTCTATTTAGAATTTATACAGAAGGAACAACACAAAAGCCAGCTGAAGCTCTTATTGCAGATCTTTCATTTTTAGCGATGAAAATATTTTTGACTACAAAATGTTAGTTTGATTCAATGGCTTGCTTGAAATTTCAGATAAATTATTTTCCAAGTTGTGTAAGATTAAATACCTGGTTTATGATTGTCATGAGTTGTGACTTGACAGCTATTTTTAGCAGTGATTCAAAAATATTTTTTGTTTTACATCACTGGAAGGAATCCGCCTGGTTACGACTTTTAGTTTCCCGACATTGCAGTAGGGCGGTATCAGCTGTCGATCCAAAACAAATCGGCAAGCCAGCGAACACTGGTTCGCACTTAGAACAGCGCGCCCGGAATCGCAGCCATTTTCCAGCCAATTATGTCCCCGATACATCACATCCCATCTGCTCGGCGCAAAATGCCTGCAATCATGCTAAAATCGCAATTCCAACGATCGCTCTGACGAATAGCCCCGGCAGCGATGAGTGACGGCGCCATCTGCAATATCTGTCATTCGCCTGATTTAAATTGCAAATACATTTTTGCCGAGCTGCTCGCGAGTACTTAGCGGCGCACGTACCAGCGCTGCGTTCCCGCATTTTCCGCTCTGAATGGAAAATGATGGCAACGGCGGCTCTTACGCGAACGCCGAAACGCCGTCGTTTCGCACAGTGTGCTCGAGGTTTGGTGGAAACTTGTTTTCTTGGGCCGGCGATTATTTATTGCTGTTTTCGGCACCGCCAGAAATCTAGAAATATTGCTTGTATCATCGCTTTATGCCGGACTGATAGTTTGCAATTTCGTATGCGAGCCAACCCAAAACCGAATGTGACGTGTTTTGTGCATTAACCTTTAACAGCGATGTATAACTTTTTCCGAGATAAAACTCTAACCACTGACTTTTAATGTTATATAACTGAATACTGATTATGACTATCATAAATTTCATACCTGAGATTATAAGGCTTAATTTGGTATTTGCATTTATGGATGCTTAAAGCAAATTATAAACTTCCATTTTGCAACAGCTTTATTGCGCGTTCAAAAAAGTTTAGCCTAAAGATGTTTCGTTATAATTTGGAGCTGTTTCTAGTTAACTTACCACTAATTTATTTTACACTAGGGCCAGATTACTTATGCATACATCTCGTGCGCTATTAAATCAGACAACAATCTTTGAATGAACGCTTTTCGTTTCCAGTATTTTGTTAGAAAGAGATTGATGATTAATAGAACTACTGATCTTAATTAATTTAATTAAGGCGTAACTGTCATCTAGAAACAACATTAAAAGAGCCGAATAATTTAAAATTTTTTAAAATGAAGGAAGTGAAAGCGTATGACAAACGCATAAACAAAACCTGCAAATCAATGGCAATATACAAAACGAGAAAGTATACCTCGGGTAATTAAGGCAAAGAAAAGCTCGCGTCTCCTTGCCTGCGACTGACACTTATTAAGCTCTCGCCTAATCGCGCATTGAAGTCTCCGCATAGACTTTCGCCAAATGACGCCCACGCGCGCTCTGCGTCAGTGCGTCCAGCAGCAGCGGACCGAAAAAGGCCGCAATTACCGCACGCACTCGCCAGTTATACATGTTAATAAATTAATCCCGATGCAAGGCGCGACACATTGACATTTTCCTGCTCGCTGCCACTTTCAGCCACGCCGTAATTACGATTTTTATTGTGTCTATAATTAACGTAATCCTAATACGGAACGGCCTAATCCGCGCTCCTGTGGCCGAAGCATTTCGAATGTAAATGTGGCGGGTTTGGGCGACCTCTTTTCTACGCAAACAGCTCGGCCTCGACTTAAAAGTTAATTGTGTTTTAAATTATATTAACAGCGTTAACATGGTTTCATAATTTAAAGCATCCTTCTTCTTCTTCTTTATCGTTTCCCCGTAGATGCCATTATAGCGTTGGGGTGTAGTTGGGATCTTCTATCCATCTTCTAAAGTTGATTCTGTTCCTTAACATGTTTTTTCCCCTATTGTGTATTATTTCTTTTAGATTCTCTTCCCACTCTATCCTTGGCCTGCCTCTCTTTTATTTTCCGATTATTTCTATCTCCATTATTTTTCTGGGAATTCTTTCTTTTAGCATTCTAAGTAGATGTCCATACCAGCTCAGTTGTTTGTTTTCGATTTAGCTCACTAATGGTATTGATTCTAGATCATCTCTTATGCTTTTATTTCTTATTCGATTTCTTCTAGTTTTCCCTATGATCTTTCTTAAATATCTCATTTCTGCCGCTGTAATTTTTGACTTATGTTTATCTCTCATCGGCCATGATTCAGATCCATATGTAAGGGTCGGTGTATATATGGTTTTATAGATTCTTATTTTTGTATTTATTTTATTTAAAGCATCCTAATTTAGAATAAAATTTCAATTTTTTAGTACATACATAAAATTTCTTTTAATATTTGTTAGAATAATCAAAAAATTATGTCATTATAAATTACTCTACATTATGATTATCTCAATAAATCTATAAACTATTAATTGCAGTCAATGATAACACATTTAACAAATGTAATGCATAGTAATCATATTGGTTAACTACTAATACCTGTAATCGAGTGCACAAATAGTTTTATTGCCATTTTTAACGTTAAATAGTACAGCAATAAAATGTAAGTGCGTTAATAAATAGTAAAAATAATTAAAATCAATGGCATCTTTCAATAAACTACTAATACTAATTGCTAGTATTTAAACTGGCCATTACTTACCTCTTTCTATTAACTAAACCATAATTTTAAAAGTATCAGTTATTTATAGACTGACTAAAACAGAAAAAACTCCAATACGCAAATAATGTATAGTGTTTTATAGATTTGATTCTTACAAAATCAATTTACGGCAACCTAACACAGCATAGCCGTTTCAGTTTCACGTGGGCCGCATCGATGTAGCGAAACGAACAAAATCAACCTATAAAAAAGTAATTAAGGTCAATGCTGTTACTTTTAGCTGCTGATGTATTCGTATCTTCAACAAATTTAAAAAAGTAATAAAGAAACATTACGACCCAAGCTTTAAGCAGGCAAACGTTGCGTAGGAGCATTTGTTTATGTAGTGAAATACTTTAAATAAACACCAATAAACAATTAATTCAGGTCAATGTCATCGTTGGCAGCTAACTGAGCGAAGATATTTCAGAGTTTTTGTTGAAAGACTGTAGCTGCTTTTTTAAATGCTGTATAGAAATTTCTAGTGATGATTGTAATTAACTCTTATTAAATTAATATTACCTTTAGTTGCTTTATTTTAAAAGTACTTCTTGTCTAATAATTTATTCTTAATAATCTAGTAAAGAGTGAGTGGTGAATTTGTCTTGATAGTTTTTAAAAATGCAAAATAGTTAATTCAACTAAAATTTCCAAAATTGTGTTGTGAGCAAAACAAAGTTCATTAATATTTTTATCGGCTGCAAATGTGTGATAATATTTATTATGCTCCTGAAAATTGCTGAAATTTACCTTGAAATCATACACATACATAGAAACGTATGAAGCAATTCTTCACAAAATCTAAGTTCTGTTACCGGGATAAATTCGATTAAGGTCAAAGCTATCACTGCAAGTGATTTACTGCGACACAAGAATGTTATTCGCCTGCTGGATTTTTACGCAAGCCCCGAGTTTAATATTACGATTTATATTCGCAATTCTAACGCCGCACGAGATAAACGTAGGCTCGTTCTGAATTCGCATAAGCACATACGTATGCAGAGGAGGAACAGTCGTACGAAGGTCTCGCTGAGGCAACTCTAATTGCAGGTAAACGCCGTTGCCTAAATTTGCAAGCGTTTCGCAAGAGCGGCTCTTGAATTTTGGCCAACGGCATGAAAAAATTAAAGGCGTATTTTCGAAATCGCGCCAAAGTGAAAAAAGTCCGGCAAATTTGCGAAGGGCTGCGCCTCGCTTCCGCGTGGCGCAGCGCGCGTGTTGCGTAATCAAAAATGCACTCACCAAAGCAGGATGCACCTGGCGAAAGAGGCGATAAACCAACAAGGAACAACACGAGCACGCACGAGCAACTGGGGATCCGTCACTGCAACTCTGTTCCTGCGAAACTGACGCCTGCAGAGCAACTGACGAAGGCGGCTGCAAAGGCAAAGCGTGAGCGATCTGCAGCGGCCCACTTGTCGATGAAGGTAACTTGATCATGTTACTTGGTATTTGTTCGTCTTCCTCCGGAGGAATCGGCTGCAGGAGGCGGCTACGCCGAGCCCGGCCAAACTCAAAAAATCCTGATAAATTATTTTCCTCAGAAAATTCCTGCAGATTTACCTTGGGAGCGCCGCGGGTTACGTCAGGAGTTAGCGATTTCGATTTGAGTTTTCGCTAAAATATCACCACCAAACAAATATTTTATTGCGGCCTTTTCCAATAATAACAAAAGAATAATTAAAATATGCAATAAATCATCAAATTAAAAATTTTAATTGATTGCAAAAAATCCAAATAATGTTTCTAAATGTTAATAATCAGAATACTCCTTCGTATATATTGTGCAGCTAAGTTGCAAATTACGTTTTAAATAAACGCTTGGGGTAAAACAGCCAGGAGTAAGGTTTTTCAATGTTTCCGTATCAAGTTACACAAATTAGAAAGTTATTTGCACTTTCACTGTCGTTCTTAGCTTGCCTTGAAACTTGCTAGACACAAACTATTTTTTATAAGAAAGCCAGCGTTTTGCAGCTTCCTTAAATTTATAAAATTGTGTTAATTACTACACGAATTAAAAAAATCTATACAAACGACTTTGTTGTAACGTGTTTCAATTAGTTTTAAACAGTATTATTCAACGTTTTGTTTAGTTGGATATTGCTAGTAAAAATTAATTTTAAAAAAGTTTTTTATTTTTCCAATATTTGTTAAACATTTTATGTCATCGATACCTCTTGAAAACAATTACTAGTGTCTACGTCTGTGTAATATAAATTTTTGATATAATTTTAGTACTCAACGTAAAAAACATTATTACAGAAGATCAAAATATAAATAACATAGGTACGGCAAAAAAGTAAAAAGAAAACGCAGAAACTAGCAAAAGTTTTGTAAATATTTTGTTTAACAAAAAATCCACTTAGTGCTAGTAATTAATGAGGCCACTATATCCTTAGGCAGTTTTAAAGCTTAAATAAAGTTTAAAGACGCTGGATAATTAGTACATTATAATATTAAGACAGATAACACGAGCCTCCAGAATTTGTGTTGTGTCATGTTTTTTAACTTTTGATAATTGATTTCTATGTATGTTTTAGCGCTGAATCCAAAAATGACCTTTGTTTTTTCCCACCAAGTTAGGATTTTTCGCAAATCGCAAATTTAAAAATTTGTAAAAAGTAGAACAAAATATTTTTTTAAATAGTTTTTCCTTATAATTCATTCATTTTTTTTGGCTTATACCTACGCATTCTTATAGCTAAACAGTTGAGGGGTCTGAAGAGAGGGTGCGCAGGGTCAATGAAAATTGCCACAAACTTAGCCTACATTTTTATATTAGTGCTTCTTCTTCTGCAACTTCCATTGCTTTTCAAAATTACCATCTTTGAGAAGTTTTTTAATGTCAGGACCAGTAAAGACACCTTCTTTTAGTTTGGCGGTTGATAAGGCTGAAAATTTGTCGCATATGTATTTAAAACACTTACCTTCTTTTGGTAAGACTTATACAAGTTGCTTCATCAAGCCTAACTTGATATGCAGAGGTGAAAGGAGAACTTTATTCAGATCTATGAGAGCTTTTCGGAGTCCAGATTCTAATGAAACTCTTTTTAACCAATCTTTCTTTATCCAATAATTTTCTCTGTCTCATTTACACAAAAAACAAGGAATATTTGTGTATCTTCCTTGCTGTTCTAGGAGCATCGATATTATTTTGAGATCGCCGCACGTAATCCACTTATGATTGACGTATTTAATTTTATCGAGAACGAATTTTACATTTACGTAATATTCTTTTAAATAGACAGAATGTCCGACAGGTATTGATGCATACGTATTCCCATTGTGAAAAAGGACAACGTTGAGGCTTCTTTTGAACAAATTTATGAACAGTCTCCAATCGGTACTTTCGTACGGAATGTTAAGTTGAGTCAAAAGTCCACGTACGTCAGTACAGAAGATTCATTCTTCTTCTTCCGAAAAATATGGAAGAAAATCCTTTTCTCTGTACCTGAACCAGAAAAATGAGGTGCCAACTTTTAACAGGTTCTTGTTTATAAGCCTCGAACTAAGCAATTCTGAATTTTCCTTGTTCAGATGTAAGTCTCGAACCAAATCATTTAGTTTAGACTGCGAAAAAAACCCTGGTGCACAACTATCTACAGGTTCGTACTCCTCGATGTTATCTTTATTTGAATCATTTATGGAACCTTCTATTTTAGGTGGAATTAGCACTGGTACGTCTAGACCATGAAGTACTGGGTGTAATAAATAAATAAATAATGTAATAAAATAGAAAATTAGACTTATTTGTAACAATATTCATTAGAAAACTTAAGGGGTCAATTTATCCCCACCGCTTCTCATCACACCCCTCACTGTTTTGCTGTAAAAATGCATAGTCTAAGCCAAAAAAAAAGTAAATATATTACATTTATTTATTATAAAAAAAACGTTATATGTCTATTTTATAGTTTTAGTTTTTAGCAATTTTTCGACTTTTTAACAATTTTGAAATTTGCGATTTTCCAAAAATCCTGACGTGATGGTAAAAATTGATTATTTTTGGATTTAGTGCTAAAAAATACATAAGAATCATAAGTAATTTCATTTTTATGTTGAACATATTAATAAATGTTCCCGAAGGTTGAAATAAAAACAAATTCTGTAAGTTAGTTACGCAATGGGGTACTAATTAGGCTGTATATAGGAGTATCTGTTCTGTAGCTTTAGAATCCAGTAGCTATAAGTAAAAAATGTGCTGAACAAAAATTTCTATGCTATCTGTGAAATAAGATAAAACTTTTAACACCTTGGTGGTAGAGAAAATTTTATTTTATTTTTATCAGTTTCAGCAATTCACTTGGTATTCTATCCGGTCTTGCTTTACTATCTTTTGTTTGTTGTAAAGGGTTTTTATAGTTTCTTCAATATTTTCTCTTTTGTCTATATTTTTAAATAAATCTTTTACATATTCTGTCCTTCTTCTGAGTTTTTATTTAATATCCACTATCAATGTGCCATCTGTATCTCTCAGCATACTTGTTTTTATTTTGTTAAGTCTGTTATTTCTTTTATTTTTTGTGTGTATTAAAAGAGTTGTATTTTGTTTGATATTCCTATATTTCTTTGGATTGCTCATTCAACCATAACTTTTTAGTTTTCCTTATTTTCTGTCTAATTATTTTGTCTATCTCATACTTATTATAATTAGTTGTCTTATATGTTCTTCTTTTGTCTATAAGTGTTATTATTTTCTTTGTCATCCATTTTTATGTTTCGTTTTTTAAGTTTAAGATATTTATTAGTTGCTGTGATTATACCTTCTGATATGTTTTCCATTGTTGATCAATATTTTGTGTATATGAATTTTTTATTTTTATTTTTTGCATAATTTTTTTATCGCTGTTGTTGCCTCTTTTTATTTTCTTATTATTTAACTTTCTGTAATCTACTGTTGTTTTTCCGATTTTTTCGTTCCTTTAGTTTGATTAACATTGTCACTGGATTGTGGTCGGATCCTATATCGGCTCCTGGGTAAACTTTTCTTTTTGATAATAATACAAAATCTATTTTGTTTTGATTATTTGCAGGAGGTTTCCACGTATAAAGTCTCCGTTTTGGTAGTCGGTAAAAATTGTTTGTAATAATCATTTCAATGTTTTGATAAATTGAACAAGGCAATCTCCACGTTCATTATAGTTACCTAAGCCACATCTACCCACATATCCCTCTACTAGTTCTTCTCTTACTTTGGTGTTAAAGTTGCCCATAACGATTGTCATTTCGTGTTTTTTATGCAGTTTAGTATCTCTTCTAATACCTTATAAAATTACCCGAGTTTTTCCTCATCTTTATCTGCCGTCGGAGTATATACTTGTATCAGATTTAATTTCCTTTTCTTCGTTTGCAATTTCAGCATCATTATTCTGAGTAGGGTATGAAATTAACTACAGATTTACTTACTTTTTGGGTAGTTATTACAGTATTCCGTATCGGTGTCTGTTATCGTCATTTCCTCAGTAGTATATAGTAGTTCCCTTTCTTGTAACGCATTTTCCTGATTTCGGCCATTGCACATTGCTCATTCCAAGTATATCTATGTTTAGTCTTTCTGTCTCTATCGCTGTTTTCTAATTTTTTCGCTGCATCTAGACTTCTTACGTTCTAAGTCGCAATTTTCAATTTTGACCGGGAGATTCTTAGCACCCTCTGATCGTTTAGGATCTGCCCGGGACTGAGGGCCGTTTCTGTATAATTCTCAGCCGTGATAATTCGACTAGGAAAAGTAAGGTGGTTTTTCGTTGCCTTCCTCATCGCAGACCTAAAACCGTTTTCGTTGTTACAATTGAGCTTTTAGATACCTATTATTGAGTCCTTAAGGAATTTATTATTTAGTATCCTCAACCTAATAATAATGGTACTGTTGCCCACTATTATGTTTATATAGAACTCTTTGTTGCTAGTTTTGATCCGTCTCGGATATTTAATTTCTCCAGTAGCCCCCATATCTGAGAAGCATTCCCCGATCTGCCAGCTGGATAGGCGCCTGATGGAGGGCTAGCAATCCCACACGGGTGCGAAACTTATTTAAAAAAAACAAATATATAGTTATATAAATACTAATTGCTTGTTATCATTTGATATATCACAAACTACTTTTCTTTTTTAAGTTGTGTAACAGCAAAGTACTTAGAAACAAAGATCTCAGGAATAAATTAGGCAGAATCTTTGTTAATCAACTGCATATTCAAGAAACGTTGACGTAGGTACCAACAAGAGCCACAATTTAAGTCTCGAAAGAGGTTTCTAAGATAATTACAATGCCTGTAAAATTAAATTACAAAAATGGCCATATTTACCGGTTTTTAATTTTTAGTGCATAAAGTTTTTGGCCGATTTTAATGATACGGGGCTCATGTTTTTGTCTTTTTTAGCACTATAACGTAATATTTTTTGTTTTCTTAAAAAATTGAAAAACCCCGTTTCGGCACTTTCATGAATTTTATTCACCAAGTTGCACGTAAAATTTGCTTTTCAAAACATGCATATGTTTTGTATTATTTTTCTCTGGTCTGGACTATATGTGCGATTTTACAATAGGTTTTTATGTCAATTCAGACATAACACAGTCAGAATCATTATTTTACTTACACATTATAACAAATAATGCCATATTTTTAGTTGACAAGCCAAGAAAAACAATGGCAAACACCAAACTCAAGAAAAATAAAGCGAAATGGTCCTGAACTGTAGCTCAACCTAAAATAAGCAAAAATTCCGGATTTTTCGTTCAGTACCCCAAGCACATCAAACCGATATGAAGTTCTCTCCGACTCTGATACAGATAAAGAATCAGAAGAAATAAAAGCTATCAATCTTTTTATATGATGTGAATAATTTTAAACCACTAACAGACATGCTTAAAGAACAAGCCAAAAATAATTATGTTAAACTGATTATTAATACACAAGTAACGGTACAACTAAACAAATCCAAATTATAGTGCAATGATCAAACTTTTAAAAGATATAAACGAAATTTAACACTTCTCAATTGAAGAATAAAAAAATTTTAAGGAAGTCTTACGAGATGTGCATGTTACAACCGATCTCAAAGAATTAGCTATATAATTAAATTTTCCAAGGTCGCTCTACCCATCTTTCTTGTTGAGTAGCAGTAATCAAAGAATAACAAAGAAACATTTAAAATCAAATTTTTAATGAAATCAAATATGTGGTTTGAACCGCCATATATAAAACGAACAGAAATTCGGTGTTAAACCTGTCAAAGATGGACATTCAAAAATTACTGCTATAGAACTCCAAGATGCGTTAAATTCGAAATAAAAACCAAAAGCAGGGATGTGAAATACATGAAAGGCAATATCCTGCAAACTATAGAGATGCATAATAGCAAATAAATACAGTCAAACTATTTAAAAAACTGAATCCTGTTTGGATGTTATTTTAGAACATTCTCGAATACTTCTTATTCTATTCTTATATCAAATATACTGGTTAGTAGGCAGAAAGTCCCAGCTATCCCTGGAAAACAAAATGCTCTTCTAGAAATCCATCATAAAACCAGTCTGGTCTTATAGAATTCAACTTCGGGGAGCTCTAAGCAATTAAAACCTGGAAATCTTGTAAATGTATCAAAACAAGGTCCACAAGATGATAGCAGATGTTTTAAAAAAGGTTCCAAATTTACTTAAGATTTAGTTTAGTTCCATTACTTAGAATTTGTTAATTTTAGGTTTATACTAGACTATAGACATATTTAATGGTTATGTCGAATAAATATATATGACTTAACTTATTTTTTTAACTTTTATAAAAACACACAAAAGAGTAATTATTAATAAAGAAGGTTTCTAACATGTAAAACAACATAATCAAAAAATTTAATAAGTAAAAATTGTAGATATTGTTTTAAATTATAAGAAATTGGTGGATGATAATGCGTATCATTTACAAACCGCCATGTAATTAGTGTGAAGTTGCACTTTTATATACGTTGATTCTTTAATAAGATTTTATTCTTGCTTGAATAAATTGTTTGCATATTATTTTTAGTACTTTAATTATATGATATAAATTAATATTATATACAGGAACAGGCGATAATGAAATATTAAAAACTAACTAATTGTAATTGGAGTTAAAGAAGAATACACAAATATTGTGCCTATTTTTTGTAATTTCTTCTGTAATTTTTTGAAAATTTTGGACGATCCAGTACGTTACTTTATGTAACCTGTAATATCGAATTTTTAATCAAATGAGATTCTAGGTTAGCCGATGGTCTTGAGTTTTCTTCCATAATTTAGGTCTTATATATGTTTTCAAAAAAATCACAATTATTTATATCGGGACCATTTTAGCCCTAAAGAGTTTTATATAACTTGTAACTTTTAAGTAAATGCAATAAGAACACTGTTTTTTATTATCTAATTAACTTATTTATTACTGTTTTAAACAGGATTTAGCGACTAAATTATTTTATTTATAAAATCGGGAAATGAAATGAATTTTGTAGAGCTTTTCAGTTTATTACATATTTAAAGCTACACTTATTATAAAATATTTTAATTTTATATTTGAGCTCCGGGTAACATCAATCAGGCAATTATACTGACATGTTGCTCAGTTTGGTGGAAAATATTAAGTAACAAAAATAATTTAAAATCTGTGATGAAAAGTAGTATACAAAAATTTTCATATTTTTACGCTTTGAAGTCTTCTAATTTTCTATTTACTGCTCTAAGTGTTGCCTTTGATAATTTTCGATTTTTGTAATACGTAATGACCGCTACTTGTTTGGCCAAATAAACGATTAATATTTTTTAAAGTACCACTTTTCGAGCAAGAAATTGGGAAAGTTTAAACGTGAGAATGCCATAGACACAGCAAACTTCTATGAATATTAATATATCATACTCAACGCATAAATTTTAAATAAATATTCGTTGTATTGGCATATGTGAGAAATATTTGACAACTAATGGTGATTGCCTTAAGAAAAATACATATTTTTTAATTTTTAAAATCTTCCTTTGCGTTTATCATGCTTTTTATTCTTTAAAAATTACAAAAAAAAATTATTTATATGATTTTACCACTTCTATACCATAATTTAATATCCAACCAACGGTTCCTAAGATAACATTTTTCCTAAATTAAAAAAAATTAAAAACAAACACTAAGTCATTTTTAGTTGAATGTAATGACGTTTAGAAAAGAACCTTTAAAATACCAGCCCAATCAAGGTAAAGACATTCTTACTCGCGTACGTTCTTTAGACGAGTAATAACTACGTTCATAACTAAAGCATTTGCTTTTTACGTTATCACATCTATATACTAGTGTGAAATACCGTTTGAGAAATTATTTTTTTTGTTTTTGAAATACATGTCTGTTATAAAAAAAGAAGATTTAGTTGTATCTTCTAATAAGAAAATAAAATACAAGTCATAAAGAAATTAACCAATGCTCAACAAAACTGACACTAAGAATGACAGAATAAATTACAGCCCCGAGAAAGGGCGTTTTAAAGATACTTAAAATTTTTATGAGAAATTGCAAAAGTTGTGAACAATGACAGCTCGACAATTGTTACAATTTATTTTAAGAGAAATGGTAGAGATAATAAAAATAGAAAATAATTTTAATGGTTTGCAAATTTAGAACAGATAAATTGTAAAATAATTAAAAATAGCGGACAAAACTTGCTTACTATACCTAAATTTCATTTTAAACAGACTAGGATGTAGTATAAATATAAATGTGTAGTTTCCAGTAGAAGTCAAGAAGACCAAAATAAAGCTAGAATGAATATGTTTCGTGACATAGACTATGGTGTTTATTATGCTTTCCGTAAACCTCATATTCTGTCAGAAACAGAAGAGAGATTAAAAACAACTACTGTGAATGCCAATATCACTGTATATAACCTTTATCGATTATCAGAAGGCTTTACTCCCGTGCGGGGTTGCAAGTTCCCCATGGGGGCATCCCCGGGTGGTAGATAAGGGAATGCCTCCCAAATATGGATGGTACCAAGGAAATTAAATACTTGACGCGAACGAAAACTATCAAGTAGCGTCTGCTTCTGAACGAACGGCTGCAAACAGCGTCTGTCTCGGAGCGGGCGGCTGAATTAAACTTGTCGATGAGCTTGCAACCCATCACAGAAAAAAAATTTAAAAAAATGAAAAATACGTCAAATAAAGGCAATCCCCGGGTGGAAATCCACACCTCGTCTAGAGGGAGTCCCATCGGATACGGGGAGGGGGTCAGTTCTGTTACTAAAAATCCCAAACACAAAATAAGAAAAAAGAAATTAACCTACGCAACGTGGAATGTAGAAGGTATCTCCACGAAAAAAACAAAAATCCATGAACAACTAAATAGATTAAAAGTAGATATAGCTGCACTTACAGAGACCAAAAAGAAAAGCTCAGGATACGAAGAGTATGGAGAATACTGTTCTTCAGTGGAGTTCCAGATAAAAGAGCAAGAGCTGACATAGTTATCAGTATACACAAAAAATTAAAACCATATATAAGATCGTGGAAGGAAATAGCTGAAAGACTGTTGAAAATGGAAAAATGGAAAAATAGACGACTCTAAGATAGAATTAAAAGATGCTTTTGAAAATAAGTTAATAAATCTTATACATAACACAAGTAGCAAGAAAGAAATAATACTATTAGGAGATTTTAACTCCAGAATTGGGAAAAAATTAAATGACCCAGTTATTGGTAACTTCGGTGAAGACAAAACAAATAACAACGGAAATCGACTAATAGCTATATGCCAGGCTTATGAATTAAAAATAATGAACGGACATTATCAACACAGAAAGATACACAAATTCACGTGGTATCAATCACAGATTACTTTATCGTTAGACAAACAACAAAATGAAAAATTCAAGATGTCAGAGTATTTCGAGGCGCAGAATGCGGTTCAGACCATTATTTAGTTAAGATGATAACGTACCTGATACATAGAGCGGCTAAACAAAACACTAATCAAGACAAAAATAATACGCGTGAATTCAAATAGAAAAAACACAACATAATGTCCTTAAAGGATAAATCTATAGATTTCTTGTACCAAATACAATTATCTGCAAAACTACAAAATAAAATCCCTGCTGAACAAGAATACAAACAATAAAAAATGCTATCCATAGCGCGGTATTGAAGGCCTTGGGAGAACAAGAACGTCATACCAAACGAAAAGAAGATTGGCTTAACGATGAAGTTGAGAAACTAATAACCGAGAAAAAAGATGCTTATAATAGATGTGGTCAAAAAGTATGTATAATAACACGAAAGTTAGAATCTATAATAGTATAGTGCAAAGTATACTAATATACGACTCGGAGACTTGGGAATTGTCCAAAAGACATAAATAACAAATAAATGCAGTGGAAATGGATTTCCTTCGAAGAGGATGTAGAGTGTCGATATATGTGTGTGAGTGCGCGCGCGTACGCGCGTGCGCTATTTTTACTTTGATAACACCCATTCTAAACTACCCGAAAATTTTAATAAATTTGGTTCCTTTAAATTTATCTACTAGGGATATTGTATGATGAAGCATTATACATATACACATAAAAAAAGAAAATCAAAATTAAAAAACGTAATTTCTCAAACTGTATTAGACCCAGTTATTTATAACTCATTCAGCAATACCCAACAACAATGTACATAATTTCTCAACTATTGTTTAAGTGAACTGACTACTATAACTTTTTCAGAAAGATTTAATTTTGGTGTCGCCCCAAATTGCGTCCCCACCGAATATACCATTTGCCAGATAGAATCCTCCATTACTAATATTCCCGAAAACTTAGCCAATGCACGCAGATCACACACCATCATGTTACCTAATCCTATTATAAAATCTTCCGAATTACAATCTCAAAAAAACTTTATTTTACTGAAAGACAAGGGTTACACTACAGTTAGTTTTATTAACTTAGATTATATATACATTTCCTCATAGTTTTTCTGTGGTTGCTTTATCTCACAGAGTGCGTCCTTAAATGGGGGAACTATCATACTTTTAAAACTCTTACAATTTCTTAGAAATTCTCAAATACTTTTCCACCCGTAAACAGGACATAACGGTCAATTTTGATGTTATTTTTCTGTTTTTATCAATACGTAACCTTAATTATCAATTGCCTTTATAATACCTATTTTATTTTTCAAAACAAATGTTACTGATAAAACCATAATTCTCCTATCTTCAAGAGGGCTACACATACCAACCATTATTTAAATGCTAAATTCCATCACTACCTTGCTCAAATCGACTCAGTTGCAAAATATTTTATTACGAGATTCCTCAATCTTTCCGAAAGTAAAACCCAATAAACTAAAAATTAAAACCCTGTTACGAAACGGATATTCTAAAAAATCCTTAATCAATATAATTAAGAACATTAATATAAATAAAATTTCAAAATTCACGACCTTCCCGACTATGTAAAAGTGTATTTGCCTTACATTAAACCACAAAATAGGCTGCATACTGCAGAAACAGAGTAAATAAACAATTAATTTTTTCAAATCAAAAACACTTACGTCTATTTTCCATCCCACCAGCAGAATCACTCCTGAAGCAATAGTAGAGCAAAAGCGTCTTCATTGCTCCAATACTTAATGCGATAGGCAACGTATAGCTATTATTATTATTTTTTAATTAAGAGTGATCTAAGTGAGTAATAAACAACTTGTATGATAAAGTAGAAGACTTGAGGGAAGTCCATCCATTGATGTTACTCCCAAATAAGAGGCTTGCGCCTGGTTGGGCTGATGTGTGAGATCATAGGGCCATTGGCGATGCAGTCTTTTTGTCACGACTGGTTCTTGGGATAGCTGATGAACGAGCTCGTTTTCGTGTCCCACTAGAGTGTATTGGTAGGAAGTTGCTAGTCTATGGATTTCTCTGGAGACATATGCTATCCCTAGGTCTTCGTGGGGGGTCTGGTCGGTAACGTACCAAGGGGCATTTGACATCAGATGGAGTGCCTTGAATTGGAAACGCTGCAAGATTTTAGTATTTGACGGCTTGGTGCAACCCCATAGTTGGATGCCGTATGTCCAAATTGGCTTTAGGTTGGCTTTGTAGAAAAGAACTGCGAACACCTTCCAAGAAGTTTTCTTATGTGAGTCTTCCATGTGAGTTTCTGATAAAGATGCATTCCTAAATATTTGACTTCTGGTTTGACTGGTATAACTGTATTGTTAATGGTGACTGGTGGACATGTACTTCGCTTGTTTGTGAAGATGATATGGATGAATTTATCGTTGTTAACGGAAATTCCCTACTTGCTGTGTCATTCCTGGAGGAGGTTAAAATGGTTCTGGAGGTTTTCAGATGCCATAAAAGATGAATTGTTAATAGATAGCACAGCTGTGTCATCGGCGAAGGTGGCGATCTCTGTGTTGGCTGTAGTAGGAGTGTCTAAAGTGTACACCAGATATAATAGAGGACCCAGAACACTTCCTTGTAGTACACCAGCAGATATGGGTTGATAGTTTGAGAATGAACTGTCGATTCCGACTTGAAAAGTTCTACCTGTTAGGTAGGATTTCAGTAATAGAAAAATTTGACCGAAAAAACTGTCTTAATGTTGTATAGTAATCCCAAATGTTACACTCTATCGAATACAGTGCAGAATGCCTTGGCTTCTAGTGATTGCATGATTTTTGTAACAATCCTGTGGGTTTGCTGTATTGTCGAATGTCCCTACGAAAACCAAATTGGTACGCTGGTATGATTCGGTGTAAGTCGACTGTCTTTTCTATTCTTTTTAACAATATAGTTTTTCAAAAATTTTAGACAGGAGGGGAAGGAGACTTATAGGTCGATATGATATTGGCTCTGTTGGTGGTTTGCTGGTCTTTGCGATCACTGTGATTATAGCAGACTTCTACTAGAGGGGAAATAACAAAGCCGTAACATGCTGTTGTAGATGGTAGTTCTCTTCTGTTTCTAGTAGATGATGTAATTTTGTCTACTGCATTAGTCGTAGCTGGGCATTTATGTGTATGGGCTGAGTTCCTGTTAATCTTCGGCCGTTGAGAAGGATTTGAATCGGTACAGGACATTCAGCAAATGTTTTAATTCGTAGGCAAGGTTGTGTGCTCGTTAGTAGTTGTTGAACAATCGAATTCCCAGTTTGTCTTCTAGTGGTAAGCCTTGGAGGGCTGTCTTATGTGGATTCATATTAGATGGCTTGCTGTTATAATAATCGGTGAGTGATCGGAAGATTAAGTCACAGTTGGATTCTATTTTGAAGAGACGATATTGGGTACGTTCGTTGATTGCGGTCAACAGATCAGGTATTTGATGTGGACATTCACTAGTGCTAATGTAGGGCAAGGTTCGGTAGCGTTCGATAAGTAGTTTAAATTAATTCCCAGTTTCGCTTCAGTGGTAAGCCTTAGACGTGCTTAGAATCTTTGTGATTACATACTTGCTGATGTAATCGGTGAGTATCGGACCACATAAGTCACAGTGTAGGATTCTATTGTGAAGAACGTAGTTGTGCTGGTACCTTTCCTGGCAACGTCCATTGCGAGAACTAGGATTTTCTGTCTTGGTACTTCAATGGCCAGTATAGTTGGTTCGTAGGTTTTGATAAGTAGCTTTATATATTGGTTTTGTTATGGCATCTTTTGGTTTAAGGTTTCGCCTTCGGGTAATTAGACGTGATCAATAGCGTCCTTTAGCGTTACCAGTCGCCAGCGAATATGATGATATTTCCAAAGTCGTGCAAGTATTCTTCAATCCTGGGATTTAAGTGATGCGATGCCGAGGTTGGTAACGGCTACGTGAGTGGGTAGGCACTGGTATTCTAGTTGCCACCTATAGCGTGCTCTGGATTTTATTGCTTTAATCAATGAGTGTGTGGTAGAGCAGTTCTAATAATCGCTGCTGAACCTCATGAGCTCGTCCGGGTGATTTGTAAGATATACGGTATAGTTTGGGATTTTAATGACAGTTCTATCGTAGCATGGGTTTTGGAGATTATAGTATAAATTATGCATGTAGAATATTGTAATATTCTGATATGATATTGATATCCCATTAATAGCTTCCACAATGCTATGCCGTATTGACGAAGCCATTATTTAACATTGTTGAATTATGACCACGTTGACAACATCTTCTAAAGAAACATACTATTTCTCAACTTGAGTTAATTGCGTAAACATATTTTTAAATTCTGAGAAGTGTAATAGTTGCTGTCCAATTAGTTGATCATTGGTGGAGAAGTTGTTAGTGTCATGGTTACTGGATAGATCTGGACTATTGATAATTTCGGGGAGGGCAGGTGGTAGGTTAGTTGGTTTGGTAGGGGAGAAAATTGGTGTGGTGTCGGAAATTGTGGTTGGAGATTGTTAATTGATCTTTTGCTTGGGCTTTTTTTTATTCGTTGTAAGTCTTTATAGACTGTGCAACCTTTATAATTTGCTGTGTTGTTTTCCCCGCACAATGCACATTTGGCGGGCATGTTAGAATCTTTTTGGCATACTTCAGTGTTATGGTTTCCACCACATTTTACGCAGGTGTAGGGTTTTGTACAGTAGGATTTAGTGTGCCGGTACTCCTGGCGTGCATTGTGGAATTATATTTTTCTTTCTTGGTGCTTCAATTGATACTTTCATGTTGCGTAAGTGTTTTATTTCATATATTATTTTATTATTATCTTTTGGTTTAAGGTCGACCATGAATAATGGTAATGCGTCCTTTAGTTACCCGATGGCGAATATGATGATATTTCGCACGTCGTGCCCAAGATTCGCTAATTCGCATTTAATTTCTTCCGTTGGTATAGAGTGGTGGAGGTATCTTATTGCCACTCTATATAACTGATCTTCTTTTAACTGGTGTGTGGTGGACTATGTTTTCGACCGTGAGGTGCTTTTGTAGCACGTCAGATTAAAATTAAATTTGTATTTTGAAATATATAAAAAATGACTCGTAATACTAATATTAATATTAAAATATAATGCAGGCCTGATCTTAATAGCTCCGAAACACAAGCGCCGAATGAGCTATTATTTGAAATTGTTAATTATCCCACGTCAACTCTTCTAAAGAAACATACTTTTCTCAACTTAGTTCATTTACACCAAGAAATGTTTTCGTCAACCTTTTATTTCGGATTTAATAAATAGTGAAATGGGGCACACAACAGACAAGTTTCCCTCTATGACTCATCCTTAGGGAGTATTTAGATTGAGGACCCCAAATAAAAACCTAACGTGGTAGAACACAAGTAAGCGACACTCAAACTTATTTCCTAATTCTATACAAATGCAGATTAACGGAAAATATCAAGGTTTTAATAGCAAACTAAGAATTAATTGCGAATATCAATATAATACCTCTAAAGAGTGCAGTTTGCAGATTTCTGTGACCAAAGAAAGAATTATAGCTTTTATAATATTTTTTATTGCTAACAAATCAATAAAACGCTTGAAAAACTTCAACTACCCAGATCACAATCTAATGTACAGTAGAGATATGAATATACACAAGGTAATATGCAAATTTAGTTACACAAGTGGGACAATTCAATTCACACTCAAGACAAGAAGAAAATAAATTTAGCTGGTGGCCATTCCATTGCCTTTATACAAGTATGAAAATTGAACTCGCAAAGAACTTTAGCAAACAATGACAGGCAGATAAAATTAAGCGAAAATATACGATACAATTTAAACACGATAAGAATTTTAAAAACACAGCTATTAAAGGAATTGGTTAGCATATTTAGCCAAAATATATTTCGGATAATATAAAAACATAAATCCAAAGCAAGAAGAAGCGCAAAATTAATTTAAAGAAACTAAATGCAAAAAAAAAGAATAAAACAAAAATAAGAGAAATTAAAATATACATACAAGCATAAGATCAGAATAAATATGTTCAGGTTTAATAAATTTAGATGATGATGATATTGGTAATTCACTTAGGTTTCAAAGTTTTCTTTGGTTTAGATTGATAATTTTATATTTTATTGCCAAGAAGCTGTTGTAATACGTTAAATATTGTAATTTAAAAAGTTTATGTCTTTTTATTTTATAATAACTGCAATAAGGTTATGTACAATAATAAAATAAATTTTTATATGTTTTTTGCTTACTATTTTAAGTGTTTTATATTGTATTCAATGTAATTTTTAATTAAGAGGAGTATTTAAGGCTGCAAACTATTTAATGTTTCTCCTACTCCCCGGAAAGCGCCAGTTATGTTTTCTTGTTAAATGATACTGACCTACAAAGGCAATGCTTACGCTAAACTCATAAACATAAACCAAGAAAAAACAGCTAAAATTAAAATAACAGCGTTACTAATAAAGCTATGCGAGTTATAAAACTGGTGAAGCATTTAAAGCTTTCTCAAAATATCTACGTTATTTAAAACGGTAACTAGTTAAAGTTTGTAACTACGGGAAATTGTTAACAAAATTGTTCCAGTTACCTAATAACTTTTTAGATAATTTATTGAAAGAAAGAGGTAATAACAGTCATGTTTGATTGTGAAGAATTTCAAAACTTACCCATAATTATATACAATTATCTGCCGTTTAGTTAGAGCAGTGTTGTAACAGCTGTTGTTATTGTAATTACTGTTTCGTGTGTTATAATTTGTTATTAAAACGTTTAACAATGTGTTACTTATAATGAAAATATCTACTTTCAAATCATAGATATGCGGCACATAGGACTATGGCAACATAAATTCCTATTTATTTAAATATAGTTGTGATATAACTTAAAAACAACTAGTCTTTAGTTTTTCGTAAATTTTACAAATACTTTTGTCAAAAGTGGCATAAAATGACGTTTGTAAGTGTCTTTAACACTTTTATGAGTGTATACTTGCGGTGTTTTGCAATTAGCACTAAAGAATTGTGCTAAATTTAATCTAAAATGTGAGGACATGGTAGCGACGAAAGTAAAACGAATGTAGGAAACTATTAGTGATGAAACTGAATCAGATAAAAACATATGAGCGACTTTCTTCTTATGTGACAGGGTCACAGGTTAGTGATCGAACCATTTTTTGAAATCTTTTAACCATGAATTTTGGGATCTTCTGACTGATCGTGGTCTCCGCATTTTGCCCTTTATGATAAGTTTTAAAATCCGCCATGTCCGTCCCAAGGAAGGAGGAAAGATTAAGGAGTGAAACCTAGCTAAAAAACCTGGATTTAGTTGGCTCCGGCTGAGAGTACTCTGTAAGGGCTTCTTGTCTAGGGTTACGGATGAATTCTACGACAATGGTGAAGACGAAAGGAAGATAATTTCGAATTCGGCCGACACAATGTAGTAATGCGTGATTTTAGGGCTATTATAAAATCAATAGCACCCTTTGACCCAAATTGGACGGTTGCAAATGGCGTCTGCGTCCAGAAGATCGGAATGTTGATCAGTGTTTGAAAAAAAATGACCCCTCTACTGCGAGAGGGTTGTCCTCAGCATATAACCATATTCAAGTTGTTATCGAGGGAAAAATTTTAGTCTGAAAAACGGTTCGAGTTTAGAACCTTTGTTTATTACAGAGGAAAACATTACTGCTGTTAGGAAGATTCTAAAATCTTCCAGGCATATGATGTATCGCCAAATAGAAGAGTGCTGTACCGACAATTTATACCATTTTATAGGACTGATTTTAAGTGAGACAAATTGTTCTATTTAGCTATTTCATGCCTTAAACGACGATCAGATAGCACGACGCGTTTGTGAAGAAATAAAACAACAACATCGTATTATATGATAAACCGTGGCGTTATTTTGTAACATATCTTCTAACGGTCAAAACAAAGTTTCCAAATAACAAGGACCTTCTAATGGCAAATCCTGACGAGTATGTCTAGAACTCTGAGAAAATGTGAAAAGTAGGTTTAATGACTGAAATGGAAGAGCGTAGTGAAAAGTATTTTGAGAAGCTATCAATATTAAAATTTTATTACGAAACCTTCTTACAAACCTTCTATAAACTAGAAATTGAGTAATAAATATTTTAATACAATTGATTAAGCTTATCAAGATTCAAAAATATGAGAGTTAAAGCGAAAGTTTTGGGAACTATTTTTTTTAATAGTAAGGAATGGTATCACAAAATGTATGTCTAAATAAAACCATGTATTCAGTGTGTATGTCTACAGCACAAGGTTGCTCTGGGATGTTCTTTAGAAAAATAACTTTCAGGTAAGTTCTGAATTATGATAATGCATCTTTTGATTAATACACTTTAATAACATGATTGTTATTTTTAACTTTTTAGCAACTCAAACGAGCGTCTTTCTTTTGTTCTTCAAGACAAAAATGAAGCTCAATGAAAAGAGACAAATATATAGATTCGTTGAGATAAAATTTATTTATATGAAATTTACCACAGTTAAATTAAATAGTGTTAAGAACCATATTATAGAATGTAGCCCCCATCAGCGTACAGATCTTTTTCAACTTGCTGCAGGATCACACAATTTCCTTCTTATACATATTTGTCATTACCTCTATGATGGCGGCTCTTAAGCTGTCTTTGGTGTTCTCTTATTAACCTTCGCTTCACACGTAGTAGTCAAGAAAATTGCAAAAGAGGCTGGAAAGTAGCTACAAGTCAGGGGTTAGTGAAAATACAAATTGTTGTATAGATATGCTTTGGTCTTTTTAACCTTATGGCATGAAGTGGAGTCCTGTTGAAACACGTACTTTCGCCCAGCGGATATTTCCTCCGCACCTCAGCGGATATCTTTACTGTTAATAAGCCTCAGCACAATCACGGAGGCAGGAAACTTTGTAAGCATGACGGTAGGCATTATGGCAGATTCAATAGTCATTTTGGCTGTTTACCTGTCTTGGATAAAATTTTTTTGCTCAAAAAGAATCTCGCAAAGCCAGTGGTGTCGTGTTCGATGTCGTTCAGCAGTGTTTAGGTCCTTCTAACCATCTTGTTTTTTTCCATTCAGTAGTTTGCGGCTTCTTAGGGCAAAAGAGTTGTAGTGCAAGTCCTGGTACACTATTAGAATGACGGTCGACCTTGCTGCGTTTATTTCTTTTGCCAGGTCAATCATACACCGCCCAGGATCCTGATCAATCTTATTTTTTAATTGCGATCAGATCGTTTGCTGTGCGTTGCTCTGTCATCAGTAACCTTCTCCTGGTCAGATTCCTTATACTTTTTGGCTACGTCTTTTTGTAGTCAAACTACACAGTTATTGTAGTCGGCAATTTCCTGGTTCGAAGGGATTCGAATATAGTAGCTCTATGGGCGTGTTCTGTAGTAGAGGAGATATCATAAGACTTACTCAAAATTTAATGGAGGTATCTGCTGTATCAATACTTTTCAGAAAGCAAGTTAAAATAAAAATTAGAATACAAGCCATAACTCCAACATAAATGCGTTTATATTTGTATCTAGAATACGGGCCTGTCTTTACTTGTTTTAACATGTGGAAGATCCGATGTAAACGCAAATAAATTTATGTTGAAATTACTGCAAATGTTGTGTTTACGAACATAATAGTATAAAATTGTTTTACTCTATATGCAAATCAAAAACTATAAGTAGTTTTAAGAATTTTGTTTTTAAAGAAAAACTTTGCTGGTCAAATGTAAATATAGTACGGCCGTGGTCACGGGGATAAGTTGTTGATAGAGTATCTCAGTGCAGAATTGGATTTAAAATTAGGCGTCTATCCGGCATCAAATAAGCGTCTAATTTTCGAGGTGTAAGGACATCAATTTTAAACTTAATACCAAAATTGTAGTTTCTGTAATAGAGACAACAAATAGTGCTATTAAATGTAGCTCCGATCACTTATTGCCATCTATTTTGCAAATACACTATCTTCGTTATCAATAACTGTCAATTCTGATTCAAGTTACTGAAAAAATCTACAAGTACATATGAAAACTTATTTGTGTTTCATCGATTACGTTAAAGCTTCGACTGCGTAAAAAAGCATAAAATGTGGCTTTTGCTCCAAAGCATGGGGAATTCTTCTACACATCTGATCCAAAACCTATATGAAAATAATTCCAAAAAAGTAAGTCAACAAAGTATTATCGGACACATTCTGGATAATCAGGCTTAAAACAGTGGGATCTAGAGGGATTCAGCGGTATTTCAAACAACAAACTCAAAAATACGAAGAACACTGGTGTTTTCCATAACCACATGCGCTACCGAAACCTGGACGAAGAAAAATAGATGCCTTTGAAATTTGGGCGCATATGCGTTAAGGATACGTTGCAGATAACATCGAACTACTGTATCAAAGTTAAATCATTTTAAAATCACAACACTTCTTCTATTAAGATCAAGCATACATACCTTCGATAATTTAGTTATACTTCTAGAAGGAGTAAATTAGAAAAACTAATAGCAGAAGAAAAAATTAACCCAAAAGCAAGTCGCTGGGATGATTAAATAAACCATTTATAGGATAAGAGATGTATAAAGCAATCTAAGCGTGGAGAACCTCAATTTACGTTATCGAAACGTTTTACCAATCTGTTATTAAAAATAACAGGATCGAGAGAGATAAGTCAGCAGCAAACTCACAAATTCAAATCTACCAACAAATACCATATACTCAGTTTAGTTAGGGTTTGAATATGCTCTATGATAAAGCAGGAGAATTCAAAAATAATCCTAAAACTTTTCATAGCTTTTTATATTTAAAAAATTAAAGTTAAAATAACGCATTAATTAATTATAAAATAAGCGCTTTTAATAATTCAAACTTATTGTAAATATTAAGAAGAGGAAAAGACACCTAATAAACAATACAATACGTTACAGGAAATCTCCATTATGATGCTTTAAGTGCTGACATAAAACAGAAGTTGGAACAAAATCGCCATATCGTGAACATCAGACATACAACCACTAAAAAATCCTTAATGCCTTTTTATATAGACTAAGAAATTATGTCAAGCAATAAAGACATATAATCTAGAGTTCTTAAGTCAGATCACTATCATTGTTAAACCACTGTTACCAGCTCGGGCCCGGGGGCGGTGACAAATCGGGCGTCGGGACGCTACGACTGGCAAGGCGTGGGACAACTTACGATTAGAATTATATTTACAAACTTACAGAACTTAATGTACCTTAAGCTAACCTGTCAACTCTAGCTAACTTAATCTACTTAGCTAATGCACAAGAACTTAACCTACGACTTAATGTACGTGCTGAAACGGGCAGCGAGCTGGCGCAGCGAAGCTGGACCGCGAGCTAGGTGCAGCAGCGCAAGCAGCGGGGCCAGTGGCGAAACCAGGCAGCGAGCAGCAGGGCAGCGTGCAGCAGGACCAAGCAGCGAGGCCGATGGCGGAGCCGGACAGCGAGCAGCAAAAAGAAACCAAAAGGGACTCACCTGATGACTCTTGATGATTTTTTCTCAGCTTGTCCCACTGGAGTGCAGAGTTTTAGGATGGAAGCACGCTGAGCCCACTGGGGAATGCGGGGATTGTCCAGGTTTAGTGGACGCCGTGGGCGCCTTTGCGTTGATTGGAAAATGCGCCGGCGCTCTTGCCCTGGTTAGTAAATGCCGTGGCGGCTATGGTCGGTGGCATTCGGGTCGACTCGGAATCGCTTGGCACGACACGGCGCGGTAGGTCAACTAACCGGTGTTGCACACGGCGCCACAAAATCGGCCTCAGGTAACATTTCTTTTTGGATTATAAATTAAGGGCCTTTGTGTTGCGCACGGGCTAAAAATTCCGAGTCAGGTAACATCTGCCCCGGCGAAATCGGGGCCAAGTAACACCAGTAAATACGAAAGATATATATGGTATAATATATACTCCTATGTCCTAACGCCAGTCAAATATATTTTGTGTTCAAAATCATCAAAATACAAAAGTTGCGAAGCCTATAGAAACCTTAAAGCTATCAGAAACAATTTTAGGAGAATTTGGAATTATCCAAAAAGACAGATTTGTACATCAGCTCTTTCAACAAACGTTCATAAAAAATACAATTTCACGGATCAATTAAATAATTTTTTACTGAATTAAAAAACGTTTAAACAGCTAACATATCAAAATAGCATGACACTAAACAGTCAAATAATGAATATTTCGTCCCTATGAATTGATCTCTAGAATGCTAACTGTTTAAGAAATTATACAACCAAACTTATTTATTTTATCCATACTAATAGCATAGATATAATATTAATTTCCAAAACTAATTTTATACAACGTACAGCAATAAAAATACATTACATACAATATATTGTATTATTCGTCCCGATAGAACGGCTTAGAATGGAGTAGCCTTAATAATTACAATGTATTAAAATATCATGAATTATCCTTATTCCAAAAAAATAAATTCCAAGTGTTAACAATATTTACGGCAAGGCTAAACTAATTCCATTTACAATAATTGCAATTTAGTCTTCTTAACCATGCTATTATACTGTACAATAGGAAGATTTGTTTAATTCAACAGAAAATCAATGCTAAACACACAAATTGGGAATTTTAAGTTTTAAGAAAACTTCTTCAGGTTAACATAAATAACAACTATTCATATTTATTAATAGGAGAACTAATTTACTGGATCTCAGATTCTCGTTGAAGTTTTTATAGTCAATGACTTAACACTTAAACATTTTCATAGTGAATTCAACTGGGACTTACTTTTCTTCAAACTATCTGGCTGAGCTTTCAACATTACCTAGAAAAAAGGTAAGCTAAACATTAAAATAAAAGAACCTGAAAAGTTTTACTTAGATGGGTACGTTAACCGTCAAAATATGCGGTATTGGTCAGAAAACAATTCTCGGGAAAGACATCAGTAACATCTCCACAGCTCCAAAGTCACCGTTTAGGCTGCAATTTCTTCAAAGGGCATTATTAGTTTTTTGAAGATAACCTCAATCAATTCTGAAATATACACCATGATTTGTAATTTCTTTAGTCCGGCTTTTCAAGTATGGGAGGGTTATGGCTCTACAATATGGTTCCAGCAAGATGGGGCCACAAGTCACACAGCACGCGTCGCATTAGTGGCAATTAGAGAATTGTTCTCAAACCGGCTTATTTCGCGCAGAGCGTTGACCCCACCTAATTTTTCCTGTAGGAATATCTGAAACATCGAATTTACATAAATCCTTTAACTAATCTTGGCCAACTTAAGGCCCGTATACGAGACAAATTCGCAGGAATTGGACAAGACATGTGTCAACGTGTCATCACGCATTTTAGGTCTCGCTTGGACGAGTGCTAACGCCGTGACGGCAAACATCTTAAAAATGTAGTTTTTCGCACATAATTTCCACATTTTATGCTTCAATTTTTTCATATTTACGTAAATATATCAAGAAAAGCTGCTAAGTTTCGTTGTTTTGAAATATACATCCTATTCCGTCACCCGTTACTTAGGTCTAATACTTGACTCTAAACTAATCTAGAAACCACATATAACTCCGAAAAAAACTTGAATAAAATTTAAGCTACAAAAATCCAATGGCTTTTACCTTGAAAGTCCAAATTAATGTTGGGAAGCAAGATCCTTTTTTACAAAAGCATATATATGGACATACGAAGTACAGCTATGGGGCTGTAACAAACCGTCAAATACTAAAATCATCCGACGGAATCAATCAAAAAGATGATTGTAAATGTCTCATGGTGCATAAGTGATCAAACCACACACGATTGAAGAGGAAGTCTATTTCATGATCACCAACTAATTCCATAGACTGCCAGGCCACCTGAACAATAAAATAAAGCAACTAGATAAGCTTTTTCTAGTACAAAGTTTGCGACCCATAGACGTAAGGACGGAATAAGTTCATGCATGGAGGATCATTAATAGGCGTTTTTTTCTTCGAATTCATTTTTATTCAACAAATTTGCTTATTGCTTTTAAGGAGCAAATAGCTTTTTCATTAAATAAATAAATAAATTGCAACAGATACCAAGTAAACAGAATATTAGTGAATTCAGAAAATTTGATTTATTCGATTCAAGACAAGATTAATGCGTTATAAGTGAAGAGATATCAAGAAGAAATTCAAAATATTTATTTGAAGGATGGAAATTTTGCTAAATTCAATAATCATAGAGAGATTTTTTAAAAAGATCTAGGTAGGTGTATAATAAAAAGAATCTGACATAAAAGGTTTAGTGGGGAAAAAAACTTCTGTAAATGTGCGAGTTTATTTCAGTTATTTTAAAGAAAAAATATTCTAGTAGTAGACGTCATTTAACAGTTTTTCGTACCACGAAGCGTTAGGGAACCGGTCACTTCACGTAATTCCTCTCAAATCTACGCAATTTGGAAGCCCGGGCGTCAACGACCTTGTCGCCGAGCACTCGGCTCAAATGAAGAGGAGGTCCGCGTTGTCATCGCAGCAGAGCATTATTTGTGATTTATCTCCGTGGTGGTTATGTTAATTACCAATTAGTACGAAGAACGGCAATGGCTAACTTAAGAGTGCGCGCTCCATGATTCCGAGTGCATTTTTGAATATATCAAACTAGTTCTCTTATTTACAGTAAGAATAATCGGAATTATCCACATTCCAACATTTACGTTAAGGGTGATGAAGTGGAATTGCGCCTGAATGTTTTACAGTGACCATTTAGAAAACGTCTTCGGCCTGGTCGAGTCCGCTGTTTTGCTTGCGCGCAGTTGTTAGTTATAGCAGTGAACTTCCATTAGAGCCACATATTGTGGTAATTCCTTTTTTCAAAAAAATATCCTTGTTACTGAAGTGCAGATTTGTATACATTTTGTCTGGGCGAATGGCGGAGTAGTAATAAAATTTTACATTACACGTAGCTTGCCTCTCTAGCTACATGCTTATTATATGCTTTTAAGCTTCTTGTTTATTATTAAAGTTCTCCGAGTTTCTACAGTTTGCAAATGATACATATTTTTTGTTTTGCCCTTTTATAATAAATAAATAAATATAACAACAAAATATGAAAATTATGATTTTTAAATTATCATCAAAAAAAATAATTTTAGCATAAAAATTATAATCGAATCACTTTGTACCATTATAATGCATAGTTTATATCAATACAGTACATAGAAACTGAAAGTACAGTTTACAAAATTAATACGTAAAGGCAATCAAAACCTTCTGAATACAAGCTGCAAGAAATTATAGTGAATAGTTTTTATACGTAGTCTTCGAGGTAAACTTGAAATTCTTTTAGATTGTTATGCGCAAGGGCAATCCCACATAAGGTAACACAACAAAATTGGCTTCAACAATCTACCATTGTCAACAAAATGAGTCGAGAATACGACCGCAGAGCTGCTCTACTCAAATCCCTTTCCGTCAAATTATTATACAGTTTGCCTACAAAAGGACATAAGTTTACGACTTAGCCAAGAAGTACAGGAAATCTAATCATAAAAAGGAGGTAACTGCTAACAGGGAAACGTAGAGCAAAATCTAATCAAAAAGAAGCGATAAATTCGTTTGAGAATTGAAAGAGAAGATCGATCAGGATCCTGGGCGGAGCATGACTAACCTGACAAAAAATGGGCGTGGCGAAGTTGACGGTTAGTCTAGCAGTGCCGCCAACTGTTGACCGAGAATCACAAAATGGACAGAAAGTTAAGTGTCCCAACATTTATAAGCGATATCAAGCATGACAACGCTGGCTTCTTGAGATTTTTTGGACAAAAGGAACTTCATCCAGAACAGGAAAGTGGATCACCAGATTGACCATTTGATATGACGAGATGCTTCTGAAGTGCCTACTGTCATACATATGAAGTTTCTCATCTCCGTGATGGTGTTGGAGCTTGTGAGCAATGAAGAGGATGTCATAGTGCCCCACTTCTTTGAGAAAGGCTTAAATGTGTCAGAAGATAGCCATATCAATGTTCAGAAGACAGTTGTCAAGCCCTAGACATAGGAGGTGATGACTGAGCGAAAGTACGTGTACCAATCAGTACCTCTTCAGCTCACAAGGCAAGGATGAATTAGGCGTACCTATACAACAATTTGCATTATTGACAATCTTTCGAATTGTGGCCATCCACTAACACTGACTGTAATTACCTTGATTATTTCGTATGGAGCGTGACTGAAGCGGAGTTCAATGAAAGCGTCATAACAGAAACGACAGCTGAAGGGACTCAATTATGGATATAATGACATATTTCAACAAGAAGGAAGTTGTATAGTCTGCAGTAGATTTAGGCCCAGACTCGAAAAGATCGTGGCCGTTAATGAGAGCCTCATTCTATTTACTTTAATTGTGTCAAGTTTCGTGTAAATACATTGTTTTATATTTTAATGTTATTTTTATTGTTTATTTATTTTCTGAATTTTCCCCGATTCTCTAATTAAAGACTGGTTAAAAATAAACTGATAATTATTTTTATTTATTAAATATTATCAGAAAGAGTAATAAACTTTTAAAAAAGTTAACAAATACTTAATATATATAATAATTTCACATGACTCTAGTCACTATAATCTAAATTACTGACTGTAATAATGTGGAAAAGAAGTTCGAAATAGTCATTTCCAAATTATGTTATGCAGAGGGGGCTCTTTGAAGTTTTTTAGTTAAGCAAGAGCCGCTTTTGCCGCTCACATCTATTTTGGTCTATCTTTTTCTACCAATTTTGTATTAAAGCCATTGATGCTCCAATCATTACATTCTAGGAATCACAACTTTTGTCGTTCAGGTACTAAAATTAGCATTGCTCAGCAAAAGCGTAAGGTTTATCCATGACAGTATAAACGACCTTATTTTTTCAATAAATGATTGGAGTCAGAAAGTTACATAATTTACAGATGCTTGCCCAACAGCAAATTTGAATTGGTTCCTGAAGCGGAAAAATGCTGCACAAGCTACGTCGTATTCGATGCTTCTTTCACATACTTTTTTAAAAATTTGTAATATAAGTATTTTCCTTTCCAATGAGGGTGGGGTTGGCGGTGAAATAATTGGGTTTATAAAAATGAACGATAACGGTTTATTATATCAATCTTCTTATTTATATAGACGGTGAAGGTTAATCCTTAAACTTCGGAGTGGTAGTTGGTAGTTGGTAGTTGCCCGTACTTATGGTACAGTATAATTATAGAATTGAGCGTAGCCGAACTTATGATACAGATAACTGTTGGAGGGTTTTCTTTTTGTAAGGTTGTTGTTAAATTACGAAATTTTCCATAATAAAAAATATTTCTTTACCAGTCCTGGTTACTTTAAAAACAGGAGATAAGGTTTCTAATTTACCAGTTAAAGTATACTTTATATCACTCTTTGGAGGACCTTTTTTAAGAGTAGCATGTAGGTCTAATAGTCTCTTAAAATGTTTTGCTTTTTGAAATTTAAGTGTCTAATCTGAAAGTAAAGTAGTCGTAAAGACAACTTTGACCTGCTACACTGGTAATTGGCGCTTCCGGACTCGACTCTCAGGTTAAAACCTATGGCAAACCCCAAACGGGTTAAGCTAATCACCTGCCCAGGGTAAGCCCAACATGGCTCATGATACTCCACGATTATGTGGTTAAAAACAGGCTTATAGCTTAAATAAAAATATAGTAAAGGAAGAAATGTCTCACCTCAAACTTTACCAAAAGCTTGTGTCTGCACCGTATATTTTGGGATTATGACGAACAGAATATTCATAGAGGTTGCTTCTGGTTGATGATTTATCTGCACATCGTAGTCTTCTATTTCTCTTCTCACTTTTTCAGAAAAAGATAATTTTGGCTAGTAACAATGATTCTTTTACTGTAAATACTAGTAGAGTGGGGGGTGAAGTGAATCGGTCGCAGGTCAAAACTCGACTAACTGACACGATGCGACAAATGGTAGAGTTTCTTGACTAATTCACCCTTTGGTTTATTACTGGGCATGGCAAGACTAAGGCAGATACATATGTGGTCATGCATGTTCTGCTAAGCTACATCGCAGAGAAAGAGATCTGGCCAGAGAGGGTACTCGTTACGAGCAGATAGAGATACTTACGAATGTGAGCCAAGATCAAAAATTGTTTGGGAGTGCTTTTGTAAAATTTATGAACCAGTGCCGTAAATTATATGTATCATAAACAGATATTAGACACACGGGGGTTAGGTAAATTCTTGCTGATGCGAGATGTGAACTTCACAGACTGGAGATACTAAAATAGGCAAAAACTGCAGCGTTACGTTACGGTAGATTAGTTTATTTTTATGTAGTACTATAAATGTTATAGATTCTTGAAGTCATAAGCGATTTCGGGTGGACTGTCTGAATTTTCCGAGTTATACGCTTATTATATGCCGAAAAAAGTAAATTTGCTATTTCGATAGATTTTAAAAAACTGAGCATTATAAAAAATCAGGTTTAGAATAAAAGTAATTTGTTGCAAATAAATTGATGTCTTAAGACGGTACACTAGACCAAAATTGAAAACATAATCTAAATGTTGTATATATCTTAAATGAATACATTTTATTGTGAGTGTTAAGTATGATTAAGTGTTCTCTCAGTGGTACGATTTGTACAGTCCAAATATATTTACTAGTTTTTCTTATTGTTAACTCTACACGAGCGCAGATAATGATGTTATCGCTTTAATCGTGCATTGCATGCTTATCTTTGTAGAAACCGAAATTCTTAAGATTGCTTGCACAAATCACACACATACTAACGATAAAGCTGTATGGATACGATCTCTTTGTTGTACTATCGAAATCAGAAAAAGTGGTATCCTCGCTACAGATTTATTAACCAATCAATCTTCTACTGGTAATGGAAAAAGATTACCAAAGACAATATACTTTATAAGGTTGTTAGAATATGTTATGTTCCGCTTTAAGGTGCTTTATACAATGCAATGGTGTTTAGATCTAACGATCTGGCTGGCCTTTCTCACAGTTGTACTTGATTGCTTTAATACCACTGAATGTTGCATGCAGATTGTAAGGCGTTCATCATTGATGCGGTGTTGGATAGACCAATCGGCTGTAAGGACCAAAAAGGCCGTATGCGTGTAAATAGCCGTCTCTATGCGGTGAAAAACCGTTACGGCCCGTTTGAACGCAACCAGAGCCAATCGTCTAAACGGCCGTCGCGTAAGCGGATGGACGTACCGATATCCACCAACGAATATTGCCAAATCGCTCACCTGAATTGCTGCTTCAAATTGTCGGCGATTCCCAGGTTGCCCTCTGCGTTGCGGATCGGGTTTCTGCGGTAATGTTCTTGTGAACACGAGCCCTGCGGATGGCGAGTTTCTTGCGGGTTAACACGACAATTGACTAGCTGCGGTGCAAACATGTGTTAACACGAATTTGCGGTTCGATTGCGAATTTGCCGGGCTTCGCGCCTGGCTGCTCTTTTCGGCAATGTTCGCAATTTATCAAAGTCGGCGACGGCGTAAGCTTGTCGGCTGAGCAAAAGCCCATATGCCGTTTTTTGCGACGGCAAAACTTGATACATCACACGCCAATGCCGCCGTATATAAGCGGTTCAAGCGAAAGCTGCACACCACCACTGAATGTTGCATCAGATTAGGTTCATCATTTTGTATTGTACAATCTTGTGATTCACGTCTTTCATTCATGCGTCCTTTAAACATTTCTCTACTTAGATCATGCAGCCTCAACTATATATGTAATTATAAAGACTATGATTTAAACGTTGAGAATAATAGTAAAATGCTTCGTTAAATTACTTCAAAGTTAGACTGGTCTGACCATTTGCCCAATTTTTTTCTATTAAATATTGGTATGACTATATAAAAAATATTTCTTTTATTAAAACCATGTAATTTTCGTCAAGGAATTTGTGACATCAACAGAATTAGAGTTTTCTTGGTTTATATACAATTTTTGGTATTGTTGTCAAAAATTATCTTTTTCAGTATGTTCTCTTCCGATTTACTTGTGATTCACTATTCTTATTACTTTTTATAGTACTTTGAAGAGTGCAGCGAGAACATTTAACGTAATTTACGAATTGAACCTGATTTGCCTTATTTATATTAAAATCCGTACCTAAATATTTTTTGCACATTAATTTCCCTTATTTCTTATAAGAATTTGTATGTATACGAATTAAGAAGGATAACTTTCCATTGATTAACAATTAACCATTTGAAGGAGCTTAACATTACTCCAATTATACAGAATCAAGGGAATTTGCATTAATGGAGTAATGGAGACTAAGGACTTTTAGGAAAAAAATAATTTACAATTTTTTTACTGATATATATATATATATATATATATATTACACATATATTACAGATATATTACACATCTTTTACCAAGACTAGAAATTTTCGTATTAAGCAGACTAAATCAGAGGAGAAACTGCTATCAGAGTAAGCTTCTTCTTAGCTCTATTAATATGTTAATGAGTGATTTGCTCGAACGACGATCAGAAGTATGAAAATGATGTTATAGCCCAATTACTTTGCTAATTATAAATTTGTTGCAATTTGAGATTTAATTTTACAATTGAAAATTTGAGACTGATGCAAACGATTTGTGCTAACAAAGTCGTCTGCTAAGCTGGAACGTAGAGATTTTGATCGTTGAAGCAAAATTCCTTAAAATTTTACGTATGTATATATCTTAAAAATACATTTCGATACGACAACCTTTACCACCAGCATTGACCTCGTAACTACAAATAGAATGTATGTATGTATGCCGTAATTCCTCCTGGGAGGTATCATTGACGACCTTTCATGGGCGTTTTAATCCTTTTTGGCTGGATTAGTGCCTTTAGTTGTGATTTCCGTTTCGTATGTCCTTGCTTGATTTTGCTTTTACTACTATTTTCTTCCATTCTTTCCTGTTGGTCGCGGTCCGTCTCCAGTTTACTACGTTCATTCTTCTTAAATCTCTCAATACTTCATCCTTCCATCTATTTTTAGGTTTTTCCTCGTGGTCTTGTCTGCTCTGGTTTCCACTCGGTTATTATCTTTATCATTCTATTTCTACCCGTTCTTTCTATATGCCCTAGCCATCTTATTCGCTGTGCTTTTATTTCCCTGACAATGTCTTTTCCTTTCAGTTCTTCTTCTATTTCCTTATTCATTTTTATTCTATATTCGTTGTCTCCCATTTTCACTGGTCCTAGGATCTTTCTCATAATTTTTCTTTCGAGAATACGCAGTTGTTCCTCCTCTTTGCATATATGCTGCATATATTATTGTTGTTGTCGTGATTTTTCGGTCTTTCAGTAATGGTTTATATATGTTGAATAATTTAAACCCTCGGTGAATTTTTCCTTTTATATCCTGGTCTCTGTTATTTTTGTTGTTGATTTCCGTTCCTAGGTATGTGAATGTTTGTATTCTCTCAAATTTGTGACTTCCGATTTTGTATTGGTTTTGGTTATCTCCTTTTCCTCCTTTACAGCACATATATTTTGTTTTCTTTTCATTTATTGTAAGATCTCTTGCTTTTGCTTCTGTTTCGATTGTGTTAAGTGTTTGTTGTAGTTTAGTTTTGCTTCTTGAGACTATTACTAAATCATCCGCATATGCCAAAATTTGCATCTCTTTGTTCACAATTGTTTGGTCTGTTTTTCGTATGATGTTCTCTAGTGTTATGTTGAATAGGTTGGGTGATAGTGCATCTCCTTGTCTTACCCCTAAGTTGGTTTCAAAATATTTTGAGTCCCCTTCTTGTAATTGTACTGTCGCTTCTGAATTTTCCATCGTCATTTTAGTTAGTCGTATTAGTTTTGATGGTATTTGGATTTCTCTCATATCCTCTAATATTTGTGGTCTTTTAATTTGGTCAAAAGCCTTTTGAAAGTCTATGAATAAGAGATGTAATTCGATATTGTATTCGTACGCTTTTTCTATTATTTGGTTGATGATATGTATGGCGTCTACTGTTGATCTGCCTGGGCGGAATCCACATTGATAATCCCCGATTTTATTTTCCGTATGGATACTTAACCTCTGTTGTAATATACATGTGAAAATCTTGTATGTTGTGTTGAGGAGCGTGATTCCGCTATAGTTACTACATATTTCTGGGTCGCCTTGTTTATATATCGGTATGATTCTTCTCTTTTCCCAGCCTTTTGGCATCTTCTCTTCATTCCAGATTGCTGTTATTAATTTGTGTATTGTTTTTGCAGTTCTTTCTCCATATTTTATCATTTCTCCGTTTATTTCATCTACACCCGGGCTTTTACCATTTTTCATTCTTTTTATAGTTTTTTCCACATCCTCATAGGTTGGTTCTTTGTCTATGTATTCATTTCTTTCATTTACCATTTCCCTTTGCTCTTCATCTTGTTCCCTGAATAGTAGGTTTTGATAATATTCTCTCCATATATCTTTAATCTTTTTTCCTTCATAGTATGTTCGTCCCTGGTTATCTTTCATTCCTCTTCTCTTGATTGGGTAGTTTCTTCTTGTCTTTTTTGTGTTTTGTACATCTCTCTAGTACAGCTGTGTCTTCTATTGGTTTCTATTTTTTCTATTTCTTGATCTATCCATTCTCTTTTTTTTTTGTTTTAAATACTTTGTCTGCTTTTTCTTTATCTCTTTATATTTTTCGTGGTCTTCGTTCTTTCCTGTGTTTATCCATTTCAATCTAGCGTCTCTTTTTGTTTGTTTCTCTGTCACATTCTTCATCGAACCATATTTTATTTTTTTTATTTTTTCTGTGTCCTATGATTTTTGCCGTTATATCCGTTATGCATTCTTTAATGTTTTTCCATTCATTTTCGATTTCTTCTGGTGCTCTCTCTTTTGGTTGGGTTATTTTTTGTTCAATTCCTTCTATATATTTTTTCCTGGTTTCCATACTGTTTAATTTTTCAACTGCCCATTTTCTTCTTTGATTAATTTTCTCCCAATCTTTTGTTATTTTTTGCTTTAGTTTTGTTATTACCAACAAGTGATCTGTGTCTGCGTTGACACCTCTGGAGGTTCTGACATCTTGTACAATTGTTGCTATGTTTTTGAGACTAACACATGATCTATTTGGTTGCCCTTGTTTCTTTCGGGCATAAGCCAGGTTTCCTTATGTTCTCTTCTGTGTGGGAATTTGGTGCTACTTATTACTAGGTCTGCTGCTGCCGCATAATTACATACATAGTTTTAGTCCATTATCATTTGTCTTCTCATGAATAGTGTGTTTGTCTGCAACCCCTCTGAGCCATTCTTCTTTCCCCACCATTGCATTAAAGTCCCCCAGTACCATAAGGATGTCTTGTTTTTTTATCCCATCTGTTATTTTTTCTAGTTCTTCATAAAATTTGTGTTTTTCCTCCTCCTCGGCTTCTTCCGTTGGTGGGTATACATTAATGATAGTGATATTTTTTGGTTTCCTTTAATTCTTAGTGTTGATATTCTTCCATTCACTGGTGTAAATTTCGTTATTGTTTGCGTTGACAAATAGTATACTGATACAAAAAAAAATGTTAATTCACTTTACTAAGTTCTTCTTAATTCAATTATTATGTAATTCATCTCCGATGGCTCCTAGATAGAACACACTAAGAGCTTTTATGTTAATTTTAAAAACTGAAACCTGGAAGGCAAAGAAATGAAATAATACTCGTGGTTAATATTGATAAATGATTATGAAAAATGGATAGGTTCGGGAAAGTGTTTAACAAAAATGGATTTATAATAACTTAACTCACTTGTGTTATAATGATAAAATAATGATATAACCTCCAATCAAAATTTGAAACTATCCGTATAATTTTACTATATGATATTTTTGTTGATTAAAATATTATTAAAATAAAAAAAATTCTATTTCTAAATGGAAAAGACAAGAGATATGACAATTATGGTTTTATATTTAAGAATCTATAATAATGGAGAAAATTAACAAATAAAATTTTACTGAAACCAAGGACTTTACTAATATGCTACTTTGTATATAAAAATTCCACTAAAACTTGTTTTAAGATAAATGTTGTATTGTACGATAATCCTAAAAATGGTAAGCTAAATAAATTTAGGAAAAAAAAATGAAAATTAAAAATTTAACTTCAAGCTATCCACTAAAAGTAGTTTGTGCATAAAAACTAAATTAAATAATTATAAAAGTCGAAAATGGAAATTTGGATAATTAGCTTTAATTTATTCCATTATACAGGGTGTCCCACGAGGATGTTCCAAGTTTTTGTGTATAGGTTATTTGAAACATTTAAAGCAAAAAAGGTTTAATAGACATGGGTCGAATTCTTAATCGTTTTGAGATATCGATGAAGCAAGTTAGGGGTCTTAGGGAGTGCTTGGTCATTCTAGTTTTTCCTTCTTTCTCGCAAACGATTACTATTTTACCTGATACTAGGGTTGCCAAGAATATTTAGTTTGATTTTTATTTTCCAATTATTGTGTTACCATCTGCAGCAGCTGAAGAGCGCAGGATCAGATATCCGAATCGTCGCTATCCGTGCCACAAAACAATTCTACACGTTTTTTCTCTCTTAAAAATGGAACGTTTGTAAACAAAAAAGTAATAGAAGTATTCATAGAAGAGAGTCGCTAGAAGAGGTATTGTAGGATATTAAGTAGAATTCTCAAACCAGTGTAAGATAAATTTTAACAGCTACAGGGCAAAGTAAAGGTTCAATTGTAAAAATTGTAAAAAAAATAAAAAATATATATATATATATATATATATATATATATATATATAATATATATATATAGTAAATATTGTAACGTTTCTGCTCTAATGGTAAATAACTTGCAAATTTAATAAAACTATTTATTTATTGTATTTATACAATTCTAAAATTACGTCACACTATTTCTGTTACAACACTTAATAATAAAAAAAAAATTTACACATGTTTGTATCTGCGACACTATTATTTATATTTAGCATCATGCCTCCCACTTCGAATTTCCGTCCTCGCGATTTATGCCTATTTGTATTACCAAGTGTCCGAAACATCTGGAAGGTTTGGTATTGTTTGAATCTGTACATGTGATTCCAGTGGGCAATTGGATTCCTTCGGAAGGAAACATTGTGTCAGGCTATTAGAGCGTGTCAGTGTTATTTGTTATAGTATAATTGAATTATTACAACTTTATTTTATATTTTATTAATAAATGAACTCTATAGAAACTCCTATTAATCTGTAGAATTAAAAATTTATAATTAGAAATACTTTTGTTTTATCTAATCCTTGATTACTTAGCAATGTTTATATTCATGGAAGAATTAGTAGCTGTTTTTCATAAACATTTTAAACGTTAACGATATAATAACCAAAATTTATATAAGTAGTTCTATTTGCAGGTCAGATTTCAGTTTGATGTTTGTCAACATCTCCTACGTTAATAGATTAAGACTTTTCTGAAAAATATTTTTAAATAAGTACGATTTTGTTGGGTTTCAAGGTTTCTTTGTCGGTAATTGAGTTAGGCGATATTGAGTTGTTTTTAATTACATTTTTATTTGTATCGTTACAGATTAAAAAGGAATCCAAAAGAGTTGGTGTCACGAAACATGTATTTTAGTAGCCACATGTCAGGTTATTGTCAGTGTCACTTAATGAACACTTTATTATATACATACATATATATATATATATATATATATATATATATATATATATATATATATAAGTGTATATATCCTGATTGGAGCAGATGGTGTAAATATTGTAACGTTTTTGCTCTTTACAGTGGTGAATAACTCGTGCAAATGTAATAAAACTATTTATTTATTGTATTTGTAGCCAATCAGAATTACGTCACACTATTTATGTATACAACATATAATAATAATAACAACAAAAATTACACTGTTTGTATCTGCGACACTATTTATGTTGCACGCACGCACGCCTCGCTGCCGCAACATCGAATATCCTGGTCTCCCCGCTGCGCGATATTTATGCCTATTTTGAATCTACCAAAAGTGTCGCGAAACATCTGGAAGGTTTGGTTTGTTTGAATCTGTACATGTGTTCCAGTGGCAATTGGATTCCTGGAAGGCATTGTGTCAGCTATTAGAGCGTGTTATCAGCGTTTGTTATAGTATAATGGAAATTGAATTATTACAACTTTTATTTTTTACAATTTATTTATAAATGAACTCTATAGAAAACTCCCTATTAATCTGTAGAATTAAAAAAATAATTAGGAATACTTTTGATTTTATCTAATCCTTGATTCTAGCAATACATGTTGTTTATATTCAGAAATTCTTTAGTTTTCTTTAATAACATTTTTTTAAACATATAAAAACCGAAAAGTTGCATATCTAGATTTAAAATTAAACAAAACAAAATTTTTTTCTAGGTTTAACAGTCGTCTGTCTTCAATGGTATAGCAAAAACAATGAATAAATTTATAATCCGAATAAAACACCCCAGTTTACAGACTTCGAGAAGTTAATGGTTTATGTGAATGCACAATGCGACAAGTGGCAAATTATGGGTCAGAATATGTATTTTATATTAAATAGATTCTTATTTGGGTTAATTGCAGTATTATTCTTTTGAAATAATAAAATGCAGCCGAAATTTTTTAGTTTATTGATACACTCTTATTTGACGCTTTTTTTCTGATATTAGGTTACATGGAGTACTTATACCCTTTTCAATTCAAAAAAAGCTTTAAATGTTTTGACAGGAGCAAAAAATCATATGTTGAGGAAAGATATCTGCGACGTACAAACATTACAACGTTGAAATCAAAATGCCAGAAAAGCAAATTTTAAGCCAGATAATAAAGGTTGTGGATAACCAACTTCTAGTAGTGATAAAGTCGAATTGCATGCGTAATTTGAACGAAATCTGGGCACTGATTACTGTTCAGTGTCTCGCGAAACGTTTCAACGTATTCAAAGTGACTACAAGTTATAATCTTCATACTATTGAAATAAGTAAAAAACTTAGCAGATGAGTTTCACATAAACTGACAAAAAGTTTTACAGACTAAAGGTGGTTTCTTTCTTGCTGCTGAGGCATAACAAGGATTTTTTAAAACCGGATTGTAATCTGTAACAAAAAAGGGATTCTGTAATATTATTTTAAATTTTGTTTACGAACTTGTTAAGTTTTTTTAAAAGTTATTACAATATTATGCAGATTACGGCTTGTAGTCACTTTGAACATACTACAGTAGTTTGATTGTAAAGAAGTATTTAGATATATCTTTTAAGATTATGTTGATTCTATGATAGTCTAACGTAGGCATCGTCCACCAATTCTCCTTGCAATTTTCTGGATAATTGTACTCGAGAAACTACTTTTTAATCAGCAGTAAACAGATGAAGACAGATACTTCTTTGCAATACATAGCACGACCGATAGTACAATAATTAGATTACAAAATATTCACCTTATTCACCTGACTCTTCACAAGCAGTTCTTTATCTTTTCCATAGTCTGAGTAACAACATGTAAAACCAAAATTACGCTGTTATTGTGAGTTTGTAACCATGAAAAATTCAGTTTTATTAAAAAATAATCTGTGTCTTGGTAAAAGACAATCTTGACACCGATTGTGATTCTTCTAAACTTGAAAATTTTAATTTTTATTCTACGAAATCTGACATTTGATGTAAACCTAAGTGATAAACGCTAGAAAGAACACTCATTAATAGCGTCGTAAATCACACGAAACCTTACAAAACTAATTTTACGTCCAAACTTGTACTCATCTCTCCTTGAGTATGCTCCAATGCTAAAAATAAAACAAGCAGCTCGCCGCCAAAGGCCGTTTACATTGTAATTTGATACGGACGCAACAGACATTACAAATTTAAATTTTTAGAGGAGAGATCATTTTACAAGTTTCCACAAATAATAAATATTTAACAAATGTAAAATTCAAACGGCTTCTTGCTCAACATAGAAAAGTGGCGGTGTAGCGCCTTCAGAGGTTCGAGACAGCTATTGTTCAGTTATAACAAGATTTATGCAATTCTTTTATTCGCCAATTCGTATTCTGAATTTTTATTTAGTTACATTGGATTGCGGACCTTTTTGTTGCAGCTTGTATAGAATTACAAAGCAGTTCCGCAATTATAATAGATAGTGGGTGTATATGTATGTATAACTACATAGATTAATTACATTACTTATAAAACAGAAAATCAATTCATAAATTAATTTGCACTATTAATTTCCCCAACCTATAAATATTTAAATCATAGATAATATAGTTATAAGGTAATTGATAAATAAACGTTAAAGCAAGATTATTTTATAGAATTTAGTATTCTATAGATAGGGATATGATAGTTCTGTTATTCATTAAAACAATCTAGAGTTAATTTAAAAAATATAAATATAAATAAAATGGTAGATCATCTAATATTAGTATATTAATTTTAGATTGGCTTTTTATTTAAAAAATAATAAGCCGTGATAAATACACATTACGAAAAAATAAAAAAATAAGAACATAGACATATCAATGATCAGTCACATTAAAAAAGGATAAAGTAAATGTCTTTTTGTTATTTTAATTTTTTTTTGTAACTTCATTAAATGGAAATCCAAATAATAAACTTTCTATAAATTATTTAGTTGATTTGGGAACTAGGTAGTCTTTCCAATGAGAGAAACCTTTTTTATCTTACTTCATGTCTAATGGCTAACAACTTTTCAATCTTTTGCTGCTTTTCCTTTGCAAAACTGAAGAGATTAGCATTAATTTCTAGATACTCATAATGATGTTTCATGATACTTTCATGAATTACTTCTTTTATTATACAGCATTAGGTTAGGAACAAACCGCACTGCATTAGTCACTTCTCAAAGGATTTTAGATTATGTTCCTTCTATAATGGCAATTTTGATCTTACTAGCACAGACCTCGCTTGTCAAAATTAGTTTGATTATAGTCTTCCATATAAGAATTTTATTTTCTGTCTTACCAATTATAGGTAGTTAGGTCAATTTTTTAAATCCAAATGTGCTTTTTTTGAATTTGTTATTACGGTAGATCACTAAATATTTGATGTTTTTGGTTTTCTGTGTTATAATAATTGCCGATAAATTTTGCCCTTCTCTTGAGATGAACATGATGTATTAAGTAATACTTTTACTTTCCATTTCTTAAGTCATTTTTTTTGTTGCATGAAATAATCTTAAAAAGTATATTGCTCAGATCCGTCGAGTAGAAACCAACTCTAGAAAAAAAAGGCAGCGATAGAACAACGCAGTATGTCCAGAGAATTATCGGTAGTTCTGGTATCGTTTCACCAGGTCACGAGGAAAAGTCACAACGCGAAATTGTGATGATTCTGGAATAGAACTGCGCAGGTATTTAAGCACGTACGAGGTACGGTCTAGAAGTAAGTTGCGGTTAGACATTGTGATCTAAATATGCTGCAAAGTAGATCGACCTATGAAAATAAATAACTTGTAATAGTATTAGTGTGTTAGTCGCTAACTAATTGTAAATATAAATAGTGCTAGTATATTGTTAAATAATTATTAAGTAAAAATAACTAAACGGACTAATAAACCGACTTTATTACAACTGGTGAGAAGAGTGGTAATATCGCGACTATTTAAATACACATGAAGCATGCCAGGTTTCACAAGTGAAAAGTTAAAATGCGTTAATACAGAATCTTGAGAGAAATAATAAATAATCAAAAAGAGTGTAATATCTCAAAAGAAAAAGAATAGGTTATAAACTCGAAATAAAAACTAAAGGCAGGCTTTAGAAAATTGATAAAGTTCAGAGAAATAATTCTTAAATTGCATAGAGAAATTAGAACAACTCAGTGTATACTAAGAAAACTAAACCAAATTTAAAGAATATTCTAAAGCTTTGGAAAATAAAATAACCCAGAATCAGTAAAATTGTGGAAAAGTGTACGGATTCAGAAAAGACAACAATGTAACAGATAGAAAAACAATTATTAAAAATCGAGATGAAGCAAACGTAATTTATAAAATTAATATTTAATATTCTCAACCAATATGATAACACCTAAGGTGTTTCCCTGATAGCGAGATGAAAAGGAGTTGAGAATATTCTTAATGATGTCTCAAGACAAGGAGTGATTAAGCCTTCATGCAGTTTGTGGGTATCGCCAGTTGTATTATAAAGAAAGATGGACCGACACGATTCTATGCTGACTAAATGCGGTAGCTAAGAACAGTCTAGCCAAAAAACTACAACATCTGAAATACATTATTCGAATTACGCTATTTTTTATGCTAGTTATGAATTTTAATTGTTAGCAAGTCTGAATAGAGCCAAAATACAGAGAAAAAATCGCATTTACAATAGGATCAGTATTATACCAGTTCATCGTCATATCATTTGAACTTTGCGACACTGCACTGCGTATTTACTCAAAGCTGTTTATGAAATCTAAAGGTTTGACTATTTTTAGGCTCGGTTGAACTTCGTCGTCACTTTCGATTAAGCACTCCACCAGTGTATTTGCATGAGCCCTAAAACGGTCTCGATAACGCATACTAAACCGTTGTTTTCATTAACTGAAGTAAATTTAAGACCATGGTGCGTTTACAATAATTCTAAGTACTTTGAATTGAAATCTTCTAAGAATTTTGATATTGGATGTCTTGGCAGTACACCAGAGTTGTATTTCATGTGTCCATATGGGTATGATTATGGTTTTATATAGGAACAACTTATTCTCCAAGAATAGCTGGAATCGTCGCCCTAGTAGCTAGTGCATTTTTTGTAAATTTTAAACCCATCTATTTACGTTTTGTCCACATATGCGTTCTCCAAGTCAGCTTTTTATACAGGTGGATACCGAGATATTTGACACTATCAACTTGCGGGATCTGTTGATTGTTTAGTATTAGTAGACAAGCGTCTCTCCTTAGCTTTACGCCAATCAAAGCAGTTTTTCAAATACTTTTATGGGAGTCGGCAGCAGACTGATTGGCCTGTAGGAGGCTGGTTGGTTAGTAGGTTTGCCTTGCTTTGGTGTTATAATTATGGCTGCTGATTTTTCATAATTCAGTAGTGTCAAAGTCATAAAACTCCGTTAAAAAGGTTAGTTATAAATTAATATCCTTTCTGGGATAGATTTTTGAGGATACAAGTGGTAGTGAGATCGTGGCGAGGGGCTTTGTGTAATTTTACTTGTGTGTGATGATCAGCGAACGTTAAAGCCTTTTCTCGATCGCTTTTGACCTAAGTGTTGTTGGTAATGCGGATTGGTGCTTTGTGCTGGCGAGATTGCTTTAGCTATCTTATGGCACTTTATAACCACATATAGCCACATAGTAATAATTTGCTTCCAATGGAGAAAGATGTCTTAAAATAGTTTTGCATATTTTGATTTCTAATATAAAAAGTAAGTTTTTGAGCTCAGTAGTTGCATGATTTAAGGCTCTTCTGTCATTTTTTGTCGTGTTATCTGCCAGCTTCTTTGTAATCTCCGCTTCTCTGCAATTTTTTGTTTAACTATAACTGGGAAGTTTACCTGGCTAATGTTTTAGATGTATTCCAAAGTGGCCTGACAAGCCGCATCCTGAGTAACTAAATTTGTGGTTGTTTCTAATGGGATATCTACTTATTAAGATGTGCAATTCAGCTCTTGGAAGCATTTCCAATTTGTACCTCTATTTGTAAGGAAATGTGCTTTTTTCTTAAGTATTAGGCATCTTGCCGATGTAGTCTGCTGTATTTAGGATCACTGCAGCATTGTTCTTATCTGCTTGTAAAATTATAATATTATTATTTTGTATTAGAGCTTTCAAGGTGCGCAATTGAGAGGCTTTGATATTTGGTTTTGGTGCGGTTGTACGTAGTAGCACTATGGTTACATCTTGCCTGGTTTCATTTGCCACATTTTCGGGAAGAGTAGAAATGGAGGATTCTATTTGGGACATAATTTGTTCAGTGGGAATGCGATTTGGTGTTACAGCAAAGTTAAAACATTTTTCCAGAACCTGAATAGCTAAGTCGCTTACAGGGTAGTCAGAAAGGTTATGTATCGTCGTATTGGTCAGGGATTGTTGGGTATTGAGAAGTTTACCTTGGCACAACTTGAAACATTTGCGTTTATGGGTGTCGGTTTTCGTTTCAGATCTGTACAACGCTTTGTCATGTATTATCCTAGAGAAAGCATCGCAGATAATAGGAAAAATTTTGGAGGAACTTAATTTATGGAAAAGACTATAAACTTCCAGATTGATATTGGCGAGGTTTCTACGTGTAGTGTGAATGGAGTTTCTAAGTAGAAATAGCTCTGCTTTTTTTAAGGATACGGGAGATGGTGGATGATTTCTGGTGACGAACTAACAGGTATCACTTGGTCACACAAAAGTTTGGCCTTACGTAATGTAAGCTTTAATTATAGCTTAGTTAAGTTTAAAGTTTCCTACCCGTATAGGCGTATAAAATGTTCGGATAGGTTTCCGCGATGAACTATGTTTAAACAACTTAGTTAACGGGTTGAACCGCGTCTTATTTGAGATAATCCTCGACGTTTTGGCATCGGCTTTGATGCTATTTTCAAGAATTTAGCTCTTCACTCGGGGTCTTAATCTGTCTACTTCCCAAGGAGAGCTACGAGTTTTGAGTAAGACTAACCTTTCGTGTGTCCTGTTTTGTCATTTACAGGGGAGAAGAGTACGTGCCGAACTACCAAAACCAAATATAAAAGCGTGGGGCGAAGAGATTGCTCTGTAAGCAATCCCAGAACGAACTTAAAAAGACCTTTCGATTTCAATTTCGAATTTCGGGAAAATTCGAAATCGAATATCTCGAAAATTATTCGACATAGAATTATTTCGACTTCAATTTCGAATTCAGCGTAAAATTTTCTATAAGAATCACATTTAAAATCATAATGTCGAAAATTTTCCCGAAATTCGAAGTCGAATATCTCGAAAATTATTCGAGATCGAAATGTTTTAATTTAGAATTCGAAATCACCGTAAAATTTTCTATACGAATCCATTTTCAAATTTTAAAAAATCTCAAAGTTTGTGACGGACCGACAGACCGTCAGACAGACATATAGAATTCAGTAACGAACTTTTTAAGTTAGTTGAAAAATTCTTCGAATTACGCCCTTTGAAAGCTCTAAAACAAAATAGTAATATTACAATTTTACAGGCAGATAAGGGCAACGCTACAGTGATCCTAAATACAGCAGAATATATCGGTAAGATGCACAATTTACTTAAATCCTCTGATTATCGCCATGTACCTAATAATTCCACCTCCTAACTCGAAAAGAAAACCAAAACCCTCGCAAAACTATTTTCGGTTAAATTTTCTGCTATTATCTGACCATGGTTAATTTAGATCACATTCAAAACTATAACTCACACTTAGATTCTTCAAGATGGATCTAAAAAAACCCCAACCATTACCAGTTTGTCCTTCCTTGGCGCTTTAATAATATGTATACAAATATCTTAAAAAATCCGTTAAGTCATTCAAGATTATGCAGCCTCCAACGGTCATAAAGACAAAGAAATAGAACAAGTTTATGAAGAAATAGACGCATGTATCACAGAACTTTAATACTAAAATAGTAGAAACCTGCATTGGAGACCAAGGTATGGGAATATCGAAATGACAAAAGGAATATCTTAATAAATTTTATAGAACAGTGACAGCTATATACCAAGAACACATTTTTTAAAAAGAAACCAGAAAAAATAGACGTGGCGCAGTCCAGATGGGCAAACCAAAAATGGGACTGACTTTATCATATTTTCTTACAAACAAATAGTAAAGGATGTTACAGCGCTTAATACTTTAAATAAAGCAAATTATCATAGATTGGTAAGGGGAAAAATAAATACTACCACCAGAAATGAGAGAGTTAGAGGTATACAGAAACAAAAATAGAGTAGAAGGTGGGCATGTATTAGCAAACAAAGAAGAATATGCAGAAGAGTTGAGAAAGAAATTAGTAGAAAACAATTTACTCGAGAAACATAATGTACAAGAACGAAGGAAGAAAATAACAAACACAATTATAGAAGCATCGTCTTTAGTAACAGAAAATAAGAAAAAGGGAATAGTAAGATCACAAAAAGACTGTTGAAAATGTCAAAGCTCTTAGAAAAATTAATAAAATAATAAGCAAGCAAATGAGAAATGATTTGAAAGCATAGGAGGTACAATAACGATATCACTGAGGGACACACAAGGAAACTTAATTACGAACCAATATCGAACATTAAAAATGACAGAAACATTTACTAGTGAACTATACAACACTAAGGTAAGTAACAAACATTAAAAATATAGAAAAATAGATCATAAATATGAACTTGAAAGATATATCCGATATCCATATATATGAACTAAAGAAGGTCTTAAAACAGACAAAGATAAACAAAGCACCGGGAGGAGACCAAATACTTTCATAAATGATAAAGGAAGGTAAACAACCATTGCTAAATGAGCTTAAAATATTATTCAATCAATAACTAGAAATGATGAAAATGCCAAGAAATTGGAACAATGCTGTTATTATACTGCTTTTTAAAAAGGGTAATAAACAAAATTCGTTTAGAGAACTATCGACATACACCTTATATTTGGACTATATGTATTACTAACAAACATTATAAATAACACCCTCACAAAGAAATTAAACGGGTACCAGCCACCAAAACAAGCGGTTTTCCATAGTGGTTACAGTACACAAAATCATTTACAAGTTGTACGAAACTTAATCGAAAAATCCAGAGAATACCATTTGGCTTTAAGCTTCGCTTTTGTAGATTCTAGATATATTAAGCTAATAAAAGACATTTATCAAAACGCTACCTGCATAATTAAACTATGCAATACAACAAATGCAATTAAACTGGGAAAAGGAGTGAGTCAGAAAAACACAATCTTCCTCAAACTGTTTACTTTATGCTTGAAAGATGTACCTAAGAATTGTCAATGGAAGAACCAAAGTCTTAATATAAACGGCGAAAGGTTGAATTATTTAAAATCCCCCGACGACATTTTAATTATAACGGAGAACTTACAGGAATCACAAGAAATGCCTATAGATCAAAATTGAACAGACGAAGGTTATTGGACTAAAAATTAACAAGAAGAAAACGAAAATAATGACAAACGACCTAGTAAAGCAAAGAGTGAATATACAGGTAGAAAACAAAGCTAACGAAGAAGTAGAAAATTTCATACATCTAGGTTAATATATTACTATGCAAACGGATATCTAATCAAAATAAATATAGAGGAGAATAAAACTGGGTTGGACTGAATTTGGAAAATGGAGAGATTTTCTAACAAGTAAAATACAATACTTTTATTGTATTGCGGTTTATTGTATTGCGGTTAAATTATTTTTTTTATCTTTATAAAAACAAAATTATCTAATCAGAATATAATTCCAGTATTGACTTATGCAGTAGAAACGTAGACTCTAACCGCAAGGAACAAACAGAAGTTAAGAGTAGCCCAAAGATTTATAGAGCGAAAAATGCAAAGAATATTTTTAAGAAATAGGTGGACAAAGTGAAAGACGCAATTGAAGTGACCATTGGCGTGTCATATTGCCCGTACAACAGATAATATATGGACGAAGAAGTCTAGTGAGGACTGCGATTGGGAAAAAGAGAAAGAGAAAGACCGCTTTTAAAATGGGCCGACGACATAAACAGCCAATTACAACTGGATACAGAAAGCACAAGACAGAGATCTATGGAGAGTACTTGGAGAGGCTTATATCCGTGAAAGGATGAATATATAGACATATGATAAGATATGATGATATTGTAATTAATTTTTTATTTGAGACCGACTTTTTTGATAGTTTCTTATGCTTTGCTCAAACATTTTGCTTGTAAGTTTTTCATTATTACTTTTAACGATGTTAAGATCGAGTTCTGATCAGAAAATAGTAGAAAACATATATTTTTTGAATACCACCTTGCTGATTTGTCAAAGTTAGGAAACTATAATTATTGTATAGTGTGTCTAACTAGAAAATCCATCCAGCTATGCTTGGCTGCTATAGAGAATGCAAGAGTTACGAACTTTCTGTAGAAATCGTTATTATTCTGCAGCTATTTCTTCCGGTGTTTTTTGAGAATGTCGTTGTCGTTTTGCTTGGTTTTCTACTTCAACTTCTTCTGGAGTTCTTTCGGCACGTATACATCGCCTCTCTTCATTTATTGCTGCCCTTTCATCCGCAGTCTGCTCACTTCTTCACTTTCTCATGTAATTTCTCAGCTGTTTGTACCCGTTCCATACCAAAGAATGCTTAGTTGCAAAAAAGAACAGAAAAACTAAAAAAATGGGGTAAATAATTTAATGTAATTTAAGTTTTTAAAATTTCAATGCTACTCTGGTAACCAATTTTATTACACACGGCCGCGCAAGTGTAACGAACCAACACATCGCCTTTTATATATAAGTATGGATGATGATGATGATGATATGATTTATTGTTGGATCAGTTATGCCAGTGAGTGCTCCTTGTAGTTAAAACTTATTTTGATAATATACCTCAATTTCTGCTGTACCAATTGTTACGTTCCATACTGTAAGTTTACTTATATATATATACATAAAACTCAACGGCTGTTTGTCCACTTTAAAGTTACTTAAAGGACTGCCACGTTGCAATTTACTGTTATTTTAAAGTAAAAAGTAATTATAAAGAGTTTAATTTTTTTGGTCTGCAGTTGGTTCTCGTAGTAGGTTTTGCTGTTCCTTAGTAATATGATATAAAAAAAACTAGTTATCGTTTTCAAAAGTAGGTTTAAATCAGCTGTACAATATTTTTACTGCGGTTAATAGGTCCATGTGATGACAGAGTTGATAGTAGGGTGGGCTTAAATTCCAATCTTAAAATAGATTACATTAAGCTTTAGTAGGTCGCGGTACGATAAAAAATACCACATAATACCGCAGACAGAATAAAGGCGCCTGCCGCTCGAAATCCTTCAGCATGCAGGCAAAGGCCGCGGCCCATCAGCATTTCTTAGCGATGGAGCTATTAGAACTATCGCCTTCCAATATCGAACGATCCATTCACGGATACACTCGCACTGTTATAATGGCAACTCCAGTCAGTCGGTAGTAGGTGTGGAACAAGTTACTGCGATGACAACGTGATACTGCTGCCGATCATGGCTGCGTTGGGCCTCGCTCCCTGCTTGTTCCTTGTATCCTTCTCAAGGCTGTATGGTCTCCATACACAACCAGGCTGCAGTGTCCCGCCACGGCCATTGTTGCTGTCACATGTCACAGCGTCTGTTCGTTTGCACGTACATATATGCACGTAGCTTGTTCTGCTGCGGGTAATAATGACATACAAACAAGCACGTGTTGTTTATCTTACTCTTATAGGCGTTCGTATTATACCAGCCGTTCCGAGAAGAAAAAACGGTAATGCATTTCTTGCTCTACATATTTGCATTGTGAGAGTGTATAGCTGTTAAAATTTTTTAACGCCTTTCTATAAAAGTGCCTGACGTAACATTTTTCGCACGCCTATTAAAATAAAATATTTTAACTATAATATATATATATATATATATATATACATATGCATGATCAGTTGTAGTTATGCAAATGTCGAATATTTTAAAATGGTCATAAAAGTTTACGCTTTAAATAAACTAGCAAATCATGAAAATTACTGCAGCAAGTTGTAAATCAAATAAAACTAAAAACAATTAAGACAATAATGAGGGAAATAACTGACATAAGTGGATGGGTTAGAAAATATTCCGTTACATTGGTGCTTCTTTATGTAGCGTGGTTTTGGCATACATTTAAGTGGAACAATGTCATGCGCTTTTATTTATACATATATACAATTAAAATTTCTGTATCAGAAATTAGCTACGAGTTTGAGTGTTTTGAAGAAATTAACATTTTTGTTTTCTGTTGAATTTTAGTCAAATTTAGTTATGCGCGCGCAATTACTAAACCACATTCAAAGCATCCAAAGACGGGTACTTCAGAAATCATAACAAAATACACGACACAATTTAATTAAACCGTGAGACTAAAAAGGCCGCAAACGTTTTATTCATATTATACACAAGATATTGCGGAATGAGAAATTTTTGGTAGTTACATTTCATTCTGGTTTCATATAATAAATATTAAAAAACTAGATGAATAGTATTTTGTTACTCTTGATATATTTTTGGCTTTTAGTATTTCTGTTAATTATTGTTTTTAATCAGTTTTAATGTAACTATTTGATACTGTTGATCTACCCACCCCTAATTCTCCAATTGATGTGTTCTTAACTATTTGTAGTCTACTACGTAAATTTTTCCTAGCGCTTTGTATACTACATTTAGAAATATTGCACGCCGTTTTATCCTTGTTTTTAAATATTAGACATATGACAGCCCTACTCCAACGTTCCAGAAATTTTTCTCCTTCCACACTCTTAATATTATATCATAATTTTTGTCCCTCTTCTTTTAAAATGTCTGCTGGGATTCCATTCTCTCTAGCGCTTTTGTTATTTTTTAGCTCTCTTATTATTTCCTTTGCTTTTTCTGTTTATTTTTTACTGCTTCTTGTTCATTATTTTCTAAAAGATCTGGGGATATCATTTTACCTTGCTCATTAAGTAAATTTTTGTGGTGTTCTTATCTAATTAATTTCATCCTTTGTTTATTCTAGATACAGCTTCTTTTCTACAATAGATTGCCCTGGAATTAGTATTTTGTTTTGATTTTTTACATTTTAGTTAAAGTTTTTTACTTTTTTATTTATTCTATTATTAAGTGGCGAAGCGAAGCGAAATCACTTACTAACTTCATGTTGTCCGTCCGTCCCTCCGTTCGAGAAATAACTAGAGAACGGCTGAGAATTTCCAAATTCTGTTTCCACCGATCAATAGGTGACCAAAAAGGCTTATTTGATAGTGATTTTGAAACTGATTGGTCAAGGGTCAGCTAGACTAGAGGGTTCTCAAATTTGGGAGACTGCTTCGCCACTTCGCTGTGCGTTGCAAGCTTTGCAGGTTTATTTTTAATTGATTTTACGAGTCCTTTCTCTTTATTGTCGACAGTTTCTATTAGTAATTTATATTTAATTGCGTTCTGTTTTTATCCGTTTCAACTTTTATAAATAGAAAGTGGGAAAATAAAGAAGTAGCTTTAAAGAACTTAATTGACATAATGGATGGATATAAATTAGATATACTGGCCTTACAGCAAAGAAAACAAAAAAAAAACATGAAAATAGAAGAAATATAAAACATGTATGCTTTAACAGTAGAAAGGAGCATTGATACTTTGGAGTTAGCTTTATAGTAAACGAAAAAACTAAAAGAGTGGTAGTAGACTTTAAAGCAATTTCAGATAGAATATGTTTCTTAAGGGTGCGGAGTGAATATAGAAATATAAGTATAAGGAATGGACATGACCCGTCAGAAGATAAAGATTTAGAAGCTAAAAACCCATTTTATAAACATAAATAAGGTACTAGAGAACATACCAAAATATATCATTAAAATGACAATACGGGATTTTATGGTAATAATTGGATTGGAGGATCTTTATAAAAATATAACAGGAGGGAGGGAGAAGCCTACATAAGGAAACCAATGAAAACGTAAAGATGTTAATAGAGTTCACAGTAGAAGACCAAATGAAGGTAGTAAACTAAGTGACATGGATCTGTCTAGACAGAAAGTTACGAACCAAATTTATCACATATTTGTAGAAAAACATTTTAAAGCAGTCAGCCATTGTAAAGATTATAAAGAAGCAGAAAGTGATACTGATTATATCCTTATCATTGTCAAAAACAGAGAGAAGATACCAGTAAAAAGAGTAGTTAGGAAGGAAACACTAAATAAACTACAGAAGGTAGAGGTCTAACAGAAGTTACAAAAGAAATAGAAAGGAGGCTAACAAAAGAAAACTTAGTAAACTGTAAATTAAAAGAAGAATGGGCAAAAACTGAGATAGTTATGACGGAAGCAACAAACCTTTGTTTAGGAAACATATAATGTAAAAAGGAAGATAAATGTTTGATAACGATTTAAAAAAGCCTTCGTAGCCGAAAATAAAACAAAAGTGAAAATGAAAACTCTATCTGGAACAAATTAAACCAATTCTGGAAGAAAGAAATTATGTTATAAAAACTAACAGAGTTAGTTTTAGTTTTAGCTTCTTAAAAATTTTTTAACAGCAGTTATTGAGGGAGCGTGTGATAATACATAACTAGATTTAATCATTAAAGCGTTGAGGAATAAAGGACTCGACGAAACAAGTAGGTGAATAGACTGGATGTTTAAAGAATCATTAGAATATGGTGACTCGAGTTGCATGGAGAAGTTTTACCTCCTCTACTGTGGAAACTTGTAATGGACTAGCTATTAAAGACATTTGAAGAGAACGAATATAGAGCACTGGGAAATGACTTAGTCATACTATCCCAGAGTAGATTTAACAATATAATTAGGGAGCATATTTAAAAGACCCTTAACCTTGTTACGTATTGGACAGATATATATAATTCAAAATTTATCACAGTGACATTCACAAGAAGGTGAAACCTAGAGAAAGTGGAATCTCTGAGGTTTTGATAAGTAGAAATAAAATTATCAGCTGTGGTAAAGTATCTTAGAGTTATTTTAGACTCAACACATTTAAATCAAAAGGAAAACCGACATAACACTAGTGTTAGCCAGATGAGTTTATGGTAAACATGAGCTCTTAAAAACCAAAAGTGGTGTATTGGATGTACGTCACGGTAATTAAATCCATAATATTATATGTAGCTATGGTATGGTGGACAAATATGTTGCAAAGAACTGCTGTAACAGTACTAAGTAAGACACAAAAATTTACTTGTCTGGAAATAACGTGCGTCGTAAGAACAACACCAACAGCGGTAATGAAGAAATTGCTGTACTTTATTAATAATGAAATGGGCAATGCACCCGTCCTCAAAGATTGTATGAAAGTGGGGCATTTGAAAAATGAACAAGTAGGTAGAGGCGTACTAAGTGTGAAAACGCCAAAATTCAACAAAAATGCATTTAATATAAACTACCAGGTTAATATTGTGAATGGAAATGAATGTATAAAGGAAATAATCAACAGGAACAAACTTGATAAAATTATCTGGTATATAGAACGGATCAAAGACCAGATCTGGAACGGAAGCAGACTTCTTCTTCTTCTTATAGTCCTTCTCCTTCACGGAGGTTGGTTATCATCATTCTTATACGGATTTTGTCGACGGCCGATCGAAATAGTTCAATGCTGCTGCAATTAAACCAATCTCTGAGATTTTTTAGCCAAGAGATTTTACGCCTACCAACATTTCTTTTACCCTTTATCTTCCCTTGCATGATGAGTTGGAGCAGTGCGTATTTGGGATTTCTCATTACATGGCCTAAGTACTCTAGTTTCCTCTTTTTTATTGTATTTATTATTTCACATTCCTTGTTCATCCTTGTCAAAACTTCTCTGTTAGTTATTCTTTCAATCCAGGCTATACGCAACATTCTGCGGTAACACCACATTTCAAAGGCTTGTATTTTGTTTGTTTGCTCTTGCTTAAGTGTCCAAGCTTCTACGCCATAAAGCATGATATTAAATACATAACAGCGAAGCATTCGTATTCTGAGCCCAATGTTTATGTTTCGGTTGCAAAGTACTTTCTTTAATTTTGCAAAGCAGGATCTAGCTATTTCTATACGAGTTCTTATCTTCGTTGTTTGATCAGCTGTTTGTTCTATCCACGTCCCGAGGTATTTGTATTTCCTTACCCGTTCTATTAATATGTTTGCAACTCTTAAGTTTCCTTGAATGTGTGGAGTTTTTGTAACTACCATCCATTTGGTTTTATTAAAATTTATTTTTAAGCCGTAGTGGTTACAGCGATCATTTACTTTTTCAAGCAGATGTTGTATGTCAGTAAGGTTGCTTGCTAAGAGGATTGTGTCATCTGCGTATCTCATGTTGTTAACTATTTCTCCATTTATAATAATTCCCGCAGATTCCTCATCTAAGGCTTCTCTAAAGATGGCTTCGTTGTAGATGTTAAACAGAAGTGGAGATAGGATGCATCCCTGTCTCACTCCACGGCGTATCTCAATTTCCTCGGTTATTTCTGTTCCAATTTTTATGTTAGCACTCTGTCCCCAATATAGGTTACTAATTATCCTCACATCTCTCCTATCTATGCCTTTCTTAAGTAAAAGTTCTTGTAGTTTACCATGTTTCACTTTATCAAACGCCTTTTCGAAATCGATGAAGCAGGTAAACACATCTTGGTTCATATCCATGCATCGCAGGTATAGCACATTAACCCCAAAGAGAGATTCACGCGTTCCAAGACCTGCGCGGAAACCAAACTGGGAGTTACTTATTCCTTCTTCCAATGTTTTGTAAATTCTTTTATGAATTATTTTCAAGAATAATTTTAAAATATGTCCCATAAGTGCAATAGTTCGGTAATCTGAGCAATCTCTTGCGTTAATTTTCTTGGGAATTAAAATAAAGGTAGATAGCAATCATTGTTTGGGAATTTGCCCAGTGTCATAAATAGTGTTAAAAAGGTCTAAAATAACATCTAATGTTTCATCGTTACAAAGTTTAACAATTTCTATTGGTATCTCGTCCGGGCCAGCAACTTTGCCTGTTTTCATGTTTTCTAGTGCATAATTTAGGTCCGATTTTAGAATTTTAAAATTTTCGTCCTTTACTTCTAAACTGGTGTTTTCCGGCCTTTCGTCATTGTAAAGTTCTTGGATATATATCTTCCATCTGTTTATTTGATCTTTTATATCTGTTAGTATATGTCCATCAGCATCTTTGATGATATTATTGGCGCCACTTTTCTTTTTATATCCTGTTACTTCTTTGATCTTTTTGTACATGTGGAAGTTGTCATGCTTACTTTGTAGTAGTTCAATTTCTTCACATTGTTCAGACAGGTGTTTTTCTTTCGCTATTTTTATTTTACTTTGTATTGTTTTATGAATTTCTTTATATTTTTGTATATTTAGCTTATTCCTTCTTCTCAGATCCATGAGATCTAAAATATCCTGTGTCATCCAAGGTTTCTTTTTTATTCTCTTACTTACTAGATGTTCTTTGGTTACAGATGTTAGTACATTTTGTATTTTGTTCCATTTTTCATCAATATTGACTTCGCCTATTTGCATATTTATATTTTTAATCTCATTTGTTATTTTCTGTTGAACTATATTATATATTTTGGGTTCCTTTAAACGTCTTGTATTTATATAGTCATTCTGGGGTCTTATTATCTTCTTCATCCTAACTGTAATTTTTGCTAAAACTGGATTGTGGTCACTGTGAATGTCCGCACCAGGATATGTTTTCGCATACTTAATGGAATTTCTATAGCGATTATTACAAAGAATGTAGTCTATTTGATTTCTTACTGTTTTCCCTGGCTTATCAGCTGGAGACTTCCATGTATACAGCCTGCGAGTTGGAAGTTTAAAAAGCGTGTTTGCGACTATTAGATCTTTGTCCTGGTAGAATTGTATCATACGGTCTCCTCTATCATTGCGATCTCCTAGCCCAAAACCACCGGTACCTCTTTCTACTTTCGCATTTCCAACTTTCGCATTAAAATCACCCAAACACGATTGTAATATCTTTTCGCTTAATGATTCTGTAGATTTCTTCTATTTGTGCATAAAATTCTTCGCATTCTTCGTCTTCCTTATCGGCAGTTGACGCGTAAATTTGGATGATATTCATATTACCGTTGTTTGTTTTCAACTGTAACATCATTACTCTGTCTGAGAGTGGTATGAAGGTTGTGACTGCCGTTGCTGCTTTCTTGTTTAATATCATTTCAACTCCGTATCTGTGCTGAGAGCCATCATTTCCCGAGTAGTACATTATACCATTGCTTGTTGTACATTTACCATTTCCTGACCATCTAACATCACTTAGACCAAGGATGTCTATCTTCAGTCTATCCATTTCTATTACAGTATTGTGCAGTTTGCCTGGTGCCAGTAAACTGTTTACATTCCACGTCCCGATCTTTATATTATTTGCTGATAACTTTATAACTCTGCTCACAACTGTTCCCCCCGAAGATCCGATTGGGGAACTTGAAACTCCGGATTTAGATTTAGCTCTGAACGTTATCATATTGATAATGATAATGATGATAATTTTACTAAGGATATCTTTTAGATCTTTAATGCACTGGTTTCCACTTGCCTTCTGCATTCTTACGCCGTTGACCATCAATTTGGTTCCTCCGTCTTTAAGGTCTGTTTTTTCAACCTGAGGGCAAAAGAGTGCCCTATCTCTGCTGGCTCTTCCACCCGAAGCTGTTGACCATGCAAGAGTGTGACCACTTATACCGGCAGCCGATCGGTTATCACCATCTCTGGTTTCCCTCATGGTTATCTAGGAGCCATTAAATCCATTATTTGGAAGTTGCCACCTGTGTCACCTATGCTAGTTTTGGTCCGCCCTGGGTATTTTATTTCCCCGGTACCCATCATATTTGGGGGGCATTCCCCTATCCGGCGGGGAGGCGCCCAGTTGCGGATCTATCAACCCCGCTGGGAAGCAGACATATACTGTAAAAAGGAAAATTTGCAGTGTCACTAAGAAAATATACATATATCTGTTCATCAAGCGGAAGCCGATGGTAACATTTAGACTGGTATGGAATAGCCTCGAAGAACTCAGCGCTTTGAGGGACCATAGTAAGTTAACTGTGGGTACCACAGTGAAATTTCAGCCAACGAAAAAGCTGATGAGCTTGCACAAAAAGGTTATCAATCGGCTCTAGAAGTATCTAAAAGTACAATATGAAGCCTAGTAAGACAATGGATCAGAAAATAACAAAAAATACTAAAAATGTACCGGACAAAAACTTGGAAAAATCTTCATTAAAGGACCATCTGGTAAACGAACTGAAAAACTGTACAAAACAAGAATCACTTACGATCTATTATAGGTCTCCTCACAGGAAATTGTTTTCTTAGAGGAAACTTCAACAAAACAGGGCTGGATAAAGGAGACCTGAGATACAGACAATGTGATAGAAAAGCAGAGACAACTATTCATATCTTGTGGAAGTGCGAGGCTTTAGTTTGTAGTACGCAAAATATTTATGGAAAATCAATAATGGATCCAGAAGAATACAGCAACTATTCTAGTAAGAATCTTGTATAGACTGTTACAAGGATACTAGATAAAAGTGAAATAAAGGAGATTAGAAAAGCACAATGAGTCCATGAGGCTACACTGCTATCGGAGATATCGGCTTTCAAAAAAAATCTGCACTAATTAAACGTCAGTTGGATTAAATATTATCGATAGAAGAGGAGGTTAAGGTCTATTTAGATTTGTGCTAATTTTTTTTATAAAGTTACTACGTATGTAAGTCATATATGAATTTGGCAATCCGCGGTGGGTCCTTGATTATTCCGCCAGGAAGGTGGGGTTATTAGGTTAATTCATGAGATGATATGACAATTTCCGTTGAAATATTCTGAGCTCTGGTTGTTAGGTTAGAATTAGATCCACATTGTTCGGGTGTTTGAAAAACTGGTTTTGATATTTGATTAAATTTCATAGGAACGGTATATTAACATTGAATGTAAGGCAAGGTTAAATGAATATAAAGTAGTTTTTAAAATAGTCTTGACGTAGAATATCTGGATGATGCTATGGCGAGTAATCATCTTCATAATTTACAATTATATGCCCAAATTGGCTGTATACAGGATCTTCGACATAGTAATTTTTACGTTTTTTGAAAATATGTTGTTTCTATGCGACTATTTTGTTTATTTGCAGTTTTAGATATTTAATTGAGTTAGCTTGGGTTATGTTAACATTGTTAATAGTAATAGGGGGATAGCGTCGACGGTATGTTTCATTCACTTCTATTTTTTATTTTTGAAACCTCGTTTCTATTCTGTATAATTTTTCTGTATAAGGTTTAAGGGATTATGGGGATCATCATATGCAAGAACAGCTATATTGTCAGGTATTGATAAGGATTTCAAGAGGAAAGTTGGCGTACGGCGTACGTATGCGTGTTATTAAGATTACGGAAAGGGGTGTTGCTTGTTTTACTTCTTAAGTAGAGCAAGTCTTGATAAACCATACATCCTTTATAGTTAGCTTGGTGTTCGCCTTGACAAAGAACACATTTTGCTAGTGTTTGTCTTGACTTACATAGTACATGTAGATATGACCTCTATATTTTACGCAACTGAATGGCGTAGTACAGTATCTATCGGAATATCCATAGTTCATTACATTATTTTATTCTTCTTTTTAGGAGATTTAACATTCATATTTGTTCTAAAAATAATTTTCAATTTAAATATTTATGGTTGTTTTTAAGTTGTTCTAAATCTACATATATAAGAATGTTAATATGTGTTCCTTTCTTAATCGGTGTCTTACATTGAGTATGTTGCTGATTTTTTATTGCTTATTATTGATTGAAACTGAATGGTAAAAGTTTATTATAATAATTTTCTAAGCCCTCTGTTGCTTTAGTTGATGAGTGTGGTGGATTATCTTTTCATTCCTTAAATGGGTAATTCGTTTTCTGTATGTGTGCACACTAAGGTTATTAGTGTTTTCTATATCATTTTCTAAACCCTCACTACAACATTTTCATTATTAGTAACTTTTGTAGAATTGTCAATCACGTGTTTAAAATTAATATAAATATTGGCGGTGGTATTGACTCCCTTTTTCGCTCATTAAGAATTATAGTTGGTTTATGACGTGACTGGTTTAAGGCTGCTGCATTAATATTTTCAGCGATTTATTTTATTTTGTCAAAACAACGAAGGAATAAATTACCATGTAAATATAAAAATTTTATATCTTTGGAATTACAAATTTGAATTCGAATTTTTTCTGTACAACTTAAGTATCTGTATTTTAAATGCTATCGAGATTTGTTGTGCTCAACTAAATACAGACACATAATTCGGTAGCTTCTAAATACTTATTTTAAATTAATTGTTAAAAGCATGTAACATAATAAAGAAATAATTAAATAATACTTAAAAATTACTACATGATCCATAGATTATAATATAAAATAATGGCAAGACTCTAATTCCGCATGGGAGCCTGCAAACTGAGAGGTTAAGGCTCTCATATGTTCGACTTTACTGTCCGCTCGTCGCGCACCATCCCTGATGCGGGGGATTTGGGCAAATACTGTGCGTTAGACGACTGACATTACCCCTTGCCCGATCAACCGCAGGTACTCAATTATTTTCAGTGACTGAGTAGGTCTCAACCTCTTAGACCACTCTGGCGATGATCCATATATTAATAAGAGTGAAAAATTAAATTTATACTTAAATCAGAATTGTTTCTCTTACAGTTATGCTAAATATTGAGAGAGATGTCCTTAAAAATTAGTTCTTTGTTATAAAATTGTTAGCTCTAAAAAATATTTTTGTAAGTCTCTAAATGTTTGTGTTTGCTTGAGGAAGTCGTAAATCGGACAAAAATAACGCTAACCGATATGTTTGAAGCTGCAATCTATAAATATGAGAATAAATTTTCCTAGTACTTTTTATCCCGTTTACGTAAAAGATATGGATAATATACTGCAACACTATTAATAAAATTGGTAGGTGCACTCTTAAAATCCCGGATTAGATGTCTCGGTTTTAATCTAGTTTGCATAAACATGTATTAGTTTTTTATAGTGCCCTTTTATTAGCTTTCAGAAAATAAACATATTTACAGAAAATTTCTATAAGCCAATTATATGTCTACCATGTAGGCTTAAAGGAAATGATATATAGTACTCTAATATAAACAAAATTTACAATAATAATTATTTATATTAAATTATTTCCTCTATGTCATTCGACCACTTCCGTTTCAATTTTCTTTGCGTTGTTTTATACACTAATTGTTGAACTACATTATTTGGATAAGACTATAGAGAATTTTTATGTTTCCTAACATATCCCAGATCTTCATGTAGAGTTCGGTTGGAAAAGAACCATGGTGGATCTGCTATTAAGCGAAGAGTTTAGTATTTGTAGTATAACGGTTGGACACTGTTACTTCTTTTGTGCAAATGTAAGGTAGATAGATTGATCTTTGTTTTTTTTTTGGCCCACTTACAGGCACTGAAGTCTCAAGATTTTATTGTACCCACTAACATGCACTTAATGCTAGGACGTTTACACACACCCATGGGTTGAGCGACACTCGAACTCGCACGCGCCGTCTAGAGGACAGAGCCAACTGGTTGAACCATCTGAGCCATCGCGTCTCCTTGATCTTTGTTTATCCTGACTTTTGTGAAAGCCCTGCTGCAGTTTCTTTATTAGTGGGCAGATTTGCAATATACAGAGCTTCTGTGCTTATCACATAATAATATCAAACTTCGTAACAAGCTTTAACTTGCATATGGCGTTTGATTAAGACTTTCACAGTAAGTAGTATTGATACTTTGACTTTGGAGAAAAGACTTTTATGCCAAATCCTATCAAAAATCTTTGAATATCTAAAAACAGTACTGTTTGTTCTTGAAAGTTTTATTTATGACGTTAGTTACACGAAGACATTGTCTAATAGTTGAATGAATATGCCGAAAGCCCAATTTATGTTTGGGAATATAATGTTCTAGCAGTGAGTCTTCCTGGTATTAGGAAGCATGTCTTGTTTTAAGATCATGATGATTTGGAGAAACTTTATTTGAATATATATTCGGCAATATTTCAATATCAAAATAGAGTTAAAAAGTATTATCAGCGTCATTATTGCTTTTTGGGTAACTTTTTTAATATTTATGCGATTATAAGGTCAAATACAGATGCTTCATGGTTAGACAGAGTTAGAGTTTCTGCTTTATTTCAGTGGACAAGAAATCGAAAATTGGTAGTTGATAGTTGTAGAGTAGTAGTTCTCAAACTTACTATGCTCATGGGCCCCTTCTTATATATAGAAAAAAGCTGGCCATAAATTTCCAAGTGAAATAACTCTATATATAATTGCATAACAGAAAAATTATAAATTTAACTTTGATGTCTTGAATGGTAAACGGTGACATAAAAATAAAATATAAATAAAACATTTTGATATTTAATGTAGTATTGATTGAAATTATAATTTTTGTTTTAAAATACAAAAACATCATATTTTTTTTAATGAGGTGGGACGATGTAAGATTATTTATATTCGGCTCCTGTATTGGTATAAATTTATCTGTTTGTGGGACTACTTGTAAAAGGGTTCAACACCCAATCGGGAATAACAGAGTGAAGAATGTCTTCAAATTTTTGGCTAAGGTCAGAATGAAGAGCCGTTAAGTGTTGACAATAAGCAAGCAAGTCTTTATTCCGTTTTTACAATTTTGAAAGATTTGGAAATTGAGAGCATTCTCCTTTTCCCGAGTTTTGCTTGTATAGAAACAGTTTCACAGAACCTGCAGATATGATACTTTTAATTTTGATTAAATTTAATTGGTCACCTTGTAGCTTCAAATTGGTTTCGTTAATTTGACAAATAAGTCGGTCATATCAGCTATGTCATTTTTTAAATTAATTAAATAGAGTCGCAAATCATTGTCTTTACTTTCCAAGAATTCTAACACTGAGTCAAAGAGTGCATAAAATCGATCCAAATATGCACTTTTAACCAACAAACTTCCGTGTTTAGTAGTAAACGATTATAATCTTCATTATTTTCCAAACAACATTGAGCAAATAATCTCTCATTTAAGGCATTTGAAACTAAGGTTTTTGGCGACTAAATGATGTCGATAAATGACACAATGTACAGATGACACATTCGGTATAGCTTTTTTTAATTATGCCGGAAGGCATCAGTGTCGTTCTACCATTGCCGGAACACCGTCAGTAGGAACGGAGAGGATATTACACATGGGTCTAGCTTTTACATAGGAAAATCTTTTTAGATTTTTAAATGTTGCTGCACCTTTCGTATCAGTCTCCAAACATTTGGCAAATAACAATTCTTAGGAAATTTTTTCTTCTTTTACAAACCTCGCATAAGCTAAAAGTAAAACTTCGTTTCCTGGCAAAGTTTACTCGTTAATTTTCTACGTACTGAGTCATGTCGTCAATCCTTCTTTGTACTCTATTATTATTCAGTTGAATTCTTCTTATAATATCGAAAGCTGGTTTATGCATCACGGTGCGTATTGCCTTACTTACAACTGGTAGAATAAGTTCTTCACTAATGATGTGGGGCTTTCCGGACTGCAATCAGTAAAGAAATGTTATAAGAAACATGCAGTTTATCGTCGTCTAAGATCACCATTAAGAGTTGTCACAATGATAGTGTTTTCAAATATTTTTCTTTGAATGTTTTAAAAAATGTTAAATCTCTATCTTTTTTGTCACTACGGATTTCTGTCAAATGTTCCTTAAGCTTAGAAAATTTTATTGATTCATTTAACAAAGTTTTATTTCATAGAAGGCACACAGATAAAGTACTATTTCGAAATAACGAGATAAAGCCATATTTTACATATTCAATATTGTCTGCATTTTTTTTCGGCTTACTCATACTATTATCTGTAAAAAAGGATACAAATTTAAGATATGAGAAAATAAAACAAATTATTTCTTTGCAAAATACCACTGTTTATTAATATTTTGTTTTATTTTGAAAATGAAATGCACCAAAATAACGCTCGCGCCGATTATTTACTTAAGATACAAGGATAAAATTTTAAGCTAGTGCCACATATTGCATTGGTATGCATTTGTTACTAGTTTAATTATTTATTTTTCAAAATATATATATATTTTTTTCAAGAAAAGTAAATAATTCAAGAATTATCAAATAAATTAATAATAGCAAAATATAATATTGATAAATATTATATAATAAAACAATTATATAAATTACCATCAACAAAAGTATATATAATAAATTTAATATACTAGGAAACTAGGAACATTTTTTGGCTACCAATTTATTTATTGCTATTTATTTTAACTTTCCTAATAATAAAAATGTGTTACAATTATTATTCTACCTTATATTAAATATTTCGCAAACCTCTCGATGTTCTTTACGCACACCTAAATTTATTTTAATTTGCTCTAAATCCCCTCAGTGGTAACAAGAACCCCCGAGGGTCGGTAGAAATCACTTTAGGAAGTACTGTTGTGGAAGGACATCGAGGTATAGTTTATAAACTTCAGCAAGATGTGTAAATATTTTAGCCTTTTCCAATTCTGACATAGTTCAAATACCAGCTTGATTTCGTATTGGTGATGCAGGTTTTTGGGATCTTTTTTAGTTCTTTGGCGAGGGATGTATTAAATATTGTTTAAACTGAATATTATGTAAATCCGTTAGTGTTTATGAACGAAGTCGAGAAATCGAAAAACAACCAGTCGGTAGAAATAAATATGAAAATAGGTACATGGAACGTAAAAACAATGGCGCAAACCGGAAAAATTAACAATGCTATCCAAGAAATGGAAAGATTGAAAATCAAAATCCTGGGAATAAGCGAAATGAGATGGCCTGGTGCAAGTTACTGTGATATAAACAAACATCGGGTATATTACTCAGGTTCAGCAAATGAGCAATATCAACATGGTGTAGGAATCATAGTTTGTAAATCAATCGCAGAAAGTGTAACAAACTTTATACCAATCTCAGAAAGAATCATGCTACTACAAATAAAAGCTAAACCTACAACATTAAACATTATTCAAATATATGCTCCAACGACAAATCACACAGACGAAGAAATGGAACAGTTCTACTTTCAAATCGCAGATATACTGAAAAACTTGCCAAAACAAGATCTAAATATACTAATGGGAGATTTCAATTCAAAAATCGGAAAAGGTCGGGAAGGTGATTTCATAGGACCGCACGGGTTAGGAGAAAGAAATGAGCGTGAAACCAACTAAGCATATTTGCAGGAGAACAAGGCTTAGCAATAATGAATACATTTTCACACTTCCACCAAGAAGACTTTACACGTGGAAATCGCCTAAAGACTCACCGGAAAACGTTGTTAGAAATCAGATAGACTTTATCCTGATAAATAAAAGATACAGAAACAGTTGCACCTGTGTAAAAACATATCCAGGTGCAGATATACAGTCAGACCACATCCCATTAGTGGGGACCTTTAAAGTTAAATTAAAAAGAATAAGAAAGAAAGGTACTAATAAGTATGATGTAAGAAAACTAAAAGAACCACTAATAAAACATAAAGCAAAGATAAGGTTAAACGACGAGATTAGATTAAACGCAAACATAAATAGACATATGGTCAATATATCAAATATAGGAGAGGAGGTCAAAAAAGTAAGACACTGTGGAAAGTATCAAAAAGGAATTCTTAAAACCAGACACCGTAAAGAAAAAGACATGGATGACAAATGAAATCCTACAACTGATGGAAAAAAGAAGACTCGCAAAAAGCCATCCAGTAGAATATAATACCATTAATAGAAGAATAAAATTGAAAATAAGAGAAGCAAAAGAAAACGAGGTAAAAGAAAAATGTACGGAAATAGAAACCTTACAAGCGAGACATGACAATTTTAATATATATAAGAAAATTAACGAGGTGACTGGGAAATATAAAAAGAGAACTGTGAACAAACTAGTGAATAAAGAAAGGAAAATTATTATCAATAAAAATGAAATCAGTGAAACATGGAAAAATATACAGAACAGCTATTTCACGATAATAGACCAAAACCTCTCCAGATAAACAGCGAAACCGGACCAAAAATACTAGTAGAAGAAGTACAAAATGCAATAAAAGTATGAAGAAAGGCAAAGCACCTGGCCCAGACAACATACAGACAGAGTTTTGAAACTCCTAGATGAAGAAAACGTGAAATGGCTGACAGATCTATTCAACTATATATATGACACTGGAAAAATACCTATAGAATGGCTTAAATCTGAATTCATTCTACTACCTAAAAAGCCAGGAGCTAAGAAGTGCAACGAGTATAGAACAATAAGCCTCATGAGCCACCTATTAAAATCATTTCTAAAATAATTCATAATAGAATATACAAACTATGCGAAGAACAAATAACACCTACACAGTTTGGATTCAGGAACGCAGTCGGAACACGCGAAGCCCTATTTAGCATTCAAGTATTAATTCAACGTTGCAGGGATGTAAACTGCGATGTATATGCCTGCTTCATAGACTTTCAAAAAGCTTTTGATAGAGTCCAACATCAAAAGATGATAGATATTTTAAGAAACATAGGACTAGACGAAAAAGATCTAAGAATTATTATAAATCTATATTGGAATCAGACGGCATCAATGAAATTAGAAGAAGAAAACATCGAAGATATAAAAATCCAGAGAGGGGTGAGACAGGGCTGTATACTGTCTCCGTTATTGTTCAACCTTCATTCAGAATATATCTTCAGAGAAGCGTTAGAAAACACAAATATAGGGATTCTCTTAAATGGAGAAAGATTAAATAACATCAGGTACGCAGACGACACAGTCATTTTTGCTGAAAAGTTAGGGGACTTACAAGTACTACTAAACAGAGTAACAGAATGTAGTCAGAGACAGGGCATAGACATCAATATAAACAAAACGAAATTAATGATCATCAGTAAAAATAATATCCCCAGATGTCAACTCATGATAAACCATATACCTATAGAACAAGTGGAAAAGTATACTTACCTTGGTAGCACCATTAATGACCAGTGGGATAACTCACAGGAAATAAAGATCCGCATTGAAAAGGCTAGAGCCGTGTTCAACAAAATGAGTACCATCTTCAAAAGCCACAATTTAACAATTAATTCAAAGATGAGATTTCTGAGATGCTACGCCTTCCCTATCCTTCTTTATGGAGTAGAGTCATGGACCCTGACAAAAACAACAGAAAAAAGGCTGGAGGCATTTGAAATGTGGAATGACGAAATTATGCAAAGAATGAAAAAAGAAAAAGAAATACTGACTACAATAAAAACAAGAAAGCTCCAGTATCTAGGACACATTATGCGGAACGAAAACAGATTCCAACTACTTCAAGTTATACTGCAGGGAAAAGTACAAGGCAAAAGAGGTCCGGGTAGAAGAAGGATATCATGGCTTAAAAACCTGCGAACATGGTTTTCTATGACCACAACACAGTTATTCAAGACAGCAGTCAACAAAATTATAATAGCCCAAATGGTTGCCAACATCCGGAACGGATAGGAACCGCAAGAAAAAGTTAGTGTTTACTTGATTGCAAGATTAGTGTCAAATATTAAAAAGATAGCAAGGAAAAAATTCAAGTTAACAATGCCGTCTACCCTAAGAACGTTCCAATTCTTCAGTAACCCCTGAATAACTAGTGTTTAACGTATTACCCGAAGAAAACTAAATTTGTTTTTCTACAAAACATATATGCAGTAGAAGGAGTAATGGTTAAAATTTAATTTATTATGGAAGAATAATATTTAATCTTACTAAAAATAATTTAGAGTTTATTTCGTGACAATATAATAGATTTAACTTCAAAAATAAATTGTTTTGATTTTGAGTAGTTATTTAGAGGCAATGAATAAGAGCATGATAATTAAACGATTACGAAAAACGTAAAGATCAAACACAGAGATCAGAAGAAGATCACTAGTAACATACATAATCCATCAAATATGTTCAATAAGATGAAATTGGGCTGGTCACATCGCTAGAGTGTAAGATAACCAAACGAATTGTTGAATGGAGATCACGCCTACATAGAAGGAGCGTGAGACGCTCGCAGACTAGGTGGATTGAAGACATCAAAAGACTAACAGGCTATGACTGGATGAGAAAAACCGAAAACAGATTGGAATGGAAAAGGCTTGGAGAAGCTTATATCCGACGATGAATAAAATAGCTAAGAAGAAGAAGAAGAATATTTAGAGGCCCAACAAAGTCATTTTAAAACATTTTCTGTATTTATTATAAATTATGATTACTTATTAACCCAGATTTTGTATTATTAATATTCATTTAAAAAGACGTATGTTAAAATTATCTTTTTATGATTGTTTCTCTTACCCGTTGGGTTTGTAATACACTATACTAGAGGTCATTACGGGACGCGAAAGTAGGATTCGTGCTTAAATTTTAATAAGCTGTTAGTAACTTCGTTTTATTGCTGCAAAATATTACATCTTTCTATATAGCGTTATTAATAATGAAACCTTCGAAATACCGTTAACCGAACAATTAAGAACTCCCGAAAAAATACGTTTAGTGCAACATAAATAAGCTCAGGTGTGTTTCGCAGTTTAAGTACCAGCAAATAACTAACAAACTGTACATAAACGCCATGAAGAGATATATTAAACCAGTATAAAAGCAAATTGGTTTTGTCGTGATGGTTGTAATACGAGCGACTTTATTGTCGTAGTTGTTAACTGTTTCGTACGTAGCTGCGACTTAAACAAGATATTTGATTGTGCCGGTGAATGGAACGGCAGACAACACTTCTATTTGCAATAAGGCGTCTTAACACAAATATACATCAAATTTATCGCGCAATAGTGCTGGTGCACAAATTAATTTAGTGGAAAATTGTTATTATGTCTATTTATTATTATTTAACGTACGTACATCTTACCTTTTCTCTAACTTTAAATATCTTTATATAGATTTTAGATACGTATTGTGTTTTGTAGGTTACATCAGTATCCTTTTTTTTAAATAAACTCTTACTATGTATCAGTATTATTATGTTTTGAAACTTGCTTTGTTTGCCTGAAGATTTAATTTAGCAACATTCATCTAACAGATTGACATTTAGATCATTGGTCTGTGTGTTTCTATTTTAGTCTTATATTTATCATTGTAGTTTGTAATTTTATCACGTACTCAAGCAGTGAGATGATCAGATTACTTTTTTCTATAATACATAATTTGGGATATACTATAGAGCATTGATTTCCAAAGTGGTCCAAGTGGACCCCCAGGGGCCCACGGGAGGACTCGACGGAGGTCTACGTTGGCGTGACAAAAAAATGGAGGTTCACAATTCGTAAGCGGGGGTCCACGAAAATTTATCTGGTTTCGATAGTGAAGAACTAAGATATTGGCTTGAGTTCACTTATCAATGTAGGCAGATAATATTTTAAGAAGCTCAGCGACTGTTACTTGTAAAAACTTGCATATTCCATATTCAGTATAACGTGTCGAGACTTGCAAAGCCGCTGCCGCCGTCCGCAATGCTTGTTCAGACGTGCAAAGGGACGAAGTACGACTTGTGTGTGTTGCAATCTTGCATGAACTTGTTTGATTCTTCACCAATATAAATACGATTGCCACGGATAAACGTTATTCATTTGTTTCAATTTCGAAAAGAAAAGTAAAGTAAAGTGAATCGATGTTAGTGTTTGCCACTGCCAAAAGTAATACCACATACTTTTATTTTTTATTATTTATCATTTTTTTACAATTTATTGTACACGTTAAACACAAAATGGACAAATTACAAAAAAATACGTAGGCTTGTATGCGTCTATCAATTTCAGATTTTGGTTAAATTTTTGCATGTTATCAATTGACATAAATAAACATATTCTTGTACTGTCTCTACAGTTTGGTTGTCAATTTTTATGTTTATGTTGTCTTGTTGGTTAGTCATTTTTTTTTGTTTATGTATTTTTAGCCCAACTTTTGCTGATTTGTTCTTGAGTTCTTCGAGCATGTTTTGTAAGTCCACTGCTGAGTTTGATATGATGATTAGGTCATCTGCATAGGCCAGGTGATTGAGCATTTTGCCATTTATATTCACTCCTTTATTTTCCCAGTTCAGTGACTTTATCACATCTTCTAGTGCTGTTATAAACAACTTAGGACTCATCGAGTCTCCTTGCCTTACTCCTCTACCGACCGGGATTTTATTAGTGTTTTAGTGTAACCTCACTGTCATTGTTGATTTTTCATAGATGGAGTGGATCATTTTAGTGTATCTATAGTCTATTCTACTGTTTTGCAGGGCTTTTTCTATCGCCCACAATTCAATCGAGTCGAAAGCTTTTTCAAAATCGACCAGCGCCATATATAAAGGTAAATTGTATTCGATGGCTTTTTCTATTAATGTTCTTATTGTGAGGATGTGGTCGTTTGTGCTGAAATTTTTCCTAAATCCAGCCTGTTCGATCGTCTGGTAGATAATTAGTGCGTTGCTCCAATCATCAGGAATCCTTCCTTCCTCCAGACATTTATTAAAGAATATTTGTAATGCTTGAATTATCGTATCTCCTCCTTCTTTTATTAACTCGCCTATTACGCCATCTTGTCCTGGGCTCTTTTTTGATGGACTTTATGTTGAATTTAATCTCCTCATTAGTAATTTCTGGGATATCTTCTGAATTTACATTTATTATTTTCTTTTTTAATTCCTGTTCCACATCTTTCGGCGTTTCGTTTTTTTGTTTGTATAGCTTTTCATAGTATAGTTCTATGGTCCTTAAAATTTCGTTTTTATCTCTTACTTCTTTTCCCTCATTGTCTTTAAATGCTGTGATATTTGCTCTACCTAATGATCTTCTTATGCTTTTCATATTTTTATTTTCTTGGATTATTTTTTCAATTTGTGCTTCTAACTGTTTCCTTTTATCTTCTCTTATTGATTTCTTCAGTGTCTTATTGGTTTCTGTAAATTCTATCGTGTTCCGTTTTCCGTTTTTCAACAGTTCTCGTCTTATACGGAATAGTTCTTCTGTTCTGTCATTCCAACTTTTTTCTTTTTTCTTACGAGCTGCGGCTACTTTAAGGCCTGCGTCTAACATACATTTGTTTATGGTAGTATTGATGTCGTTCATTGTCATTTCCTGTATTTCAAAGGATTCTAAATTCTTGTTTAATTCGTATTCATACTGTGCTTGTTTTTCTTTTAAAATCCTTGTGTCTATCATTGTTTTTGGAGTGCTAATTCTTTTCTTTCTTTCCAAACTTGCCAAAGTCCAGCGAGCAATGGAAAGGCAAATGCTAAATATAAAGTTGAAAGATAGAATAAGAAATGAGAGTATAAGGGAAAAAACAAAAGTAATAGACGTCAAGAGACATGTAGCATCATTGAAATGGAGATGGGCAGGCCACACCATGAGACAAAAAGATGGACGATGGAACAAGGAAATACAGGAATGGAGACCATGGACGGGCAGAAGGAGTGTGGGCCGCCCACAAACCAGATGGAAAGATGACATAAAATTAATAGCAGGATTAACATGGATAAGGACAGCTCAAGACAGAGACAAATGGAGATTTAAAGGGGAGGCCTATGTCCAACATTGGATAGATACAGGCTGATAAAGAAGAAAGAAGAAGAAGTAGTTCTCAAACTTACTATGCTCATGGGCCCCTTCTTATAGCAAAAAGCTGGCCATAAATTTCCAAGTGAAATAACTCTATATATAATTGCATAATAGAAAAATTATAAATTTAACTTTGATGTCTTGAATGGTAAACGGTGACATAAAAATAAAATATAAATAAAACATTTTGATATTTAAAATAGTATTGATTGAAATTATAATTTTTGTTTTAAAATACAAAAACACATCATATTTTTTTAATGAGGTGGGATGATGTAAGATTATTTATATTCGGCTCCTGTATTGGTATAAATTTATCTGTTTGTGGGACTACTTGTAAAAGGGTCCAACATCCAATCGGGAATAACCGAGTGAAGAATGTCTTCAAATATTTGGCTAAGGTCAGAATGAAGAGCCGTCAAGTGTTGACAATAAGCAAGCAAGTCTTTATTCCGTTTTTACAATTTTGAAAGATTTGGAAATTGAGAGCATTCTCCTTTTCCCGAGTTTTGCTTGTATAGAAACAGTTTCACAGAACCTGCAGATATGCTTTCAAACATTTTTCTTTGAATGTTTTTAAAAAAGTTAAATCTTTATCTTTTTTGTCACTATAGATTTCTGTCAAATGTTCCTTAAGCTTAGAAAATTTTATTGATGCATTTAACAAAGTTTTATTGCATAGAAGGCACACAGATAAAGTACTATTTCGAAATAACGAGATAAAGCCATATTTTACATATTCAATATTGTCTGCATTTTTTTCGGCTTACTCATACTCTTATCTGTAAAAAGGGATACAAATTTAAGATATGAGACAATAAAACAAATTATTTATTTGCATAATACCACTGTTTATTAATATTTTGTTTTATTTTGAAAATGAAATGCACCAAAATAACACTCGCGCCGATTATTTATTTAAGATACAAGGATAAAATTTTAAGCTAGTGCCACATATTGTATTGGTATGCATTTGTTACTAGTTTAATTATTTATTTCTCAAAATATATATTTTTTTTTCAAGAAAAATAAATAATTCAATTATTATCAAATAAATTAATAATAGCAAAATATAATATTGATAAATATTATATAATAAAACAATTATATAAATCACCATCAACAAAAGTATATATAATAAATTTAATATACAAGATGATTCAAAAAATTATACTGGTTTTTGTTTAAAACTAGGTATATTTTTTGGCTACCTATTTATTTTAACTTTCATAATAATAAAAATGTGTTACAATTATTATTCTACCTTATATTAAACATTTCGCAAACCCCTCGATGTTCTTTACGCAGGCCCAAATTTATTTTAATTTGCTCTAAATCCCCTCAGCGGTAACAAGAACCCCCGAGGGTCCGTAGAAATCACTTTAGAAACTACTGCTGTGGAAGGACATCGAGGTATAGTTTATAAACTTCAGCAAGATGTGTAAATATTTTAGCCTTTTCCAATTCTGACATAGCTCAAATACCAGCTTGATTTCGTATTGGTGATGCAGGTTTTTGGGATCTTTTTTAGTTCTTTGGTGAGAGATGTATTAAATATTGTTTAAACTGAATACTATGTAAATCCCTTAGTGTTTACTTGATTGCAAGATTAGTGTCAAATATTAAAAAGATAGCAAGGAAAGAATTCAAGTTAACAATGCCGTCTACCCTAAAAACGTTGCAATTCTTCAGTAACCCCTGAATAACTAGTGTTTAACGTATTACCCGAAGAAAACTAAATTTATTTTTCTACAAAACATATATGCAGTAGAAGGAATAGTAGTTAAAATTTAATTTATTATGGAAGAATAATATTTAATCTTACTAAAAACAATTTAGAGTTTATTTCGTGACAATATAATAGATTTTACTTCAAAAATAAATTGTTTTGATTTTGAGTAATTATTTAGAGGCAATGAATAAGAGCATCATAATTAAACGATTACGAAGAACGTAAAGATCAAACACAGAGATCGGAAGAAGATCACGAGTAACAGACATAATCCATCAAATATGTTTATTAAGATGAAATTGGGCTGGTCATATCGCTAGAATGTACAATAACCAAACGAATTGTTGAATGGAGATCACGCCAACATAGAAGGAGCGTGAGAAGCTCGCAGACTAGGTGGATTGAAGACATCAAAAGACTAGCACGCTATGACTGGATGAGAAAAGCAGAAAACAAATTGGAATGGAAAAGGCTTGGAGAAGCTTATATCCGACGATGAATGAAATAGCTAAGAAGAAGAAGAAGAATATTTAGAGGCCCAACAAAGTCATTTTAAAACATTTTCTGCATTTATTATAAATTATGATTACTTATTAACCCAGATTTTGTATTATTAATATTCATTTAAAAAGACTTATGTTAAAATTATCTTTTTATGATTGTTTCTCTGACCCGTTGGGTTTGTAGTACACTCTACTAGAGGTCATTACGGGACGCGAAAGTAGGATTCGTGTTTAAATTTTAATAAGCTGTTAGTAATTTCGTTTTATTGCTGCAAAATATTACATCTTTCTATATAGCGTTATTAATAATGAAACATTCGAAATACCGTTAACCGAACAATTAAGAACTCCCGAAAAAATACGTTTAGTGCAACATAAATAAGCTCAGGTGTGTTTCGCAGTTTAAGTACCAGCAAATAACTAACAAACTGTACATAAACGCCATGAAGAGATATATTAAACCAGTATAAAAGCAAATTGGTTTTGTCGTGATGGTTGTAATACGAGCGACTTTATTGTCGTAGTTGTTAACTGTTTCGTACGTAGCTGCGACTTAAACAAGATATTTGATTGTGCCGGTGAATGGAAGGGCAGACAACACTTCTATTTGCAATAAGGCGTCTTAACACAAACATACATCAAATTTATCGCGCAATAGTGCTGGTGCACAAATTAATTTAGTGGAAAATTGTTATTATGTCTATTTATTATTATTTAACCTACATATATCTTACCTTTTCTCTAACTTTAAATATCTTTATATAGATTTTAGATAAGTATTGTGTTTTGTAGGTTACATCAGTATTCTATTTTTTAAATAAACTCTTACTATGTATCAGTATTATATGTTTTGAAACTTGCTTTGTTGACCTGAAGATTTAATTTAGCAACATTCATATAACAGATTGACATTTAGATCATTGGTGTGTGTGTTTCTATTTTAGTCTTATATTTATCATTGTAGTTTGTAATTTTATTACGTACTCACGCAGTGAGATGATCAGATTAGTGTTTTCTATAATACATAATTTGGGATATACTATAGAGTATTTGTTATTCTGCAGAGCATTTGGTTTTGAAAATATTCCAAGATTTTAATATTCAGTGATTTAGTGAATTCTCAGCGAAAATTTGTATAACTAATAGTCTTTAAGATTATTCTGTAGAACAATAATGAGAATCGTTGAGTTCGTTTTATTCACAAGTACATTTGCTGAAATTTTATGTTCAGTTATTTTTGTTTTGTAAAAAAGCGTGTGCGGCTCATCAATATTCCATTCAGTTATAGACTGAAAACTTGAGATGTGTATATATTAATTGGCCTTTATTCGCCGTTTTTTATCCATTCAATTTTTTAAGGGGAGGTTCTCATGAAACTCGACCAAAAAATCATTTTTTTTGTTTGTCTTATTATCTATAGAATATCTTCAAAAAAGGATTTTATCGAAAACAATTTTATAGAAAAAAATTGCATAATAATGGAATCCACCTTTTAATATTATTATTACATATATTATTTTATCCTGATATTTTTGAAATACGCGCCTATATTATGGATTCTATGGTAAGTGTAGTTACATGAAATACCATAAGATGTCAGGGTGTTAAATCGCTGTTTAGCAGCAAGGTAAATTAATTAGTCTTTACTTTCAAAAAATCTTTAACCAAATCTTTAAATGCGTTTTACTCGAAACCATGTTTTTGAAACTCGTGGGAACTGTAACTCAAAAACTAATCGGATTTAATTTGATTTTCTTTATTTTAAAGTAAATTAAATTTATTAGAGCTTATACCTATGAAAAGATTTATTTTGTTGTTAATTTTTTTGTTATAACACTTTAAAGAGCGAAACAAAATTGAAAAATCGGTACCAAAAATTCGAATGTCCGCCATTTTATTAATTTTCGACTTTTTATTGATATTATTCTTCTTATCTTTTTGAAATTTTGATTTCAAATAATTTTTACGAATTCTGCATTTCCCACCAGAGTGCATATTTACAATCTATTCTATACAATCTAAGTGAGTAATAAGCAACTTGTACAATAAAGTAGAAGACTTGAGGGAGGTCCATCCATTGACGTTACTCCCAAATAGGAGGCGTACGCCTGGTTGGGTTGATGTGTGAGGTCATGAGGCCATTGGCGATGCAGTTTTCTTGTCACAATTGGTTTTTGGGATAGCTGATGAACGAGCTCGTTTTCGTGTCCCACGAGAGTGTGTTGGTAGAAAGTTGCTAGTCTACGGATTTTGCTGGAGACATGCTATCCCTAACGTACCAAGGGGCATTTGACATCAGATGAAGTGTCTTGGATTGGAAACGCTGCAAGATTTTAGTATTTGACGGCTTGGTGCAATGCCATAGTTGGATGCCGTAGGTCCAAATTGGCTTCAGGATGGCTTTGTGAGGATAACAGGAGTTTTTGAAGGACGAACGCCTTCCAAGAAGCCAGTTCATTTCTTTTACTTTGATGTCAAGATGTGTTCTTTTTGCCTTTATGCAAGTCTTCCATGTGAGTTTCTAGTCAAGATGCATCCCTAAATATTTGACTTCTGGTTTGACTGGTATAACTGTATTGTTAATGGTGACTGGTGGACATGTACTTCGCTTGTTTGTGAAGGTGATGTGGGTAGATTTATCGTTGTTGACGGAAATTTTCCACTTGAATTTTCCACGTCTGAAGTGTATACCAGGTATAATAGAGAACCCAGAACACTTCCTTGTGGTACACCAGCAGCTATGGGTTAATAGTTTAAGAATGAATTGTTGATTCTGACTTGGAAGGTTCTGTCACTTAGGTAAAATTTCAGTAATAAAAAATTTTGGCCGGAAAAGATTGTCTTAATTTTGTATAGTAATCCCAAATGCCATACTCTATCGAATCCTTGCTTGATATCCAAAAAGGCTGCGGTGCAGAACGCCTTGACTTCTAGTGATTGCATGTTTTTGGTAACAATCCTTTGGGTTTGCTGTATTGCCGAGTGTACTCGAGTGCACTGTCTCTTCTATTCTTTTTAGCAATAATCTTTCAAAAATTTTAGACAGGAGGGGAAGGAGACTTATAACTCGCTATGATGTTGGTTCTTTGGGTGGTTTGTCGGGCTTGGCAATCACTGTGATTATAGCAGACTTCCGCTGGAGTGGGAAATAACAAAGCCGTAACATGCTGTTGTAGATGGTAATCAGCAGTACTAATGTTTTCCTGGGTCGATAACGTAAAATTTGTCCTGTTATTAAGTCGTAGCCTGGGAATTTTGGACATTGGTGCATTTGAGTTCCTGTTAAACTTCGGCCGGAGAGAAGGATTTGATCGGTAAGGACATTTGAAGCGACGCTTGTAGGAAGGCTTCGACTTCTTGGTTATCATTTAGATTTGGCTGTGGTGTTATAAAGATATGTGCAAATACAGAGATGCCCTGGAAATACATTTGCTTTATCAATGTCGGTCCTGGCCCAAGTTTTGTCAGGTTTTCTGATTGATGGGATCGTAATTTTGGTCTTTTAAATTTCTTTGTAGCTCTCAAATGAACAGTCAAGGCTCGATAAATGGGTTATATAATAATGAAACGTTTCATTTCTGGAATTTATGAACTCAATTTCAAGATTCTGAGTCAGCCTATTGTATGTTGGTTTGTCATTAGCGTTTCTGGTTCGCTGCCATCTACTTCTTGCTCGGCGTTTTTCGATGACAAGTTAATGATGTGTCTAGGAATATTGTCATTCTATGTGTTGATTGGGATCGGCAGGTGTAGCTTCTCGAGCGGCACTTTGGAGGAGTATTCGGTTGCGTCATCTAGTTCAGTAGGTGTTTTAATTCGTAGGGTAAGGTTGGTGCGTTCGGTTAGTAGTTGTTGAAATAGTTCCCAGTTTGTTTCTTAGTGGTAAACCTTGGAGGGCTATTTTTGTGGATTATATTCAAGCTTGCTGTTATAATTATCGGTGAGTGATCGGAAGATAAGTCACAGTTGGATTTTATTTTGAGGAACGTATTGGTGGTACCGTTCGTGATCGCGAAGTCCAGCATATCAGCGATTTTGTGAAGAACACTAGGCCAGTAAGTTGGTTCGTAGGTTGATAAGTAGTTTAAATTAAGGTTTTGTATGTCACGGAAGTTTCGCCACTTCGGAATAATTAGGCGTGATCCCCAAGTAGTGTGCTTAGCGTTCCAGTCGCCAGCAATTATGCATTTATTCCCAAAGTTTTGGAAGTATTCTTCATACTCCTCATAAGTGATGCGATGCCTAGGTGGGCAGTAAGCGGCTGCCGCGGTGAGTGCGTAGGCACTGGTTATTGGTTTGATAAAATAGCAATTCGAAGTGTTGTAGAGCAGTTCTAATAATCGCTGCTGAACCTCCATGAGCTATTTCGTCCGGGCGATTTGTAAGATATACGGTATAATTCAGGATTTTAATGACAGTTCTATTCGTAACATGGGTTTCGGAGATTAGTAGTATGTCAATTTTATGCAGTTGTAAGAATACTGTTATTTCTCGAATAAGATTTGATATCCCATTTGCGTTCCACGATACTATGCGTATTGACGAAGTCTTTTTAAGCTAGTTTGGAAATGGCAGTTGATTGATTAATTGCGTAAACATATTTTTAAATTCTGAGAGAAAGTGTGATAGTTGCTGTCCAATGAGTTGATCATTGGTGGTGTTGGAGTTGTTAGTGTCGATGGTTACTTGCACGAAAGATCTGCGGTTTGTTGATAAAGCGCAGGTTGGTAGGTTGGTTGGTTTGGTAGGGGAGAAAATTGGTGTGGTGTCGGGAATTGTGGTTGGAGATTGTTAATTGATCTTTTGCTTGGGCTTTTTTTATTCGTTGTAAGTCTTTGTAGACTGTGCAACCTTTATAATTTGCTGTGTTGTTTTCCCCGCGCAATGCACATTTGGCGGGCTGTTAGAATCTTTTTAACATACTTTAGTGTTATGGTTTCCACCACATTTTACGCAGGTGTAGGGTTTTGTACAGTAGGATTTAGTGCCGGTACTCCTGGCAACGCGTGCATTATGGAATTATATTTTTCTTTCTTGGTGCTTCAATTGATACTTTTACGTTGCTTAAGTATTTTATTTCATATATTGTTTTATTATTATCTTTTGGTTTAAGTCGACCATGAATAATGGTAATGCGTCCTTTGTTACCCGATGGCGAATATTGATGATATTTCGCACGTCGTGCCCAAGATTCGCTAATTCGAATTTAATTTCTTCCATTGGTATGGAGTGGTGGAGGTATCTTATTGCAACTATATATGACCGATCTTCTTTTAACTGGTATGTGCGGTGGACTATTTTTTCGACCGTGTGGTGCTTTTGTAGCTTTCGATAAGAGTCAACGGTGTGGGTGTTAATTTTGATCGTGTTGTTTGTTAAGGTTTTGGTGTGAAATCGTTTTTTTTTCTATGACCCTGGATAAGTTGGCTACCATTTGCTCGTAGTTGAGGACACCATATATTTTTGGTTGTTGTATGGAGTTATTAGCTATTATGGGTATTATTCTCTAATCTCTGTTGGGGAGTTGGTAAGTCTTCTTCTTTTGGATGTTATAACTTGCAATTGATTATTGTGGAATTTTGGCTTGGTTTATTTGCATTCTGTAAAGTTAGATTAAGAGTTGGAGGTCATAGCAACGACCGTTGATTGGTATGCATTGGAAAAGTCGGATGTATAAAATTCTGTGATTGTGCGGCAATTGAATAATTGTAGTTTGGTGGGTATATTTGTCCTTCCATTTGGGGTTGTTGATGAGAGTGGATGGTTTAATTTATAGGATAATTTGAATTATAACCGAACATTGGGTTTATATTTCACATTTTGCATTTTAATACTCACGAAATAGCACTATCTGCAAGGCCGTCGCAATACAGATAAGCTGCAGTCACGGCGATTAGCACGTCAGATTACAATTAGAATTTGTAATTTGAACTATATAGAAAATAACCCGTAATTTTAATATTAAAAGAAAATGCAGGCCTAACCTTACTAGCAGGTAGAGCGAAACACAAGCGCGGAATGTTGATAAATATGTACAAAAAAACTTGAGTACTTCATTTGCTTCCTTCTTTGAAAAAAAAAACAAGAAAATCATGTAATTTTTGGGTCGCTAAATGAGAACCTCTCCTTAAGGTGAGTCTATAAAACACATAGATACATAGATACGATGTGAGTATTACGATGTTATGCATGTCACTGTTGTGAATGGAAAATCCGCCATATAGTTTGAACAGTAACTGTATTGTTTCTTTGAAAAAAGTCAAGACTAAAATCTTGATATATTATATAGAATTATTCGTTTGCAAAATGGGATATTAGAAAAAGTACATAATATGAGGAAGTAATAATTAATTTTAGGGTTAATTATTATACCAGGTGTACCGGAAAGTCTTTACCGGTTTTTCCAATAGGTGTCGCTAGGTTTAATATACAATATTATGATTTGACACGTGTTTATTTTATTCTACAGACATCAAGCTTCAACGTCGTAAGTTATATTTTGTCATATATTTATACCTCTTCAAAAATGTCAAATTATGTGCCTGAAAACGTGCATTTACGGCATGCATTATTTTTTTTATTTAATCAAAAGATAAAAGCCGCTGAAAGTCATCGTTTGCTAGTTGAAACATACGGTGAGCATGCTCTAACCATAAAAACATGTGAGGCGTGGTTTCGACAATTCAAAGGGGGGTTTTCGATGTGCAAGACTAAGAACGTTCTGGCAGACCGAAAAAGTTTGAAGATGAGAAACTGCAGGAGTTATTGGATGAAGATCCAGCACAAACTCAAAAACAATTGGCAGAAGCGTTAAATGTGGCCCAAGAAACTATTAGCGACCGATTACGATCGATAGGAAAAATCCAAAAGATGAGAAGATGGGTGCCACATCAATTGAATGACAGACAAATGGAAAATCGAAAAATCCTCTGTGAAATTCTGCTGTTTGATCGAAAGTCATTTCTACATCGAATAGTGACGGGTGATGAAAAGTGGATTTATTTCGAAAACCATAAGCGCAAAAAATCATGGTTATCACCTGGAGAAGTTGGCCCATCAACCGCCAGACCGAATTGCTTTGGCAGGAAAAGATGCTCTGTGTTTGGTGGGACCAGAGTATTATCAACTGTTGAAACCTGGTGAAACAGTTAATAGTGATCGCTACCGACAACAAATAGTCAACTTGAACCATGCTTTGATCGAAAAACGTCCAGAATGGGCCCAAAGACACGGTAAAGTGATTTTACAGCACGATAACGCGTCACCTCATACAGTAAAAGCGGTCAAGGAAGCATTGAAAGCGCTTGAGTGGGAAATATTATTGCACCCGCCGTACTCTCCAGACCTTACCCCGTCCGACTATCACCTTTTCGCATCAATGGGCTTTGCATTAGCAGAGCAGCACTTCGCCAATTTCGAAAAAGTAACAAATGGATAGATGAATGGTTTCGCTCAAAGGAAAAACATTTTTTTTAGAATGGGATTCATAAATTACCTGAAAGTTGGGCAAGATGTGCAGAATTAAATGGTCAATATTTTGAATAAATAAATTTTTCCATTACATCGAAAATTATGCATTTTTTTCCAAAAAACCGGTAAAGACTTTCCGGTACACCTGATATATTAACGGAAACTGTTTTTTTACATTTGGTAATCTGACTAATGTTTTAGTCCCAAGCATTTTTTTAATATCTAAATTTGTATATGTGTTAGTATATCTCTCTAGTGAAGATTGTCTTAGGATTTTAAATTAAACAATAACTAAACTAAACTAAACTCGGCTATAATAAATTTTCCGTTTAATAAATTTGAAACATTTTCAATCTTTATATCTTCTGGTTCCATTTTATTTCAAGTGTCTTTAACACCCTCGTGTAGCTTTTATCATTAGTCGTTTTATTTCTTTCTTCTTGACATCTTGGGTTTGTGGCCTCATTTTCTGAGTTTGTTTGTTTTTTGTCTGTAATCAGAACTTTCTCATATGTCTGCTGTTTCAATCTAGGAATAACCACATACTCCGGCTTATTGTTAGATTCACATAGTTTGACTGGGAGTAAAAATGCTATTCACTGTAATATTAGTTGATGTTGATGTTGAAGCCTGTGGGTCATTTGCTGCTGGATGAAAACTTGTTTCAGAATCTAGTAAATGGTCATTATTGGACTCAATATACAACGATGAGGAAGATGTAGTTACAACATTAAAGGTATTTGCAAGTCCCGTTGATTCCTGATATAAGATGCCTAAAAGTACAAGAAATTTTTCTTTCGTGAGTCTTCCACATCCACAGCTAATCTGTTCCTTGCCGCACTTTACTAACTGTCTGTTTAAATTGCTCCTTAGTAGACCAAACACACACTTATCCAGAGGTAGTAATTTGATAATGAGGTGACTTGAAAGTTTTATTTAAATTATGTTGTTTTTTACAGTATTTTAATTATCCTCACGCTTATGTGACTGCAGTGGCCCTCAAGTAGTAACAATGCTGTTTATTCTGGTAAATTCATAGATATTTGCAAATTTTCGACATATGTAAATCTGTTTATAAATCAATGGTCAAATTGTGGTTCTTTCATTCACCCGTTGCTTAAAGCTGCATATAATGTTTCTGGATGAGCGTTTGCTAAAGTCCATCGAGCTTGAATACCCGCACCTTTAAATACAATGAACGATAATAGAGCTTTATCATCTGTTGAAACGCATGCAAGTACAGTAGTCCTTTCTCTAACTAAACCTCCAAATGCACGACATAAGGCTTTTATTTTACTACCTATCGTCCTAATACGATTTGGATTATTGTTAAACCCTGATAAGAAACGTTTTCAAGGTTTTTTATAAAAATGATAAATAATTTTTTGTCTCCTTGCATCTTTGCTTTGCAGGTGTACTGATTTTTTAAGGAAAGACAATGATTTTTTTTACAAATGCACAATACCAGTCTTCCTCTGGTACCCAACCTTTAAAAATCGTTTTTAAGCCTTTAGTTTTAAGATATTCCTTAACTAGCTGACGAAGTTTTAATTTATCACGAAGAACTCCTGTTTTTGATCTTGCTAGCAAACAGTTGATAAAACTTGGGAACAACCTGGTCCGGTTACATTTGTTAAAGTTTTTCTTCTGCTAATTCTATTACAAAAGACAAATTTTGGAACACCATAATGTTCTTCTGTTTGACGGTAGCTTTTATTTCTGTTGAACACATCTGCAACAGCATTTGCGATATCTTCGGTCATGTAGGACGCCTCTTTCTTCTTTTGGGCATAATTTTGAGGCATGGTAACTGCAATAACAACAATAAATAATAAAATTAAACATTTGTAAAAAGATTTAAAGTTTATATGCCTACATTAACTTCAAAATGGTGTTTATATTTACCCCAAAAATTAGTTTTCTGAAGAATGTTGAAAATGTGATACATCTCAAATACTTCCAATTGATCATTATCCAAACTTTCATTTTATAATAATATATATAGCATGTTAATACTCTAATTCTAAGCTGTAAGCTTAGGTCTCTGGTGCATTATACATTACTTAATTTATTAAATATTGTCCTGGATTAACCAATCCTTGTTCCAATTTTTCATGTATTTGCTGTTTTCGTTGACAGTTGTACTCAAGTATTTATATTGTTGAATTTTCGCCATTTACTCACTTTTAATCTACATACATTCTTGTCGTTGTCGTACTTGTGCGATTATCACAAATTGATATTTTTGATATTGAGAGATCTAAAGAATTTAGAATTTAGAACTGCATTCCAATACTTGAATTAATATTGTTTGCAAATCTTCTCTTACTCTGCAATAAGTATGTATAGTGCAATCTACATATATGATATTACTGATACATTTCCTATTAACTTTCATTTCGATTGATGTACTTGAGTATAGGTTAAAGAGTAAATGAGAAAATATAAATCCCTGTCTTATTCCTCCTTGTGTCTGGATCTCTTTTGATAACTGATTGTTCATTTTTACATTAGCAGTTTGGTTAACATATAAATGAGTTATTATTATAATATCTTTTATATCTACATTTTTAGATTTAATTAGTCAAATGAGGTAGTGATGGTAAACTTTATCAAATACCTGGTTATAATAAAGGAAATAAACATATTTGTTGACCGATATTCATACATACTTAAGTCAACACATTGTAAACAAAGAGGGTTTCTCTTGTACCAACTGCCTTCCAGTATTGGGTTTAGTTAAATTCTTGTCTTAACTTCGTGAAAATTCTTTGGTGTAATATTTTTTAAACTAATTGTCTGCGTTAGCTTTTTGGTAACGATATAACAATTGATTTAATTTATTCTTTAGAAATTATTACTGTATTATATGCTATACTAAGTTTAAATCTATTAGTACACCTATTTGTTCTTCTGTTATTAATTTTAATGTCACTACTGGAATTTTATTAGTGTCTACAGTTTAGCTGTTTTTTATCAGTTTTACCTCAAGTAACTTTACTTCTTTTTTTATATATAACCCACTATCCTACTTTGTATTTTCTTCTATTATTTTCCGTTGTTTTTTTATTTACAAATAGCTGCTGGATGTACTCCTACTATTTTTATAATTGTCCTTTAATGTCAGGAATTGTTTTATCATTTTTGTCTAATAGGATATTATTTTTATTTGATCTTTTTATTTCAGCCAGTTCTTTAATCTTCTTGAGTAAATTAAAATTATTACAATTTGTTTACAATTCTTCTATTTCTGCATATTTATCTGTTTACCATTTCTCTATGGCATCGTTCTTAATTTACTTTGTAATTTTCTCTACAGGCTGCTGTCTTTAATTTTATTTAGTCTTCTTTTGTTCATCTGTTTTAATATTTTATCCGTCACCCATCGTGCCAACGTGGTCCCGTGGTTGAGGGACGGGCTGCGATGCTGACGGACTTGGGTTCAATTCCCGGTGCTCTCTGATGCCTGGCGGGTGGCCTATTCAGTCACTAAAAGTAATTGAGTACCTGCGTTCATTCGAACAATGGGTAATAACGGCGGTCGTCTTAGACGCGGTGCTTGCCACATCGCCCCGCATCAGAGATGGTGTGCGACGACCGGGCAGAGAGAGCGAACGTATGAGAGCCTTAACCTCTCAGTTCGTAGGCCGTGCTCCCATGCGGGGCGTAGAGCCTTACCATTATTATTATTATTATCCGTCACCCATCAGCTCTATTTGACATTAACCCTATTATTTCTAATATTACCTTACTTGGCATGATTATTGTGTTTCCTTAATGCTTTCTGTTTACTATTTGAGTTTCCATACGGGTTTCTCATTCTTATTTAGTTATTTATTAATATTTACTTCTCTCTGCCCTCTCTGAAGCACTTACACTACTTATACACACGGGTCCGTGAAATACACTTTTCCTATACTGTTGTTGGAGTCCCTAGTGAGTTTCAGCGACGAGACGTTTTCTGCAACGAAGAATTTGATCACAATGCGTTGTTTCCCGCTCCGCGGCACCTTCTGGTTATTCATTACTTTAGAAACTTCCAAACAGGACTAAACAGGTTCTAACCCAAGCACCAGGGAGGGTAAAAGTTATGGTTCTGTCTCAAGATCGCATACCTGCTACTCAACGCGGCTTGCTTACACAGGAATCGGTCCTGGTCATATTTGAACCACATTGTACAAGAACAACTATTGAAAACGACGGTATTTTATATACATTCTTATTTATTCTAGCATGTCAAAAAAACTGGGTACATGTTAGAGTTTTAACATTCGTTTTCCATTTACAGAAAGTAATTTTTTCAGAATACATATACATATAAACATTTTTACAAAAACACGTATATTTAGAGTTGTTAACGGTTGATTTATACGGGTGAGGTGGGGATAATACGGTAATAAGTTAGTTTATAAGAACATTCTGGTTGCTTATGCAAAGAAGCCCAAGTTTGTGTAACAAAATGCATACTAAAATAAAAAAAAACGGCAACAAAAACAATTTTTCTATGATTAACAGTAATAAACTGTAATATACACAATAAAGTAATGTTTTATGCCACAGTAAAATATCTGTTGAAGTTTCTATTGATGGGAAATTTTTTACTAAAAATTGTTGAAGTCTACCAAAATGCTTTGGGATTGTAATTACGATTATTGGATATTTGAATTGCGTGCGTCGAATACAAATATCGTAAAAAATGTTTTTGTGATTAATACAACAGACACTCCAGAGAAAGAAGCAAATGGTGCTGATTATTTCAAAAAAACGCTGCTAAAATTTTGATAAAAAAATTAATGGGTAATTGTGTATGAATAATTCTTCGAATAATCTATAATAGAAACTAGGCTGTGTATTAGTTACACTTGCAGAAAAATCCTTTGAAATAACTTTCAGTAATATAAATGATTTTATAACTATAAAGCCCTATTTTTATTTCTATATTGTAGAATTTCTCTTGGAAATAATTAAATTTTCTTGGAATTTTAATAATTCAGTTAAATTTATGATTTTAAATTTTTGTGTTGGTTGCTTGAAGCTATTTGGACACAAGTACAAAAATATTTAGCATTCATGCCGCACTCAACCTTGAATTGATATATTTTTTGTCTCTAACCAGTTGCTTCTCCACGTTTGCAAAAACTCGACTGTAGAACTTTTTTGGATCTAATGGGTTTCGCAAAGTAACTTAAACAAGATGACTGTGACATGGAATTGTGTCTAACCAAATAATTTTGCTAGAGGTATATTTGGATATATAAAACCGCTTAATAACTAACTCCAAGCAAAGCAAACCTTTTGTTAATACTAGTTAAAGTCGCTAATTTTGTGCCAACTACCTGCAGAATGCCCGGCCATCAGTAAGGTAGCTATTTTGAGCGCTTACTAACCGTGTCTAACACAAGTTGTCACATAAATCACACCGAAAAGGTAAACACAATTGAATTCGCGGAGCAACACACGATTTGCTTTTAATTAAGTGGCGTCGCTGGCAAACCTTTTATACGGCATATTTTTATACAAACTGTATAATCCACTAGACAGAGAATCCATTAATTATATAATGCAAATACGTTGTCAAAGAATTATTGTAATACAATTTCAAGTATGCATAATAAGACATTAACATTAAAATATTTGCTTTATGGAGATATAATGATGTCATTGTGTATTAAAATAAAAAATTAAATATTTGTAATATTTATAAACATTAAGATAATGTGTGTTATATTTTAGAAGTAAATATGCAATACTACATATTATGCTTGCACATCGAAAATGTCAATCGGGCTAATTTCCTCATTGGTCAGATAAACATTTCGTAAAACCTCACATGTCAAATGCAAGATTTCTTCAGATATTTTTTTATCAAGTAGAGCAGAAGAGCTATGTTCCGCAGGATGTACTGGTTAATGGGTGGCTGCTCCCAATATTATCTCTAGAGGGCAAAATACTTCTATAAAAAGCAATATTGGAGCCAGTATAGACCCATGGGTTTCAGTTATATGGATTTGCTAGTAAATCCAACCTAGCATCTCTAATCAAAAGTATGGTGTACTATTGTAAATATTTTGGAGTATGTGCCAAATGATCTTGTCTATCAAGATCTGCATGCATCTACCATCGGGAGCGGATCTTCTAAACATGATGCAGAGACGTAGACTCAAGAGGTTTAAACAAATAAATTTATTTTTTATTTTTCTTTATTATAATTATAACTTTTTTACTTATTGTTATATTATTTAAAAGTTTTTTTTTCTTTATATTTATTTATTTGCCAGATCAACACTACAATTGTATTATACATGGCATTGTTAACATATTTAAAATGATTATTCTAACTTATGAGGTGACTTGATATCTCGAACAAATCTGTGTGGTTATTCTTCGTCGTCGGATAAGAATTGATCTTGAAGGAGTCTTCGTTTTAGCCGGGAGTGAATGTTTCGTTTACCTAGGTTATAGTGAACTGCTCCTTCGCACGCCGTGATATTTTTGAGAAATTTATTAGTGGTTGTTTTAATGTAGTCTTCGATTGTTGGTACACCTAGCTCATCATGTAGTTGTTTATTTCTAATAAACCATGGCGCGTCCACTGAGATTCTTAGGACTTTGTTCTGTAGTCTTTGTAGCTTGGTTATATTAGTTTTTGATGTTGTACTCCAGATAGGTACCGCATAGAGTGCTAAAGGTCTTATGAGGGAAGTGTACATCATAATTGCACATTTGGTTTTTAACTTTGACTTTCGATTTAATAACGAATATAGTTGTGCTAATCTTGCGTGGCTCTGGTTGAGTTTGGAGTTGATATGCTGGTTCCATGATAATTTGGTGTCTAGAAGTACTCCTAGGTATTTTACTGGTTCATCGGGGGTATTCCATAGGACGATTTCATTGTTGACATGAATGCTTGGTGGATTGCGTATTCTCCTGAGTGTGAATACTTTAGCTTGGCATTTGCTCGAGTTGATTTGGATGTTCCAGTTGTTAAACCATTTACATACTTTGTTTATTGCTGTCTGAAGTAATTGAGTTGCTTGTGTTAAGTCGTTGCTTAGAGTAATAATGGCCGTGTCGTCATCAAAGGTTGCTAACGTAGCGTTGAGATTTGGTATGTCAGATGTATATATATTAAATAATAGAGGTCCCAATATACTGCCCTGAGGGACTCCGGCTCGTATACGTTTGGTTTCTGAGACTTCGGTATTAATTTTAACTGCAAAGCTTCTGCTCTCAAGGAAAGAGAATAGTATTGCTGTAAGGTAGTTAGGTATTCTTAGTTTTAATAACTTTCTTTTAAGCCCCTTTAGCCAAACCTTGTCGAAGGCTTGAGCTACGTCTAGGAAAATGGCTATTGCAAACTGTTTGTTTTCATATCCGGTTTCTAATACTTCTACTATTCTCTGGAGTTGATGTGTAGTTGAGTGATCTTTTCTGAAGCCAAACTGATGTGGCGGGAGTATGTTAAGTAAAGTCACTTCATTGTTGAGACGAGTGTAGATTATTTTTTCTAACAGCTTGGACAAGGATGTCAGAAGACTTATAGGTCTATAGTTTTTAAGTGGTTTTGTCTTTTCTTGGCTTGGGAATAACAGTATTATAGCTTGTTTCCACTATTTTGGAAAGTAATCCATCCTCACGCAACCGTTAAATATTGATGCAAGGTAAGCTAGGGATTTAGTTGTTAAATGAGTTAGCACAATGTTAGGTATAAGATCGTAGCCGGGAGTCTTCCGTTTGGGGAGCCTGGCAATTAGGGATTGTAGTTCGTGAGGCGAAGTTGGTTCGATATGTTCAGTGACGACAGGTAAGTTTCTTTCGATGTAGTCAATTGCTGCTACTTCTGTTGGGCTGCAAGTTATTTTTGGTGTAAATACGCGTTCCAAGTGATTGGCGAACGCTACGGCTTTTTCTACGTCAGTGTAGTAGCTGTTGTTGTCATCTATGATTGTTGGAATTTCGTTATTCTGTTTTAGGATTCGCTTGGTTGCTCTCCACATACCTGGGTCACTGGGTTCAAGCTCTTCAATGTATCTTTGGTAGGTGGTTATTCTTATCTCGTCTAGTTCTTTTTTGAGTTGGTGTGTTAAATGGTTGAGCGTTTGCTTGTCCAGTGGGTTTCTGCTTCGTTGCCATTTGCGTCTCGTTTGGCTCTTTTTTTATGAGCTCTGTTATGTGGCTTGAGTGGTAATAGTGTCTCGCTTTGCTATATACTTTAGGTTTTTTAGATGTTGCATCGCGAACGCTGCTTACGATGGCTGTTGTGAAGTTAGTTGTTGCTTCGTCAATATCTTCAAGTGATTTTAACTTGGATGGTTGTTGCAGATGGTTATTTAGAGCTATTTGGAATTTGTCCCAATTTATTGCTCCGTTTATTAGACGAGGAGCCTGTGGGTTTATGTGTGGAATGGCTATAAAGGTTATTAGTACCGGAAGGTGATCTGAGTCGAGCTCATCGATGACCGTTTGGTGAATTTCCCTTGAGAAGTTTTTATGAAAGACCATATCCAGGATGTCAGGCTGATGGTCGTTACGATTGGGGTAGTAAGTGTAGTTGGATGGGGTTTGTATTAGGAATCCAAGCTCGGAGGAGAGTTGTTCAAGTTTGATGCCTTCCGGGTTGGTCGCTCTACAGCCCCATAGCGTGTTCTTGCAGTTTGGATCACCAATTGCAAGGGTAGGATCAGTCGAGTTAAATATTGCAAGTAGATCTGAAGGATTTAGCTTTTTTTTTGGTTGCTTATACATGCTAACTATTGTGTGACTCTGATTATTTAGAGTTATTCTGATACCGACGGCTTCCATGTTTGGTGTAGTTGGATCAGGTATGGGGTTGTGCTTAATCTGCTTTTTAACTAGTATGGCTACTCCTCCTGCCGCTTTCTCTGATATTCGGTCATTTCTGTAGACCTGATAACCTGGTATTTTGAAATTTTGATACCATTCGAGTTCCAATTTAGGATTGTTAGCTTCTCTATTGTTTTTGGTTCTTTATGGGCCATTGAAAAGGAGAGGAATGAGTGTATTTGTGATAAAAGCTTTAATTTGAGGGATGAATGGGGTTAGGAAGTCTATTAGAATTTTGATTAAATTGTTTGGTTCTGTATTGTTGGTTTGTTGTTGTGACGTAGGATAGGGTGTATTGGTTGTGTTGTGATTTATATTTGGAGGATTATTACGTAGCGCCTGCGTCTGCGATAAATTAACCGGGGTGTTCCATGCATTTTCTGTATGTAGACGTCTGTTGAGGTTGGGTCGGTTTGCTGTTCGTTTTTTAAGTAATTCTAGGTGATGTTTACAGCCACGATAACTTGCTGCGCGGTTTTCCCCGCAGTTTGCACATGTTGGCGGTTCTTTTGGGTCTTTAGGACACTGATTATGTAGGTGTTTTCCTGCGCATTTCACGCAGCGGGGTTCAAGGGTGCAGTAATTTTTAGTGTGGAAATATTGCTGGCAGCGGTGACATTGGGGAATGTTAGTTGGTTTTTTCCTTATTTCAATTGTTACTATTGGATAAAATATGGATTTTAATTTGAATATTTTTTTTGCGTCTTCGTTATCTGTTAGATCTACCGCCCAAACGGGCAGTGGTTGTTTATCTTTGGTAAGTAATCGCGTTATTTTAATTACTGGTAACGTTTTAAGTTCGTGTTCGAGTTCTTGAATTGTGAGCGAAATTGGGACATTTTTAATTACAACACTAAGTGGCTTGCTACTGGGGTTTTGAAAGGTGTGAAACTTGATTTGATTTACTCTAAAGTGTTCGGAAACTTTTCTGTAATCTTCTGGTTTGGTTAAATTTATTCTTATCGAATTTGTGTTGCAGAGTGTGGTGAACTCGCCTGTTGCTATCTTTTCGAGGTCAGCGGTCAGCTCTTTGTGATTAATATTGCTTTGTAGGTAGATGGGCGGAATTTTGGTTGTTGGTGCAACAGTTTCAGGTTTCTTGTTAGATGCGTGTGCCTGATTGTCGTTTAATTTGTCTTCTAAACTAGGTGGCAAATAAAACTTGTTTTGTGTTAGTTTTGGAGGTACCCAGGTGTAGCGTTTCCGAACTTCATTTATCGGCGGTGATATGGCGTCTGCTTTGCGTTTGTTTAGCGTTTGAACTTCCATTGGTAGATCATTGTTGATTGCGAGAGTATGAATTTTAGCAATTTAAAGGCAACTTACTGGTTTAGCTGCGATCTGCGGGTTAATATGATGTAAATGGTATTTGTAACGTAGGCACCAACTTGTTTACACTTCCAGTCGTGGTATACACGTCTTTGCGCTAACAAAGTCAAATGCGAACTCCCATTATTTAAAAGTATATACCCGTAAAAAAAAGCATTACCCGTACAGGTTAATTGTTCATATTGTTGTTGTTAACTCTTTAATGTATAATTTACTACATGTTTAGTTATTTAAGACGTATTAGAAGTAATAATGAGAGTTAATAAAAAATATCTCTAAATAATTTATACAAAGGTAGTTTCACGAGGGCTAACATTGCCATTATGAAATATTACCCTCCTTAGAGAAATTGCTTTTTTATGTGCTTTGTGGCAGCGTTTCACTTAAACTTTACTCGTACAAAAAACGATATTTATAATATTTTTCAAAAATAAAAAATTGTTTTATATGTTCAGGTACCAAGGAGCCAGCTGATCAAGCAATTATCTTGACACGTTATAACTTTAGAACCAAGAAAAAAATAATCCAATAAACACAGTTTTCTGACTGCCCAGTATCTGTGATTATGTTTATTAACATTATTACTTTAAAGTAACACGACACGTCTTTATTTTTCTTTGGTAGTAGAAACCTAATTGAAAATTTGGTAACTAGCCTGCTGGAGTGAAGTTTAATTTTTCATAACATTAATTTCTCTAATAGTTACACTTGTTGCGAACAGATTTTAAAATACGTTTTCGATAATAACATAATAAAATAAATAAATGTGTGTTACGGTTATGTATATGTTTTGTCAATTAACTAGCACAAATATTTATTACTGCTCCATAGTTTTTCTAGCTTTTAATATTGTGCTTCAAGAATGAACACATATTAGTTTCCTTAGTTTAGCGTTCTTGTTATAGTAATCTATTTTTCCAAGCAAATAACTTGAAGTTATAGAAAGTTCTGTATAAGTTGCTTTGTACTGTTTTGCTCGTTTAAGCGTTTATTGTAATATTTAATTTTATTTTTATAACACAGATTTTCTATACTGATATCGTCCAATAATGTCCATATGTTTAAAGACAAAAAAGTTTCTTGCAACTACATTTATTAGCGATTTGAATATATCTTTTCAGGCAACATTAATAAGTTTGAGTACTATAAAGTTTACTAATCCGTTCATTCGTAGAGAGGTTTTCTTTTACTTTAATCGCTATTGGAATAAATTTGCATTCTAAAGAACACCAAAGAGTAGTAAAATAAAAATAAGGCACCAGCCACAAATACATACTTTTAAATTTAAAATGCACAAAATACAATGTTTGCCAAATTGTGTTTATAAGTATTACAATCTATTCTAATTAAAACATTGAGTAATCGGTGTAACTGTAAATTTGATAAATAACAGGCATTGTTCTTTAACAATGAACTATAAACTTAACTAATCAAATAGAAAGATAAAGTAGTTTTTAATAATTATTCGTACAATACACATTTACTAAGCGCTAGCGCTGGCGTTGGCATTGTGGCTACTTTAGGGTTCATTGGCGAACATACTAAGTAAATCTAATGGGTCGGTTCTTTGCAATTTTGTTCTTCAGTAGGTTTATAACTAAAGAATTTATATAATTCTCAAGTTTTTTAAGGTACTTTGCATTAGTGGGACTTATTGCTTACCTTTGAATGGTACATTTTTAATATTTCATTGTTAGATGTAATTGTTGTCTTATAATTGAACTCTGTATGTCCTTACTGGTTTTATGGTCGCTCTGTACACAAATAATTTGTTTTTAACTAACAGCTTAGGCTATTTTCTTGCTTACTTTTGTTCAAAATGCGTTCAGTAGATAAGACGCTTTTGTGCATACCGATATATTTAACTGACCCAGCTTGTGGTAGCTGATTATTGTTTAGTGTAACTTATGAGCAGTTGGTGGAGGTTACATGAATAAGTTTACTCTCAGTGGCTTAGATGTATTATCTTTTTAGTCAAGCGTATATCGTTCAGGTGTGTTGCTTGAAGAGAATTTTCGTATGAAGCAAGACTAGCGGTATCATCCGCGAAAGTTGCGGCGAGCGTTAGTGTGTTCTAGCAAATCCAAATATATATAATGGCCCTAAGACACTTTTATGAAAAAATCCACCCTTAATTGCATGCAGGTTTAACTTTCACTATGGTAGTTTTTTGAGCGATCTGTCAGGTGAACATATTAATCTTAGAATTCAGTCAGTCATATCTAACCATATCGGAGGCCTGAGATGTACCGATGAATGCGGAAGAACAGTATTTCTGCTGGTGCATTTTCAGTGCTAGCTACAGCTCTATTAATTTACTTCGTTGTTATGTTTCTACTTGAAACTAAACTGGTGTTGGCAAGTTATCTTTTGTTATTGTTATCTTTGATATTACTGAGAAAAACTTATTTGTTTTTATTGTATTTGATTTTAGTAGCGCTCAGATTTAATGTAGAGATAATCAGCACAATATGTCTGTTTTCTGTGGATGCACAAATCCATTTTTTTCTGCTAAACTGACGAAGCAGATCACCGTGTTTTAAATATTTCTTTGGTCTTTGACAACTATTTTATATGGTTTGATACTGTTCGCGCCAATCTCCAATTACTTTTATTTGGATTTCAAATTTAGGCCGGCCGTTTTTGGCTCCCTCTGTATACGCGCTTTAGTCTTGATTTGATATAGCGGCGGCCAATTTGCTTGCGCGGTGCGCCTATATATAAGCGGCTTCGGCCGCGGCCTCTTTCTCTTTCGCTCGCTTCGTTTTTAAATTTTAGTTGTGATGGTTTAGGAAGTGTGCGACCGGCTTTAAATTTTCCGTGTCCAAGGCCGTTTTCACCGAAAGTTCGCCGGCGTGTTCTGTTTGCCGGCCAGATTTTCCTCTTCCCGGAGGTCGTTTTGTTGGTCGATTGCATTGAAATTTTGCCGGCGGAAAGACTCGGTTCAGTTTTCTTGTATCTGACCCGGCGAGGAACCAAGGAAAACCTAGTCGCAAACTTCGGACACAACCAGCTGAAGGACACACAACAGGAAAGACGTTTCCGATCGGCGCCTCAGCAACGATTGGAGTAACTTGACCTTTTTTCCACCCGCACCCTTTTTTTCCTTTTTCTTGGTACCCCAGGAGTATAGCAGTAGGGGGGAGGGGTTTATTTCTGCAGCAGAGCGTCCGATTCTCAAAGGTGAGTTTTCTAGCTTTGGCTTTTGATTGAAGTCCCTTTGTTTAAAAATTTTAAAATTACGATACTTTTGGCCGAAACAGATACCTTTATTTGTAAATGTATTCTTTTTTTATATCGTTTTCTATTTTCCTCTATATACAGTTTTGCAAGCAAATGGAATCATATTATCGATTATACCTTAATGTTCCATTTTGGTAGCTATTACGATTTAATTTTATCTATTGTTTGTAAATTGTTACTAGCTTTTTAACTGCTTTCAACAGTTCACTCAAATATGGTGTTTATATATAAATTTTATATTTTTCTGTTGCGTTTTTCTTGAAAATAAAGTGTAAAGAGAAGCCCAGCGTAATACAACATCTCTTTGTTTAAACTTGTAAACAGTAATTTATCTGTTCGCAAAATAAAAAAATATTCTTTAATCAATTGAAAAGGTAGTTTATGTAGGTGTAGAAAAGGAACTATTTTTAGTATTAAGCGTTTTCTGTTTTGTAATGAATTTTCAATTTTGATTATATTGGTAACATCAATTAATATTTAAAACATTTGTTTGTATTTTCAACTTTTGATATTTTTTTGGAATTCAGATAAGTTTTTTCCCGTAGCTAGTTGTCAGTAGTAATATGCGTTGTTAATAAGATGTCTCTTAAATTAAAATAACATAGCATAATAGTTTGATTACAAGGTTATCTACTTGAAGAAGGCGAACATATCATTTACAATTATTAAATAAAAACAATTATAAATTAATAAAAAATTTTTTTTCTAAATACAGGAAATATATAATCTACAATAGTATATTAAAAACATTAACAATTCCAGTAGCAAAACAGGTAATTAGAACAAGTATTTAAAAGCATAATTATTACCATCGATAATGTAGGCTATAAATAAAACAAACTAATATAAGTATTAAACAAAAGTTCTGAATTCAAAAAATGTTAAGGCACTGCAAGAAATGTAACAGTCAAATTATATGAAGCAAAACTTTATATAAGAGATTTTAGAAAATAGAATAGTGTAGAAATTGGGGTCGTAAAAAATTAATAGCGATAGTAGTGAAGAAATGATGTGGTTGAAATACCTAGTAAAAGTAAAAGAGGAAAACGTAAAAAATAATAAAAAACCTGAAATTCTACCATAGAAAGAAAACCAAAACATGTCTTTGTGACACAAAACAATTTTGTAATTCTAAGAAATAAATATGATTTTTAAAGTTTAGATTAGGACTGTAATGGCTCAATGGTCAAGATCATCATTCCTTTGTCCTGAGTCGGCGCAGGCGAGTTCCAGTTTCGCTCAATCCATGGATGTATGTGATGTTCTAGCTTTAAGTGTGCATGTTAGTAGGCACAATAAGCCATTGCGGCTGCAGTGTCCGTAACTGCGCCAATGATAATTTAAAAAAATTAATAAAGTTTATGTTAAAACAACAATTTATGCGTGATGCTTTAATATTGAACATTTTTGTTCATTGTTATTAAAACTACAACAGAAATACAGGAAGATCTTTACTTAAAACATACTGTTTATTAACATAGTGTTTAACAACATAGTATTAAAACATTTTTTTTCTGTAACTTACTTAATTTATTTCTAGAAATTGAATTATTTGATAACAGTTATGTACACTGACACAGGTATTTACTAATATAATTACTCTATAACGTTAATCATTTACAACATAATTTATTTCGTACTAGCACAGTTCACTTTGCTTGCTGATACTGCCCCGTTGCTTGCTATTTATATATCCAGCGTCTTTTTTAGAGCTTTCTAGTAGCTTCAGTGCCGTTCGCGTTCTTTTCTGAAGTATTTCGCACTGTTCTAGTTCTTGCACGTTTATGAATATTACGAGGGGTTTTAACGGCAGTGGCCTCCACATTAAAGGTACATTACGTTTACCGCTTGACCGTGACGGCTCGGCGACAACACCGGTATTAACCACAAACCTTGCAAGGTGACGGTGTATTTATGATGGGGTTAGGAAAATTGTTACATTACCAATGAAAAGAAGACTAAGGAAAAATATGTAAAACAACACATTTGTGGAAATGAATTTTAATTTCAAAGAGATTTATTAAATTTTTATATGTAGCGTAAAAGGAAGCAAAACATAACTAAATTTTTAATATACTCAAGAACTTCTATTGGTTTGTGGCTGATATGCTTTCCAGCACTCTTTTCTCAAGAGGTAACAGCATTTATTATTTTGAAAACTGGATCCATTTGAAGATTTCCCTTTCTGTCTGGCCAAACTGCTGCGACAAACCAATTTACATTTTAGTTGTGGTAAAAAAACGATTCGATAAAAAAGTCATTCAATGCAAAGACAGCTTATACGAGCTTTATTTAAGGTATCCATTTTTTTTATAAAGTACTTACTCAAGAAAGGTGAAATTTCTGATATTTCCCAACGTAATTTTCGTTTAGACGTACACATTTTTTACGTCGTCGCCATGATTTTAACTGCTGAGGACACTTTTTTAGGAATCTGTTTTGCTCACTGGAAAATTTCTGATGCAACAGCGCCTCGATTGGAAAATAAGAGGCCACGGAGAGTGTTCTTTATGGTCGAAAATTCATGGAGGCATCAAATATCAACATGTTCTGAAAAAATTCCACCTGCACAGCCTTATTATCATCGGTCAGAATTTGTAGAACCCACCTTGAAGAAACTTACTGCGTTTTCAAGTCAGCAAAATAGACTCTATAGTTCCTATGGAAATGCCAAGTTTAGAAACGATATCACGCACACTTAATCGATGGTCTTCCATAACATCTTGCTTCGTTTTATTGTTACACAACCTTCTTTAAATTTTCGCACATTTTTTAGCGATTAATTTAGATGAGCGTTTCACTACGCAAGAGAAGAAAACAGATGATTACACATTTTTCTTGAACACTAAACGTCACCATTTGAAGTATACAAGACAATACTCACTGCAATAGCGTTAATTCGACCTGCGTACATTGTATTGTGCTGCCACCTATATTACAAATTCAGAAATATTTCTCGAGTCTTTTAAAACTAACCGCATCTTTTTACTTCCTCTCACTGTTGCGAAAAAAATTGAACATCTTAGCACTTCGCATAAAAAGAATGTTTACAAAACTTTCAGAAACATTTAAAAAAAGCTTTAAGAAATCGCTAGTGTAAAAATTTCGTGTCTCTTGATTTGATATAGATAAAAATAGCCTTTTTACCTTAACCTTACTAATAAAAAAATAATAAACAACGACTACTGAAAGCTACAAAAAAAATTGAATTTTGTTGGAATGAGAAAAATTGATATGAAAAATGATATTGTTAGTTCGGTCAGAGCATTCAAACCGAGCGGATGTGTTGCATAATCAGTTTGCATTGTGTATCACAAGTGTTTAATTTGCTAGCGTGCACACCTCTGTCGAGAAAAACATAAACAATTTCCGCGATCAGATTTGCGACCACCAACGTTTGTATGGGACCCGCGCCCGTCATTAATGTGGCCTAGGTCGCCTAGCCTGCAAATCCTCGCCGTCCTTCTTGCCGTCACTGCCGCTGTTCTGAGGGAAAGAAGCATTGCAGTGGGTTCTTCGCCGTCGTAGCTATCACCTCAAACGCTAGGTCGACCGTATCTACTTATCGTCGTTTGATTATTGAAGTGTAAAGTTATGACCGACCGCGTCTGTGGCCTCAGGATCTTGCTTGTGTACATTTTATTTTATTTTACAAGTATTTCAAAACTGATTTACCAGCGACAGTAAGATAAAATTATTTGATATAATTATTTAATATAAATGAAAATATCGTTTCTTTACCCCCCCCCCTCAATCGCAACATACACTAATCAAACCTATCTTCCCATATATACTGACTAAACTTATCAACAACCTCATATGCCACAAAGATATCAATATCCATCGAAAGACCTCCAAACAATTTCTGTTTGCTATATAATATAAATGATAAATATAATTTATATAACACGTCTGCATCAGCCGTATCACAACAAAACAATGTTTTTATCACAAATTACACCCAACACAAGTATCCATGGAAGCTGAATGGCCAATAGCCGAAAACAAAAAACGACCCCGCAAAGAAAGCAACGATAAAATTGCTCCCAATGTAAAACAAACAAAATCCTATTGATTAAACTTCACCAACCGGTACGCGTCATTGAAAAACGAAAGCAATACCAAAAAATAAAACCAGAATGTAGCAAATACTGAACCTAATCCACCTCCAAGTTTCGTATCTGGAGTGAAAGTGATTACACCACTTATTCAGTTGCTGGAAAATAACTAAAAATGAATAGACAGTCAAGGTCCTAAACCATGATAAAGTTAAAATTATTTCAAGAAGCTGAGATAAATATATGGATATAATCAAAGCTTTAGAAGAAAAAAAACATTGAGTTTCATACATATCAAAAGAAACAAGAACGCAATTTTCGAGCCGTTATTAGAAATTTACACCCAACTACCAACTTCCAAGAATTAAAAACAGAGCTTACAAACCAAGGGCACCAGGTTACCAAAATCTGGAACATTAGAAGCATAACAAAAAAAGAGCTACCACTGTTTTTCATCGAGCTTAAATCAGCTGAAAACAATAAGGAAATATATAACATCAAAAGACTAGCTCACTCAGTGATACAAATTAAACCACCGCGTGTAAAGCGCCAAATTTCAACGTTGCTGGCACACAGAAGAACCCCAAGATGTGTTAAATGCACCTGTAGCCATGCATCATTCCAGCGTCAACGCACAAGTAAAAATGGTGGAGTTAAATGCGTCAATTGCAATAGTAACCATCCTGCTAACTACAAGGGTTGCTTTGTGTACAAGAGCAGCTTGGTAACACAAGACAATACTCAGCTCAACAAGTACAACAATACACTTTATTTTCCCAAACAGTAGGTGGTACAGCCGCCACTACAAGTAACACAATCCAGCAACCACCAGTCTCGACAAGTAATCAGTCAGAAGATTTGAATGAACTAAAAAATGATGATAACCCTAAGGGAATAGATGGGATCCATGTTACATCACCTAAAAACACTTGTCACAAAAGTTCATAATGGCTCAGACTAGCAGCCCAGAACGCCAACGGCTTGACATAACACAGGGATGTATTTAACTCCTTTCTTGTCAATCAATATATAAACGTCATGTTAATATCGGAATCACACTTTACAAATAGAAGCTATTTACGAATACCAAAATATATAGTTTATGACACGCAGCATCCTGATGGTGGCGCTCATGTGGGTACAGCTATTATTATTTGAGACTCTATAAAACATTACAAACTTCCCACTTATAAACAAATTCATATTAAAGCTACTACCATAGTTATTGAAAATTGGAGAGGCCCATTAACAATCCCAGAGATGTACTGTTCTCCGCGACACAATAACAAGCAAGAACAGTATGAACTCTTCTTTCAAACATTTCAAGGCATATTTATTGCAGCTGGTGATTTCAATGCCAAGCACAAACAATGGGGCTCCAGGATTACGGAAACCAAAGACAGATAATTACTAAAGGTCATTAATAATTTAGGGCCAAATCAATTTATCCACGAGCAAACCAACCTACTGGCTTACGGACCCGGCCAAATTACCCGACCTGCTCGACTTCTATGTAGTGAGAGGAATTAATTCAAACTATCTTAAGGCCGAATTTGTGTTTAGACTTATCAGCTGATCACTTGCCATTAATAATAACAATATGAACCCAAGTTCTAATTAAAAGGAAAATTCTCACATTAAGCACCCAACCCATGAACTGGGAATTGTTTAGGGAATCAATAGATAATCAGCTATCGATAGATATTTCTTTAAAAGCAGGCCAAGAATTAATAAAAACAATAGAACACTTCAATGATATAGTGCAACAGGCTGTCTGTCTATCAACACCAGAAACTGTACAACATATTACTGGTACAACCTGTCTTATGATAGTGAAAAAGAAAATTGCAGAAAAACTTCGCAGACGGTGGCAGAATACACGTCATCCGGATGACAAACGCAGACTAAATAAAACAACATTCGAACTTAAAACGCTCTTCGCAGAGATAAAAAACCAAAATTTACAACACTATCTAAAGACGCTGTCGCCACGGAAACGGCAGATTATTTGCTTTGGAAGGCAACAAAGCGATTAAAACAACCAACACAGCACAAATCACTCATTTGAGCTGATAATGGTACATGGGCCAGAAGCAACCAAGAAAAAGCCCCGACTTTTGCAAACCACTTGGCGGAAGTGTTCAAACCGTTTCTTCCCACCATCTCAGATGAAATAGATGATGAAATCTAACAACATCTAGATAAAGTTCAAAATTAATGAGATCAAAACTACTATTCTTAAAACACAAATCCACGCAAAGCGCCTGGATTCGCCCTAACTACAGGGAAAGCCCTGAAAGCACTTTCAGAGAAAGCATTAAAATTCTTAACCTTCCTCTTTAATGCAATACTAAGCCTTCATTATTACCCTATACAATGGAAAGTTGCAGTAATAATCTTAATACCAAAAACCGGGTAAACCTAAAGAACATGTAGCTTCATATAGACCAATTAGTCTGTTACCAATTCTTTCTAAGTGCTTTGAAGAACTATTATTATGCAGAATTACCACGATACTTATAGAAAACGGGGTACTGTCGGATCACCAATTTGGATTCCATAAACAACACGCCACCATTGAGCAAATTCATCGATTGGTAGACAAGATTACAAAAGACTTTGATAATAAACGATACTATTTATCGATGTAGCTCAAGCATTTGACAACGTTTGGTACGAAGTCCTGAAGATAAACTACCTTCTGACTATTACCGAAATATACGTTCATTTCTTACTGACAGAAACTTTAAGGTCAAATGCGATGAATTCCTATCAAGTCTATTTTCCATTAATTCAGGTATACCGCAAGGCAGTGTGCTGAGACCGATATTGTATCTCATATTTACATCAGATTTACCTAGCGGTAACGACACACTAGTTGTCACATTCGCTGATAACACGGCGATATTGGCATCTTACTCCGATCCTGACACGGCTTTTCGCTTTCTTCAAAGTCACCATAACAAGCTCCACCCATAGCTCCAAAAATGACGTATTCAAGTAAATGAAGCAAAATCAGTTCACGTGACTTTCACGTTAAGAAGAGAAATCTGCCCAACGATCTTCTTAAATAATCAGCAAATGCCTGCAGCAGATAGTGCTAAGTACCAAGGAATCCGTCTTGATAGGCTGCCAACCTGGAAAAAATCTGGACAAAACGCAAGTAACTAGAAAACATCTTTCGTAAAATGTACTGATTGATAAGGCATAAGTCCCATCTATCTATTGATAATAAAATACTTTTATACAAAATCGTTCTCACACCTGTATGGAACTACGGAATACAACTCTGTGGAACAGCGAGCATCTTCAATATTGAAATACTCACGTTTCCAAGCCAAAATATTACGTTCGATCGTCGATGCACCATGGTATGTACCTAATAAATACAACGCGATCTGGATATCCAAACAATTAATGGAGAAATATACAAACCCAGCATGCGCTATTATGACCGCCTAAGTGCCCACCCAAATGTTCTGGTAAAAGAATTACCAGAAAACGATGACGAGAAACCCAGACTCAAAAGGTTCAAGCCGACAGATTTGGCAAACAGATTTTTCTAAAGGTGTGAGTGATGTGTAAATCAGTGACAAAAAGTACATGTAATATAAAAGGTGAATATCAATGGAATTTTTACTATCATACGATTGTCAAAATGTTTACTAATTGTTGAATTTCGACAGATTTAACAAAAAAAAAAAAACTTATTTTGTTTGTAATTTCAGTTCGTAGTTGTTGAACAAATTTAAGTAAATGGAGATAAGGCAGCTCAAAATAGTTCACAAAGCGCTCGACTGCGGCCTCCCATTCCACGCACTCCCAAGCAGCGGTTTCAAAAGTTCGGCGCTAATGCGCGTGATGTCTTCAATTTCGAGGAGTCACGATCAAAGTCAAGGACGAAAAGCATAAAAACTCGGATCGCGTAGGACTCAGACGGCCTCGTTCGACAGCAAAAACAAGAGTTGCTAAATTTTTGTTGCCGGCCGGCGCACTATCTGATTTCTTTGGAAAAAAAGCCCCTTATGAACGCTCCTGCATCTCTAGATCCGCAATTACTTTGTTTCGCTCTTATTTAAACGGAAACTTAATCGAATTTCTTTGTTTCTCGTTAATGCCGGGGCTCAGTCTAATTATAGATATATTGGCTAGATAGGGGCGCCTCATTTTTCCCCTTTTTAGCGCACGGCACGCCAGCAATGAAGCGACTTAATTTATTTAGAATTCCCTCGCGAGTAAAGAAGCTGTTGCGCGTACGCACCCAGCAAACGCGCCGTTTTTGCGCAAATTACGACCGAAACAATTAATCTGGGAGCCGTCGATACGATCGGACACGCCACTTTTAAACATGGTAATTACATATTGCTACATTTATTTATTAGCGAAATGCCCCCGAGCTGCACGCTATATGTAGATGCGAGCGAATTCATAACAAAATTGATTAGAGAAAGTAATTCACTTGCAACGTAAGAACCTGTTAAATGACGTTTAATTTCCTTTTCAATAGCGCCTTGTTGCTCCTGCACCTTTATTATGCGCGCTTAATATGCTTAATGTCTGCATAACTTACTAGACTTAGAAATTAATTGTTATCATTATTAAATTATGTCATACGCGATATGGAAACGTCGTGCGGCTAATTATCAGGCAGCGTACATCATCGACGTAAAAATTATAGTAGAAACTTATATAGTGCATATATGGTAAGTAACTGAAGTTTTTAGCAGCACATTAAATAATCTTGGTTTTGCCATCGCCTATAGTCATTATCCAAGGCTTGATGCTGTCCCCCGCCCTTTTCAACTTGTACTTGCGTGCAGTGGCACCCTAACGACATCCTCTATGATGATGCCCTAATTTGTAGATGACACAGCGACATTGTCAAGCTCGTTGAAGACCGCTATGGCAATACAACGTGTCCAGGAGAAGCTTAAACTTATTGAAGATTGCTGCGGTAGGTTGAGAATCAGGATTAACCCCCAAATAGAGCGTGGAGGTCTCGTTCTTTACCAAAAATATCAGATAGCACGGTAACCTGAGTAACGTCAGAATTTTCGGCAGAAATATATCCTAGAGAGAAGAAGTATAACACCTAAGAGTGCTCTTGAACAAGAAATTCGCCTGGAAAACACAGTGAACAAGGTCAAGGCAAACAGCAAAATGTTGCACAAAAATTAATTAACTATATATAAGACCGTCATCGGGCCCGTAATGACATATGCTTGCGTCGTTTGCGGATACCCAGCAAAATAAATAAACTTTAGGTTTTCTAGAACCAAGCCCTCAAGACAACATTTATCACGTTATGGTATGTAAAGATTACCACACTCCATAATGAAATCCAGCAATCCGTAGTTGTACAACTATAAGTTGGACAGAGACGCACGCCACATACGCCCAAAAATGATTTCTCCGTAAGGCGGTACGAGGAGAGCTCAATAACGGAGACTAATAGCCAACTTAAGTTACCGAAGAAGACAAGGGTTAGGGTCTCAGACCCCCAATTTTGACAATTTGAAGCTTAGTCACCGTATGAACAGATTAAATAGAGAAATAAATTTACGAGTGAATATTTAAGGTGTACTGTGATAATATACATTATCATGTGCGAAAGTTCTGGATGGTACAAATGATTTGACAATCAATAAACAACAATCAACAATTAACAAAACATTAAAGACCACGAAAACTCTACTTATGAGATTTGACGAATAACTGTACATGTGGTCATAAAGTTTTCCTCTTATATACGAATATTCTGTGGTTATAAATTATTACAGTACTAATTCGTTCTTTAACAGTCATTTAAATACAAGCGTTTTGAGCAATAGTACAAAATTTGATAAAATTGGAATTTGTGGTAAGAATTAATTTATTTTCCTTTAACTAAAAAATCATGAAGGTATTTTGTCTAAAATAGATGATCTCACTTTGGGTAAACGAATTTAATAAAGGCAGAGTAACAACTGTCATGTAAAAATCATCTACAAAGTCTATGAAAAAAAGTGAGTAATTTCGTAGAGGTAACGAACGTCTTTAGTGCGCAAATCTATTCACTTTACATGTAAACTAATTAAAAGCTATGAAAGCCTTTGCGTATGATGATCTACATGTACCATAAACATCACCCGACTGTTTTGCAGTAAAAAAATCCAACAGTCCACTACTGCATATCGGAAATGAAGAAATAACTCAAATAGCAGATTGCCCAAGATAAATGGACTCCGAAAAAGCATCATCTGAAAAGGAGGTGTTGTTGGATTTTTATAACACAAAAAATATTCGTAATTAATTACTTTGAGAAAGGAAAAACAATATTGGAGAATACAACTCGGCACATTTGGGGAGAATGGAATGAGTGTTCACAGCAAAATGTTCTAAAACGTGTTGCTCTAGTGCAACAACACATCGATGCATGCAAGTCGTGTTTCATAATTAATTATTTGTTTCTTTTTTGTTATCAATTTACATTTTACAATTTGTCTAGAGACATTTAGTAAATTTTGTGACAACTTATGTCAGAAAGGGTCAGTCCACTACTTCTTTAAACAAAATTAAAATAATTTTAACTTATGTATATAATTACAGTAGTTAATTACATATTTATTATCCGAATTATTGTGGTAAGTTTTATATATTTTGATATAATAAATATATCTTTTGATATAAAATTTACTTTTTGGTTGTCATTATCATCAAATAAACATTCACCAGCTCTATTTGAGTGCCCCCCAATCCTTTAGCGATATCTTACACTAAATTTATACATTATTTCATTAAGTGAGTCCTAGATCACTGATAATATCATTGTTGGACACGTACCAAGAAGCCTTAATTAAGATTTTTAGCGCTTTTGTCTGGAATCTACGAGGGCAGTTTGATAAGTCAGTGACTTGTTGATTTAGTTTGTGTTTGACAGCCATTGAAAGCAGACAACCTCGTGAATTTCGACGAAAAAGGAAAAAAGTGAATTTTCTGTGCTCATCAATCATTATTTTTGCGTAAAAAACCATCAGCGAAGCTCAGAAACAAATTGATAAATACCATGGAGATTCTGCACTATCAATTTCAATGGTTAAGAAGTGGTTTAGTGAATTCCGTTGTGGTCGTACCAGCACAAGTGACCCCGGACGTTCAGGTCGCCTAAAAGACGTCGTCATACCAAACATCGTCGATAAAATCCATAGATTGATATTGGACGATCGGAGAATGAAAGTGCGTCTGATGCTGTATGCATCTCAACTGAGCGGGTACATCACATTTTACATAAATATTTGCACATGAAAAATCTATCCACGCGAAGGGTGCCGCGATTACTGACACTCGACCATAAGTGCAACCGTGTGACCACTTCAAAGGAGTGTTTGGCGATGTTCAACCGCAATCCGAACGAATTTTTGCGCCGTTTTGTAACCGTCGACGAAACATGGGTCTATCACAACATACCAGAGACCAAGAAACAGTCAAAGCAGCAGACTTCTCCGGGTGAACGTGCACCAAAGAAGGCCAAGGTGGGTTTGTCGGCCAACAAGGTCATAGCGACATCACTGAAACAAACACCTATTTTGAGGACCTTGAGAAAACCTATTATGTGGAACGGATAAAAAAAATTGGAAAAACGGTGGACTAAATGAATCGAGTTAAAAGGAGACTATATTGAGAAATAAAACTTTTTTTCCCAAAAAATATCTTTTATTCAGTCACTAACTTACAAAACTGCCCTCGTATTTAGAATGTTGTTAGTTGAGTTGCAGGTTGTTCTCTACAATCAACTACCATAAGATTACTTATATAAAATGATTTCTAGAAACCAGTATATGATTTTCATATACTACTCTGTTCAAAAAATAAGATAAAAATCGTAGTTCAAAAAACTTTTCTCTTTTATTGGCACAACCTTTAATGACATACGCTTCTAATTTTAATTTGATTTGCCAAATAGTTACAGCAGTTTATTTACATCAACCTTTTGCCTTTTTTAGATTTTTAAAATGTCTAATATTAAACAAAATTTAGCAATAAATGTTGTGTTAACAATGAAATTAATGGTACTGAAATGTTTAAAGTGGTGCAGAAAGCATTTTATGAAGAATATTATAAAGACAAACTGTATTCCAGTAACATAAGGTGTTCAGAGAAGGGCGTGAAGCTATAGAAGATGAACCTCATTATGGTCGTCCCTCAACTTCAATAACCGAAGAAAATATAGAAACAATTAGAAAGAAAGTAATGAGAAATCGTCATTTGGCTACAAAGGAGCTTGTTGAAGATGTTGGCATACTAATAGGTTCATTACACGCAATTTCAAGTAATGTTTTGGGCTTGACAGATGTTTTTCAAATTTTTCTTTGTTAACGTAGAAAATATTCTTTGTCTCAGGTATAGACTAATTTTCAGGGCAATTAACACTGCAATTAATACACTGGAGGCTGCTGGAGACGCAGGATGGTTGTCTGTGCGATGTCAAATGTTTTTTGGGTGGGCAAATGAGGAAGTTCACGTTTTACGCATGGTGAATGCATGGCAATTCTGAGAACTATTTTGAAATTGCGTTCTTACTTTATTTATAGGATGAAATTTGTTCTTATCCATGTAATAATACTGTAATTATCTAATATTTATGGCATAATTTTCACATAAAGATGAACTGTATCTAGCTAATAATTTCATCAGTGACACCAGATAAGAAGATAGACATTTCTTGAGTTCTTTTTGGCAGCGTTATCTGCTTATTTGCTATTGAAACCTTTATTGACTCATGGAAAATATTGATTTGATGCAGTTATAATAATTTTTTATTAACATTTTAAAATATTTTCGTTTGGTCTTGTTCAGAATGTTTTTTACTTTGTACAACATTCTGGTGTCGTAGTTTACTGTTGAATTTGTAAAGACTAAAACTGAGATCTGTGATAAATTTTGATTTGTTGTTGTTTTATTTGTTTTTAATTTTTAAAACTTTTCTGAATAGACAAAAGTTTTTTTCAAATGAAGAAGTGACACAGTTTATAAATTAGTATCTTGAAAGCTCCAAAAAACGCACGTCGCAAAAAATACTCTGGAGTAATTGCATTGGATTTCGAAGAGATTACATCAAAAATTTTAATTTATAGAACTCAAGTCTTTAATGTCAAATCAAGTTATTTATTGAACGACCCTTATATGACAGCTATTTCTTCGCTTAGTATCGTTAATCCTTGTGTTGGCTATTGGTACTATATTTATTAACAATATACTGCAATTAGTCTAAGACAGGCTATCCATCTCCTTTCATTATCTTACAAGTAAACATTTTTCCTTTTGTAACAAGTTTGTAAATACTTTTTCAAATTTCTGTGACTTCAACAATTTTTAATTTTTTTTAATGCTTGCCATACCTTCCTAATTTTCCACTTGTTTTATGCATGTATCAATACATTCACATTTTGACAGCTTTAATTAATTTTTATTCGTATCTTTAGTTCTAAATTTAAATCGACACTATCTAATATTTGCGTCTTGCTAATAAATACCGTTTCAGCTTTTTTGATACCACAACCAATTTATGTGGAGAAATCTCACTTACCGATTAATGTACATAACTGACATTATAGCACCGTTAAAAACAAATTATAGCCATTAAAGATTGAGAACCATACGTTTGTGCCTGTCTGAGATTATTATATTGCTCTTTAGATATGAGGTCTGAGGTAAATAGCGATATCACATGTAAAATATCTATAAAAGCGTTCTCAACCGTTCAGGTTTGGCACCTGTAACTTATAGGGTGTAAACATGTTTCGATAGAAAATTTAAAGAGGACGTATTATTGGCTTATATTTATTCGTAAAGACCAGCATCTGCTACACCATGTAGAACAACCAATCAGGATTATAGACCATAGTGCGTCTTCAAGTGTTCTAGCGTAACAATAGTAGATCATTACACGGTACCGATACGATGATTGGATATTAATACGTCGTAAAAGAAATGAAACAAAAACACTGCATTTATATGAGGCATACAACGCCAACTATGGATATTATGTCACTTCTAGTCAGAGTTAGAGATAACATTACGATTCGAACCTACCTCAACGGGGTCTTACAGCTCATGGTACTTTCTTTCCTTTAAAGGATATCTTTCAGTAAGATAATACGCGACGTTTCTTCAACAAATTAAAGTGGAAACTCCTCTATGGACAATCCGGTTATTTGATCTTTCACCAATCGAAAATGTGTAAAATATTATTGCGCGAGAGGTCTAGTGGTATCCACGACCTCTAAGGAATTTGCTCAAATTATGGGAGGGTGTCAATAATGAATAAAATAGTCCATCAAGACGCCATTCCTTTATTGTTTGACTTGATGCCAAGAAAAATGGAAGCGGTTACAAGAGCTCAAAGCGGGAGTCATACATATTAAATAAATGTAAATGTTTATGGACAAATATTTTATAAATTTGTTTGTCTTATAATATTAAAGAAATTTACAAAGTTGTATTTGTTAGTTTACATCTTTCTTGGTGCTCCAATTTTAATAAACAGTAATGTAGCACCAAGTTAATAACTTTATATGATTTTTTACTAATAATCACATGTTTTGTTTTAACAGCGCTTAGATTCTAAATATCAAAAATGCTAAAATAATTATAATTTGAAATTTGAGAAATATTGCAGGTCTTTCTTATTATTAATCAAATTAATTGTGTTATTTTTTTTGTCAACAAGAAAATTGATTTTTAATTTCCTCATATTTTAAGAGAACAGTGAATAGCGAGTAGATTTACTTCTCTGTGATCCCGATAGAGGATAGATCTATTTCAGTAAAGCGACCCTGACCACGCGAGCCTCGACTCTTCTTCATCTCCTAACATCGGGGAAAAATTGTGTCCTAAGCTTAATCCTACCCATAATCTTCTATACACCCTATCCACTCGCCAACCCCACGACAAGCGTAGCTTTTAATTGTCAAATCCTCCTTAAATTCAAAGGAGGCTTACGTTCCGCAGTGGACTCCAATGGCTGTATGATAATGATGATGATGAGGGATAGAATACAACTATGTTGCACCCTTTTTTATATTTATTTTCACGGTTTATTATTGTTTCACTCAACAGCAGCCTTTTGATACCAACAACATCTATGTATTTATGATTTAAATTAGTAGACAGTTATAGTAAAGTAGCGATACCGTACATAGTAAAAGACAACTCATATCGCACCTACTCTACAATTAAAGCAACATTATACATTGCAACGATTACAATAATTCTGCATAAATTGTTGGAGAGTTTGCTAATACACAGTTGGGTACTCACAAATAAGAAAAGAAAAAAATGCTTTTTCAATAATACGAAATTCAACAGCAATATTCGCTTTCTGGTTCAAACCTCGTTCTATAGGACATTTTTCGTTACAGTTTATGCACTTTTGCATCATTTAAAACCAGTGGTTGGACCAATTCTTCCACGTTTCTTTAAGAATCCTTGCATATGTCTTATTACACGCAATTACATTGTCCGCGTTGTTGAAAAGTCAGCTCCATTTTTACGTAACACTTTGTGACCTATTAAGATGCGGTTAATATAGTAAAAAGTTACATTTTAAATCTGCTCGTCGGTTAAAACATAGGGTACCAGAAAATAAACTAAAAGATGGTTGTGCAAAATGGTATAAAATATTGGTACAGCAAAACTTCACAGCAGTACATCACCTAATACATTCGTGGGATGACTGTTAGATGGCGCCATTATTGACAAATCTATATGATTTTCAGGAAGTTTTAATCTTTAAATAATTCGTGTCAAAAAGTGACAATCTGACGTTTATTTCACAAGTTACAGTGGTTTTAGTAAAACTACTTTTGTAATTTTCAAAGCAATGGAAAAATCTGAATTTCGAGTGTTGATAAAATATTGATTTTTAATGGGAAAAAATACTGTTCAAGGAAAGCAATAGCTTGACAAGTGTTATTTGAACTCTGCTACATCGACGAAAATGACAGAGAAGCGGTTTGCAGATGCGACCGTACAAACACGAATGATGCTGAACGCTCTGGTCGCCCAAATTCGCCAATTGTTCTATAAAACAAAAAAGTCCACAAAATAGTTTTGGCCTATTATAAATTGAAGTTACGTGGGATAGCTGACACCTTAAAGATATCAGAACGTAGTGTATTCACCATTTTGCATAAATATTTGTCAATGAGAAAGCTCTGTTCGAAGTGGGTACCGAGTTTGCTCATAGTCGATCAAGAACAACGCGACGACAATTCAGAACACTGTTTGGAGCTGGCTCAGTAAAAAGGTTTTTTTATGCGGTATGGGACAATGGATGAAACATGGATGGATCACTACACTCCAGAGTCAAATTGGTAGTAAGCCGAGCGGACAACAAAGGGCGAAAGCTGACCAAAAACGCAAATGTCAGTTGGTAAGGTTTTGGCCTCCGTACTTTAAGATGCGCACTTTATTTTATTCATCGATTACCTTGAGACAACAATGGCAAAACTGCACGAACCGCACTTTGAATTGCTTCCCCTTTCACCGTATTCTCCGGATCTGACTCCCAACGTCTACTACCTGTTTGCAAACCCAAAAAAAAATGCTTCAGGAAAAGGGATTTGTCTCCAATGAAGAAGTGATTGGCGAACCTAAGCCTATTTTAAGGCCTAAGTTAAAGTTCTACAAAAAAGACATCGAAATGCTAGAGAAGCGTTGGAATGAATGAATCACTTTCGAAGGAGACCATCTTAATGAATAAAGTCGGATTTTGACTAACAGTTGTTGTTTTATTAATCATCCTACGAACTTATTAATGTGATGTGTTATATGTTTATCGAAATTGTGCATCTTTCTAGTAACAGTAATATTATCTCCCATGTCTCATGAGAATGGGTGTTTTGATTTCGGAATGAAAACTTTCGATACCATCTGAATATGATCATCTTTCAGAACAGGCGCTGTTTCCTCCAAACGCCGATGAATTCTCAAACGATCTATAAAGTTGTAGTACAAAATTTCATCGTATTTTTTCTAATGATACAGCTCAAGAGCAAACACTTAAATTTCTTACAAGACACACCCCCTCCAAGTCACAATAATAAACTAGAACAATACGAACACTATTTCTAACCTTGAGTAATAGGTTTATCCTTGGTGGTGATAAACATATGCAGTTGGGATCTTGACTAACCACAATCAAAAAAAGAGAATCTTTAAAAACACTTACTAATAACAAGCTGCACTATATCTTCATAGGCGAACGTACCCACTAGCCATCACAGGGGCACCTGCAAATCTTATTAACCATAAGAACGCGGGTCATCCTCAATTTTCAGAAAGATAATTGACGAAACTCTACATCTCTAAAAATAAAAAAAAATATTTACTGCAGTAAAACTATTTAAGCAAAACATCCAACAAACTGCACGGAAAGAAACGTCATCAAGCACCCAGAATATTGCTTTCGTAGATCGACCTATCGTCGCGAAGAAAAAGATCCCCAAAAAATCTAGACGGAGAAGAAAATTGTAAATTACTCTAATAATAAAGGAAGACTCAATCTTAAAACGTCAGAACTAAAACTACTTACACCATTTGTCTCCAATGAAAGCTACAGAATATTCCCTTTGAATCGCGAGAAAAAGATTAAAGCAAGCACAGAAATATGAAACACTATTTCGTCTTCCAAATACTACTTGGGCCAGAAGTAACAAAGAAAACACTTGAATTTGTCAACTATTTGCGAGCAGTTTTCGTACCATATAATTTTAAAATCACGCTCGAAGAAGAACAAGAAATTCAACGCTACCTAAAGCACCGTTTCAATTGTCTCTACCAATTTTGAAGTTCAAACCTACCATCCTACCATTCAACTAAAACTAAGAAAATCACTCGGCTATGACCTAATTAATACCTAAACTTCTGAATCTACTTACCGACCTGTCTTCGTACAGACAAATTGATCGGCTGTCGCTCTTATCCGAGGTTTTTAAAAAATTACTCCCTATCTTGAATAACAATCTCATACCTGATTATTAGTTTCGTTTTTGAAAAAATTATACCACCATTGAACAGGTGTACTGTGCGGTTGACAAAATTACAAAACATTTTAACGACAAACTCTAGTGCTCGAACATTTTCATAGATGTTGCACAAACCTTTGATAGTGTGGCACCAGGAAATTTTATTTAAAATTAAAAGAACACTATCCTTGGAATCTAAGGAAATTCTCAGGTCGTACCTAACAGACAGGCACCTTTTCGTCAAGTACATTCTGACCTTTCCACCACTGGTTTCACTATAGTAGTAACATTACCAGACGACACTACAGTACTTTCTTCTTACTTTGAACCTCATATGGTAAGTTACCAGCTATAGGAACATCTACAAGAATTAGAACTTTGGTTCAACAAAGAGCAGATAAAGATAAATGGAGAAAACTCATTGAAAGTGACTTTTACCCTACGAAAAAGTACATGTCCTTCTGTTCTGTTTAACGGCACACCAGTACTGCAAGACAAATACAATAAAATACTTAGAACTTTACGTAGACAGACCCCTGACTTGGAAGAAAAAACAACTAGGTTTTAAGATTCAAAAAATGTAAAAACTTTTAGGTTTCAAATCTCAACTGTCCATTGATAATAAAATGTTGCCCTATAAATCCACCATAAAGCCAATACGGAGTTATAGCATACAACTCTGGAAAACAGCAAGCAATTCCACTATTGACATTTTAAGGTACTTTCAATCAAAAGTTCTACGATCTATAGTAAACGCTCCCTGGTTTGTTCCAAACGATGTTATTTAATCCAAAAATATGGTGTCCGTTATACTACTCACCTTAGTACTCATCTAAACTTGCTAAGAGATTTCTTCCTAGAGGGAAATGATGTCGAGTCTCAACTCAAACGAATAAAACTTTCCGACCGTATATAGTGAATGTAATAATGAGTTTATGGCAAACTTAGCAGCATAAAACTACTCTCGTCGGTCTATTTCTCATATGTCTTTGTTATTTTTTTATGTATGTTAATGCCATATAGCCTTGTATATATCTTTGAGAGATAAATAAATAAAATAGAAAAAACAGCATTCGATGATTTTGTGCTCCATATTGCAAAACATTTCTAGTACCATACGTATGATCTTAAAAAACGTAGTTTTTATGTAGCTAAAAAATCCAAATTTTATCGTTGTATTTAACTGGGCAATAAAATATAAGCACTAGTAATTAATAGTTCTTTTTTTACAGAGTTTGCTTCCTTGCGTAGATCTAGTTTTTAGTCATTTTCAATGTTATTGTTGCATGCAGCGACGGGAGTTGTGTTATAAGCACATTAGCTTATATCGATCGTAATTAGTGGTGCACTTCACATTTGCCAGCCGTGCGGCTAAAGCATGGTGGCTATTTCAGTTTACATCTTGCTGAACTACCACCGTACTGTACCTATGTTGATTTAAAAACGTCCCGCCGTTATTAACATCACACAAAGCTAGTAATTTATGCTAGTTAATTGGCATCAATGGAGAATTATTATCATGCAGTTTGCAATAAAATTGATGGACGCAACTATCTGTATGCAAATTCAAATTTCTTAATAAATATACGACGCGAACAATTTGCATCGCAACATGCAACGCATTGTGCATTATTTCGAAACGGTGCCGCTAGAAAAAGACGCGGCTCGCCATTCAGCCCGGCATTGTGAAGGAACGCACTCTAATTAGTCCCGTGGCCGTTCTTCTGCAGAGGACTGTGCTGTTGACGAGGTAATGGAGTGTAATTGATTTAATTATTTTCTAACGTGCGCGAACCTGAAAAATGCGCGAGCCAGTTCTTTTGTTCCAGTTCTTGTATATTTACATCTATATGGGAGGTCCTGCGTGTTCGATATACTTCTGCACAATTAAGAAATTGCTCCGCGTATAATAGACAATCCTTAACTATTTGAAAATGAGCAAAACGAGCGACTAAATGCCGGGAGAACGCTTAATCGATGCTGCCGTGGTTGCGATTCATGTGAGGATGTTCGACAGATACTTTAATTAACTTCTTCAATAACCATATTTTGTAGAGGTACACTCGAGCGCAAACTTTTATTTATAATATTCAATAATAGTTAAAATGCTGTTTACGCATTTTAACTATTACACGCAACATAATAATTAGCATGATTTATAAAAATTTCTTTGTTGTGCAATTGAAGAAATGCAGAAATCTAGACCAATAATTTTTGTCATTAAAAACACCATGCATAAGATGAACCGTATTAACATCAGAAACTAGAAAATACTAAATAATTCTCTGTCTTTCAAAATAGTACGACAAAGAATTAATTCTACTGCTAGATGTCTCCACTAGTATATATTTTTGTAAGTTTATATTTGTAACGTACAATTACAAGCCTGAGTATATTGATGAGGGCCTAATATTTATTTTAATTTAAAATTCCAAAAACATTAGTGGAAACGCATAGTACATACAAATGTAAGAGATAAAAAGAAATTATTTTTGTTGTATTTTAGGGATTGTAGCGATAGTAGTAATAATAAAATTTTAGAATTAACATAAAATAGTTTTAATCCGATACATAATAGCATTTGTTACACTGATCGGTATCTTCAGTATTGTTTTCATAATTAAAATTTTAAAATTAAATTGGTTGAATAATATTTGTAACTAAATTTGACGAAAGCTACTTAACCCGACGGATGACAAACCTGAGGTGTTTTATGAATTAAAAGTAAAAGCTAGTGGATACAGATGATTTTGCATCTGGTCAATAAAAGTGTCGCGACTATAAGAGTTAATGCCAGTAATGTCACCTTGCACACACTGAGGGGCACTGTCACAAAAGCGAATACTCAACATATATTCAACACTCCCCATTGCTCTGGCATAATTAACTAAATTAAATTTTAAATTTTACAAAATTTTTAAACAATAAAATCAAATAAAAGTAAAATAAAACCAAAACATTAAAATTAATTAAATCTTTGTGGGCCTTAAATTTTATCTTATTAGGCGGCTTCGTGAAACTACTGGTAAACTATTTCTCGTTTGCGACGTGCTAGATGTCGATGTCACCACACACAAAGCGATCCCTGGTAATATGATACTTAATATCAATGTACTTCGTGCGCTGATAATCAGTTCTTCGACTGCCACGTTGTCGATGTACAGCGACGCTGGCTCCCGCTCCTATTTAATATCGAACACATTGTATGACACATTCAGATTTTTTTTATATTGTTTATTACTATTTACAATCAGTATACAATTAATACTATAAGTAAATATTTTGAGTTGTGCGCACAGATATTGAATAACAAAGAGAGCCGCCATCCAGTGACAGCCAACTCAGTAATTTCTACATTTTATTTTAGGTGTTAGTAGGCACAACTAGTTTGGGGATACAATTGATTGTTTACATGAACCTCGTTGGCAGGTCTATGGTTTTCTGTCTTTTAAGCCTATGTAAAGCTTCACTATTGTCTAAGAGATTTATCGCAAGAGTATTCGGGTGCACTTCTAGTCTTTTTAGATATTTCTCACTACACTTGCTCACTTCTTCTTTAACTGTGGAAACTTTTAGATCGTCACGAATTTCACTGTTTGGGATAAACCAGGGTGCGTTAGTTATAGTCCGCAAAACTTTTGCTTGAAATATTTTCATGATTTCGATATTAGAATTTGCTGCTGTTCCCATAGTTCTATGACGTAGGTCCATATTGGTTTATAGGCAACTTTGTAGATTAATAACTTGTTTTTGAGTGATAAGTTGGATTTGCGCCCCATTAACCAGTAGTGAGTTGTAAATTTCATACCTAGTTTTCGTTTATTTAGGATGTGTGTTTTCCAGGTCTTTTATATAGGTGCAACGCTAGGTATTTGGCATTGAACATAACTTGTGGGGTAGCTTTTTTACATTTGATAAATGTGACCTGTAATGACTTATTTTCATTTATTTTAATGTACAATACCAACGTCCATTTTGTTATTACATTTAGGTATTGTTGTAGTAACCTGGCTGCGATAATTGGGTCTGGATGCTTTACTAAGATAGCTTTATCATCCGCGAATGTTGCTGTGCAGACGTTTGAGTTTGTGAGTAAATCAGACATAAAGATCAGGTATAAAATTGGTCTAAGAACGCTGCCTTGTAGTACGCCTGTTTTTATGGGATACGGATCTGTTACTTCTGGCCCATATTTTACTCTAAAATATCTTTCTGTGAGGTAAGATTCTATAATAATGTATGTGTGTGGTAAGGCTTTCTTGAATTTGTATAGTAGTCCTTGGTGCCAAACACGATCGAATGCCTAGCTAACGTCGGGAAAGGCTGCTACACAATAACTTTTTTCTTCAAACGCTTGATTTATAATTTCGGTTACTCTATGGACTTGTTCAATTGTGCTGTGGTTTTTCCGGAAACCAAACTGATGTTCTGGGATAAGGTGGTTTTCGGTTATTACTGGCATTAGTTTCGTAAGTAATAGTTTCTCCAGGATTTTTCTTAAGCCAGGTAATAGACTGATCGGTCTATAGGATTTTGTTTCGTTGAGAGATTTTCCTGGTTTGTGGATGAGAGTGATTTCCGAGACTTCCCATTGAGGAGGGAAATAACTAACGCGGAGCACTGCATTATAAATTATGGTTAATAGTACTATTCCTTTGCGTGGAAGCTCTTGGATAAGTCGCCTAATGATCAGGTCGTACCCTGAGGCCTTCTTTGAGTTCAAATTGTGCTTTATCATATTTACTACTTCTTTCACCGTAAATAATTTTGGTAGTGGTGACATTTGATACGACACTTCAAGACAGCTACTAATTTCTTTCTCTTCAAAAGGTGTGGCTTGTGATGGTAAAGATTGGAATACTTTCTCCAGATGTTCGGCAAAGGTAGTAGCCTTTTCCAGATCCATACGGGCCCAAGATCTATGTTGTTTGCGAATTGGAGGTATAGGGTTCTTGACTTTTGCTATGTTACTGGCAGCTTTCCATAAGGAGTAATCGGTATCGGCCGTGTTGGTAAGCTTTTCCAGATATTCTTTGAAGGAATTGTTTTTTAGTGATTTGATTGTCCTCTTTAGCTCACGTGCGGCTTCATCATAACGTCTTTTGTCCAATGGGTACCTCGTATTTTGCCATATTCTTCTAAGGTGTCGTTTTTTGACTATTTTTTTATTATTATTGGGCAGCTTTGATTTATTCTGTGTATTGAAATTTCAGGGGCGGCTTTCCATGCTGCTTGCTGGAGTAAACTAGTAAAGTTGTTTACAGCTCGCTCTACATCCTCTTTTGTTTTTAGCGGAATTTATAGGTTTGCTTTTTATTCAATGATAAGTCTATAAAGTTCCCATTCTGTTCTTTTGTTGGTTAGCGTTACTTTGCTTTCAGTGTGAATAAATACGGTGCTAATAGTTGCTATCACGGGTGTGTGATCAGAGCTCAAATCTAATCAGGATTCTATATCTAGGTAACCTGGAGCTATGCCTTTCGTAATGAAGAAGTCCAGCAAATCAGGTATTTTGTCTGGGTCACTGGGCCAATACGTGGGTCTGTATGTTGATAGGTGGGAAAGGTGCAATTCTTGCATTATTTGGTAAACTAACCTTCCTCTACCAGGCGCTGTTAAGCGCGAGCCCCATGCTGTATTCTTGGCATTGAAGTCTCCTCCTGCCATGAATTTGTCACCGAGCGAATTTAGGTATTCTACCATGCTTTCCTTGTTTGGACGATAATTTGGTAGACAATATGCCGAGGAAATGGTAAGTGAACCTTGCCAGTCTTCAATGACGACGCTTGTAGCTCGAAGATAGCATTCTTCAAACTTTGGCAACTCATAATGTTTGATATGTTGTTTAATAACTATTGCTGTTTCTCCTCTTGCCCATCTATCAATATCTGGATGTGCAGTGACATAAGTTATGTAATTAGGAATTTTCATGTTATTATTTTTTTTATGTGTAAAGTGGGTTTCTGTTATAAGCAGTATATCGATTTTATTGTGTATCAAAAACGCTTCTACTTCTTGTTTGCGTGTAACCAAGCCGTTTGCATTCCGTAGGGCTATTTTAAATAGTTGAGCCATTATAATTTGTTGTTCGAAGCAGGAGTGAGGTAAGATTATCAATCTTCTCGTTTAATATTTTAATTTCCGCAGACAACTGGTCTATTGTTTGCTGCTGGCCCGTTACCGTATTTTGGAGAAATGTAATTATATTATTTGGATTTGACGTATACTCCGATTGCTCGAGGTTTTGTGGTTTACTGCAATGTTGGGTTGCTAGAGAATAGCTTGGTTTCTGATGTATTGCTACAGTGTTTTTTTTTAGAATTTGCTGCATGTTAAGCGGTTTATGTGTGTGTTCATTATCTTGATCTTGTATTTGTTGTTGAGGTCTTAGTTGTTGTTTTTGTGCTTGGACAACCGTTCCATTTGTCGATGGGAATCTTCTCTTAATTATTTCTTGGTATACTCTGCAAATTTTAGCATTTGCAGGGTGCGCTCGCTCGCATAAGACGCACTTTGGATTTTTTCCGTCTCCTTTCTTTTTAATATTATATTTTGTAGTCAAGACTTCCCGCGCACTTATAGTAACGAAGTGGCCTCGTACAGTTTTTCCTAGTATGCCCATAGCACCAACAACCAGCGCATTGTATTAATTTTTTCTTTTTGTGGGGTTCTTCAAATTGAACAACCGCATTTAGTAGTCGTGTGATTTTAAATATATCTTTTTTTGTCCGAGGTGAAAGATCAATGAAGAATAAATTCTTAGGTATTGCTTTGTTATTGCTTGTATGTTTGTTATAGCAACAACTGTGTGTCCCAATTTTTCTAGAGAATCTTTAATGTCTTGTGATCTGTAGTATGGTGTAGGTATTTTTTGTCTTCTTCAAGGTTGTAGGTGTGTCTTATGATTTTATTTTTGTCAAGTAACTTTTTGATTGTCTTGTAGTTTTTTATTGTATTTAATTGTAGTTTTATTTTATTTCCTTTCAAAACTTAGTAATAGTAATCTTTTTTTGTTATTACCGAGTACAGTAGCTCAAGTAGGGGGGGGGGAGGGGGATTTTCTCTATGAAGTGCAGAATAAATGGCAGTACATTTTCCTTTTTTGTATTTTTGTTATCATTAGTTTCTCCTAGCATTGTAAGTGAGTCAAATTTATTTTGAGTGCTTATATTTGGCGGTTGCGATTTTTTTTCCTCTTTGGGGCTACTGTTTTGCCTTCTTCTTTTGTTCCGGGGTTTGACTATTTGAAAGTCATTAGGCTGTAAGATATCATCACTAATTATTGACTGGCATTTATTCGCAACACTTTTTTTTCGTTGGTTTGTTGTATTTTGAGTTTGATAAGAGTTATTATGTTCCTGTTCTTAGATTTGATACGCATCGCGTTGGGTTACCTCGTACAGGGTAGTTGTAGGGTGGGATACTTGTGTCTGCGCTGCGTTCCAGTATTGTGGTTGTTGTATTGGTTGTATCATTTATTGTTTGAATTGTTGATAATTTGGTACATTCATTTGCAAAGCTTGCGTTTGTTGCCAAACTGGTGTTTGCGGGAACACATAAGGTTGTGGGTTTATAAACATACCTGGATTTGGTGTTTGTTGGTTGTTGTTGTAATAATTCATTATTGTACATAGCTGTGAACTGCGAACGGCGACCGCATCCGTGCGGGTCGTGATAAATCCGGCAGTGTTATCACTATCATTTTTGTGCTTGACCATAAAACTATTTATATTAAATATGTGTTATATGATAAGGTGGCTGGGGCCGCGTTACCGTACTAGGCACTTGAATTTGAGAACGCTGTTAATATTAAGATGACTTTCTTAGCAGTTATATACATAGCTAGGTATGTAATGTTGTAAGAAGTACATCATTTGATAATTATTCCTTTCTATAACACCTAATACACTATTCTTTACTAAACAAAACGTTTTTCCACTGTTCTGTGGTCCAGTTTCTAAGTTATTTAGCCTTCTCTAGACGAAAACGTCTTTACTTTATATATATATATATATATATATATATATATATATATATATATATATATATATATATATATATATATATATATATATATATATATATAAATGGCTTCTTGCGTAGTCCATGTACTCTTAATTCACAAGCAAATGGATATATACATATTAATATTGGTTGGTTTGCGTTATAATTTAGACAGCGACATTGAGACAATTGGAGTAGCATCATCCCGAACTGAGTTTTCTTTAGTAACTTATTACGCGTTTTGGCAGCAACTCTTTTTAAATAAGGAGCAGAAACACTAACGTAATAACCCCTCCCTAATAATTAAACGTAATTAGAAAAAAAATGTGTATAATAATTAAAAACATTATTGTGCGAGAGTGATGCAGGACATTTCTTGATGTATATTTTTTTCAATTGAACAAGAGAACCCTGATTGCTGCTTTATACTCTTGATTTAAGATATCCCCGCAAGAAAACATCCGTAGGAGTCAAATCAGGGCCAGTTTATATTACCTCTTCTCGAATCATTTTTTGAGGGAAAATTTTACGTGGCAGAGACATGTTTGAAGTATGCGATGTTGCTTCACTCTGGTAGAACCATGCTTTTTGATTATAATGAGTACAATTTTGCAGTTCAGGTACCAAGAAATTATTCAGCACCTCTGAAGTCACTGTTAACAGCGGCCTTTTTCATCTTCAAAGAAGTACGGGATGATTATTCCTCGCGCTGACAGTGCAGCGTGAACAGTCATTTTTGGCAAATGAAGAAATTTCTCATGCTAGCATTGTGCGTTCGTAGCGCTCTAGTAACAGGAATTCTGTTTGTTAATGTATCCATCGAGGTGAAAATGTGCCTTACCCGAAAATAAATGTTGTTGAATGAATTGAAATGCTAGGTTACACAGTTAACGACTTGTAGTCTCTAACTGGTATCGTTGGGCTTCAATTCTTGCACCAATTGAATTTTATAAGAGTGCAGATACAAATCCTTGCGTAGAATGAGGTGTGATGATGATCTAGGCACATCCAAAACATCTGCCCGTTTATGAACAGATAGGTCAGGAGTCTCTCAAAAAGACTGTCGCAAGCTCTTTACGTTTTCGTCAGTTCTTGATGACTTTGGTCGCCCCGACTTAAGTGTATCATAGTTGAACCAGTTTCATTAAACTTACGCACCTATTTTCTGATGAGAGAAACATTTGGCGCTTGATTTATGTTACGCAAATCATGATGATTACTAAACTTTCTCCATGCAATAATCTTCGAATCATTGTTTTCTCGCACACAAAACGCGCGGGTTCGAGAAGTGCTCCATTGCGACTACCTACACGAAATTGAAATACGCTCCCCACCTCTCTAGTTCGTTGCGTTTTCGCAGTGGGCCAATCAAATCTAATTTTTTTTAGGATACCCAGTATTTAATTGCAGTTTAATAAATTTTTGTGATATAAACAAAATAATATTTAAATTTTGTTATAAATTTGTTTAAAAAAAAAGATATTGATAGAGGCGTTGGACAAATTGTATGTATCGCGTGTATCAACAAGTATACTAAGATGTAGATTAGACAAACGGTGGACAGCCTACAAGAACTCAGGAAGGTCAGATTTAACTGTGGACGAATTAAATACTAAAATCCAAAATACGATGATGAAGAACATTCGAGAATCGGTGCGTATTTTAAAATCAGGGCTTAAAATAAAGAAAGAGAACTTAAAGATGAAACTTCCTATAGGTTCTTTAAATAGATTAAATTTAAAGCTTATGGGCTTCGCCCGGCGATTTTCAAATAACTTGAAAGTAATAATCACGCAAACAATAATAGTAATACAAGTAAACCTTTACCATGGTAGCCTCAGATGGCCTATATAAGATAATGGAAAATTGTATTTATGACTTTATTTAAAAATTATGGGTGAATGGGGAGGGGGATTAAGACAGGATTATGCGGGTATTTACAGCAAATTTACTAACAGTACTGACTGTATAATATTAAAAAGGGTTATTAAAATACATTTACTAATAGACTTTGTTTTACAGGATTTAGGGGGCGATTAAACTTCATGATAACCTTTAATCACCGCCAACCAAGGCCATGAAAAAGATCGTGCAAAATTGTTGAAACAATGGATTACAACCATTACCGGCTGTAATGTTAATACTCACCAAGTCGTCTGGGGAAGTATGGATATCAATCCCCGGGGTGAGTCGTTGTTATAACTTATTATGGAAAATAATTTATACATGATGAATAAAGGTAATACGCTCACTTTTACGGTAGCCTTACAGTCGCAGGTTTAAGTTGAGAGATGTGACACTACTACAATCCTTACAAAAATGATAATCTTGTAAATAAAACCGACGTCGTAACTTAGCAAGTATTAAAATTGGAATAGATTACAACTTAAACTTATAAATAGTAGTGGATCAGTTTACAGATCCTATTGCTTTTGCTTATTAGAATAATTGTTCTGTCTCCTCCTTTTGTTTCAAGAGCTTTTAAAAGCAAGTTTTTCTGGTGAACCAAAGAACATACAAAGCTAAAGGAGAACGTAAAGAAACTAGTCAACAAAGAGAAAGCTTCAGGAAACAGAAAAGAAAAGAAAAAATATTTAAAACTGAATACATCAAAACATTGAAAAGATTTCTGAAAACATTGTAGAGAACACACCGTGAGGATATTGAAGGATCTCCGACATGTACAAGAATCCAAACACTATTTTCCAAATATTCAAGGTTCAATAAGTACAACAGAAGCATACACAACAACCGAACTATTTTTGGTATACTTTCTTGGATCAAAAATTGTGAAAGATTTGTCTTCTGACTGCCAAAATCTAGATTCAAATGACTGGAAAAGTGCCAAGTATTTATTTGAGCCATTTAAATCACTGGGAGTAGATAAATTTTTTCCAGGTACAGAAGGAACTGTGTATTCTACGTAGAAGAATTTGTTTAGTTTCAAAAGCAATCTGGGGGCTAACTAGAATGGTACTTGTGCCAAACTGGTTAATCAGACTATTTTCAAACAAAAAGTTACTGACCTGTTATTCTTAAATCATTTATATTTAAACTGACGGAGATAATACGTTAGAGACAAGATATACTAAATCGTTCTTTGCACCAAAAGCAATATGCCTATAAAGCAGAATTATTAAGTAAAACACCTTATTTAGAAAGTAGAGAAAGTTCTTTTAGGTGTCTTTGTAGACACGTAAAAGACTTTTAACAACACATATTTCAACTGCATTACTTTAGGTATTAGAAGACTAGGAGTGAAGGACACTTGCTACAGATAGATTAACTTATCGATAAGAAAAAGGGTGGTATGTACATTGCTATTAGACGAAACACTAGCAGTCCGGGTAGCAGGATGATATTCTCAGGGAAGAATAGTTTAACCTCTCCTGTGGTCATAAATGGATTAATTGTGATAATTTGTAGCAATGAAGGATTTTCACCTCTAGACTACGTTAATAACTTGGTCATTCTTGTAGAAAAAAAGTTTATTAACGTAGTGAGGAAGTGTATATAAAGGGTTTTAAATGTAACAACCAAGTGGACTTAAAGAAAAAGCTTTACGGGCAATATTTAAGTAAAGAAAATAAATAATGGATCTGCGACCTTCCTACCTGAACGAAAAATAAATACATTTGAGAGATATCTTAGATTTTAAACTTACCAGGAACTAACATATAGATAAAATCATAAAAAATCAAAAATTACACTAACAGTAGTTAAACAAACATGTGAAAAATAATGGAGTTTAAGCCAAATATGTTATGATGAATGTACACTACATTAGGCAGATTAAACCTAACATATGCAGCATTGGTTTATTGGTCCAAGATTAACAGAACAGCAATAAACTAAAATTAACAAAAATTTAAAAATTTGTTTATCTTAGCATAACGGAGGAGATAAAGACAACGTCTACAAGTGTAATAGAAACTCTTCTGTATCTCTTCTATCTTTATATTGTGATTAGAAACAAACTAAAACTATAAATTCTAAAAAAGGATCTAGAAATTGAGAACAAGTAAAAATCATACATGGTTGGTGGGTACCATAGTTGGACTTGTTCTAGAAATAAGCTCAAAAATATATTATTAATATTATGTCATAATAATACAAGATTGAAAAGTGGTTTCTTGGGAGACAGTTCAAATTTTCAACTATGTGCCTGATTAAGACAAAACTGAAAGAAAATTTTGCCTTTCCTTTGGAGCAATTTGCGTTTCCGTATTTAAAATGGAAAAATACTTCGCCCCACAACTAGGTCGGTTCAAAAACTTTTTAAAGCTTAAAAGCTACATTTAGTTTAAGAATGTTACAACCATTCACTGATTTGGAAAAATAAAACAAGGTCAAACTGCTTTGTATTTCAGGTCATCGTAAAACTGAAGGCAATAAAAAAGCTAATATATTGGAAAAACAAAAATTAAATACCGGTTATTATTGACCAGAACCATCTCTGATACTACCAAAAAATGCAACTTGTTAACATATTAGAGACTGGATTTGTGCGCAATATAAAGTACTAGCATAAAGATAGTAGTGGAAATATTGTCTTTAAATAGGAAGTGTCCTGGAGTTGTTATGAGTTTTCTAACAGAACTCATGATTGTAGAAAATCAAAATATGTAATGGCGACTTAAACTGCAGACTTTGCAGTAAGAAATCAAAAACAGTTATACATATTTTGAGCAACTGTGATGCGTCGACTAAGAAATGCAACACATATTCGGACAGTCACATATTGAGCCAAAAATCTTTATTTTACAACCAGTAAGAAATATGTGGCTTTTAATACAGAGGACGAAAATCACGCATTGTGTATAAGTAATCATCAGAGCAAGCACAATAAGTCTTTAAGGTTATAATGGTTACGGAGACCGACAACTGGAATCAGCAGACGAAAAATAATCAACGCTTAAGGATTATAAAATAATGATTTTGAAGAGTAATTTGTGTCTTTATTTTAGAATCCAATAAAAACTAATTATGTTAACAGTTATATTAATGGTGTGCTCTCGTAAGCTAATATTTCTATAGATAAAAGCTAGACGTTTTTTTTAAGAAACAGGTCCATTTGACTATTCTTCAAATGCAAAGATGATCATTGTGGATTTTCATATGTAGTTCTTTCGCGTGTTCTACCAGTTTATTTAGATTTTTTTGCCAATTTTCTTTATAAAGATTATAAGAGATTGTTTTTGATTAACAACAGTTTTCGTATGTATATTAAGAATTGCGTTAGATTTATATTTAAAAGTATTTTATATTAGTTTTAAGGTAGTAATACTTATTTCAATTTTGAGACACTTTAACAATACAGGATGTTTCAAAAAGAATCACCCGATTTAAAATGTTTATATTATAAAAATAATAAACACTTAAGATTAATTTTATATTACAGACTTAACTTTGAAGTTTTTTTTAAATATCAAATCATAGGTGCACAATAATCTCCTTTTGAGATGCATGGCCTAAGTATATACGATAGCCAAATTCGTTCTAAACTTTGCAAGTATATCTGGATTTACTGTTGCCGCAGCTGCTGCTATGCCGTTTTGCCGTTTAACCACTGTAGTTGGAAGAGAAGGTATATAAACGCAGTCTTTTATAAATATCCACACTAAAAAATCGTACACAGTAAGGTCCGGTGATCTTGGAAGCCAGTGATAGATATAAAGCTGAATCGTTAGGTCTCATACCCGTCGTTATGGAATCTGGTTATTCAAAAATTCTCAAACATCCAGGCTTCAGTGTGGTGGTGCCCCGTTTTGTTCGAAAATGAAGTCATCCAAATCAGTGTCTTACTGTGGATAAAGGTAATTTTAAAACATATTTAGATATGTGATTCCCGTAATAGTTATCTCTAAGAAAAAGAAAGGGACCGTACACCTCTTTCCGAGAAATGGCGCAAAAACATTAAATTTAAAAAAGTCCCTCTCATGTTTATATGTTTATAAAGTAATCATTTTCCTTGGTTATTTCTGGATAAATTTTAAAGTTGTTGGCTTCAGTTTGCCTTTCAGTATTATGCAGTATTTCTTTGTACACTTTTCCTTTCTAGATAATAGATTCAGTGCAAGAAAGTGTAAAAGTGTGGTCGCTTATCAGACGCGTTAAATGTGAGGCAGCTGGCGCCGTATTTATTATAAAAGGACATTTATCAAAATAAATGTATAATTCAAGTAAAATCTATATTAATGGATAAGCATGCATCCATTTTAATTTCAGCCAAATTAAATACCTGGATTCACGCTTAACTTACCTAACTTTCAAAATCCAGTATTTTTTCAACATGCAGGTATTTCATACGGTTACTCACAATATTAGCCAGCAAATGCAGTCTTTCAAAACCAATTCACTAATCAAGTCAGTATCCCAAACCCTTCACATCTAAATAATCAGAATACTTTACACTCAAAAGCACTATTGAAATTCCTAACGCAGAGAGCGACGATAAAATGAACGACAGCTCTTCGAAAACAATCACACATGACTGGCAATTGGTAAAAAAAGTAAGATTAGCCATAAACTAACAAATCACCATTCTTTGACTCAAACAAGTATCCACAATAGATTCAAACCGCTTGAAACAGACGCTGAAAATGCTGCAAATGTTCAAAGAGGGTCGTGAAGGCGTTGAAGACGAACCACACCAAAAACGTCCAAGAACATCAACTGACGAACAGCACGTCGCGAAAATTAAGGAATTGGTGCCCCAAAATCGTCGATTGACAACTAGAGAGCTTGCTGACATCGTTGACATTTCAAATGGATCAGTCAACACCATTTTTAAGGGTGATTTGTGCCTCAAAGAAGTCAAATCTCGTTTGGTTCCAAAAACCCTCAATTTATTCGTGACCATTTCGCTAAAAATTACACCCATATCGTTCCGCAACCGCCGTATTCGCCTAATTTAGCTCCATGTGACTTCTGGCTATTCAGCAAAATGAAAATACCGCTCCGGGGACACCGTTTTGACACGATAGAAGAGATTCAAGCCGAATCGAAGAAGGTGCTGAAGACCATCCCGAAACAGGACTTTTTAAAGTGTTTTGATGAGTGGAAAATTAGCTGACATAAGTGCATTGCAGCCGAGGGGATTACTTCGAAGGCGTTGAAATAGATTTTTAAGAATAAATAAGGATTTCAAAAATTATAACAAAATTCCGGGTTATATTTGTACACAGTAATACCATTACGAAACCAACAACATCTAAACCATCACCGATATTTACATAGGGAGTTAAAAATTATCAGAGTATGATTAATAATTTAGCGACAATTACGGAAGATGAAACATACCACACAAAAGCTTTAGCTAAACTAAAAATCAATGCCCACAGAATCGATACATACAGAAAACTAGTAAAGCACCTACGAGAAGAAAGAATTATTCACCACATGTACCAAACGAAAGACCGTGCCTGCAAATTGTTTTTAGAAACTTACATCACTCTGTGCCAGCTAAAGAGTATACGCAGTGCGAAACATAATAAACATTAAACACAGAACAGCTAAAGAACCACTTTCCTTGTTTTTCATCGACCTTGAACCTAAAGCAAATAACAAAGCAATATTTGACTTAAAATACATCTATAACACCAAAATAACCGTAGAAGCACCAAAAAAAAGACTCGACATAATTCAATATACGTGATACCAGGAGTATGGACATTCTAAAGCATCCTGTAATAGACCATACAGTTGTATAAAATGTGGTAACCAACATGACTTAAAAACATGCCAAAAAGCTAGAGAAACTCCCGCAAAATATGCTCTAGGCGCAGAGGAGCACATTATTCAAATACATGGCACCAAAAACTCCCCCGCTAACCCTACATTAATTAAGAACCGCCTGCCGCAGACAGCTAGCTAGCTACACCCCAGCCAATACACGCACGCCTCAAAGTGCAAACCTAACTTACGCCCAAGCTATACAAAATAACAACAACATGATACCTGCCCAACCTACAACTAGCATAGAGAATTAACTAGCTTCATTCCTAAACGAATTCAAAAACATGTTCGCGCAGTTACTTAATCAAAACAGCATGATCTTAAATCTGCTTACTACTGTAATCATAATGGCTAAAATACTCAGAATCGCAATGTGGAATGCCAATTCTTAATCATAAACAAGAGGTAATAACATTCTTTCATCTAAACAAAATTGGCATCCTCCTAGTATCTGAAACCCACTTCACCGATCAAACAGGTTTTATTATACTACACTATTTAACCTACAGCTGTGTCCATCCTGATGGTACCGCACATGACGGATCAGCAATTCTAATCAAAGATTCTATTTTACATCACGAATTGGCAAATACCAAACTAATGAGATCCAAGCTACCAATGTCCAAGTAAGCACCGAAAAGTGGAACGTGACTGTAACAACTGTTTATTGTCTGCCACGCCATTTTTCCTGAAGAATATAAAAATTTCTTTTAAACCATTGGTAATCGTTTTATTGCAGGAGGGGGGGAAGACTGAAATGCCAAATACAATGATTGGGGCTCCAGACTCCCACCAAGAAATGCAACCTTCTACGGGCTATAACCGACAACAGCCACCAACATATTTCTAATAGAGAACCCACTTACTGGCCGACAGACACGAGAAAGCTACCTAGATTTATTTATAACTAGGGGCATACCAATGCAAAACTGCTTAGTAGAATCAAATCACAACCTGTCTTCAGATCACACACCTGTTATTTTAAGTATGTTTATCATAACTATAAATAAACATTTACACACAAGGCTAGCCACGAAATACACTGATTTGGAAAAATTTGCAGATTACATAAATGCAAACAAAAATCTCAATATACGCATTAAAAATATAGTGAAACTTGATGGCGCCGCTGAATATTTCACTACCCTTATTCAAGAAGCTACGCAGGATTCGACACCTAGAACTGAACAGCAAACAATAAGTCCTATCACTACCCCATTACACATCCGACAACTCATTAGTGAGCAACGACGAGCCGGAGGCAGATGGCAGAGATCACGTATCCTGTATGATCTACACCGTTACAGAAGACTATCCAGATAACTTACCACAGTACTCAATAAAGATTATAACATACTTCCAGAATCTATGCTCTGACAACCATAGCCAATGGAAAGCTACTAAAAAATTTAAAAAACCCACACCACCAAAATTACCAATAAGGAAACTTAACTATGAGTGGGCCCGTTCCGACCAAGAAAAGACCGACACCTTTGCAACTCACTTATCCCACGTTTTCTAACCGGTAGTACCAATACCAGGCTTCCCATTGAAAACTTCGTAGACACACCTTGTCAAATGTCGTCACCAGCAAGAGACGGTAGCCTGTTGAAAGTTAAAAAACAAATAGCCAAGCTAAACCAACACAAAGCTCCGGATTATGATCTAATAACCGGACAAATACTAAAAATGCTACTCCGGAAAGCTTTGATTCTTCTCACAACAATTTTCATCCACATCGTAAGTCTCTGCTATTTTCCTATTAAGTATATGGAAGTACGCGGAAATAATAAGGATACATAAAAGTGGCAAGCCCCCCCCCCCCCCCCATACAAACCACTTCATACAAGCCTATCAACTTACTGCCTATTATTTCTAAAATATTTGATAGACTGCTACTTAAACGGATCCAGGAAGACAACCAATCAACACATTTGCTGCATAACTGCCAGTTTGGCTTTCGCAAAAACATGTCAACATTACATCAAGTCCACATGATCGTCAACCAGATATCTAAGAGCATCGAGGAAAAGGGGTATTCTTGGATGTATCCTATGCGTTTGACAAAGTCTGGTATGAGGGCCTTCTGTACAAACTCAAAAATATGGTTAACAATAATTATTATATCCCCCTAAAATCTTATCTCGCCGATAGGAATTTCTCCGTAAAATATAATGATGGTGTCTCTCCCCACCACCCCATCCGATCGAGTGTACCGTAGGGAAGTGTAATTGGCCCTCTTCTGTATCTTATATATACTGTTGACTTATCTGAAACGGAAAACATTATTATTGCTGCATTTGCGGATGATGTTGCTATCCTATCCTCAGATAACGATCCTGTAACTTCTTCCCAAAACATGAAAAATCACCTAAATCAACTAATTTAAAGCTGTCCAACGCTTAACGTGGCAGAAACATATACAAACGGAGCGAAGACAGCTGGACCTCAAATTCAGACAGATTGGCTCATGGGCCGTAAATCAAAGCTTTCAAACGAGAACAAAATTACTCTGTACAAGACGATGCTCAAACCTGTCTGGTCATACTAGACTCAGTTGCTCTGGGGATGTGCCTTTCAAAACAAACCACTTCGTGCTATTGTTAACGCACCATAGTACATCAGCAATCTAATGCTGCATCAAGATCTGCAAATCCCATACATCATAGAAGTAATTGATACTGTTGCCACTAATTATTGAAACAGACTGGCAGGAAATTCAAACACTCTCATAGATAACTTATACAGGGATGGACCACGCAACAGAAGATTAAACAAAACCTGGCCTGCAGACCTACCTCAACAATAACACTAAGCCATAATATAATGACATATAAGGAGAAATGTCAGTGAACATTGTCTCTTTCAAGCCATAAACTTTCACCACATTTACTCAAAACTACATATCCATGTTACTTTGTGGATGTTTTTGTGATTGAAACGTTTACTTACTACCTTGGTTTTCTGCTGTGAACTCTATTAACAACTTGCTGTTTTAGTTGGTTTTCTTATGTAAGCTTCTCTCTCCTATTATATTCGTATAAAGATGCTACCTTCTAATTATTGTTTCTAAATCGCCTATTATCATTTTAATGTCATATTTTTGTATGTTCTCTAATATCTCATTATTATTTTCATTAACTTTTAGCTTCCAGTTCTTTATTTTCTATCGTGACATACCCATTAATTATACAGGGTGTTTCAAAGAGAATCATCAGATTTAAAATGTTTATATTATGAAAAATAATGAACATAGACACTTAAGATTAATTTTATATGATAGGGCTAATCTTTAAGTTTTTTTATATACCAAATATCATAGGTGCTTAATATGCTTCCCTTGGGATACACACTATGTGTCCATACGATAGACAAAATCCTAATAAGAAAAAATCACATAGTAAGGTCCGGCGACCTTGAAATCCAACTATATAAAGCTGAATTGTTAGGTCCTATATGACCGATCCATCGTTGTGGAATCTGATTATTCGAAAATTCTCAAACTTTCAGGCTCCAGTGTGGAAGTGTCTCGTCCTGCCGGAAAATAAAGTCTCCCGGAACAGTGTTAGGGACCCCACTGCTTTTCCCAAAAAAAGTGCACAAAAACATTAACTTTAGAAGAGTCTCTCTCATGCTGCATAATTTGATGTCGCTGCTCTGTACCCCATATTGTAACATTATAGAAGTTTACCTTCCCACTTAAATGAAAAGTAGCCTTGTCATAAAACACCAAGCGTGTTACAAAATCGTCGTTTTCTGCATGAAGAACTTGCATTAATTAAAATCTGTATGGTTTAATAATCAAACATCGCTGCAAAACACGGCAGACAGACGTTGAGAAAATGTTTAGTTTTCTACCGAATGCGCTCCACATCTATGTCTGACACACGAGGACGACCACTAGATTTCTTTTTACATGGAAAACCCACGTCTTGGAATTTTCTATTCCATCGCTTAATACTCTGAGCTGCAGGATGTTTAACAGCATATTGTCGCCGACAATCATGCCGAACAGTTGTTACAGACTCACACTTTGCAAAGCGTATAAGATCTGGAGAGTTTAAGAAATGCCGTAAGGTCTTAAGCTCGATGATAGAGAAACTCCAACTACACCTCCCCGTGGTAAAGGATGGGAACACCTAAGGATTGGTGGCAAACGTAGCTCTGGAGACCGAATGTGCGCCGGTATAAGCAAACAAACCTGACTCCCGGGTCAGGATGGGCACCCTATTGTCCTGAGGGTGAAAAATCGCCCTCGAAGGCGGAATCGATAAGAAGATCAACGGCATTGAGATCAGGAAGGCAACGGAAAACCACCTGATTAGAGGCACAAAGTGCATTTCCAAGAAAAAATCAAGATGGCAAACAGTTGCAATAATACAACGAATACTAATCATGGTAATCGGAACCCAAGATTCGGCAGGAGAAGAAACACCAGCAAGGCTTCTCAGGTCGTCATCCAGCGAAACCCTTGCAAATCACAAGACCAACAAAGGCTAAAATTGTCAAAGAGTCCAATCAAAATTGGAACTTGGAATGTCCGTACGATGGCCCAACAAGGAAAAATTAATAACGCAGTAGCGGAAATCAAAAGACTTCAACTGGACATAATGGGGGTAAGCGAGATGAGATGGCCAAACAATGGCCAATACTTAATAGACGAACACCAAGTATACTATTCAGGAAACGAAAAAGGTCAATTTATAAATGGTGTCGGATTGATACTATCAAGCAAACTTCAAAAATATGTTACTAACTTCATACCTGTATCAGAGAGACTAATACTTATCCAACTAAGTGGAAATCCCATAAACATAAATATAATACAGGTCTATGCCCCAACAGCCGAAGCGGAGGAAGACAAAATAGAAGAGGTCTACGAATCTCTTAAAAATGCATTGAACCTACTAAAAAAGCAAGAACTAACTCTTATTATGGGAGACTTAAACGCTAAAATAGGCCAAGGTAGAAGCGGAGAGCATATCGGTGAATACGGACTGGGAGTACGAAATGAGCGGGGAGAGCGACTTAAAATGTTCGTAGAAGAAGAAGACTTTGTTATCCTTAATACATTATATAAGCTACCACCAAGAAGACTCTACATATGGACCGCCCCCACCAACCCGACGAATCCAAAGAGAAGAGAGTACGAAACCAAATCGACTATCTTCTAATAAACAAACGTTATCGCAATAGCTGTTTAGCCGCCAAAACATACCCTGGAGCGGACATTGCATCAGACCATTGCTTATTAGTAGGAAAATTCAGATTAAAACTAAAGAAATGCTTGAGAAAAATTGTAAAAAAGAAATGGGACCTTAGGAAAATAAGGGATAGCCCGCAAACGCGTGGGAATATGACACAAGAACTAGGTGTAGCATGTGAACAGAGTATAAACAAAACCAAACGGTAGAAGAAACACTTGAGACATGACAACATCCTTTGACAAAATCGGAGATAAGTATCTGACAATACAAAACCGAAAGAAAAAAAGTGGATGACTGACGAAATCCTACAATTAATGGATGAAAGAAGAAAAGCAAAAAATAACGACACCAGATACAAAGAAATCCAGAAATTAATAAAATACAAAATAAGGATGGCTAAAGAAACATGGCTAACAACACAATGCAAAGAAATTGAACAATTAGAACAAAAACATGATGCATTTAACATGTATAAAAAAGTAAAAGAAGCTGCAGGAATCTACAAAGTAAACAATACAACAAGGCTACTCAACAAGGACGGAAAAATAATTATAGAACCAGACGCAAAAATTTCTGCCTGGCAGAAATATGTTGAAGACCTTTTCGAAGACGTTGATAGATCAGATGAACCTCAAGAATATCCAGAAGTAGAGCCCTTACCCATCACCACCGACGAAGTGGAAAAATGCATAAAACAGTTAAAAATCGGAAAGGCTCCAGGTCCTGATCATATACATACCGAATTTTTAAAATGATGGACGAAGCGAGTGTAAAATGGCTAGCAAAATTTTTAACATTATCTATACCACCGGAAAAATCCCTGAACCGTGGTTAAGATCAACATTTGTGACAATCCCCAAAAACCAAATGCTAAATATTGCGAAGATTACCGCACCATCAGCCTTATGAGTCACCTCCTAAAATTATTTCTAAAATTATACACCGCAGAATTTTTACAACGTGTGAAGCACAAATAAGTAGAGAACAGTTCGGATTCCGCAATGCCTTGGGAACTCGAAGCTATTTTTAGCCTACAAGTTCTATTTCAAAGAGCCAGAGATGTAAATCATGACATATATGCTTGCTTCATCGATTATCAAAAAGCCTTCGATAAAGTCCAACATAATAAACTAATAGACATACTTCAAGAAATAGGCCTTGATAATCGAGACATAAGTATAATAAGCAACCTTTATTAGAATCAAAAAGCAGCAGTGCAAACTGGCAATATGATATCAGAAGACATCAAGATAAAACGCGGTCTCAGGCAAGGATGCGCACTTTCTCCTCTTCTGTTCAACGTCTATTCGGAACACATCTTTCAGCAAGCTCTGGGCAGCATAGATGATGGAATCAGAGTCAACGGAGAAATATTAAATAATTTTAGATATGCGGATGACACGATAGTGTTTACAAACGACATCACCAATCTCCAACGAATTATGAACAGAATTACAGAAGTTAGCAAGCGGTTCGGACTGACCCTAAATACCAAAAAGACCAAATATATGATAATTACAAAAAATCACATTGTTGACACCGGATTAACGATTGACAACAACAGGATCGAACGTGTGCGAAAATATACTTACCTTGGGACAACAATCGATGAAAACTGGGACCACTCACTGGAAATAAAGTGTAGAATTGAAAAGGCGAGAGCAGCGTTCGTAAAAATGGCCAAACTATTCAAGTGCCATGAATTATCTTTACCCATTAAATTAAGTCTACTGAGATGTTATGTCTTCAGCGTATTGCTGTATGGAGCAGAGACGTGGACACTGACAGAGGCATCAAGACGAAAAATAGAGGCCTTCGAGATGTGGTTGTACCGCAGAATCCTCCGTATATCTTGGACAGAGCATGTAACCAACCACACCGTGCTGAGGAAAATGGGGAAACAAGAAACAGAACTCCTCACAACAATAAAAGTTCGTAAGCTGGAGTATCTAGGGCACATCATGCGCAACAATCAGAGATATGGGCTCCTACAATTGGTCCTCCAGGGTAAGATCGAAGGAAAAAGAAGCATCGGCAGAAGACGCATATCGTGGCTGAAAAACCTGCAAGTATGGTTCAATACAACAACAACTGGACTGTTTCGTGCCGCTGTTGATAAAGTCCGTATTGCCATCATGGTTTCCAACATCCGAAACGGATCGGAACTTTAAGAAGAAGAAGAAGAAGAACACAAAATGATTTTGTTGTGCATTCGCTATCTTGACAAACATTGAAGTGGCAGGTTAACGAAGCACGCTGGTGCTATCTCTCAAAAACCGCGTGAAACTCGAGAATTCCCTCTATCTAACAGTACATTGTTCGATCAAAACGGATTACAAGCTGCATAGATTTTTTTAAATCGGATAATTCTTTTTGAGGCACCATGTATTTTATGCAGTAGTATTAATGTTGCTTTTAGGTAATTTTTTAAAAAGTAAAAGCTAATACTACATTAATTGCACGAGTTTAGTCAAAAACAATAAAATTCCTGTTAGTAAATTTCGTATAATTCCACGAGTACACCAATAACCATAGATAAAGATTAAAGCTCAGCGAATAAATGGGTCAAATTTGAATCAAATTTGATGTCTTAGAATCATAGTAGTCCTTGAGTACTTACTTATTCGTATTATTATTCAAATATCAAAAGTCTCAACTTATGTTTATAAATAAAACTTTATTGGCTATATTTGTACGACATTAGAAAATAATGTGAAAGTATGGTGTATACGATAACTGCGAAGGCTTTACTTTATGGACCAGACAACAATGTCAGAATGACAAATTATTTGTACTACTTCACGTTTTCAGTGGACTCCTTTCAGGAACCGGATATGCATAACTGCTCAATGTTGAACACGAAATTTGTGGTGTATTGTGGAATGTATTATTAAATATTTTGACAAAGTATAATAAAAACTGCTGCTGCAACATTTCTACAAAAAAATATTCTCATCTAAAGCTTTATACAATTAACATTGAAATAACACGGTACTAATACAGTAAAATTGTTTTCAGTTAAGAAGTATTAAAACTTTTACAAGATCGCCTGTTGAGAAATGTCTAAGAAAAATTGTGGAATGCGTGAAACATTTTAATTCTCTCAGACAAAAAATATGAGTTTGATCAACTTTGTGTAGATGTATTGTCAAAAAAATCTGAATTTAGAAAATGCTAGTCTACTAGGCTTGCAATTAAATCTAAAATCTCATTAGAAAGACTATCTAAAAAATTAATTGCATCTTTCACAAAACGGTTTTTCTATACTAAACTAGTATCATGTATTTTTCACTACTTTTCACAACTATATTACATATTATTCAGCTACGCTTCTCATACACAACAATACGTATCTTTTGGAAAACATAAACAGAAAATAAATCTGTCATATTTATGTTTACAATAATTGGTACAAGCTGGACAAAATCCCTAGTTTATAATTTATTCAGTTCGCCAGTCCGCCTGACCTTGTAGCATTTTGAGTGCTTATTAATAGTCTGCCTCTTTTAAAATCTGCGAGCGTACACAAAGCGCTTTATATTTGCGTCATATACACCCACCGGCGAAATCAAAGACGTGGGAAGAAAGCATTTCATGGCGACTTGCAATGGTGCGAAGCTACTTTCTAGCGCGCTACTGTCACCTGCATGTGCATTTCAGCGGTGACTCATCACTCTTCACGCACCACTCAAAAATTATTAAAACGGGACCGTCAAAGTACTTTTTAATTGCACGGGTGTCGCAATCCACCTCAATTTGTTGTTGATTGATTTGTACAATAAGTGACACACTGATCGACTGCTTGTTTGCTATAAATAAACATTTTAATGGGATTATCGGCGTGGTCGGAGCTGAAGCACTCCGGCGACTTCGAGTGTGCCGAAGTTGGAGAGCACCATTTCAGCCGACAGGTTCATGCAGCTGCGGTGCGTGGTCGTACAGGAATGACAAGGGAAAAGCTAATTTTTGCAACAATGCGTGACCTACAGGCCCGGATATTGGTGTTTACTCGTAAACCGCGGCGACATTTCAGCCGACAGGTTCATGCCGAAGAATCGAAACTGAGAGAGTCAGCTACAGAGAATGATCTTTTCATTGCTAACTTGTTGCAACAATGTAGTGACCGTACAGGCCCGGTCCATATTGGTTTATGACCGCGGCGAGCATCCTTTCGGCGAGTGAACAGCCGAAGAATTTGCGAACTGAGCACCGCGACCCACAAAGATGATCTCTTTCCGTGCCGGTCCTCGATACGAAAAAGGTTGTCTCTGTCCAATTGGTTTATGGGCGAGCTCCTTTCGGCTGTGTGCAAATGGGTTGCGATATGAGCACCCTGACCCACAAAATGCTTTCTGCTCGTCCTCGATACGAAAATGGTTGTAAACTCTGCTGGTTGACTTTACTATTCGTATTTCTATGGGTTATATGATTACTGATACAGTTATGCTAAGTTTATTTTTGAACATCTGTTGGTTACTTTAGAACGTAAACTGTATTGTGTAATAATGATTACGTATAATATATATCAAGTAATTTAGGACGATTTGTATCCAACGAATCAAAATGTTTGTGTAAATTAAATGATTACGTGTTGATAATAGTCAGTAAACTCAAACGAGTACAACGATATCAAAACGTTTACGTTTCACTGAAAGATAAATAATTATTATTTTGTTCATAGCATTTTAAAACTAATACTTTTAGAATACCGTATTACGTTTCACTGAAATTTAATGAGCTAAATTTTAATATTGGATTTTGTTCAAATATTTTGTTGAGAACCATTTTAGAATACCTATCTGCCTTTAGTAGCACTGTAGCCTCGTGCTTCTCTCATTTTTTTTACAGAATTTTTTCCAATATTTTTCCTTTGTACCAGTTTGTACAAATTGTATTGTACTTCTAGACACTTCCAGATCCGATTTGGGCCTTCTATATAAAGTTGATAATCCTTCTTATGCTAGCTCATCAGCTTTATCGTTGTCTGCAATTCCGCAATGTTCTAGTACCCACAATAAAGTGAATTTGTTGTGGTCTACCAGAGCCTTGAGTTTTTTGCAGAATTCCCATATTAACCCAAATGTTACATTCTGATTTTTTCATGCCTTTAGGAATGCCTGACTGTGAATATGTTGATTAACTTATTTTGATAGACCCTCAAATTGTTTTATCCACTAAATAACATCTCTTTGATTTCGAATAGCGGATGCTTATTCTGTGAAAAGCTAGATGCAAGTTCTTTTGTGACACTCCTGTCTTTTATATGCATACTAGGTCTTTGATACGTCTATATACCAGATAGTTTGTCTGAGCATGTTCCTGTTGTATCTAGATGTTTAATCGCATAATATGAACATTCAAACTAATTTATGTCTTAGCCTTAGGCATCATCCTAACCTATCAAATATTCCAGGTTTTTATGATCAATGCATTGCAAAATCTATAACTTACTCTTCATGCATCGTCATAGAATAAATTAATATTTTATGTTTTTTTAATACAGTAGCTATTTGCCCATCGGACAATGAATACTATTTATAATAAGTTATCCACCTGCAGCTTGATTTATCTTTTGACGCTGAAATGATTGAATATAGGTGAAACGTTCAATATCCAAATAACATCTCTTTCATTACATATCTAACAAGTAGATGCATGTTTCGAGAATGTTTTTATATACTGGTCGAGTGACCAATACACCATGTCAATTCTAGTTTTAACATCAAATTTTAGGTCATTAATATCTATAGTTATATAGTAATTAATTATCTTCAGCATCGCGTATAGAAAAAATTAATATACTTTTTGTTTTTTAATGCAGTAGCTATTTGCGTGGACAATGAATACTTTTAATATAAAAACTTGTTACTTTGATAAAATTTTAATTTTTGAAACGTAGTAAATAGATTTCATTACAATCTATACGTTTCGAGAATATTTTACATATATAACGTATGGAATATGTATATGTAAATTACCAGTAGCAAAATATTCTAGTCTTAACTCATTTTTTTTGACAATAGTAATATCTATATTTTATAAAATATTTTTTTCATAACTGTTGAAGCATGATTATAAACTATTTTATCGAGATGCATCAAAAATTGTTCAACGGGCTGCGCCTGAGAAATATTTAGGGTATATTTTTTAAGTAAAGAAATAATTTTACTTTTTTATAAACACTCATTAGTTATTCTGACACAATGGGAAAGAAAAATCTGCCTAAAATAGTATTTAATTACTTTAAAAATAAATATTCGCAAATTATCATTTTTGACCGATTTTTACGAACATGTACGTTTGGATCTACAACTTTATTTTTAACTATTTCCAAATATAATCTTAGAACTTCTGGTCCAGAAATAACGTAGCAAAACAAAATTGCATTAGCAAATTTTGCTATGGCTTATGAATTATTTTGCGTGACAATTTTTGATATTAATATATTATTATAAAATTTACCGGTCTTTGTATTAAGAAGTTAAAATAAGTCAACACAGAACTATAAATAAACACATTTTGAAGTTAAAGTTTATAAATTTCTTTCGCAGCAAAGTTTGATAAAGTTCCTAGTCTAGCTGCATACTGCCACGTTGTGCAGCGAGGAAATGTTCTGGTAGACAAAATGTTTTGTCATTTTATTTAAAGTCTTCAACAAGTAATGCAATTAAGTCAATAAGAGATATACTTTCTTAGACCAAAATGTAATTGATTATTTTGTTTTTTAATATTTGGTATGCTTCCAACACAACACCTATTATCTGTATGTCCCTACGTGTACTGCCTCTGACTACTCTGTAGAATAATATTATAATGACATCAAAAAAACACTGAAAATAACAAAGCTACAACACATAAACATTGTTATGGGTTATGGGGGACTTCCACGCCAAAGTGGGAAAAGGTCGTCCAGAAGATGAAGTAGGCAACTCAAATAACAAGGTCACCAGTTAGTACAGTTTTGCCAAGAATAAGATATGATACTGACTAATACCAATTTTAAACAATATCCCAGACTCTATACTTGGATATCCAATGCAGACAAAAACGTGAAAACCCAAATCGATTATATAGGCATCAATAAAAGATTCATAAACATCATAAAGTACCTAAAGACTTACCCTGACAGTTACGTCTTCTCTGATCACGTACTTTTATTAGCAAAAATAAAGATTAAGCTTAAAAACTTAGTATCCGTAAAAACCAACTACAACTACAAGACTACTTCTTCTTCTTTAATGCCTTCTCTAATTAGAGGTTGGCGACCACCTGGTGAAATTGTTGACGATCCATGGCAGCTCGGAACAGTTGCTCAACGCTCATGTTAGTCCACGCTCTGATGTTTCTCATCCACGATAATCGTTTTCGACCGACACCTTTCTTTCCCTCAATTTTTCCTTTGATTATAAGCTGCGGTATATTGTATTTATTATTTCTTAGAATATGCCCAAAACATGACGTTTTTCTCATTTTAATTGTAGACAGTAATTCTCTTTCTCTACCAATTCTGCGTAATACTTCGATATTGCTTACTCTTTCTATCCACGGTATCTTCAGCATTTTCTGAATATCCACATCTCAAAAGCTTCGATTTTCTTCATTATAGCTTTCTTTAGGGTCCATACTTCAACGCCATACAATAAAATAGACCACACATAACACTTTACAAATTTTATACGGATTGATAGATTTAGGCCTTTATTACACAGCATACTTGAATTTTATAAATGCGTTTCTTGCAATTTCGATTCTTACTTCTATTTCATCATCCGGATCTAATTCTGTATTTATCCAACAGCCTAGATATTTGTATTTGAAGACTCTTTCAATTGACCTATTATTTACTGTAAGTCGAACTCGACCAACAGGCTCTTTGCTAATGACCATAAACTTGGTTTTCTTAATATTCATACTCAGTCCTGCTTCCTCACATTCCTCATTTATTCTTGTCAAGAGATTTTGTAGATCTTCCATATTTTCAGCCAACACCGCAGTATCATCAGCGTATCGGATGTTGTTGATGATCTCACCATTTATTTTTATTCCTTCTGTTGCTTCCCAAACTGCATTTTGAAAAATTTGTTCTGAGTATACATTAAACAGGAGTGGCGATAGAACACACCCTTGTCTCACTCCGCGTTTAATTTTAATCTCATTCGTTTCGCCATCTTCTGTTCGTACTACCGCGGTCTGATTCCAGTATAAGTTTTTAATTAATCTAGGTTGAATTAGCCTTTCACCTCGTTCGTTTCTCTGACCCAGTCCATATTCTCCTACTATATCGTTTATTCTTCCTTTACCTATCTTGGCGTTATAATCGCCCATAAAAACATTAACTTCGTGTTTCTTGAGAGATCGTGTCAAGTCTTTTATCTGTGTATAAAATTCTTCAACTTCCTCATCATTTGCATCCGCTGTAGGCGCGTATACTTGTATAAGATTTATATTTATTGGTTCGCCTCTCATTTGTATCATTATCACACGATCAGAGTAAGGAACAAAATTTATGACTGCATCACTGATTTTTCTATCAATTAATATAGCCACTCCTTTTTGATGAACATTATCATTTCTGCCAGAGTAATATATAACGGTTTCGTTTGATTGTAACCTTCCGCTTCCTGTCCATCTAGCTTCGCTAATGCCTAGTATATCAATTTTATTTCTCTTCATTTCGTTACTTATATTCCTTAATTTCCCTGCCTCGTACATAGTCCGGACATTCCATGTCCCTATTCTTTAATTGTCACTTTTGGGTCCGCTCAGATTCTTCGCACCCTGTCCCATCCAAGGGACGCCGGGCACTCAGGGCCATTACTTCATGCTGATTCTCCATGGTGGTTTTCTTGGGAATTAGATCTATAATGCAATGGTTTCCCTTGCCTTTTGCATCCTTATGCCATTGACCATATCTAGTTCATCTGCCTTCAAGGCCAATTTCTCGACCTCAGGACAAAGGGTGTCCTACTCCCATGGTTCTTCCACGAAGCTGTTGACCAGTAAGGAGGAACTACTTATACCGGCAGTCATTCGGTTGTTGCTGGTTTGGTCCACCCGGGTATTTTATTTCCCCGGTACCCGTCATATCTAACGGGCATCCCCTATCCGCCACCTGGGGAGGCGCCCGATGGGGGACCAGCAACCCCACACGGGTACAAGACTACAAGACCCAGAAATATCAAAAAAAAAACGGAAATAAATTAATACGCGTTTTGAAAATATAGACCCCAACATAAGCCCAGACGATAATAATATTGAAACGACCTGGAATTCACTGAAAACAGTAATACAAAAGATAAACAATAATTTATTACAATCCAACAAAAATCCAAACACAAAAAATGGATGACCGAAGATGTACTAAGACTGATGGATATCAGAAGAACATACAAAAACCAACAACCAGAGAAATACCTCAAAACTCAGAAAAGCATCAGACGCAAAGTAAGAGGGGCAAAAGAAAAATGGTTATGAGAACAATGTGAAGAGATGGAAGGACTTGAAACAAAGCATGACTTTTAATATGTACAAGAAAGTCAAACAGGCAGCAGATTTATGCCCAAATAAAAACAGTCCAATTCTTAAAATGAAAATAAACAAATATTGAAAAAAAAAACTAGTTGAATGGACAAATTGTATAAAAAACCTTTTCAATAACACGAGAAACTTAACACACGATGTAGATTTAGACGATGGCCTTGATATTAACAGAACAAAAATTGAACGTGCTCTAACTGGAGCAAAAAGTGGAAAGGCACTGACAGATAATATACGTGTTAACGTCCTGAAAGCATTAAAGGAGAACAGTACTATTACCTTGTTTCTGAAACTTTTCAACTGCATATATAGAAATGGTATGATTTTGCAAGACTAGCTTAAATCTATCTTTATAACCTTGCCTAAACAACCTAGTGCAAAATACTGTAAAGGCATTAGTTTGATGTCCTAAAAGTATTTCTCAAAATTATACATGCCAGAATATATCAGAAATATGAGCAAAAAATTAGTAACTCTCAATTTGACTTTAGAAATGGGTTTGTAACATACGAGGCGTTATTTAACATACAGGTGCTTATTCAACGCTGTCAAGATGTTAATGTAGATATGTATATGTGCTTCGTGGAAAAAGCATTTGACACCGTTCAACACGATAAATTACTCCAAGTTCTCAAGAAAATTGATCCAGGCGGCAGAGATATACGTATAATAGCAAACCTTTATTGGGGTCAGGCAACTGTTGTTAGTGTGGATGGTCAGCTATCACAAGACATCTATACTGAGAGGAATAAGACAGAGATGTGTTATCTCTTCCTTGTTGTTTAATTTATACTATAAAAAAATATTTCGTAGGGCTCTCAAGAAAGAGCAGAGGGGGTCAAAATCAACAGAGTTGTATTAAGCAATTTGAGATACACTGAGGACATTGTCCTGCTAGCCACAAGCATGCAGATCTACAAATACTATTATCAGCAACGACAAACCATAGTGAACAAATGGGGCTAAACTCAACCTAAAAAAACAAATGGCTAATCGTTAATAAACAACATAATAACATACAGAATAAATACTTGTGGGAGAGGAGTTGATAAAGAGAGTAACATCGTATAAATATCTTGGCTCCTTTGTCAACAAAAATTGGAACTTAACACAGAAAATTAAATTTAGGATAGAGCATTTTGTCTATTCCCTTACGTATTCGATTATTAAAATTTTATGTCTTCAGTATCCTCTTGTATGGCGTTAAAGCTATGATATAATAAAAATATCTTCTTCAAAGAACATTGTCAAAGACGTAAACAACATGTAACCATTAAATTTTGTACAGGTACTTATCACTAAATATGCATCAACTATCACAAACGCCAACATATTAACCATAAATGTCTTATATACAAATTATTTCTATTTGAAATTCACACTCATTCTCATTGAACCACCCACAACTTTTAATTAACATTAACTTCAAATCAAGACTAATATAAATAAATGATGCAGAAATCACACAACACTGCTCAATCCGGCTCAATAAAAAGCTTAAAATATTAATGAAGAAAAAACAAAAACACTACGTCAAACCTTAAATACAAAAGAAATCAAGGAAGTGAGAAATATTACAGACGTCAAACAGACAAAAGAAGAAACTCTTATATACGTTTATTATAAATTTAGAAAATAATAAAAAAGTTTATAAAACTCAATGTTTACAAAACAAGGGAATGTTCATCGAGCCACCAAGGCTCGATAAGAACATTTCAGAGTGTATGAGATGTCAGTTGTATAGCCACACCAAAACATTGTAATAGACCTTATAAATGTGTGAAATGTGGAGATTCTCGTAATATCAGACATTAGCAAAATATGTTATGAGTATTATTGTAATCTGAGCAAAATTAATAATTACCAAACAATAAAAAAACACAAAATTTAAATATTTATCCACTGAAATAACTAAAACTCACATTTCCGATACAAACAATAACAAATCAAGAAGCCTTTTTATCAGAAAATAAACTCTCAGGGCTCTAATGAACAAAGATTAGATACATAAAAACATGTTTAGTCAAACTTATAAAATAGCATGGTACTGAACATGCTTACAATATTAATTTGATGGGCTTGCTTAACACAAAGCATAAATAAAAATATTCCTCCAATAATATCTAATCTAATATCTTTAAAGCGCGATGCGGAGGTCTCCGGCCTACGGTCGCTGGCCGCGGCCGTGTAAAAAGCATTGGTTACAAGAGTAACGCGTTCGGGGCCACGCGAAAATACACGAACGATCGTCATATCTTTAAGCACACGTCAATTTTAAAAACTTAAATTAAAATTAAATTATTTATATCCTACTGTTTTAGTTTTTCTGTTCTTTTTTTCAAATAAGCGTTCTTTGGTATGTAACGGGTACAAACAGCTGAGCACTACAGAAATTACATGAGAAAACGAAGAAATGAGCAGGCTGCGGATGAAAGGGCAGCAATAAATGAAGCGAGGCGAGGTATATGTGCCGAAAGAAGTCCGGAGGAAGTTGAAGTAGAAAACCAAATAAAACTACAACGACGTTCTCAAAGAACACCGAAAGAAATAGCTGTAGAGAATGAAGCAAGGCGACACTGAAATTGACGAAGAACCCTAAAAGAAATAGCAGCAAAAAACCAAATAAGGCGACTATGACGTTCTCAAAGAACATCGGAAGAAATAGCTACAGAATAGTAACGATTGCTACAGAAAGTTCGTAACACTTGTATTCTCTATAGGGTCCAAGTGTAGCTGGCTGGATTTTTTAGTTTAATGTATGTACTGTTTATCAGTGAAACAAATATCACATTATACAAGATAGCGTAAAAGTCTTCATTCTATCTCTTAAGGCAGTGACTTTGTTTGTAAACAAAAAGAAATGATTCTGCTTGTTGATTATGTTTATTTAAACGTTTAATTTTTTCTATTAAGTCGCAAATATAATATCAGTCAGGTGATAATTTTGCTTATTTACGTATCCAAACAGATAAAAATGTGCCTCGTCACTCTTGATTTTTCAATGGAAAATTATCCCCATCGCGGTCGAGGTTTAGGAGGGCTTGGCTGAAACGTGTTTGCAGGCAATGGCTGATACACTCTTTGCACTTTTACGGAAAATACTTAAGAACGCGATAAAGACAAGTACAAATAACAACACAAATTCAACAACCTTACCCAATAACCTCATACAACTACGTTTTGACCTACTAACTCCATACTTAACCCAAATTAAATCTTCCATCACAAGCACCCTGTTGCCTTTGCTCCTTAATGGATCCTAAACGCACAAATTTCTCACAAAACAATCCTCAATTGGAATGCGAACGGAATTAAAACCCAGCGCTCATTACTCATCGCTTTCTTGGCTCAATACAATGTAGACATCGCCTGTACAACAGATACTCATCTAAATAATAGTATCAAATTTAATCTTCCAGGATACTACACCTACCGTAATGATCGGATAACAACAGTAGCTGCAGGAGTGGCGATCTTTATCAAAACAAAGTGCACACGCGATTCCCCGAAATAAAAGACCAAAAATTGAAACAACCGCAATAAAAGTTACGCTAAATGATTAGAGTCACATAGCAATAATATCTACAGACAACCGAAGAATACGAAGAAAATACGAAGAAGACATTAAAAAAATCGCTAGGTCTCTAAACCTCCCAGGACATAGATTTGATGGTAAATCACATTACCAAATCGATACAAAGCAGCGAAAGCAGGCCTACACGCCACCAAAAAGGGCCTTACCAAAGGATCACAATTATCCTTCTAGGCACATAATTGACCTAATAAAAACCAAAAGCAAACTTCGACGCAAATGGCAGAGGACAATAAATCCCATAACAAAAAATTAACTAAATAATATCTTTTATTTAATCAAAAGAAAGCTCGATAACCTGAGAATCAACTCTTACAAACAGCAGATTTCTGATTGCAGATCAGGAGAAATAGGTTTGTGGAAAACAACAAGAAACATACTTCATCAAAGAGACGAACTTCTCACATTAACTACCGAATCTAATAACGAACAATATATCTCAGATACTGAAAAAGTCGCTGCATTTGCTCATCACCTAGAAAGCACATTCACACCAACAATCACCTACACACCAACCCACTTTGCGCACGTAATCAGAGACATTGAAAGCAACGCACCAATACCAGATCGCATTTATTCAACCTCTCCCAACAAACTTAAAAGCATAATCACCATATTTCCCAAAAAAATCTCCAAGTCACGATCTCATCATAAACACCATCCTCCAACACTTAACTATTAAAGCACTTGCCTACATAAGCACAACTGTTATCGCCTGCATGAGACAGAGCTATTTTCTCCAGATATGGAAACATGCACAAATAATCATGTTCGCCAAACCAGGCAAAGATAAAAAAAAGTAAACAATTACAGACCAATAAGTCTCCTAACTTTATTATCGAAACTTTTAGAAGAAGTCGTACACAAACGTTTGACAAACAGCATAAAAAACCCTAACATAATACCCACCTTTTAATTCGGCTTTCGACAAGGACATTCAACTTGTCAGCAACTGCAGTGCATAAGCGAACTAATTGAACGGGTCATAGGACTATTTCTAGACATCGCACATGTCTTCGACAAGGTTTGGATCGAAGGCCTCAAAAGGAAGATCTACAGACTCCAAAACAAGGTATTAAGAATAGCAGTCAACGCACCCTGGTATATTCGTAATTTCCAACTACACCATGAGCTTGGCGTCTTATACGTGGAAGAATTCGTTAACAAATGTACCAAATGTTTCTTACCAACTCCAGTGCGTGTAGTGGTGCGGTGCACTACAACCTATTTTAACCCAACATTCATATCAGACTGAAACGCAAATTACCGCATGATATCGTTCAGCCGAACCCCGAGTAAAACCAATTGCTACAATCACTATTTTTTACTGTTACTGTTATTATTTGTAATCTTAAGAGACTGATAATTAGTCTCAGTATATCATAGTCTAGTTATTGTATTATAGTACATTATTTCTGCTATGTATAACAAAACATTATTGTTGATCTAGCAATAAACTAAATTTAAAAAAAATCAAAGTAAAAATTGTACAACACATGCTATACAACTCTACCATGGAGCAGGCCCGACAACGCCACATGATAAGCGTGTTTATACGTATGTTTTAAGTTGCGGTTGTCGAAAACCGTTTCTTTAAAATCCCTTATCTCATTGTAAAAAATTTATGACTACTTTCAATTATGCGTAAATGTTATAAGAACCAAACAAATTAATTTTTGTCAGGGCAAAAACACTAAGGCACCAACAACAGGGACTACGCAAAATAATTTATTTTCTTAGAATAACTCCTTCGCAAAAAAAACAATTACTACTATTCAAACGTATATTACAATCATTTATATCTAAACGCACATAGTAACCAATAATATATAAGGTATTAACAACTGTATTAAAAGAAAGAATGCATGTAATATAAGAAAAGGAACCAGGCAAATACTATGTAGGCTTTAAAAGGGCAATTAACAGTGGACCAAACCTTTATAATAAAACAAATTCTATAGATTTTAAGGAAATCTATAATCCCATAATATAAAAATATACAAAACCCTAAAATATTTTAAGTTTCTGAGAAATTAATTATTCCTATAGAAGACTCTACGGTATTATAGTAATGGAAAGAAACCTGCCCAGAGACCTTAATATAAAAAGGGGATTGAGATAAGTTGATCCCCCATCAACAATCTCTTTTAATATAATATATAATAATTAGAGACGGTGACATTAAAATAAAATGAATTAATTTACAAAAACAAGCAACAATGTGTAGCCTACACTGACGGCGTAACGACGCTAATGACAAAAAACAGGAAAGAATTATAAAAATTATTCAAGTACCTAATATAAACTTCGACAATTCTACAAAGTAGTCTCGACGTAACACAAAAATGGTTGTACAGGTGGTGCATACAAATTAATGAAACCAAATCTACAACTATTACGTTTACGACGAAACACAACTCTGCTCCTCCGGTTACACTAAATGGTATACAAATCCCCATCCAACAGGAAGTAAAATATCTTGGTTTGACTCTCGACAGGCGATTAACATGGAAACCCCATATTACAAAAAAAAGAAGGCAACTGAATGCTATGGTGAAAAAGATGTATTAGCTTCTAGGGCAAAAATCCAAGTTATTGATAGAAAATAAAGTGTTAGTGTACAAGACAGTTTTAGTTCCGGTGTGGGCGTATGGCATACATCTATGGGGCAGTGCTAAAACATCAAACATTGATATTCTGCAAAGATACCAGAGCAAAATTCTTCGTGTAATGGCCAACGCTGAATGGTTCATTAAGAACAAAACACTTTTCGACGACCTAAAAGTTCCATGGATCAGAGATGAGATTAAAAGACGAACAGTCACCTATGTCAATCGAATAAGAACTCACCCCAATGTGTTATTGCTAAATTTACTAGACATTAATAATACCACTCGTAGATTAAAAAGACTTAAAACGCTAGACCTTACTAACTAGTACTCGTTATATTAGTATATTCAGGGACGCCAATTGGCGACACTCCCTTCACATGTCAGTATTTTAGTTTAGTTTAGTAATTAAGTGTTACATCAAATTTGCCTTTGGGCTATTTGTAAATTAAGCATATAAAATAAACGGAAAAAGTATCTAGTTTATATGGCAAGAAAATGTGGTACATTGATAAATAACGAGAAAACAATAAATATGGGTATAAAAACAATACTTGAACATGAAATGAATTTCATTAAAAAAAGTTTTTAAGTAATAAAAACTTTGAATTTGAAAAAGTGCAAGCTAAATGTTTAGAACTGATAATAACGAATAATTGCGAAGATGTAGAACTAAACAAGAGAATGGCAAAGCTGTAGGAGCGCTCACAAGACTGTTAAAGAAAAAATATTTATTCAAAACAGCAAAGCTAAAAATATACGGAACAATAATGAGGCCAACAGTGCTGTATGGATATGAAATTTCGACTTTTAATAAGTAAATGGCAACAAGATTGAACATTTATTAGAGGAAAATTTTGCGGAAATACAAACAAAGAAATTAGACTGGAAAAGAAGAACAAATGGAACAGTTAAAAAGCCATACAAGAATCAAAGTATCTTACAGATAGTAAAAGTACAAAGATTAAGGATTTCAGAAAATAGACTCACCAGAAAGGCACTAGCAGCAGGAGAAAGCAGTTAAACACAAAGTGGGAAGGCGGAAACACAGATGGCTGACATTAGTAAAAAAAGAGAGGTGAGGTTTATTTAAGGTAGCAGTGTAGGCAGCGATGTTATACACAACCAAAATATAGATGAAATAGTGCAAAGCCAGAGAGAATAGGGACTTGCTTAGCATGATATCGAACTGCAACAATGCTTCTTTGGCAGCCGTCGCCTCTTTGGCGAGCTCATTCGCGGTTCCCACTTGAGGTTTTATTTAGTAGTATCTTATATCTAGCACTACGAAAGTTCTCTTCATCAACTGTTAGACCTTCATCTGAGACTCGGTGGGTGCCTTTATAAATTTTAGGGCTTCCAGCGCCTACCTGCTATCCGAAGTAACCGTGAATCTGGATATAACGTCTGCGAATAGTCACAAGTTTGCATTGAAACACCATGAGCTAATTGGCTAGTTTACTTACTTTGCAGCTCGGTTTCGTTTAAGTAGACCATAAATGCCGCTTCAGCCTTGTCTCAGTCCTCTTCTGAACTCGATGCTGTTCCTATTCACCGGATGTTCTTTGTCCTCTGTGGATGCCTTTCTTTCAAATGGCAAGAAGTCGATTTGCAGTTTCTCGCTCAGACTTTCTTACCCCGGCTACTTCAGACGCTTCTTGTCCGCGATATTCTGTAAAATAAAATCTATAGGCAATAACAAGCTCATCACTAATACCGTTCCCGCGACTGCCGTACAATAATCCATTGCCGCTCTTAACCTGTTATACTTCCAATGGTTGCCTGGTATGTTTAATCCTACATCCCTCCGCTACTTAAAGCATTGTTGGCTGTAGCGCAACTTTATTTTGTAGGAGGTGGCTGAAAACTAGCCTTTAGAAATAACTCTGAAAGCAGCTGGGGCTGAAGTCAGGCGAGATCGAACGAAAAACGTCCATGGTGGAGATGAGGTACCCGGCCCAGCTAGATGACATCATATTCAGCGAGTAGGAACCTAAGGCTCGACAACTGTGCTGCTACGTGGAATGGATCACGGGCGGACAGCAAAAAAAAGCGAAATCCGCGTTTGTGGTCATGTGAAAAGAAGAAAAAATCCATCAATGGCGAACCAAGATTGCAGAATGGGGCATAATTTTCCAGTACGAGATTATAGCCGTTCGAAGTATCTTATACGTATACATCTAAAAACACTGAGCAATTATCCCACGATGGGGTGTAACATCTGAGAATAGGTCAGCACTATTTGCTTTCAGAAACAAGAAGGAGTTAACAAATTTGCAAGTCGAGATCCGGGCCCTTCAAAAGACGCTGCTGGCCAAGATCGAGATCCGATTTTATTGCTCTAAGGCGGACGTTAAAATTCCGGGCAACAAAGGGGCAGCGGCAGCATTGGAACTCCCAATTTTTGAGACAGTTCTAATGGAGCTCGTAAAAAACTCATTATAATCTAGAAGAAGAGTAAAATGGGAGCAGATGGCAAGCAGCAAAGACAAGACAACATGCTTGGATATTTATCTCCACAGTCAACTTGGCGTAACGGGCCACGGAGTACTTTAATTGGAACACCGCCCAGCTTATCACCGTACATGGCAACTTCCAATCCTACCTCATAGATATTTTAAAGTTGATAAAAGACGGACATAGATGCGCGGGGAGAAGTCGACGACACCATGCACGTATAAGTAACCTGGAACGAAGAAGAAGCGACCAGTGCCAGAGCGGAAAGAGTCCTCATCATGAATTAGTGAAGATAACTACTATTGTGAGGAGATCGAAAAACTTTCGGAAGTACGAGAATGATGGAGAGCTTTTGCGGTATATGCGCAGGTTTGGCGAATTAGGGCTGTTTTGAGATGCAAACTTAAAAAATGACTGAACAAACAGGGTTTGCGGGGTAAGTTGAGGTAAATTAGTCTGTTTCTTCGACTAGAACTGTATGTATTAGGAGGAATCAAAGTTATCAAACTCAACTCAAACTCAAAACTCAAAAGTGGTTTTGAGTTCTGTTATAACTTGGGTTTTGTAGATTACCCGATTTTGCACTAAGACAGATGCTGGGACAAGAAAATTGTGGCCACGATAGATTATAAGGAATTGAGCTTGCGGAATTTAGATTAAGAAGGTAAGAGCAATTACACAGACCCACAAAAAAAGTGTCTGATTTGGGGATCTCACTATACTTACTATGTGTTTTTAGGATCACTAAATCCGAATCCGAGGTCCATGTAGCCCCATCGGATCTGGGTTTATCCATAATCTTTAAAAATCTCCTAATGTAGACTAATAACAGCGTTAAAAAAATTTTTCTTTGGTCTGGGGATCAAAATATGTTAACTATTTGATTTTGAGGTTGCTGAATCCAAATCTAAAGTCTATTCAATCCAGTAACGTCAGGGTTCAACTATAACCTTAAAAAACCTAATGATGTAGGCCATTTAGCACTAATTTTTTTTTCTAGTCTGAGATTTAGTCTACGCTTACTACATGTTTTTGAGGTTGCTGAAATTGAAATATTTAATCCCACTACTCCATAATTATGACATAACCTCAAAAAAACCAAAATCCAAGACCAAAAACAATTTTCAATTTAAATGAACCCATAAGATTGTAAGCACACAATCTAGACGTTGTCGTGACCCTTCAAACTAAGAATCATTCAATCGCATAACCCCAAAATCCCAAAATTAACGTTGCTTTTTGCATAGTGTGCGTTAAAGTCGTACTTATCGCACGGAGTATCAAAGAAGTTTCTTTATGTTTCTTACATGTATCTGCATTTAGGGTACCTTCGCGGTGGCGGCGGGCAACGGAGCTGCCCGTTATCCGGCTGAGTCCATGGATTATGGTTTTCATGCCGTCATGACAAGCATACGTAAGAAACATGTTACGAAACAGGGCTAGGAAACTCACAATCGGCGGATGGTCTGGGTAAAAAAGCAGGCCCGCAGTCGTTGTCATCATGCGACCGCAGCTCTGCATTCGTTGGTGACTTGACTGCTGCAGAGTACAAAGCTGCAAAAAGAAACACAACAGACCGTCCAGTACTCATTTTTGTAAAAAAAATCGGAATTGCTTCTGTTATATATGCAGTAAATTTGAAGTGACTTCTATGCGAAAACAAATAGATGATAAAGAATTCGTATAAAGAAATATTTGGTCAGGTTATGGTTCAACATATAAACTGGGTTCCGACCATAATATGTAATTCTTGTAGAGTAATGTTGAACAGGTGGAAAAAAGACAAAAAAACAGACTTAATAAAATTGAGTATTCCAGCAAAATGGAGCGAACCTTATGATGAAAAAGACTGCTATTTTTGTTCAAATGAGATAAAGGGTTTCACTTCAAAAACCAAGAACAAAATCATGTCTGTAACTCCTCCCATCTCAGTCGACAGAGACAAACAAAAAAATTAATGAGACATCCGTAGATGTGGAGATGATGAGAATCGATGAGTACTCATGCGATGAAAAAAGCACTAACCGAGACTATGACAGTGAAAACGACAGTGACTACTCTCCTAGCAAAAAACATTCAGCCCCTTCACACAATCAGAATTGAGTGACGTTATTTGCAATTTAGGTCTGCCAAAGGATGGTGCGGAGTACTTGGCTTCTTTCTTGAAGGAGGAACATCTCCTAGCGGCAGGCACAAAAGTTTCTTCATATCGAAATCAAGATTTACCTTTTCGCCAATTTTTTACGACAGAAAATGATCTCGTATTTTGTACTGATGTAAAATGACTCATCAATGAATTGAAAACGAATAGCTATAGGACAGGAGACTGGAGACTTTTCATAGATTCCTCCAAAAAAAGCATAAAGGCGTTATTACTACTTAATTCTAATATTTACGCTCTAGTCCCTATTGATCATTCAAAAAATCGATTACAAGAGTCATCAGTGGCAAATATGTGGAGATTTGAAAATCATTTCAATGTTACTCGGGCAGCAGTCAGAATTCACCAAGTACCCTTGTTAGTTATGTTTATGGGATAGTGGAGATCGACAAAAACATTATAAGATAAAAGAATGGCCAATAAGAACGACTTTTGCTCCTGGGTCATGTAATATCATTCATGATTCTCTTGTAGATTCATCAAAAATCCTCATCCTTTAGAAAGCAGCATAGCTGAGTTATCGATCAGTGGCACGAAATTTTCTAGGAAATCGAAAAAGTCCAGAATACAGAGATGTCGTTGCTGGTTTGATAAAGGACTACGAAAAACTGGGCTGTTTAATGAACTTGAAACTCCATGTTTTCGACTCCCATATAGATGAATTTCCCAACAACCTTGATCATTTCAGCGAAGAGCAGAGGGAACGTTTCCATAAAGACCTTAAAGCAATGGAAACTCGTTCTTTTCGGTCTTTGGAGCGTGAACATGCTGGCAGATTTCTGTTGAATGCCAAAAAGGCAAACGCAGGACAATAAAAAACGTAAAAGAAATCCCTTGCACCGCTCATTTGAAGAAAAGAGAACGCGTTACAGATCGAAAAAAGAAAATAGTTAAAACAATAATACCACTTATGTTATAGTAGCTCGAATCATATCAAGCAGCCCTTTTAAAGACTACATGATATACAAAATCCGATCGTGCAACCTTCTCGTGGTGTATATCGGATAACGCTAATTCCGACGGTAAGGCAGTTTTATATTAAGAACAAACACGAAATAGATAAACGTATTAGGGTACAACAGTTTTAGGGTACTCTTCATAAGACAAAAATGGCGTAAGGAAAATTTTTATGAAATTAGAATATTAGCATATTTAGGATTTGGGTTACGGGGTTATAGGATTAAGGAAATATCAAGTTCAAGGGTTTCGAGATCGTCCAGATTATGTGCTTACAATATTATGGGTTCATTTGAATTGAAAATTGTTTTTGGGCTTGGATTTTAGTTTTTGTGAGGTTATGTCATAATTCTAGAGTGATGAGGTTAAATAAACGTTGATCTCAATTTTAGCAACCTCAAAAACATATAGTAAGCGTAGTCTGAATTTCAGACTAGAAAAAAATGGTTTTAGTGCTAAATGGCCTATATTGTTAGGTTTTTTAAGGTTATGGTTGAACCCTGACGTTACTGGGTTGAATAAACTTTGGATTCAGCAACCCCAAAAATATAGAGTCGACATATTTCGATCCCCAGACCAAACAAAAATTTTTTAACGCTGTTATTAGCCTACATTATAATATTTTTTGAGGTCATGGCTAAACCCAGACCCGATGGAGCTACATAGACCTCAGATTCGGATTCAGCGACCCCAAAAACATGTAGTAAGCATAGTGAGACCGCCAGGTCAAAAACTTTTTTTGTGGGGCTGTGTTATTGCTTTTGCGGTAGTGTTGGTGTTGTGCTATAAAGCGAAGCACCAACCAATAGAAATTAAATATTTTACCTCTTATACTTAATGTGTATATTTCCTTAATAAATTATATGTAGTAGTAAAAGAGGATCTGCGGCAACTAGGTATAGAGTAGTGGCAAGAGTCAAAAGATAAAATAAAGCGGAAAAAGTTGTGATCTTTTGAAACTAACTGATATACACCAGAACATTGCTCTTTTTATATGTTTATTTTTTACTAACATAATACAGACACTAACAACATGTTTGCTATTTTTCAAACCAAAGATAAAGGCTCGCATTATTTGCTAGTTTTACAAAAAAATATAAAAATACAGATTAACAAAATAGAATATACATAAAAGATAAGTTTAAAAAAATGTTAATAATATGCAAGTTAATTTAAAAGATCGATAAAATAAATAAAAAGAAATAAACACAATAAACGTTCTAATTTCAAAAATTCTTATTCCCAAAAGATTAACGTTAGTATCCATAAAAATAATCCAGAAATGCTTTAATGAAATAAGATTTGTAAGAAATGAATATCACAAAATGGGAAGGTTTTGGTAACAAATAAAATAATTAGAATTAAGAAAAAAATATAAAATTGAACAAAATGCAATATCTAAACATAAAGCTATTTAAACACACAAATATATTATTGTAAAATTTTTAATTTCAAAGAGTGGAGCAACGTGAGCTTAATTCTAAAATTGCAAGTTGAATACATATAAAAACTGTACAATACCTTATTTCAAGCTTTCAACTTTTAACCAGAAGACAATAAATCCCAACCTTTAACATCAAATCAGATAAGTATAAAAAAATGAAAATCTAGGCACAATGAACTATTGGTTTCCAAAAGGTTCAAGAAGCAATTTTATTATAAAAACTCTTTTTCTTGCTTTATTATCCTGCAAATTGTGATAAAAATTTTTTATTGTATTTTAAATTTAATCACACAGGCGTATATTTTTACCAACATCTTAAAATTTGGCTCAATGCTTTGTACATTTTTAACCAAGAGGTTACATCTCTGAGACGCTTATGATTTTGGCGATTTTTTTTCAGCCTTGTAGCGCCCAGTATTGAGCATAGGCCTCCCTTTTTGGGGGGGGGGGGATTTGGCAATTAAACGCCACGCTTGCCGGGCGGGTTGGCGAGTGGATAGTGAATGTACTTTTTACGACAGCCAAAGGTGTTTGTATGACGGCCGGAGAGCATTAAATGTTTTTTTTTTTGTCATTGGCGGGGTTCGAACCCGGAGCCGCCGTGCGCCAGTTTGGCAGGTTGAGGCCTTTACCTTGCGGCTGTCGTGCTCTCTTTGGCGATTTACATAACTTTATTTACATTTCTATAAAACTTAGATGTAATTACAAAAGGACGTACGTTTTATGGCAAGTTTTATTAATATGTAATCTAAATTGGTTTAAAAACCACACGATACCCTAATAGAATAAAAATATAGAAATTTAAACATATTTTTTAGGTAAAGCACTTTAATTAAAGTTTAACATTTGAGCAGGTTTCTAAAACAAATAGCAAGTTATTATAAAACATCTGTTAATATTAATGGATCTGTAATATTAGACAATTCATAAGGAGCCTTACAATAGCTATCGTTGACACCATTCCACCACGTTTCTATATGTTCATACACTTTTGGTGGTTGTGAGGGATCGTTGAGCATCCGACATAGCGTGCAGGCAACCCGGTTGCTGTGGCTCTCTACACTATATTCTTTTTTCCACTCGAAGTATTTCAAATATTCAGTCAGATTATTATCCAAAAACATTATGTAGTCAGCTAATTTCTTTATGCTTGGAAAATTGTCCACAATTATAACAGAGTTTGGCGGCGCAACATTCTTATACTCCGCATATCCGTAGACGATAGGGACGATGTCTCTTTCTAGAGGCGCGTAAAGCTTTTCTGTTACATAATCCTTGCAGTGGGAGTTTTCAAACGAAAGAATGAACTTGAAGTTTCTTGCGATGTAATCGTGGCAACGAGGAGAGTATTGTGGTGGCGAAAAACTGTCGTAAGGGCATCTATAATTGCCACATGCCCCGAAAACATAAATGTCTATGTATTTTTGCAGATTCTTGTAGACGTTTTCTCTTTTATTGGGGGTGTCACAATGAGAAACCAGCCAGGCAGCCAAGTATTTTCTTTTTTTCAGAGATTTTAATGAAGGTAAGGTGTAATTAGTACGTCGCTTAACGATGTAGCCGTATGGTCGTACGATGTCGGAATCTAATCTGAAAAATGAAAAGAATCATTTGCTAAATTTTTGTTACATAAATAAAATTCAATTTAAATAGTTATTTAACTTAGATAGTTGTTTTCAAATTTTATAGGAGCCAGGCATTAAAGCTATACCGTAACTTTAGATAACATTCAAAATCATAAAAATTAAAAATTAAAATACAATTTTAAAGCCGTAGTCTATCTTTACAAAAAGTAAAAGTTCCTTTTATTCAAAAGTTAAATCCAGTTAATAAAATTCCATTTAAAAATTAATACATTTGGATTCATTTGTATGTACGTGTTCAGCAAATGTAGTAGCAGCGATATTGTACATCTCTTCTCACAATGATCAAGTTACAACTCGCCTGTCAAAAAATATCGGAGAATGATTGCTAGCTGTTAGTTTTGGGCATTTAAGAAAGATCTGCAGCAGTTGTTGCATTATTAGATGGTTTGTGTTCAACATTCTTTCTTTGGTATTAGTACTAAGCTTTTTTCTGCACAATATCCAAGGTTAAAAATTATAATAATAAACTAAAGTATACTAGGTCGTTTCACTAATAAATTATCTTATGGTAAGAGACAATCACTGGGGCTCTCTATAAATTGATTTTTAATTAATTTATTTTCTAAAAATAAAGCTTAAAGTTGTTTTAAACACATCTAGATCGTCTAAAAAAACCAAATTTTACTTCAAAAAAATAAATGCCAGAGTTATTTAAATAATTTTTTTTATTTAATGTACACGTAAATTCTAGTTGCAGAAATATAATTCTTAAAGCGAGTAATAGGCATTTCAAAGGGCTTTCGTAGTCTCTTGGGATTAATTTGAATACTACTAACACAACGAACTTGCTTCACCTTTTTATTAAAATTTTAAGTATGAGAAACAAAAAATAATTACAGAGAACTGGATCGGATAAATCCAACAGATAATCGAAGACTACAATTTTTTTGGCTAATAATTAATAAACGATCGTCCTCATTGAAATAGGAAAAGATGTGTTTGTTTACTTAATGTTATATGAACCGATACTTGGACACTTTTAGTTTCACTGTTAAGACTTTGTAGATCATATTCCATTTTTCACCCAGTGTTTATTTTATGGACGTTTCCAGTGTATTGCAAACACCTTTAAATAACCGCTTTTAAAATTGTCTTGAATCTATTTCCTACCATATTTGAATAGGCAAAACTAATTGTAAACCTGTATACAGAAACAAAGAATAATTATCTTCATATTTTACAAAATTATACTTTTAATGAATATTTTCTTTAATTTAACCCAAAATTTTGTTTTCCTACGAATCGATTTGAAATAAGTTTTATTTGTTGATAGTGTTAAATTAAAACTTTCAACGCAACTAATTATCATTTGCCTGCCTTATTATTAGGGCCAAAAAAATTAAGTTCTTTTTGGATTTCCAATGTATTTTGGAAATAGATACTTAAATTCACAAATGTACCTTTGATAATTTTATGCAGCTGATCTGCAATACACAAAATTTCCTTTCACGTTGAATTAGTTGTTTAAAATACAGTTGCATATACATTTATCATAATTTGCTGCCATTTTTATCTTATAATCTAAATAGTAAACTAAGCAGGTGTTAAAAAAGTTTTCATTAATTTTCCTTACGATCGACATAGAAAGATGATCTTATTGTTAGAAGTCGAATCCTACCCAAATATTTTACTATAAGTAAAATTTAAAAAGTATATTTAAAACAAATATTTCATTTCATTGCAACATTAATATTGTGCTTTTTAACAAAATAAAATTATTTTCTATAATTTTAAGAACTAACAATAGGAATTAGATAATTAAATTTTTCTTTGTAAAAAAGAAGCTCTAATTTAGAATGGTAATATGTTTTAAAGACTAAAAAAATCAAAAATATCTGCGTTAATTAAATTCATTCATGATTAAGTACATAAGTTATTCAATGAAGATAGATTGATATAAAATAATGTTTCTTGTGATGTTAATAGTTATGTGAAACGCTTATCAATTGAAACGGCTTTTCTCGTGGGTCTTTGGCTACTTTAAACCTAAAAAGGCAGATTTCTCCGCATAAGTAAAGCAAATGACTTACATTTAAATCAATAATCTGATTTAGCTGGCTCATTAAACTGTAATTGTTTTTAAGAGCGAATAACTGTCGAGATGACGGAGGCAATAACAGCGCAAAATGGGGGCTGAAACAATAATTGCAGCACATAATAGAGACAGAACTAAAGTAGGTAATAAAAAATGGAGGGTAAAGAAGCGACGATGCATGCACGCGACAAAAAATATATCTGCGATGGAAAACGTGCTTTATATGAGCACGTTTGTGATACAAATAAAGAGAAAATTACACGGGTACGGTGTTTTCAGCTTATTCTAACACTAAAATGTTGATGGATGCAATAAATGAAACAGTAGGTCACTAAACTACGCCAATTGCTATAGTTGATTGCAAAGCATCGTGTTCAAAAAACACACATGTTATACAATAAACACCGAAAAGCGTTTTGTTAAAATTGGAATTTTTAAAAATGATAAGGATACAAGAAAAAGCGTTTGTAGTTTCGCCATTTTAACTCACGTAAAAGCACATCGATTTTAATAAGTTGCAATTTGTAACATATATTTGTAGTAATTACAACGTCAAAATATGTTAATAACGTTGCTAGAACTTTTTTAATTGTTAGCGTAAGATTTCAAACAAACCTAATAACTATTTATTGTATTTGTTCTTTTTAGGTTCAATTCGTACACTCGTATTTGATGGACATGATATCCTATCAATACATCGTTGCCAAGCGGTAAACTTGAAAAGATAATCTGAACGAACATTGTTTGGTTTGCATTTTAATACTTTTATGAAATCCCTCGAATGGTTTAGAGTTCCAAATTTCATTTAGTTAATTTTTAGGTAATTAAATTATATTCAAATGTCAAAGGAGAAGAATGTCGGGTTTTTGCGTGCGAAATAATCCAGTACACGAGAGAAATATGTCTGTATTTGCATTGTATTTACTGCAAAACGGATAATAACAAGAAAAAGGTCTTTAGCCGAAAAGTAGCGGCACCTCGGCATAAGAACGGACCAATTACTGCTGATCGTCCGTTATCGCCAGACGACACCGGTGTCACCGCTTTGTACGAGAAATAACCACTGGGTATTACTTTCGAAACAGCTCAGTGCCGCTAAGCACCATTTACACCGTTCTGGACGTACAGAGTAGGTTTCGCCTTAGAGCTCCACCGCTATACGTCCTCAAGGCTTCGATCGAGTATCGAAACCGCCATATCACCTTCTTGTAATGTATCTGGCCTACTGACAAATTGTCTTTTGACTACAGTAAATACCGATTTCTTTTTAACGCGCCAAAGTTTTAATGAACAGTTAAGATTTTTAATAAATATAAATTTGTAATAATTAATGTTTTTTTAATTCCTCACAAAATTTTTAAAATTTGGAACCCAAATGATTTATTTAATTAAATTAATTCTATTTAAAGTTTAGATTATATTAATAATTGCCTGAACTTGCATGCTTGTACACCTGTTTTCTTCTGCAACATATACAGGTGCTCTGCAACAATTCGGGCAATCAAAGATCTTTCGGTAAAACCGTATTAAGGAAGGTTTTATTGGCAACTACATTATGGTCGTTTTGTTTTCAACACTTTTTAAAATATTATCGAAACAGCTATAGCGAATCCTCAAGTGCTACTAAATATTTCTATGTTGTAACTTAATAATTTTAAAAATATAATTTCTCTTTTGTTAAATAAATTTGTTGTGGTTTGATAATCTACTCATGCTTTCACCTTTTTCACTGTTGATTTTCAAGCAAATATAGTTAATCGTTTTAGTTTACTTTACTTGAACTATATCTATTAAAGAATTACCCATTACAAATTAGAAAATATATAAAGTAACATATATATATATATATATAAATTACAGACTAACATAGGGCAATTTAAGTAAAGCAGAGCAATAAATTTGACACAACACATATAAAATAAAGGAAAGTTACAATTTGATATGTAAAAAAATCAATTAAAGAGTAAGATTATATTGAAAATGATATATTACCATATACATATGAAAAATCAATCATAAATCTATAAAAAGCTAATGTAAAACAAAGTTAGCACTAATATTGTACCGGTAAAGCATTTGTTTTCTAAGTAGTACCCTTACAATTCGTTATCGAAATAAACTGTGAAAAACCCTTATCAGATTCGAACAAAGTGTTTAAAATGTACAGAGCTGTTGGTCTAAATACTTACAATAACAAGAAAAATTTTAGATGTTTAAGAAATACTAGTCTCTGTTTCAAAAAGTGCAATGTGAAATTGTAAGAAAACTAATAAAAAATAAAAAATAAGCAATTCATTGTTAGATTAAAAACTCATAAGAGTCGGTTCCAAGCCAGATTGCAAAAGGGAAGGGTGGAGAGTAACAACCTTAAAACATTGGGTTTAGCTGACTCCGCTGATAGCACCTGGTAAGAGTAAAGTTATAGAAAAAAATAGTCAACTGTTCTAATGGTAAAAGAGAATGAATAAATTCCAACAATAAGAAAAGCCGAAAGAACCTTATATATGGGGAAAACAGATATCTTAGTTGGGGACAATTCCCTATTTAAAGGAAATTAAAGGTCTCTAGTCTCCAAAGTTGCGACAAGATAGGCCTTCAACTCAATTCCCCGCAAAAATAATCCATAATGCAAAAAGCGACAAGCTACAGTTTTGGAACTTGGATAGAATCATGCAAAGACAAAAAGGCCATGAAAAATGCACAATATGTTAAAACGAAAATAACTGACATGGCGTGCGAAATAAAGAAATTGAATACCAAGCCAAAAGGGAAATTTGAGGGAGTGAAGAAATAGACAACTTCAAACTTATCTCGCAAGAGGCGAAACGTGCAAAAACCATTACTAAGCAAGAACAAATACAAAAAGAAACATAACTTTGAAAGTATGTTGAATAATAAAGCATAATAACGTAATGGGAAGGCGATTGGCGTTTTTTGCATGTATACTCCCAACAGTGACAAACTAACTTTAGTTACAGAGGAATTCTATGATACGAACGACACTAGAAAACATAGGAAAACAATAGAGAAATATTTGTAGAGGGGTGATTTTAAAGCATGAGTAGGAAGTAAAACAAACCCGATACTCCTAAGGGTACCAGGGACTAGTGAAATATAAAGAAGAAGAAAGTAAAATAAAAAATAAAAAGATAGGACAATTCGGGAAAAAATATCTAAATAATGGCGGAGAGAGGTTAATAGACTTTTGTAGCTAAACTGATATAAAATTATAAATGATTTTTTTAAACTTAAGGATAGCCACAAATACACTTGAACCAAACATACAAGAAATCTTAAACCACTCATCGACTATAGTGTAATTAATACAGAAAACACTCAATACATCTGCTGGACACCTGAGTTTATAGAGAGGTAGAATGCGACTCAGTCCACTACTTATAAAAAATAAAAATGTAGTTTCCATATAAACATAAAAAGCAAAACAACATACAAAATAATAAAACAGAAAAAAAGTTGAAATAATCATACACAATTTAGATAATAATAAACCTGCAAAGCTTGCAACGCATAGCGAAGTGGCGAAGCAGTCTCCCAAACTTGAGAACCCTCTAGTTGACCTTTGACCAATCAGTTTCAAAATCACTAGCAAGCAAGCCTTTTTGGTCACCTGTCGATTCGTGAAAACAGAATTTGAAAATTGCCAGCCGTTCTCGAGTTATTGCTCGGACGGACGGACGGACGGACGGACAGACAACATGAAGTTAGTAAGTGACTCTGCTTCGCTTCGCCAATAATAAACCTGCAAAGCTTGCAACGCATAGCGAAGTGGCGAAGCAGTCTGACCACACTGACCTTTGATCAATCAGTTTCAAAATCACTAGCAAACAAGCCTTTTTGGTCAAAACAAGATTTGGAAATTCCCAGCCGTTCTCGAGTTTTTGCTCGGACGGACGGACGGACGGACGGACGGACGGTCGGACAGACAGACAGACAACATGAAGTTAGTAAGTGACTTCGATTCGCTTTGCCACTTAATAATGGTAAGTCTCTAACGTGCCACGTGGGAGCACGGCCTGCGAACTGAGAGGTTAAGACTCTCATATGTTTGCTTTCACAATTTAGATAGTTTATGCATGTTATGAGAAAACAGAAGTACCACAGGAAAATATTAAACAAGCAATTCATGACGTTAGCAATGAAGATTTGGAAAGAATATACGATAGAAGAGTTAAAAAACATAGGCGGTTTATTGAAGAAATAGAAAAAGAAGTAAGGGAGGAGAGAGAATCGTATCTGAAATGTCTGAATACAAAAGAAGATATAGATAGACATTAATCCATAGAAAAACAAACAAAAGTGCAAAAACAACAGTAAACAATACAGGAAAACATATAAATATTATTATCTAGTGAGACCCCGTAGAAATTACATTGGAATTAGTTGGCAAATCGGTTAAAACTATGATAAACGACAAAGCAAGTGATCCAGAAAATATGACAACGTAATTAATTACGAACGGGGCGGAGAAACTAAAACGAATGAAAATGACATTATTTAATCTTTGCATCACTGCTCAAAGAATACTAACAAAATGGATAATCGGTTACTTTATCAAAATATACAAAAATGGCGACAAAAAAACTACGGCAATTTTAGAGAAATTACAGCAACATCTATATTTAGTGGTTTATATGGTAGAGTGATGAGGGAAATTATAGAATAAGGGTATGGTTACCCAGAAAAAGGTAATTGTGCCTTGGGCGATCCTGCCTGAATAATTTATTTTGTTTAATACTGAAAGGAGTCTTTATTTGCTGTTTATTAACTTAACTAAAGCAGACGATAACGTCGGAGTTCAGAATGGGGTAGTGAAGCGCAATACATGGCATCAGATCCAGATTATGTCACATAGCCTCTCCTACTCAATTCCTACTCTCACCTTCACGCGGTGAACCCTGTCAACCTAAGCAACCCTACTAGAGATCTGGTATCCAACCCGGGTGGAAGGTAGGGTCAGGATCGAACGAGAGAGGGAGAAATGGTCCTCCGAAAAGGGGGTTGGGCAGGGGTTAACTACCCCTGGGGAGAAGTCCCTTCCCGGAAAAAAGCCCTAGTTAAAAACACTCAACATGAGCCTCGGACTGGACGGACTAATGGCAAACAACAAAGCGACGAAAAAAGGACATTCTACTAGGAACATGGAACGTACTAAGTCTATACAGGCCAGGAGCACTACAACAACTGGCAAAGGAAATAACTAAGTACAAATTAGACATCACGGCAGTTCAAGAGACAAGATGGCCCATTACTGGAGATATTATACATGGGAAATACATGCTGCTGTACAGCGGAAAAGAAGATGGACGCCATAAAAGAGGAACAGGCTTTGTGATTAGTAATAGAATCAAACAGCAACTTCATCAATTTAAGGCAATATCACACAGATTATGCGCAATTAAAATTAAAGAGAAACTGTATAATATAACTATAATAAACGCGTGCGCGCTACGAAGCTCTGGAAGAAAGCATCGATAGCATCCCAAAGAAAGACATCCTCATAGTACTGGGCGATTTCAATGCTCAAATAGGAAAAGAATAAACATATAAACCAATAATTGGGAACCATAGCCTACACCGAGAAAGTAACGATAATGGATTAAAACTGATTGAACTAGCGGCAAGCAGGGGTTTAATAATAAACAATACCACCTTCCCGCATAAGACTGTACATAAAGGAACCTGGAAATCAAACAATGAAGTAACGGTGAACCAAATCGATCACGTACTAATCAACCTTACAAACCGCGCTAATATAATAGACGTGAGAATAATGAGAGGCGCCGATTGTGACAGCGACCATTTCCTAGTACAAGCAAGATTACGACAAAAGATATCAAATATCAAACGTCAAAACAAAACCATGAAAACAAAGAAATACAATTTAGATAGGCTGAGGAACCCAAAAAGATACCAAAGAACACTAACGGGGAGAATAGAAGAAGAACTGGCAAATGAAACGGAAACAGAAGAAGAAAACAGCGACAAACAATTGGATGTTATAAAGGAAGCGATTAACAAAACGGCTGAAGAAATCGTGGGTACAAAACAATTACAAACACACGAATGGTTTGACGATGAGTGCAGACAAGCTATAGAAGATATAGAAGATATAGAAGCGCGCATGCGAATGCTTCAACAAAATACAAGACAAGCCAACACAAACTTTGAAGAAACCAGGAAACTAGCCAGAACAATCCTAAGAAAGAAAAAGCGAGAACTAATAAACCGAAAGCTATCGCAAATAGAGGAAAAGATGGGAGAAAACGAAATAAGGAAAGCACACAAAGAAATAAGGTACTTTAGAAGAGATTTCCAACCCAGTACAAACACGTGTAAAAATAAGGAAGGAACTATAATAATTAACAAGGACGATATTGCCGAAAGATGGAGGGAATACTTCGCTAAATTACTGAACACAGACAATGAAGAAGAAGAAGAAAATGAACAAGAAAGCGAAAACATAGAGGTAAATAGAGACGAAAATGAAGAAATACAAGAGCCGGAATCCACATACGACGAAATCAGGAACACTATCCGCAAAAAGAAGATGCATAAAGCACCAGGGGAAGACAACATACCAACAGAACTACTGAAATCCGGAGGTCAGGAGTTATGGAGAAAGATACATGAGCTAATCCGAATAATATGGAAGAACGAGAAGATGCCGGGTGCATGGAATATAGGAATCATATGTCCCATACATAAGAAAGGGGACAAGACTGTATGCTCCAACTACAGAGGAATCTGCCTCCTCAACACAACATACAAAATCCTGTCACAGATACTACTGGATAGATTGAAGAGCAAACTGGGAAATTATCAAGCCGGCTTCAGAAAGGCGAAGTCAACAATAGACCAAATCTTCATACTGAGACAAATAATCGAAAAAGCAAGAGAGTTCGGAATCGACATACATAGCATCTTTGTAGATTACAAACAAGCGTATGACAGGGTGAGGCGTAGAGCAGTAAAACAAGCCCTAGAGACCTTTGGCACACCACAGAATCTAAAAAGACTAATAATAATGACTATTAAGGATGCACAATATAAGATAAAGGTAGGAGGACAGAAAACACAGGCCATCAGTAGCAATGTCGGAGCGAGACAAGGAGACGCACTGTCCCCCATAATATTTAACATGCTGCTAGATATCGCCGTACAAAAAACCCCTACATGGAATTATCATCTATTTAGGAATCAGAATCAGATATTGGCCTATGCTGATGATATAGCCATAATCAGCACTAACGAAAGGGACATAACCCAAACGTATAGAACTCTAAAAGATAACTGGGAAGAGATTGGATTGACAATAAATACAGAAAAAAACAAAGTACTTACGAATATCAAGACAAATTGAACAGCCAGAACAAGTAACTACAACCACAGGAATAGACAGAGTCACTAAATTTAAATACCTGGGTACAGTGATCAATGAAACAAATGATATAACTGACGAGATAAAAACCCGACTCTTGACAACTAACAGGGCCTATTTCGCAATGAATGATATTTTCAAGACAAAATTAATATCCAAGAAAACAAAAGTACGACTATACAAGGCAATAATAAGACCAATACTAATATATGGATGCGAGTCGTGGACGTTAGTTAAAAAAGAGGAGCAGCGGTTAAGGATATTCGAGAGGAAAATACTGAGAAGAATTTTTGGACCAGTTAACGAAGTGGGAGAATGGCGGCGAAGACACAATGAAGAAATTAGGTTCCTATATAACGAACCCGACATAGTTAATGTCATTAAACATATGCGAATACAATGGATAGGGCATGTGGCGCGAATGGCACTCAACACCCCAATACAGAGGATATTTAATAGCACGCCAACAACAACACGACCCAAAGGAAGGCCGCGCAGTAGGTGGATTAACAATGTGTTTCAAGACCTCCAAAAGCTCAATGTAAATAACTGGAGGAAAACTGCCAAAAATAGAACAGACTGGAGGAAAATCGTTGAGTCGGTGAAGACCCTTGATAGGTGGTAAAAACCGAGAGAGAGGGGGGGTAGGGAGAGAGAGAGAGTGAGAGAGAGAGAGGGGGGAGGGAGAGGGAGGGAGAGAGAGAGAGGGAGAGAGAGGGAGAGACGATAACGTCCCAGTGGGAAACTAGGAGGAGTCTTAGAATCGACAATAGCAAATAATGTTCCAATTAAAACTACTCAAGAGCTAGATAAGAACACTACAATTTAAATTAAAATAGGCAATTAAATAATGAAAAAGGTTATACGAAAAACAGACCTCAAACAGGGATGCTACTTATGTGCTATGTTATTTAAAACAAAAGTAGCATATACCTTAAAAAATGGAAAAGAATGGGCATATCATTGGATAGTCAAACTCTATATACCTTTCAATTTGTCGACACCTAGCTTTTGTAAGCACAACACAAAGAAGATTCAGAATATATGATCCAGAAAATAAAAAAAGAGTTCGAGTCGAAAAGCAGATCTAACTATTAACTTAAATGAAACAAATTATAATGTATATAGAGTTAACATCAGATAACCTTAAATTAATAATAGTGAAAGGGTCAAAGAACAGAGTCTTTATGTCTGAGATTGATGGAGAATAAATGATCTAGTTAATTTGCTATTGAATTTTTGCAGCGCCTTTTTAGTGCAAATGACTTTCGAAGTGAACTGAATCAATGATACGCGATCTATTATGAGTTAAAATCAAAAAAATTGCAACCGATGTTTTTGCTATAATATAGCATACCTATAAAGGTACTTTATCGATAGCAGAAGTGTTTTAATCCCAAGCGTACAGCGAAGGAAGAGAGGGCGTCGATGATTATGACGCGCAGAACGCCCATCAACGTCTCATATTTCGAACAATGTGGCTAAAGCTACAATTGTTCTGGATTCTGACATATGTCTGAGTGTTAGATTGATAGCAGATAAAGTGAGACTTCAAAATCTCTTGTGCAAGAAATCGTTCTGATAGAATTGCAGATGCAGGAAGTTCGGGGTAAATTAGTTCCAAAGCTTTAGATCGACTAACAAAAGAAAACAAATGTGCCGATTTCTCGTAAGCTCAAGTTTCGTTTAAAAAGACATTATTTTGGGATTGTTAAAAATTTGCAGGCTGCTGTAATGAGCTCTTTGAAAGAGATTCTAGTTTAAGACTTCCAAATAAGAAAGGACGCGTTGACAACGGTGCCCTGCTGCTCAAAGATGTTATTTTGAAGAATATTAAGTGTATATAAACATACCTTTCATTAGGCGAAGTTTTAAATCAGTTTTATTAATTTCTCGAAATATTTTTTAGTACAAAAATAGGCTGAACGGAATATGGTGGCATAGAAATATAAGTTTAAAGAAAAAATATAGGATTTACAATAAAACAATGAAAATCATAACATTATATAGCGTTGAAATGTTGAGATGAACTGAAGTGTAAAGGCAACGACTAGCGGCGATGGAAATTGATGCACTATAACGATCTTGTAGAATACCAAGACAGGAAAGGGTGAGATGAAAAGAATTAAGCAATGTATTTGTCTGAAACACAAAATCGTTGAAGAAGTAGAAAAATGGCATCCTATATGGTATGGACAAGTTATGAGAACTGGAGAAAAGGCACCATAAAAAAATTGAGGTCTCAGACAAACATTTATAATAAAATGTATCCTACTAGATTAAAAAATATTTACCGGGAAGCAGTAACGGTTATAACTAACATTCATAAATTCTTATGTTGGTAAGATCACTTAGTATTATCATAAATATAAATACATGATTTCCCTTATTTACTAAATGATGCTACTGATGTTTTGATGTTCTAGTAATATGTGTAATAACATGAATCTATACTATATATAATAGCATTTAAATTGAGTAAAGTTCCAAGTTGATCATAAGAGAGTGTACTCCATCGAAAATGAGTCGACACGTGTTTCGTAAAAAGTTTTTAATTACATACGGGACTTCTCCAAACAGGGTCAAAGTTTAAAAATTTTAAATTTTTATTATCCCACAAGGGGGTGTTTCCTAGTATATAATAATAATAAATAATGGTAAGGCTCTAACGCTTCGCTTGAAGCACGGCCTGAAACCTAAGTACTCATATGTTCACTGCTGTGTGCAACATCTCTGATGCAGGTCGATGTGACAAGCACCGCGCCTTAGACTACCGCCATTATTACTCCATGTTCAAGTGAACGCAAGTACTTAATTATTTTAAGTGACTGAGTAGGCCACCCGCCAGGCATCAGAGAGCTCCGGAAAATGGACCCGGGCCCGTCTGCACCGCAGCCCACCCTTCAACCACGGGACCACGCTGGCCATACATAAACATATTATAAATATAAAATAAAATTGTTCAAAAATGTATTTTTAGAGCATCCATGTATTTAATTTAATGACTATTATACAATATTATACAATATATTTACATTACTTAGAGAAGTTAACAATAATAAAAAAAAAATTTTGAATATCAAACTACTCTAGTGGACAAATGATTAGTAAGTTTTATTTATTGTACTTTATCATTTTCAATATAAAGTTTGAATAAATCGGAATGGTATTAAAGTTATGTTTTTGTAGTATGGCTTTAATCTGTTGGTTTTAGTTTCTAATTTGATAAAGGCTAAAGTTTATAAAGTAACTTTAAGTGATCTTAGTCACACTATAACAATCATTCTAAAGGTTCCGTATTTTTGTCCCACTCCCCAAAGCAAAAACAATTAACCAATTATTTGAGGTCCTACAAATGGACACCTTAAGTGTTCAGTTCAAAATTTTAATCTAAATATTTTTGAACAACTTTGCAGTGAGTTTGGATGCCAGTTGAAATTCAGAACAAATCACCTGTAAAACAACGCAAATCTGTGCATCATATTGAAGAAAATGTATTTATTTTTCTATAAATCTGCAAAAATAAATGAAAATCCTGCATAAACAGCAGAGATAACGGCAGCGATTTATTATCCTGACGCCACATGAGTACTAATATTTAAACATTCCGAGCGAGATTTCCTAAAATTTATTATATATTTGGATCGTTCTTTCTTGAGAATGAATTTGGCCAAGCTCTAACTGTAAATATCGAACTTTTTGTGGGATTAATTGGACGATATGGAACTCGAAGAAATGTGGTTTCAACAAGATGGTGCCATATCCCATACAACAACAGAAACCATCAATTTGTTAGAACAACGTTATTCTGGTTGTGCGATTTCAAAAATACTGACGTTAGTTGGCCGCCCAGATCTTACGACTTGACGCCATGCGATTTTTTCTTCTGGGGTTTTGTAAAGTCCAAAGTCCATGCTAATAAACCACAAACAATTCCTGAACTGAAAACAGAAATCCAACGCGTTCTTGCTTCAAAAATTTGATCAAAAGGGTCGGGATATGCCAACACACCCACAGCGGCCATTTGGCCGACATCATATTACATAATTAATCTCAACATGTCTACTTTATAAATCAATAAAATATCAATATCAGTGAAATAATAATTTACTGTCTTTCATTTTAAAATTATCCGGCGTACCCGATGGGCCACCAATTATAAACGCTGTTGATCATTCCTTATCTATTTTTCTAAAATAATTTAAACTTTTGATATATCTATCTTATAACTGCTTTAACATTACAAAATTGTTGTAGTAATAAACGTATTTTAAATTTTACAGCGTTGCTACTGCTTAATAAAAAGTTTATTTTGGTTACCGAAAATATAAGAGGATTTATAAGTTTTGAATTAAGTAGACAAACATTAGTAGTGATTAAAATACCAAACCTGTATGTCATTGTCCAGTTGTAAAACGAATTATAATCAGAAAGCTCTGCCGGGCTGTCGCTGGCCGGGCTTTCCATCGATGCAAAGATATACCTTTGATGTGGTTTCCTAATGGCAGGTTTGTTGTACGACTGCTCATACTCCGCCGCGTGGAAAACAATGGCATCAAATCTCTCGATAGGCACTATTGCGCGATTGTCAGTGGCAAAGCAATTCTTAAATTCACAGCTTTTAAAAAGTTCGAACTTGTCACTTCCAAACCCAAACGTCTTGCTGTCCCACATTGGAATCCAGTACAGTATGTACTTGGTGTCTCTTTTAAACGTTGATTCGAATTTGGTGTAATCAGCACGTAATCGTATAAAAAAGAATACGTGTAACCCGATTGCTGTCAAAACCAGAAGAATAAGTAAAGTATTTACTGAATTCATATTTAATAGTGAAGTAAGTTTCGTGTTTGCAGACCTTATACGACTAATAATTTTTTTATTGCAATCCATGTTGGTGACACACATATTGGTACCATGCACAAAACAATGGTTATTGCTTTACATTGTTTTTGCTTTTAAACATTGATAACAATCAATTTTATATTATAAATGTTATTGTTATTTGTAAATTAGTCTGCTGATTGCTAACATTATACGCATAATTGTTAAAACAGTTCTATTATTGCAAATGTATGTTTGCATTAGTTAAAAATTACGTTTACTTTATCTTTTATAGATTGTTGTTAATTTTTTTGTCAAATAACATAGAAGTGTAATGTATGACGTTCGATCTAACTAAGGCAACCCTTATCAAGTAAATGTGAAGGTTTTGACGGTTGATGTTTATGTACATTCTGTTATTGCTTCTCGAATTGTTAAGCCGTAGACGAATTTTCTTTAACCAAATCTTGGTTTACCGCTTTTAAGGAACAAAAAACAGACTAATAAGTAAATGACGTTAGCAAATTCCGGTATGTGACCTGCACCCCTATGATTGTCAGTAGTTAGCCCAGTTACGTCAACAGAGAACCCGATGACGTCAACAACGATCCTCCACCACCATCCCTACCACACGCGCTCAAGTATAAAAACAAAGACGTACACAATAGTAACTTAATTTTCAGAAGATTTTCGTAGTGTCGTAGTTGTGGAAAAAACGTCGAAAGCTTCCAAACTCCAACCACAGCCTGACAACCCAGAAATTAACAAATAGATGAAATATTTATTATTAAATAAAAACACGCAAACGCTAAACATAAAAATTATTATATTACAACGAGTGCTTTATTACCCGCTCTCAAACGAAAATTTTCTATCACTTGCGGTTCCGGAAATATAATACCTCGGCCGCGCCTGCCGCCAAGCCATAATTTGTCCTTCGGAGGCGTTCGGGTAGGCACGGAAAGGCATGAACAATTTTTGCTATACATGGACTTTGACCTGTGTGACAGCAGCAGCAGCAGTACTCATAATTTTTTTATATATATAACGAGTGCTTTATTACCCGCTCTCAAACGAAAATTTTCTAGCCAGAATTTGTCATTCAGAGGCGTTCGGATCGGCACGGAAAGGCACGAACAATTGTGTGACAGCAGCAGCAGCACTCATAATTTTTTTTATATATATAACGAGTTCAGTTAGCCCCGCTGGCTGCCATGGCCTAATGCTTGTTCGGGGGCAACAACACAAATCACAAAGGATCGGATGATTTACATGAGCGGATTTTAATTAATGGCAGTCAATAACCTGGGATAACGTACGGAGCCGAGACAGCAGCGCTACTGTCAAATTTCAACACGCAAACGTCCTTGAACCGATGTAAACAAATAGAGCTATGTTCGATAAAGTCTTGCGTGGCTGTTACTGCAGAAAATCTATAATCAATAAATTCATGTTTATTTATTTTATTTCATTTTTATAATTTTCATATAAAAAGTGCTTTATTACCATCTCAAACGAAAATTTTCTATCGCTTGCGGTTCCGGAAATATATTACCTCGGTCGCGCCTGCCGTCGGGCCGAAATAAGTCCTTCGGAAGCGCTCGGGTCGGCACGGAAAGGCACGAACGATTTGACCTTTGACCTGTGTGACAGCAGCAGCAGCACTCATAATTTTTTTTTTATATATAATTCAATACATTCTGTAGATTACTTTTTCTTATTCTTTGTCGAAAATAACATTTTGATTAAAATATATTTTTTCATTTTTAATAAGCCAAGAACCTGTCGGTTGTTATAATAATGTAACACAAAATTGCTGAAACTTTTAATTTTCAGATATCTTTTAATAATAATAGTTTCCTGTAATGGGCCACGAAGGCCCTTTGGGGTTGTAACAGGATAGATCTGCTACAATATAGAGCCTACGGTACACAAGGATAGTAACGTGGCAGCGCTACGCACCGACCGCCTATTATTACCCCAGAGTTTGACCTCCAGGTACTCATTTTAATGCCAGTGATCGAATTGGCGAGAGCGGGATTCGAACCCGCGACTCTTGGTTTCGTAGTCTAGTGATCTATCCACTAAGCCACCACGACTCTACTAAAATATTCTTTTCTTTTCCTTTAAATTTCTTCGCCACATTGGATAGGTTTTATATATAATTCGGTCATTTTTCTATAAATTTCCATTTATAGAATTCTTATGACAGTAGATTATTGATATTAAAACAAATAAAATTACTATTTTATGCTTATAATTTGACAACATGCAGATAACCGATAGTTTCAAAATTTGTGATAACAGTGATATTACAAATATCGATTACTCACTTTGTGCCATTCATTTAGTATTTTTCCTTTTCTACTAGTTTTTTAAACTTCTTTTTACCCATGTATTTAGTTAAAGAAGTGCTGGCAGATCTTTAGATTTATCGCTTTCTATTGTTATGTACCGAACGTAAACCTTTATATCACCAAGCTCTACAAACATTTATCTGGTTTCTATTTTAGACATTTTTCTAGCTTTTTCAGGTTTAAAATAATGTATTTTATTGTTTTTTTGTAATTAAGTGCTGTAATACTTACTATTAAATCTAGTGGTATATATATATATATATATATATATATATATATATATATATATATAGTTTAATTTTCTATTTAAATTTCTCTATCTTCACAAAAAAAATAAAAACGGGAAAAAATGTTTTTGAAATTTATTTATTGAAAATCGCAACTTTGTGAAAGAAAATTAATTGACTCAATATACTTCAAAGCAATTCCTATATGAAGCGATGCAGTTGTTTTCATTCCTTTTCAACAAAATATTTAGAAGTGTCTCTTGAGTTTCTAAAAATGGGTACCATAATAAATCTTCTCTTAACGTTATATAATAACCGTAAGGAGTGCCAACAGCTTATGCCAGCATGCATAGGAAATAAAGCAATTTTTGCAAATCAACAATACAGATGTGATATTAGAGTCAGTAATGCACTTTACTTTTAGAAGTCATTTACAACTATAAAGATACCAAATATATAACAACATTTGCAAGCAACAAGCGTGTCCTTAGAAGACAACAAAAAGGAAGACTATGAGCACTTTTAAAATCTTAGGAAATAAATTTATTGTTAGAGAATATTAGAATAAAAGAGATGATATTGGGGTGCACACGTAACAACTTTAAAGAGCAGACAATTATTAGCTACCTTAAGAGCAAACAACCTAGCAATAAAAGAAGTTACATATTGGCAGAACAAAGAACAAGAATTGCTAACTTATTAGATTTTGGAATTAAAAAATCAGTTGAAAGTTTCCTGCAGCCATCATTGCAACTACATCAATCAGCGTCGGGACTCCGCATTGAGAAACGACTTGGAGAACGACTAAGAACACCTTGCCCAGGTCAGCCCCAGCCAGGAGCAGGACTTTTGTAAACCTGTCTGACAGTGCCGTTGCGTCCAGTAAGCGCTCCTTTTCGGAAACTGATTCTCCCCGTTGTTCTACAGGAGAAAAAAACTTGGTCTTTTTTATGAAAGCTAGACACTAAAATAAAATTAACTCTCTTAAGGCCAAAAATGTAGCAAATGGAATCGCCATTCATATTGCTATATCTGATATTCGTCAGATCTGACGACTATCCGTTTCCTGTCAGAAGCAAGAATTTAGTTCCTTTTCCATCTGATGAAAACAAACAAACCTCTCCGCGCTATCATGTGCGACGTTCCTGAGTATGTTCCCGAGAAGGAGTTAAAGCATGGGCCCTTGGACAAGAATAAAAAAATAGTTAAGTCAGTGCCGTTACTCCGGGTACGTAGAGCGTTGTTGTCGCTCCACCCCAAAGTGCTTGAAGTGCATAGAAGACCACCATTGAGGGGAATTCAAAAGTCCCACCAACTGCCAAGGTCCTCACCTAGCCAACTTCGTGAGACACCCCGTTTTCCTCAGCCCGGCACTCCGACAAACGTCAAATGTATAAGGTTGCACATACATCACAGCGACGAAGAGGATACTCCAGGTTTTTCTAGATCTTTCAAAATTCTTGAAATAAACTCGGAAAATCGGACGGCCATCTAGAACGCTACCAACTGCATAGAGATGTTTGCTGGGCTGATGCAATGTAACAAAAAAAACCAATGTGATCTTTAGCGTGTTGAAAAAAAAACCGAATACCTGAGTTTCATTTATAATTCTGTCATTCTGGAAACGTTTATAGGGCATATCATTCTTCTGTGCTAGGGGTTTCTGTAGAAGAAAGGTTAGGGACTTAAACCCAGGTCTAGGATTTCCACGTCCACGTATCTCTATATGAAACAGCATGATCAGCAACACCCGATAGTAATCATGCTATTCTCAAAAAAACTTGCCCTATAATGATAAAACAAAAAATTTACGAAAATACAAAGTTTAATAATAGAATATAGGAAGTAAAAACGATAAGAGAAACTGTAATAAAACAGCAATTGAATTAAAACAACTATTAACCCAATTTAAAAATCGCTCGAGATACACATTTTATCTGTCGAAGACGACAATGATAAATTGGTTAGAAGCAATAAGGAAACGGTCAAAACATTTGCGAACTAATTAGCAAATTATTTTCAACACAATATGGATGCTGCCGAGCATGAACAATATATTCAAGAACACCTTGATGTATCATACCAAACGGATCTCTTACCATAAAAAATTAAACAATCTTACAAAATATTAATCCTAAAAGAGCACCAGGTCTTATCTAATGACTAGTAAAATGTTACAGAAACTTGCACCTGTATAATTCAAAACCGCACAACAAAACTTTAACTCCCTACTTAAGCTTAAATATCGCCCTAGCCAATGGAACATAGCACAAGTAATTATACTGTTAAAATGTAGAAAGACAATTTTTTTCAATAGCTTCTGCTATGTCATGTATTCCTCTCTGGCTAATATTATCGGAAAGAAATATCGTTTATAACTTCAAGATTTTTTCCTCCAAGAATTACTTACACTATTTCAACTGCTGCCGGTAAAATCAGATATTTAGCAATGGTATGCAGCATACTAATTTTGCAATATGAAATGCAACTCGATAACTTACTAGTAATTTTTTCATTAGTGATAGTTGTTGATATAAAAGTAGTTTGGTCTTTGTGGAGCATGTTTTTTTTCTTTCTTTTAATTTACTGTTAAATATTTAACATTGTAGTCATTAGTCAATAGCACAGCGCACAAGTTGAAAATTATGCTTTTTAGTATAATGGAGACACGAAGAAACAAATTGAGCAATTTGGTAAGACATGATGCAAACAACAACAAAAAAAAAACAAATCGAACTACTTGGTGACATATGTTTCCTGTCTCTTGACTGTGCAGTTGCTGTTTTATTATGGATGAAATTAAATATACGACAAAAGTCGAGAAGAATAAGGTTTCCAACAAGATTCTTGTCAGAAAGTAGTTTCACAGACTCTTTACCTTTTGTATTCACAAAAACTTCTAATTTAATCTTCTGTGGTAACAGTAAATGCTAGACTAGTTTCTTAGTAATTCTGCCAATTTTATACCACGTCCCTTTTTGAAAGCTACTTACATTGTAAATACAGTTCTCATAAATTATTTCACTACTTAGTGTCAGGAGTAGCAAATTTTAAGGGTATCATAATGAATAGTTCCCATTAATAGAATCCAGTTAAATTAACAAACAACATCCCGTCAATTCTTAATTAAATGCATATACAGCTAATTATACATTTATGGCAAAAAATAAACATACACCAAATTGCTAATAGCAACAATAAATTTAAAAATGACCTCACGAGCATTTAAAATCAACTTTTTCTCAAAGCAACTTCAGGTTAATGTCACGTAAATGAGCTTTACAAGCATTTAATAAATTATCTGCTCAACTTATTATCATAGTAGAGCTGAAATATTGCGGCAAAATTATTATACCTAATACACAGATGTAATATTTGCAGTAATTTATAGTTGCTGATTTTTAATTGCAGCTAAATTTTAAATTATGGTCATCGAATAGTAAATTTTATTAAAAGTTATGGGCCACTTAAGCAGTTAAAAAACCTCGGTCAAAAAAACTACAAATTTTTCTCAGTATTGTTAAAACATAGTTCTTATCAAGCAGAAAAGTGGGCAGAAACTCAGTCCACTATAAATAAAATACGAAAAGTACAAATGGATTTAAGTAACTGTAAAACAGAATGAAAACGGAAGACATCTAAAGAAGGATGGGAATTGAACAATTAATTACAAACCTTTAGAGAAGAGAGCACTGTAATGGTATGCACATATAAAAAGAATTTCAGAACAACATTGACCAAATAATATTACCGAATGGTCTCCGTACGGTAGAAGAAAAAGAGGAAGACGACCACCCTTAGGATGGAAGAAGTATATAAAATAAATTTCTTTTTTGCTGGATACCTTATGATTTATTTTGCAATTTATGTATAAATACCTGTTGTAAAAAAATTTATATATATATATATATATATATATATATATATATATATAAAATGTATGAGTGAGATTAAGGTACATCAATAGTACCCATCTAATATCACAACTAGAATCACAGGATACCATTTAAAGTACACTTAAGAAGAGTCGTGGAAGATAAGGCCAATTTCCTAGAGTTATATTTGTTGCACTACTGAAATACAAGCTACGCCTGAAAAGTAATGAGACTGATTTCAGAAAATGGATGAATTAAAAATATGTTTATATAGACTCAATATTCTTCAAAATCACATCCTTGAGCATAAATACACTGTTATCAGCTGTTTTGCAGTACCTGAAAATCTTAAACTGCAGTCTCTTTCAGAGCTTGCATATTTTTAACAGTCTCAAAGTGAGTGTCTTTTTAAGCTAGATTTGAGCTCACGATAAATCGATACAATATTTTTTTGTTTCTCGATCATAACCTTGGAAACTGATTTTAACATAAACTTTCCGCATCTGAACTTTCGTCGTGAGAATGTCATGCACAATCTGATACTCAGACGTCTGTCAGCGTCCAAAACTACTTTCATCTTAGCATTGATGGGCATCTTCGACTTGCAATTTCAACAAAACATCCTTAGCGTAGGCTTTCTGCATCATAGGAAGTGCCTCAGTTGGAATTTTTTCGAGTTTAACGCAAAATTTTACTGCCTATCGCTGATCGACCCTGCGCTGCATTCCGACCTGTGACGCGACGTTCTAAACAGTTGTCTATTTTACAAGCAATCTGTAATCTGTAAATACTTAAAGGCAAATGAACTCTGGGCCGGGCCGTTTACTTGACATCCCCCGCCAACCGCCAGGCCCTACGACTCCACCTACACTCTCTCGACCTTTTTGCTTAGATTAAGAAAACCAGTCTTATCATTTTCCGGACGTACCTTGTATAAATTATACTGTAACTCTTGTTAGGATGTGCATTAGATTGGGATAATAATTAAGAAATCTAAGAAATTTTTTATGTATCTCTAAATTTACTATCAGCCAGTTCTACGTGTTTGCAGATGCTCGTAAAGATTTTTCCGTGCCTCTACCTATTAACGCCTCTTATAAGCTATCAAAGTTAACCTTACGCTTGTTTATTACAAAATTACAACCATAAGCATTCATTACGCATTTTTCTTTAGAGAATTTATTTCATAACCAGCGAATTACCTGTGCATTCCACGTGGCTCTCAATTTTTTAATAGGCCGATATAAATAAGATTGGTGTTTATTCTTCTGGTTGGAAACTGACCAGGCTACGGGAAGAACGAGCAAATAGGGGAGAGTTATTATAAATTCTAGAATCATATATTTGCAAAGTTTAACCAATATATTAGATACTTTAGCTATATCGCTATGTAAATTTGTGGGGTTTTCCTTCTTAGGGTATGTGTTCCTTGATGGATCCATGTTCACTGCAGCCTATGGTTTATTGTGATTACCCTAATATAATAAACTTACAACTAGTCTGTAATTGATGTCCCTTGAATCAACAGATACAGGTCCTTTACAGGGTGTGTCTGGAAGTCTTCCGATTCCAGAATTGCTCTCCCAAATGTATGTTGTACAGCGCATTGCACTTTCATAGGATATGTAAAGCTGTTTCTGGTTCTTCTTGCTACAAAGGCTGCATGTAAGGTCACCATTGAATTTACCAATTTTTCAGTCGCATATGCTGTGAGAAATTCTATGGTTCTCTTTAGTTGTGGCCTGCTTAGATTAAGGAGTTTTGCAGCTCTCTTTTGGCAAGGTCCATTATTGAAGGTTTTGCTGAAATTATGCCCTGGTCGATTTTTCCAGTACATTCGATGATGAGTGCGTGCCCTCTCCTTAATAAAGCTTCGAGCAGCACTTCGTAAAATTCGTAAAGCAGGTCTGGCTCAATATAAGCCTCACTAGATCCTGCCTAGCCAATTAATCGGCTTTTTTATTACTGTAGATATCGCAATGCTCAAGTGCCCGTAGCAATTTTACCGTATTATGTTCTGCCAGTGCATTGAGTTTGTTGATGCATTCCGATACCAGTCTAAATCAAGCTTTAAGTGCTTAGTAAAGCCTTTAAAGCTGCCTAGCTATCTGATTTAATATAGATCCGCTTGCTCCTATAAGCTCTCTTACCGTTTCACGCACATACTGTAGTATAGCATCTGAAAGACGGAGGCGTACTAACCCAGGGGAAAGCCTACCTCTACCCTAGGAGCCTCAGCATATATTTTTATATATTATTTTATATATATTATATGGTAGAAATGTACCTGCAGGGGGTCCACCGGAACCAGCAAAACTTTCAAAGTGGTCTATGAGAAAAAAAAGTTTGGAAGCCTCTGCTTTAGAACATAAAATAAATTAAAAATAAATTTAAAAAAATAGCAAGGAAAGGTGAAGCAAACATATATACTCAAACGGTACTTCTTAGAAAGGAATTCATTTCATCGCCGTACAATTTAAAATGAACTTTTTTAATTCTTTGTTTTTTCTGCATACCTGAATATAAAACATCTGAATATTTACCTAATTAAAACCTACAATATCGGTGAAGTGTCCGAATTCCCGATAAAAAAAGCGATTCGGTAAAATCACCGTTGAAAAACCTCGGCGATTCTACCGATATTTTCTACAGTGTATGATGTCCACCAAATGCCATCCACAACTCCCCTGATATGTGACTTAGCGTTTTTTACAGTGATTTCCTATAAATGCAGTTTTGTTTCATCAGTTACATGTCTGACGTTCTCTTTTAATTCTGAAATCGTAACAAGTTTGTTGACCCTTTCTTTCAAATAATCTCAGAGGAATAAATCTAATCAGATTAGATCGCAAGACTGCAATTTCCAATCATTGTCATTTTGCTGTGTATTTAGAAGTCAACTGTACAAATGCAAACTCACAACATTCATAGAATGCAAACGACTCGCATTTTAATTCCAAAAGTTCAATTTGAATCACCCTAGATTTACTAGCACTTGGTAGTGTGAAATAATGTTTTATGGGTTCTCTCATAAGTTGACCTGAGAACTGGCTGACAAAAGTTTATCTATAACACTACTGCACTTTTTGAGCCTCTCTGATCCATGCTAAACCGGCCGTTGTCTTAAGGTCGTCGGTCCAGCGCATTGGGGGTCGTCCTCTGTTTCTTCTTCCTAGGTATGGTCTCCATTTTAATAAAGTGTTAGACCATCTTCCATGTTGGTATCTAGCAACATGTCCTGCGTAACCCCACTTCAGTTCTGTCACTGCCTCCACAACATCTTTAACTTTCGTGATGCTTCGAATCCATGTATTCCTTCTACGATCTTTTAGGGATATTCCTAACATCTGACGCTCCATTGATCTTTGCGTCACTTTCAATTGGCCCATTGACTGTTTGGTGAGGGTCCATGTTTGTGCTCCGTAGATCAACACTGGTAATATGCACTGATCAAATAGTCTGCTACGTAAACGCATAGGTATATTTTTATTTTTTAGTGTTTTACTTAGTTTTCCGAACGCGCTCCATGCTAGTCTTTTTCTGCGGTTTATTTCTATTTTTTGATTAGGGCTTCCTAACGTTATCATATTTCCAAGATATATATATAGCTTTCTACATTTTCGATTTCTATGTTTCTTACCTTTATTCTTGGATTTTCTGGGCACATTACTTTTGTTTTTTGTAAATTCATATTTAAACCAACTTTAGATGCTTGCTGTTCTAAATCAGTTAACATATTCTGTAGCTCCTCAGAGTTTTCTGTGATAAGTACTACGTCGTCTGCATATATGAGATGGTTTAGACGTTTTCCATTTACTAGTATGCCTCTGTTGTCCCAGTTAAGTTGTCTGAATATATCTTCGATAACTAACGTAAATAATTTGGGAGATAACGTATCTCCTTGTCTTATGCCGCATTTAATTGGGATAGGTTTAGTATGTTCATGAAGTTGTATTGTCGACGTTTCATGTTCATATATATATATGATAAAAGCATTGAGTACCGATGATCCACCCTTGCATTATTTAGCGACCTTTTGATTGCCCAGTGCTCTACGCTGTCAAAGGCCTTCTTAAAATCAACAAAGGCCATATGTACATTCAGATTCTATTCTACTGATTTTTCTAGGAGAATTCGTATATTTAATAGATGTTCATGTGTACTGTAGTTTGTTCTAAATCCAGCCTGCTCTACTGTCAAATACTGTTCTATTTTGTTATTAAGTCTATTTGTAATAATTTTTGTCAATAGTTTATATACCTGTGAGAGTAGACTGATTGGTCTATAATTCTCCAAATCCGCCTTGTTTCCCTTCTTATATAATATTACAATTACCGCATTATTGAAACTTTCGGGTACTCGTCCTTCCATGAGACATTTATTGTAAAGATCACATAGCTTTGATATTATGGGTTTTCCTCCTGCTTTTATCATCTCTGTCAAAATTCCATCTTCTCCTGGCGCCTTGTTATTCTTCATCTGCCTGAGTGAGTGGTATACTTCTTCTATTGTTATTTCGGGCATCTCCTCTGATCCTATGTTGGTTATTTTTGTTTTGTATTCTCTCCTGTTCTTGTTTCTTTGAACTGTACAAGTTTTATAAAACTTTTCTGTTATTTCTAGCATAGTTTCTCGTTGTCGTATCTCTTGTCCTCTCTCATTTTTAATACCACTATTTGTTGTTTTCTATTACTTCTTAAGCTTTTCAATCCCTGTTATTTTCTATTATTTTTTCTACTTCTATTTCATAGTAGTTTTCGAGATCCTTTCTTACTAATCTTCTCGTTTCTTTAGCCATTTTTCTAAATTCGTCATATTTACCTTCTCTAAATAACTTTCTCTTTTGTTCTATTTTAATCTTAGTTGTTTGCTTTAGTTTCTCTACTTTTTGTTTTTTCCTTGGTGCAACTTTATCAGCGGTATCTTTCATTATTTCGTTCAGTATGGTACTTTGATCATCTAAGTTTTTACTATTCCATGTCTGTTCTATTTGTTGCAGTACATTTTGTAGATCTTGCTGATATTCGTCCATTTTCTCCAATAATCGCTGAGTCTCTGGTAGATTATATTTTTCTTTTCTTTTCTTTGTTTTATTTTGCTATTAATATTTATTTTAGTTCTAACCATTCTATGATCACTGCCTGTGTTAAAAGAATTTAGCGTTGTTACATCTTTTACTATATGCTTATCCTTTGAGAGAATATAGTCTATTTCGTTCTTTGTTCGGGTGTCCGGAGATATCGTCCATTTACGTTGTTTTTTCTTTTTGAAAAATGAATTCATTGCATAGATCTTGTGGCGTGTTAAAAATTCAAGCATCATTGTTCCGCGCTCGTTCCTTTCATCAAAACTGTATGGTCCTATATATTCTTCGTTTTCTTCTTGTTTATTGCCTAGCTTTCAATTAAAATCGCCTATGATTGGGGTATAATGAGTATTTTCTTTGGATAGATTATCATTGATGCATTCGTAAAAGCTTTCCATTTCTTCATCATCGTGGGCAGTTGTTGGGGCATAACATTCTATTATTTTTAATTTGTGTTTATTTGATATTTGTATTGTTACTGATGCGACTCTATCTGTTTCGCTATCTAGCCTGGTTATATTGTGTATTAGTTTTTTATTGATCATAAAACCTACCCCACGTTGGCTTTCGTTTTCTGATCCTCGATGATACAATAAGTTACCTGATTCGAGTATTATACTTTCTTCTCCTCTGCGTCTTATTTCGGATAATCCAATAATATCCCACTTTATTTTAGTTAGTTCACGCTCCAGTTCATATATGTGTTGATCGTGTAGTAGTGTTCTGGTATTTATGGTTCCAATTATTAGTTCAGTTATTTTTCGGCAGCCTGTCCTAACCCGGGGATTCTTAGCACCCCTGGTCTGCCTCGTTATCCGACCGCCGCCATGGTCGGGGATAAGCGGACCGCCGGGGACTCGGGGCCTTTCCTTAGGGTTTAATATCATCATGAAAGGTATTTTGGCATTAAAACACCACGCTTGCCATGCGGGTTGGTGAGTTGGTTTAGGATAAGGTACGGTAAATTTTGTTAGGTATGATAGGACTTTGGGTAGGGACTTGATTTCCTCCTGTTATAGGAGGCGGAGGATAATCAAGAAACATGAGAAACATGAAAGAGGCCTATGTTCAGAAATGGACCGAAGATGGCTAATGATGATGATGATGATGACTACTGCACTTATACATAAAATTTAAAATATTTTAAAGTTTTTTCCTTTTATATTGGCGTTGTTCTAGTTATTTTAGACCGTAAATTATTCTTTTAAGTTAACTTTTAATCGTGACATGCTAGCTTTTGGCAAAATAAACTTGCAAAGCTTTCAACGCATAGCGAAGTGGTGGAGCAGTCTCCCAAATTTGAGAAATCGCGTTTCCAGGTTAAAGGTCACGTAGTATTTCAAAGTTTTATGTTTAAATTAATCAGTGTTCAAAGACGATTCAATGATATGCTACATGTCGTTTGTTGCTATTTTGAAAATTTGAAATCATAAAGGTCACTAACGCTGACCTTTGACCAATCAGTTTCAAAATCACTAGCAAACAAGCCTTTTTGGTCCCCTGTCGATTGGTGAAAACAGAATTTGGAAATTCCCAGCCGTTCTTGAGTTACTGCTCGTGCGGACAACATGAAGTTAGTAAGTGACTCCGCTTCGCTTCGCCACTTAATAATTGCAGATTAGCCTGAAAGTAATTCTTCCGAATGCAAAAAGCTCGAGTCTAGTTGTTTTAAAACTAACTAAGAAGACAACAGCTTTCAAATAAATAATTTATTATTTGCAAGAACTGTAAGCTACAAATAAAGCAACTATTCTTTTTTTGTGACAACATGGAAGCTGTGAGTGGAATCACAATGAAATATCAAAATTTTGACTTAATTTCCTTAACTTCGTAAACGAAGCTATTTTAAACTTCTTAAGTGTTAATAAAATATATATACCACTTTATATATATTGTAATAACATTCTATCCACAATCTTCATAATGCATATCAAAATTTTTATCATATTTCTAAAACATAAAATAAAAATAATTAATAATCAGATCTTCTTCCAAAAGAAAAAACAATTTTTGATTATTTCTATATAATTTATTGAAGAATTAATAACTTTTTCACGAATTAATAATAGGCGGCAATTTTTTGCCTATTTTACAATAACTATAATTATTTCCCAACCACCACAAATATATATCTTCGTACACACTTCGTAGTTCTGTACGATTATTTAACATCCCACACAGTTTACATGCAGTTTTATAGGCATCTATTTTAATATAATACGATTTCTTCCACTCAAAATACTTCAAATAGTCTTCAGTATTGTTATTTAAATATAAAAGGTATTTAGCTAAATCTTTAATATTTTTAAAGTCATCTGCTATGATAACCGAGTTAGGTGGTGTAATCTTCTTGTAATCGCCATATCCATAAACAACCGGCACTATGTTTCTTTCTAATACCCTGTATAGCTTCTCAGTGACGTAATCCTTGCAGTGTGAATTTTCGAAGGAGAGATAAAACTTGTAGTGTTTTTCAATTAAGTCGTAACACTCGGGAGATGACTCGTGGTGCCGTTTCACGCACTGCAATTTCCCGCAAGCCCCATAAACGTCTATATCCAAGTACTGTCGCAGTTTTTTGTGCAGATGCTCTCGCCTGTTTATGGTATGGCAGTTTGATACAAACCATGCTACTAAGCGCGTTTTTCTATTTATGGAATCCATCGGCGGCATTGCATAATTGGTCTGTTTTTCAACGACGTACCCATATGGTCTCACTAGGTCTGAGTCATACCTGCAAATCGCCATTAGAAGCGAAGCCTAGTATTCCAGAAATGACGACTTATTTACCTGTACGTCATTGTCCAATTATAAAACGACCTGAACCTGTGCAGGTCGGCCGGATACGCGCGCGTGGGCGGCTCCATGGTGGCGAAGACGTATCGCTGGTGCGTCTTCCGTTCCCAAGGCTTTCCGTGAATTTTCGGGTCGTATTGGGCGGCGTGGAACACGATGACGTCGAATTCGCCGACTGGAACTAGCCACCGGTCGTGGGTGGCGAAGCAGTTCTTCGATTCGCAGTGCTGGAAGAGCTCGTAGCCGCTCGATCCGAAAAAGAACGTCCGGCTGTCCCACATCGGCAGCCAGAAAAGTATGAATTTCGTATCGTTGCTCCATGTTCTCGGGGGCTTTAATTTGGGGTTTGCTGATATGGAACTTGGCGAAACTGGTTTAGAGAGCGGAGCGGTTTCTAATTTGTGCTTAGGAGCCCGCTGCTCGGGCATTAGGGAGATTATAAGGTAAATGGACACAACCGCGCTGTTTATGGCGATAAATGTGAATACAAGCGTTTTCAGGTAATTTTTCATTTCTCATTAGTTTTACAAGTGCTGAATAATTTATGTTACACAATATTACAATAACTTTTACTCAAATTACACTTTACCGGCTACTGCACGTCATACATAGAATATTTTACAAATACGAATGGCTCGCTGTTGACCAGATCAGTACTTATGGCAACTCCGCAGACCATTAATACTACATTGATATTTGTGATAAGGCTTTTTATTTACACAAAGGAAAACTCCAGTAACGTTTACGTTATTTCAGTACAAATAGCTCACATTTATTCTAGAATATTAAATTATATGCTTCCATTTAATGAACACACACAATTAGATGAATTTTACAAGTAAATTGTAGATACTGCATTTTATTTGTGATATAATAATAAAATATTTAACTATATAATAAATTGCAATAATGTAAGTGAAAATTTAAAAAACCTAAAATATTATCGTCTTGTTTTTCCTATGACTAGGATTGCTTCTGTTGGTCAGCCTCTTAGTCCACTTTTGTTGTGGTTGACTATATATTATCTTTTTGCTGGTCTTGCAACTGTTTTTCTACTATAAGGTTTGTTGTTCTTACATATATTTGCTATTCGGTCCGGTCCCATCCTGCCTACATGTTTATTCCACTTCTTCTTTCTCGTTTTTATCCACTTATTAATGTTTTGATGACGTTGTTTCTTTGTCTATCTTTCAAAATTATGCCTTGTATTGTTCTTAATACTTTCATTTCTACATCATTAAATTTCTGTCTTGTTTTTTTCGTGTATGCCCTTGTCTCCGCTGCGTAAGTTAGGACTGGTCTCACAGTTGTCTTGTATACCCTCATCTTACTTTCTGATCTTATATATTTATTTTTCCATATGGTTTCTTTTAGCCAGCTACTAAGTCTCGTCGCTTTGGTTGCTATTAGTACCGCGTCATTAGCATAACATACTGTAGTGATTTTATGAGCTCCCATCATGTACACTTCGTTTTTTGTTACTTCGTGATTTATATAATCCATTATCATGTTGAATAGTGTCTTCTTCCGCTGCTATCTAAATTGCTTGAAAAACTAATCCTAAAGAGAATAAATCAAAGTGAAATACTACAAGACTGGCTTCAAAATCATCAATTTGGCTTCCGGACTCAACACTCGACTGTCCAGCAGTGTCATGGACTAGTTAATAAAATTCAAACCACTATTTAAAATAAGGAATACTGCTCCGCACTATTGTTGAATGTTAAACAGGCATTTGACCGTGTTCGGCAGCGAACTTCTGTACAAAATCAAGAACACATTTCTCACCACTACTACCTGTTGTTACGGTCTTACCTTGAAAATCGTCACTTCCAAGTCACAGTAGGTGACGAAACATTACAATAAGGCAAACCTAAGCAGGCGTATCTCAAGGTAGTGTGTTAGGACCTGTATTATACCTTCTGTATTCGCATGACATCCCAACCCTGGAACATAATACTATGGGAACTTTTGCCGATGACGTAGCAATACTAACAAGTAGTGAAGATCCAGTCGTAGCAACGAATAGAACTCAAGATCATTTAACTTTAATTGAAGAATGGACACACAAATGGAGGATAAAAATTAATTGAAATAAATCTTCCCACGCAAGTTTACCATGAAACGATCAACCTGTGCTCCAGTTTACGTTAACGATCACCCTATCCCCCAAGCGAACGAAGCTACTTACCTCGGCCTTCACCTTGACAAACGTCTAACCTGGAGAATGCACGTATCCAAGAAAAGGAAGGAGATGGACATGAAACTTAGAGAAACGTATTGGCTCATTGGCAAAAAAATCAATTCTCTCTTTGGATAACAAATTACTATATATAAGGTTATAATCCGACCTATATGAGTTATGCAAGCAATTCAACGATAGAAATCATACAACGATTCCAATCAAAGACATTACGAAGCATAACTGGAGCGCCATGGTACGTCTGTAGTAGAACCCTACACACCGACCTCAATGTACCATACGTGAAGGACGCAATCAAGCAAAAAACTATAAAACACCACGACTCGCTAGCAACTCATCTCAACGAAACAATTATTCCATTAAGAAAAGATCCCATCACTCGACGTTTGAACAAGAAATGGCCAAAAGATTTAGTCCAATAAAGAGGTGACTTCAATGGGAGTCTTCTTCTCCACGACATATACCCAGTGATAAAATTAGCTTATAGAATGTATGTTATATCTTTCTGATTGCTAATAAACTAAAAAAAAAATGTTGAATAGTGAGCCCCCTTGTCGTATTCCTCTCTTTGGACCTATCTATTTTTTTCTATTGGTATTCTGACTTTTGCTGTATTATTCATGTTTATTTCTTTAATTAATTTTATTATCTGCAATTTTATTTGCTGTATTTCTAGTAAGTTTATGATATCGTTCCATCTCACCCTATCGAAGGCGCTTTTTAGGTCCACAAAGTATGTATATGCAGGCTTGTGCTATTCGATGAACTTTCCTACTATTTGTTGGATAATAAAAGTAGCGTCAATAGTGATGCGGTTCTTTCTAAAACGTTATTGTTCCTATCTATCCTTTATTATTGCCGTTAATAGTTTGAGCGTGTTGTTCATTAAGCTGATGCCCCGATAATTTTCTGGCTTTTCCCTGTTCCCTTTCTTGAGAATTGGTATTAGGAGATTTTTCTTCCGTTCTTCTGGCACCTTTCCAGTGTTTATTATGGTGTTAGAGTTTTTGAAGCCATATACCTAGTGTTGTTTCTCCATCTTTTATGAGTTTGTTTTGTATTACGTATGGACCTGGCGCCTTTCTGCTCTTCAACTGTTTTATTTGTATGTTTTTTTCTTGATTTAAAAATTATAACAAAGCATTGTATTTAAAGTTACCACAAATTCAGATTAATTTAGGAATACAATTTTACCTAATGTTATTTTAAACGTCAAAATATGTATTCATAGAGCCGGTTTCCTTTGATTTCTAAAATAAATATAAAACCTTTTTTTATCAACGAACTTAAAAAAAAGTTCGATCTGTCGGTCCCTCACAAAATTTGAGATTTTTAAAATTTGAAAAGGGATTCTTATAGGAAATTTTACGCTGATTTCGAATTCAAAATAATAATTTTCGAGATATTCGACTTCGAATTTCGGGAAAATTTTCGACATTACGATTTCAAATGTGATTCTTATAGGAAATTTTACGCTGAATTCGAAAATGAAGTCGAAAAAATTCTATGTCAAATAATTTTCAAGATATTCGATTTCGAATATCTTGAATAAATTTCCCGAAATTTGAAATTTCGATTTCAAATTTCGGGAAAATTCGAAATCGAAATCGAAGTCTTTTTAAGTTCGTTCTGGGATTGCTCACAGAGCAATCTCTTCGCCGACCCCATGTTTAGATTAGTTAATGTTTTCTAAAAGAATATATTTTTTTACCTAACTAGTGGTTATTCGGAAAATTCATGCCAATTATTAAGCAAAATTTAAAGGCAAAATTTTGAATATGTCGATATTTACTTATTCAGTTATGTATTCACCATGTTTTGTTAAACAACCTTTCTTCGTCTTTCATGAAGGTTCCGTCCTTCCATAACTTCTCAGATTTTTTGGGTGAAAAACTTCTCAAGCTGGTTTTTTATGGCTTCCAAAAAGTCGGCGTTTTTGCTGCTAAGGAAATTTTGCAAAAACACTTTTCGGTCAAGCTGCAATAATTTTTGTCATGAGCTCTAATATTATCTTGATGGAATACAACGTCCTTTCTATTAGCTAATTTTGAACGTTTTTCCTGAATCGCTATCTTTAGTTCATCCTATTACCAACCGTATTTATTTTAATTTATTAAGTAGTCGTTTGGTAGGAGCTTATAGTACAGGATTTTATTCTAATCCCAGCAGATGCAAAGCACGAATTTCTCCAGATGGAGACCAACTTTGGGGGTAGATAATGGTGGTCTATTTCGCTTATCCTAGGACCTTTTTCACTCAACATTGTTGTGAGTAATCCATTTTTTACCACCAGCCACTAGTTGCTTCAAGAACGGTACGTTTTCGTTGCTTTTGTACAGAGCGTCACAAATGAAAATACAACCCATTTTACTTTTCTTCAGTCAAATGTACGGAACGCAAACATCGTAGCGATTTAGGTAACCAAGCTTCACTAAATGTTCTTTGACGGTGGTTTTCGATATTTTTAGTATCCCTGCTAAATCGTGTCGTGTATCGTGAGTTATTCTCGATTAGTGTTTTGAGTTGCTCATTGTCAGTGGTGAAGGGTTTACCCGAGTGTTATTGGTATTTAAGGTCGAAACCACCAGCTCTAAACTAGCGAACCATTTTCGAACGGTTTTTTCATCTAAAGACCTTCTCCATAAATAGCACATATAATCTGTTCAGATTTAAGTGAACTGTATCGTACTTTTTAATTTTAAGCAAAGGAATTTCAATCAAAAGCCAAAGCTGGAAAACTCACCATTGGAAGCGGACGCTGTGCTGCAGAAATCGGCTCCCCGTGCTGTACTCTTAGGGAATCAAGGAAAAGGAAAAAAGGTGTAGATGGAAAAAAGGACCAGTTACCCCAATCTTCGCTACAGGGTTAATCAAAAGCGCCTTTCCTAATGTGGTTCCTTCAGCTGGTTGTATCCGAAGTTTACGACTAGGTTTTTCTTGGTTTTTCGCTGAGTCAGATACAAAGGAAATCGGAGCGAGTTTTTCCACTAGCACAATTTTCACTCCCGAAATACAATCGACCAACAAAACAACCTCCGTGATGAGGAAACTGTAGTCGGCAAAATATCGAATCCTGATAAACAGTTGGCCTTCAACAAACGACCGGGATATGGAAACTCTTGTCGCCAATTTAAAACACCAGCGAATTCTCGATCAAAACGGTTTCGTACATACGGAAAATTGAAGCCGGCCGCACGCTTTCTAAACCATCAAGGTTATTATTCAAAAACGGAGCGAACTAAAAGAGAAGAGGTCGCGCCCGAAGCCGCTTTGCTTTATATATCGGCGCAACGCGCAAGCGGACAAATTCGTCGCAGCTATTTCAAATCAAAACTAAAGCGCGTATACAGAAGGAGCCATAAAACGGCCGGCCCTAATTTAAAATCTAAATAAAAGTAATTGGATATTAGCGCGAATATTCTCCGCCTCTGAAGCCAACGTCTTCAACACCAACAACTACCGCGAGAGACGGTCAAACTCCGAGGTCGAACCCAACAAACTTGCAATATAATAAACGCAATAGGGTTATACGTACCAACCCCCTTTCCATAATAACACAAACAACTTGGATAACTATATACAAACTATATACATATATAAATGTCAATAAACCACAAATATCCGCATTATTGGGAAAAGAGTGAGAACAGCTTTACCGTCGGTCGAGCAGAGACTCCTCTCGAGGTTCAAACTAGAACTACCCGAACCACGGGGCAAATCTTCCGTCAAAGGTGACAAATTTTTTGGGCGAACTCAAAGACACCTATTACAAGCTCGTACCATGTATCGCGCGGAAAGAATCCAAAATCTTTCTCTAAACAATCAGAGTAATCCTGCGGCGCCAGTCCTCCTGATAGGTAGTCCGCAGGATTTTCTACGCCCTCAATGTGAGATCAACAGTTAACCAGGGAGTCTTCCCGAACGTCGGCTACTCTACGGCAGGGACTCACAACCAACCCAAAACAATCCCCGAATCGGAAAACGCGGCCACTCCGGACACCGCGGCCCGGGACTGCAAAACCGGACAAGCACTTTCAATAAATTCTGACAACAACGAAGCCGCGTGTAGTTTAAGTCGCGGAACAGAGAACACCCCTGTTGGCAAACTCTAGACCCGGCACACACGAGATGGACAACCAACTTGTCGCCCATATCAACCCTCGCATAAACTACACTTCACAAGCTTCCCGACAAGCATCGGAAAACCCAATCAGCATCACCAACCCGCTTTTTCCGACACCCAACCATCCAGGGATTGGCAGAATATCGAATTCCAGTTAAACAATCGGCCTACAACAAACGTCTACCAGGATGTAGAAACTCCTGCCGCCAATCAAACATGCCAGCGAATAAAATAATCGAAGCTAAAGCTCCCAAAGGATCAAAGCCGCGCTTGAACCCTAAACTCGCGAGCCCTATCTACAACTTTCCCGCGACGCGGCCAGACCGTCCACACACTTGGCCCCCGGAACGACCTCGGTCAAACCCCGTTTTTTCTCGTCCACCGGCCGATGGACCGCTCGCATTGCCAAATAGGACGACACGGAAAGACCAAAGGAAACTGCACTCAACTTGAACACCTCTACAGGACCCTCTGGTTAAGACCCCCATAGCAGCCCCTGGAACCTCCGGTCTTTAGCTCGTACACAAATTTGCAGATACACCCGTTCCACGTCTACTGACAAAGCAACCGAAAACAAACGGAAATCCATTAATAATCAAATATATCGGCTTGTAGGCCTGGCCCCACGGGCAGCAAAATCCCTAATTGATGCTCCCGAACTCATTTTTGCACTCGCATCAAATACTACGCGAAGCGGCGTAGAAACGCTCCGTGGTTTGAAAACGCAAAAAAATGTTTCTGGTAATAAGGGGCTCAATCGTAAACGTAATACTGGGATAAAAACGAGATGAATAGGTCAAATTGGTTTTTCCACAGACTATGTGTGCGGCTCTTCCAAAACTTAATACCTAAGACTTCAGACGTTCGATTGGCAAGTTTAAACGCCCATACGCCTTGGAAGTTAAAAAAGTGACTGGCTTCCGGAATCCAACAACAATCTCACATTTTTTAAAATTCCCCGACTTGTCGTAAACCCTCCCGACAACCGTCGACTTTTCCAGGAGATCGGATTTTTTCGGATTTTGCAAGACTTGTCTTTGTTGTATCTGGTTGTTCCGTTTATTTTGTGTTTGATTTATTTGTTTATCTTGTTCTTTTTTAGTTAATATTATTTGCTACTACTACTTTATTTTTGTGTTGTTTTTATATAATACGTTTTGATATGTTAGTCTTTGTTCTGTGGTAGCTCCAGCTTGATGTGGGTAGCTAAAGAGTCGATGTGATTTAAATCGGTATTCTGTTTTAATGTATTCTAATTGTGTAGTAGGGTAGTATTAACGCATAACAGTACGGTTTATTTTATTTGCCTTATGCTTCGTGCCTTAATGGTTGCCGATTTAATTACGTTGGACGGCTTTCAAATTTTATTTCTGGTTCTTATCATGTTGGTCAAGCGTTGTATTCAACACACTTGATTATTGTTCTTTTCTCAAAAACCAGTAGTATATTTGCATTTTTAAGCGACTGCTAGTTTGAGAGTGTCTAAGACGTACTTCAATAGAGTTCTTTCGTACCATTACTCAATTTAAGGAAGTGTTGAAGTGGAAGGATTTATTCTTCCAGTGGTCCTCTACTCTTTGTCGAGATCTAGGGCCCGGAGTAGCGCTACTTTTTATTTGTAATATAAACTATAGACATCTTTAAATGGTGCCAGTTTTCGTTCGACGAAGAGTATTTTCTTTCCTTCCCATCTTTTAATTGGGTGGGAGAGAGAAAAAGCTAGTGAACATTCCCTATTCGCACAACTGTCATTTTGTCTTGCTATTATTTTGACTATTATGATTAGTTTTTTCTATGAAATGTAATGGAATATGTCCTGTAGAACGTAGAAATGGCGACATAAAAAAATATAAATAAAATATTTTCTGTTTTTGTTATTAGGCTCATAACTGCACTAAATCTACGTTCTACTAAAAGGAAACGAAAAAGCAATCAACAACTTTTGTACATTGACTTATAATGCAAGATATAAAATTGGTATTTGTTTTTGTAATCAGAATTTGTGGTATCCTTGTTCAAACATTTATTGCAGCTCCTCCTTTCTGGATAACTCAATAACTTGCTCCTGTATGGATTTATCTCAGTTTGTAAGTCTACTTGCAAAAGAGTCCAACACTCAATCGGGGATAACCGAGTGAATATTGTCTTCAAAAGTGTAGCAGAGGTCAAAATGTTGACATTAAGCAAGCAAATATTCATCTCGTTTTTTCAATTTTAAAATATTTGGAAACAATTTATTCTTTTCTTCTCAAGTTTGGTTTCTCTAGAAAAAATCGATCCAAACATGCACTTTTAGATAACCAACGAACTTCCGTGTTAAATAGTAATCGTTTATAATCTTCATTATTTACCAAACAAAGTTGTGCAAATAATCTCTCATTTGATTGTTTAAAATAGTTTAATCTTTATTTTTTTTATTGCTGTGGACTTTTGTCAAATGTTCCTTAAGCTTAGAAAATTTCATTGATTCATTCGACAAAGTTTTATTGCATATAAGGCGGTTAGGTAAAGTACTATTTCCTTGAAAGAAATAAAGCCATATTTTAAATATTCAACACTATATTGTTTACATTTTTTCTTCGGCTCACTCGTACTGAAAAAAGAGGCATCATTTTAAGATATAAGAAAATAAAACAAATTATTTTTTTGCAAAAAAACCACTGTTTATTAATATTTTGTTTTATTTTAAAAATGGAATGTCCCAAAGTAACACTCGCATCGATTAATTATTTAAGATATAAAGATGACATTTTAAGTGAGTGTCACATATTATGTAGGTACGCATTTATTACTAATTTAATTATTTATTTTTAAGAAAATTAACTGCCCGACACCTTTAAGGGGACCAGGGACTAGTGAAAGAAAGAAAGAAAGAAAGAAAGAAAATAAGTAATTCAATTATTATCAAATAAATTAATAAATAACAAAACGTAATATTGATAAATATTATATTATATTAAATTTAATAAAACAATTATATAAATTAATATCAACAAAAGTATAATTTTGTTGAAATAAATTTAATATACAAGAAGATATCGATTGTATTCAAAAATACTTACGTAACGTACGCTATCTTCATAACAATACAAAAAATGATACTGCTTTTTGTTCAAAACTTGTAAAATTTGTTCATCATGCACAAAACAAAACTAAATTTTTTATTAGATTCTCCACTCTTTTATAGTGCCATATTTTAGACAAGTTATTGCATGTAGCGGCGAGATTCCATCCCTGTTTAAACCTGCATAGACATATAGATAAACGATCGCAGTCGGCCTGACTTCCAACCTGCGATACTTATCACTACTTGTATTTTATAATTTACTCAGGATGTAAAAATGGCTACCATTTTATTCATTAGTTATAGTTATTTATTTTAACTTTCATAATAATGAAAATGGATCACAATTATTTTACTTTATATTAAACATGTCTCGGACCCCGCCGACGTTGCCCACGCATCCCCAAATTAATTTTAATTTTGCCACAAATCTTAACGATCACAAGGACCCCTGGGGGTCCGTATAAACCACTGCGTTAGACTAAGATTAAACTCAGAAGCACTGGTGCTAATATTGCTTTTAATTTATAAAATTGCACTGTACTATTACTTCTGTAATTTCATGAATTACTTTAGAGCATTTCAATTTAGGTAATAGTGTTCTTATGTTAAGGATCCTGTGCCTCTCATTGTAACAGAGCACACCTAATGACATCAGTAATTTATCCACTCTTATCAGCTAATGAATTACGAAAAACAAAGCTAAAGAACTTTGACAATTCAGAGTTGCGACATTTGAAATGCAGCAGCATAGCATTTCAGGCCGACCCGCAATTATTTAGGTTGTAAGACTGTAACGCACTCTGGCCGTGTCGCAACTCTTATTAACTGCACTAATATGCTCCGCATTTATCTGCTTTTGACAGATCAGCGTTTATTATGCAAATGACATAAAATTTATTGGCGCAGTTGCAGCAGGCGGTGGTGAAACTACAGGTAATTAGTTGTGGAATTACTGCAAAAAGCGCGCACAAGCTTAAGTTATTTATAAGGATTTATTCATCGAAAGGAAAACGGATAAAATTTAAAAATGGTCACGAAGGTACGGGTTGCAGCTACTTTGTGTTAGCTTAATTTTATTTAATTAATTGTTAAGGTTGGCAAGTCTGATACGAGGTGGGTGTTAGAGCGGCAGTGAATAAACGGAATGAAAATTTAACCTTTAAGTCGCCTTTATATAGGTTAGAGATAAATTAGCATAATTTATAACTAGATTCGTGCCCTAGCTTGTTTTTACATTTGTGCAAAAAGCTTTAGTTGCTCGTAATTATGATTTGAATAACTATATATGATGTCTAATAAATTATTTTAACAATCACGCAAATAACGATGGATATCAGTCATACCGTAGCATTTTTACACGCACAACAACCATTAATCTGTTCCAATTATTATGACAGCCAAACATTATAGAGCGAGAGGAAAAACCTTATACAAATAATGTCTGTTGTGTTACTCAATACCGGTGGGAATAAACTCTATGCGAAGTCCGATGCTGTCTTCTTTGATGCTCTACTTCAATGAGCTTTTACTTTCACAGTACTTCAGTCAGCTTTATGAACTTAATAGCTTTCTTTCCAATGTGCAACTCATCGATATTCCAAGTAAATCAAAATTACACAAAATTAGGTATTAAGAAAACTTACAAAGTTTTTAAATTTTCAGTGCGCGGGTAAACATGACCCCTCGCTTTTATAATGTCTGTGATAAATAATATGCGAACAAGTACATGTAGCGGTTAATAGTATTAATGAGTAACACATATTTGTAGAAATTATTACTAGTCACTGTGGTTATGTTATTCTTCTGTGCAGAATTGTTTAAATTTTCTCTAAAGTAATTTATATGTATTTTAATAACAGGTGTGTAAGTAGAAACTCGGCTTTAAAGTTAGTTGCATTAAAAACTTACTTATACCAGCCAATTTGCCCACCATTTTATATGTAGCTTTTCTCATTGCTGTTCTTATGACATGAGTTTCAGTCATTTACAAGCTATCATTTCGTGTGTATCAATTTTATAAGAGATGGATGTCGATAAACAACATTTAGCCACTGCATTCTATTCTGTTTTGAAATGAAAAAAAAATGCTGCTCAAGCTATGGAACTGGTTAATTCGACTTTGGACAAACATTATGTGAGTCATTTAACATTCAAAAAAGTGGTTTGCAATATTTGGTAATGAAAATTTTAGTTTTGAGGACAATCTACGTCCAGGTGCAATAAAAAAATTGAAGACAAAGAACTTTAAGTTTTACTGGATGAAAATCCATATAAAACTTAAGAATAGCTTTCAGAACAATTAGGTGTTATTCATCAAGCAATATCACTTCGATTGCATACAATGGTAAAGATGCAGAAGGAAGAAAAGTGGGTTCCTCATAAACTGACGGAAGAAAAGTGGGTTCCTCATAAACTGACGGAAGAAAACAAAAATCGAAGATTTGACATTGCATGAATTTGCATTCTCGGTACAAAAGAAAGAATTTTTTGCACAAAATCATTACGGGTGATTGTTTAACAATCTTAAACGCAGAAAAGCATGGGTTGATTCAACTCAGCCATCAACATCAGTTGCAAAAACGAATATTCATAGCAAGAAAAGTGTTACTGTGTGTCTGGTGGGAATGCAAAAGAGTCATTTATTACGAGCTTCTGGAATCTGGTCAAGCTGTTACAGCTTAACGTTACCAGGCCCCGTTGATCAATTTAAGTGAGGCTCTGGGGGAAAAAGACCATTTACGGGTCAAGGAAGGCGAAAAGTGATATTGCTGCATGACAACGCTCGCCCATACACAGCAAAACCAACCCAAGAACTCATCTTCTCTTTAGGCTGGGAAGTTGTCCCGCATGCGGCGTATTCTCCAGACTTGGCTCCTTCTGATTACCACTTATTAAGGTCGATGTCGTCGTACTACTTGTACACCTATTATTATATGAACTAATAAGTGAACCTAATTGCTCATATCTATTACTCTGTATCGGAACATAGGCTTTTCAACTCTGTCCTACTTCGTTACGCTCAGCCTCTGTAACTTTTCTTCATGTTTTTATAAGTCTGTCTCTGTTTCTTATTACTACGGAACACCCTTTTAACGCTTGATTCGTTATGTCCTTCGCTCTCCTTTCATAGTGTATAGCCTACTCAATTCTGTTTCCATCCTTTAATTCCTTTTCTAATATGTTCTTACTTAGTTTTTATCCGTAGTTCCTTAATGATGTTAATATTCGGCTACAATTTTTATTTTTTTATTTTTTTGCAGACTTCGTTGGTTAAGACTTGTATTTTCCATTATTATTGAAGCGTTTTTCCTGTAGTTTCTTCTACAATAATTCGTGCCATTACAAATTGGTCGATATATGATTTTTCGGTTGTGGAATCTGCTTACTCTTTTAATAGTTTTCTGTCTGCTTCTTTATTCATTCTTTAATGTATAATGTGTGTTAGGATTTTAGTTATGGTGCATAATAAGGTTATTTTCACAATCTTGTGCATCTACTTTCTTAAAAGTATTATAATCTTTTTAATATTTTCCATTCACTGGGTATATTTTTTGCTTCCTATATATCTCTTAATAACAGTGTTATTAATTCAATTGTTAATGGTTAATTTCCTCTCTAATTTCCAATTATAATAGTTTTTCGATATCTATTTTTAATATATTATTATCCTGTCTTTTCATTTTTTTAATTATGTGTAAACTGTCTTGCTTGAGTACCAGATAATAATTTCGTAAAGTGCTCATTCTACAGATTTAATATTTTAGTTATTATTTCTTATCTCCCAAGTGTTTGATATTATTTATAATTTCTGTTGGTCAAAGATGTGGCAATTATTCGTTGCTGTCTGTTCTGTCAATTTTGCCATATTATCAGTCCAATTTTTCTTGTTTGCTTTGGCACACCTTTTACTAATTTATTTGCGACTTTATATATATTTAGCAATATTGAGATTTTCTTAGGTATTTCGTGTTTTGTTTAGTTTATTTTTTATTTCTTTCTTTTTGTTAATGAGTTACCACGTTGAATCGCTCATCGATTATTTTCTTCTCTCCTTTTTATAGCCTAGATCATCTTGTGCAACTTTTTATATTGCCCTTTTAATTATTTCCCATTAATTATTTATAGTGAATTCTTTTCTGTTTCGTGTTTTTGATAAACAATTTTTGATAAACTTTATTACCGTTTAGCGTTTGAACGTTTTGTTTTTTCTTTTTTAAGTGTTGGTCGCTGGTTTTATCTGCATTAACGTTAAGTTTAATTTTTCCATTTAGTAAGTGATGGCCGCTTTTCTCATCTGCGCATCAAATAACAATTTTTTCCAAATTATTCCAAATTATTTTCTAGACTAATTTCAATTAGTCGACCCCCATTGTTATGTTTGATCCCTATCCCATTTTTATCGATAGCTGTTTCACAATTTATATAATCTTCGCCTGCTTTGGCATTTAAATCACCTATAACTCTTATTATGCTTCCTTGGTTAATTTTTTTCAGACATCTGACAGCTCCTGATAAAATTGTTCTTTCTTTTTTTTGCTTTATGTTTTTGTCCATTTTTTTAATTTATGACAACTTGGTCGTTTTTAACATGGTTCTTATATTTTATGTTCCAATTCTAATCTATTTTTTAAATTTGAAAGTAGTGTTTTTTTTCTTTATTTGCCAAGTTTTATTGATAGGGTTACTTAGGGAGAACGTGTTATCAGACATCTGCACCCGAGAGTCTGTATCTTCTTCTTTCCTCTTTCCTCTTTTCTTGTCATCTTGTTGACTTAATTCAGCATTCTCTAGGATTTAATTATCTTTTGTTCTTTTTTTCAATTTCACTTTGTTTCAGCCCTTTAAAATATCATTTCCCATAATTTTGATGTTTTAGCTAATCATTGTGTGCACATATTGGTTATTTTTTATTATCAGTTTTTTGTGTGATCCGATTATTTTATTACAAATTCTATATGGCTTTGAGCTATTATTATCTATTTAACTATTTGATAAAAACTGCACAGAGTGACCTTTTTAATAGTGATAATGTGTTAAAAATAGTTGTAGTAGATAGATCACTTTGTATTAAATCTGCAAATTATAATCTTTACTTATATTTCATATGAGTCATTCCATACCAAATCGGCAGGTCGCTGAATATGGCATCTCTGATTTTGATGAAATTTGGTATATTGGTAGCACTCGTGGGGAGAAGCAAAAATTTTGCAGGAGTTACGGCCATTTGAAAATCGGCCTTACCTCAATACCTTTAAATGCTTATAGCTTAGTCACATTTATAGCTAGGAAGTAAACTAAACGTAAGAAGTAAACTAAACGCGAATGAAAGCTGAAAAGTTAAGCTTTCGTGTTATATACATCACAAAGGATTCGGTGCTATTGTACTGTCAGGATCATTGACTCCTCTCCAACCAGGTTGACCTTTGACATCTCAGAAGCGACCACTTTAAAATATTCAAAAAAATGTGTTATGTTACCACTAATTGACTACTTGAATACCAAATTTCATCATGGGAGGAGCATGGGTTTATAGTGAAAAAAATTTCCGAAGTATGTGCAGTGTCCATTTGTTTCATATATTAGAATGTAAAACTATCTATAATGCACTTTAATAATATTTTTTATTTAAAAAAAAGCTTTTCCCTAAAACAGGAGTTACAGAATGTTTAAGAAAACAATTCTTTTAATTCCGTTCCTTTACACAGCAGGATTATTCCAACAACAGCAGTAAAAACTGTCGAATGTATTCGCAGTTAATTTTCTCGAAAAAAGTATTTATTACTTTCAGCTCTTCAGAATGTTTTACTGAACTTTTCAAATGTCTATTCTTTGTTTTGTGCTACTTACTTATAATTAACTTAGTCGCACCACATTTCCTTCCAAAGAAAATGAAAATATTTTTGTTTCTAAGGGTCTTTAAGGATTTTTTTCTTTAGCGTATACTTGGTCTTTACAAAATTGGAATGTCATAGCGAAAATATTATATTTGGCCTATAGATATAATTCCATTGGATTCCTTATTTGATTGTCGTACGGTGTCTGGAGACTTGCTTAGTAGCAAGGATTTTGAAAGTGCCGCTAACCCCGTAACACGCTTTCCTTCCATGAACAGTGGCAACAAAAAGCCAATTAGCAGCTACGCTAAAGTTTTCTTCATGTAAGCATAAGTTCTTAAAATTGTTACGATTTTTATACTGTAAAACACAACCGTTTGAAAGATACTAAACTTTCTGTAATTTAGGTACTAAGTTCGAATCTGTGAAACAGTTTAAAACTTTCTTTTAAAACAAATACACGAACATAGTATCATGCTTTAAACAGTTTGATATAAATACTACTCTTTTATGTTTTAGTATGTTATCTTCTTTCTATTACACAACCGTGGATGTATTGTTGCTATTATCCTACTCCAATGCTGAGATTGTGCTCCATTTTGGAAGACAAAATTGTAATTTTCTGAGAAATCACATATAATTGGGGCTTTTTCTTCTTGAATGTTTCTGTTTTTGACGCTTGTTGCTTAGCTATAAAATCATGTTTTTTCCAAATTTCTATTTGAGAACGAAATGATTCTACAAAATCTTTGGTATCATTGATCAACTGATACCTACTGTTTATAAGTTACAGTATTTTCTTTTCTTCAAATTTTCTCGTCAAATCGTTCCGAAGTTTTCCTATCTTATTTTTACAAGACTCGCATTTTTCTAGGTATTAGTCCACCGTTGATTCTTCACAAACAAGTTTAAACAAGATTTTTCTATAGTTTTACAGTGGTTTACAGTATTCTATTAGAATAATATTATTGAACTGTTCGCTCGAAATAATCAACTCTACGTTTTGATGAGTAGTACAGACAGAATGAGTCCAATTTGCTCCAGCTAAAATACAATGCTTTGGGCATAGTTCAGCAAACTTTTAAAACCCGATCTTACAATCTTGATTTCGTTTTTTGAATAATTTATAAATCTCCTTTACATTTCCAAACACTAATTTTTTTTGGAACATGTTCATAAACGTTATTACTATTTTTGACTAAAACACAATCCTTTTTTCTAGGCATTACTTTACTCACGTCGTTATTATTACAAAAGTCTTATTAATTCTAGTTTCTTCACTTAGTTCTTTATTACCCGGTTTCAGATTTGGAGTTGATAATATTCCTTTTTCCTCCATAACACTCTTCACTTTCTTAATTAAATAATTACTTATGCCAAACTCTTCTTCTATTTTACGGTAAGACCAACTTTTAAATAAAATATTCAGAATCAAAAAATTGTTAGTTTTTATTGGCATGTTAAAATTTTTCCTTCAACTGAAATAAGATTTCATTCAAATCACTGCTTTTAAAACTTTTAAAACTGTCAGATAATATGTGCCTTTCTGGATTTAATACTTTTTCGATCACTGTACTTTTAATTTTTTTTGCTTTTTCTGTGCAATATGATGTACGCATTTGTTTTTTTATAGTTGGAGATCCATTTACAACATTTACAACATAAGTAGCCCATTTAAATATTTCGTCAATATTTTCGAATCAATGAACGTATTTTCTATTTCTTTTTTTTACATTTTTAATATTTAAAGTCGCTTTTTTCAATGTTTCTTTATTCTCCTTATCTAACTATTTACGGCATTTGCCACAATTTTTCCAATCATCTTTGATACCAAAAACTCAAGTCATACATCCACCTCGTTACTTTTGTTAAGGAAAGCAATTGCATGAGTACCTATTTTGAAAATAAGACAAAAAAACTGCTGTTTGAATTATTCTGCTATGAAAATTATTTTCCTAAACGTTCTGTAAGCTCTACACATACTTCGAACATTTTTTTCACTATGAACCTATGCTCGTCCCATGATCAAATTTGGTATTTAAACAGTCAGTTAGTGCATTTTTTTTAAATATATTAAAGTGGTCGCTTCTGAAAGATCAATCTGGGTGGAGGGTGTCAATGATGTATATAACATGAAAGCTTAACTCTTTAGCTTTCGACTCGTGTTTAGTATACCTTCCTAACTATAAATTTTACCAAGGTATAAGCATTTAAATGTATTGAGGTAGGTCCGATTTTGGCGATTTTTTTAATTTTCAAATGGCCATAATACCAAAATCAGTATTGTGAAAGATTTTTGAAAATTCGTTTTTTGCTTCTTTCCACGAGTCCTATCAAACATACCAAATTTCATCAAAATTGGAGATATCATATATAGCCACTTGGGGATTTGGTAGGGAATGATTCATAAGAGATAAGCTAGAAGTAAAGAGTATAATTTTCAGATTTGGTATAAAGAGATCTACAACTATTTTTAACACATTATGATCATCAAAACGTCATTCAGTGCAATCTTTCTCAACTAAGTAAATAGATAATAATCGCTCAAAGTCATATCGGATCCATAATTACAAGGTTTCCGTTGTTTAAAATTATAGTCTAAAAAAGCAATTTGTAATATATTCACTTTGTGATTATTTTGCTAGGTAAAAGTAAATACTTGTATCTAAAAAATTAGATACTGTCTAATTGCAACGATCAATTAGCACCAAGTATTTTTCAGAGCCAAAGTAATTAGCCGTTACGTCTTCTATTAATCCACCAAAGCTTAATTGAACTTGGATAGATGGATTTGTCACAGTTAAGTATAAAAGAAATTGTGTACCATAACACCATTTAAACACTGTTTAATTTGGAGAAGTCCTTAATTGTTAAGAATTTTGTTATTGCACAATATTCGGTTTTATTAATTAAGGTATTATACTCAGCAATTTGTAGTTATATAACTACCATTTTGTAAACATTACACAAACTTAAAAATGAGGTGTGACAATAGATATTAACATAAATAACGAAACTATAAAATAAAAATGAAGTTTGGAATTCATGAAAAATAGAATAGAAAAAAAACGGAACTGGAACGTATTCCGTATGAATTACAAAATGAAAAGCTTAGTTTAAGCAATTATTTACTATAGATAGACAAGAATAATGGGAAGTAATAAGTAAAAAAATAAAAAAGTTTCAAAAAATTAAAAAAAATTTAAAAATGTCATGATTGGAGATATTTTTATAGAACTGCTAAAATACAACATACATGGTACGGCGCTTATATTCAGGACCAATTCAAAATTCCTTTCAAATAAAATTCTGTTTACAAAAAAATAAAATTACAAAAAATTCTTTTGCAGTTGAGTTGTGTGACCTGTCCAGATTAAAATTATGCAATGTAACCCGCTCAGCCGCAACAACGTTTCTATTCTTGGCTTGAACCGCTTGCACGCCCTCTGCAAAGCATAGATATTCATATTGGCAAATGCTGCTTCGATAGCGGTGCTTAAATATCTCACATTAAGGTGTCTGGACTCGTTAGTAACCCAGTCATCTAAGCTCCAAACATAGTAAAGGAGATTCAAATCAGAGCTATTCTTTAGATCACATGTCTACGTCACCAGACAAGCAGTTTTAGATTAAATGGCTCGTATGTGCCAGTGCCCCATTCTGCTGAACTACATATCGCCTCTACCGCATGGTTTGCTCACTGACACCCAACAACCGATTCCGATTTTTTTATGATTGCCTCCGGTTTTCTGAAATCCTTGTTAATCATTCTTTCGAATGACTTTTTTATGACGGCTTATCGCAATCTTCCCCAGACTTCTCAGAAACATTATATTTCACTACAATGTCGTACACCCGAAAAACCGACATATTTCAGTCGCCGAACGCCCAGCGCGTAGACTTTCGATATTCGCTGTTATTCAGTTTTACCCCGTACTTATACGCAATAGCTCGTCTATTTTGAGGTTGTGGGTGTTTCCTAAGTGCATATGGCTATTAGTGGCGCTAACAACGACTATATGACGGAATATTCAAATTTAAATTTGTCCGGATTTAAGCAAAATGGGTATTCCAACAAATCCTTAACTAATATAATCAAAAATATAAATAAAAACACTAACTCTCAATCCCAAAACCTGTCTGACCAACAAATAGCATTCCTATCTAACATCAGCGGCATCACCGATAAAATAAGCCGCGTACTATTGAAGCAAAATATACGCACGGTCTTTACGACCAATAACCAAATATCTGGGCTTATTCCCTTAGAAAAATATCAGTGCCTTAATGAATCTCAGGAGTTTATGAAATACTTTGTGGAGACTGCCAAAGCACCTATATAGGCCAAACAAATCGGCAAATATCCAGCCGAATATATGAGCATTCTCTGGCCGTACGGAAAGGCAATAATGGTTCGGCACTTACCAAACATAAAAGAAACAGGCCACAAAATTAATTTTTTGGAGGCCAAAACCATTGCTTCTATTTCTCATTTTACCAGCAGGATAGTACGTGAGGCAATTGAAATAGAAAAACACCCACAGTGCCTGAACACAAGAGATGACAGCCAACGTTTATACCGTCATATGGAAATTCCGTATTACCCCGCACCGACAATTACGCAATACCCTTAATCCAACAAACTTTCTCCAATCCAATGCATCTCCCGCCAAACAAACTTTTACTTCTAGCTCTATAAATGACAAAGCAGGACACACGAAAGGTTAGTCTTACTCAAAGACTCATAGCTTTCCTTGGGGAGTAGGCAGATTAAGACCCCGAGTGAAGAGCTAAACTCTTGAAAACGGTATCAAAGTCGATGCCGAAACGTAGAGAATTGTCTTAATTAAAAAGCGGTTCAACCCGTGAACTAAGTTGTTTAAACATAGTTAACCGCGGAAACCTATCCGAACACGCTTCCGATATAAAACAAGAACACTTTTTATTGGTCACGAAGGTTTTGGAATTGGTAATTCCTATTTTTGTTAATATTTTTAATTATATAAGATAATGATTTATTAAAAGACCCGCTTTGTAGTAGGGTGGTGGCAATATTTTTAAATTCTATCTGACATTTTTTTATGCGATAAAGTGATATATTTGATCTTGATCTTGATGGTGAGATTTGGCATTTAAATAGATAAATAACTTTATAGACAGTGTGATAAATGTTGTCTTTTAAAGGATTTTTTATTATAGGAGTCTCTAAAGAGGAAAGGGTATACTTTAGTCCGGTATTCAGGATATATTTGAAGTTGTGGACTTAGTTTAAATACTAAAGAAATTTAGGAAGCATATCTTATCTGTAAGGCTAGATAACAAAAGTATCATCAGTATATCATATGCAGCAGATAGATTTAAGGTGAAAGAAGGTAAGGGCTTTTGTTCCAAAATAGGCTATGAAAATTTTTACTATGATGAACGAAAGTGAGAAACACATAGAAGTGCCGTTAGTTTGGTGGTAACATTTATTTTAAAAATCAGATGGACATGGTTATTTAAGGAGAGGGTATTGTTTTTTATATTGTAAGTTTATTTCAGCAATTATAGGTCTTAAAATTTGAGATATTGGTAAACATGGTAAGAAGCTGCGATAAGCTAACTATCTTTGCGAATAATGAAAGTTTGAGTAACAGACATGAGGAAACAGTAGAAGTTTTGGACGTAGGATGAGACTTGTTCCATAAGGAATTAAAGAACATCAAATCATTTTGAAATTGTAAACAATTTTTCTTGGGGTATAAGCAGTTTTTATAGTATCAAATGGTAGGCTTAAATTAATAATGCAAGTTTGATTTTCTCTCATAACTAGATGAAAGGATAGGTATAGGAAGGACTATTTAAAATATTGATATATAAATAAGATATAAATAGAAGAAAATATATAAAATGTAATATATATATATATATATATATATATATATATATATGATATAAAAAAAAATCTGAAAATGGGAGAGCTCCAAGTGGAGACAAGATAACGACAGAAATGACAAAAGATGTGGGTAATAAAGGAATAAAAATATTACTAGAGATGTATAATAAGATATGGAAAGAAGAGTAAATCCAAAGGATTCTCTCTATTTACAACGCAGGAGACAACAAAAATTGCAATAACTATAAAGAAAAAACGTTATTAAGTACCACCATGAAGATATTTGGAAACGTCAAAGAAAGAACAGTAAGTCTAATACTAAAAAATACCTTGGAAGAATCACAATAAGGTTGCAGAAAAGGAAGAAGCACACAAAATCCTTACATTTATATTAAAGCAAATATCCTGGAAAGTGTTACAACAGAGACAGAGAGTGTCATTAGCCTTCATTAACATAGAAAAGGCATTTGGTAAAGTCCAAAAAAAACTGTGGAATATTTTAAAGGAAAGATAAATTAGTAATAAAATGATACGTATAATAAAGACATCTAATTAATGAATATAATGTTAACAAAATTACTTACAAGAATATGAAATGGTTATTACAAGAGTAGCTTAAGATAAGAAGAAGGGCTGAGTAAATTTATTTATAATATTTCTAAATCAGATCATTAAAGAATGCTCAATACAAACTAAAAAAAAATAAATACACGTTATAATAACTCGCAGAGAATGGACATTCTAAAATGACCTTGTGCTTACGATGTACTAATAATAGCAAAAGTGAGAAGAAATTGCAAAAGAATTTAGAAATTTGGAATAGGGTTTTAGAAGAAAATCCGATGAAACTAACTAAAAATAAAACAAAAGTGATCATAGTGGAAGCAGACCAAGTAGAGCTAAACATAACGATAGATGGAATCAAAATAGAACAAGTAAAATCTTCCAATAGCTAGGGGTAGAAATAGAAAGCAATAGAAGACAGAAAAAAGAAATTAACAAAAGAGCGGAAAAACATTAAAGTTGAATAATTCAATGAACAGCAAGTTTATAAATAAAAGAAACATTTTAAGGAAGACAAAGATGGAACTGTTTAAAGTTGCACATAGGCTAATACCATTTTGAGTGCGAATCCTGGATACTTAGTAAAAACAAAATGTATGATAAAGGCTGTTGAAATAAATTACTATAGACTAGTACAAAAATACAAAAAGAGATAGAATAATAAATACAGAAATTAGACAAGAGCTAGGAGTACAACTTAGATTGAATTTCATTGAAAAAAGACAAATGAGTTAGTGGGATCGGTTGCATTAATTAGAAGGAACAAGATCGGTTGAACAGGTATGAAAAGCAAAAAATCTAGAAAAAAAAACAGAGAAAGACTTAGACAAATGTGGGACAAGATAATGGAAAGGCTACTGAAAAAAAGGAAACAACATGGAGCAAAACAAGTATACTGACAAGAGGGAGGAAACAATGGAAGAGTTTTGTACATACTTAATAGTAATTTAAAAATTTTGTGTTGTATTTTATATTTTGAATTATATTTTAGTTTGTATTTTACTCCATATCATTTTGTGGTAAAAGGTTATGATTATATATATAATTTAATTTGTAATTGTAATTAAATATTTATTATATAAATCTAAATATTCCGTTGAAAGTGTTATTTCAACATAGTTCAACGATTGCAGGGCTCGTCTTGTAAAACAATCTCAACCTGATAGTGACTTGCACGAAACGACCTGTAACAAGACCGGAATTCCAAAAAACCTGCAAACGGCATTTCTTTAAGTGCAATTAAATCCTCTGCAAATAACATGCAAAGCGCCCACGAAACATAACGGTGCAAAGGACGCTCCTGCGATACTCGCCAGGACATTACCATTCCTCACCACTGACGTTTCAAGCTTTCTCTGCCGAGGGTAACAAAGATTATCAACAGGTATCCGATTTTTCTTCGCCCCGAATACGATTTATTGTTCTTCTTAAGAAGAGCTGGTACTTTGTGGTACAGGAAGCACTTGTAAGCTAGCCAATAAAAAAGAATATTTCTATGCTGCATATGATATGCGCATAACAAGAGCCTTTGCGCGAGGTGCTGCTCCCATTAATACTCTTCCACGCACTCGGTCGGTTTATAACGTAGGACGTTAAGGAAAGCCTAATAAATAGGAGGTCCTGTAAAGGAATCTTGAATTACTTGCAGACAGGCTGGGCTGAATTTATGCAACAACGGCTCATAGTATCTCCGTTTCTAACGGCCCGAGCTTATAAACCAGTGTGATTAATTTAGATCGTCTGAGAGATTACTGGAAATTTGCGATGCAGCTCGCGTCCGCGCGCTCATCTCTAAGTAGGAGGCTGGCGAATTTACATAAACAATATTTGGTATAGACTAACAGAAGAAATAATTGGATGTCTAATTAAATTTTAAATTATCAAACATTTTACAAGAATTTTAACGTTACGAAAAGTTGTATGCATTTTCGTTTTGTGTAATAAGTTAATGAAACTAGAGAGACTAGCTGTATTTCTATTGCTCTACTCAAAGAATTTGTTCTAACGCATAAAGTCATACCAAAAATATCTCGTATTTTTAAATCGAATGAAACAAGAATACTTAACCTCAAAAAGGTAAGGTCCAATGATCTCTGTCTTTAAAACGCGACAACAAACTATAATCTTAGTATTATGGAGAGGTCCCTGGTGTAATTTTCGTGGGTTTTCTGCCGTTCAAAATTGACAGTTTTGCTTATTAACATTCACATTCAAATTTAAGTGTGTCTCACTGTTCATCCTCACAATTACATTATTAGAAGCAGTAATTTCAAGCATTTTTCAAAAAGCAGTTTGGATAAAATCACCTTAAAGTAGCTTCATATGAATAAAATTTATGTAGAAAAACAGGATTACACCAAAATACACATTCGAAAATTATAAAAAAAATATGAAAAAGAAACTAATCAAGTCTTTAGATAAACAAGCAAGACAATACAGAACTGGAACTCTGAAGAACGATGGATTTATCTTACAGAAATGGTAATGAGGAAGGAGAAGAATGTGTGGGAGAACCACATTACAGAGGACACATAAAAGAACAAGTTGGTGGAATTAGCAATTCAAAAGAGAGGTTACGAAAAAGAAGAAAGCATGGAAGAAGTTTATCCACTCAAAATCTCATTAAGACAACACAGCGAAGTAGAAAAACTAGAAAGAATTTGGAATAGAAATAATAGAAGTGTCTGGAATAGAATCAAAGTAATGAGAGTTGAGGAAAGGATAAGGGATATAACAAACAAAAGCAGTCAACTGAAGACAACAACAAGCTAAATATTACAAATTTGTAAGAAACATGAAAATAAATTCGGAAGAGATGAAGACGAACAGGAGATAAAAATAAAGGTGTAATGTAAAGGAAAAGAAAGACCTGGAAATAGATGAAAATATAAGAATGAATAAATTCGAAGGAGCTAGTTTTGAAGATAATTACATCAAGGAAAGCATGCGGTAGTAATGATATGAACCCGGAACTGAACAAAATAAATGGGAGAAGATAGAACACAGTATATATTTGAAATGTATTAAAAAGGCTTAGAAAATAAACAGAATACAAAAAACTGGAAAGACAATGTAATTATCCCGGTACATAAAAAAGCAGAAGAAACGGAATGTGAAAATTACACAGCGATCTGCCTAGCTTCAGTGATTTTTAAATTTCATACAAACATAACTAAAGAAAAAATAGTAAAAATGCTGCAATAGAAATTAGAAGAAAACAAGCAACACACAGAAAGAGAAGACAAACATCGGATAATTCATATTAAGGAAATTTATTGCAAAGAAGAACGAAAGAGGAGAAGAATTATATGTTATTATTATTAACCTGAGAGTAATTTTCGCTAAAGTAAAATTAATAAAGAGCAAAATAATTAAAATAGTTAAAAACATGCACAGGAAGATAAGAGAAAGGATGCAACTAAAGGAATAAACAAAGCGACAGCTTGAGCTCACTTCTAATTATATTAATAATGAACAAAATAATAAAATATACAAGACACCAAACAGGACACTTACAGACAACAATAGGATATATAAACTAAACACCTTTAAAAATAAATGCACTCCTGATGCAGACGATATATAGCACCAGTAGCAGACTCACATACAAAATTATACAAGTAGATTAATTAGTTCGCATATAGACCTCCTAGATATCAAAGTAAATTAGTCTGTACTTACTACTTTTAAAGGCTTATAACTTTTTAACCTTTGAGCGCCCTAGGATAACACTAGTCTAAGGTCTCTACGATGTATGCACCAGAAGTTTAACAATATACAATAATAACTAGTTAAAAAATTTATAGACGTATGGCCGGAAGAAATTGAAATAATCGAAATGGAAGTTAACATAAACAAATACAAATACATGACAGTAAATCAAAAAGCACAAGAAGGAAAAATGTAAGAAAAATAAACAATAAAAGAGAATTAATAGAGCAAGTAACTGCTTTTGAATAAATTGGCGCCATATTTACAGAAGATAGAAAATAGATCTAGAAATAGTAAATAGAACAAACAAGCGACAAAAATATATAACGCGATACACAAAACAATTTACCGGAAGAAAGAAATATAAAATAAAATGAAAGTGCAACATACGCATGTGAGTCATGAGTAACATAAAAGAAACACGAGACCATGGTAACCGCGGCTGAAATAAAACAACTTAGAAAAATAGCAAGTAAAACACGATGAGATAGAGTAGTAAATGAAGAAATTAGTAACTCTTTAAAATAAGAACTCATATTACAAGTAAACAAAAGAAGGCTTAACTGGTTCGGACACATAGCTAGAATTAAACAAAACAAACTAATATAAAAACACAATGGAACCAAAACAAAGATACGTAAGAAGGAAAAAATACGTACAATAACGTTATTGAAACAAATAAAAAAGATAGAAAAGGCAAAGGGAAAGACGATGAGGGCAATGGAAGGGACCGGAAGGCATAAAAAGTTGGATGAATAGTTTTTTAATTTTATTTTTTATTTTTTACGAGGTCTGACAGCGGCCCCCGGAGAGCTTGTCCAACTCCGACATGCTTGAGCCCCTTCGCATAGTAGTTTTTAAAAATAAATTAAAACACGATTAAAAAGCTCTGTTTGACATAATTGACGTACGCCGTTGCCATGACAACGCATTTACGTATACCCAGTTGGAGGTGAACTTTGACCTTTGACCTTTTACCTGTGTGACAGCACTCATAATTTTTTTTATATATAAGTGCTTTATTACCCACTCTCAAACGAAAATTTTCCAACGCTTGTGGTTCCGGAAATATATTACCTCGGTCGCGCCTGTCGCCGGGCCGAAATTTGTCCTTCGGAGGCGCTCGGGTCGTCACGGAAAGGCACGAACGATTTGACCTTTGACCTGTGTGACAGCAGCAGCAGCACTCATATTTTTTTTTATATATATAACGAGTGCTTTATTACCCCCTCTCAAACGAAAATTTTCTGTCGCTTGCGGTTCCGAAAATATATTACCTCGGTCGCGCCTGCCGCCAAGCCAGAATTTGTCTTTCGGAGGCGCTCGGGTCGGCACGGAAAGGCACGAACAATGTGTCACAGCAGCAGCACTCATAATTTTTTATATATATAACGAAATCTGGCAGCGGCCCCCCGGAGAGCTTGTCCAACTCCGACATGCTTGAGCCCCTTCGCATAGTAGTTTTTAAAAATAAATAAAAACACGATTAAAAAGCTCTGTTTGACATAATTGACGTACGCCGTTGTCATGACAACGCATTTACGTATACCCAGTTAGAGTTGAACTTTGACCTTTGACCTTTGACCTGTGTGACAGCACTCATAATTTTTTTTATATATAAGTGCTTTATTTCCCGCTCTCAAACGAAAATTTTCTATCCCTTGCGGTTCCGGAAATATATTACCTCGGTCGCGCCGGCTGCCTGCCCGAAATTTGTCCTTCGGAGGTGCTCGGGTCGGCACGGAAAGGCACAAACGATTTGACCTTTGACCTGTGTGACAGCAGCAGCAGTACTCATAATTTTTTTTATATATATAATTAAGAGTGCATATTTACAATCTACTCTATACAATCTAAGTGAGTAATAAGCAAATCGTGCGATAAAGTAGAAGACTTGAGGGAGGCCCATCCATTGATGTTACTCCCAAATAGGTGCAACTCCATAGTTGGCTTCAGGATGGCTTTGTAGAGGAGAACTTTGTTTTTGAGGGATAATTGCGAATGCCTTCCAAGAAGCCAGTTTATTTGTTTTACTTTAATGTCGAGATGTTTTCGTTTTGCCTTTATGTGAGACTTTCATGTGAGTTTCTAGTCAAGATGCATTTCTAAATATTTGACTTTTGGTTTGACCGATATAACTGTATTGTTAATGGTGACTGGTGGACATGTACTTCGCTTGTTTGTGAAGATGATGTGGGTGGATTTATCGTTGTTGACGGAAATTCTCCACTTGCTGTACCATTCCTGGAGGAGGTTAAGGTGGTTCTGGAGGTTTTCAGATGACATAAAAGATGAATTGTTAATAGATAGCGCAGCTGTATCATCGGCGAAGTAGGAGCGTAGTAGGAGCTGTAGTAGGAGCGCCTGAAGTGTCCACCAGATATAATACATGACCCATAACACTTTGTTGTGGTACCCCAGCAGATAATAGTTTGATTTAGATTGATAGTTTGAGAACGAATTGTTGATTCTGGCTTGGGAAGTTCTGTCGCTTGGGTAGGAATTTGGTATAGTAATCCCAAATGCCATACTCTATCGAATTCCTGTTTGATATCCAAAAAGGCTGCAGTGCAGAATGCCTCGGTTTGTAATGATTTTGGTAACAATCCTGTGGTTTTGCGGTACTGTCGAGTATCGCCTACGAAAACCGAATTGGGGTGAATAGTTGAAGAAAGAAAAACTTCAACACCACAAAGGGCAAAAGAAGATAACAAGAAGAAGAAAAATATATTTGGTGAATGGCAACATATACCATAAAAGTTGGATTGTTCTGATTTAAAAATACAAGAGTTACTCTCGTTCAAAATAGTCTATTTTAAAGAAAATCGGAAAAAACTGTTGATATGCATATTGCGTCGTAGACAATATAAGATAATGTTTGAATCCAGAGGATTATTATTTTTTTTAATTTTTGAAAAGTGTATTACACCAGATTTCAAACTTTTGACTACAAATTTGTTATATTACACCAATAGGGCCACTTCTAGTACTCTCTTAATTATGTCCTAGTTATTCTTTAACTACAATCAGTTGCAACTCTTTCAACTCTAAAAAAC